>CAJTBE010000010.1:1406605-2813211 GCA_910574555.1 Trichaptum abietinum | reverse complement strand
CCTAACCCTAACCCTAACCCTAACCCTAACCCTAACCCTAACCCTAACCCTAACCCTAACCCTAACCCTAACCCTAACCCTAACCCTAACCCTAACCCTAACCCTAACCCTAACCCTAACCCTAACCCTAACCCTAACAATGACAGGCTGAGGAGGTGGATGTTGGGGAGCCTGATTAATGGCAATTGCTACTGCCTTAATGATAGCAGTCTCCATTCGCTTTTCCATCTGCTGCATTTGCAACATCATCTTCTCTTGCTGCTGGTTCATCTGAATCTGCATTGCTTGAATAATGGGACTCAGATCTAGAGGTGCAGCAGCAACAGATGGAGCTGGAGGTAGAGCAGGCTGGACCGGGTTTCTGTTAACATCATCAAAGGGCTGAGCAGTAGTGAACATGTGAGAGACATGATGCTGCTGGCCATAACATGTATAGGTTGTACGCTGTAAAAGAAGAGGAAGGCCTGGCGGATTCTTGCCAAGGCCCATCAGATCATGCCAGCGCCTTGAGAATTGCGCACAGAGAATGAGCATGCTGGTTGTTGTCTGCTGGCCATCCTTGACAGCATACAACCGATTTGCAGTTGCAGTACTGTGGCCAGACAGAAGATCGCCTACTTCATTGCCTCGCTCGTGGTTCCAGAACAGAGCAGGAATGTACTCTCTCTTGATTGCTATCCACATATGCCTAATAGCCAACAGCTTCAGAGTGACATTAAAGTACTGCTCTGTGTACTTGGCCAAAAGCGCACTGAACGCATTGCTGTCAAGCTTCTTGGCATGCTGAACCATGAAGAATTCCTGGTATAGATTGTACGCATCATTGCCATGCAGCTGATGGGCGAGAAGAGCCTCCATAGGACGGATGAGACCCAGATACTGATGCATGCTGTCTTGTAGTCTCTGGCATAGCTGATGGGGAAGATATGTCTCTTCGTTCTGTAAATTCGAAGTCTTGCTGTAATTGAGAATGTACATAAGCTTGCCATGTACTAGCATGAAGTTCCGCAGCATCTCTCTGTTGTTGATTCGGATGTCCGAGACTTCTGTGCCTCTGCCGACTTGACCACTGGTAAGATGCAGGATGAATGTAATATGGCTGTTGAGTTCAGCTGCCTTAATCATCCACTCGTACGCTGTCATCTTGTTCAGCCTAGTCTGTCCGGCTTCATCCACATAGGACATGTGAGTGGCCGAGTCCTCCATGATCTTCTTCAGCAGATAGTTGTTAGGAATAGACTTGATCTGGCTGATGTATGAGTAGCCAAAGTGGTCATTTGACATATCATCGACTAGATCGCCGGGGATTTTGACCTTCATTCCATGGCCAAGATACATCTCCTCCATCAACTCCTCCATCCTATCGCAGGCCTTCTGCAGGCCAATCCTAAGCTGAGGCAGCTCCAGAGTCTGGTCATGATAAGTGACTGCTGTCATGTCCTCGTTCCAAGAGATGCTAGCATGACTGGGTGTACCATAGGCTGCAGCGCTGGTATATGTATCCAATTCGCTAAGCATGCTAAAGCAGTTAAGCTTGGTGAGGCACATGTAGTTTGCGCATAGCTTTTCCGCTACTTTGCTGAAGCTCTTCTCTGCTCCAAGCTCAACCTGATCAACTGTCTGTTTGAAGAAGACGCACTTGAATGCATACTTGAGTCTAGCCAGATAGGGTGTCAGGTCCTTGGGATGCTTGAAGCACTGGTAGGTCCGCATGCAGAACGCTGCAATAAACGACTCAACCGGCGAGTTCCACCTGCTCATCTCTAGTGTGTCTGACTTGATGGTCAAGAGAGAGAAGAGGAAGGAGTGGAGGAATTTGATATCAGGTTCTGCAGTCTCTAGCTGCTGCAGTAGATCTCGGCCGCATGTTATCGCCTTTGGCTGAAGCGCTAGCTTGAACTGGCCTTGAGGCGCAGTAATCGACCTGAGACAACCATGACAAAAGTCCGCTAAAAACAGACTGTACTTCTTGATTGTCTGATCTTGAGACAGTGGAGTCCAAGTCTGCTTTGGGTCACTAAGAAATAGTCAGTAGAGATATAATAGTAAAGGCAGAAGACATACATTGGATAAACTTCAAATGGTCGACGAACACTAAAGTCTCGACCTCTAGCCTCGCTGGAGATGTCTTCAATGTAAGTGAGGCAGAGCTTCCTCAGCTTGATGGAATAGCCATCCTTTGGCATGGTCCAGATGTCAACAACAGATTGACGCTTCTTTGGATCCTCATACCAGTCCTTCAGATGTTCATAGATGCCCTTGGTTATAATGAACGTGGGGAGATCTCTGGTATGCTTGTCATTTGGCGGAGCAATGCAAATTGGTAGAGTTGGCTTGACAGTATCATAAAATGAGGCAAAGGAGGTAGAGTTGGATGAAGGAATGGGTGCCTGGACCTGAAAGTATGTACCGTGATAGATAAACTGTTGCGCTTTACAGTTAATCCAGTTAGATGGAATATGTTGATGATAAAGCATAGTATGCTTTTGTTGCGACCTTGAAGTTCCACAGATATACGTACAAGTGCTATTGATATTGCACTTATATGCATCCTGAATTGACAGTCCAGTAAATGCTTGAAATTCGGGTCCACCAATAGGCACAGAAGGAATGGCATCAGAGATACCATTTTCAAGACAGATGTTGTTGAGTTCCAGTTGAAGTGTTTCTCTTTTTCCCAAATATGTAGGGAATGTATGCTTGCTAGCAACATGTTCCAAAGCATTATTAGGAGTAACGCAAACTCTGCATCGCTTGCAGAGTAAAGCAAAGAGACGATATTCGATAACCAAGCCAAGAGAGTTGAGAATATCTTGATAGACAATCTCAGCCTCTGGCAGATCAGATACTAATAAAAAATTTAATAAGTAATATATATATTTAATAAATTACTTACTTATTGGTTGCTGTAAATGTTCAGTATTTACAGTAACATCCATATCTATATCGTCCAGATTATTCTGTTGTGAAAAGATTTCCTCCAAGTGATGTACAGTTGTATTGATGTTATCAGGAGTTTGTATATCTTCATTCATTGCTTGACCTTCACATACTTCCACATGTGACTTAAATGAATCGCGTTTTGCCACATCAAAGTCTTGACAGAGACAGCATGAAAGGAGTTTGGTAATTGGATGTCTATCAAAAGAAAGAACTTGTCCATCTATAATATGTTTAATTAAACTCAAACAATAACTATGAAATAGACTTACTTCTGTCTGTTGCTGTGACAGGTGATGCATGATATCTGTTATAATGCTTCTGCATATTCCTCAGAGTATTGTATGTGAGATCACAATCTGAGTCATTGCATTGGAAAGACATGTTGAAGATAATCTAAAAATAATAATGTAAGTTTCATTCTAGTAGAATGCAAATTAAAAGCAAATAATAAAATGGGAAATCAGAATTAAATCAGAATATTTTCATTCTAGTGGAATGAGATTCAGGGTCCAGTGAAAATCAGATTAAATTAGAATATATTTCATTCCAGTGGAATGAGATTAAGGGTCTCAGGGCCTATGACCAAATAGGAAACTCAGGGCAGAAAAGACTTGTAAATATAGACTCACTCAGATAAGTATGTCCTGATAAGGAAGGTAGGAAGTGGGAAAGAGAAGTACAAATAAGGAATAGGCTCCTTATATACATCTATAATCCAAATAAGACCAAATAAACATTATATAATTTGCTCTTCCATATATGGTATTTCTAATTCTAATAGAATGAGACTTGGACCCTGAAATGCATTCCAGTGAAATGAGATTGGACCCTGACTAGACCCTGAGACCTTGAATTACATTCCAGTGGAATGAGATTGGACCCTGAGACTTAAACCCTGAGACCCTGAGTTTCATTCCACTAGAATGAAATATATTCTGATTTATTGCTGATTTTTCCGATTTTGAACTTAGTAAAATTCCCTAAGTCTTTAAGACCCGGCCTAATTGGGTGAGACCCGGCCTAATTGGGTGAGACCCGGCCTAATTGGGTGAGACCCGCCCAAAATGGATGCGTCCCAGCCTAATTGGGTGAGACCTGACCTAATTGGGTGAGACCTGGCCTAAAATGGATGCGTCCCGGGACCCCAGAATGTACACTACCCCCCCTAGTGTATGCGGGCATATATATAGACGTAACAGAAGCAACTGATATATACAGACGTAACTGTAGATGATAGGTAAAGAATCAGTCATTGATACTGTAGACGTAATAGAATCTACTGATCTGCAAACATATGCAGTCGTAACAGTATATAATAGTATTGTAGCAGACGTAAGTCAATGTAGTTAGACACAGAGATATACAGTACCTCAGTAGAAATATAAAGACTTATAGTTATATGTTAACACTGTATATACAGCAACATATCAGAATTGAAGATCTAATGTATGGCTAAAGCGCTTTAACATATGTACTTCTACTTATTTAATGGTCTAAGTTCAGTACTTAATGTTAGCCAATGAAGACTTACATAATTAAGCTCTGCTATTAAGTAACTATATGTAGCATGTGCTTATTGTATTAAGATAGATCTGATAAATAGTAAGTGACTTTATAGACGCAGCAGATATCTATTATATTATGTAATTTGTTAGACATTATAGTATATAACAGATAAAGGAATATGTATCTGGATCTGTTGATATACAAATAGATACGGTAACTATGTATATATATTGAGATGTACCAATACTATTATTGTATTAGATTTTACTCTGGTATAATTAGATATAATCACAATTAATATTAATTTTACATTTAAGTAGAATTAAAATAGACTCTGAATCCCTGAATTGCATTCCACTAGAATCAGTTTGGACCCAGACACTTGGACCCTGAATTACATTCCAGTGGAATGAGATTAGACCCTGAGACCCTGAAATGCATTCCAGTAGAATGAGATTAGACCCTGAGACCCTGAAATGCATTCCAGTAGAATGAGATTAAACCCTGAGACCCTGAAATGCATTCCAGTAGAATGAGATTAGACCCTGAGATTAGACCCTAAGACTTGGACCCTGAATTGCATTCCAGTAGAATGAATTTGAACCCTGAGTGGACCCTGAGACCCTGAATTACATTCCAGTGGAATGAGATTGGACCCTGAGCATTGGACCCTGAGTTTCATTCCAGTAGAATGAAATATATTCTGATTTATGGCCTATTTTTCCGATTTTAAACTTGTGAACTTAGACTTTAAGAGACAGAATTCAAGCTGTAGATACTGAGTAACTGATATTAGACTTTAAATAACAGATCCTAGACTTTAAGCAACAAACTCTAGAGTTTAAGCTACAGAACCTAATTGGGAACAGATCCTGAGCGACGGACCCTGAACCCTGAGCGACGAACTTCAGACCCTGAGCGACGAACACTAGACCCTGAGCGACGGAGGTCAGACCCTGAGCGACGGAGGTCAGACCCTGAGCGACGGACCCAAAAAGGCAAGAGACCCTGAGCGACGGACTTGAGACCCTGAGCGACGGAAATGAACCCTGAGCGACGGACTGAAAAAGGCAAGAGACCCTGAGCGACGAAAGTCAGCCCTGAGCGACGGACCATATATAGTCATTTGGACCCTGAGCGACAGAGACCCTGAGCAAAGAGTAGAGGGGGTACTCTTTGTAGGCATATATATAGAAATGGGTTTTGGCGCGATAGCTCAAACAAGCATCACGTCATTGTTGCTCATTTAGAACCTTCGAGAATGCCTTCTTTAATAGGAAGGTTTAACTTATAAGGCAAGTCACGTGACATTCTGACTTTTGGCAGGGATTCTGGACTAACACGTTGTCTTTAGATACTATCATGGGACAGTAGTTGCAAATTGGACCCCAGTTGAAAACAGGCGTTTTCTGCACTCAACATTCACTTTAAAGACCTGAAAAATATTTAGTAGATTGTTAGAAAGTATATTAATTTTCTGAAAAAGACCGGAAGGTAAAATATGCACTGCATCAATAGTTATGTGCCATTCTGTAAGAAAAATGTGCATTGATGCCCCATGATATGCTTGTTATGTGTTAATGCAAGCATTTATCCACTTCAATTTATCATATATCATAACTTCACACTCTCAAAATATGCCGGAGCAGTATCCGAGCTCAATCACTTTGCTTGGGGCTTGTTAAATTGGATGATGAGTTTGTGGATGCTAAAGGTGTCAGATTTGGTCGGCATGTATTACAAATACTGCTGCCGGTTTGAGCTTCGACGCAAAATTTGTCGTGTGGTCCGTTTACCAAAGTTGAGATGGGTGGGAATCAGAGTGCTTGCCGTGCGGGGAGTGAATTTTGACCATTGTATCCGTGTTCCGATGTATGCCGAGATTTTGCAAGTGGGGTCTTTCTGAGTGTCACACCTCGGTCATAGGCCGACAGCTTTGTCTAATTCTTATAAAATAAATAAAAATCATAGATATGCAGACCAGATCTTAGAGAATTGCTACAAGGAATTTTGTGCTGAAAGAAGCTGCACTTGAATTAAAGCTCACAAAATGCTGAAATTTTTGCAAAGGTTGTCCCACGATAGTACCCGCTAGGGGGTAGCGGGAATACAGTAGACTATTTCATAATACATGGTATTGTAATGTATAAAACCTCATAATGTATGACGAAGGCCGGGAACCGACTTGGTCCCAGCCAAATTATACAAAAAATTCTCTTTTGTATAATGCATAGCCAGAAAAGGGCTTTATACACTAGACTATGCTCTAAATATGGTAAGTATACTAATTTTTTGATCTCAAATATATTAGACGTGACCCCAGAACACTTATTTTCCGTGAAATTAGGCTGATTTCGGTCATTTTTATTATGTTTAGTAAGAAAATACATTTCAAAGCCTGATTAAGCATTTCCGGGACTTGCCGATATGCTACTAAACCTTCGAGGAGGTGCAATGTGTATGCATATAAAGCCCCATTTTACTACTGCTTGCCACAAGTAGCTTTAAAACATCATATTTAGCGGATCTATATATACTAGATACAATGAATTTCGAGCAACAGACCCAATGATTGATAAAGTCCCACGGTAATAAATCACGTGCTCTTTGCCTTGTTGCATAATACCTCATAATGTATAAGGTGACCCGGGGACGGACATCATACATTATAAAATAGTCTACTGTAGCATTCAGTGCGGCCGTCCAAGCAGCGTGGAATACTGTGTGAGTTTCGATAACTTTCTTACGCTCCATTCCATTATCTACATGCTTTATTTGAGGCGAAGCAGAGGCTAATCGCTCACGTTGCCGCAGATCGGACAAAGCCAACGCGTTGCACGTCGATACAAACACCCGCATCCAGATCCTCGACACCATGGCCCGCCTCCCGCGCGCCGATAAGGAGCAGTGTGCTGCGTTTATTGTACGTCTCTCCACCCCTCTCTTCGTTCACGCATCTTGCTCACCATCAACATCGCTCCCAACAGCGCGACGAACGCACACTTATCGTCTGGGCTGACACTCTCGAAGCCATCGTCCCCGCTTGCCACTCCTTCGAGGACAAGCTCCTCAGCCTTGTCTGGCGCGCTAAGGCTGGTCAGATCAACCAAAAACTCACCTCCGGTTCCACGTCAGACTCTCGAGCTCTCGCCTCCGACGCAGCTGTAAAGTACTCTCATATCACTTTGGACACACTCAAAGGAGAGAAGGACGTCGGGAAGGACGTGAGTGAGACTGAGAAGGAGAAGGACGTGGAAGAAGGATGGACACCCTCCCCGCGCCCCATCCGACTTTACGCGCCCGTCTACAACGGGCTAGGTGCAGGCGTGTCCCTCTTTTTCGTTGTCTCTGGTGGGGTGGTGCTTTTAAAGGTGAGTCTTTGCTTCTAGAGGAGTGTGGTTTGGGCTGGGGTTTGAGGTTTGAGTTAGACTCTGCGATTGGATGGCGGGTAGATGGAATGAGATTTTGATGGATTCGAATGGGTTGGAGATTGAGGATTCTACCAATAGTACCAACGCTGATGCCAACGGATACATACTTTAGGAATGGGCGCTCGACGGTGGCACGACGCGCTTCGCCTTGCTCGCGACCTCCCCGTTCTTGTTCTGCATCTCGCTGTTCTTCTCAATGCAGGTGAGGTCACTTCTAAAACACCCCCATCTTTCTCCGTCTTTTCCCAAACGCACGAAAACTCGACTAACACCCTAACTCTCTTGCAGGTCGTGACGACGCTCTCGTACATTCTTGGCCCAGTGGCACAGTTCCACGCGAACAGCCGCTTCTACAGTGCCGTGCCACCCACACCAAACCCCCTCGTCGACTCGGGCGGACTCCCGCATGTGACGATCCAGATGCCGGTGTATAAAGAAAGTTTGGATAAAACTATGTGAGTTTTGCTTGATTTGCGGTTCATGTTGTCGGTCTCATTGATTTCCCGCTCTCTTTCCTTCTCTCACCTACGACCTTTATGATGTTCTCCTAACCTACCAACGCAGTGCGCCATCCGTGGAATCGCTGAAGCGCGCGATGCAGACGTATGCGCGTCAGGGTGGTACGTCGGCCATCTTCGTGAATGACGATGGGCTCCATCTCTTAGATCTGGAGGAAAGAAATGCGAGGATGGCTTTTTATAGGGATCATGGTGGGTTTTCTTTGGACTGGGAGATATTTTACGCTGTTCAAGGTTTTTATTATCGATTTTGTTGCTCAGGCATTGGCTACGTCGCCCGTCCGCCTCACGACGACACGCCTAGCGGATTTAAGCGCGCTGGACGGTTCAAGAAGGCGTCAAACTTAAACTACGGCCTTGCTCTCTCACTCAAGCTTGAGAAATGCCTCAAGAGGCTCGAGGACGCGATGGCGTCGCACCATAAGCAGGGTATCGAATACGGTACAGACGTCACAGATGAGGACATGTACGATACGGAGGAACGCGCACTCCAGATGGCCATTGAGGAGACGTTTGCAGAAACCGGAGGGAAATGGCGTCCTTGGGCAGCGAATGCGAAGAGCATCCGCATGGGCGAGATCGTTTTGATCGTTGATTCGGACACGATTGTCCCCGAGGACTGTCTGCGAGATGCGGCGCGCGAGCTGGCAGAATGCCCTGAGGTCGCGATCCTCCAACACGAGTCGGACGTCATGCAGGTTGCGCATCATTACTTCGAGAATGGCATTGCGTACTTCAACTGACGCATCAACCGATGCATCTCCATGGCGTGTGCAAACGGCGAGGTCGCGCCTTTCGTTGGACACAATGCGTTCCTCCGGTGGTCTGCCATCCAGGACGCGGCGTTCGTCGACCCGGTGGACGGCGTACAGAAGATCTGGTCCGAGGCAAACGTGTCGGAGGACTTCGACATGGCGTTGCGCTTGCAGCTTAAGGGGTACATCATCCGGTGGGCGTCCTATTCCAAGGGCGGGTTCAAGGAAGGTGTCAGCCTGACGTGCGACGATGAACTGAACCGCTGGATGAAATACGCGTATGGGTGCAGCGAGCTGATCTTCAACCCCCTCGTCCAGTGGTGGTACAAGGGCCCGATCAACAAACAGCTACACGTCTTCATGTGGAGCAGCGCACCGGTGCACTACAAGCTCAATCTGCTGAGCTACATGTTCTCGTACTACGGCCTTGCCGTGGCGTTGGTGCTCGCGTTAGTGAACTACATCCTGCTCGGACTCGAGCTCGTCCCCGTGGACGGGTTCTATCAACACGCGTTCGAGGTCTGGCTGGCGTGCACGGTTGTCTTCCCCGGCGCCGGCAATATCGGATACACCCTGCTCGAGTACCGCCTCGGCTCACGCAGCCTGCTCGCCGCGCTGGTGGAAAACGTGCGTTGGATCCCGTTCCTTTTCTTCTTCTTCGGCGGGATGGCCGTGCACCTCTCACAGGCGCTGCTCGCGCATCTCCTCTCGTACAACATCCAGTGGGGCGCGACGAAGAAGGAGGTGGAGCGCTCGAACTTCGTGAAGGAGGTGCCGAAGATCATAAGGCGGTCGTGGCTGAGCGTCGGGCTGAGCGTGCTGCTCGTCGTGGGCATGTTCGTGATGGCGTCGGGGATCGCCCCATCGGATTGGAGGGTGGAGAGCTCGAATTGGGCGCGGTCGCTGCTGGATGTCATATCTTGTATCCGATCGTGCTGAACCCGTGGCTGATGATCTTCTCGTACTAGCGAAGGTTGATGACTGAGGTCGACGCTGCGCACCCGTCATTTTGTATGTCTGTCTCTGTCTTGGTCTTGGTCTTGTCTGTGTTTATGTCTCTGCATCCTTCGCACCCTCGAACGGTATGCGCAAGCATCGCTGTCTCTAAGTCTCCTCTTCCAGTGCGTATTTTGGTCTCCATCCATCGGCGTCACCTTATGCTTTATCCTATCTTTGGTCATCTGGTCTTCAGTTCGTCTCTGGGTCTCCGTGATTACACCAAGTTCCACCGTCTCTGCGCTCTGCGATCCTGCCAACGAACAACTTCTTGGACATGTGCGAATGGAAGGGATTACATTTGTATCTGTACTAGTATGCGATGAATACATACGGTGACGAAGAGCGTTTTCTGTAGAATAAATTGTGAAGTTTCGTAGACTCGGTGAGATGATGAGCACCTATCGTGAGTTTGCGTGATGGTGAGATAACTTACGAAGAGACTTGACATTGCGACTTGTTTTCCGGCCATTCGTTCAGTGCTTGCGGTTTAGCTCAGCGTGCTGGGTTGACATGGCAGAAAGTATGACGCGTATCGACTTGCCCTAAACCGCTAGTATGAAGGCAAAGAAGCTCTCTCTGAAGTGTACTCTTGTGACGTGATAATGTCCTGGCTATTCGTCTCTGACAGCTGTGAATTGTCCGTCTTTCTTTGTTTAAACACTTCAAATCTGCCGAACGTGCTACGTTTTTCTATGTTACACTGCTGGCCTCATAATATATGCACACTCCAGAAGAGCCACGTCTGCACTAAGCCGCCTTCAAGTGCCATCGGTCCCGTCGTCGCCTTGACCACCACCTGGGCCGCTGCGAAGCCTTCGCTCTTAATGTGCGAGAAGGCTTTCTTCCACATCGCCTCCCACGTCGTCGGATCATGGCCAAACCGCTCACTATCCCGCACAAACGTTCAAGTTCTTAGCACGGCCGATACTGGTCTTAGGTGATGAAGAGATGGTCGACTCACATGCCCATCTCGCTCCCGATGATCCCAGCCTTCTCCGCCGCTTGATGTCTCCCAAATATAATCGTGCCCGGAGTCAACTTTGCGAGGCTTGCAAACCGGAGCGCGACTGCGTACTGCGTCTCTGCGTTCCAGATATGGAAGAGCGAGCCGGCGTAGAGGTGCGTTATCTGGCCTTTGAATCTCTCCAGATTGCTGGTGCATTTCAGCTGGAAGCTTGCATCTGAGGCAGCAACGTTAGCGGGCGCAGGCGCGGGTGTCAGATTGAAGATGTCTGTGGCGAGGAACGTGATCTTGCATGTCGTCTCGTCGTCTTTGAACAGCTTGTGTCCGGCGTCGATGAATTCATGGCGTAGATCGCATGCGATGATGTTCTTGGCGGGATAGCCGTCTAGAACGAGCTTCCGGACGTCGGTCCCCACTATACGACATCCACTAGTTTATCAGTATGGTCCGCTTCGCGTTGCTTTTGGTCAGGCAGAACTCACTGTGGCAGCCAAGGTCAAGGAACAGCGCATCGCCTTTCTTTTTCCCCGCTCCGACCACGGCAGGGTAGATCTCGTTGCTGGCCATAAGGAGTCGCGTGAAGTGGAACATGTAGATGCATGGGTATGGGTAGGCCGCGCTGATGCACATCCAGGTGAGCTTCTATTACTCTTAAGTATGAAGGATATTCTGAAGCACATACAATGTCCTAGTGCATTGCGCCAGAGGTTATGCTTAGTACCAATCAAACTCACGTTTCGTGGACGTGCTCACTCCTTCTGGATCCCGAAAACCCTCTTCCTTATCTCCTCGTCGTCGGTTGCGACGGTTGCCCGCAGGAACTCCCACTCCTCTGGGCTGGGATGGAACAGCGAGGGGTCTAGTGCGAATAAGGCATTGGAAGGTGGTTGGGTGAGTTCCTTCGTGATGGTCGTGGTCACTGTCGAGGTCATCTTCTACGTCCTTTTTTACGAATATTTGTGGAAGGAACGCTGCAGTAGAGAGGGACAGCTGAGTCTCGAATTACAGCAAGAAGGAATGTGTATATATATAAATATTTAGCTTGAACCGGGTTAGAGCTTGTAAGTCATACATATTATAATACTCACAGTATACTGACATCCAATAGAAGCTATGTCTCCAATGCGGGTCCCCGAGACGTTCGGTGCTGCTTACGAGAACCATCATTGAAGATTGTCAACTTTGACCGAGAACTTCGAGCGTCGATCCGGAAAGATGCCGTGGATAACGGACAGTAGAACTACCTATGGTCGATGGGAGCGGTGCGTGATACTTAACTGATAGAGACGAGATGAGCACTAACTGTTTGTAGAGTGAATCACTCATATTAAAGTTTAGTCAAAGGTCGTTCGATATCCTCTTCAAGTTAGCACGCCGCTTTAATCAGCGCGAATCTGAACCAACTTGAAAACCACGACAAAAAATTGCATAGGGAAGATTGGCACGACTCGATGGTCGGTTCATGTCATTCTCTATCTCACTCTCAGGACTAAGTAATAGTACTTGTTGAAGGCCGCAGGGTAGACAAACTCGAGGCTCGTGGATGAAAGGGCGAGAGGACGTGAAGGCTGTGATAAGGAACCGACGATCACGGCACTCGGACTCGGGTGGGCAATGAAGGCTGTGCAGCCTGAGTGCACTATTTCACTGCCACTACAGTGGACGAAACTCTTTCCGGAGTGTAGATGCTACCTGCGCTCTCGAGCGACTCCAGCTATATGTATCGTGCACGATCATACTTGGTCTCTTTATGGCGTTCCCAGTAAGATGGGTAGTGAAAGCTAGCGGGAGCCATTTTTTTCTCAATTCGGTCAGTATCTTCTCCTTAAAATAACATCACCAGCCTCCTAATAAACAAGTCGAGAAGGTTCTTTTGCGTAGCTATCCGGCTGCAATGCCTTCAATTAAAGTAGGAGAACACCTACGAATTGGAATGGTCACAAATCGGACGGAATGCATCAAGACTTTAAGGACCCAGCGTGGCTGCCGCGGTTGCGGATTAGATGGTCACAATCGACTTGACATTCATCTCGGGAGGGATGGCCTGAACTTCTCCTCATAAAGCTACCTTCGGCCAAGACTACCAACTTCGCAAGTTGCCTCCGGGAATCTGGTCCTGCGAACTGAGGGTTAGATTGCGTAGGGCCGGTGTGCTCGTCAAGGTATCTTCAACTCCCAAAAGGAGATTTCGCGGACGCAGAAAAGTACGGGAGGGTATTGCTAATTGATTTCGGGTGAGAATCAACTTTACTCTTCGTACTGGTCATGTTCATGACGAAGCCATACGACAATGCCCGCATCCTTTGATTATAATTATGGTACCTGAGAATCCGGGTACGCCTTCTTTTGCACACCGATTCCGAGGCGGAGAAAAGTAGGAGGAAACCCACGAACCCATTCCCATGGCTTTGCTGCTGCACTGCGCAAATAACTGCCGAACAACATCCTTCTTGTACTACTGTAACGGTCTGCTCGTGGTGACTGGACGCGATTCTCGAGGAGGGCAACACATATTCTTCGTGATGCGGTTGTTCAAGTCGCTCGCTGCACTGAAAAGGGAGGAGCAAGAGCTGAAGCCTTCCGGCTTTTATCTTTGTGCAGTACATACTACAGACACACATCATGCTTCCTTGCTACACGAAACAATTGTCTCCTCCTTTCGTTCCGCACCTTTCGTACAATCTTCAAGACTCCCGAACGCGCTATGTTAGAAAGCCATTATAATCCAGGACGCACACAAAAAGACTTGTTTGGTTCGCGACTGCAATCGACTGCAGTCCCTTTGAACGATCCGTGATTCCGCTTCCATGTTGTACAAGCATGGCGGTTGAAGTCCGCAGAGTAGCGTTCTGGCTCACAGACACTGGTAACAACGTACTTACTCGCTAATCAAGTTGAGTAGTCTATGTAAACGGAGTTGTTGCGCTTACAAATTTCCTCTTGGTTTTAGTAGGTTATTTTGGGTTATACGAAAATCCGTGTCCTCAGCGCTCTACTGGCCTGCGTTTGAGCGCTTTTTTGTCTCGTCTCCGCGGCGCCTCTCCGTTGAGATCGGAATATAGCATCGCCCGACGACTTCAATACACCCAAGCCCACCAAGTATGGCTTGATGTGTTCCAAAGCGGACTACATAGATTTTTAATGGCTAGAGATTGAAGTCCATCACGAACTTTATGCAGCCCCTTTAGTGCCCGTCTGTGCCCATTGACAGTGCCACTGAAACGAAAGATCACTGAGGCTGTGATCACTTTAGACGCCAACTAAGCGCTTACTATTTCTTTCTTGGAAATGTATACAGTAGAGGGAAAGTTCGAACATGAGGTATGTCGGGAGATTACACATAAAGGAGTACGTCTAACTCACATATTACTTAGTGCCGTAGCGGCCAGGAAGCTTGGGATAGTGTAAGGATGTAGGAAATTAACTGGGCGCTTCTTCTGGAGAAGGTAAGCGCCCTTACTAAGTGATGTGAACAGAAATGCGATGCTCCGGTACTGACTCCGATCATCTCTAGATACCTCCCCTATGAATCCTGACACATCTTCTTCGAGTGGAAAGAGTATATAGTCTCTTGTCACTTCGCATAAAGCCCCACTGGCTACATTCTATTCACTCACGTCCGCTTAATTGACATTCCTTCCACAGTAAGTGACTTAAATTTGTTCTTGTTCTCTAGGTTATCGGTGACTCATGCATACCTCCATAGGCCTCCATCTCATGTCAGCTTCAGATGCAGTTACGGCAGTCAAAGTTGTCGGACAAGCTGCAGGTGTCGTGATAGGCGTGTTGTCTTGGAATAAGGCTCGTGTCGAAGAGAAGAAGCGTATGTGGGCCGATGTCTATCATGCCCTCTCGCGCCACCCGATCTTGAAGCACACGTACCCAAACTACCCGGATCCTTCGAGCAAATGGGACAGTCTCGACTTCTACCGCCAGCTCGTGACCCAGTCCAAAAAACACGAGATTTTCACGGAGGCATCCAAACTTGGCGAGACAGGGGCAAAAGCAAAGGTGGTTTTAGTCCTTCTCTGGATCATCGTCCAACACTTGCCGAAAGGAATGGAGGTCGAAGGCGTCATAAGCAGGGCAATCACCATCGAAGCGGACACGTACGGAGAGCCTCTGACCACCGTGACTCATTTCTCTGAAGTGATCGGCGAGCTTGCGAAGCTCTTTCGGACACCCTTACCCTCCGAGATTCTGGGCTCACTCGACCGCTTGACCCCATCTCGCATTGGAGACAGCATTGGAGACAGCAGTCGGTTCTATGTCGAGTTCCTGAAGGGATTCCATAAGACGCCTCTGCCATCCAGCTGCCATCACCACGAGTATGACCTTTCCAAGAAGCCTCACGCGCTCCTGGAGACGCATGCGGGATTTGTCATGGCACCGAAAAATGAGAAGACAGAACGTGTCATGGCATGGTGCATCTATAAGTTGCGTCTGGGGAAGCACTTTAAGCCATCTAGCTCGGGGAAGGGCATCGACGGTCCTGCGTGGCTAGCTATCCTCCCGCGTGAGCTTTATGTACCTTCATCAATTGAACGCTATGCTGATCATTCATTTCTGGCGTTATTTTCAGCGATAAAAAGGCTTAAAGCTCGTAAGCCTCTACGTCGTCCATCTAACAAGACTCCGGCGCGGGCTACCCTGCGCAAGCCTCGAAGGAAATCGACAGGACCTAGTCAAACTCAGGTGGTTTATAGAATTCGAGGACGTATTTCCCCAAGGAGTCCACCGACATCAAAAGAATTGCCTAAGTTGGCGTCACCTTTTACGGACTCAGTACCTCTATTAGAAGACGCTCCCAGCACTCACTCTGAACCCGATGCTCGCACTCTCAAGTCTGGGAAAGATGTCTTACCACCCGAGGACGAATCAGACGCTCACGGTCGGAAGGATATTCCAGATTTACGCCAGCTACTGCAAGTTGATGCCATTTCCAACTCGCTTGACGTGAGATTGGCAGTGGCGCATTCAATCTTACCATTTCACCCTGCACTGGACCATACTCTACTACGCTTCCCTGTTTGGGCAAACATCGTCCTCCCTTTATTCGGTGTACCCAAGGCTACCGTGTCCCACAGAAGACTGAAGATCATGATCGCATTGCTGTGGACTGTCGGGGTCTTCCTTTCAGAGGACCAGTTCACCTCTTTCATTTCATCGGTCTTCGAAGACTGCATTCGAAGGATACAGAAGCTTATTGCAGAGAGCCGTGACTCGCATACTGATCTGGGCTCACACTCAGAGAGCGATTTCTTGACATTTGAAGCTCTTCTGTCTCTGGAAGAAGTCATAAAAGGTCTGGTTAACATAGTATCCAACTCCCGGAGCAACACTGCTTTGACTGACGAGAGTTTGGCTGATGAAAATCGTCTCCCTGTCGACATTGAAAGCTTCATGAGGTCATACACGCACGGTGTTGCTGTGGACGACACGTCAGAAGACCTTGGGATAAACAAAGACATTGACTTAAGGCTTCGCCAGGCTATCTCGGATGTCTTCGGAGTCTCAGAAGAACCGAACGATGAGGACGAAGATGAGGACGAAGAGGAAGCTGATTCTTCGACTTTGCATCACATCAGCGTCGATATTCAAACGAACCCGACTTGCCTTTTCAGGAATCATAGGAACGGTTCCATCCTTGTTCCATCCAACGACATCACTCG
This sequence comes from Trichaptum abietinum, assembly GCA_910574555.1. Taxonomy (NCBI): domain Eukaryota; kingdom Fungi; phylum Basidiomycota; class Agaricomycetes; order Hymenochaetales; family Trichaptaceae; genus Trichaptum; species Trichaptum abietinum. The sequence continues at coordinate 2,796,423 of CAJTBE010000010.1, read as the reverse complement.
ATCCGTCATGAAGACATTGGTGGAAGACTTTACTCTGGGAATCCGTGCCGATGGACTCGTCAGTTCAGGAGAAAAGGCTACTTCTGTCTGGATTGCCGACCTTGAAGGTTCGTACTTTCCATTGCATGCCCGCGAGACGCCGCATTGACGAGCTCTGTATACAATTATATAGACGAGTTGGATGACAGCAAACTTACGGGTAGTGGATCTGTAGATTATCTGCAATCGTATTTATTAGGGCCATGAATTATGACCCCGTATCTCTTACTTATCCAAGATATTTAAGCCTTCCTCATTCGTATACATTGCCCTTCTTGTGTGTATAAATGTGTAAAATATCTATATCATCTAATATCATCACTTTCGCTATATTATCTACAAGTCTGTACTCAGGAAGAAGATTGATTATCACATCTGTCTGTTATCATCCTAAAATTGACGTGAGCTGTTGTAGACTGAGTGTAAGAAAGTAAAGGCAGACATATATACATCTTGAGCTCACCAACGCTCCTCCCTAGGACTTCTTCTGCATACGTTATTGCATACACGTTCCAGCGCTCAGCATATTCCTTTGCCATCGCATCCGAGACAGCCGCAGTTGAGAGCTTCGGGATTTGCATCAGGTTCTGCGACTGGACTGGCTATAACGTTGGAGGCGGAGAGTAGGGTGATGAGCGCAATGACAGTAGATTTGAAAGAGATTTTCATGGCTTCCGAGTACGCAGTGAATACAGAGGGAGCTGCAGATTGAAGATGAAGTAAAGCACGTCTCTGAAGACCTTGAGGGTAAGGGTGCGTGACAAGAGAATGCGGTTTGAGCATTATATACCTGAGCTTTGATTGATCGTCGATAGCGCCGAGACAGAACCTCGACCTAGCTATGGGGCAGCAGTGGAGCCAATCTTCCATCGATGCACTCAATCTCACGGTGCTCACTTTCATCATGAGTTATTGATGAGGGACCATCAATTCTGTTGATATGCGGAGACACATCATACGAGACAATTACATTTTTAATTCTTTGTGGAGAACGGCGGCTTGTTCTAAGAACAAGTGTTGATTAATACGATCTCGGGTATTGAACAATTTGGAGATTACATGGTGGTATTTAGGATTAATCAAAGGAGCGTGAGATGCGCAGTCTTGTATGCTTCTGATTTTGATACAAGTAGGCAACAATCAGATGCATACACACGTCTTAAAGGCTACCCGTGGCTGCCACTCGGATTAGCGCAATGCGCAGTAGGAGTATTATTGTATATATATATGCCTTGACTGCAAGATGTACCGAGTTTAATGAAGGGTATCTGATGGAAAAATTAAAGTAAGTAATACCGGTCCCTGATCCCCCTCCTTTTGAAATGACTTTGATCAGGAGGGAGTATGCCAGAAGATCTGCCCGCCATCACGGCTTCCTCATCAACCGAAGTAACGAACTGATCTGCTACACAATCGGACCATCTAATCTTTTCCAATGGTGTGGTTTGGCTGCCTGGAATGCTAAGTCTAGCGGCTACAGCTCTAATTCAGACCGTTGTGAAGCTGTTGAGCTAGTGAGGTCGTACTGTAAAAGTAAGTGTAAAGCAAAAAGAGTCGGCCGCCGATCAAATGATACCCAAAACCAGCAAAACAGAGTAAAGGATTACATTTGCCCCAGTATGAGCCTAATGCCGAACAAGGGGTTTAGGGCAAGCTGAGACGCGTCACTCTCTCACGTGACCGTTCAGCGGAAATAACATACGACCACGACTGGTGTCTTTCATCCGCCAGTGCTTCCCTCTTCCGTCATGAACTCGTACATGCTTCCATACTACGTGACTACCATGAAATTAGAATTATCTCAATATAGCTCTTGAAGATGGTTTAGGGAACAACAAAACAACAGTCTTTATCGAGCGAGTCTGCGAACAGATCGATTAAGTAAGGTAAATCCATCCCATTCCTTCCGGTCCAGTGAACTTTGCTGATTACCATGATCTCGTCGCTGTCATACTGTATATTCTTCTTTCCACGGAAAGCGGTATTTCCTACCCGAAGAAGATTTTTTTTCCAGAAACAAAAACAATTCTTAACCGTGCCATTTTAATTAATGCCTTCTATAGCACGTACATTTTTACTCACTCTCATACCCCCATAGCTACGACTTTCCGAATCAGCCCGGTTAACATGTGAATGAGGCCCCTTAAGTATGCGCGATCTCGTCCACGTAAAAAAAGATGACTAAAACAGAGAACAGATTGCAATCCATTAGTAAGGTTCCACTCCCGAGAATGAATCGCTACATATACACAGTGCCTCACTGCAAAACCCTTTACCTTTGCCTCCGACCTAGTAGTCAGTCCAATCAATATCAAGCCTTCTTCGACTCACCGCCTTCTCAACGACCTCGCTCACCTCGCTTAGAAAGCAAACAGAAGATGGCAGAAACACCGAAAGACATCAAAGGGCAGATCATCGTGACCGGACGCGTGAGTGCACATGTCTCTTACCTACTACACCTCAAGTCAATCAATCTTTTTCTTTTATGTACTCTAAATATTACCCTATGCCTCGTCGGTGTCAACTGGTCTCTACTCTCCTCACCACCTAATCGCTCATGTCCCCCTTGCTCCCCTGCACTGGCTGACAGCTGATTGCGAAACCGGGAAAAGCCGACGCTGTCGCACAGCTGCTCGCCGACCTGAAGGCTCACGCGAACTCGGATGCCGAGCCCGGTACACTCTTGTACGAGATCGTGCGCTCGGGCGATGAGTTCGCCGTTTGGGAGAAGTACGTCCGGTCTCTCAATTCATGCTCTGGATACTTCCCTTTACTTTCTCACCACCGTTTTGTTTCCCTTTCCTTTTTTCCAACTATACAAATTACTTACTTCTGCTTCATCTGATTCTAGGTATGCAGATTTAGCAGCTCTCGGGTTGTAAGTGAATTTTATCATTCAGGCTCAACCGTATGCATCTTCTATGGTACTGAAAGCACGTGCTTCGGATTCGGCTTCAGACACGCCAAGGGCGATCTCATACAACAGCTCCAGCAGTCTGGCTGGGTAGAGGTACGTAGTCTAACCCACCTTGTCCTTTATCTGAACAAAACAAAAAACCTTCTTTCTGACTGCACACGCACAAACGCAGCCGAAGGACAAAGGGATTTTCTTCTCCACCGATTCACTCCCACCGCCGAAGCTCTGAGCTCGAGAAGGATATCTAATGTATATTGATTGTGGATGCTGCCTTAGTGGAATCCATTTGCAGATGTTTTCTGGGCCGTTACTAAGGTCTTCAACTACTCATCGCAGTATTCCGTGTCGTATTCAGTCTTCTTTTTCTTTTATGGCACGAAGTTGAAATAACTGTCCCATCGCATCGAGCGGTTGAAAGTGTTGAGGAGTTGGAATACTCAAGAGTCAGGATCGTCCGCAACTCAGCATATCTACGCCTAATTCCTTACAACTTCGTATTACTTATCCTCGAGTGCCTATCTCTTATAATTGTCTTTACTTTCCTATCCCATCACATGAACCTTCACATCCTGGCGACTTCTCATCTTCGCTCCTCTCAACTCCCAAACTGTGCAACGCTCCTCTCACTACGTTTTGCAATATGGGGGGGGACCAATGGAGTCCTGATAGACTGTTCAAAGTCGATGATACGAAGCGCATGGGCCTTGCTCGTGTGGCTTGAAATGAGTCTTGGCATTGCAGAAGAGGATTGAAGCGGAGCGCGCAGATGGTGGCGTTTCACCTTATAATGGTTGACTCCGAAGTGCGATAGCTCATCGTAAAGAGAAAATACATTATCACTATGAAATTAGGCAGAGGTTTTCAGCGTTCCGGATCCACGAGAATCCGGTGAACGAACCTGATCTCCGGTGTTATGTTTTCCTCCTCTGGAAGGTACGGCGGACTCAGACGGTCAAGTAGAAGCATGCTTACGCATCTTGAGCTTTCGAGGCGAGTTAGCACCTTTCTATTATCATTGTTTTCCACAAAGGACCCAACCCCTTGATCGTAATAAGACTTCTCCATCTGTGGGTGGCTGTCGTATTTCCTCCCCCTCCGACCACGCATACTATCATTAACCCACGGCGTTATCTCCTCGCCATCCGGGATCGTCGCCACAAAGTATCCGAAGCAATACGGAGCTAAGACGCCCTGCAAGCTCCGCATCTCGTCGTAGAACCAAGCCTCCCGTACAATGGGCTTGTTACGCCCGCGTGGAGCAAACTTGCCTATAAGAGGAGGGACTGTGATGTGCTGTCCATTTTGGGTCCGGACTGTATGTGCTTGTAGTGCATCTATCTTGTAGACCAGACCGTTGGTACCGTCTCGAGCTTTACGTGAAAGGATGACCTCTAAGTCAACACATTCAGACGGAAGTGTATCGGCCAAAACACGTTCTACACGAATGCCTTCCCAAGCCTCGGTAATATCCTGGACAAGATTGATGGGAATATCTTGCCTCTCAAAGCGAAGTACCTTTGATTCTTTTTCCTCTCCGCTGAAGATATTACTTATGCTGAGCGAGCTAAGGTCCTTGATTGACTACAAGCCAGATTAGCGGTGGAAGGTATCACGGCAAAGTATCAAGAGTCAGACGAAACAAGTAACGAACACTTGTTTCCGACTTAAATTCTGTCATATTCACCGTAGCTCTAGTTGTTTTTCTATAGAGAATTCGATGGATAGTATGTTGGCGGAGAGTGAAGATAGAGATAGGTCGTCTTCTCATACCAGTCGTACACACACTAAGATGTGTGACTTAGTAGTAGTACGTAATGACGTATTCACAAATTAGGTGTTACGAATGCCTCGGACTTTCGCAAATTCCGTAGACTCCATGGTTAAAGGAGAGAAACGGTTTCCAAGCGTAACTCCACTTGTATAAGCTTAAGATTGGAATGTACACTGAAGCATCAGCGGATAGCTACACGGACTTCTTCTATCTAACTAAATGTTCCACTACTATGTCGGACCAGTTGAATCAAGGCTAGACAAACATCCACTTCCGTGGTCGCTCTCTAACGCAACAAAGGGACGCGGTAGAGATGATATGTGCTTCGAAATTAACCTTGCGTGCCGTTTAGATAGCGGTGCAGGTCATCCCATCAACTCCGCAATAAACAAGACTATGGCCATATACTCTGAACCGTTCTTCGGGGTTTGGATACAGTCAGGCGCGCTTCACACTGGACGTTGTTTCAGTTCCCCTGGATGCCAAGAACAGCGCAGCTACTGCGTGCTCGGCGACTGAAGAATGCTTGTCCCTGATGATTTTACGAAGTTAGTAACACGAAGTTGGATCGTCATGCTTTCGAGGTAAAGCTTACATGTTGAACATAACTTTAACCCTTGTACGCATCGCCACTCGATTTTATCTCCTTCTCTCTGATATCCAACAAATAGTGATGTCTGGGTCTGGTGTCAGGCATTTGCGTACGAATGCCTACAGGCGAAGCAGCGCCAAGACGTCCGTAGCGTTTCGAGAAGTGAAACGTCTGAGAAGCAATCAACTTTTGGCGCGAGGTAGTGAAAGCACATCGAAGACGCACCACAACTAGCAGCATACTCAAGAGACTTCGACCAGAGCCTGACCATAGCAACCGTCTTTGTGAAGCTGTTGAAACGCCTCCAATACTTTGCGAAGGTGGTTGACAAGAGTTGACAGCGAGAAAGCAATACACAACTTGATTGCAATCGTTGCGAATAAAGTACGAAGGCGAGGACGTTGGCCTGCGCCCATGAGAGTATATGGGCCAGCTGCCTGATGACGTTATGAGACACTTCGGGTTTGCTAATTATATAGCTCACCGATGATGGAGGGAGCGCAGAGAATGCATGGTAGCACCTCCTGTACCGTTGTACTTGTATTCCATCCGGGAAAGTCTGGGTAAATGGCGCAATGATTTGAAGATACAGGCCGTCGTCGACGAGGTTATGGAAGCGTTGAAACATGTATCGTTGAAATGCTTTGGGTCGAGGAATTATTCTTTGATCAGTGAAGCTGTACTATCCTTCCAGTATCAGAAATACTAGGGAGTCAGAGGCGTGCAGTGTTAAAGAATCGCATGGCACGCACCTCTTTGTTGCATTCTTCCGTCGTACTTCCTCTCCGCACTGCCCAGGCCATCCTATCAGCCCTCACAAGGTCATCTTCCTTGACGCCGTCCCTGGCGCGTAGTAGCGACTGTTTCCAGCTCAAGTAGGACAAGCCTTGAACAAGCTGAAGATGTTTGTTAGTCACGCGTCACAACTTGAAGAACTGGGATAAATAACAATTATATTTTGCCTGTTTTAGATTTTTATAGAATTATGCAACCGCGTCATGATGTCACTGTCACACTTAAATGGGAGAGTTCAAACGCCCATCAGATAACGCGACAGCAACGCAACGTTACTCCTCTATCTTCCAGACTTCATCCAAATATAGGTCTTTCCTTTCTTCGTACGTCCCGCAGTGATAGTTTGGCGTGGAGTTCAAAACTAACAAACTCGCTGTAATATTATCAGATCATGAACGACGCATCCTTACCCACCGAAACCTTGGTGAATATCATTGAAAGTCTAATATCAGAAGACCCAAGACCAAACCCAGAAAAGCTGTATGAAGTTAGATACATCTCTCTGTCGTACCTCACACCCATCCTTCGAGTGTCCAAGCGATGGTATACGATAAGCGTAAAGTGCCTGTATCAATCCGTTGGAAGCGATGAACGAGAGATCGCGGAAGCCTTGTACAGAACGTTGAAGGCGAACCCACACACTGCCGCATTGGTCGAACGGCTGCATCTGGGCATTGAATGCAACATTGACTCTTACTTTAAAGAACACGCGCGAACGAACACCAACATTCTAAAGCTCTGTCCGAACGTGAAGCACGTGGAGATCTGCGGATTCGACGGCCCGCGATTCGATGGATCTGATAATTCGAAAGTCAATGCTCTAGTTGATGCGTTGAAGACGAAGTCACTCGTCTCTTTCTGCATATCTCAGCGGGACATAGTAGGCTTCGCACTGTCGGCGACTCGGAAGGGATTTGGTTCTCGCAGTTACGCGCCATGATGCAGAGCTGGCCGAAGCTTCGAAGCATCCAGATCGAGCGCATTTCGAAACTCTCCGATCCGGCCGCCCGAGTCGACCCGCGAACTTTCACTGGACGCTGCCCAGACCTCCGAGAAATCGTCATCTACCGTGCGCATCTTCATCCCAGTGAATATACAAGCTTACGAGCAATGTGCAGCGGCGACGTAACGAAGTTCGTGGTTTCGCTATTGGACCTGAATGCCATGAACCTCCTCGAAGGCAAAGTAGACGCACTTTGCGAATGCTTACGCGCATGGTCTCCACTCTTGAGCACCTCAAGATAGACGTGCACCAGATGAGCTACCTCGAATCGTATCGGCCTTTGGACGAGGCCATTGCCACTTTAAGGGAGCTTCGGCAGCTGCAAATCGGTAGGATGAAGCTCGACTTCGGCTCTATCTTAAACCTCCCACGGCTCGAGCGTTTCGCCTGCCTGTCGCGCCTCACAGAGGACGACATGCAACCTCTTTCCACTTCTCTAGAAGATGTGGGAAGTTCCCCTCGCTTCATCACATCGTGCTCGGACTCCCTCGCGGCGCACAACTTAGCGAAAGACTACAGGATATCTGCCATAGGCGGAACATTCAGCTGCATGAATATGAGGTAGACACACGGAGTTGGATGACAGTGTGCCCCATTATCGATGTTTTCTCCGACTCTGTAGATTGGTAGTGAACGCTCCAAACTTTCCTCTCTCATGTAATTATCGCCCCACCTTATAAAATCTAGTTCAGCATCTTTATCCGTCACGCAGATTGTATGTATGTGGCCCGTGTAAAATAGTTCAGATTAAGCAACGAATGTTCTTTAGTCAAGGCTTCCAGCGGGGCATAATCGGCGCTGGTCATGGTGATCTACCGCCAAGGATAGAAAAAGTGGTACCATCGCCAGTCGATTTTGTCTCTCTTCCTCTGAGGATCGCCGGAAGAATGGTGTCAAGATTCGATGTCGGGTATCAACATAAGCCTGCCATACAGGAGTGGAGGGAGCGTGGTGGGTGACGTACTACGTGGAGGCTTCCGTGGCGTTTCAGATAGCAAAACGACTTGGTAAGTTCACTGCACAGACTTTGTCGTGGCATTGTCAACTTCGGTGAAGGTAGTGAATGTATAGTGAAGACGCACCACAGAGCCTTCTCAAGAGCTTTCGATGAAATCCTTTTCCCAGCAACTAGCTTTTTGTAGCTACACACCGCGAGAACGGCCGATGCGATTTGACGCAATGCAATTCGCGAAGATGGGCGAATAGAGTGGAATGACGAGGACCACCGATGAGAGCATTCGTGGTAGATGCTTCAAGGCGATATCAGACACTTTGGAGCTGCTAATGAGAACATTCAGATGGATGCATTAGATGGATCATCGGATGAAGAGGGGACGTAGTACGTACAGTAAGTACAGTAGCAACTCCGCAGACCACTCTCCTCTTGCATCCGTCAAACCATTGCTCTCTTCCGCATCAATAGAACAGTCGTCTTCAACATCGGGGTTAATTTAAGTAAGGGGGCACGTGATGGAAGGACCGGTTGAAATAAGAGTTGTTGAAGTCGGTGTCCTATGTCAATGGAATTGTCGTTCCACCTATTAAATTGCGTTATGTTGCTTGAGTAAAGGTGAGAGCGGTGCTGCGAGATTTGACTTGTTCAGTACATAAGAGTCAAACGATACGCACCTCGAGTCTTGGGTAATACTCAGGCTCTATGGCTCTCTCCAACACTCTCCTCTCTAGCATGCCCAGGATGAATGACGGATGAACCAGTCTCCCGACTCTCAATCAACTCATTGTAATCCTTACGAGCTAATGAGGTTTTGCTCTATGAGTATAGCGTTGAGGCTTACGTTCTGTAGGTTCACTTGCTCAGCTTGCTGCTCTTCAGCAAATAAAAGGTCAAGCCAGCAAACAAGCTCCCCAGGGCCCAGGCTGTCATGAAGAGCGAATTTTCATGGCAATAGCAGCTGTATGCAAGCTGGAGTGTCATCAAGAATTGCTTCTCTCACTGCGCGGTTCTTGTGATCATTGTCTGAATCAAGTCCTAGCACAGATATTCACTCGATAATTGATTCAAGTTTGCAGTAAACTAGAACGGCGTACCATACAACACAATCAGCTCGATGACTTTATGCTTTTGAGTAGTCTCCACACAGATTTGTGCTAGTACTTATACGTTCCCGGTCTGAGACGAATGTAAATCAAGAGGTCGTAGAACAGTCACGGCTGAAGAGAAATGGTTCGAGTTGCTTGCCAAAGATAAGACTTAACCGGGAGTTAGTTTCCCACGACTCAGGGTCGGTACGCTGCCTCCGTCAATGGACTGTGTCGCTACTAGTACCCACACCTTGAACTTGATCTCTTGCAGGCTACTGATCTTAATCACCATCCGTCATACTCCAAATCAACTTTCGACTGAGACTCCATTAATTCCATGTCATATGTGACTTGTAATCGATGTTGTGGATCTAAGAGCTTGAATGTCCGTCTTTCTGACTGGAGGAAGGACAACCTGCAGCCGTCGAATAAGATATTGACATTGGGCAGCATTGCTTTACGGTATAAAGTCGATGGATGGAAATTGCGACCCTGTATAAAGCCTCTGTACCTTATGTTAGGAGCACACTGGGACCGCATCATTGGTAGCACCCCAGTGCTCTGGCTATTCAAATCTTGCACTCTTCCTTTTGACATAGAGCTTGAGAGAAACAGCTAAGAATCAGATGTGGTAAGATGACATACTCTTGGGACTATAAAGGTCGAGCGACGAGAGCAGGATCAAGAACATAATGCCGAACTCACAGAAACAAACTAGCTGAAATTTTCTTCAAATTATTCTGCATGTTCGGGGACTTTTTGATGAGCTACGATAGTAAAGCGACGCGCTCGGATGAGCCTTATACATTGCATGTATACTGGACGACGTACTCCGCTATCTAAATGGCACGTAATCTTCCATCCGGAGTATACCAATTGTACTGCATCCCTTTGTTGCGTTGTAGGGAGGCCACGGAAGTAGTGACTTGGTGCGTACTACTGGCAAGAGGCTTCAATTTGCCAGGTACATTATATGGGCTTTGATGCTGCTGTACCTAGCATAATGTACTTCCACAGCTTGCAGTACTCCGAACGAAGTAGCTGAATGTGAGGCACTAGCCATGTACAGTACAAGACAGCAGAAATGCGGAGGCGAAACACTTTGGAGTGCAAGATTTGTTTGAATTGTCTCTTCTGATCTGAAGCGCATTAATATTAAGACAAGGCTGTGAATAGTTAAGCTGCAGCGACGTGCGTAAGAAGCAAATGACGAGAGCGGGTATTACTGATTGAGCCGACCATTGTTTTGCGGGAACCGGGAACAAAGCTTTATTTCTGAAACACAGTCAAACGGAACACGTATACAAACAACTGTGTAGTGTGCAAGTCAAATACAATATGAAACTGGGGCTTGGAGGGTGAGATGAGAAGATACAAGGGATAGTGGGATATTTAGATGCTCCAAGATCGGCGCGTATGAATGAGACGGGCTTCAAAGACCGAATAGTCGTATCCTAATTGAATATCTCGCCCGCGACATATATTCAGAAATTCGTTGGTCACTGCAGGATCAAGGCCGTAGGCAAAGTTTCCCGCAATATGAGTAAGGGAAGGGAACTTCTCCGAGTTTTTGAGAAGAGTGAAAAGTTGTTGTACGCGTCCTTCGCGTCCTTCGCGTTCTTCGACTCGGAGTTCCCAAATATAAACTCGCTCAAGCCGCGGGAGGTTCGAAATAACGCGCCAGTCCACATCCAATCCATCGAGTTCTAGTATCCGAAGCTCCGTTAAAGTCGAGATCGCCTCGGTTAGTGGCAGATACGATTTGTCGAAATCGAAGTGTAGCACTACCACCCTCAAGTACTCGAGCGTCGCGGACCATGCCCGTAGACATACAAGAAATTCGTGAGTTGGAAAGTTTGCAAACCAAACGGAAAATTTCGTTACGCCGCCGCTACACATCGTACGTAGAGCTCTGCAAGAATCAGGAGCCAAACTAGAGTTTGTGATCTCGATCTCTCGTAGGTCTGGGCAGCAGCCAGAGGCCCGAGGCAGATGGAAATCCCCCTCACCGCCCTGCATTTGGAAGCTTCGAAGCTTCGGCCAATGTTGCATGAGATTGAATATCTTCGAGATTTTACCTCCCTTAGGCACAATGTTGATTGTTTTTGATCTGTGCAATACAATATTCAGCTTCGGATAGAAGAACTGTATATTAGTTGTAAACTACCTGTGCAATACAATACTAATATAATCCAGTAAGTACTCTGCGAACGACGTAAGGAAAACATTTACTCACTTCAGCTTCGGATAGAAGAACTGAAGAGAGTAAATGCGTCGAAAGAAGAATTTAACTACTATGATATGTCTCGGAAGCCGGAGTTGAATCTGGCTTTGTATATCACGGGTGAGTCCGTGTACCACTATGTGCGATGATATAATAATGAATCTCAACTGTGAATCTCCGCGAGCAACCCAGCGACTGCGGAATTCAATGGAGCCGTCGGGGCTATCTTTGATGTTATAGACCCATTTACCCTTGATGATATGATCGGCTTCAGAACGCGGAACTTCATCCCACACATCATGCTGCAAAAGTTTCCCAAGCTCATACAGTCCGGCTGCTAGCCATTCGGCCTTGTCAGGGCCATCGAGAGCTTCACGCGGTGTAAGTGGAATAAGGTGACCGGAAATATGTTTGCGTTGGTGTGTTGCGTACGAGTGATTTGGAAGATCAGGAGTAGGATTGTCGAGGTGAGCAAGTTCATGTTCTTGTTCTAAGCCAGCCTGTCGGCGTTCGGTGAGTCTAACAGAACGACGAGTGCGGCGAGTAGCTAATGGCTGAGAGAGCTCATCGTCAACGGGAGGTGCCACTGGATCAGCATTGGAGCGATTGATCTGGGGTTCGTCGGAGATTACCGTTCCCATAGAAAGGGTCCTGGACCCTGGTCCCTCTTCGAAGATTACGTCCTTAGATTTAACAATAGAATGGTCGGGCAACATGATTCGGTATGCGGCATCATGATAAATGCCTACAAAGAGACCCTTTTGCGAGCGGTTATCAAGCTTTCGACGTGTCTCAGGCGGTACTCGAACGTAGGCATTGCATCCAAAGACACGGAAATGCGAAATATCAGGTTTGGAGTGATAGAGCACTTCATATGGACTCGTCCCGGGTTGCAGGAAAGAGTTGCCTGTGCAATTGCGAATCTCGGCAAAATAACTGACAGCTTCGGCCCAGTAACCCCGTGAGAGTCGTGCATCAATGAGCATCGCATGTACGCCATCGTTTAGTGTCCTATTGAACCGTTCCGCCAGACCATTCATCTCATGTCGATGGGGAGCGATAGTGAAGTGATTAATACCACGGAGTGTTAGGTGGTTGTTCATGTCCAGATTGACAAATTCACCTCCATTGTCAGAATGAAGTCCTTGAATGCGCTTGTTGAACTGAGTTTCAACCCAGGAATCAAGGTCTCGGAAGTGTTTCAGGACAGTCGCACCAGTCTTGTCGGTCAGAGAGTGAACCCACACAAAGCCCGAGCATTCATCGATAAATGTGAGAACGTATTTTGCACCACCAAGTGATGAATCACCCATGAAGAGGATGTCTGAATGAATACGCTCAAACGGTTGAGCTGCTCGGCGACCAGTGCCGGGCGAAGCCGTTGCAATGTGTTTGCCCAAAATGCAGGCTTCACACCGTCCAGGAACAGAGTCATTGGATAGAATCATGCCGGTAACCGTAGCATTACGATGCATCTCCAAGATACGCGATTCGGAGATATGGCCAAGCCTTCTATGCCATGTGTCAATATCGTGTGATTGATCGGCTCGCGTGGACGTAATGTGAGCTTGATGACTTGTCACAGTCATCTTCATGTGGTATAATGCCCCCGCACGCTCCGCATACCCGAATTCACCGGTTGATCCCTTGAGATAGCACCGAGTACCACGGAAGCATATCTCAATACCATAATCACTCAGCTTGCTAACGGAGATAAGGTTTGTGTCCAAATCTGGTGCATAGAGGACATTGTAGAGTGTCGCAGTTGTGATTTGGCCTTTATGAATGAATTTGGCCTCGACTGTTCCTTTTCCCATAGCATGAAATATAGCACCAGCTTTGGCAGAGGAAATCGGCTCGGGTGAAGTAAACTCAACATAGGTTGAAAATGCAAGCTTATTGTTGCACATGTGGGAAGAGGCACCGGAATCAATAATCCAGATAGAGTGTGCCGTGTGACCAGTCAACGATTGCAATGCAATGTGCTTAACGTTAGCGACCCGAGCCGTTTCCGTGGTAGTATTAGCAGGGTCTGCTGAATCCGGAGTGATAGCGGAGTTTGCCGAATTGTTACTAGCGGTGGCTGACTTCTTCATGTTGTCTGGTGGCACGTACCAGCCTGGTGCATTCGCTTCATCATCTCCCCCAGGGGCCCAACACTTCTTCTTCGTATGTCCTTTCTGCTTGCAGTGCGAGCAGATCATTACGCGACCATCGCGAGTTCGATTTCGGCCATTATTTGCACGGAGAGCCGACTCGGAGATGCTCTTTGTTACTGCGGCGGTGGAGTTCATCCGAGATTCCTCGAGCAGAAGCGTACTGATAACGGCTTCAGCTCCTGTCATTGCGGCGAGTGATGCTGGATAATGTTCCCATTTGGCTCCAGTGAGTGAATTCAAAATGATTGAACGCCATTCTAGCTCAGGAAGGAAACCTCCAGACGACAGGAACTTTGCGCGTAGCTTGCGAAGCTCTTTGATATGGTCGGACATCGTTTCCTTGTCGTCAATCAGCTTATTACGAAGATAACGACTTGCAATTGCCTGCGCATTGGCACTCTGGATTTTGAAGCGAGTTTTGATGTCAAGGAACATGCTATTGGCCGAACTCCCATTCAATTGTGCAAGTAAGTCCATCGTCACGTTGAATGCTATCTGGGCCTTCGCTAATCCATCTCGACGCTTCCACTCCTCAATCATTCGCGGATGTCCCCTAGGTTCGAAGCCTTCGGGGTTCTTTGTATCATCGCCATTGGTGACTTCAAACAAGTCCCGAGACACAAGGGCAATCTCCATGGCAATCATCCAGGAGTCAAAGTTACTTCCTGTGTCGTCCAACCGGTCAGTGACTTCAAACTTGATGAGTTGACCATGGGGGTTATTGTTGTTCATTGTAGGACGACTGCTCAAAAGGTTCGGCTCGATGCTGAATAGGTCGAGAGACGGGGTTTCGGTGAGTGTATCAGGTCCTTCGTTTGGGTCTGCCGGTAATGGAATGTTGACAGGATCAATGGGGTTCGGAGCAGGATTTAGCTCAGGTATTCTGCGGGTCGTGGTACGAGTGTTTGCGGGCATGCGATCGTGGAGTATCTTCTATGTTGCACTGATCACGGGTGGTCAAGGCTCATAACCTTTTGATCTGTGCAATACAATATTCAGCTTCGGATAGAAGAACTGTATATTAGTTGTAAACTACCTGTGCAATACAATACTAATATAATCCAGTAAGTACTCTGCGAACGACGTAAGGAAAACATTTACTCACTTCAGCTTCGGATAGAAGAACTGAAGAGAGTAAATGCGTCGAAAGAAGAATTTAACTACTATGATATGTCTCGGAAGCCGGAGTTGAATCTGGCTTTGTATATCACGGGTGAGTCCGTGTACCACTATGTGCGATGATATAATAATGAATCTCAACAATTGTCAGGACCCGCGAGCTTATGGAGAAAGAGACGAGTGATTTTTTTTCCAACACTCTAAGCAGAGCGTCGAATGCGGGATATTGGTACCCTTGTATCTGAACGTGCGCCACGTTCGGACAAAGCTGCAGAATGTCGATGTTCCATTTTGTCCATTCTCCTTCTAAAGAATACTGAAATTGGATGCCCAGCTGAAGCCGTTCGACGAGCGCAGCTAGCTCAGGGTTCGCCTTCAACGTTCTGTGCAAGGCTTTTGCAATCTCTTTTGCTGAACGTCGTCGTCTGTGGCTTCCCACGGCAATGGATCGATACAGGTACTTTGCGCTGTTCGCGTACCATTGCTTTGATACTCGAAGGAGGGGTGTGAGGTACCCCCGAGGGATGAATTTGGTATTTGTTAGGTCGTTCGGCGTCGGTTCTGCGTGTGCAGATATGAAGTGTTCAATGATGCTCGCATAGATCTCGGTAGGTGTGTCGATCATTTTAGCGCTGTGTTATAAAAGAGCTTTGTTCAGAGATTTCACAGAGAGGCGAGGAGATGCGAAGGAGAGGAGTTGAAGAGGCAGCTGAGGCTAGCACCCACCGTTGTCTTGTCGTCACTGTGGGAACAAAGCAGACTTGGACCTGCCCTGAAGTCGATTTATGACTCGACTGCGCGCTTCGCTGCCAACTTGGGTGACGTCGTGACCATGGGGTAATAAAAATTCTGAGACAACCTGAAGACTTTCCTCAGCTCTGAACACAATGCATGGTATAAACGCATTCCCGCCAGAAATCCTCGACCACATCCTACGCAACGTCGAGCAGCCCGTCCCCGCCAAAGCCTACTTCCCGCAGTTCCCTCTCGCGCCGCTCGTCCGCGTCTGTAAAGCATGGCAGCCCATCGCAGAGCGGCGGCTGTACCGATCTGTGTCCATCGGCAGCACGCTCAGCAGCTTCACCAACTTCTATCACGCCGACATCGACGCCCTCGCCCAGCGGGACCGCGCAATCGCGTACCTCGCCATGTACAACGACCCGCGGTGCAAGGCGCGCGGCGGCGACGTGTTTGTCCGCCAGCTCCGCGACGCGCTGCAGATGAGCCCGCGGCTGGGCGGCCTGGTGCATACGCTGCGCATGAAGGGCCGCATAGCGAGGCTCGACCCGTCGCGTACGGAGGACTTTATCGACATCCTGCGCCTCTGCCCCAACGCCACGCACGTCGAGATCCAGGACTGCCACTACCCCGCCCTCTTCCGCGCGCCGCTCATCGGGGCCCTGCGTAATCTGCAGGCGCTGGCGTCGCTGACGATCAGAAATACGGACGAGAAGGACGCGGAGCACGTCCTTGGCGCGGCGGAGCTCATCTGTGCGGCGCCGTGCTGGCCGCGGCTGAGACACCTGGAGGTCAACGTCCCGCGCCCGCTACCCCCTTCGTCCGCTGCCGCCGAACAGACATTGCCGGACGTCGATCTCACGTCTCTGCCAACAGCCTGCTGCCCGCGCCTCCGCGAGGTCGTTCTGCCACGAGCACGGCTCAACGCTGACCACCTCCGTTTGCTGCGCCGGATCTGCGGCCCAGGTTCGGACCTCAGGAGGTTGGAGGCGGTCGTGTCTGCGGACGACGACGCGCTGTCCGCGCTGCGCGACTGCCTCATCGCCTGGGGGCCCGCGCTCTGTGTCCTCTACCTGCACTTCGCCGGGCCTCCAGACCCCACGGTCATCATTGACGTCCTCCCGCATCTCCGGCTGGTCGAGGACCTCGAGATCTCGTCCCCGCCGAAGGACACCACAGAGAGCCTTACGCCGCGGGGGACGGAGACGGAGACGGCTACGTGTAGAAAGCGGTGGATGCGCGTGATTGAAGCGTTCTCGGACGCACTGGCGGACCCGAGCCAGAGCCTGCTCCCGTGCATCCGCAGGCTCGCGATCCTCTTCAAAGGCCTGCCGGATCCCGAGCTCCTCGTTTCGGAAAAGCACCTCGACGCGCTCTGTGCGCCGCGCGAGATCAGCATGCTCTGGTGAGGCCCTCGCGTGATGTTGGGTGGCATCGGATTCAGGCGGATGGGCAGACGGTGTTCTTTCATGTGTTTTTAGTATGTAACTTGGTCTTTTCCCAATATCACTGTACCCGAAATAACCACGTGCGTCACGGTGTCCGAGAGTGCCATGGACGTTGTTTAGCTTCCGAGTGCGAACCTATCGCACACCATCTTTGAGATTCATAAGATGTATGTGAGAACTCAGGTTGCATTTTACACACCTCTCAATGACAGCCACGCCTTATAGTGTGACGAACTGCCCACGCCTAGACGCAAAGGTCTGCCACAGGGTTTGCTCACGTAAAAAGGGAAAGGAAATTGCACGATATTCACGAACACTGCCCGCGCTCGCTGTCGTCATGATGATCGATGGTCCTGTGAGGGTGCGTCCTTACGCCTCTCGATAAGTAGACACTCGACATCCCGTTCGTTGCAGTCGGAGTCAACTAAGCGCCGTTTCGGCCATGCAGATCCCAGGGGCCGCCATGCCATGGCTCATCACAGAGTGCTCGTCTGCCTGGCCCCTTCATGGGCAACTAGATTTTTACATGCAGGCCTTCCGAGGGACGTGCGTGCGTGCACGAGCCTTCCTACTTCCAAGTATTTCTTACGGTGCTTCCTTGCAGGGTCATACACACTTCCATGCAGGGTTGTACAGCACTTCCGTGCATACTATGTAGGCTCACGCAATGCTCTTGATATCTGTACGCATATATCTCTGTGAAGGTGGACAAGTTGAAATGTCCATTTGTTAGCTCCTCTCTCGTCCCCATTCCAAAGGTGAAGCTTGAGCTTATCGTCGTCGTCTCTGGGCTGAGATACTTCTGATTTGGCGCCAGAGTCAGCTACTGTTGAATTGTAGCGTAGCAACCCATGAGCGAACTGATCTCTGATTCGTTGGCGTGTAATGGAGAGAGCTGCGAGCGCACATGTTTTCTTTTGATTATCGATATACTCGCGCATGTTTGAGGTGCAAGCCTCTGCTCAAATGCATGTCAAGCTACTCAACGTAAGAGTCGAGTAGAACCAGGAGTTGGATCCGCGACTGCGAGTGCATATGAGTTTGCGTAAAGTAGAGAGCGTGTCACTCACGCATGTTGCTGTCCTTGTATATTGTTGTCCATCAAATATCAACAGAAAGAGGAACTGTCTTGTGTTAAAGCAGATATCAAAGATAGAAAAAAGAAGTGCTTACATTAAGAAATTGAGCCTCTGTGTATGCGTTGTCGTCGATGATGAAGAGACGCGATGATGCAAGGAAGTTGCACTCACGGAAGACCCTGCACGGAAGTCTTGGCTGCACGGAAAAGTTTGGTAGGAAGTCTTGGCATGCCGAGACTTCCTTCCAACAAAGAATTTATCTAATACATACTTTCTTACAACACAAACATACGAGCAAATTAAGACTCATGCTCTTTTATATACTAATGTATTATATATCTATTTTTTTCCCTCGTAAATGTTATGGTATTTTATATCAGACACATACAAGGTAGGAAGCCTTTACATGCCTTCCGTGCGTACCAAGGCTTCCGTGCAGGGTCGTGCTGACATTTGTATGTGAGCTGTCACGGTGCCGTGAGGTGCCGTGGCATTTATCCTGCGTTCCGTGCCTTGGTTCAGGCACTTCCTTGCCTTTTGAGCACCCTTCCTTCCCTTCTGGGTAGGTGTTCCTACCTTTCCTTCCCTTCCGAGCATTGACTTCCTACACTTCCTGCCCTTCCTACACTCTTTTCCTACCCTTCCTTCCCTTCCTTGCAACTTCCGTGCATCCTCCGTGCCTTCCCTACAGTAGGTTCCTTGCCTTCCTTCCTTTCCTTTCTACAGTTCCTTCCCTTCTGTGTTGCAAGGTACGTGACCTCCGTGCGTCGTGTGTGTTCTTCCTTGCCACTAACATTTCCCTCCTTTTCTTCGATTTGGTCCTCTGGGGCCAATTTATATGCTATAATCCCGAAAAAAAAACCATGTATTGTACTCAACTATAGCTACATACATGTGTAACCTATACTTTAATATATGACTTTTTTCGAAGCTGTAAAGAGCATACAATGAGTGAGTGAAGCGTGGGAATACTTACTTGCGTCCAAGGAACAATGCTCGGAAGCAAGTAACATTAGCGCATATACGCATGTCACACGCACGTCCCTACGGAAGGCATCCGCACGTCCCTCGGAAGGGCCTGCATGTAAAAATATGTTGGCCCCCCCTTCATGGAGCTCGCGCTCCCTTCCAAGGTCATTTCTCTCTCTTTCTCTTTCTGTCTTACACCAGATCTCACCTCTTCTCTATGAGAAATGTATGCGCTGCTCTGGACCTGAATACCATTAGCCTCTATCGAGAGAAAAGATGCACCGAGGTGTCGGGGATCGTGACTCCATTATAGGACGCTCAGAGACAGCTGCGATGGCTTCGGTGTACCGGGCGCACAGTGAGTCGTGCAGTACGAATCCGTCCAAGCTCTTGCCGAGCCGCCGAGGGAGGCTTGTGGGGTACTCAGGTGTGCCTGTGCTCCGTTTCAGCCCCGCTTTTCTGTTTGCGCTGACGTCCCTTTGGTGTATCCAAGCACTGGCGTGCTGGTAGCAGCGTCTGTCATTCACCTTGGAACTTCCTTGCCCTGGCGAAGAAAAGCCATGCGTGCCTATATACGCCTTTGCTGGCCCGGTGTCCTTCTGCGTTCACACGTATGCCTAAGTCGATCGAAAGTGTATAATAAAATAAAATGAGCATTTCTGTGCGTTTTCTTTCTCATTTATCTTGCTCGCCTTTCCAGCACCCTGTGCAGTATTCCGTTCTTCCGGTATCTCTCCTCTTCTTCTGTCTTCCCTTTCCCTACAGACTAGAGCGACATGTGCGGCACACAGGCAATGCCGAGCAGAGTCGCTCGCTCTCCCCCCGGCTTCAAGATCGCGCGTGCGCAAGATCGAGGTGTGGCTCGGGTGCCGATGTGTGGTGTTCATGTTATGGTCGTGGCTGGGTTTTTATTCTTGACACTGCGTGCCGGGTCTTCGTCTGCATTGCGTCGAGCTTTCCTCCTGTCTTTTCGATTTCGACGCGTGTCCCCTGGGACCCGTCCTGCGTTTCTCTGTGCTCTTTGGCAAAGAGCACGTGCTTCGTTATAGTTGGAGGCACCTCCGCGCTACCCCTTCTTCCTCTGCGTTGCGCCGGCTCTTTTGCCTTCAGCTATTACTGACAGAGGAGGCTTTCGCGAGTGGACTTGCCTGACGGTGCTGCTGGCAGATATTGACCAGACCCAGGAGGCGGCACTTTACGCCTCGCCAGAGTACCCGGCGCTGTGCTCTTGAGTTATTGGTTTTCAGGGCTCCGTGATCTGGATGAGTATTTTTGGTGTCAACAATGCCCTCAATACAGAAATAGCTTATTATTTTGTCCTTTTGATGGAGAGATCTGTTTGGTGAGCCGGGACGCTTTTTACGGAAACTTGAATGTTTGCCGGGCTTGCAGCTTCTCGAAGTTCAATCATCTTAACTTCCGACGACTTCGGGCCTCATGGTTGCTGTGACCGCTCACGTTCGTCCGAGCATGCAACACGATGCACAGGCGACTCTTATCAACAGCGTTGAACGTCTTTGTTCTCAGAATTCGAAAACTGTCTAAAAACTTTCAATGAATGTGTTGTTTATGAGCATGCTATCTATCTATCAATCAGACTAGTGCATGAACAAGGACGGAAGCTTATCATCAAACACCACAATCACACACTGGCATCTAATTACCATCGCTGTTCCTGCGCTAGCAGATTCCCCGCACCAAAAGCAGGCGGCCATAAACTCTGTTATTCTTGGACCTGGATAACCCTTTCGCTCTCTTAAGGGCGCATGGCCCTCTGGCGGCTCTGATCGTGCCCCGCCTACCCTCGGAAGTCGAAGGGCCATCCATGGCTCTCGCACTGGACACGTCCATCATGCTGGCGACGGCCCTGGGCTCGATTCTGTTTGGTGCGTATCAGTAATGCGACTGGCCGTGCTGTGGCGCTTACTGTCGGTGCACGCAGGACTGTACACGTTTATATTCGTAGCGACGACCTTCATCCTGATCTTCCGCCGCCGGCGGACGCAGCGCCTGAACAAGCCCCTGCTCGCCGTGTCGGTGCTCATGTACCTCGTCGCGTTGATGGTGAGCGCGCTGTCCCATTGCTAGTCATGCGAATTACTGACTGTATGCCATCCCAGCACGTCATAGCCGCGATCATGCGCACGTTAGACGGCTTCGTTGCACATAGAGACGACCCCGGGCCCGTCGCCTTCTTCCTCGACACGTCCTCCTTCTCTTTCCTCTTCAAGATCAGCTTCTACATCGCACAGACTATCATCGGAGACTCCTTCGTCGTACGTCCGACCTCCTCTCTCTCTCATAAATTACATATTCGACGCGGATTGCAGATCTACAGACTGTGGATAGTCTGGTCCGGCGATAAACGGATTGTCATCCCGGGTGTGATCTGTCTCTTGGCGGACACAGGTGAGGCCTTTCTTGAACAGCCCGGACATAAGCGGAGGTCTCGCGGCTGATAACCCTTTCTTTGATGTCCCAGTATGCGGGATTCAGACGATCGTATCGGACGCTCACGCCTCGCCCACAACGCCGGTGTTCAACAACGTCTCCAAGAAGTGGATAGCGTCCTTCTACTCCCTCACCCTCTTCACCAATACCGCCAGCACCAGTGAGCGGGCGACCTTCAGTCCTTGCCCTTCCTCTGTCACTGACCAAACCATCTCACAGTCTTGATCGCCCTCAAGATATGGCTGCACGAACGCCGCTCGTCGGGCATCATCCCCCTCCGCTCACGGACGCTCGTGCCCGTCATCGTGACCGTCGTCGAGTCCGGTGCGATCTACTCGGCCACGCTCCTCGCGCTCTTCATGGCGTACTTGGCCGACAGCTGGGGGCACTACATTATACTAGATATGGTACGCCGCCCGACCGGATTTACTTCTCCCAACCAAAAAACTCACGCTGTCTATTCTTTACAACCGCAGATGGTCCAGCTTATCGTAAGTGCCGTTTATTGATCAAGGATCGGCAATCTAACGAGTAGCCTCACTTCATTGGCGCACTTGGGCGGGCGCTGGACAGGGCATCGCATTCTCGCTCATCATCCTGCGCATCGGGCTCGGCATGTCCATCGACGACACGATCCTTTCCCAGCCCCAGCCGAGCCGCTTCGTTGCCGGGTCCGGGTCCGGCCAAGACGTGTCTGGGCGCCGGGTGAGCATGCCCATGAGGGCGATATCGGTGCGCATCACGGAGACGACCGTGACCGACGTGCAGCGCGCCAATCCGGGACGGCACAGCCTGGGCTCCATGCACGTACTGGACGAGGACGAGCTGGACAAGTCGTCGACCAAGGCTGGGAGCTGGACCGAAAAATCCGTGCCGGGTGCTGCAGATCATGAAGCTCATTATTGATGGACCGCCTTTGTTTTAAGTTATCTACTTCTTTTGCTATCTAGCCGTGTTCTCTTACTTACAGTATTATAGCAGAGTGTAATTACATAGATATCGTGTATTGCTTTTATACTACCGGAGTTCTCACTACCGCAAAGAGAGGGTATAAATAATGCTGGGGTATTCCTATGTAAAAATGCTACCTGAGCCCTTTTATTTCGCGTATCACATGCTATCGTTATGTCATCTTTCCACAAAATGATTGTCTCTTCTAGTCGAAATGCAGGATGACGACCGAAGCCGAGTCGGCCGTGGCGTAGTACACCGCGCCGCTGTAGAACTCGATGTAGAGGCTCCGTGTTGCTGGCGGGCGCGCGCGCGTCAGATGGTCGATGGAGCAGAAGAGGACCTGGCCCTGCACGAACGTCGCGAGTGTCCGGACAGGGGCGGGACGTAGCGCGTCGCGATTCTGATTGTTGAGTCCGAGTTCGTCGCTGTGGAACGCGATGACGGCGGTGGCGCAGCGGGAGGGCGCGGAGAGGATGCTGTAGGTGCGGAACTCGCGCTCGAATGGCGCATGCGCGGCCGTGCGCGCGAGCTCGGTGTGTCCGCGGAAGAGAAGCCGTGCCAGGGGCTGCGCTGCGGCGGGGCCAGAACGCGCGTAGCCAGTCCGTGTCGCAGTCGATGCGGGCAGGGACAGGGACGCGTTGTTGTCCACTACATGACGGCCAGAAGCTCTGTCGCCAGGGCCGGCAAGGTCAGGGCAGAGCAGGAACGCATACGTAACGGGGAAATCACGCACCTCGCTCTCGCTGTACACGTCTGCGAGGACCGTGATCGACACGAGGTCGCGCTCGGACGCGTCCCGCCAGTTCAGCGCACACGCCGAGAGCTTCGCTCTGCTGATCAGCCAGTGCTCCGGCGGCGCGATCGGGCTCTCCACTACTGGGAGGTCTGTGAGATGGATATGGAGATGCAGGTCTTTCCTGTCTGAGTCTAAGTGCGAGTCCTCTTTTAGGATGTCAGTTATATGCGAGAGCGGGACCACGATAAGAAATTTGTCGCCCGTTCGGTCTTGGATGGAGAAGAGATAGTCATCGAGGATCTGTAAGTCGTCTAGTATGATCTACAACATAGACGAGTACGCTGCTTGAGCTGAAAGAAACTGGGAAACGAGTCATGACTTACATTGTCTATGGACAAGAGACGACCTTCCGCCCAATTCTTCACAACAAGCCGTCCTTCAAAATAGACGACGACAATGTCGCCGTGGATCTTGACGAATATGGGTTTCCCGAGATGCTTTCCGAGTTCCGTAGGCATCTGCCTATGCAACAAGGTCAGCGAGTTCTCAGAGGATGAAAAGGTGAATATCTCCAATATTCTATGTCATGTGTGGATTGTTAGTACGGCAACTAATCTGACAGGATGAAGATGCTCAATGCTCACCGACTGTTATCTTCCCTGTCCAAAAACTCGCTAAGGACGAGGACGAAGACATCGCCGTTCAGGCAAACATCGTAATCGACGCAAAGCACCCGCATTTGCTGTTCATCTGCCGAGTTTTGTGGGAGGGGCGGGTACGTCTGCAGACACGCACCCGTCGAGACGTCCCAGCACTGCACGTATCCCCTGGGCCACTTTATCAGCAAATGCCGTCCACCGGGGAGCAGCCTCAGCTCGCTGCCCCATTCCGACAGCGTGCCCAGTATGCTGCTCCCCTGCGCCGCCAGGGGGACCACACACTCGCGGGTGACGCGCGGCTGAGCGAGTGAGTCGGGCGGCGAGGCACCGCCGGCGCGCACGCAGTTGTTGTAGCGCCGGACGGCGCGGACGACGAGCTGGCGCAGCTGTGGGCCGGTGAGCGCGGCGAGGGCCGTCCTTGGGTGCACGGCGGGCGCGTGTGCTTGGTCGAGCGAGTGTAGGTGCTTGATCCAGATGGGCCGACTGGACGCGAGGCGGTGGAGGAGCGTGCATGTCTGATGCGAGGATATGTACATCATACCGGGTGAGTGTCCTGCTCACGAGCGCCAGTCGGTCGGTCAGAAGAGGCCTTACCTGTTCGAGCGAGAGTAGATCTCGCAAGTCGCAAAAAACCATAATGAGTATCCAAACATTCTCGGGCATGTCAAGAGCGTCGCAGGTGTTTGAGAAGTTGTGGCAGGAAATGCAGTCAGAGCTATTTGCTTCTGAAGTTTGCATACTGCGAGAGTGTACTGAAGACAGTGAGTAGATGGTGGTCAGGAAGAGAGGTATTTTTCATGATTTTTGCTGCACATTGGACTTGCATAGCGAGGTTCTCAGCTGAAGACTAGTAAGAGCAAGCTTTCTAGATCCTTCAGCGTTATCGCTCTGCACCTTTAGTAGTGGTCCACCGAGTAAAAGAGATGTCGGCACAAGAAATACTAGAACGTTCCGGATGAGCGGAGCATGACCCTAGGATAATAGGCTCTTTTCCCATCTTGTAGACCTAATTTACCCCTTTACGGTAAATTAATCTGACACCAATCCCGAACAACCGAATTGCTTCCTGGCCAGAGGCGGGCTTGACATAGCACATATGGCAGACGCAAGTCCGTAGAAGAGGATGAGTCATGATTAATTATTGTCTGTGAGCTAGTAAGCATGTCAAGCGATAGATACGCTCCAGAAGAGCCACCTGCGTTCCAGCGCCGTGCCGAGTGGAACAGCCATAAATCGTGCATCAACGACGAGGTGGCTCGTAACGAAGTCCTCGCCTTTGAGCTCGGTGAAGGCTTTCTTCCACATAACTGTCCACGTCTCGACGTTGTGGCCATATCGCTCCCTGTCCCAAGGGTTGAACTCGTGTAAGTCAAGCAAAAGATGAGAAATGCCGACGCACCTGCCCATTCCATCATCAAGAACGCCAGCTTCCTCCTTTCCTTGGTGTCTCCCAAATATGATCCCACCGGGTCCGTCTTTCAGAAGAAGCGCCAGCCGAATCGCGATGGCGTACTGCGTGTCCTCGTTGAACAGGTGGAACAACGCGCCGGCGTAGATGTGGCTCAGCCGGCCTTTCAGGTCGTCCAGCGCCGTTACGTCCTGGAAAGGGACCAATGACGGCGAAACTGCAGGTTGAAGAGATAACTCGAAGATGTCGCCCGTGAAGAAGGTGATCGCGCATCTTGCTTCGTCTCCGAAGAGTTTGTATCCAGCGTCGATGAAGGTCCTCCGGAGGTCACACCCTGCGACGTTGTTGCCAGGGTAACCGTCGAGGACAAGCTTCCGCACATCTGTGCCCACTTTGCAAGAAGTTCAGAATGCACATGTGCTCGAGAGGCAGTGTATGAAGGTGGGATGCGTACTGCAGCATCCAAGGTCGAGGAAATAGGTGTTGCTCTTCTTTCCGGCGTCGAGGACGGACGGATAGATCGGGTTGGATGACATGATCAGGTTCGTGAAATGAAACGCTCGGATGCATGGGTATGGGTAGTGTTCGCTGCAGGACTCGGGGTCATCAGAATCGCCATTGCACACCGGAAGAAGTTTTGTCGATACCCACTATGTTCTGCCCACACAAGCACCAGTGCACCATCCGTCATTCAGCAAACAACTTCCCTCACAGAAGGACGCAGCCACTCACTCAGTCTGAGCTTCGACGACCTTCCTCCTTATCTCCTCTATACTTTCCGAGACAGTCTTCTTCAAGAAATCCAGCTCGGCCTCGGAGGGCTTGAAAAGCGTAGGATCGGGAGGATCTACGGGCCTTGGTGGGACCGGGAGCTCTCGAGTGATGCTGCTCATCGTCGAGTGAAGTGCGATACGATGTACGCATTCACAAAAGGAATGTGAAGCAAGAGATAAGGACCATAGGGTGAGAGGCAGTCGCCCAAAGTGTCGAATGGATCCTCTAGCTATTGAATGAAGGTATTAATGGTTCATGCTGATGCGAAATGACGACATTTACTGTACATATTTAAGCTGAGTATCCGATATCGCAGACAAAGCTTGCGCGCAAGGCTTCATATATTCACAGCTTTCATAACTGAGATAATAAGGAGCTAAAGACTTTTGAGAGAACGAGAGGAAGGGGTGGAAAAAGAGGCTGAGTTCGGAAACCGGCTTACCAACCTTCGAGTTGAAGCGGAGCTTCAATCCGAACCCTGCAGCGGTAGTTGAAGTTGTCTTCTGCAGACATTTGAATGGGAAACGCATCAAGATCCTGCAATCTCATTAGCTGTAAGTGTATTTATTCTATATTATATTACATTCTCTAGGATCTCATTGGTGTCCTGCAGCGGGTAGTAGCCGTAATCCGCGCGGACATTTCAGGTGCCCGATGCAAATCGCCAACTACCGACCATGGTTCCTATCTCAATGTCTCTCCTGCCACATACTTCTCGAAATCGGGTTAGGACTCCAGTAGAGTAATGCTCGTAGTAGAAGCTTCCTGATATGAAGGTAAGGGAGGGGAACCTCTCCGCGTCTTTGAGAAGAGTGGTCAATTGTTGGATCCATCCTTCGCGCTCATAAGACTCGTGGCAGGTGAGGCGTTCGAGCCGCGGGAGTTTCGAAATAATACCGTAGTCCTGGTGTACTCCTCCGCATTCGAGTATTCGAAGTTCCGTTAAACTCATAATTGCCTCGCTTAGAGCCAGACTCGGTTCGCGGGAGTACAATAACGCGATGACATGTATCCTGAAATACTTGAGCGTCGCGGACCATGTGCGTAGGCATTCGTGCAATTCGTGTGCTGCTGCGTCGGCTTTACTGTCTTCACATCTTGGGTCGAGTATACAAACGACAAGCTTCGTTACGCCACTGCTGCACATTGCACGCAGAGCTTTGTATGAGCAGGGACGTAAAGTGCACATGATGAGGATCTCTCGCAGCTCTGGACAGCAGCCAGAGATGTGAGCTGTATCCAATATTGCCTCACTTTTCTCCCCCTTGCAATCAGCAAGCCATCCACCCGGGTACTTCGAAGCTTCGGCCACTTTTGCATCAGGTAAAACATATGCGACATCCTATCTCCCTTGTTCGGTGCGGTGCCTGACATGTGCCGGGAGGTTATGGAGAAAGAGACGAGTGACTTTTCCTCTAGCGCACTGATCAGAGCATCGAACTCGGAGAAAACGAACTCGTGTATCTGGACGTGCTTCACCTTCGGACAAAGTTGCAGAATGCCGGTGTTCGTTCGTGTCCACTCCCGTCGGTCATTGTAACTGTCCCAATCGATGCACAACTGCAACCGTTTGACAAGCGCAGCTATCTGAGGGTTCGCCTTCAGTGTTCCTTGTAAATCTCTCGCTAAAACATTTCCATCGAAATGGCTGGGCCTGATGTGAATGTGCAGTAGTGCGAAAAGCGAAGCTAACGGAGAGCCGTCCTCCACGAATCTTAACAAGTTCCTATTCTTTTGTCCATCATGATCTTGAAAGCGTCCATGGCTTCCCACGGCCATGGATTGATACAGGTACTTTACGCTGATCGCGTACCATCGTCTAGATACTAGAAGGAGGGGTGTGAAGTACAAGCGAGGGATAAATTGGACCAAGTATATGTTTTTCGGAGGTGGCTTTGTGTGTGCGTATATGAAGTCTTCAATGATTGCCTCCAAGATCTCGGTAGGTAAGAACGTGTCGATCATGTTAAGCACTGGTGATTAAAGTTGCATTTGTTAGGTTCCTATACACCAGGGCCATTGCTGTGAGACGTACAACGATTATGGTTTAGAGATGGTGGCAACGGCGCCCAGCGACTTGTCCTCAGCCTCTGGATTATGCTGGTCATTTTAAGCGCTGGTGATTAAAAGTGACTCTGTTAAGTTTCCTCTACATCAGAGCTACTAGTGTGAGACGTACAATGAATATGGTTTGGAGAGGGTATCAACGGAATGTTAAGGAGAGGAGGAAGCGCCCAGTGTCTTGCCGTCAGCCACTGCAATTGCATGTGAGCCTAGTCATGACCTGCCCTGAACCAGTAGTACACCATTGCAAATCAGCCTGAGGTGACATAGGACTATGTTATGCCTTTCGGCGGACTATCATGATGGAACTCGCCTACAGTATAGTTATCATCCACCCCAAACATGTCAATGGCTGATTTATATCAAAGACTTGAGCTACTCTCTACTATCAAACCGACCCAATGGACTTTCATCTTATCAACAATCAAGATACTGTACATATTGAATATGTGTATCGATCATCACAGACTCTTGGTCTCTACAAATGTCGCCTTGTTGCTCTGCTCGAACTATAGCATTATCTGGCGCGCCAAATACTGTACAATCATCTATATGGTCTTCCTAACACCGAAATTCTGCAGTCAACATCTGTCACTCTTTGGTTAGCCAGGACTACGTGTATGAAGGCAGGCTACGTTTACATTCTCATGGAAAACATGATTAGTGACTTCAACTAAGCTGCGATTTGAACCTCTAGTTGTTCTGGTATCGTCTTCGAGATCAATACCCCGCAATCGTGCCCGTTTCTACCAGACGTCGGCTCCGAATTTGACCCCTTGTCTGCAACATAACTCTTGCAATAGGTATACAATAAAATTTGAGTAAAAAAAGGTACATGGAATACATACTGCTGGAACATTGAGAGGCGAACTACAAGGCTTGAAAATATAGATATAACTGACAGTGGGGGAAACCGTTAGAGAAGGAAGTCTGTAGTCATCTCAAATCCAGACCAGCATTTTTGCAGCTGGATGTTTCGCATACGGCAGATATACGGAAGTTTGTTGCGAGGTTCTCTCCTTCGCCCACGGAAGAGCATAATGTGATTAAGGGAAAGGAACTTTTCCGGGACATCTAGATGGCGGGAAAGGCTCCGGACCTCTTCCATTTTGTAGAGCGAACGGCAGGAAAATCGTTCGAGTCGAGGGAGGTTCGAAATAGAGCCAAAATCCAGCATCATCCCAGCGAATTGTAGCTCCCGAAGCTCTCGTAAGCTGGAAATAGTCTCTTCTAAAAGCGGATACGAGTCCTGGAGGCCCCGTACGTCTATCTTGAAGTACTGGAGGGTAGGAGACCATGCACGTAAGCAATTGCACAGAGCAACTACCGCTGCATTGCCATTACCGCCTTCCCGAATTCCATATAGCAGAATAGAGAGCTTTGTCACATTACTGCTGCACATCGAACGTATAAGGTTGAGTTCGCTGGCATGTAGAGCGGCGCCGGTAATGACGATTTCTGTAAGGTCTGGGCAGCAACATGAGACCTGAGACGTATCCAGCGCTTCCGGATCGTTCGCCATCTCGTCATTCAGAAAGTCCTCTACCCTAATGCTTTGAAGCTTCGGCCACTTCTGCATCATATCGAATATCTGTGAGACGTACCCTTCCCTTCTGCGGAAGGAATCGGTTAGTCGCCGCGTACTTATGCAGAAAGTGACGAGTGACTTCTCCTTCAGCACACCAACCAGAGCATGTAGCCCGGATTGTTCGAATCCACGGATTTCCACGTGCTTCACGTTGGGACAGAGCTGAAGAATTCGGATGTTCATTTGCGTCCATTCCGTCTCTCGTAGGCCATTGGTGGATTCGATACCCAGCTGCAGTCGTTCGACCAGTGCGACCATCCGAGAACTTGTCGCCAACATTCTGTACAAATCCTTCGCAACCTCGTGTCCCGTTCGAGCCTGCCGTGCAGCCATACTAATTCGACGACGTGAAATCGTCTGGTAGGGATTCTCTCCTTCTCTCGCAGGAAAGTCAAAGGGAGCATGGCTACCAACGGCTATGGTCCGATATAGGTATCTTGCGCATACGGCGTACCACAGCCTGGATACTCGAAGGAGGGGTATAAGGTACCATTGAGGGGTGAATCTGATGTATTCTGAGTTTTTTCCCTTTGTTTCTGCGTATTCGGATATGACATCTTCGATGATAATCTCCAGAATTTCGGTAGGTAAGGAGGAGTCGTACATTCTGAGCGCTGGCGATATGGAAGCGCCTTCGTCAGATTTGAGCTCTACGACATGTTATCACTGCAGTACGTACATTGCTGGCCTCCGGAGATGTCTGCGAAGAAATGAAGGAGAGAAGGAAGCAGCCAGCGCTTTTGAAGTTTGTTCGTTTTCGTCGTCGCTGTTATCACGTGAATCAACTTCAAGAAGTTCGAAACAAGGTTGTATTTAGCCGGCCCTAAACATCTTGATGAACGACAGTAGTACCACCAAGTTTTTTTGTGCTGGTATCTCGCTATTATTGTCAAAATCACACAACTACCTCGTCCTCCTATCCGAATAGTTACATGTACTACTTGAGTTGCAGTCTATCGAAGCCTAGGGCTACATCTTCAAGTTATGAACGTTAAACAAGATGTGCATAATGTGTCGTGAATTCGGCTATGATGGTGATGTTGCTTTGCGGCGGCAGTGATCTCTCTTCTTCAGTATAAACTTCGGATATACCAGAGACGCGCTGCTCAACTTGAAGCTACCATGGTGCGTCACAGAAAATCTTCTTCGTGTCACTTCTTCATAGGCATGTAATTCTACAGTTCTCCGATGACCCGGTGTTTATCATCCTTCAATCTTTAAATGAAAGCAGGTCGCTACATTTCTCAGAAGTATGTAAGCGTGTTTACCGACTTCAATTAAGGTGCAACACCACCCCCGTTCAAAACGCTTCGTTAAATTGCCTCCATCAACTTTATATTCACGCGCCTCGCCTTGTCAGGGCCAATAATATCTTCCCACGTTACACGAGTTGCAGGCAGGGACAGACAAAAGGAACGAGAAACCAAGTTACCACCGCCATCGATCTTGTCTTCCGAAACCTGTCGCAGCGTTCTGACCTTTAAATCAAGGATGGATACGGCTTCTCTGTCCTCAACTGATAGTACACCACTGGTGCGGCCTTTTCACTTCCTATGTATTCGTTCCATACAACTTACTTTCCCGTAGTCCTTAGTTGATCCCGTTACTCTGACCCTACGCTCAGCAATAGACAGTCAGACTAAGGCCGCTGGGCCCTCCTTGGTCTTCTCTAGGATGGACTTACCCATTGACTTCGTCCATGACACGTATCCTGACGTTCATTATCCCCGCAAACTAGCGTCCTTTACATCTTCCGCACACTTGAATATCCAAGCAAAATTGGGCAAATTCATCTCCGCTGGCCGCTCTGGAGTAGTATTCGAGGTCAACACCCCCACGACTATCCTTGACTCTGGTGGGCGACCCATTCAGATTCCACCCCTAGTCTGCAAGTTTGCAGCACCTGACCGCAATACGTGTGTGGCGCGTGAGGCGTGGTTCTACGATGAGATGCAGACGATCCAAGGCATGGCAATCCCGAGATGCTTCGGGCTCTTCGAGGCCGAGATTCCAGATGGCTTTGAGTTCATTCCGTATACGATGGAGACGTACTACGAAGACCGGACGCCTGAGGAGCGCGCAGCCGAATTGTTGTACGAAAGAGTGGGTATAGGATCATTTCAAGACACACCTGCGAATTGGGAGATTCGTAGGCGGCTTAAAGAGCCTCAGCGTGCAGTTCTACTGTTACTTGAGCGACTTGGAGGTCAATTTTTGCCTCTTTACACGAAAATACCAGACAAAATTCGGTACGCACGTGTTTTATACCGCTTTCTACGAACCCATGTTAGCTGACTGTACGAAAAACCTTACGTAGTGAAGACGCTTACGCTGCCTACGATGTCCTCGCTGAGGCTGGCGTTCTGCACTGCGACGTCCGGCTCGGCAATTTACTCTGGACGCTCGACTCGCCTCTTGCCCTTCCCGGGATACCCTCTCCATTCCACGACAGGGTTCTCAAGTGCCGGATCATCGATTTCGAGCTATCTTGCAAGACTGGAGCACCCACGGAGCTTCTGAAGAGAGACATGTATACTCCGCTCTATGATCTGATGTATGGTCTTCCAAGCGGTGATGTTTTGAATCAGAAATTCTATTGATGAACATAGAAATGAATGATAACTGATGTATGTATATACTTGCTTTAGAAGGCTCATTCGAGGGCTTCATTCTACTCCTGTAGCTCATCAAGAAATCCCCGACCAAGTAGAATAGTCTGAAGATGTTCAGCTAGATTGTTTCCGTCGGTATGATGTTGTTGATCCTCTCCTTGACCTTATTAGCCCCCAGAATATGACAGCTTACCATATCTACATAATTATTAGCTGTTGTTCTCTAGCGATACGAGACATGAGACTACAGAAGAAAGGCTGCAAGCATCTGTATAGCCAGAGCTGAATAGTGAGAGGCTACGTCACTAGGTAGCAATACATATGTTGGAGGTCTAATGAACTATGGCGCTACCGATAGCGTGGTTTCTGCGTGCTCCTGACTGTAAGTTCCAGGGGTTGTTGCAGAGTCACTTCTTCCATCCAGAGACCTTATAACGAAAAGCTCTGTCGCCCGATGTCAATTTTAAGTTTGCCATGCAATTCGTCGTCCTCCAAGTAGATGAGGCATGTCAAAGACAGAAATTGAAGCTTTCAGATCGATAGTTTGTTTTCAACGTTGGGTAAGCAAGTTCAGGGCAGGTCGGAACGTGTTTTCCGTTCAAGTTGGTACGACACGATAGCAAAGAGCAGTGCCAACCTCTTCAACCTCCTGCATCTGCAAAGGCTATCGACGTGGCTGTACGTTCCACAACCAAAAACCAGTGTAAAGTTGAAAGCTAACGAATGCTCTTTTATAATACCAGCGTTAACCGACATCTATGCGAGGATCTTTGAAGACTTCATATCCGTAGCAGAACCGACGCTGTCTGTGGGCCCCTGGGATCTGCATGGCCGAAACGGTGCTTAGTCGACTCCGACTGCAACGAACGGGATGTCGAGTGTCTACTTATCGAAAGGAGGAGGGAGCGCACCCTCACAGGACCATCGATTTTCATGACGACAGCGAGCGCGGGCAGTGTTCGCGAATATCGTGCCAGCTAGAAGCAAAGCCTGTGGCAGACCTTCACATCTAGGCGTGGGCGGTTCGGCATATTATAAGGTGTGGCTGTCATTGAGAGGTGTGTAAAATACGGCTTGAGTTCTCACATACGTCTCATGAATCTCAAAGATGGTAGGCGATAGGTTCGCACTCGCAAGCTTAACAACGTCCATGGCACTCCCGGACACGGTGACGCACGTTGTTATTTCGGGTACAGTGATATGAGGAAAGACCAAGTTACATACTAAACACAAGAAAGAACACCGTCGTCACCAGAGCATGTTGATGTCGCGC
Organism: Trichaptum abietinum; assembly: GCA_910574555.1. Lineage (NCBI taxonomy): Eukaryota > Fungi > Basidiomycota > Agaricomycetes > Hymenochaetales > Trichaptaceae > Trichaptum > Trichaptum abietinum. The sequence continues at coordinate 2,763,008 of CAJTBE010000010.1, read as the reverse complement.
GGCACACAGAGCGCGTCGAGGTGCTTCTCCGAAACGAGGAGCTCGGGATCCGGCAGGCCTTTGAAGAGAATCGCGAGCCTGCGGATGCACGGGAGTAGGCTCTGGCTCGGGTCCGCCAGTGCGTCTTAGAACGCCTCAACCACGCGCATCCACCGCTTTCTGCACGCTGCCGCCGCCAGCTCCGTCTGCGCGGTGTCATCGCTCGCGGGAGACGAGATCTCGAGGTCCTCGACCCGCCGGAGATGCGGGAGGACGTCGACGATGACCGTGGGGCCTGGAGGCCCGGCGAAGTGCAGGTAAAGGACGCGGAGAGCGGGCCCCCAGGTGATGAGGCAGTCGCGCAGCGCGCTCAGCGCGTCGTCGTCCGCAGACACGACGGCCTCCAGCCTCATGAGGCCCGAACCTGGGCCGCAGAGCCGGCGGAGCAGACGGAGGTGGTCGGCGCTGAGTCGCGCCCGCGGCAGAACGACCTCGCGGAGGCGTGGGCAGCAGGCTGTTGGCAGACACGCGAGGTCGACGTCCGGCACTGTCTGTTCGTCGAGTCCAGCCCGGCAGTGGACGCCGGGGGCGGCGGGCGTCGGACGTTGACCTCCAGGTGTCTCAGCCGCGGCCAGCACGGCGCCGTACAGATGAGCTCCGCCGCGCCAAGGACGTGCTCCGCTTCTTTCTCGTCCGTATTCCTGATCGTCAGAGACTCCAGTGCGAGGCGCAGGATGTCGACAATGTCCTCCGTGCGCGACGGGTCGAGCCTCGCTATGCGTCCCTTCATCCGCAGCGTATGGACCAGGCTGCCCAGCCGCGGGCTCATCTGGAGCGCGTCGCGGAGCTGGCGGACAAACACGTCGCCGCCGCGCGCCTTGCACCGCGGGTCGTTGTACATATCGAGGTACGCGATTGCGCGGTCCCGCTGGGCGAGGGCGTCGATGTCGGCGTGGTAGAAGTTGGTGAAGCTGCTGAGCGTGCTGCCGATGGACACGGATCGGTACAGTCGCCGCTCTGCGATGGGCTGCCATGCCTTACAGACGCGGGTGAGCGGCGCAAGTGGGAACTACGGGAAGTAGGCTTTGGCGGGGACGGGCTGCTCGACGTTGCGTAGGATGTGGTCGAGGATCTCTGGCGGGAATGCGTTTATGCCGTGCATTGTGCTGCTGGCGAGTGAGTGAGACAACAGATTATATTTGCCCACCTTTTCCGGCAACTCCGCTCGAATTCAGCGTTGAGTATAAGAGCTTTAGCTCAGAATTGAGGAAAGTCTGCAGGTTCATTACTCCATGGGCACTCCTCTTCGAACATTGCCGAGTTGGAGCTCACCCGCGTCGGGGTCCCGCACACGGAACTTGCGACTCGAAACCCAGCTTCTTACCACGTACAAAGTACTACTAACTCATCCCTACATTGTTAATGTGCTCTGTGAATTCTAATAGTTTGTTGAGCTACTGAAAGGCTCTATTACGTGTGCTCTACATCCTCTCATCCAATTTCAAACTGACGTATGTAATGCAACAAACTATGTAGCTTCAGGTCGCAGAGATCATTTGTCTGCAATCGTAATACTCCTGGTGTTCTTCCACCTCTGAATAAATTCCAGGACGGCCACAGAGGTGCTGCCCAATTTCGAGTCAAATCCACTATCCCAAGTTGGCAGCGAAGCGCGCAGTCGAGTCATGAATCAACTTCAGGGCAGGTCAAAATCTGCTTCGTTCCCACAGCGACGACAAGACAACCGTGCCAGCTTCAGCAACTCCTCAATCCTCTCCTTCGCATCTCCTCGCCTCTCTGTGAAATCTCTGAACAAAGCTCTTTTATAACACAACGCTATAATGATTGACACACCTACCGAAATCTATGCGAGCATCATTGAACACTTCATATCTGCACACGCAGAATCGACGCCGAACAACCCAAATGAAATCAAATTCATCCCTCGGGGGTACCTCACACCCCTCCTTCGAGTATCAAAGCAATGGTACGCGAACAGCGCAAAGTACCTGTATCGATCTATAGCTGTGGGAGGCAACGGACGACTTTCAAGAAAAGAGACTGCAAAAGCCTTGCACAGAACGTTGAAGGCGAACCCTGAACTAGCTGCGCTCGTCGAACGACTTCAGCTGGGCATCGGAGTTGAGTATTCTTTAGAAGGAGAATGGACAAAATGGAACATCGACATTCTGCAGCTTTGTCCGAACGTGGCGCACGTTCAGATACAAGGGTACCAAGATCCCGCATTCGACGCTCTGCTTAGAGTGTTGGAAGAAAAATCACTCGTCTCTTTCTCCATAAGCTCGCGGTACCTATCAATGGACGTTGTGCCTACGGGAGGTAGAATCTCGAAGATATTCAATCTGATGCAACATTGGCCGAAGCTTCGAAGCTTCCAAATGCAGGGAGGTCAGGGGGATTTCCATATGCCTCGGGCCTCTGGCTGCTGCCCAGACCTACGAGAGATCGAGATCACAAACTCTGATTTGGTTCCTGATTCTTGCAGAGCTCTACGTACGATGTGTAGCGGCGGCGTAACGAAATTTTCCGTTTGGTTTGCAAAATTTCCAACTCACGAATTGCTTGAATGTCTACGGGCATGGTCCGCGACGCTCGAGTACTTGAGGGTGGTAGTGCTACACTTCGATTTCGACAAATCGTATCTGCCACTAACCGAGGCGATCTCGACTTTGACGGAGCTTCGGACACTAGAACTCGGTGGATTGGATGTGGACTGGCGCGTTATTTCGAACCTCCCGCGGCTTGAGCGAGTTTACATGCATGTCCAAAGTTGGGAACGCCGAGTCGAAGAACGCGAACGACGCGTACAACAACTTTCCTCTCTTCTCAAAAACTCGGAGAAGTTCCCTTCCCTTACTCACATTGCAGGAGACTTTGCCTACCACCTTGATCCTGCAGTGACCAACGAATTTCTGAATATATGTCGCGGGCGAGATATTCAATTAGGATACGACTATTCGGTCTTTGAAGCCCGTCTCATTCATACGCGCCGACCTTGGAGCATCTAAATATCCCACTATCCCTTGTATCTTCTCATCTTACCCTCCAAGCCCCAGTTTCATATTGTATTTGACTTGCACACTACACAGTTGTTTGTTTACGTGTTCCGTTTGACTGTGTTTCAGAAATAAAGCTTTGTTCCCGGTTCCCGCAAAAACAATGGTCGGCTCAATCAGTAATACCCGCTCTCGTCATTTGCTTCTTACGCACGTCACTGCAGCTTAACTATTAACAGCCTTTGTCTTGGAATTAATGCGCTTGAGATCAGAAAAGACAATCCGAACAAATCTTGCACTCCAAAGTGTTTCGCCTCCGCATTTCTGCTGTCTTGTACTGTACATGGCTAGTGCCTCACATTCAGCTACTTCGTTCGGAGTACTGCCAGCTGTGGAAGTACATTATGCTAGGTACAGCAGCATCAAAGCCCATATAATGTACCTGGCAAATTGAAGCCTCTTGCCAGTAGTACGCACCAGTCACTACTTCCGTGGCCTCCCTACAACGCAACAAAGGGATGCAGTACAATTGGTATACTCCGGATGGAAGATTACGTGCCATTTAGATAGCGGAGTACGTCGTCCAGTATACATGCAATGTATAAGGCTCATCCGATCGCGTCGCTTTACTATCGTAGCTCATCAAAAAGTCCCCGAACATGCAGAATAATTTGAAGAAAAATTCAGCTAGTTTGTTTCTGTGAGTTCGGCATAATGTTCTTGATCCTCTTCTCGACCTTTATAGCCCCAAGAGTATGTCAAACTACCGCATCTGGCTCTGAGCTGTTTTTCTCAAGCTCTAAATCAAACGGAAGGGTGGGAGGACTTTGACAGAAGTGCGACGACTCACGCGTGAGAGCGAGGCAGTGAGTCACGTGCGACGCGACTCGGATGTAACATCAGGGAAACTACTTTCTGCTGAAAGTGACTTAAGCGTTACTTAAACGTCCTGAGTGACTTGAAGTCTGAATAAGGCAAGCTTGCCTTATTCATGCATGTCCTCCCATTATTCAGGACGAGTTGCCTGAAATAAGGACGAGTTGCCTGAAATAAGGACGAGTTGCCTGAAACAGTGCTCTAAGTGTTTCAGGCAATCTGCACCCCAGTGCTCCAGTGCTTCAGTGCTTCATCCTTTAATTACAGCAGGAGACAAGTGTTGTAAGACAAATTGCAGCGCTCAAGAGTTCAAGTGCATAAGAATGATCCAAGTATTTCATTGCATCAGAAATAATATAAGACAACGGTAAGTAGCTATCAGTGCCTCAGTGTTCAAGTACATCAGTCATTTACACAAGACTAAGCATAGCAGTCACTATCGTGGAACCCGCCACGACACGATTCTGAACCACTGCCACGGGCAGTGGCAGGCCCATTTCGCTACCGTGCCTTCAATTCTGCATGTTCTTTAGCGTGCCAGTAGAAACGAAGGTTGCTCTGCGAGTCGATGGTAATAAGTTATTGAGCGCACGGACAGAAACGAAACGAGAGGCTCACCAGTGAACGATTTGCTCTTAGAAGTCGACGCATTCCGTGGCCGAATCCCATTTTGAAGCGTCGTCCTCCTCATTATCGCCATCTCCGCCTGTATCCTTCTCCTCGCCCTCGTCCTTGTCCGCGCCCTCGTCCTCGTCCTCGTCCTCGTCCGCGCCCTCGCCCTCGTCCGCGCCCTTGTCCTTGTCCTCGTCCGCGCCCTTGTCCTCGTCCTCGTCCGCGCCCTTGTCCTTGCCTCGTCCGAGCCCTTGTCCTCGTCCTCGTCCGCGCCCTTGTCCTCGTCCTCGTCCGCGCCCTTGTCCTCGTCCTCGTCCGCGCCCTTGTCCTCGTCCTCGTCCGAGCCCTTGTCCTCGTCCTCGTCCGCGCCCTCGTCCTCACCCTCACCCTCAATCTTGTCAGCGCCCTCGTACCCGCTCTCACTCAGGTCGTCATCTCCTTTAGCATCGGCATCCTCGTCCTCTGCATCACCTTCAACATCGCTTCTATGCTCAGCTCCTTCACGCTCGTCGCCCTTATCATCGCTCCCGTCTTCCCAATTACCAGCGCCTTCGTCATACGCTTTCTCGCAGGTCGAACCCGGACCTGCAACATCAAAATATAAGGAAAAGTCCCTGCCAGTGATACCCGATCCAAAAAGTTCGGTGTTCTTTCCAGCATCGATATCGTTACTGGCATCGTAAGCTAGGAGGTGGGATCGAACCTTTTCCCAGTTTGATTCAGTGAAGAAAGAGGGATTCGACAGCAATTTAACATAGTCGTCCGTATGAGGCTGCCACAGAGCGCTAGTGAAATACCACTCAGCGCCGCCAAGCTCTTCTTTGATATTTTGCAACCGAGCCACCTGTTTATCAATGGCGACCTTGACCTATCCATGAGGAGATCAGCGAATAAAGCCACTATAAGTTCTGAAAAAAAATACCGCTGTTGCCGCAAGGGCGAGGGCACCGATAGGCTTTCCTATGGAGTTTTTGTCCAGTACTTTATGCCGACCCATGGCTAAGACGATGTGTACGGACAACACTGAGACCACGAGGTCAGAGCAGAACAGTCCTTGCTTCTGTACATTCAGGGTCAATGCATGGACACAAAATGCCACAAGTACTATTTTACTTACCCTTTCCATACTATACCAGCTTTCCCATAGAAACGGTTCGGCTTTCTTCTTATCAACTAGCGTCTGCAACGTCTTCACAATTGCTTCGTTTTGCATTGACTTTGATTGTTCGCCGCTGAAAAACTCGCAACTGAATGCTCAGCTTTCTCAAACAGTTTCTTGCGCCAGCTATCAGAGCATCTCTGGGCCGCCTGAAATACAAGGATTGCATCTCAATCTGGTAAAGGTAACTTGAAGATAACTAAGAATGACTCAACTAGAGAACAGATGTCGGCGAACTGTGTTTCGTAACTTAGTTCCACAGAATCAAACACTTTCCCCCACAGTGTGCTGATGAGCTCATTGTCCGGGTTTTGCCATGGCGTGAGGGACTTTCCTACTGCGCGGAAAAGTGAAGGTAAAAAAATATGAATCCAACCGGCCTGAGTACCGGGAGGGAGACACTGGTTCGTCGCCCTTTTTCTGCCTGGCACGCGAGATCCTTCCTTTCCTTCATTTCGACCCTTGTCCTCCAGCCCCACTGATGTCTGCATATAAGTGAATCAGCAAAAATATGTCATAGTAATGAATTTGATTCGACACACTGAGCTAGTAGTCCGAGAGACTTTGCGATGACCAGGATAAGCCCCAATCACTAATACTTCGGGTCCGGGAGTGCAGGATACTCTCGTCCTTGCAAGCGACTGTGTTAGAGGTGCTAACGGCATCTTTCGACCACCAGTCTAATAAGAATAGTGAGTGAATGCTCACATTTAGAGTGTATCAATCGACCCACACTTGCTTCATTATCAGCCACCAGCGACTGCCTCTTGCGATGAGAGGTAGCGGATCCAATCTCAGACTGCAATACGTCAGAAAGCTGTTATCCATGGCAAGTGAGCAGCTCGAAAGGAAGCAATTACCATCGTGTCGGCCTCAGGCCGATAAGGAATGTCAGAGGGTTTCCTCTTCTTACTCAAGTCCTTTCCGCCTGGTCAGAAACGAACTTAAAATGCCGGTTACCTGTTACGTTCACGGCTTCGGTAGACTTATCAGGGAAATGATAAGTGACAAAAGCGTTGTTTAGTGAACAAACAAGGTTGAGCAAAGAGTTGGCGCTTTTAACAAGGCTCTCTTATGCTCGGAAGTCGTGGGTGAACAGAGTCTTTGGTACGATGGTGTAAAAGACTATAGGAGGATTGACTTAAGTGTCATCCAGAGGCGTCTATGTACATGCCTTATATACTGTAGAGAGAACAATAGATAAAGAGAATAATACATTGGGCTAACTCGGGCTAAGTTGAGGCATCTCGGGGCATCGTGAGGCAAGAAGTGTTACATGGGGTAACTTGGGGCAAGAAGCATCGAGTGAGGCTACGGAGGGCAAGAAGAAATGAAGGGGGCACAGTAAGGCATGTTGAGGCATAATGGGGCCCACTGGGGCATCGAAGGTAAAAGGTTAAAAGGCTAAATGGTAAAGTCACGGAAGGTCACGTAGGTTAAATAGAGGGAGGGCCGTATGCGGTAACGGAATAAATAGAGGCCAAATAAGGGCACGCATGCTTGATGCATAACAATACCCTGTTTCTACGATTGAAATTCCGTAGTAGCAAGTAATTGCGAATGCGAAATTTCAAAAACAAGTACAATGCTTTATAGGATCAAGTTAAGATCAATAAAAAGAAAAGCATGAGAGAGGAAAAGCGAATGCTATAGGGTCAAATCAAGACCAATAAGGTATTAAGCAATCGGAAAATCAAAGAACTAGGCCTTGGGGAAATTAAAGTCCGATGGGAGGGCGGCAGAAATGCTGTCCCAGTCTACAGGCTGCAGGGGGCGAGGCTGATAGACAGTGGGGGAGAACTCACTTGGATGAGGAGTGTGTACGACGTATGGGGGTGATTCTGGAGTAGGGGGCTGCTGTGGCTGTTGCGGAGGTTGCGGAGGTTCTGACGGTTTGTCCTGAGCATCGAAGAGGTTCCTGAGTGATTGATCAAAGATAGGCATGTTTGGCTGATCATGATACGACTCTGGGAATGCTGGCGGAGGGATGGTAAGCGGAGACGGCGGGGGCATAGGCTGGGGTTCCACAAAACGCGGAGGTTCTTCTAGGCGTCCATTCTGCACATTGTAAGCCAATAGTCTCTCGAATTGAAACTCATTGAACTCATTAGCTAACTGTCCAACAACGACTTGATTCAGGCGCAGGATGAGGCGCTGGATGTATGAGTAGTTGAATCGTCGATGTGTACCTCGGTGGAGATCCATATAATCTTGCATGTCGATAAGAAGATCATGGATGACATTGAGTGAGTAGACCAAATGATGGAAGTGGTTCTGAGGCGAGTCGAGGATGAGGGGGAGTAGACCATTGTGCAACAAGGTAGCAGAATATTGTTGACGAGTGGGAGCCGTTTGAACGAAGACCTGGTTGGGGAGTAGGAGTTCTGTGGGACACGAAGGAGGAGGAGGAATGTTCTCCTTATTGGATTGCCTGAGCACGTTCCGGATCGCGGGCATGTCGAAAGGGATGCAGGGGACAATAGATACAACACTCGCAGGTACAGAAAGGGTCTTCTGGATATGGTGCAAAGTGTGCGTGTAAGGTGCGTCGATGTCTGATGCGTCGGGTGATGTAGGGCGAGTAGGAGAGGTCAAGAACAATCTTGAGTCCGTATAGCAGGGGTGCAGCGTGTTCTGGGTTCCAGAATGTGTGTCGGAGTACAAGTTTGACGAGTTCAGGGTATGGGGAACAGGATTTGAGTCGTTGGATGTTGACAAAATCGGTATGGTGAGGGTCGAATAGATAGTGGCGGACAAGGTCGATAGGATTGAGAGGGAAACATTCGTTGTTGAGTTTGGGAGAAGGAGGAGGAGAAGGATATTGAAAATCGATAGCAATGGAGTTGTGACTTAGCTGGGAGTACCAAGTGTCACCTTCAGGGTTCCAGTCAGGAAGGGTAGGATTTGGTAGTCCCCAGCCGTTGTTGTCGAGTGGTAGGTTCCAAGCGTTGTCGGGTTCGGAAGGTGGTGGTGGTTGTTGTTCTTGCTGTTGGGGAGGTTGGTCTTCTTCGTCGTTGAAGAAGGGAGGCAATGGTTGAGGATAGAAAAAGACTTCTGTGGCGTTTCGATGTTCTTCTGGGTCAAAGGGGCGAGGTTGATATGTTGGGATTGGGGTGTCGAAGTTAAAGGGCATGTGCGGGAGTGGAATCGTCTTCAGTCGGGGTGTTGGTGGGGGCAAGAAGGGACGGTGGAATTGTGGGTGGGTCTGAGAAGAAATGGCGGATGTTGGGGATGTTTCTTGAGAGGTAGGTGGTGAGGAGACTGTTGCGGAGGATGCGAGCAATTTGTTCAGGTCTAGGGCCGTTGAAGTCGCGGATCTCAATGGTTGCGTCGTCGGAGTAAGGGGTGAGGATGATAGTGCAGGGTTCTGAGTCGATCTCAGTGTGCGATTCCTCGGGGGAGGGGTCGATGGCTGTCGGTGTGGGGCTAGGAGAGGGAGATATGGGTTCAAGGTCTGGCAGGGGGTTGTCAATGCTGGGTGGCGAAGGTGGTGTAACCGTGAAGGATTCCAGGGGGGGGCGTGTGGTGATAACTTGGAGTTGAGAGCTATAGATGGGGAGTTCTCTGGGGTTCTTAACGAGTTGGAGAAGGACATATAGAGCGGATGCTCTTCTCACTTGTTCGAGGTGGTTGCAGTTGTGGAGGCGGAAAGAGATGCTGTTGACCAGTGTTTCGAGATACGGAGAATGAGGGTAATCAATTTGATGTAGAAGGTAATGAAGATGATAGCCAATAAGACTTTGGGTCGCATGTGTCGAATGATCTACCGTCTCACGGAGTTCCGATAAGAGATTGTCCACAGTGTCTGAGAATGAGTGGCTGTCAGTTGGATGTGGCAATGAAAAACTCGTCATCGGGCCGTAGGCCTATGAAGATCCGGGTGGTTCTGTCTTCGTCGAAGTGGAAACAAATGCCTTGCACCCAGGTTCCTCGTGGTCTCAGGTAGGGAAAGAGATACCACAGGGTGAAGATGTGTCCAAATCGGGTAGCGAGTCGGGTGATAGTAGGGTGGAAGTTAATGCGAACTATCCAAGCTAGAAGTTGGATAAGGTCGAAGAGACTGTGCATGGGAGATGCGGAAATTGGGGGTTGCTTCTGGTGTTTATATAGTGACATTTGGCGAAGCTGAGGGTTGTTCATGTGATCGTTCTGTCAGGGGGAACACTTCTAGGCAAGAGGGGGCATGTTGGTTCTTCAATATCAAGTTCTGAGGCAAGAAGTTCCTCGGTTGCATGCTTCGGAGGCAAGAAGTATGCTATCTAGGCGAAGTGGGGCAAGAAGTTTGATTGATGTGTGAGTCCAGGGTGTCCTAATCGGGTAATCGGTGTCAAACGCGCGCGCGGTTCGCGCTGATTACAAATCAAACATATCAGCGCTGAGACGTTTGGTTTGTAAGCAACTTAAAGTGCGTTGGGCTTGTGTGTCCAAGATCGCCAAATCGGGTCAATCAAGGTGATGTAGCTTCTTGTATCCTTCAAGAAGTTCTTCTGTGTGCTTCAGAGCGTCTTTGGATTCCCATGTGTTGCTGCTAGTGGGGTATCCGAGCCATTTGATCAAATATCTTCGACGGTTCTTTGCTCCTTTGTGTTGTAATATGGCTTCGACTTCGAATTCTTCTTCTCCATCAATAAGGTCAGGTGGAGGTTTAGAATAGGATGGTCCATGCTCTTCTGTCACTGCTGCCAGCTGTCTAATTCAATGATTTACTGTAATTGCCATGAAGCGGTGTGCATAAAACACAGTTATTACTGTGCACTGTTTGACAGTAACTACTGTCTGCTGGGCCAGGCCTAACTAGGGCATAGGCCTACTGCCTTTCTGGGGGTTTACATGGAGCCCTGAGGACCCTGGCGCTTCCCTCAGGGTCTCCTTCTTTATCCGGAGGACAGGGCCCTTTCCTGAGCCCCGGATAATTCCGAGAAATACTTAAAGTAAATGCTGGGCCCAGCCACAGGTCCAAACTTAAAAGGCTAATTAATTTAATCTGCCATTCACCTATATTTGGAAAAGCTGACGCAACTCGGTAGTCGGTGTGCGGCAGCATTATTTCAGCACAAAAAATATTTTATTTCGGCTTTAAAAAGCCACATTGTGGCTACTAATTTACATTTAATACAGAGAAAAGGAGGGAGAATGAGGTACAGGGGAGGGGAGCGGTCGAGCTGCCGACACAAGCAATAATGCTGCTCTCAAAAATTAGCTCACTACACTTGTAAATCCCCAAACAGCTGCGGCTACGCACAGCATGTCCAGGGATAGCAGAAGAAGGGATACATCCTTAGACGTGTCCCGGGTGGCCTCAGCCAGGGGGGGGGGGGCATGTCCTTAAACTTGCCCCGGGTGGCCTCAGCCAGGGGGGGACTCGTCCTCAGACGTGTCCCGGGTGGCCTCAGCCTAGCGATGGAATGGGAGTGAAAGCCCAGGACCGACTGAAAGCAAGAACTAGACAAACAAGTTAGAGTACCAGCAGATATGAACATTCGACTCGGACGTACTTTGCAAACTTTGCCTATAAGGCCACCAGCACCGACAGGGCCATTTCCCTCAGTAGTGATCACGGAGTCTTCGGTGCCCATCTCCGTGTCAAACCATTCCATCTCGCGAGTCGTCACAGCTTCGTACACCTTCTTGCGAAGGCGCATAACGTTCCGCTCACCCGTAGCTATCCAAAGTGCGCTCGAGACACTTCCGAGTGCAATAGCACCAGCAGCGAGAGCGACCCGTTCGATAGCTGCGATACCAACATCATGGCGGAGTGCGGACTTGTCCTTGAGATGTTGCGTCGGTGAGGGGGAATCCAGCAAAGGCGTCAAAGACTTGGCCAATGACGTGTGTCATGAAAGGCGCGACACTGCCAGCCATGATGGACCTTCCGGCTGCCGCGAGAAGGAGCGAGAATACATCCCTTCGCGAGATGAGTGGGAGTAAAGGATGGAGAGATGGTTGAGGACCATGGGACGGTAGCGATGGAGAACATGGTTCTGCGTCATCATGCTGCTGCTTCTCGATGTTGTCTGTGTCCCCTCGGACGGTCCTATGTAAGGACGTGCGGGTCGTTTCGACCGACTGCTCCTTATTGATGAAGTTGCAGGTAGTTCTTGGTCGTTGATGCATTGATATCTGTTTCGACAGTGAGCTGACGCTGAGTCGGCGACGAAATGGTTGGAATGCTCAGCAGTGAGCTGAAGCGAAAAGGTGGTGGTGGCGGGGGGTCTAAATGGCGCTGGCTACGGGCAGAGATCGTACAGTCGTGGTGGGGGGATGAAGAGAAGGTGTTTGTGTGCATTGTGGGCGAGCTCAATAGCTATTTGTTGCCGCAAACGTGAGCAACTCGCCGAGGATGGTTGGTTGCTCCAGCATCTTGGATGCTTGAGTGAGCCTGTCGGCCACCATAATACCTATAAGAGATAAGTATTAGCAAATATTTTAGTAGAGAAGTAAAATAAACATACCTTCCATGAGTTTGAGCATACGAAGCTCTTTCATGGGGTGGTGAGGAGGGGTGGATGACAGTGAGCAGGCTCAAATGAACGACGACGACAAGGCCGCGCGTCGTCGTCAGGCGTGGGAATGCGTTACCCATTATGGTATGTTCCGCTTTTTTCACACTTTCAAACATATTGAAACATATCAATAATCCCCCTCATGCTACATACAGCATCAGGCACAACTAATAGAAGTCTTCAAACGTTGATTAAGAGTGTACATATTAAATTACAAGCCCATCCAAGCTGAAATGAGCTTGAAATAGAGAAATAACTGCTGAAGTGCAACCTCTATGCATGCAATGCTGTATGTTTCCGATTTGTTTAAATCCACTGAATGCTCGGATACATCTGTAAATTTGTTTGTAACTTATATGCATATATTTCACTACTCTCGTAAATTTGGAGAGGTTTTGGAAAGCTCTGGGTCTTTTTAATATTCAAACAATGCTCAAAACCGGCACTTTCTGCATAAAATCATGACCATTTGGTGATGTTCATTGAATAAGTATATGTTATCCTCTCATAAAAATTCAAAGAAGCACAAAGACTTAAAGAAGAGAAGGTAAATGCCATTTTCTGAAGTTTTGAGAAAAATCCACAACCTGAGCATGTTGTCGGTGCTCAAAAGTATCTGAGACCGTAGAGTTTGAGGTGAGTTTAGCTTGATTTCATGCATTCGAGTGCACGAAATCGAGATCACTATATTCGAGCATACCTACAGCTACCATTCTTTTTGGATTCATTTCTGTTTTACAATAAATACTAAATGAAAAAGAGATCATAAATTTTGAAGACTATTTAAATATCTTATTGAGCAAACAATGAAATGATCACTTCTAAAATCAATGGTTTGTTCACCACATTGTAACATGATTATCAATAAATCTTCAAAAAATTACAATATGTATATAAAGTATAGGCCTTAATTATCGTGCAGTGTGCCTGACAGTATGGTGAGCTACAAAAGCGTTCCTGAGCATGAAAGGTGCCCGGGGAAGCTTTTGTTACCACTTTCGGCAACTTCCGGACGACGTTGGACGCGCGTGGACGTCGTCGTTTCTGCTTTCAGCGTCGTCCAAGGCCACCCAACACAGCCGTAAGGCTCAAATAATCGATGTAAGTTTCTTTTTGTTATGTCTAGTTCTTATTTCAACTAATTATATATTATAGATCTATTTACTTTGCGGATAGACACCACGGACACGTCTGCGCCGACCTTCGTCATCGACGGATACCACGGACACGTCTTTCTTTGCCCTCGACCACTCATCACACCATAGACAGACACCACAGACACGTCTGTGCCAGTGTTATCCACCACATCGCTTCTTCCTGTCTTGATCGCACGGTCAAGATGTAGTCGCTTGGTTCTTCAACACCCAATTTCACTCTGGAGGCACACGAGAAGGGCGGCGTAAACAACGTTGAGTTAAACGGACGACAACGTGTTTGCCGACAACGTCCTTCAAAGAGTCTGTCAGTGACCCCGTAGACATTGGTGCAGGTGGCTGAGCTGCTGCTGGTTCTGATGGCGGTGCTGGGCTGTTGTCGTCGTCCATGGTGCAGGTCTACATCCACTCTTGTGCAGACAAGCCTTACCTTGTCGCAAGCGATGACGACCGAACAATCAAAATTCTGGGACTACCTCAACAAAAGCTGTGTCCAAACGATGGAGGGACACACCAACAACGTGTCGTTTGCTGTCTTCCACCCAAGTCTTCCCTTGATCGTTAGCAATTCGGAAGATGGCACAATCAAGATCTGGAACTCTGGCACATACCATTTAGAGAACACCTTGAGCTACGCTCTTGAACGCGCATGGTGCATTGCCATCCGACCGCAGGGAAACAAGGTTGCCGTAGGTTACGACAAATCGTGGTCAAACTTGGCCGGGACAAGCCTTCCTTCAGCATGGACCCGTCGGGAAAATTGGCGTACACCCGCAACACGGAAGTCTTGTCTGCCAATCTCCAAGGCGCTGCAGACGACGAGACGCCTGAAGGGCAACGCATCCCGCGCGTGAGCTTGGTACTACGCAAATTTTTGCAACATCACTTCAGCACTCTCCTAACAGGCGCTTTATCACGGTAGTTGGAGACGGAGAAGGGCCCGTACCACCTGATTACTTGCAGAAGACATTTGGGTTATATCATCCGGAGGACAACGGGAACAGTGGCAACAACAACGGTGTGAACCATGATGTGGATGTGAACGATGGTGTCAATGGTCACGATGAGGACCGGGCGAATAAGCGGAGGAGGATGAGCGTTGATTCAGCGAGTGAGCCGCCAAGCTCGAGCACCTCTTCGTCATACTACGCAACCGAGGGGTCTAGTGCGACGACGACGTCCGCGCGCTTCTCCATGGACTTTGCTAGCTCATACAGGTCATACCCGCCCTACAACTCAAGCGGCACGATAAGGGTGTGGCCAATTGAAGGATGACATGGTGGCCCTCTCTTAGGTGCTTGTAGCCCTGTCCGTCTTTGCCAGACACCCCAGGCATGCTGTTCGTGGCCCTTGTGGCTGATGCCTCACTCGTCATTCCCCAGAACCTGCCTACGGTGACTCGGGCTCTCGCGGCAAAGCTGGTTTGCGTAGACGGCCACCCCACCCGCCGCAAACCTGCCCCACTCCTGTTCCAATGAACAGGAGCATATGTAAAATAATGATCTGTAACAATATAATTTATTTCTATTTAATTGTGCTCCAGAATGAGTTTGAGAAGTAAAGAAATAAACAAAAAAAAATGAGGCCCAACGTCAAAGTACGGGCTCCCACGGTCCCGCCATTGCGCTCGAGGCCCGCGGTAGCGCACGCAACATCTGTGGCATGCCATATGCACGTGCATAAGCTATTTAAATATAAGGTGTCAGTCCCGGATTTCCCCAGACTAGCCTGAGAGTTTATTTTTAGAGGCTCTGAAGCGCCAGGAAGGTCCCTGGATTATAGGCCAGGGCCTCTCAGGGTTTCTGACCCTAATAGTATTCCTAACCCCAGGGATACCCTGCCCCAAAGGCAGGCCATTCCAATAGATGACACATACAGTAACAACTGCAGTTTATGCACACCGCTCTATGACAATTACTGTGCTTTCAATCTCACTCTGCAGCAGTAAGTTACTGCTCTTTATTGAACTAAATTGCTGGTAGGACTGCTTCTGTCTCGGTGTTAGGCGTTAGAAGGGAGGCGTGGAATACAGGGTGAATCTTCCAGGTTCTAGGCAGTTGAAGTTCATAAACATTGTCTCGAAGTTTTCGTTTGATGATAAAGGGGCCTTCTCGTTTTGATTGAAATTTCGAGGGTAGTCCGGTTCTTCTTAAGTTCCTGGCTTCTAACCATACAGATTGTCCTTCTGATAGGGGTTTGAAGTGTGAAGATTGAGCTTCACGTTGGTATTCCTGTGCGAGAGTAAGGGCTGCTTCTGCGTCATTTTGGAGTTCTATGATCTTTGATAGTCGGTTCTTGAGCGTCGGAATGTTGCTATCAATGTCCGATGATTCCGAGGGGAATGAGGTCGGGTCATATCCTATTAGTAGGCGAAAGGGGGTCTGGTCTGTCGTTGAATGCTTCCGATTGTTGTGTGTGAATTCCATGAGGGGAATGTACTTGCTCCAGAGGTGAGGGTGGTTTACTGCATAGATTCTGAAGTATGCTTCAATCTCCTGATTGCTGCGTTCTGCTTGCCCATCAGTCTGCGGATGATATGCTGTTGACATTGCCTGCTTGATGTGAAGCAGACGGCATAGTTGTCTAAACACCATAGATGCAAACTGAGGTCCTCGATCTGAGATTATTTTCCTGGGTAATCCAAATCGTCTGTACACATTGTCGAAGTACAGTTGTGCAGTGTCTAGTGCAGTGATTGCCTTGGTGCAGGGGGTGAGTACAATCGCTTTGGTGCAGTCATGATCCACAATAACACATATGCTGTCATATCCATCAGATTCCGGGAGGTCTGTGATGAAATCGATGTTAACAGTTGCGAAAGGGTATGTGTCTTTGTCTGCGATGATCGGGTTTAGTGGGGGTACAAGTGGATGGTGGTTGATCTTCATCTGTTGACAGATGGCGCATCCTTGGATGTATTTCGATACGAACTGCTGCATTCTTGGCCAGTAGTAGGTTCGTCGGATTTGTTCCATTGTGTTTGCGACTCCGGGATGGTTTCGAGTGGGTAAGTCGTGATATAGTCGTAATATGTTGCGCATGATTTCCGTATTTCTTGGCACATAGATCTTGTTTCTGAAGTGTACCAGTTGATCTTTGATTGTGAATTCGGTCATCTTGGGCTTTGTGAGGGGTAATTCTTTCTGTAGAAGGGACATCGCTTCCTGAATGTCTCCAGTTTCATGTCGGATCTGAAGGTGAATGTCATCGATGTTCATGATATTTCTATCATCTTCTTCGGCCTCTTCAATTTGGGTTGCTAGGAGTTCCATTTCTTTGAGAAAAACTTTCTCTGGTAGAAGTGTAACTTCGTTGTTAAGTTCTCCTTCCGTTTTAAAATGGTCCGCTCGTCGGGATAGGGCGTCGGATTGGATCATATATTTTCCGGGTATAGCCTGGATTTTATATGGATATCTTGAGAGTTCATTCTGCCATCGAGCTTGTCAAGGGGTCAAGCGTTGGGGTTGTCTCCAGTATGTCAAGTTCTTGTGATCACAGTGAATCGTAACTGTATGCGGGCTTCCAAGTAGATAGTGTCGCCATGTTTGGAGTGCTCGTATAATAGCAAATAATTCTCTATCATATATTTGCCAGTTTCGTTGTGTTGGATTAAGGGCTTGGGAGATGTATCCAATAGGTCGGAGTTGACCGTTTTCGTCAAGTTGGCGTAGTACTGCTCCGGTAGCTACAGCTGATGCGTCCGTTTCAAGATAGAAAGGTTTGCTGGGGTCCGGTTGCATGAGTAGAGGCTGTTTTGCAAAGAGGTCCTTCAGCGTTTGAAAGGCTGTTTCTTGTTTGTCTGTCCAGACAAATGGTACATCCTTCCGTTTAAGTTGGTCCAGTGGTCTGCTTATTGTTGCATAATTCGGGATGAATCTGCGATAGAAGTTTGTAAATCCTGTGAATGATCTAACTTCTTTCAAATTCTTCGGAGTCTTCCAGTCCAATATGCCTTGAATCTTAGACGGGTCGGTCTTGATCTGAGATTCGGAGATGATGTATCCTAAGAAGGGTACTTCGGTTTGATGAAATCGGCATTTTGCTGGTTTAACGTATAAGTTGTTGTCCTTGAGAATTTGAAACACTTCGGTTGTGTTTGCAATAAGCTGTTGCAGAGTGGGGGCATGGATCAACAGATCGTCCATATAGACAATAACAATGTTCCGGCGTATCTGGTCTGCCAGAATATCATTCATGAATCGTTGAAAAACTGCGGGGGAGTTGCAGAGTCCGAAAAACATAACCGTAGGTTGATATAGCTTTCTGTCACAAACAAAGGCTGCTTTCCATTGGTCTTCGTCTTTGATTCGGATGTTGTGGTAGCCTTGTCGGATGTCAAGAGTGGTGAAGTACTTTGATCCTAATAGTTGATCAAGCAATGATTGGGCGTTTGGCATAGGATATGCGTCTTTGACCGTATGAGCATTAAGATATCGATAGTCTTGTACTGGTCGAAGGGATCCGTCTTTCTTGTCAATAAAGAAGAAGGGGGATGCCATTGGTGACTTTGATTCTTTAATAAACTTCTTGTTGAGTAGGTCTTGGATTAGTTCGTCCAAAATCGGTTGCTGATGTATTGGAACTTTGTAGGGTTTATGTATCTTCGGGATGAAGCTGGGTAGTGTCCTGATTTCCATATCGTAAGGTCGGGCTGGTGGGTATGTTTGTATTTCGTTCTCAGAGAATATGTCTGCAAATGCCATATACTCTTTGGGGATGTCGAGTTTCTTTTTGGATTTTTGTTTTTGTTGCTCAAGTCGGGTAGAGACAGTGATTTTGTTAATTGTGATCGTGTCATTATTCCAATTAATTTGAGGCTTTGCTTCCTTGAACCATGGTAGTCCTAGGATGATGTCGTCTCGTGGAATATGAGTCGAGTAGAAGGTAGCTGAAATTGAATGAGGGTGGGTGATATCCAGTCGAATTTGTTCGTTAACTGATCCTTTCTTGTTAATCGTTCCGTCAGCGTTACTAACTTGTAGTGTTCGGTTGAGTTTCTGTGTTTTTATGTGTAGTTTATCAACTAGATCGGAGTTGATGAAGTTGAGTTGTGCTCCAGTATCAAGTAGAGCGTTGAGAGTGGTGAGGCGTCCGTTTATGCGTAGTTTGACCGGTATGCGAAATGAAGTGATGTTGCCATTCAGAACAATAGTGTTGAGTTGAATCGGATTAACCAGCTCAGGTGTTCTCAAAAATTTCCGCCATCATAGTTTCCTTGTTCATCGAAATCTTCTCCATTTTCGTTGTCCATGCGATCCAGCATGTTGAAGAGTTCAAATCGATCTTCGGGAGCGAGACTAGTGACAATCTCATTGATTTGGTATGCCTGATCTTCTAGATCATCCGGTTCATCATAGTCTTCATCGTCTACTTCCATTTCGTTGATTCTAGGCTTGAATCTTCGCTTGTTGCTTTTGAATCGTCCGGGGGGTTTGCTTCGGAATTTAGTGGGGCGTGCGGGACGTGTGGGGCATTTATTCGCCATGTGACCGGGTTTCATACAGAAGAAACATAGCCCTTTTGCTCTGGCTTCCTTCTGCTTTTCGTCCGAAAGCTTGTTGAAGTACATAGCATTTATGTCGAATGCTTTCATGTCTTCGTCCACATCAGGTTCCGGTTCCGGTTCAGAGTCTAGTTCCATTTCATGGATTCGATATTTGCGTCTGTATTGAGGCTTGGGACGTCCATGACTATACTTCTTTCTAAAGAAGGTGGAGGGTTTTGAATCCGAGTTATTAGTTCCAAACATTCGTTCCCATTGAAGTCCATGATGTAGAGCATCTCGGTAGTAGGGTTCCATAGTAGCACGTTGTCCTGCTGCTACTGGGTATGGTTCTAGTCGGACAATTTCTTTCCTAATAGACATAGGTAGTCCATCTTTGAACAGGTTCGAGAGTACAGTGAAATCATTGATGCCAGCGTCTCGGGCTAGACGTTGGAATTCATGCACATAATGTTCCGTTCGCATGCCTTGTGCCTTGAGTTTCTGAAGCTCCTTGAATGCATCTGCAACATAGTCTGCAGAGACAAACTGTTTCTGAAATTCATCTCGGAAGTTTCGCCAAGTATAGTTCCATGGGAGTGCCGGGTTTGCGGTGAGTCTGGCGTTCTGTCCTTGCAAGATGTAGTTCGAAAATGATTCTGCTGCAGGTCCACCATTGCAGAAAGTGAGTGCAAGTCGAACTTTGTCCTGATCTTCAGTGTAACCGGGGGTGAGATAGATGTAGTTCTCCATCATATCTAACCATTTTCGGGCATTCCTGCGGTGTCCATCGAAGTTGAATGGTTTGTTTGCACCATTCCTTCGTTCAGGTTGTTCTGCCATGACGCCTACTGGGGGTGGTGGTGGAGGTGGTGGTGACGGTGGTGGTGACGGAGGTGGAGGTGGAGGATTTCCTGGGGGTAAGCCTGGGGCTGGTGGATCTTCCAGTGGAGGAGGGGAGGGATTTGGGTCATCTCGATCGGGTGAAGGAGGATTAGCCGATTCGGAGCGTCGATCAAGTGGTTGTTCAGGGTCGAGAGGATCGGCGTCTTCGAAATAGTCTAATTCTTCTTCGGTTAATTCTGTCTTTACTTCTTCTTCTGCCTCTGTTTCTTGAGCTAGTCGGAGTTGTTCAAGCTTATCTAGTACGTGGAGGGCTTCTAGTGCTTCGGATAGATTGGGTACACCTTTTCCTTTTCCTGTAGGTGTTTCTGTTTCCGTTAATCGGGATATTCTTTTGCCTTTATCAGCAGTTGCAGAAGTTCCTTCAACTGAAGTAACTGAGGGTGCAGTTAAAGTTCGAGTATGCTTCTCTCGAGTGGGGCTTCCAAGTAACGGATGAGCTGTTTCCTTGGGTTCAGCTTTTACTTGAAGTTCAGTTGGTTTGTGGGGTCGAGATGGTCCGGGGATAGATGTTTCGGGTTTCGAGGAGGACGGAGGAGGTGGTGGTGGGGCAAGAGGGGAGGGTAGAGTAGTGTGTTGTTGAGAAAGAGATGAAGCAGTAAGTCGAGGAGACGATGTAGGAAGGGGGTTGGTTACTACTCGAGGTGAGCTTCGTTGGCTACGAGTTCTTCCTAGTCTTAGTCTTTCTCGTTCTTGCTGAGCTGCAAGTTCTGTTTGATGTCTCTCCTCTGCGTCGTAAGGTTCAATGTTTCTCCAGTTGGAGTTGTATCGTTGATAGAAGTTGGCTTTGTCGGAGTATTTGAGGGGATGTTAGTCCACTTCTTACTGTGTGCGCTAAAATAAAGGTATGTCTTGACAACACCTTTCTGTCGATACCAGCAGCGTAGTAAGTAGTCAAAGTATGCGTTATCTGGTTGAGATGGTGGTAGTGATAAATGAGTTGTGTCGATTCGAGGGAGGTTGTCCGTTGGTGAGTTCTGGGATGCCAGGATGTTTACTGGTTAGTTGTAGTTGCAGTATTGCCGTTCAGGTATTGAGCCGGAATGGGGGGTACTGGTGGGATACCAATGGGGGTTACTGGTGGGATGTCGATGGGGGTTACTGGTTCAAATTCTGCTCGGCAACCACAACGATTGATAACAGTTTCAACGTCTACTGCGGATTCAGGCCAGTAACAAATGTGGTCCAGTCGGTAGTGGGTGGTTTCGGATGTTGCGTGGTAGTTGGTTTCCGGGTCAATGTGTGCTGACTGAATAAGGAGTGTTCGAAGGGATTCTGAGCTTCCAATGTACACTCTTCCTTCTGTCCAAAGTAGGTTGTTACGCGTTGACCAGTTGGCGAGTCGTCGGCTTCGGATGAGGAAACTGAGAGA
Organism: Trichaptum abietinum; assembly: GCA_910574555.1. Classification (NCBI taxonomy): domain Eukaryota; kingdom Fungi; phylum Basidiomycota; class Agaricomycetes; order Hymenochaetales; family Trichaptaceae; genus Trichaptum; species Trichaptum abietinum. Next base: position 2,741,951 of record CAJTBE010000010.1, on the reverse strand, counting down.
AAGGAAAGTGCTGTCGTAAAGATAGCTTTGTTGAATTCGTTGCACTAGTCCGTTGTTAACCAAGATCAAATAGTTTTCTGAGATCTCTTCGTTCTCAGTGCGTCCGGGTTCAATTGGGGTGACTCGAGTTGTAGTGGGAGTAAGGTGAGCCAGTTTGCCTTCTGGGGGAGGTAAAACTACTGCGGATTCTTCGTCCGATGCGGCGCAGTCGAGAGGGTCCTGGTGTAGGTGTGTCGGGTCGAGGTGAGGATGTGAATTGAGGAACAGAGGTAGTTCTTCGTTGGATTGGAGGGGGTGAATGAGGTTGAGGGATTCTCTGATGTACAGGTGTTTCGTGAGGTCTATGCCTGTTATGTTCTGCTATGAGGCTTGAGTAGAACTGTTGTGGGTCTTCAGAGGTGGAGAGTTCAGAGCTGAGATAAGTTTCCTGTGTCGGTTCTTGTTCTAATCGAGGGGCAGTGATATATCGGATAGCCGGTAGATTGTGATCGGTGTTACTATCGGTTGGGGTGCCGTTTCGATAAGATGAAGCTTCTTGTTCAGGTTGCTTGTCTGAGTGATCAAGGCTGGATGGGTTGTGTGGGGGTGTATTGTTTTCGGGTACAAATATGTCTAGAATCTGAATGGGGTCTAGAATAATGATCCGAGTCACGTCGTTCCACAATCGTTCCGTATTATCGGCAAAAGTTATTTGGATCCTCAGGTTGGGCAGTTCCTCGGGTGATTAACCCTTTGAGCTACTTGTTGTTACACACAAGAGGGTATGGTGGCTCTCTCCTTGTATGCTCGTCCGGTATTCTTCTTCGGTTCGCTGGATAACAGACTATTCCTTAGTCGTGTTCACTGGTATTTCAGTCGTCAACGAGTGAAGCAATCCTCTTCTGGGACAATCGCCTATATGCGTAGCAGTTTCTCTGGTGTATCAGACCTTTCCTCTGCTTGCTTTCTTCTCTTCAAGTTACCCTGGCGTGGCTCGGCTTTCTGATCGGGTCGCTAACCTCTTATCCTGCGTATGCCAACCAAAATGTAACAAGGACCGTTAATTCTGGGCGTGAACCTGCTTAGTACGTTGGATCGGTTCCTAGTGCTGTGTAGGGGTTACACAATACAGTTGTGTATCAATAATATGTCGTTCGAGTTCCTTCGTTCCTAGTTTGAAAGTTAGTAGACAATGGCCAGTCGTTTACTTCCTTGCAAGTATTCCGGATTGGTTCTCGTAGGGGTTGATTGTTTAATTCCAGTTGTTGGAAAGGGAGGTCAAGTGAAGGTAGTCTTGGCTGCTTTCCGGGTTAAGGAAAGAAGTCAATCCTAATTGTTACGTTCACGGCTTCGGTAGACTTATCAGGGAAATGATAAGTGACAAAAGCGTTGTTTAGTGAACAAACAAGGTTGAGCAAAGAGTTGGCGCTTTTAACGAGGCTCTCTTATGCTCGGAAGTCGTGGGTGAACAGAGTCTTTGGTACGATGGTGTAAAAGACTATAGGAGGATTGACTTAAGTGTCATCCAGAGGCGTCTATGTACATGCTTTATATACTGTAGAGAGAACAATAGATAAAGAGAATAATACATTGGGCTAACTCGGTGTAACACTTGGATTTCATCCAGTGTTCGCAGCAGACCCAGCAGCAGCAACAGCAGAGCGAGTCCGAGGCCCAGAGGAGTCCGAGCAGCAAGTCCGGGGCACAAGTACAAGACCGAACGACTCAGTACAAGTCCGAACGAGTCCGGAGTGGCAAAGCCAGACAGAACACGTCCGCAAAAGCCAAAGAACACAGTCCGAAGACACAAGAAGCAAGTCCGCCAGCGAAAGAGCCAGGGAAAACTGTACCGGCTGCGCAAAAAGGAGAAGAACATCATCCGGCGGACGAGCGGACAACGGACAGCGTTCGGACGGGCCGGCCACGCACAAATGAGTGCTCGGATGACGCGCGTATGAACAAAGAGTTCGAGCGACGAGCATACGAGCAGTCCGGTGTTCATGGCCAATGAACGAACGAACAAAGCCAGTGTCCGACGCACGAACGGACGAGCGGACGGGAGGACAGGGAGGACGGACGCGGACTTGTGCGTGCGCGCGCGAGAGAGTGTGGCGTGGGAAGCAGGGAAGGAAGTGGCGCGGGAGACGGTTCGGCAGTAGGGTGACACCCGGAGTAGCCGGGTTCACACGCGATTTTAACTTGTGTTAGTCACCCCATGTACACCGTGGGACAATTTAGCTTTTCTTCCCGACCATCACCATCTATTTTGTGTGAGTCGCGAGCGAGGAAGAAGAGTGCGGGGGCAGTGGAGTTTGAACATAGGTTCATTCTGCACACTGTCTTCGTTGCCGCGGTACAGTAGAGGGCCACGGGGCTTTCTTATTTTGTGGTTTTCACTGAGTTTGCGCCAGTCGCGAAGACTGGACGGCGTACGGACGTCTTGGTAGCATCGGACTCGTGCAGTCGGCACCAAGCTTATTTTGTGGTTTTCACTTAGTGGACAGACGGAGGCTCGTTAGCCTGAAGGTTGGACTGGGGGTTGGTTTGAGTTACTGGTCTTGAGAGTTGTTCGGCGCACGGGCGCGGACGCTTGTCGGACGGTTTGTGTTTCTGTGGTCGTCTCGTACGGACGGACGGACGGACGGACGGTTCTTATTTGTTTGGTAGTCTTCTTCTTTCTCTTCTGCTCTATCTATCTACCTTTGTACCTACATAGGTCTTGTGCTACACACCCGCTCACCCTCAAAACTACTTGTTTTCATCGGGCTAAGTTGAGGCATCTCGGGGCATCGTGAGGCAAGAAGTGTTACATGGGGCAACTTGGGGCAAGAAGCATCGAGTGAGGCTACGGAGGGCAAGAAGAAATGAAGGGGGCACAGTAAGGCATGTTGAGGCATAATGGGGCCCACTGGGGCATCGAAGGTAAAAGGTTAAAAGGCTAAATGGTAAAGTCACGGAAGGTCACGTAGGTTAAATAGAGGGAGGGCCGTATGCGGTAACGGAATAAATAGAGGCCAAATAAGGGCACGCATGCTTGATGCATAACATTACCAAAGAATTGGCACTTACTGTGGCACTGACCTGTGTGTCCATGCCAGTGAACAATGACTTCTTGACCTTGACACTCTTGCTAGCCTATTGAGATGGTGTAAAGTAAACATAAACATGAAGGAATCCATAACATGTGAAGGTGGAAGAATTACCACATCAACCTGGGAGTCGGTGTCCGGTGGCGACTTTCTCTTTCTGTTTTTTGTGACTATGATGTCCTATTCATAGGCACAAATTAGCGATCGACCCGATGTGAGGAAGGGAACGAATAGTTGCTACAGCGGAGGTGAGCCTACGGTGCATCGACGCTCACACATACCTGTATACGGGGTTCCAAGGCTAGTGATTGCACCTTACAACCATAAATCAGGGGGAAACGAGAGAAATTGGAGTAAGATAGGACTTACCGGTGCGCTGAGCTGCGAGTTGGCAGTTCTCTTGGTTGCACCCTGTCCAAAGATCAATTCAGCAAACAATGAAGGAAGGATGTAGCATGAAGATCACTGTGCTTCACTGTCTGGCACTCACCTGTCCACCTGGTTTTGTTTCGTTGTTCTTATCCTCAAGTACGGAAAGGGATTGGTTAGTAGATTGGAAAAGGTAGGAATGATATGACGTCGCTTACCGTTGAAACCTGCGACCCGGAGAGAGTGTCGCGCAGCAACTTCCTTTTCTTTGAGTTCAAGTTGCTGCTACCTCCATCCTGTTCATTACACGACAGTTGGCAGAAAAATAATAACGAAGGGATATGATCAAACGGTCATGGGGTAACTGACGTGAATCGAACAGTAATAAGTCGCACTCACACTAGCTTGAGCCGGCCTTGTCAGCCTCCTCGGATCGCTTTCGCCCTACAAGCAAGGTATTCAGACTGCATCTGCCATTCTAATGTTCCGTCAACTCACAATATTTGTGTCCGAATCGACAAAATGTGCTGTCTGTTGCACGCTGATTGAGCTATTCTTTACACCATGATAGCTTGCGAGGGTTATTGTTTCCCCTTCATCCTCCCAAGGACTTAAGTTTTCATTGTCTTGCAATGAGATGCTGTGTCTAGTGTAGCTTGGCGTCAGCGAAGCTCATAATATGGTAACAAAGACGAGAGTGTCAATGTTGTAGGTAGAAGGAAATTTGATCCCGTTCTCCATGATCCGCTTCCTCAGCATGAACATTAGTAATCTAGTTGGATCATACTATGAGCTTTAGCTGAGTCTAAATCAAGCTTCACACTTACCATTACATCGTGCATACCAGAAATTGATCCCGTACGCATTGCAAGATTTCAGATTTAAACTCACAAATTGATCCCTCTCGAGTCTATCCCTGCCACCTCAAGTCCTCCATCCTCTTCACCAATGAAAGTGGATTCATCTGTGTTGCGAAGCGCCCTGGCAAGTCGCTTTGTCTTGTCGTCCCGCTTTGACGTAGCGGGCAAGTCTATTATATCCGTTTCTTCACCAGAAAGGCTCTCGTTCTGTCCGGCAGGTGCGTGAAAGAAAGTGTTGCTTGGAGTGGCGGCAGATCTCGACGTCTTTGCGGTCTGCACACGGGTGCGAAATGGAAGTTCACCTTTGGGATCTTCTTTCCTAGCCTTTTTTGCAGGCTTTCTGTTTGACGCATCCGTACTTGCCGCTTCATATTGTGAGTCAAAGTAGTCAACCTCCAAGCTTTGAAAACATCTGAAAATGTATAGGCAATATAACTCACCAATGTCTAAGTCTTCGTCGTATTCAACTTCACAACCCGACACGTCTTTAACACCGTTCTTCGAGCCTGCTTACGCCAGTTCAAAGCTATGTAATTACTGATCTGAAGTTGAAGACTTACTACTAGCTTCGCCCTTTGGCTTCCTACGTCCACGTTTTCCAGCGAGTTTAGGCACTGTTGAGCCCATCTGGGTGCGTGTCTCAAGAGCCTTCGACAAATTGTTTTCAAGCTCTACGGTCTCTAGCATCGCTGCTTCTTGGTTTTCTGCTGCGGTCACCTTCTTGCGTACCTTGTCAGCTGCCTCTTGTTCTTTTGCTGCCCGTTTCTGCTCCGCAGCGAGTTTTTTCCTCTCTTTCGCGACCGCGACTTGCTGGGCCGCAGCTCTGCGGAAAGCTGCCCGTTCTTCCTTCTGTTTTTCCTTCTCCTCCTTCTCCTTCAATGCCTCATCCCGCCTCGCTGCCTGCTGTACTTTCCTTTTGTCTTTTTCTTCCTTCTCCCGCAATATCTCCTCCTTTGTTCGTCTTGTTCTGAGTTGGTCAACTACTGCTCCGGGGTGCTGGTTACTGTTCTTGGCCCTCGTCTGTCTTCGAGTTGACATTTTGTGCAGTGTTTTGAGACTTGGGTGATAATAAGATGGATCGAAGGTGCAAGTTCAAGATCAGGGAGGCGAGGGCGTCTATCTTAGACAAGTTGAAAATTTACGCCCACTCACTCAGGCTGCCACTGGCCAGGCTGCCACTGCCAGCCTGAGTGTGTGACTCACGCACTGCCAGTGGCAGTGACACTCAGGTTCACTGGCAGCCTTACGGCACTGGCACTGGCACTCAGCTGTGAGTCCCAATCATCGACATATACTACTGAAGGCTACATTGATGCCAGCAACACGGAAAAAGCACGACCCCTTTCATTTTCCACCAACTATTCGATGTACCTTGCCCAGCTGTAGTAGGACGTTCAAGAGTCAATCTGGAAGAGCAAGACATGAATATTCAGCTCATCCGATGTCATCCGTGGCAAGATCTACTGCCTGTGGTCACGACTATGATTCTTCACCTATTCGACCCACACGAGCTCCAACTCCTCAACCTCTACCGAGGTCGTCCGAACTTCCAACAGAGGGTCATTTTGAGAGCGGCTCTGACTCCTACGATTACGATATTTCCATGCTTACACAGGATATCTCGATGCTCAGTATAGGCCGAGACGAGTTGCTTCAAGACCTAGACAGACCTGATTCTCTGTCCCATTCTGGCACCGGAAGTGACAGTGGCCGTAGTGCATCCTCTGAAGACTTGGACTTCGACATTGGAGATCATGAGGAGAGTGATGGTAACCTAAAGGTGTATCACAGATATATGAATGGTGCGCACCAAGTATATTGTCCTCGGTTTGATAGCACTCTGATGAAAAACATCGAGCAGCCACCCCGTGTGATGCGGAAGGAAACAACTTAAAAAACGAAGAACCACCTGTTCCGCGAAATGAACCTGCACCAAATGACTGGTCTCCCTATTTGTGCCGAGCAGATTTTGAGCTAGCAGACTTTCTTTATCGCGATGAGCAAATGTCTGCTGGTAATATAACAAAGCTTCTCGGAATCATGAAGGCTTACCAGCGAATTCAGTCTGTGAAGAACGCAAAATCTGGCGGATATTCTGAGTTGGACGTAACTGAACCCGACGATGACTCAGATCTGGATCCTACTAGTACGCTACTCGATGGAGACGCACAAAAGTTGTACAATGTCATTGACGCTACGAGAGTTGGTGACGTGCCTTGGAAATCCTTTAGTAACTTCTACACGGACGACAATGGCCAAAAAGCGACAGACGAGAACACCGAGTCATGGAAGAGGAAAGAATATGATGTATGGTTTCGGGATCCCTTGGAAGTGATCCGAAATTTGGTGGATAATACGGCTTTAGAAGGCGAATTTGACTATGTCCCATTTCGTGAATATCAGCCAAAGGAGGAATCTGATGACATCAATGACAAAGAACGAGTGTTCAGAAATTACATGTCCGGAAATTTCGCTTGGGAACAGGCTGTAAGTCATGAATAATGCAGCATTCAAAGTTGGAGGAAGCATACTGATTATCCTTGACTTAGAACAAAATCTCAGCCAAAGATGAAGCAGTCCATGGGTCCATGTTCGTTCCGGTGATCTTGGGGAGCGACAAGACAACAGTTTCCGTTGGAACTGGCAACAACAAATATTATCCGTTATATCTCTCAATAGGAAATGTATCAAACAAGGCCCGGCGGTCCCAAAAGTTGAATACAGTCCAGCTCGTAGCATTTTTAGCAATACCAAAGAGTGTGTGTCAAAAACAGAGCTATTCGATTGTGTCTAACGCTTTTTTTGCAGCTGAGCGGCAGTACGAAAAGTCAGATGACTTCCGTCGCTTTAGACATCAAATTTTTCATTCATCTATATCGAGAATCTTGAGTTCACTGAAGACCACCATGTCCATAAACAATGAACAGACCATTCTCCGGTGCCCTGATGGTCACTTGCGTAGGTCGGTTCTCGGACTCGGCTCGTATATAGCCAATTATCCGGAACAGGTGAGTCTATGCGCAATATGCACTGGATGGTGCTGCAAGTAAGTACTGTCCTCAGGCAACGCATACAAGCCCGTGAAAATGGCTTACTGTGGCTATATGATATAGATGTACAGCACCTCACAAGAACCTGGATAATCCGGAATTTGTTATAAATCCTCGAACAAAAGAGCTGCACGAACGATTGATAGAACAGGTGGATGACAACGTCATAAGTAGAGCAACAATTCGAAAAGAGTATGGATTCCATCAGGAAATCGTGGTATGTGCTTCAAAGTCTCCCCTGGATGCATATTTTACAATCAGGTTGTCCCGTAGCCTTTCACCAATGACTTTCCGCGAGCGGATATATGCGATCTCATATCTCCGGACCTACTACACCAAATCATCAAAGGCGTGTTCAAGGATCATCTTGTCGAGTGGATTTGCCAGACCTTGACCACGACAGAGCTGGATATTGTGGATAAAAGGTGCTATTCACTCACAAGTCGTATAATGTAAATACCATTGCTAACCCTCTACAGGATTAGAGTCGCTGCTCCTTTTCCTGGACTTCGCAGATTCCCCGAAGGCCGAGGCTTCAAGCAATGGACAGGCAATGATTCTAAGGCACTGATGAAAGTATGTGGCCTTTCTACCTAATTCGAGGCGGTGGATTGCTGATATTTGATGCAAACCGCTTAGGTGTATCTTCCGGCTATTGTGGGCATTGTGCACGATGATATAATCACCACAATGAGTGCATTTCTGGACTTTTGTTACCTTGTACGTCGGTACACGATTACAGCCTCAACTCTTGATCAGATCAAAGCCTCTCTGGACCACTTTCATCAATTTCGGCAAATATTCATAGCCAAGGGCATCCGGGATAACTTCTCACTGCCACGACAGCATGCCATGGTCCACTATCCTACAATGATCCCTCTCTTCGCCGCACCGAGCGGGCTGTGTTCATCGATCACAGAGAATAAACACATTTACGCGGTCAAGGAAACATGGCCACGCTCAAACAGAAATGATCCTTTGGGTCAAATGATCACAGCAAACCAACGACTAAGTAAACTTATTGCATCGAGGGCAGACTTTGAAAGGCGTGGAATGCTGGACGATTCGTTGGCGGAGGCTTCGTGGAGAGCTTTGCGTGATGTTCTGCGCAAGAATATCTCAGAGTCGGACACGGATGACGCTGAGAAGATTTCTACTAGTACTCGGGGAGAGCATAGGCACCTCCGTGGCGTACCATTGACAGGCGCAGCTGATGATACAGAGGACTTCTTCGATGACATTGTGGGCAATCATGAACTCAATGAAATTGCAGACCTGGACAATTCCGAAAGCTTAGTGGATGGGCCGCAGTGTGGTGCGGTTCATGGCATACGACATGCTGAACGCCAGATCCGCGTGGGCGGCAGAAATGACCCTTTGAGCTTGATATTAATGGCTTCGAAGCAACGTGAGTATTACTTATTACTAGTAGTAACCCGTGCTTTTGGTGCTGCTCAACTGACTTCTTTGATGTTATCCTTGCAGAGTCCAGTAAGGTGTACCCTAAACAGCTCAACGCTCTTGCAGCGATGAAAGGCTATCCTGAGTTCCGACAGCTCCGACAGCTCATCAAAGTATACTTACTTAACAAGTACGAAAAGCACACCTACAACTCAAGGGCTTATTCTGGCAGAACTGAACCAGGACATGCGCAGTTTGAATTAGACATGAGCAATGACTTTTCAATTTTCCATTCAGCCACCGCTTTCTTTGCCTACCGTGGTGAATCGATCCCTATAGAACAAGCAATGAGGGAGGTGATCAGGTCCAATCTGTCTTGGCGCGGAAAACCTCGACGAGATGCAGTACTTGTCCGAGTTAGTTCACGCAAACAGGGGTTCACAGGAATGAGAGTTGCTAGGGTTATACTTCTTTTCTCCTTCACAGCCAAAGCGGAACGTCAGGAATGCGCTCTCATACAGTGTTTCAAACGTGTTGGCGACTCGCCTGACCCGAAAACAAGTATGTGGATTGTCGAGCCGGATTATGAGTCAGAGACTTCTAGTACCACCTGGCAGCGTGTCGAATGTTGTCCTGGAGTGAATGCCAGTGGCAGACGTCACTATGACCGTGACTGCAAGGCTCCGAAGTTATCTGTGATAGATATAGGGGACATCTTCCGTTTAGCTCACCTCCTTGGGGTTCAGAAGGGTGATGAATGTCCTCCGAAGTCATTGACACCTGAGGAATCCCTGGACTTTTATGATAGATTTTATGTTAACCGATTTGCTGACATGCACATGCACGAAACATTGTATGAAAGAAGACACTGTCAATGATAAAGATAAACTCTTCATTTAGCACATACTACAAAGTAGATTGAAACCTACGAAGTGAGGATCCTGCAACTTCAAGTTCTTGAAGTTGAAAGTCCGACGACTCCGACTCCGGCGACTCGGAGCCTGAGTCGGACTCGGAGTGGAACTTCAAGTTCAAGTGATAACTCACGCCACCTCAGGCTGCCACGTAGCCTGAGTACGGTAGTACTACTGCCAGTGACTCCGACTCGGAGGACTCGGACTTGGAGCCGACATCATGATGATGATCCGAGTTTCAAATTGAACTTGAATGCCACTGGCATGTCAGTGATGTTTGGCGACTACTACCTACTATTAGTACTCACTGGCAGGGTACCGTACTACTACTAGCCACTGGCAGCTGAATTATCCAGTCTCAAGCCTCCAATTCTGTCCACTCAGACTGGCAAGTTGTCACAATCTCAACTTTGAGTTCAAACGGTTGTTGTTCGCTTCTTCTAATACTACTACTCAGGGCAACTACTACTATCGTGATTACTACTACTAGTAGTACTCGCTTCACGTTCAGCAGTCTACTAAATCTGCAACTCTGTTGCCTGGAATGTCTGGAACTCGGAGTCCCACTGGCTGCCAATGTTCGAGTTGTGGACACAGCCTGAGTCACGGTAGTACTACTACCAGTACTGGCACTCAGGCTGTTGGCACCCGCCGGCGCCGTGTCAAACCTGAGTCGGCTGCCGACTTAGGCATTAACGCTCACTGGCACTGGCAGGCAGGCGGCGCTCACCGTGTTGACTCCCCAGCCAGCTCTCAAGTAGACGGGTACCATCGCTTGCCAGTGCCAGTGGAAGACTGGCATGATTTGGATTCAGAACTTGAAGAAAAAAACCCAGACCACCCAAGTCGCTCATACCACACACAGGACACTACACACTTCCGTGGTAGATCCACTCGGGCCGACTCGGAAAGCACTCGCAGTCTGAGACGCAGGTCGCGCGAGGTTTCAATCGACAACTTGAACATGGAATGCCAGAGTCGTCACTATACTACTACTAGTGTACTACGTGATAGTAGTCTTGGGCTTGGCCAAACTGTTCGCAACACTGGCAGTGGTAGCCAAGGTTCAGTCAACAAGCGCTCAAGCTTCCTCCCCAACTTGAAGTCGTTGGATCAGCGTGACAATCGTCATCTGCACCCACTATCGCACGAGGAAATGCCACGAACTTTCTCAAGTTACAAGGGCTTGTCGTCATCCCACTCAGCTCCTTCAAGTCAGCGATCCGACAACGTCGCGAGAGTGCGAGATCAGTCAACGAGTTCCTTGAACAGCCCGAGGGGTAAGGTGTCAGGAGCGCGGAACTTGTCGCGCGACCCAGTGGAATTCAATCTAAATAATGCGGAGGGCCCAAGGAAGGAACCTATCTGGGAGGTTAAAGCTGAGATCAACGAGACAAATTTGAGTCCTTCAGGTGTGCATTATTTTCAATTGATAAGTAGAAATGATTATCGATTAACGCAAACGATAAGCCTTTATCGCGCCAGGGAAACTCTGACGAAAAACATATGTCGGCAAAAGGAAACACTCAGGTCTTTATCTTCTGAAACAAATGACCACGTCGAGGCAATACAGAATAACCACTATGAAAGCGTATCGGATCGTGCTAGGACGGAAGAGCAAGTCGAGCAAGAGGAGGGGCAGGATGCATCAATTGTGCAGTCGGAAGACGTCGATCTTCGTGCAGCGGTGGCAGCTCTGAAAAGCGAGATGATGGAAATGAAGAAGGCGTACCTTGCGAAGTTTGAAGAAATTACGAGCCTTAAACAGTCTTTCAATAAACGGGAAGAGCTCGTCGAAGAACTCTTCGAAACAGTCGATCTATTATGTGAAAGTGTCGTTGGGGTTCGTAACAGTCATACTCATCAACATTGATGTTCTACATCTGACTGCCTTTCTTTAGAATCAAGCGGCGAAGGATGCGGTGACTTTACGGTCTTTCCTGGAGGACCTTCAACGCTACGTAGTTCACGGCTCATTTTTCCTTCTCCGTTTCTTGAAGACTGAGAGGGAAAAATGCCATCAATTTCGAGGCCAGCGGAAGCTAGAATGGTCAAGTTTCAATAAAGAAATGAAGGAGATCTTCCTGAAGTATCATGGTACACCTCAAGGTATAGAAGGATACTCCCAACTGTATCAAAAGAGGTCTCCGTTGGGAGAAGCTTTATACCCAGGGGACGGAAAGACGCCTAGTCGAAAAGCATCACCTCTGCCAAGGCAACAGGTGCAGACGCATCTGTATTATACTGGAGACAGACTCGAGTTCGACGTTTACAAGCTTGGGATATTCTATTTCTTCATTCCCTTGTTCCTAGCCCACTATGTTGCCTATAGGAACCATATCGAACTTCTGGAGGAGATGATTCACGCGTTTCGCGACAAACTGCCCGATGCCGTCGAGAAGGAACGAAGGGGATTGGGAGGATCACACAATTATCAGACAGCTGCGCAACAAGCACGCATTGATCTTACCAGCAATGTGGATATCTACCCAGATGGGTGTACTCGGTGGCCCTCTGTAGGGGCAATTGGCTTGGACAGTTTACTGAAATTGGTGAAAGACGACGTAACGACACGGCGGGAGAACAGCAAGACTGTTGATGATGAACTTCAAAACGCAATTGCTATTTTCGAAGGCAGCGGTCTGCTTACGTCCAGCGACCTGGCGAACGATTTGGAACCCACTGTATTATCCTTCCGACATAGACGTATGGTTGCATATGAAAGGCACCGTACACGATTGAATCAAAGTATTGCTTCGGCAAACCCACGAAATGTGGAACAAGGACCTGATACCCATTCCTCTAGCCACGCGGGTGAACGTCGCAAGCTTGACTCTTTGGATTCCCCGAACGATGAGGATGAGCCTCAAAAGAAACGTACCCGCAACTCCGACAATCAAGTGATCCCCACCGAACCGCAAACGACGAAATTTTTTTCTCGGGCTCTAGAGAAGGCGGAAAAAACGCAGAGTGTTCTAATTCACGGATATACGACAGTGAAAAGATGGCTCGCGGTAGTCACCAACGATGAAATATTTAAGCACGTCGTAACCGGGAAATCTGTCATGGGTGAAGCACTGAATGCAATCGCGCATGAGAGAGAGAGGAGTGTCGAGAAGATTTACGAATCCGCTACAAGGCTGTCAAGTCTGTTCGCTTCGGACGCCGAAGGTTCCAATGGGAGACCCCTTTCAGAAACCGAGAAAGCAAAGTATACGGACGCGTTTCAGGAAGTGGTCGCGAGTGTTTACGAGGTCAGCGGTGATTTGTTGGGACCAGATTTACCTCTTCCGTCAAATAATGGGCGGTTGAAAGTTGCGGAGTTCATCTCACGCGCGAGGGCTCGGACAGGGGAAGAGCAGTTGAAATCGATATTTGGATGTGCTGAATTTGCCCATCTGGATTTGGCATAGCAGGGAAACGTAGGGATATCGGGTCTTGAGCCAGACTGTACTACTATTCAGATGTGCGTATTCAAGCTGTAACTACTACTAGTACCCATAGTACCTACTAGGAGTACTAGTACCTCTACCTCTTCCTATAATTTAACTAGTACTACATTTTGCTTCTACTTTGTTCTAGTACTAGGTTTTAAATTATAACCACCCCAATATCAGTGATGAAACTACGGAACTTCGTTGGACTAGTTGATAGTAGAGTCTGGCCCCGGCAAGCTCCACTCAGCCTGAGGCTGGCAGTGGCAGTGCCAACTTCAAGTTGAAGCTGACTCAGTGACTCGGAGTGCAGTGACTCGCCGGAGCACTCAGGAGGCCGGCAGTGCCAGCGCCGGTGGCGTGTGACTGGAAACTAGAGCAGTGGTATAAGAGACAGAAATGCCCCTTGGGGCGCTCACTCAGAACCCTCTTGCATATTTCGTCTTGACTACTGCCTAAATCGTCTCGACCACAACTATGACGTCAATTAGTCCTTACCAACAGGCTCGCAGTGGACGTGAGTCCTGCGTTCTTTTTCACTGACAATGCCAGTGGCAATACTGATTGTTGTTCACCACCACTATAGCAGGCTCCTCATCGGACACCAGCTTGCCTGACCCAAACTCGCATGCCAATCAGCGTCAGGCCGACCTTCATGTTCACTTACGTGAAATCTTCCACCGTAATTTGGTTAATGGACAACCATTCGATACAAACGTCCCTATGTCATCAGGCATACAAACGAACGACAATGTTGGCCACCCTGGCACGATAAAGTCCCAAACCACCGGTTCAAAGACAGAAGTTGTCCTTCCTGTCGAGCCTCAGAGCACCGCCCGCAAACGAAGGGAAAGCGTGTCACCAGAAGAACAAAAGAACTACTACCTTGGCCTCCCGGGTAAACCTCGCCTGGTCGGGCGCACCGGACCTGATTGGAAACCGCGAAACCAGCAGAAATCCATAGACGTAGTTGGCGACCACAAAATCGTCAGTATCTGGGGAATCTTGGGCCCAAAGATTCTTGACGTACTTGACGAGGAGAACGTGCGTTGGACCAGTTTGGAAGCCAACCGCGTTGGCTACGAAGACGATGATGGAGTGATCCCCGTTGTCGTTCTTGTCGGAATCGAGAATGATTCGCTTAAACCTAAAGAGGCGTGCCGCATCTCGGAACGCGCTAAGGATATTTTGGTGGCACATGACATTAACGACGTTGAAGTCGAGATGAGGGAGCGATATGTCTGGCCTGCCATTCTTTCCTCCGGAAAACCATCGAACGCAGGCGACATTGCCTCCTCCACAGACCACTCCCCGAATGGCTCATCGGACGCAGTCGACATTGGCTCCTCCTCCCCGGATGGCTCATCGGACGCAGACGACATTGGCTCCTCCTCCCCGGATGGCTCATCGGACGCAGTCGACATTGGCTCCTCCTCCCCGGATGGCTCATCGGACGTAGTCGACTCCGAAGCCAAAGAGCATGGCTCCACTCATGTCAACAACATGGTTCGTAGCACGCCGGCAGTCCACGTTGAACCTGTTCGGACTGGTAGTGAAGGGCATGACGTAGACGCCATGGATGTTGTCTCTACATTCAAATTGCTTGACCAACAGACACCCAAAATTCTGTCCTCAGCATCACTTTATAACAAAGTGGTGTCTTGTTTCTCCGTTGCTCCGGGGAACTGTATTAGCTCCAAGGACAAACAGTCCAGGGACATATGGTCAACAGGGACACTCTACGCTCTTGGAAAGGATGCGAACGGCAAAATCTTGGCGTACATCCTCTGTTGCCGCCATGGTCACGTCTACGAATCTGTAGAACACGATATACTAGACACCTGTGTTTACAATCGTCCTAAATCACCGAATAAGGGTCTAGAATATCCTATCAACTTGTTTGCAGAGCCGCCCCTGAAGTCTGTCTTCTTTGGGATCAAAGCAAAGGCGGGCAAGCTTCTTGGCAACCGGAATCCGGACAAGGATGATTTAGACCGTGCACAGGAGCTGATATACCATTATGCCGGAATTTATTTCGTTGGCGAGCGCTGGCAGGACAATCGTATCGGACAAGTTGAGTACTCTCCGGGCGTAAATAAGGGCAACTTGCTTAAGACCCTAGAACCCTACATGAGGGACTGGTGTCTGATCAGCGTGAATCAGGCTTCGTTGCCAGATAATCTCGACTACGACGGTTTTCATAATGTCGTGAACATAGAAAAGCCGACACAACTGCCTAAGGACTTAGCCCATACTACGGCAGACGCTGATAGTATTTGCCTTCATCTCGGCTGGGACTATGGAAACGATACATCATTCGGATTGGTGCCCATCAAGACATACGCACCAAAGGAAGACATCTTCCCCAATGTGATGGATGCGAGCGGGAGGGACTGGTATTGGCCAATCAACGATGGTATACGAGGTCGATCTTTTAGAGTGTATAAGTACGGTGTCAGACCGGGCTTTCAGACCTAACACCGACAGTCGGTGTTGAGTACCGACGTTGGTAAAGGGGCTCTTAAGGGAAATAGATAGGTTAGCTTGAGACGCAAGCGAGGACTCACGGAGGCAGGCTGTGGGGAGAGCCTTAATAGATAGAACGAGGTGGACGTAGTCCGCAGAGAGAGAAGTCGGTGAAATAAGAGTAAGACCGGGATAAGTCGATCCCGACCGCGAGTCGCGCGGTGTAATGTCGGACAATAGGTCTGATGGAGCTCAACGGCCTAGTATCGTATTGATACCCTAGGACTTGTGATATTTGAGTCGAAGCTATACTACGATACATGTATCGAACTTTATAGGTTGAGACTTGTTTGTACATTGTTGATAGAATGGTATACCGATCGTAAGCCAAATCGGGGTTAGAGAAAGGTAAATGAGGAATAGTATGCCGCGAGGCGGCCTCGCGGGGATAATACAAATGCAGCAGTCGCATGTGAGCAGCAAGGCAAGTAAGAAAGAATAGAGGGAAAAGGCCGAGTGGGTCACCGGTCGTGAGCGGCCTGCGGGTTCGTGACATACGTGCCGCGTGTGTGCCTTGCGGTGTTGCGGTACTGATCGGTACTTGATGATCCGGAGCCATGTGTTGTCGGTGTTCCGGGTCGGTGTCTGATATGTGTTAATCAGTGTACCTAGTTTGTTAGTCGTATTGTCTGGTTAGTATCGGTCTGTGACCTGGACCGATGAGCAGGGATATTGGTGTGATATCCCTGCGAACATGTGTTGAACATGTGCTTGATTAGACACGGGCGGTCTTTGTGCTTGTCGGACCGAGCGGTGGTGTGTCGGTAATGCGGTTTCCTTATCGGGGTATTGAGGTAATACCGGACAAGGGCGGTTCGGCGGTAGTCGGGCCGCGTGGTACTTGTCGGTAGTCCGTCTTCCTGATTAGGATGTTGAGGTAAAAGTGTGGTCGTGACATACGGCTGGGCAAGTGGCCATACGTTAGGCGAGGCCAACAACGTCCCTGCCTTCTTTCCTGGACCGGATCGCGATTCTAGGGTACTTGCACTGCAAATTCCTCCGAAACAGGCGTTGGATAATAACGGGACGTCGATCAAGTCCGGCGCATTTGCAGTAGGTGGGGATTCAGGCAGCTTGATTATTGACAAACACAAACGAGCAATTGGTATTGTCTCGCACACGGGAGGGACTATACGTCCGGACGATGGCTCGGAGGATAAGAAATCCGAAGGCGACGAATTTACTTATGCAATAGCCTTTTGGCAGGTTATGAAGGATATTAAAGACTTACCTTCACTAACGGCGACGCGAGGTGGAGAGTTGAAATTAGGCATGGTGCCGGAACATAGAGACAATTACTACTAGTAAGGAGTGGCGATGCTCCTTTACAATATCTCATACATGCATTTTAGTAGTATATTGTCTTCTGCTCTGTCTTTGATGGCGTTTTGCGTGCACTTTGTGTATTAGTACAAAGTTGTTGTCGTATGACTTGATGAAAGAGAAATGATATTGATTGCTTGCCCATACTTTGAGCGAAGTTAGAGGTGCGACGAGCTGGAGCTTCAGGCTGAGGAGGGAATCTCGTCTCAGGCTGTCATTGCGTACTACTACTAGTAGTAGTGGGACAACCTTTGCAAAAATTTCAGCATTTTGTGAGCTTCAATTCAAGCACGGCTTCCTTAGACACAAAATGCCTTCAAGTTGTAGCACTTCTCTAAGATATTGTCTACATTTGTATGATTTTTATTTATTTTATAAGAATTAGACAAAGCTATCCAATCGGCCACCGAGATGTGACACTCAGAAAGACCCCACTTGCAAAATCTCGGCCGTAGTATGCATGATGAGGGAATGAAGAGCTGTATGCGCAAGTTAGCACAATAGTACTACTATAACCCGGCCCTGGGATTGAAATTGCAGAAGATTGTACAAGACAGTGAATACTACTACTTGTGGGCACGAACCCGGAGCCGACTCGGAGGCGTGTCCAACTTGAACTTGAAGTCCGAGTCTGATGATCACTCAGGCTGCCACTGGCAGTGGCATCCGAGTCCGAGTCCGAGTCGTCGACTGGACTTCAAGTTGGCAAAACTCCTCTGGTGCAATTTTGAGTATCGAGAAGAACGATAGAGTATGCTTCATGATCGCGCGTACGGGGATAGTACTTGATCGGCGTCACAGTGCTGATGCTGCTCCGCCGAGTCGTAGTAGTAGTACAGTATTCCGGTCCTTGAAACACCTATTCGACTTTGCTCAATTTTAATTCTTCCTCAACATATATAGCACATGTAAGTAGATATATCTTTACTATAGCAGTGAATACACATTCTGTGTGAATTATGGGGCGAGAAATACTGCACATGTATTGATATGAAGAATTTATGAATCTGAAGCAATTGTCACACTTTACATGTCCTTGAAACACCCGTGACCGTAGCTGTCACGGCTGAGCTTGGATCACTGTTTCACGCATTTTCCTCTTTGTTATGTATTTGAGAAGTATCTTTCATTGCCTATGATAGCATTGATATATCCATTGGTAGAAATATGCTGCACTTTGTGTGCATTCTTTTTGCTTTAAGCTTTCATTGAAGTAATGTGTGAGTGAAACAAGACTCGGAGCGTGGGAACATATATGCACCTCTTTCACTGTCACCTTTGCAGGCAGAAAATATTCATTCATTTTACACAGCTACATTTTTGTTCTCAACCCTTGTAATAGATACATAAATAGAATCCTTAGCATGCTATTATACTGATGGAAAAGGTTCCAAAGTAAATGTTTGTGCCGAAGAATTAATAATCAGCAGCTATGAATGTATGTTTTCATCATTTTTGGGTTTTTCGTGCATATTGCTACATTGTAGCCGACTCAACCATCATAAGATTCTCAATAAATCACAAAGAATAGCTTTAGATATAGTCATAATTGTACAAAAAATGAGATAACTCTAGTCAGTGGATGTGTAGAAAATGTCAGTGTTTGAAGGACAGGTGATGTTTCAAGGACCGGTGGAACAACTCAGGCTGTAGTACTACTAGTATGCGCAGTACTTGTACTACTAGTACTAGTAGTAGTATGTGCAGTACTTGTATTACTACTACTACTACTACTTCTACTACTACTACTACTAGAAGTAGTAGTAGTACTTCAAGTTGTATTAGTAGTACTCAGGCTGTGCAGTCACTGGCACTCAGGCTGGCACAGTGGTGAGTGCGAGTCACTGCCAGTGTCAGAGTGACAGAGCATTCAAGTTGCGCAGCTACTAGTATTAGTACTGCGCATTCCAGAGACAACTTAAACTTATAGAGCTTCCCTCCGACTTCCGTGCTGCTGATGGAAGAGGTAAAATCAAACTATTAGCGAGTGCTTTGATGGACATTCATGCCAGTGATGAGACCTTCAAGTTCTCATTGCCAGCTGAGTGCCACGCGGTGGCAGGCCGACTCGGATAATCTTGTGAATTCAAGTTCTACCTTTCCGGCTTCTTCGAAAACCTGAACCCAATAGCATCACAAACTTCAAGTCATCACGATCATCATTGGTGTGGTTCCTTGGAAAATGAAATCAAGAAGTCAACTTCAAGTTCAACTTGAATGTGACTCGGGTTCCTATTAGTAGAATTACCGAAGAGGATATATTGTCCTTCATCTCGGAGTTCAAGTTAGGGCGCTCCGTAGTACTAGTAGTATTAGTGGTGAGTGATCTTTCGAACGATCCAGAATGAAGGGTTCAAAAAGCTACATATAAAATGAGGAAAGAATCATGATGTCGCTTCAACGTGAAGTTGCCGAAAATCCTCAGCCTACCATTACTACTATCCACAACAGCTATCACTACTAGAATGATACACTTCCAACTTCAAGTTGGAGTCGCAATGCTCTATATCATGTGGTTCTTAACTTTTATCGCATTTCGCCCAAACGGCGAGCTTGAGAGGCGTAGACTCCGACTCCGAGAGGACCGTCCTGACTCCGACGCGGATGATGAGCTTCTTGACAAAGGTGATTAAAATCGACTTGAAGTTGAAATTGTTACTAACCTTAAGTTGTTACTGCTACTCTGGTAGTGATCGATAAATCGTACTTAAGTTAGACTTCCACTCTAAGTTGAAGTCCAAGCCCCGAGTCATAAACATTAACAAGAGTATGTTTATCATAATCATGATCCGAGTCCGATGCTAATTCTCTTTCAACATACTAGTAGTACAATTCATCAAAAAACTGTAGTACTACTACTACTAGTATCAGTAGTCTGAGTAGCACAGTAATTTCAAATAAGTTGTGTTCAGTGTACTATACTACTAGTACTACTAGTAGTCACGGTGCCAAGTCCGAGTCCGAGTCCGAGTTCGAGTCCGAGTCCGAGTCCGAATCCGAGCCTGAGTTCAAGGCCGGACACCGGACCTGAGTGAGCTTGAAGGCTGGCCCAGCACTGGTGAGCAGCACTCAGGCTGTACGGCCGGCGTGACAGCGGTACTTCAAGTTCAAATTCAAGTTCAAGTTCAAGTTCAAGTTCAAGTTGGCACCGAACTCGCCGGAGCCTGCTGAGTCGGAGTCGGAGTCGGGGTCGGAGTTCAACTTGAAGTTGACTCAGCTCGTCATCAACTTCAAGTTGAACTTGAATTCAAGAACTTCAAGTTGAAGCTGAGCCTCCGACTCGGACTCGGAGTCTCACAGGCTTCAAGTTACTACTGCTCTACGCCCCGACTCGTGAATGCCACCAACTAGAACTGAGGTTACTACTACAAGAGGTAGTAGGCCTTTCGTTTCACTGTTGAGTTTGCTGTGTATACTCTCCTTTTTCTTCCGCCACGCATCTGCCGACTCACTCGCTCTGCCTGTCTCGGCACGCTCAATTGTTCTATCAGTTTCAACGCCTTGCACAGCTCACGTACGTCTGCACGATACTTTGTAAGCTCCCTGTGGGTCGACGTGTTTCGGCTCGTGCGGCACGCTCGGCTCGTATGGAAACCCAGGGGGTAGGAGTTCGACCGCTTTTGAGAGGACACGAAACCACTACCGTCTACGCAATTTACTGCGCCCACAGCAGGTGGTTGCCCCAAGTATTGACCCAGGTTTCTCTCGCAGATTTATCCCGACGCGTATCCCCTTACCGACTAAAGCAATGGCGAGCATACTGGAGCGCATGCGCACACGTCCACCTCCACAGTTGACAACACGAATTCCTTCAGCAATTGGTGATGGTAGAGTGATTACATCCGTCACCATATATCATGAGTGAACCTTCTCAAAGGGATAGGGCTACGCCAGAGAGCTCATCATCAGTGGTGGCTGATGACCAGCTCAGAGTGCAGGACGTTAAAACTGGTTGCTGCACTTGCATCCGAGGTCCGTTCCTCCCAGGTTTTGAATCGCGAGACGCATCACCGACGTTTGGAATGTGCAAAGAGGCAAGTTACTGAACCGGCGCTCACAGGAGAGGATGTGCGTGCGGTAATCAGTGAGCGAAAGCCACAACTGTACTTCTCGAGTAAGTTGTTATTTTAGTTTTTGAATAATAATACTCACAGGCTTCTTTAGCTTTGGAGCATCGGCACAGGGAATGTCTATACGTTCTCCGAGAACATCTGCATAAGATTTACGCCGAAAATTATATTGTCTATTTTCTGGGGGGTGGGGGATTGGACACATCCGTTCGCGTATGGAATCTGCAAATGGGTATGATTTTCTTCACATTCATTCATCCCCGACTCGTCAGTGACAACTTTTCAGTACGACTCCGACTTTCTGGTCACCTGAAGGAACGATGGCCGCGTCAGCTTCTTCTCGTTTCATCGTTCCTCTTTTCCTCGACCATCTCAAGCTCAACAATAAGCGGCCACAGGACTCGCACTGAGCAGTCAGTCGGGACGAGTCTCTATCCCTACCGTCTACACTCACTTCAGGGATCCCTGCTCAATCGACATCTAAGCCTAAGTTGGCCTGGCCTGAGCGGCGTAAAGAGCCCAAAAACATCGGAAGGATGCTGGACAGCGACGCTCTCTCACCACCTACCACAGTGAGGAGAGAAAAGGTTGCGAAGTTGCGCGGTCGGATTTGTATATGCGGGGCTATGTATCACCGGGCAGTTTGATGCGTCCTAATATTCCGCTTGCATGCACAAAGTCCACCAGACGTCGACAAAGCAACATACAACTCAATTTGCAAATGCAGTGAAGGGAAAAATTATAACTGCATTTTTGACATCATCCAACGTGTCGTGTCCCCATTCCTTGCCAAACACCTCTGCCCCGCCATTACTGCCGCCTAAACGGAGAACGCTCGGTTTCAATGTGCAGTATGAGTTGATCGTCGGCCGACAGCGCGATTCCCTCAGCCCCGAGGACGAGAAACGCGCCTTCATGCAAATTACTCCTTCCGAAGCGGGTTGGGATGCATTCAAGTTGGCTCATTTCCCATTTTGGCACGGTTCTAGTTCAGGTTTCGGGTTGTGTACAGGGATGACTGGTTGTATGGTGAGTTACGCGTGGCTTTCTTCGAAATCCTTCTAGAGCTGATGGAGCAGCTTCTTGTGCAGTGGGTTGTATCCTCCCGACTTCTTCGGAGTTAACATGACTCATTTTCTTGTTCGTTTGTGCTTAAAATGAAAAGAAGCCTTATAATCAAGTCATTCGGAAGAAATCATTTGTTATCTCCTATCATTCAACTTGCGGTTTATCCGAGTCATAGTACAAAGCACTAATAGCTCCCTCTCTCTTTCCAGAAGAATGGGAAATCAGAAAACTAACTTCAACTACTTTGTATAAGTGTGAAGTGGGAGTGGGTATCGTCCCCAAGATCATCATCAAGCCATTCCACCGTGAATCATGTTCTCAAATCTTCGTACTATCCTTCTCATCCTCCTCTCCCTTGATTACGCACGCCTGCACCTCCGCGCCGTCCTCCGCTACCAGCTCGTTCAACGGTGGACAGCAAGGGCTCAAACGAAGGTACTTGTTTCATTCATATCAAGATCCGTACACTGACTTGTTGCTAGATACACAAGAAACTGCAAATGTTTCTTGATTTACTCGGGGTACCACCAACACCTCTCTCCGAATTAGATGAATATAGGCTCCCTTATATAGTTCCGATACAGTGTCGCACGGGCTTGGATGTGGACAACGCGATGAATGCAATATATGCATCTTTGCCACAGGTACCAGCTAGGAGATTTATTTCGGTTGACATCGAGTGGGCAAGTGGCGGAAAAGGGTCCAATCATCGCGTAGACCTCATCCAACTCGCAGTTCAAAACCAGGTTTATCTGGTCAGGACGCATACTCTTACTGACCTTCCTCCTACGTTGGCGCAACTCCTTGGGGATGGTACAGTCATGAAAGTATCAGCTGGAATTAACGGTATGAATAACTTATCTTTTCTCCTGCGAGGTGGCCTAACAGAAGAAATGGCAGGTGACGCAGTGCGTATAAAGCGCAAGTTTCGCACCTCTGTGCGCTCCTGTGTCGATCTGACAGATTGGGCACGCGTTGTACACCCGGAAGTCTGGCCCAAAAAACCGACCTGGTCCCAACTGCTCTTAAACCCTCGTCTCTGGTTCCAGCATCCGACTCCGACTGTCAAGCTCGAAAAAATAGTGGGAGAAGTATTGAGGCTGAACGTCAAGAAGAGTAGTGAGGTCACGATGAGTGACTGGGCAGCTAACGAGCTATCAGCGGCACAAATACAATGTAAGTTATCATTTTGTTGCTCAAGATCAACCATCTTCAAGTTCTCATTTGCATGATCTGCGGTACTGGAATACTAGATGCTGCCATTGATGTTCACAGCACGTTTGCTGTAGCTTTGGCCCTGAGCCAAAGCCACCCACCCTTACCGGATAAGTACATCAAGAACTTCGAGAACGACTCAAGGCTTGATCTTGTAGGCTGAGGCCCACCAGTAGCAGGTTTGACCAAATGTACTTGAGTTATCGAGTGAATTGTTGTGCGCATGCTCGTGTCTTTCAAAGTTGCCAGGAGATTCATGATTAAAATTTATTATTGAATTGCTTGCTTTTTTTCCGAATGATCACCGTAGTCTGAGGTATCAAAGTGGTTTGGAAGATGTCGCCAATGGTGTCTGTCTGCTGTTCGGATTGCTTGCCATGATGATACTTCCAGTGGTGAACGAGCTTTAAATCTAAAATTGGAATTTGAAGAGTTCAAGTTCAAGTTGCCACCGCCGTGACTCGGACTGCACTTGAACTTGAACTTGAACTTGAACTTTTTACCACTGCGTCCCCTCAACAACACAGTGTACGTTCTCCACTCTTGTTATGAGCATTTCTCCGCCATCTGTCAGGAATCGTCCCCAGGTTTACTTATTTCTTTATTATTTTATCTGATTTTCTTTTGACTTTCCGACGAGTTCCTGACATGGCCGCTGAAGTCCGCCGTGGCGGACTTGCGGCCTTTACGGACACCGAGCGGTGTTTCGAGCGGTGTTTCGAGCGGTGTATTGAACACCAACTCTTTTATTTTTCTTGCACATAGATACTTACCTGTAGGCTTGCAGGCAGCGCGGACAAGCTCCCTGCAAGCCACCGACTTCACCTTCGATTGGTGTACCGACTCTAGGAGTCGGACACCGCCACCAGGCGGACATCCGACCCTGTATGTGGCGGACTTTGCCTACAGTCAGCGGCCCGCGGCGGTCCTCGTCGGACTCGGACCCTGGTGGCTTGGTACTGTATAGTTTATCGTTTCCACTTGCCAAAACCGCGGATCAACCTGCGAAGCACTCACTTTTGGCCTCTTGTAAAGTGCTTCTCAGGTGATGTGTTATCTTTAGCTCTGATGTGTAGAATAGCTTAATTTACTTGTAAAGTGCTTCTCAGAGCGAGGACCACCGCACAGAGCCGTCCGATAAGTTGTCCGACGCCGATTAAGGGTCTTGAGAGCAGAAGAACCGCTCTAGGTCGTAACACCATCCCCCACCCATTCCCTAAGACCACTTATTGGCCTGAACAAGTTATGTTTTATCCTACCCTCAAGCTTGTATTGAATTCGCCTAGACTTCAACATCTCCAAATGAACCAAAAAACGATAGTGTACGTCTGAGAACGTGCTTCTTGTTTGATCTTATCACTCACATTTGTTGTTAGTACCTGGAAAGGAGAAGGTGGGCGGCCTTGTATTAGTGAGAGGAGCTCCGACGTGCACGTTGAACCAAAGCGAGCAATTTCTACCTCTCGAACGACTCCCGCTGAGGATAGGCCGATACATGTTGCATCACCAACTGTTGTATATCTTCATCAAGAATCAGTAACAATACTTCGTCTTCAACTAGAGTCGACACCGCCTTATAGAAAAGGAAGGGCAAGGTCCGCTGACGATTGAAGAGGTGTCAGAGGACGCTATTGATGAGGGAGTGCGGCAGATGAACTCGGAGGTGGATGAACTACGCGACCGATCCCGCGCCAGCCTTGCGCAAGTGTCTACGGAGGTCCCTCGCTTCACATACCAGTTTCCTGCGCCGAAACCGCAATTGCAACATAGTAAATCTCGCGTCCGTCAATTGCAGGCTGAAGGCACCCCGGAATATCACCTCATCGGCTCGCGAGACACCCTCACACCTCTATTTGAATGTGATACACCTCCGATAGTGAAGAACGCGATGAAGCGAGGCGAACATCCCTCCATGAAACAGATGCCAGCATTTCTCGGCCAATCTCTAGCCACTTGAAGTCGCCGGAAGGTAGCGTGAACCTAGGCGCTACATCTAGCTCACAAGCATCGGACTACGGTGGCGAACTTCCATGAGGGCATGCGAAGGAAGAGAATGAACGCAACCTTTGAAGCCTCTGGAACTATAAGTACGGACTTCTCTTCTTGCTATTATATTACTAGGCTCATACTGGTTTATTCATCAGCGAAACCACATGCGTCTATTCGGATACTTTGCTCTTCAAACATATCATATCAACACAGATCTAACCGAAGCTAAATGTGTTAGACAATTATTGATCTGGACAACTTCGCGGGGCGATGGAGCTCGAGACTGCGACTACTAGTACAGCAAATGGGCGGTCAACCTATGCTGCGCTTTTGTCTTGGAGAGAATTGTCTCACTTTTTCTTTGACGCAGTTGAACTTTCAAGTGCGTACCATTGTTGTCGCGACTACGACCGTCGCTCGTGGCGACTTGACGCAGAAGACCGTGGGCGTGTCCGTTCAGGGCAATATTCTGGACTTGGCCATCAACGTCATGGTTGACCAGCTGGCTCTCTTCACTGCGGGGGTGACCAAAGTCGCGCGGGAAGTCAGAACGGAAAAACTCGGTGTTCAAGCTGAAATCGAGAATGTTCATGTCACAGCAAAAAAACACGTATGTTTATTTCACTAGCATTCCGCTGAATTGTGTAGTGTGGTTTTTACTGAACGCACTCCTAATAGAATGGCTGTTAACACCATGGCCGGAAACTTGATGACCGAAATGCGTGGTTTCGCGCAGATCAGTACTGCAGCCTTGAACGGCGACTTCACGTGTTTCATCACCATCGAAGGCTCAGGCGAGATGGAATCCTTTGAGACTCATAAATCAATCATAAAATTCTGCACTACTTGCGCGAGTCGATTTAGAAGAACACCGCCGCTCGTGAAGCTGCCGAACTTGCCAATCGCTCCAAGTTGGAGTTCTTGGTGAACACGTCTCATGAGATTCGACCCCTATGAACGGTATCATTGGCATGAATGAGTTTACGCTGGATAGCGATTTGAATAAGAGTCAGCGCGAGAGTCTTCTGCTGGTGCATAGTTTGGCTCGGAGTCTGCTATTGATTAATGACGATATTTTGGATATCTCGAAGAGTAAGCAAATCCGCCGCCGATGCTTCCAAATTCAGTTGCTAATATTTCGATTAATTACTACATTCGAAGCAGGCAGGATGACGAGAGCAAGTTTGGTATTCACTGAGACACACGGTTTTCGGTAACCTCAAGACTCTCGTTGTACGACCATCGCAAAACAACCTTGACCTCACATATGACGTTTACCCAGACATTCCTGATCAGCTCATCGGTGACTCGCTGCGTCTGCGCCAGGTTATGACGAACTTTGTCGGCAACGCTATCAAGTTCACCTCGAGCAAGGTCGTGCGGAAGGGACACGTTGCGCTGTCGTGCCGTCTGGTTGGCATTAAGGACTCGATGGTGAAGTTAGAGTTCTGTCTCACGGATACGGTATCGGTATTACAAAGGTACAGTAAACTTGAACTGTGGTACGTTCGTGCGAGGGGATGGATCAACCACTCGAGTGAGCTCTTTTCGAATAGTCATTTGTTCCGGCCTGTAGTGGTCTTACTGACCTAAATCTAGGACTACGGTGGTACTGTCCTTGATCAATCAGTATCGAAGTGTCTTGTGTCGCTGATGAATAACACGATGTGAGTTGAGAGCGAGCTGGGCAAGGGAAGTTCACGACCACCTCCTAAATCAGCCAGTCGTCCACCGAGAACGTACTTTCGATGATGCAGTCATTCGCGAAGCAGAAAATCCGGCTTGCCAATACGCTGGACGACCGAACAGGTGTAGTGATGCGTATCACAGAGCTTATTCTGAAGCCTTACGACGTGAGCGACGTGAGCGAAGTTGCAGATAAGGAGTGTTGCCCACATATCGGCGCGATACTTGTTGATTCGCTGATGGCCGTAAGTCATCCTGTTAAAGTACATTTGAGCTACAGTATAAAGCCTTACTCAAACACGTTTCGGATGGTCCAGAAGGAACAAACCAGGAGTATGAACACTTGCGATATATACCGATCGTTCTGCACGCGTCAGACCAGAATTCCCTATCGAACAAACAACTGCCAGACCGAGATCTACCCCCACTTCCCACCGGAGGCAATCTGCTTCTCAAGGATGTAGAAGCAGAGCTAGATCGACAGGTTGCGGTGACGAGAATTGACACGAGCGGCTACGGCGCACCATTCAAGGGGGAGGGTAATTCAAGTACATGGACCTTGAGGGAAAATGAGCAGAGCGTGCGCAATCGGGCAAGAGAGAAATTGCTTTCGGAACAGATTGAAATAGTATGTCCGAGTCCTCCGAAAACCCGTAGTAAGAACTCTGGAATTTATGTTTGACAATTGTTTCAGGCGCCAGGAAGATGCCACTTGGGCGGAAGTCGGACAATTCTGGAAGCGCACAAGGCGAATGTGCTTGAGTCGCTCAGCCAACAACAAAAAGCATGAACATCCTTATCAGCAATGGCGAGAGGAAAGCAGCGCACGACCTACAATACTGGCGTACTGAATTACTGGTGTACTGATTTGTACTTACTCTATGACATTTGAATTGTACATGCTTGTACTTAGTCTTTACTTATGCTTGACTGACCTCCTGATGTACTGACGTACTGAGTGTGTCCTGAAAATCTGCTTATTTCAGTGTGTTCAGGCCATCAGTTGATTTCAGACAGGCATAGCAACACATCAGCAGGTTTCAGACAGGCATGGCAACGCTTCAGTCCATTTAAGGCAGCGTCAGGACGCGTCAGTCGCCGTAAGCAAAAAGTAGTTTCCCTGATGAAGACGCGTATGCAACATCGACACTGTTGCTCCTCTCCTTTGCACTGTAACAACCTCTGCATCTCCACTAAATTTCGACGCTCTTCGCTAGCAGTCTTCTACTTCTTTGCTAGCGGGTCTTTCTTCAACAATGCCTCGCAGAACAAGAGCCCAAAGGCTTCTCGAAGAGAACGAAGAACGCGTGCGTGTGGCTGCAGAGAATGGACGACCCCCAAGCCCGCTACGTTCAGGTGCCACTCCGCCTATAGACGAAGTGCCACGACGTCCAGTAGGCCTCGACCCGCCACCTCCAGTACCACAAAACGGAGACCCCCCTCGTCCACCTTCACCATCCATCACCGAGCTTGAACGCAACACGCGTCTCTTGCTTGGACGAGCGAACCCCGACCAACAACATATTTTTCGCGGTCTCTGGCAACACATTAACGCGACGTTTGCGCGTCGCATTGACGGCGAAGTTGGAGGAGACAATATGGATGACGAACGACGTCTGCAACCTGGTAAGTGGTGCCTACTAATTCTTCCATCTATGCGCTCTGTGTGCATATACCAGTCTTCATTTCCGTCATAATTTGTCCTTTGTCCCAAGCTTGTGTCTGTACGTTCATGCAGCGCGGGAATTCAGTCTTCTTCCTCCAGTCCGCCCGGCTTTTACCCTTTCAGTCAGAGTACTCCCAGTCATTGCCTACAATTTATGTCCAGTCAAATCCCAGTGATTCATGCTACGTCACTTGTTGGTCCTCCATTACAGTCAGACTTTTGTCATATTCACCCCATTCTGTACCTTTCTGCCATAACTCAGTCACATTTCTCAGTCATGCCTTGCCCGCATTGTCAAATCTCCTCAGTCGCATATCGTCTGATACAGTCAATCTCATATCTTTCTTTTACAGAAGAGCATCCCAGCCCACGTGCCTCCCCTGCACCTAGTCATCACTCTTCCGCTCATGCTGCTTCTACTCATTCAAGGCTTCACGACTTCCCGGCCGCTGCCAATTGGCGAGCTGAGCCTCCTGCTGGCGTACAGACGGCTATCCCTGTCCCAGGCTGCAAACGGGCCATTGTTCTTCCAACTGATGTTGATGACGCTGGCTCACTCAAAGCTTCAATGATTGCTTTCCCGGATTCCGTTGTCAAAATCATGAAGGCAGCTTTCAACAAGCATTTACCTCTCGACATGCTTACCCCTGCATATGCGGAACGTGAGATCAATAATCCCACAGCAGAGACCTCGATAATTCGCACACGCGACGACGGTTCTCTCGAATCTACAGAGAAGTCTCACCCGCATGATAAAGAACGTAACTTATCTTATCTGGACTGGTCGGAAGCCTATCAACGGCTCATTCTACTCATTCGCCTCTATTATCCTGGCCCTGACCGGGAGGACATTGCCGATGCATTCCAAATCCACTTCTCTACCATTCGTAACGACACCATGGCTTCTAAGATGTGGGAAGTGTTCCTAGCTTACGACGTACGTGTGCGGCGAACCTTTGTATCGCATGGCATCTACCCAAAGGCCTTCCAACCCAATTTCTTCGCGCAAGAGCAACAAGAATGGCTTGTCCGCAAGACAAATAGCATTCCACTCCAATCGAACAGCAGCAGATATCATCCCTATGAACGCGCCAGCAATGATCGTCCGCCAAGTGACCGTCCCTTTCGAGGGTACAAAAAGTCCACCGCAAATCGTCCCTTTCGTGCGAAAGCAGACAACTTTCGCCTTTTCTGCATCTTCTGCGGTACAACAGGACACCCCTCTCGTGAATGCTCAAATGCAAAACCCTTTCTCGTCCAAAATGCACGTAACGAATGGGTGGCACCAGATGAAAGTCAAGTCTGCTACAAATGGAACGGAAACTCCACGCTATGCAACTCCTGCCCTCGGAAGCACATGTGTACCTTATGCGGTAGCGACCACCCTGCTAAATCCTGTCGACTTGCACGTCTTTAAGACACCTAGTCCCTTACTTCCTCATGCTTGGTCGCAAACTCTTAATCACCTTAATCTGCTTGACGTCTTCTCAGATATTCCCACAGGGATAATACATGGCTTCAGGACAGGGGTCACTTCGCTTCTCTCTCGCACATTCATACCAGAGAACCACTCTTCGGCAATTCGAAACCGTGATATTATTATAGCTCATATTCAATCAGAACTTTCTCTCAATCGATATTCGGGACCATACTTCCCTTCCCAGCTGCAAAAGATCATTGGCAACTTCAGGACCGCACCCCTGGGCACTGTCCCCAAGCCCAACTCCGACAAATTTCGTGTCATTCAAGACCTCTCATTTCCACGTGATGATCCCTCCCTTCTTTCTGTCAATGCTGAAATCGACTCCGACCTGTTTCTATGTGAATGGAGTACGTTTGCCCAGTGCTTCTTCATCTTAGCTACTGCTCCGCCGGGGTCTCAAGCTGCAGTGTTCGACGTTGATTCCGCGTACCGAATAATACCCATTGCACCTGAAGATCAGCGACATTTTTGTGTCATGTGGGACAACCTCATATATATTGACCACTGTGCAGCCTTCGGCTCCGCATCATCGTGCGGTCTTTTCGGGCGTGTGGCAGATGCCTTCGTTGCGATCATCAAGAAACTTGGTGTTGATCAAGTGCTAAAATGGGTTGACGATATAGTTATCATACGCTATCCTTACCCGGCATTGTCTTCTTCGCCATATCGCTTTGATGCTTCGCTTATATTCAACATTGCTCGACATCTCGGATGGCCATGGTCGCTGCCCAAGTTTCATGATTTCAGCAGCCATTTCACGTACCTCGGCTTTCTCTGGGACTTTGATCATCGCACAGTAACCCTAACAGAGGCCAAACCGCAGAAATTTCTTCAACGACTACTCCCATGGCTTCTCGCTCAAAAGATGGACATTCGCTCTGCTCAGAAGTTACTCGGTTCCCTCAATCATTGCTGCTTCGTCTTGCCTCTCGGACGCAGCAAACTTCATTATTTAAACCTATACATTGCTCGGCTTTCCCGTGCTAAATCTGCCTTTGTCAAATGGACAATTCCGAACACCTTGCATGCGGAACTTCAATGGTGGAAGTCGACACTTGCGGGCAAGCCCCTTACTTGTATCATTCAAATTCCGCCTGCGATTTCCGCAGCTCAAGTATTTGTTGATGCCTCTACTTCATGGGGCATAGGTATCTTAATCGATGGCAAGTGGGGTGCTTGGCAATACAAATCGAAGGCCTTTTCCGACAACATAGAATGGGCAGAAATGCTGGCCATCGAATTTGCTATTGCTTATCTCACCAAACTGTATCCATCAGGATCTCATTTTCGCATCTTCTCTGATAACCAGGGTGTCCTTGGTGCTATCCAACATGGATCATCTCGTGGCACTCTTCAAAATGCATCCCTTTCGCGCTTCTCCGCTTTACTTTTAAATCATGACAACTTCATTTCGGCTCAATATGTACAGTCCAAGTCTAATCCCGCCGACTCCGTTTCACGTGGGCTACTACCGCCGCACTCTTTTCGTCTTCCTTTCCCTATTATTATTGATCCTTCATTAACTCCTCATCTGCAAGCTGTACATTAGTAGACATAAGATAGCTCAATCCTTCTCTCATCCATGCCAGCCGCATTCTATGTACTTTACTTCCCAGCCTCGTGTCCAGCCTCCCATTTAAATACTGTTAGATGCACTTACAATCGAATACACTTCTACGTGCATCATGCCACCCTCTCTCCGAGATGAACTATACTCAACCGCAGCTGCTTACCTTGATATTCATATGCCTCTCTCGTCGCAGACACACCATCAGCCTCTCGCTCATGTTCAACCACGTGTCTCCGAAGTCACTCCTCATTCAACCTCCCCCAATCCATCTTGTGTAGTCATCAAAGATCCCTCAACACAATATCCCAAATCCTTTCAGAAGTCTATTGATGATGCTCTTAAAAATGCTTGGGCTCCTGCTACGTTGAAGACTTATGCCACGGGTATAAATGCTTACATAACTTTTTGCCGCTTGCACCATATTCCTAGCAATCTCGCATACCCATCGTCTGAGTTCCTCCTCTGTGCTTTCTTTGCCAGTAAACAAGACCTAGCTCCTGCTACACTGAAGAGCTATACTGCAGGTCTAAGAGCCTGGCATATTCGAGAGAACCACGTGTTTCCCACTTTGGAGAGGCTCAAGCTCATTATCAAGGCATCGAGCCCAAAGCAAGCTGCTCCGCCTCTTAAACAACCTGTCACTATTGAAATGCTTGAGTGCTTAGCAAATAACCTCACTAGCTCCTCTTTTGACACTGCTGTTTTAGCCTGTGCCTGCACAGCCTTTTGGGCTCTTTGTCGTCTTGGAGAACTACTTCCCAGTTCTGCGAACACATTTGATGCTTCCCATTACCCTCTTGTTTCACACATCTCCTTGCTCCCTAATAAGGAGTTCAAACTATTCTTACCTTGGACCAAGGTCAAGCGTCAAGCGGGTGAAGCTGTCTACCTTTCTCAACAGCATGGTCCCTCAAATCCAATTTCAGTCATGAACCGTCATCTTCTGTCAAACCAAAACCCTGAATCACTCCTTTTCTCTTACTCTATTCAAACAACTTCACACATTCTGTCAAAACATGACTTCATCTCTCGTTGCAATACAGTCTGGCTTGCTCACAACATGCCTCAAGCTACTGGCCACTCCTTCCGTATTGGTGGCACCACTCACCTTCTTTTATGCGGTATCAATCCAAACACAATCAAGAAAGCAGGTCGTTGGGCTTCAGATTCTTACCTTCGATACTGGCGAAGCCTCGACATTGTTCTCCCAACAGCTGTACGTTTTGCTACACCCGCGCCCCGTCCTTCCACAGTTCTGGGTGAGCCGCGCGAGTCTCTTGGCCGCGGCCGGGCCGTTAGTTTTGGGCGAGCCACCGACACTCGCGGCGCACCCACAGTCACGGGCCATAAGTGACAACGGTCCGTGGGCTACCCCATTCGGGGCAGAGAGGAAGTTTGGGACGGGAAGGCAGTCATATATATCTTATCATGTTTCTCTCCATTGTGTCAATATACAGATATTTCCAAGCCTCGAACAGCATGAGTTGGGAGGACTTTGACAGAAGTGCGACGACTCACGCGTGAGAGCGAGGCAGTGAGTCACGTGCGACGCGACTCGGATGTAAGACGCGTATGCAACATCGACACTGTTGCTCCTCTCCTTCGCACTGTAACAACAAGTAGTGTGAGGCTGTGGTACCCACAGCAAAGCCCGCTACCGAGCATAAGATGGAGAGATGACATACAGACATTGCTAAACATATGTTTTACATTTTAAATTGCATATATACATTGTGGAATGAATTGAAGTTAATAAATAATCTTAACTATACATACAGTTGCATTGGAGTCAACATCCGTGGCACATTGGATTGCGGAGATGATGCACGACTAATCATTGATTGTTACAACATCATCGATAGACAAAGGAAGGCGAAATCGGAGATGAGCTGAATTTCACAACGTAGAATTAAATTCTTACACTTCTATGTAGTGGTTCGTCAATTTACTATCCTTCAATTTCTCGGAGATGCTCCTCCTCCAAAATCGGATGCAGAGCTCGTACTTGTATCCGAAATGGAATGAAATGGAGTTGGTCGAACGATGGCTATTGATCTCGAGAGACTGACTTGGTGACAAGCCACCCGAAAGAGAATACAAAGTTGAGAAGTGAGTGTTAAACTGAGAGAAGGAAGGGATGCAAAATATGCTCGCAAGGATAGAGCTTTCTGTGAAGGCAGAGAAGGCATTGAACCCGCAGGAGGAATCATTATTGCTCCCGATGCGTATGGCGTACCCAGAATCTTGTGGACTTGCTATTATAACCTGTAAGGCTAACCAGTATAAATGACAGTGAAAGAAAGTGACTTACCTTGAAGAAAGACGGATGGAGATTGCGGTATTCGCGTAAGCTATCGATGCAGCATGATGCGTCATCAACTGAACCAAAGCTGTGGTTGTGCCTTAGTTTCTGCTATGCAATTGAGAGGGAAAAAAAACTTACATGACAACATTGAATAACTATCTGCACCATTGTCCTCTTTGTTTAAGTCAAACACCTCATGCGGCTTGCCCTTCCCTTTGCCTTTTGCACCTGTCTTGACCATTAGCCGGTCTTCGTCATGCTGCAGATCCGTTCGCAAGATCCTCCTCCTTGGTCGGCGAAGGTGACAACCTCCAGACGTCCACTTTTGCGCGCTCGTGAAACCAAGACGTTCAAGAGCTCATATGTCATCAGGGAAAAGCGTCTGTAGCCTTAAGACCTCTTTGCCGCGACCTCGGAAAGAAAACCAGCGTCTGACCCAGCTTGAACTGGGGCCGCTTCATCGGGGCTATGCTATTGGTACTCCATATTGTTCATATCCGGGTTCACTGCAGCGAGTACTGAGTGACAGAGCGCCAGCTTGAGTGCAGAGAGGAAACCGTTCAGTGTGCAAGCGGGGCACTAACGCGGTAGCCAATTCACGGGCAAGGCCGAGAAAACTTATCGGTCACGTGCTTATTCAGGTTTTTGCGGGCCAGCGGCGACAGTTGCATACGCCATAGGATACCCAGCTACCCTTGGTAGCGGGAACCTCTGCATCTCCACTAAATTTCGACGCCCACCCACCCACTCCTTCTCTGCTCTCCGCCGCGCTTGTCTGGGCGAGCCACCGACACTCGCGGCGCACCCACAGTCACGGGCCATAAGTGACAACGGTCCGTGGGCTACCCCATTCGGGGCAGAGAGGAAGTTTGGGACGGGAAGGCAGTCATATATATCTTATCATGTTTCTCTCCATTGTGTCAATATACAGATATTTCCAAGCCTCGAACAGCATGAGTTGCAAGATTTTGAGTAGTCAGAGCATTGGGATATAATCTGCCGGAGGTCTGCAGGACTAGGGCGCTACCAATGATGCGGTCCCAGTGCGCTCCTAACATAAGGTACAGAGGCTTTATACAGGGTCGCAATCTCCATCCAACGACTTTGTACCGTAAAGCTATGTCTCCCGATGTCAATATTTTACTTGCCGTGCAGGCTGTCGTCCTCCAGGTAGAAGACACGTGTCAAAGACAAGCAGTGAAGCTCACAGATCCATAGCATCGATTATCGGGCACATATGACATGGAATCAATGGAGCTTCAGTCGAAAGTTGACTTGGAATATGACGGATGGTGATTGAGATCAGTAGCCTGCAAGAGATCAAGTTCAAGGTGTGGGTACTAGTAACGACACAGTCCATGAGGCAGCGTACCGACCCTGAACCGTGGGGAACTAACTCCCGGTTAAGTCTTATCTTTGGCAACTCGAACCATTTCTCTTCAGCCTGACTGTTCTACGACCGCTTGATTTACATTCGTCTCAGACTCATGGAGTCGGGAACGTATAAGTACTAGCACACCGCTGTGTGAAGACTGCTCAAAGCATAAAGACATCGAGCTGATTGCGTTGTATGGTACGCCGTTCTAGTTTACTGCAAACTTGAATATCTGTGCTAGGACTTGTGTCAAACAATGATCGCAAGAACCACGCAGTGAGAGAGTCAAATTTTGGATGACACTATAGCTTGCGTACAGTTGCTACTGCCATGGTAATCCACTCTTCATGAAAGCCTGGGGAGCTTGTTTGCTGGCTCGACCTTTTGTTCGCTGAAGGGCAGCAAGCTGAGCCCGTGGACCTGCAGAACGTGAGCGTCAACTCTATGCTCATAGAGCGAAACCTCATTAACTCGTAAGGATTATGATGAGTTGATTGAAAGTCGGGAGGCTGGTTTGTCCGTAATTCATCCTGGGCATGCTGGAGAGGAGATTGTTGGAGAGAGCCAAAAAGCCTGAGTATTACCCAGGGCTCGAGGTGCGTATCGTTCGACTCTTATGTATTGAACAAGTGTCAATCTTGCAGCACAGCTCCCACTTTTACTCAAGCAACATAACGCAACTTAATAGGTGGAACGACGATTCTAGCAACGCAAGACACTTCAACAACTCATATTTCTACCGATCCTTCCATCACGGCCGCCTTAGTTGAATTAACCATGATATTGAAGACGACTGTTCGATTAATGCGGAAGACAGCAATGGCTTGACGGATTTAAGAGAAGAGTGGTCTGCGGAGTCGCTACTATACTTACTGTACGTCCCCATTTCATCCGATGATCCATCCAACGCAGCCATCAGAATGTTCTAATTAGCAGCTCCAAAGTGTCTGATATCGCCTTGAAGCATCTACCACGAATGCTCTCATCGGTGTGGTCCAACGTCCTCGTCATTCCACTCTATTCGCCCATCTTCGCCAATCGCATTGCGTCAAATCGTATCGGCCGTTCTCGCGGTGTGTAGCTACAAAAAGCTAGTTGGGGGAAATTTTTCATCGAAAGCTCTTGAGAAGGCTCTGTGGTGCGTCCTCACTATACTTTCACTACCTTCAACGAAGTTGACAATGCCACGACAAAGTCTCTGCAGTGAACTTACCAAGTCGTTTCACTATCTGAAACGCCACGGAAGCCTTCACGTACTAGGTCACACCACGGCTCCCTCCACCCCTGTATGGCAGGCTTATGAAAATACCCGACATCTAATCTCGACACCATTTTTCCGGCGATCCTCAGAGGAAAAGAGACAAAATCGACTGGCGATGGTACCACTTTGTTTACGCAAGGCGATGTATCACCATGAGCAGCTCCGATTATGCCCCGCTAGCAGAATTGGATATAAGGTTAGTCTTGACTAAAGAACCTTCGTTGCTTAATCTGAACTATTTTATACAGGCCACATACAATCAGCTGCGTAACCTTGCAGTAGATAAAGATGAACTAGATTCTATAAAGTGAAGCGATAATTACATCAGAGAGGATAGTTTGGAGCGCTCACTACCAATCTACAGAGTCGGAAAAAACACCGACAATGGGGCACACTGTCATCCAACTCCGTGTGTCTACCTCATATTCATGTAGCTGAATGTTCCGCCTATGACAGATATCCTGTAGACGTTCGCTGAGTTGTGCACCGCGAGGGAGTCCGAGCACGATGTGACGAAGCGAGGGGAACTTCCAGCCAGTGGAAAGAGGTTGTATCTCGTCCTCTGTGAGGCACGACAGGCAGGCGAAACACTCGAGCCGTGGGAGGTTTGAGATAGAGCCCAAGTCGAGCTTCATCCTACCGATTTGCAGCTGCCAAAGCCCCCTCAAAGTGGCAATGGCCTTGTCCAAAGGTCGATACGATTCGAGGTAGTTCATCTGGTGCACGTCTATCTTGAGGTACTCAAGGGTGGGAGCCCATGCACGTAAGCTTTCGCAAAGTGAATTTACTTTGCCTTCGAGGAGGTTCATGGCATTCAGGTCCAACAGCGAGATAACAAACTTCGTTACGCCGCCGCTGCACATGGCACGTAGACTTGCATATTCGCTGGGATGAAGATGCGCACGGTAGATGTCGATTTCTCGGAGGTCTGGGCAGCATCCAGTGAAATTTCGCGGGTCGACTCGGGCGACCGGATCGGAGAGTTTCGAAATGCGCTGGACCTGGATGCTTCGAAGCTTCGGCCAGCTCTGCATTATGGCGCGTAAATGCGAGAACCAAATTCTTCCGACAGTGCGAAGCCTACTATGCCCCGCTGAGATATGCAGAAAGAGACGAGTGACTTCGTCTTCATCGAATCGCGGGCTGTCGAATCCGCAAATCTCCACATGCTTCACATTCGGACATAGCTTTAGAATGTTGGTGTTCGTTCGCGCGTGTTCTTTAAAGTAAGAGTCAATGTTGCATTCAATGCCCAGATGCAGCCGTTCGACCAATGCGGCAGTGTGTGGGTTCGCCTCCAACGTTCTGTACAAGGCTTCCGCGATCTCTCGTTCATCGCTTCCAACGGATTGATACAGGCACTTTACGCTTATCGCATACCATCGCTTGGACACTCGAAGGATGGGTATGAGGTACGACCGAGAGATGTATCTAGCTTCATACAGCTTTTCTGGGTTTGGTCTTGGGTCTTCTGATATTAGACTTTCAATGATGTTCACCAAGGTTTCGGTGGGTAAGGATGCGTCGTTCATGATCTGATAATATTACAGCGAGTTTGTTAGTTTTGAACTCCACGCCAAACTATCACTGCGGGACGTACGAAGAAAGGAAAGACCTATATTTGGATGAAGTCCGGAAAATAGAGGAGTAACGTTGCTGTCGCGTCATCTGATGGGCGTTTGAAGTTTGAACTCTCCCATGTAAGTGTGACAGTGTCATTATGACGTGGTTGTATAATTCTATAAAAATCTCAAACAGGCAAAATATAATTGTTATTTATCCCAGTTCACTGGCTTGTGACGCGTGACTAACAAACAATTCCGAATTTACGCATCTTCAGCTTGTCCTAGTAGCCTACAAGCAGCAAACTACTTGAGCTGGAACATTCGCTACTACGCTCCAGACTCTGATGGACTATGAATCTGAAATCCGTGTATGACCAGAAAGTGAGCCACGAAATATACCTGTTTGTTAGAATGACTGCTAAAACTTTGCCAGATCGTAACGTCTCTGGTCTTACTGCTCGCAAAACATCACACCGAAATTGCATGTCATAGGTCCTGAGTCCACCGAGTGCTCTCCGAATTGACATGGCTTTCGTGGTATCTGAAGCGTAAAACTCGAGGAACGTGTAGTCGAATATCGCTTACTTGCCTCTACCGGGCGCATCAACGCCGCCTCAGAGTTGGAGTCATGTTAACACAGAAGGAAGTGCGGAGGCCGAGTGGGGACGCCAGGGACGGCTTCAAGGAAGATGACCTGGTGAGGGCTGATAGGATGGCTTGGGCAGTGCGGAGAGGAAGTACGACGAAGAGTGCAACAAAGAGGTGCGTGCCATGCGATTCTTTAACACTGCACGCCTTTGATTCCCTAGTATTTCTGACACTGGAAGGATAGTACAGCTTCACTGATCAAAGAATGATCTCTCGACCCAAACCACTTCAACGATACATGTTTCAACGCTTCCATAACCTCGTCGACGATAGCCTGTATCTTCAAACCATTGCGCCATTTACCCGGACTTTCCCGAACAGAATACAAGTATAACGGTACAGGAGGTGCTACCTTGCGTTCTCTGCGCTCCCTCCCTCATCGGTGAGCTATATCATTAGAAAACCCGAAGTGTCTCACAACGTCTTCGGGCAGCTGGCCCATAGACTCTCATGGGCGCAGGCCAACGTCCTCACCTTCGTACTGTATTCGCCACGTTTGCAATCAAGTCGTGTATTGCTTTCTCGCTGTCAACTCTTGTCAACCATCTTCGCAAAGTATCGGAGACGCTTCAACAGCTTCACAAAGACAGTTGCTACGGTCAGGCTCTGATCGAAGTCTCTTGAGTATACTGTTAGTTGTGGTGCGTCTTCGATGTGCTTTCACTATCTCGCGTCAAAGGCTGATTGCTTCTCAGACGTTTCACTGTTCGAAACGCTACGGACGTCTTGGCGCTGCTTCACCTGTACGCATGCGTACGCAAATGCCTGACACCAGACCCAGACATCATTCTTTGTATGGATATCAGAGAGAAGGAGAGAAAATCGACTGGCGATGCGACAAGGTCTAATGTCATGTTCAATATGCAAGCTTTACCTCGAAAGCATGACGATCCAACTTCGTGTTACTAACTTCGTAAATCATCAGGGACAAGCATTCTTCAGTCGCCGAGCACGCAGTAGCTGCGCTGTTCTTGGCACCCAGGGGAACTGAAACATCTTCCAGTGTGAAGCGCGTCTGACTGTATCCAAATCCCGAAGGACGGTTCAGAGTAGATGGCCATATTCTTGTTTATTACGGAGTCTATGGCACCGCTATCTAAATGGCACGCAAGGTTAATTTCGAAGCATATATCATCTCTACCGCGTCCCTTTGCTACGTTAGAGAATGATCACGGAAGTGGATGTTTATCTGGCTCTCATTCAACTTGTCCAAGATAGTAGTGGAACATTTAGAAGATTGAAGATCAGCAAGCTTTGTTAGATAAGAAAATCCGTGTAGCTGTCCGCTGATGCTTCAGTGTACATTCCAATCTTAAACTTATAGTGGAGTTATGCTTGGAAACCGTTTCTCTCCTTTAACCATGGAGTCTACGGAACTTGCGAAAGTCCGAGGCATTCGTAACACCTAATTTGTGAATACGTCATTACGTACTACTACTAAGTCACACATCTTAGTGTGTGTACGACTGGTATGAGAAGATGACCTATCTCTATCTTCACTCTCCGCCAACATACTGTACATACTATCCGTCGAATTATTTATAGAAGAACAACTAGAGCTGCGGTGAATATGACAGAATTTAAGTCGGAAACAAGTGTTCGTTACTTGGTTCGTCTGACTCTTGATACTTTGCCGTGATACCTTCCACCGCTAATCTGGCTTGTAGTCAATCAAGGACATTAGCTCGCTCAGCATAAGTAATATCATCAGCGCAGAGGGAAAAGAATCAAAGGTACTTCGCTTTGAGAGGCAAGAGATTCCCATCAATCTTGTCCAGGATATTACCGAGGCTTGGGAAGGCATTCGTGTAGAACGTGTTTTGGCCGATACACTTCCGTCTGAATGTGTTGACTTAGAGATCAACCTTTCACGTGAGGTTCGAGACGGTATTAACGGTCTGGTCTACAAGCTAGATGTACCACAAGCACATACAGTCCCTCCTCTTCTAGGCAAGTTTGCTCCGCGCGGGCGTAACAAGCCCATTGTATGGGAGGCTTGGTTCTACGACGAGATGCAGAACTTGCAGGGCGTCTTAGCTCCGTATTGCTTCGGATACTTTGTGGCGACGATCCCGGATGGCGAGGAGATAACGCCGTGGGTTAATGATAGTATGCGTGGTCGGAGGGGGAGGAAATACGACAGCCACCCACAGATGGAGAAGTCTTATTACGATCAAGGGGTTGAGTCCTTTGTGGAAAACAATGATAATAGAAAGGTGCTAACTCGCCTCGAAAGCTCAAGATGCGTAAGCATGCTTCTACTTGACCGTCTGGGTCCGCCGTACCTTCCAGAGGAGGAAAACATAACACCGGAGATCAGGTTCGTTCACCGGATTCTCGTGGATCCGGAACGCTGAAAACCTCTGCCTAATTTCATAGTGATAATGTATTTTCTCTTTACGATGAGCTATCGCACTTCGGAGTCAACCATTATAAGGTGAAACGCCACCATCTGCGCGCTCCGCTTCAATCCTCTTCTGCAATGCCAAGACTCATTTCAATCCGCACGAGCAAGGACCATGCGCTTCGTATCATCAACTTTGAGCAGTCTATCAGGACTCCATTGGTCCCCCTCATATTGCACAACGTAGTGAGAGGAGCGTTGCACAGTTTGGGAGTTGAGAGGAGCGAAGATGAGAAGTCGCCAGGATGTGAAGGTTCATGTAATGGGGTAGGAAAGTAAAGACAATTATAAGAGATGGCACTCGAGGATAAGTAATACGAAGTAGTAAGGAATTAGGCGTAGATATGCTGAGTTGCGGACGATCCTGACTCTTGAGTATTCCAACTCCTCAACACTTTCAACCGCTCGATGCGATGGGACAGTTATTTCAACTTCGTGCCATAAAAGAAAAAGAAGACTGAATACGACACGGAATACTGCGATGAGTAGTTGAAGACCTTAGTAACGGCCCAGAAAACATCTGCAATTGGATTCCACTAAGGCGGCATCCACAATCAATATACATTAGATATCCTTCTAGAGCTCAGAGCTTCGGCGGTGGGAGTGAATCGGTGGAGAAGAAAATCCCTTTGTCCTTCGGCTGCATTTGTGCGTGTGCAGTCAGAAAGACGGTTTTTTGTTTTGTTCAGATAAAGGACAAGGTGGGTTAGACTACGTACCTCTGCCCAGCCAGACTGCTGGAGCTGTTGTATGAGATCGCCCTTGGCGTGTCTGAAGCCGAATCCGAAGCACGTGCTTTCAGTGCCATAGAAGATGCATACGGTTGAGCCTGAATGATAAAATTCACTTACATCCCGAGAGCTGCTAAATCTGCATACCTAGAATCAGATGAAGCAGAAGTAAGTAATTTGTATAGTTGGAAAAGAGTAAGGGAAAAAACGGTGGTGAGAAAGTAAAGGGAAATATCCAGACGCGAGAGAGCGAGAGCATGAATTGAGAGACCGGACGTACTTCTCCCAAACAGCGAACTCATCGCCCGAGCGCACGATCTCGTACAAGAGTGTACCGGGCTCGGCATCCGAGTTCGCGTGCGCCTTCAGGTCGGCGAGCAGCTGTGCGACAGCGTCGGCTTTTCCCGGTTTCGCAATCAGCTGTCAGCCAGTGCAGGGGAGCAAGGGGGACATGAGCGATTAGGTGGTGAGGAGAGTAGAGACCAGTTGACACCGACGAGGCATAGGGCAATATTTAGAGTACATAAAAGAAAAAGATTGATTGACTTGAGATGTAGTAGGTAAGAGACATGTGCACTCACGCGTCCGGTCACGATGATCTGCCCTTTGATGTCTTTCGGTGTTTCTGCCATCTTCTGTTTGGTTTCTTAGCGAGGTGAGCGAGGTCGTTGAGAAGGCGGTGAGTCAAAGAAGGCTTGATATTGATTGGACTGGCTATAGGTCGGGGGCAAAGGCAGAGGGATTTGCAGTGAGGCACTGTGTATATGTAGCGATTCATTCTCGGGAGTGGAACCTTACTAATGGATTGCAACTTGTTCTCTGTTTTAGTCATCTTTTTTTACGTGGACGAGATCGCGCATACTTAAGGGGCCTCATTCACATGTTAACCGGGCTGATTCGGAAAGTCGCGGCTATAATCCATGGGTATGGTGAGTCAGTACAAATGTACGTGCTATAGAACAAATTCACGAAACTGGTTCGGATAAGACTTTGATTTGTTTCTGAACAAATATTCTTCTTCGGGTAGGAAATACCGACTTCCGTGGAAAGAAGAAAAGCTGACGGCGACAAGATCATGGTAATCAGCAAAGTTCACTGGACCGGAAGGGATGGGATGTATTTGCCTTTGTACTTAATCGATCTGTGCACAGACTCGCTCGGCAGATTCGTGCTGCGTAAGACTGTTGTTTGGTTGTTCCCTAAACCATTTTCAACAGGTATTCTAAGATGAATCTACTTTGATGGTAGTCCTAGATTCTTGTAGACCGTGAATTAATGTTGCGGTGTTGTGTTGCTACTGGAGAAACGTCGCCCGCATCTCTGCGAGGAGGATACCAGCAACGTACAAATGGGAACTAGGCCCTCCGGAGTTCAAGCTCATGCTGACTAGTTTTATCGGCCTGTAAGCCCTAGAGAGTGGCCCACGAAGTACGGAAGTATGTGCGAGTTTGTGATGGAAGAGCGAAGCACTGGCAGATGAAAGACTCCAGTCGTCGCAGTCGTCTACGTTAGCTCCGCCAAATGGTCACGTGAGAGAGTGACGCGTCTCAGCTTGCCCTAAACCCCTTGGGACTCACAAGACTTGAGAAGCTTTTCATCCATTCGGCATTAGGCTCTTACTGAGGCAAATGTAATCCTTCACTCTGTTTTGCTGGTTTTGGGTATCATTTGATTGGCGGCCGACTCTTTTCGCTTTGCACTTACTTTTACAGTACGTCCTCACTAACTCAACAGCTTCACAACGGTCTGACTTAGAGCTGTAGCCGCTAGACGCAGCCAAACCACACCATTGGAAAAGATTAGACGGTCCGATTGTGTAGCAGATCAGTTCGTTACTTCGGTTGATGAAGAAGCCATGATGGCGGGCAGATCTTCTGGCATATTCCCTCCTGATCAAAGTCATTTCAAAAGGAGGGGGCTCAGGGACCGGTATTACTTACTTTAATTATACCATCAGATACCCTTCATTAAGCTCGGTACATCAAGGCATATATATATACAATAATACTCCTACTGCGCAGTGCGCTAATCCGAGTGGAAGCCACGGGCAGCCTTTAAGACGTGTGTATGCATCTGATTGTTGCCTACTTGTATCAAAATCAGAAGCATACAAGACTGCGCATCTCACGCTCCTTTGATTAATCCTAAATACCACCATGTAATCTCCAAATTGTTCAATACCCGAAATCGCATTAATCAACGCTTGTTCTTAAAACAAGCCGCCGTTCTCCACGAAGAGTTAAAAATGGAATTGTCTCGTATGATGTGTCTCCGCATATCAACAGAACTGACGGTCCCTCATCAATATCTCATGATGAAAGTGAGCACCGTGAAGTCGTGTGCATTGATGGAAGATTGGATCCACTGATGCCCCATAGCTAGGTGCTATCGACAATCAATCAAAGCTCAGGTATATAACGCTCAGACCTCATTCTCTTGTTATTCACCCTCACACTCAAGGTCTTCAAAGACGTGCTTTACTTCATCTTCTATCTGCTGCTCCAGCTGTATCCTCTGTGTACTCGGAAGCCATGAAAATCGCTTTCAAATCCTCTGTCATCGCGCTCATCACCCTACTCTCCGCCTCCAACGTTATAGCCAGTCCAGTTGCAGAACCTGATGCAAATCCCGAAGCTCTCAACTGCGGCTGTCTCGGATGCAACGGCAAAGGAATATGCTGAACGCTGGAACATATATACAATAATGTATGCAGAAACTACGGAGGAGCATTGGTGAGCTCAAGATATATATATGTCTGTCTTTACTGTCTTACGCTCAGCCTACAATAGCTCACATCAATTTTAGGTTGATAACAGACAGATGTAATAGTCAATCATCTTCTTCCTGAGTACAGACTAGTAGATA
This sequence comes from Trichaptum abietinum, assembly GCA_910574555.1. Lineage (NCBI taxonomy): Eukaryota > Fungi > Basidiomycota > Agaricomycetes > Hymenochaetales > Trichaptaceae > Trichaptum > Trichaptum abietinum. The sequence continues at coordinate 2,697,105 of CAJTBE010000010.1, read as the reverse complement.
ATATAGCTAAAGTGAGGTTATTAGATGACGTAGATGCTTTACACATGTATACATACAAAAAAGGGCAGTGTATACGTATGAGGAAGGCTTAGATGTCTTGGATAAGAGATATGGGGTCATAATTCATGGCCCTGATAAATACGACTGCAGATAATCTATAGATCCACTACTTGTAAGTTTGCTGTTATCTAACTCGTCTATATAGTTGTATACAGAGTTCGTCAACATGGCGTCTCACGGGCATGCAATGGAAAGTACGAACCTTCAAGGTCGGCAATCCAGACAGAAGTAGCCTTTTCTCCTGAATTGACGAGTTCACCAGCACGGATTTCCAGAGTAAAGTCTTCCACCAATGTCTTCATGACGAATCGAGTAATGTCGTTGGATGGAACAAGGATGGCACCATTCCTATGATTCCTGAAAAGGCAAGTCGGGTTCGTTTGAATATTGACGCTGATGTTAGTCTCGTAACCAGACCGCTGCTTCATATAAGGCAAGTGGAGCTTGTGAAGCGTAGCGGTCTGGAAGTTACCAAAAAATATAAGGCCGCCGCCAGGGGAGTTTGAATTAAATACAAATGTAGTAGCGAAATGTAAGGTATACTAGGGATCCAGAAATAAACTGATGGGTTTGTAATGCAAACCTAGTTTTCAATCAGCTTGCCCTGAAGTGTGTGTCACGCAAGCTAAATAGAGAACACCAGCGCTACGTGAGCGCTTTCGCACTCACGCAGTAAACGTCGTCTAAGTAATATAATGAACGGCTTTGGGGGCTATCAACTGCACAGGAACTACTCTGCGCAACATCATTTACCAACATCTGTATCTCCGACGCTCGTATGGCACGGAGATGTGTCTTCAAGTCGGTACCACGACGAGCGTATCAAGTGCTTCATCGATAAGCTACGCGAACCACCTATGCGCATGTCTGTGGCCGATTTACTATGCAAGATTCTCAGCAGCAGCACAAGCTTTCCGGCACACAAATTGGCCTTCATGTGAAGTGAAGTTCAAATGGGTCACCTTTTAAATTTAATTGCACAAGACAACACCGGCCGGAAGACTTTTGAATCTTGGTTGCGCAAGACTGGCTTCGCGGCGGATTTGATATGCTCAGATGTTGATAAAGAAATGGAATCAGCAAAGTCAGATATGAAGGGAGGAACGCAGACGATTACGGTAGATTTTGTGAACAACTTTGACTTCGTTCAGCAAGTTACAAGTGTCTTAAAATCGAAGGCGCCGACTTTGGCTCATGTGCTTTATGCAGCTGCGGAAGGAGCTCAAGCCGCAGCAATCAACACTTATAAGAAACCAGACTTCGTATGTGTCTCAACAACATCTACTCTATGATTCAAGTGATCTAAATGTCTTTCTAGGTTTGCGGCATTGTATTTGCTCAACTCTGTAAAAGCCGATCCAAGCTATCGATCAAGTTCCAGCAGATCCTTGGTCTTTTTCTTTATTCTACTGGGGCCTCAAAACTTGCTATGGGTTTTCTATCAAAAGTTGGTCTATGTTGCTCTTTTGATTCGGTGCTAAAGCTGCATGGAACTCTAAAAGGGAGCCTCATGGAAAAAGCTTCGGAATTAGCAAACGGCCCTCATATGCTTGGTATCGACAATGAGCAGATATGCATGTCTACGCATGTCTCACAACGACCGGGTGCCTTGCCAACTGTTTGAAGCTTCACAGCTTCGATTCTGTACCCTCTCCAAATGCTTTCTCCATCCGACGCCTTTAATCTTCAGTCCGTTCTGGCGCAGCGCAAAGATCGTCCAATTATCACTTACTGTCAACATATCCTGCCGACTCGCAAGAACTATACCTCTATCTCTCAGCATATGATAGTCAACATAATCGATATCCTTTTCTCACATACAGAAGGGTTCAATGCTAGCGCATATACGGAGATATTACAACATGAAACCCACCGGCCTCCACCTGCAGGACACAAAACAACTGAATGTATATTGCCAACTTTGCAATATGACGAGTCTATGACTGTCGGTGTCATGTCTTTCTTTGAAGCAATGTATAAAAGGCATCTTAAAGTTTCAGACGAGGCCTTGAACAATATGGCTATACCTTCGTGTCACGATCAACTTACGAACAGTCGCACACGAAGTGCATTCCTGGAAAGATGAGGCGACAAGACTACATTCCTACACATGGAAAACTTTCAGCTCGGCATCGGTTTTTTTCATCTGCACCTCAATCAGGGCTGGTTACTGAAGCATATACACGGAGGTGATCCAAGTGTCCCTGGAAGTCTTCCGTACTACAGGGATATGTTGGGAATCAGCAGAATCAAGTGCAAAAGGCCAGACTACTACACACTGAAGTCTTTTTATTCTGATGTTCTCTGCGGTAATATCTTGCATGCTTGGGAGCTCAAGTCCGGCTTTTCTGACCTGGAAGACTATGCTAGAGCAAGCCCTTCTGCGGACGAGCTCAAAAAAACGGCTGCGGAAATTTTGACTGAATTCGCGGGTGAAAAAGGCTTGGCTATATGCACCAGATCTGGCCCGGAAGAGAATGATACTGTCTTCCGGAATGCTATCCTATTGAATAGGGATCTATTACTCTACTACAAGGTTGATAAGGCTATCTCGTCCGAGGACTTTGGTCGTCTTGAGATACTACTGGGTACCCTAGCTCATTTCTTCAACGGTTGCGGGGGTAAAAATTATTCAATGGAGATTCTACATTTAATTCAAAATCTCTCCATTTCCTGGCCAAAGGAGTTCGTGTGAGTACCCACACTACTTCTCATTTGCTCTGTGATGCTCATTCCTCTCACACAGTAATATAATGCGTGATAATATGCTAGTCAATATGACCGGACATCCGGGACATTATATGGGTGTAGATTTGAACATGGAACACAATATCAACTATCAAAAGGCAACTCTCATATCATCTTGTATTTTGTCTAATGATCTAATTAAGAAACTTAGAACCATTTCGCTGGAAAAGGAGTCCACGGGACTGCCGAGCACTTAGAGAAGCTAACACCAATAACTGGCTTATACCGGAACCTTTGAGAAATGTTCGTGAAGATGGCTAATATGTCCTGGAGAGGAACAACGCATACAAGCCCGAGCCGCAAGCCTTCAATCCAGAGGATTCGAACGAAGCTTCGAGAGAATAAATTATATGCTATTAATTATAAGAGGAACAAGGCTTCGGCAGTCAAAGATGCATTGAATGTTAGTCATTTGCATTTCACAACATATTTGATAACTGATAAATACTTATACATAGGTTGGGGGTGAAACACTAGAAAAGACCGGCTTAAAATCATTCGGAATGAAATACAGAGCCTGGGCAAACCGGAAGGCTTGTCCAACAACTGAAAGTAAGGAACCCGAGATGCCTGACCCGTTCGAGGGAGCCCCAATGGATGGAGTATTGGTATTGGATGATATTAATGAATCGGACAATGAAGATTAATGTAAGATCAACTGTTTAATTCAGTAGTCCATAGTCCGGTACATCTGCGACACTAAGTTAAAGGATAATTTAATTAGTTTAATGGAATCTCGCCCAACGGTTCTCGTTTAGAACGCTTGCGTGATTTCTTCTGAGGAGATGTTGGTACGGTTCATTTTTGCGATGTCGAAGCTGTTGGTGCTGTTGGTGCTGTTGGTGCTGTTGTTGAAGCTGATGGTGCCGGAGTTGAAGCTATTTGACAACCCTTTCCCTTTGAGACTTGCTTTGGCTTCTTCAGGACACCTGTGTATCTATCTTGTGGCTTTTCCACTCGCGGTTTCCGGACAACCTTCGACTTCGATGCAGCTATTGCAGTGTCGAATTCAGAGATAAGGGTGTGAAGACTATGTGCATATATGCACATCCAATCTTCGCTCCGGCCAATGAATTCAGTGACGCTAGCTGGCGTCGAAAGCTCGGGTGAACCGGAGGGAAGGCGAACAAGCCTAGGAATTAATATGGATGGTAGGATGACGTTCATTGGAAAAAAAGATGCACCAATGTCTTCGGAATGAACCTTTGTCCTCCAAGTATTGATAAATCCCTCTAATTTCTTCCGTTCAGCCATTGGCCTGTACACTCTTCTTGCAACATGAGTGGAAGGATGCTGTGAGCCTACGAAAACAAGCCCCGAGTCGATATCCATATCCGAGCCCAAGTCCGTGCCCGAGTCCGAGTCCGAGTCCGTGTCGACTGTAGTTACCGGGGCGGATTTACTAGCATTAGGCAGCCAGTAATCCAGACTATATGCACTTCCATGCATCTCAGCATCACAGCAGAATGGACCTTCGAAGTATAAAGCTGTTATATATTTAATAAGTGTATGATGAAAGATTGTTAATGTACTGACCAGTATCCGTTCCATCTTCATTTGCTTTCGCAAGGTGCTCATGTCGGCAACCGTTGTCTTGAACAAATTTGAATACTTCATTTCCGGTCCTAAGGGCCTTGTTACAGATAGATCCATTCTTATTTTTAATGTCTTCTTCGCCTTCAGTGAAAGCCCATGGTTCGGCCAGCAGGAGGACGAGGCAGTTGGTTTTACCATCACGGCCTCCTCTTCCGGCCATTTGCTCGAACTCAAGCATGTCCGCTGGCACACCATATAAAACTACCAGTTCGACGTCCGGAGGATCAAAACCCTAGTAATGGTATGTTAGTTTGAGTCGAAAATATGCGCATATAATGAGACTTACGTTAGAGAGGACAGTGGTAGCAACTAGAACTGAGATAGGCCCATTCAGGTCACAGAACTCTTCCGTTATCTCGTTTTTATATTGAGCTGACATAGACGAGTGTATCCTCTTGACAGCACCCGGAATCCTTTCTTCGAGGTACTCTTCGATTGCCAAGCAGAGTAGAGTTGTAGGAACGAAAAGTAGGGTTTTTTTGAGCCTCACTAGAGGTGGATGGTACAGGGTTGGCGAAAGAAAGTCCAAGTTAGACAGATCAGCAAGACGGCCGCAGATTTTTTTGACAGCAAATGAGAGATTCTTTCTGTTAGTAGACAAAGACACAAAGCGAGTCTTCGAGGGATCAGAGGGAATCCGGAGAGACATAAGTATCTTCTTTTTGACTTCTGGCGGCATTGTAGCCGAGAAAACCGTGCAAGGAGTACCTGTGGCCAGTCGAAGCAAAAATCTCAAAGCCCTTCGAGTATTCAGGCCTGAATATGTTTCCTTCCTTGTCGGGCTCGCCGGAAGTAACAATAAAGTGAGCTTCGTCAAAGTTGAGACACTTGATCCTATTGACGAAGCTTTGATGCTCAAGAAGCCGCGTGAACATTGGGCAATCACTCCCAACGCGCGAGCATTGCTCAGGAGAGATTATAATGTGCTGATATCTACCATTGAGAATGTCCTGCAGGTGAATTAGAGACTCGAATGTATTTATCCATAATGTTAAACGACATACAGACATGATCCTTGGCCTGTCAGTCGGCGGTGTATCTTTATTGACTGCAACAGACGCAATGCCAAGGCGCGTGAAGGTCTCGACCTAACAACCAATCATTAGAGCTGTGATATATTATAGAGAGTGTAAGAGGACTCACATGCTGATTCTGAAGCGCCATTAGTGGTGCGATGGTAACGAAAATCCAGTACGGACGAAGCAGCATAGGTAAAGCCATAGCAATAGATTTCCCAGACCCAGTACCAGCACGAACGACTAGATTTTTGCCAGAAAGAAGCTCCAAAGCCGAGAACATCTGGAAGAACCTAGGCAGCTTTGCTCCACCCGTCCGAAGGCTCAGTAGATAGCATGCTTGATTAATGTCGTTGAGTTGTATAATACCGAGCGGCTGTTACGTTCACAGCTTCGATGGACTTATCACGGAAATGATAAGTGACCAAAGCGTTGTTGGGTGAAGTAGCAAGGTACAGTATGAGAGGGTCCGCTTTGTGAGGGTCTCTTATACTGGAAGTCGTGGATGAACAGAGTCTTTGGTACGTGATTGTAAAAGACTATAGGAGGATTGACTTGAGTGTCAACCTGGGGCCTATGTACATGCACTTATATACTGTAGAGAACAATAAGGTGGAGCGAAAGAGGTCTCCGAAGGAAGTTACATCATAGCGGAGCGAAGTGGAGTGAGTCCGTACTAAGTGGCTCTAATTAGTGGAGTATGATGTCGGAAGGTGGAGTAAATGATGTCAGTCTGTCGGAAGGAAGGACTGGATGACATCGTCCGGTCGGAGAGTGGAGTAGTACAACTACGGAGTAGTGGAGCAAGTGGAGAAGTGGAGTAATGATGAAAGTATGATGAAAGGATGATGCATATGTGTACGCATATGCAAAGAATAGACGTGGGAGAATAAGTCAAGTGAAAAACAAACAAGGCGTAAACAAGGGTACGCAGCTTGATGCGTAACAATACCCTGTCACTAAGATTGAAATTCCGTAGTAGCATGTAAATGCGAATGCGAGAATTTCAAGAGAAAATACAACGCTATAGGATCAAGTTAAGATCAATAAAGGGTAAAAGCGTAAGAGAGATAAATATCAGTCGCTATAGGACCAAGTTAAGGTCAATAGAAGAATGGAGCGCTGGATACATTGTTGAAGGTTGTCTGCAAAGGCTGAGAAGTAGTGTCCGTTGACATGTGAAAGGTGGAAAAGAAATGAAGTGTATCAAAAGAAATGGGTGCATATACATTGGGCGAAGTGAGTTCGTCTGGTCGAGGCGTGTTAACCATGTACATCGGTGAAGGTTGGTGGAGAGGGACGTCCGGGAGAACCATGTTGGGCAGTTCAAGGTTGGCGAGATCATGAACTGGGTTGTTGATCGCCTGAAGTTCTTCCTCTGTAGGAAGTCGGAGCTGCTGATGAGGGCTAAGCATGGGAGGGGCTGACTCGAATTCGCGGAGTCGATCAAGATGAAGATCGGAATGTGCGGTTGTTCGTAGTAATCTTCGGGCTGTATCAGAGGGGGTAGCTCGAGAGCTGAAGGGGGCGTCATGGGCTTGGGTTCCGGATGGTCTGGGAGTCGTACGTGTCCGTTCTCTTCTTTCACAGAGAGTAGACGTTCAAGCTCGAACTCGTTGAACTGATTTTCGAGTTGAGTAATGAGAACTTGATTCATACAACGCACCAATTCCTGAAGTTCGAAGGAATCAATCTTCACTTGCTTTCGTCGATTATCCTCCAAGGTATCCAACATCTGCGTCAAGTAACCGTACATCTGTTGCGTAGTGTAGGCTATATGCGGAAGGGGTCGTACGTCGGGACTGCTTGTGAGCTTCTCAAGCATGCCGTTATGGAGGAGTACCGTTGCACTTTGTCGTCGTGTCTGAGAGGTAGGCTGGAAGGTGGGTCCGGGTAAGATGGTTTCACAGTTCGGAGGGTGAATGATTCCATCCCTATACCGGTCACGAGTCGGAAAGAGCAAGTGTTCTCGAGGGACAGGATGAACACGTCCTGAGAGACCGTACTTGGCGTGGCGGACGGCGGGCATGGTTAGTGACGGTGGACTGGGCAAGATCTGCAGCAGTGGCAGATGCAGAAAGGGTCTTCGTCGTAAGGGGCAAAGTGTTGGTGAGGTTGTCCTGCGTGTCTGATGCGTCGGGCAATCCAGGGGACGTAGGGGAGGTCGAGGAGTTCGTGGAGGAGGTTGAAGATAGGAGCAGCGTGCTCGGGGTTGAAGTAGGTGTGGCGGAGTACGAGAGTGGTGAGTTCTGGGTGTGGGGATAGGGCTTTGAGTCGGCGAATGTTAACGTAGTCAGTGTGTTGGGGATCGAAGAGATAGTGGCGGACGAGGTCAAGGGGAGCAATGGGTTGTTGAAGTGGTGTTGGCGAAGATGGGGGAGTGGGGTACAGGTTGTCCGGATTCGAGGGAGTCAGTGACGGGTGCCAAAATGCAAGGGTTTCGGGGGTGTTGTCTCCCCAACCAGCTATCCAATTACCGTCTTGGACAGGTTCTGGTTGTGGTTCAGTGACGGCGAGATGCTCAGCGGCGTCAAAGAGAGGGGGTTCGAAGGTGGGAAGGGCGGTGGCGAAGTTGTATGGCATGGCGAGAGGGAGGGGCGTTTTCTTTATCAGAATCGTTGTTGTCGATGAGAGTGGTGGCTGTTGATTCAGGAATAGATTCGGTGGAGGAGTTCGGACTATATGCGGGAGAGTAAGGTTCTAAGGGTGGAGGCGGTGTGGAATCTTCGGAGCGAGATATTCCGTTGGGTTGAATAGGAGGAGGCCTTCGATGAATGAATCGGAAACCATTCGGAATGTTGACAAGGTTTCGGAATTCATTTGTCCGTACCATTTGAATCAGAACATAGAGTCCTATGGTAAGACGTGCCTGGTGGAGCGGAGTGGCGTGGAGGAGGAGGGTTGCAATGTAATTGATCAGGTGGTGAAGCGGCGAAGTGTTGGGTTCTTCTTGCTGATGAATGAAATTGAATAGATGAAAAACGAGTGTGGGTTGGTTGTTGGCCGGAGTTTCCAAAGCGAGTCGTCGTAGATCCACTAGAATCTGTTCTACTTCTACACTTATTTCCGTGGGAGGGGTAGTGTCAGGTGGTGGCATTTGGGGTGATGGAATCGGAGTAGGGCGGCGGAGGTTGGTATGCAGGGGTGGAGGAGATAAGGAATTGGTTGTGTCTGCCATACGTGATGGTAAGTTCTGGAGTTTCTGGTCGGAGTCTGCCTACAAATCTTATCCGTTTGCTGAACGTTTGATAAGGTCCTGGTCCTTGATCAATACGTCTGAAAGCTTCGTCCAAAAGTTGCCTAGCAAGTTCCTTAAACTGCGGGTGAATGTCCAGTGTAAGGATAAATGCGCAAGCGTTAGCTAGATCTGCAGGTCTGATCATGCTGATTTTTCGGAGGTTGTTTCTTGCATGTTGAAATAGTTCTGAAGGCGTGTGAGAGTCGGAGAGTAGGGTCAGATGGTTCCTAGGTTCGGGGTTCCTTTCGGGTGGCGTTGTCAAAAATCGGTGGTTCTTTCGGGTGGCGTTTGCTTTGTTCCAGATTTGGAGGGAAGTTCGGATGATAGGTCGGTCATCTGAGCTTGTGTAGCTTCTTGTATTCCGAAAGTAGTTCCTGTGAATTCTTGAGTGCATCTTCGGGTTCCCATGAGTTCTGTGACGTCGGATATCCTAGCCATTTGACGAGGTATTTCCGTCTCTTGCCAGTTCCTTGATGTTTCAATATTGCTTCGACTTCGTATTCTTCTTCTCCTTCGATTAAATCGGGAGGCGGTTGCGAGTATGATGGTCCATGCTCTTCTGTCTCAGTGTTCGGAGTTAAGAGGGAGGCGTGGAATACTGGATGTATCTTCCAATGTGCCGGAAGATCGAGTTGATATACATTGTCTCGGAGCTTCTTTGTTATCTTGAAGGGTCCTTCTCGTTTAGATTGGAATTTCGAAGGGAGTCCGGTGCGTCGGAGATTGCGGGCTTCTAACCATACACTTTGTCCTTCTTTCAGGGGCTGAAAGTGTGATTCTTGGGTCTCACGTTGGTATTCCTGTGCGAGAGTTAGAGCTGCTTCGGCTTCGGATCGGAGTTCCAATAGCTTGATCAAACGTGATTGGAGGGTAGGGATGTTGCTATCAATCTCGGACTTTTCCGTTGGGAATGACGTAGGATCGTATCCCATAAGTAATCGGAAAGGGGTCTGCTCGGTGGTGGAGTGTTTGCGATTATTGTGAGTGAATTCCATCATCGGAATGTATCGGCTCCAGTGGTGAGGGTGTGTTGCTGCATAAATTCGGAAATATGCTTCGATTTCTTGATTTGTGCGTTCTGCTTGTCCATCGGTTTGTGGGTGATATGCTGTAGACATTGCCTGCTTGATGTGCAGTAAGCGGCATAGTTGTCTGAATAGTGTTGATGCAAACTGTGGTCCACGGTCTGAGATTATTTTCCTGGGTAATCCAAACCGTTTATACACATTGTCAATGTATAACTGTGCGGTGTCGAGTGCAGTTATTGTTTTGTTGCATGGAGTTAACACTATTGCTTTGGTGCAATCGTGATCCACAATAACACAAATGCTGTCATAGCCATTCGATTCCGGTAGATCGGTGATGAAATCAATGTTGACTGTTACGTCTCAACTTACGGTCTCGTATAGTTGGGTTTCGCAACGTTGGTTGCTAAGACTAATAGCGGAGCTAGGGCTCAACACTTAGAGTCTTTAAGTATGGACAAAGGCCTACGATGTGGAGTAGAGATAAAGCAGATGTATAGTGTGACTAGAGACGGGGGGTTTGACAAAGGAGATCGAACTTAGGGTTCGATCATGCTAAGTACAGGGGTTTATATACTATAGCTGCGGAGCGGAGATACATCTGATGAACAATAAGCAGAGAACAATAGGTCCGTAGACAATAGGCTACTAATAATAGTGTGGGAGCGGGGCAGGGGTTAGGGCGAAGGGTTACATGTGGGGCTCCGGGATTGGACGATAAGAAACAAGGATGACTGAGCAAAGACAAGAATAGCAACAGATAGGGCAAAGGGTGCGGAGTCGCGGGAGTCCGTCGGAACAAAAGGGGGCCGCTGACATAGTTAGAATTTGTAACATTACCCCGTTCTTAAATTGAAACGTAGTGGAAATCAGTTAATAGATAAAGAGAAAATGGCCGTTATAGGGACAAGTTAAGTCCAATAAAGAAAGTAAGAAAAACGTGCCATATAGGCGAAGTTAACGCCAATAGGGTATCCGGTGGTGAGCAACAGGTGCTTTAGTCGCTTTGAGAGGAGTTGCGTTCCTTTATACGTCTCTGAACGCGTTGTTGGAGGACTCGGAAGGTAGCGCATTCGTCATCATGACCTTCTTGTTGTCCGCATGAGACGCATCGATGATCGTTGCATTCCGAGGCGATGTGTCCCGGTGCTCGTTTATGACAATATGGACATGTATAAGATTCGCAGGTGGAGGCGGCCAGTTCGTACTGGTGTTCAATGGGGGTATGCGTCGAGCATTCGGTCGAAGAATCAAGCGCCATGGTTGAGAACGGGTTGTTGTCCGGTTTTGGACTGGTGACTGGTGATGGTGGTGCGGTGTGGACTTTGTATGTAGGGCTTGGTGACTTGAGCTCCATAGGATCCGATAAGCGATTGGCGAGGTCTGGGCGTTCAGGGACTTGAATGCCGACCGAATTGATGAGATCGTTTGTGAGATCCACGACTTCATCTTCTGTAGTGAGATCGATGACTGGTGGTGCGGTGATTGCGGGTGGTGCGTGAGTGAGGAATTGGTCCAGGGCGTAGCGACGAGCATCTTCAAATGTAGTTTGAGAGGATCGGAGTAGTCGAAGGGCTCCTTCCACAATAAAGACGTTGGTTTCCATGACCTCTTGACCGCGGGTGGCGATGTCGTAGAATTGAGTCCAGATGGTGAGTAGAGGGGTAGCATCGGAAGTCGAGGTACTGAGACGTTGGTGAATAGTTCGATTGGTGAAGAGGTTAAGGACCCTTCTTGATTCTGCCTGGGTGAGATGGTCGATGTTGATGTCTGTCGGTCGAAAGGTTGGTATAGGTGTTCGAAGGGTGGGATTGATGCGAGGCGAAGGTCGTTGAGTGCGGGACGGGGGCATTGTCTAAAGAGAGTGAGTCGGACAGTTATAGTGGCAGCAACTGCAAGTGCAATAAGGGTCCGAACGTTGAGGTTCGAAGTGACTAATATGTTTGCGGTGGTGGCGGGTTATGGGTCGAGTGATAGTGAGGGGTGGTTGGACACGAGCGGATGTGTTGAAGTAGTCGATTAGTTGTTGTGCGTAATCGGGTTTGAAGTAGAAACAATGAATAAGGAAGGTGGAGAGAGTGGGAACGTGCAAACGATTGGAGTACGCTTTCTGCCAGTCGGGTATAAAGTGTTTTTCTATTCTTGTTTTTGTGAAAGAAGGTCGGACGGCGTCCAGGTAACCGGGGCGCGTTGGAATCGAGGTAGGCGGTAGTACGAGGGTTGTGGGTTCAGGAGTAATGGGTTGTTGGTATGATGCAGAGAGAGTGGAGTTGTTGACGATGTTAGAGGAGTGGGGATAAGAGAAGCGAACGAGTTTGTGGGATGCGGGCATTCAGGCAAGTTGGTGAAGCTTTTTATAGGCTTTGAGGATGGTCTGTGCGTTCTGGAGATTGGATTCAGGTTCCCATGAGTTTCCAGAAGTGGGGTAACCTTTCCATTTTATAAGGTATCTTCGTCTGGTGCCGTTTCCACGGTGGGCACGGATGGCTTCGACTTCGTATTGTTCTTGTCCTTCGATCAGGTCAGGTGGAGGATTACTGTGGGGTGGTCCATATGCTTCGGTCTCGGTGTATCTCACGAGAAGCGCAGCGTGGAATACCGGGTGTATCTTCCATTTAGTCCGTGAGAGATCTAGTTCATAGACTAGTGGCGATAAGACTTTCTTGATCCGGAATGGTCCGTCACGTTTCTCCTTGAACTTCTGTGATAGGCCAGGGATTCGGAGGTTTTTGGAGTCTAGCCAGACTTTGTCGCCTTTATTGAATGGTTTGAAGTTCCGGAAGGTACGTTCTTTCATAACCATGGCAGCAACTGAATGGGCGGCCAGGGCTTCTGATCGGTAGACCGTGAGATTGGCGAGTCGTTGTGATACTGATGGAACGTTCGACTTCGGGTATTTCAGGGGTAGTGCAATTGGTTCATATCCCATGAGAAGTGAGAAAGGGGTTCTTTTGGTGACCGTGTGAGCGCGGTTGTTATGGGCGAATTCAATGTTGGGAAGATGTTGAGACCAATTTTCCGGTTCTCCAGTACAATAGATTCGGAGATAGACTTCGATCTCTTGATTGGTTCGTTCTGCTTGTCCATCTGTTTGCGGGTGATAAGCGGTTGACATCGATGATTTGATTCCTACGATTTTGCATAATTCTTGAAATGCTTTAGAGGCGAATTGAGGTCCTCTATCGGAGATGATGCGGATGGGAAGTCCAAATCGTCGGTATACGTTATCGAAGTATAGTTGTGCTGTTTCGATGGCGTCTATTGTCTTTTCGCAAGGGATGAGAACAATAGCTTTGGAACAATCGTGATCAATGACCAATAGAAGGGTGTCGTATCCATGGGACATTGGAAGGTCGGTGATGAAGTCCATATTGACGTGAGAGAATGGAAAAGAGTTCTTATCGGCGGCGATAGGCATTAGTGGTGGTGCGGTCGGGTGGTGATTGACTTTCATTTGTTGGCATAGTGCGCATCCATGGACGTAATCGGATATGAATTTCTGCATTCGAGGCCAATAGTACGTTCTTCGGACTTGTTCCAGAGTGTTGAATATACCAGGGTGAGCGCGTACTGGGATATCATGGTGAAGTTGTAAGATTGTGCGTTTTAGTTCGAGATTATCCGGGATATAGATGCGGTTCTTGAAGTATAAAATGCCAGTGTCGTCGAAAAACCAGTCTTTGAGTGCGGTTCGGGCGGGTGGTAGCTTCTTCTTTAGTTGAGAAATGGTATTGGTGAGGTATTCGTCTTTCGTCATTGATTCTTTGATGGATTTCGTCAGGTTGTCAGTGTCTGGAAGGTCGTCGTCAGACTCGTAGTTAATGCTTTCTTCTTCGTCTTCCGAATCATTGTGGTCTTGTAATGCGGAAATGAAGAGGTCATTCGGCAGCATTATAGAAACTTCGTTTAGATTCTCCCCCTGTTTAACATGGTCCGCCCGGCGTGATAGAAGGTCAGATTGTATCATTTGTTTGCCGGGAACATGAGTAATGTGAAGGTCGAATTGTGATAACAACAAATGCCATCGAGCTTGACGGGGTGAAAGTCGTCAGGCTTCTCTCCAATAGGTTAGATTGCGATGGTCACACCACAAGGTCACTTGATGTGGTGATCCAAGGAGATAATGTTTCCAAGTATTAAGGGCGCGAATGATGGCAAGTAGTTCTCGGTCGTAAATTTCGTAATTACGTTCGGCTGAGTTGAGTGATTGTGAAATGTATCCAATGGGTTTAAGAACACTGTTGTCGTCATGTTGGTGAAGGACAGCTCCAGTAGCGACTTTGGAAGCATCGGTTTCTAAGAAGAAAGGTTTGTGGGGATTCGGCATTAGAAGTAGCGGATGTTGAGAAAAGGCAGCTTTGAGTGCGTCAAATGCCTTCTGTTCAACCTCAGTCCAAACGAACGGTTGGTCTTTCCGTTTAAGGTTGTCCAGTGCTTTGGTAATCTCGGCGTAATGAGGGATAAATCGACGATAAAAGTTGGTGAAACCAGTAAATGAGCGAACCTTTGACGTTGGTGGGTACTGGCCATTTGGTAATGCCTTCGATCTTGGTAGGATCCGTTTGGATGTGATTAGGCGTAATGATGAGTCCTAGATAAGTAAGTTTCTGTGTATGGAAGAAACATTTGGTGGGTTTGAAGTATAAGTCATTCCGTTGAAGGATTGTGAAGGCGCGTTTGGCGCGGTGGATAAGTTCTGGTAAGGTTGGGGCATGGATGAGAATGTCGTCCATATAAACCAAGAGATGGTTCAGTAGGATTTCTTCTCCAAGAATATCGTTCATAAAGTGTTGGAAAGTTGCTGGAGAATTGCATAGGCCGAAAAACATAACTGTTGGTTCGAAAAGTCCTCGTTGAGTGGTAAACGCAGCTTTCCATTGGTCTCCTTCTTTAATCCGTATGTTATTGTATCCCCATCGAATATCTAGAGCGATGAAGTATTGTGATCCGTGGAGTTTGTCCAAAAGGTCTTGAACAAGTGGTAATGGGTACGCGTTTTTGATTGTACCATTGTTGAGGTAACGGTAATCTTGTACGGGTCGTAGAGTTCCGTCTTTCTTGTCAACAAAGAAAAGGGGTGATGCCATAGGCGACTTTGAAGGTCGTATATATCCATTTTTAAGGTTTTCGTTGATGAAGGTGTCCAGAGCGGCGCGTTGCGGAAGAGATAGTGGATATGGAGAGTGCCGTTTGGGAATGAAGTCTGGTTTGAGATCGATAGCATGATCATATGGTCGTTTTGGTGGAAAACGATGTGCTTTTTCTTCGTCGAATAGGGAAAGGAATTGGTGATATTGGCGAGGTACAAGATCTAGAAGTGGCTTAGCAGCTTCAAATCCTTTTCGAGCTTGTTGTGCAAGCTGAGTCGAGATGTTGACGCGGTTGAGCTGTATGGATCCTGTATCCCAGTCGATTTTTGGCTTATATTTCTTGAACCATGGTAGGCCAAGAATAAATTCTTCTTTTCCAAGAGTGGTAACATAGAATCGCATAGCATATTGTTGATTTCCAAGTTTGACTTGAAGAGGTGCATAGGAGGTGATACGTCCGGCATTGTTGAGTGTTCCATCAACGTTCTTGGGTCGCAGTGGATGTCGTAATTTGATTGTTTTTAGGTGGAGTTTTTCTACGAGTTTTCGGTCGATGAATAAACCTTCGGCTCCGGTGTCTAGAAGTGCAGTCGCTTTGTGGATTTTATTGTTATAGCTGAAGGTAATCGGAATTCGTAAGGCATGATTGTCGTTAATAGAGTTGATGAGCAGCCGAATATTCAAACGAGAGAGATGGCTGCGGAAGCTCTTCGTCGTTTAAAAATTTGCTTCCTCGACTCTATCAAAGACTTGATTGACTGTGTCATCGTCAAGACCAATGAGAAGTTGTTGAATTTGGGCAGCGCGATCTTCGGTTGAAAGCGGTTCTTATTTGTCATCTTCGTTTTCGGGTTCCGAGTATTCGTCTTGATCATCCGTGGCTGTGATCTGACGGATGACTTTGGCTTTATGTGCGCGTGAGTTCGGCCACCGAGATCTGTTGTTGCGTTTGGGGTGTGGCTGAGGACATTTAGCGGTACGATGTCCTGGTTTGTGACAATTGAAACAGAGGTTGTCTTTCATGTGTCGCTGGTATTCTTCCGTTGATAAACGCGCAAGGAATAAATGGTTGACTGCTGAATCGACAAGCTGATCTATGTCATTGAGAGAGTTATCGGAGGGCTCTTCTTCAATGTACGCTTCGTTGGTTATGGCACGGATTTGTCGGTTGGCCTGGCGTGTAGGTCGTCGAGTAGATTGGTATTCGTTCGATCTGGGGTGTCTATTCATTGCGCGACCAATCTTATAGCCAGTGTCCAGTTTGGTGGCGAGATAGTACCATCCGTCCATTGTAGTGGGTTGTGGATGACACGCCAGTAATTTTTGTAGGAGGTTGTTATTGAGTCCTTTCCAATATTGGTTACGTTGGGCAATGTATCCAGTAATTCGAGCGCGTTGTATTAGTGGTTTAAACGCAAGATTGTACGCTTCGATAGATCCCGTTTGACGAAGGTCATCCAATTCTAGTTGAGCTTGGACAGTGAGTTCCGATGATACAAAGGTTCGTTCGAATTCCTGAATAAACTCCTCAAAAGTATCCGTTTCGAGTCGACCAGATGCGACATATTGAGTGGCGAATGGTATGGATCCTGGTTCTGAGCAGTGGGAAATTATGAATCCGATGCATCGATAATCCGTGTTTATATTGTTGTGCATTGAGTCGTAGGAAGACGTTGCATTGCATGAGAAATCGATCGACATCCTTTTGAGTTCCGGTGAAGGGCTTGATTTTCATCGGAATAAAAGCTTGATTGACGTTATTCGGTTCGTCATCATCTCCTCCAACCGGTCCTCCAGGTCCTCCAGGTCCTCCTCCTTCTCCTCCTGGTGGGTTTCCTCCAGGTCCTCCTCCTCCTCCTCCTGGTGGGTTTCCTCCAGGTGGTCCGTCATCTCGTCCACGATTTCTTGCTGGTCCCCACATTCTTCCTCCTTGTCCAAAGCCATGCCAGGCACTAATACTTTCTTCTCCAGGCGGGGGGCGGAAGAATGAGGCGTCTGTGACTGTAATAGTTTGTGTACCAGCCATTGTATTTCGTGATAGTGGTTCGATGTGAGGGCGAGTGTATGTGAGAGAGGGTTTTGGTTTTATGGGAGGTAGGTTAGGATTGGTTGTTGGTCGAGTAGGAGTTTTTTCTGCAAAAGAGTAGTGGGAGGTTCCTGATATAGAAGACTGTTGTGATACTGGTCGTTTAAACGGTTCTTCAAAGAGGTCTTTGGGTGGATCCTGAGGGGCTGGGGTAGGCGATTCAGTAGATGATTCGCGAATTGGTGAGGGTTCACGGCTCGGTGCTGGTTCACGAGGGGGTGGTGTTGGTTGGCGGGTAAGTTCAGGGTGTCGGCGGTAATATTCGTCTTTTAACTCCCTCCAGTTGGGTGTTGAAATTTCGTATGCTTCTCTTGGGTCCCAACCTAGGGGTACAGTAGTCCACTCGTCGTTGATAGGGTTCCACACCCAAGGTGTCTCTGAGAGGGTTCCGTCACTATTTTGGAAGTGAAAGAGTTGAGTTTCTTCGTTGAAGGTGAGGGTTGTAGGAAATGGTGGTGGGGGTGGTTCGAGATTATCAAATTCTCCTGCTAGAGATCGGCTGGCAAGGTCTTCCCAGTTAGGTGTATTGGCAATGAAGAAGGCTCGTCCTGCTGTTGCTGATTTTGCTGCAATAGGCGTCCACCTACGTACAGATAGGTCGTAGGACCAAGGTCGTTTCCCTACTTCTCCTTCGAAGGTGAGGTAAAAGAATTGTGTCTCTCTGTTGAAGTGTAGGTTTCGATGTGGTGGTGGTGCTTTAACAACGCTGGTGTACGTTGGCTCGGATGTCTGACTGGTAGAAGCGGTGGGAACAACAGGTGTTTGCGTAGTTGGGGTTCGACTTGGTTTAGTTGATGATGATGGTATAGCAGGTGTTTGAGTATTCTGACGCGAGGAAGACTTGCTTTTGCCTTTATCTGCCGTGGTGACTAATCGGTTCCGGAATGATATCCGTAACTGTCTGAGTCGTCGTAGTAAGAGTTGAGAGTATGAGCAGTAACGTGGTCTTCAGGTATTTCGATGGGTGGTGCTAGGTAGTGATGAACGGTGTTATTGGGTGTGGGTTGATGGTGTTGACAGGTGCACTGAAAGATGTAGTGGTTGACGTCGTCGCTGAGATTTGCCCAACAGAAATGTCTTGCTACAAGACGTGTGGTTTCTGCTTCGCTTCGATGTAATGTTTCTCCGTGGTTGTCGAAATGTATGTGACCAATAAAGAAACGACGTAGGTAAGTGTCTCTAGGGATGAATAAGCGTGTGTGATGCCACAAGAGTCCGTATTTGTATATCCAAGGTTGTTGTTGATCTCGAGTGTATTGTGCGTATTCAACAGCTGAAATCCAATCACGATATCGTTCGTCCAAGAGTGTTCGGATTCGATTTAGGATGTCGTCGAACTCTTCGGCAAATGCGAGGAATCGGTTTCGGATGAGGTCTCTGGTAGAGTAGATAGGATCGTCAAGGGCTGGAAGGGATAGGATGTCAGCCACGATGGCGGTACGGTGTAGTGTATCCTTAGAAGTCGACGGTCACTTCCACAGATGTGGATTATGCGGACTTTGTTGGGGGCGAAGTTTTCGAGGTAGAAGAATGCGTCTGGGTTGGTGTGGTAGAGGATGAAAGTGTCACTGTGGTTGACAATGGGACTCGCAGTTCGAGTGATTGTCCAAACAGTATCGTCGCAGTATTGGGTGAAACTGTATGAATCGTATTGATAGCAATTGGTGACTGAGTATCGGATTTCGTATATGGGGCGTCCTAGGTTGTCACGTTGATTGGTGTTGGTCTGGTTAAGAATCTGAACTCCGTTTGGGATTAGGTTTGCCGTGGTGAATAACTATTGGTGTTTAACAGCTTGTCTGTTCTTCGATTTTTGGATCGGTCTCCCTTCGATTTCTGGATCGGTATCCCTTCGCTTTAAGCGGCACGTCTGCAATTTGGTGCTCGGTGTCCAATAGGCGTCCCAAAGACTAGGCTAGCAGCTTTATGCCTTCTTTGCAGGTACTGAGTCCTCTTCCTGTGTGCACAGCTACGGTCCCGTTGTATATGACAGAAGTTGGTTCCTGTTCTTCGTAACGCTACTGTCCGGGGTTTTAATCAACCAATGAGCTGGAGCGGTTTTCTTAATCTTCGGATCGCGACTCTCGAAGTTTTCCTTGGCCTCCCTCTTGCAATCGATGAGCACCTTGCTACACTGAAGGGATTACCTCGAGCGGTAGTTCTTCTGGACTAGATGGGTTTAAACTGGTTAGTAGTACGTGGAGCTAAGGCTCAACACTGTAGTCGTAAAGACGGATGTCTTCGACGGTAGATAAGTTCGATCTAATTGTTACGTCTCAACTTACGGTCTCGTATAGTTGGGTTTCGCAACGTTGGTTGCTAAGACTAATAGCGGAGCTAGGGCTCAACACTTAGAGTCTTTAAGTATGGACAAAGGCCTACGATGTGGAGTAGAGATAAAGCAGATGTATAGTGTGACTAGAGACGGGGGGTTTGACAAAGGAGATCGAACTTAGGGTTCGATCATGCTAAGTACAGGGGTTTATATACTATAGCTGCGGAGCGGAGATACATCTGATGAACAATAAGCAGAGAACAATAGGTCCGTAGACAATAGGCTACTAATAATAGTGTGGGAGCGGGGCAGAGGGTTAGGGCGAAGGGTTACATGTGGGGCTCCGGGATTGGACGATAAGAAACAAGGATGACTGAGCAAAGACAAGAATAGCAACAGATAGGGCAAAGGGTGCGGAGTCGCGGGAGTCCGTCGGAACAAAAGGGGGCCGCTGACATAGTTAGAATTTGTAACATTGACAGTGGCAAAAGGGTATGTGTCTTTGTCTGCGATGATTGGGCTAAGCGGAGGTACAAGTGGATGGTGGTTTATCTTCATTTGTTGACAGATCGCGCATCCTTGAATATATTTCGAGATGAATTGCTGCATGCGAGGCCAGTAGTAGGTTCGGCGAATTTGTTCCATAGTATTCGCTATTCCTGGGTGGTTTCGCGTAGGGAGGTCATGATGAAGTCGTAAGATGTTTCGCATGATTTCCTTGTTCTTTGGAACATAGATCTTGTTCCTAAAGTGTACGAGGTTGTCCTTGATTGTGAAATCGGTCATCTTTGGTTTCGTAAGGGGTAGTTCTTTTTGGAGAAAAGTCATTGCTTCCTGAATGTCTCCTGTCTCTTGTCGTATTTGGGAGTGAAGTTCGTCAACGTCAATGATGTTTTGGTCATCATCGTCCTGTTCTTCGATTCGGGTGTCAAGTATTTCCATTTCTTGGATGAAAACTTCCTTGGGTAGAAGTGTAACTTCGTTGTTAAGTTCTCCTTCCGTTTTAAATTGATCGGCTCTCCGGGAAAGAGCATCGGATTGAATCATATGTTTTCCGGGGATTGCTTGGATCTGAAGGGGGTATCTTGAGAGTTCGTTCTGCCATCGGGCTTGTCGAGGGGTTAATCTTTGCGGTTGTCGCCAATATGTCAGGTTTTTATGATCACAATGAACTGTGATTATATGCGGGCTGCCTAGTAGATAGTGTCGCCAAGTTTGCAATGCTCGGATGATTGCAAATAATTCCCTGTCATATATTTGCCAGTTCCGTTGTGTCTGGTTAAGTGCTTGGGAGATATATCCAATTGGTCGGAGTTGATTATCCTTGTCGAGTTGTCGTAGAACTGCTCCGGTTGCTACGGCTGATGCATCGGTTTCAAGATAGAAAGGTTTGCTGGGATCGGGCTGCATTAGAAGGGGTTGTTTTGAAAACAAGTCCTTGAGTGCTTGAAATGCTGCTTGTTGACGTTCGGTCCAAACAAAGGGTATGTTTTTGCGTTTTAGTTGATCAAGTGGTCTGCATATGGTGGCATAATTTGGGATGAATCGCCTGTAGAAGTTCGTAAATCCTGTGAATGATCGTATGTCTCGTAGATTTTTCGGAGTAGGCCAGTCAACAATTCCTTGTATCTTTGTTGGGTCGGTCTTGATCTGTGATTCCGAAATAATGTAGCCAAGGAATGGGACTTCTAGTTGATGAAATCGGCATTTGGCGGGTTTGAGATATAGCTTGTGCTCCTTGAGAACTTCGAAAACTTCGAGGGTATTCGAGATAAGTTGTTCGAGAGTGGCTGCATGTATCATAATGTCGTCCATGTAGACAATACACTTGTTGGCGTTGATTTGCTTTGCAAGTATGTCGTTCATAAAGCGTTGAAAGGTGGCGGGTGAGTTGCATAATCCAAAGAACATTACTGTCGGTTGGTAATATCCTTCTTCGCATCGGAATGCGGCTTTCCATTGGTCTTCTTCCTTGATTCGGATGTTGTGGTATCCTTGCCGGATGTCGAGAGTAGTAAAGTACTTGGATCCATGTAGTTGATTCAGGAGCGTTTGCGTATTCGGTATCGGAAATCCATCGCGGATTGTATGTTCGTTGAGATATCGATAGTCCTGGATCGGTCGGAGGGTTCCATCCTTCTTGCTGACGAAAAATAGTGGGGATGCCATAGGTGAATCGGAAGGTTTAATGAAGCCTTTGCTGAGAAGGTCATTGATGAGTTCGCGTAGTATTGGTCTTTGGTGGTAAGGAGTGTTGTAGGTTGGAAATATTTTTGGTACGAAAGAGGGTTTCGTTTTGATTTGATGATCATAGGGTCGCGCTGGCGGATATGTTTGGATTTCTTTTTCGGAGAAGATATCGGCATAGGACATATATTCCTTTGGGATGTTGAGCTTTTCTGGCGGAGGTAGTTTCCGTTTCTTTTCTTGTTCCATACGAGTTGAAATTGTGATTTTGTTTATGGTGATCGCATCGTTTCCCCAGTCTATGCGTGGTTTCGCTTGCTTGAACCATGGTAGACCTAGTATAATGTCGTCCTTTGGGATATGTGTGAGATAGAACATAGTCGAGAGTGCATGGGGGTGTATAATGTTGAGTCGAGTTCGTTTGGTAACACTTCCTTGAGTATTCAGTGTTCCATCGGCGTTACTGACGAGTATGGGTTTCGTGATTTTCTGCGTGTTTATTCCGAGTTTTGATGCGAGTTTCGAGTTGATGAAATTGAGTTGTGCTCCGGTGTCAAGTAGAGCAGTGAGAGTGTGAGGGTGTCCGTTTACGAGTATCTTGAGTGGTATGCGAAATGAGCGAGAGTTTCCGTTGATAGTGATGGTGTTGAGTTGAATCGGATTAACCAACTCGGGTCTGATCAAAAATTTCCATCATCATCGTCCATGTCCTCGTTGTCATCGTTTGGATCGGGCATTTCATCTAGCATGTCGAATAATGCTTCCTGTTCTTGTCCATTAAGTCCGGTCATCATTTCGTGGATTTGAATTGCGCGTTCTGCAATTAAATCGTCCGGGTCCTCGGGTTCGTTGTCAAGATCCATAGAGTTGATGTTACACTTCTTGAAGCGTCTGTTATTCCGTCGGAAGTTGTTCTGGAATTTTCGGAAGGGCTTCCGGAATTTATCAGGTCGTGCTGGTCGAGTAGGACATTTGTTTGCGAAGTGTCCTGCTTTTCCACAAAAGAAACAAAGTCCGTCTTTCTGTGCCTTTCGCTTTTCTTCATCGCTAAGCTTCTTGAAGTACATCGCGTACAACTTGAAAGATTCTTCCAAAGTTTCCGGTTCTTCTGGCTCTGGTTCGGAGTCAGAGTCTATGTCCATTTCGTTAAGTCGGCGTCTGTGAAATCGGTTGGATCGTGGCTTGTATGAAGTTCGTTCGAAGGGTTTTCCGTATCGGTCACGGAGTCGATTCGAGGGTCTGAATTCTTGATAAACTTCTTCCAATGATTTGCCAATTTTCCTAGCTGCTTCGTAGTATGGGTCCATAGTCTGTGCTCCATCGGCGGGTATTGGAATATCCTTCTGGAGTAAAGCTGATTTGGTTTGTCGAAGTAGTCCATTCTTGAATATGGCGTATAGGACTGTAAACGTTGATGTTCGCTTCTCTTGCCAAGCGTTGGAATTTATGGATGTAATCGTCAACTTTCTCGTTCGGTTGCTGCTTGATATTCTGGAGTTCCTTGAATGCGTCGGAAACACTGTCTGTAGAGATGAACTGTTGTCTGAATCGGGTCTTGAATGCGTTCCATGTAAGGTTCCATGCGTCGAGTGCTTGTTGCTCGTTGGTGATGGCAACTGCAAGATCAAGTGCGGTTCCATCGGTCATGTATGAGATAGCAAATCGAACTTTGCGTTGGTCAGTCTCATAGTCTCCATCGTTCAGGGCCAAGTAATTTTCGATTACGGATAGCCATCTTCTAGCTTCGCGTCGGTTACCTGTAAAGTTAAAAGGTTTATTTGCTCCGGTACCTCGGGGTACGTGATCGGCTTGATCGGCCATTGCAACTTCGGCTGGAGATCCGGGGTCTGAAGGAGATGGTGGCGGTGGAGGGTTCTGTGGCGGTTCGTTAGCGAGATCGGGTTCTTCTTCGTCGTCTGCTACTGGTGGCGGTGTAGGAGAGTCTCGGGAAGATTCGTTAGCGTTAGCCGATGTAGATCCTTCGCTTGTGTCTTCTTCTTCGCTTGATTCGTTCGGAGTATGGATTTGGTTCTGAGTAAGGTCGGTCTGTACTTCCTGGGTAGCGTAGGTCTTCGGGTTCTCGAATGTAGGTGGTGCAGTAAATGAGGGGTACCAGGTAGATCCTTGCTCGAATTGAGTGTCGATGTGTAGTCCGTGTAATTTGTCTGTGAAGTCGTTTTCTTTTCCTTTTCCTTTACTAATGTCGGGTTTTTCGTCCTCGGGTTTTATAGATGATAATGTGATAGATGGTACTGCGGATATTGGTGTCTTTTCTTCGGGTTTTGGTAGTATTGGCTTTTCTTCTATTTTTGGTGGGTCAGGAACAAGTGATGTCGATGGAATGGGTGTTGTAACGATTGGTGGTTCAGTTGTGATAACTGATGTGTGTGTGCGCTGTGAAGGAGTGGGTGATGGTAATCGAGTGAGGGGTACTCTTGGTGAATTAAGTCGGCTGCTATGTCTTGTTGGGTTGAGTCCTCGATTGATGGATATTAATTCTTGTTCAGTGGGTTCGATGGCTTGATACCAGGCGTTCAAGCTATGATAGGCTTGCGGTATTTCAGATCTACTTGTAAGAGTTCTCCACTTGTTTCTTTGGGTTGAATAGTAGAGATAACTTCGTTCTTGGTTTTCTCGGACTCTAAACCAGATTCGTTGTTCGGTGTCAAAGAATGCGTTGGCGGGTCTTTGAATTCCTGGGGGAAGGGGCTGTACTGCGGGAGGTTTTGTTGTGGGTTTCGGAGGTACTTTGGGTGCCAGTTTAACGTCTTTACTGAACTCAATCAGTGAGCGGTGTCGGGTTCGTGAGGAGGGGGTGTAAGAGTCCTGCTCGGAGCTGGAGTTTGGAGAATCTGACAGATGCAGTTCTGTACGACGTTTGCGACGTCGTTCCGTTGTCCGGGCCAATAGAAAAGATGGAGAATGTTAATGAGTGTTTCTTCCTCGGAGTAATGTTCGAGTTGATTTGCCAAGTTTTCGTGAACAATCTTGATGAGCAGTGGGCGAAGGTAGCCAATGGGTATGTATGGTTTGCCTTCGTGCCAAAAGATGTTGTATCGAAGTTTCCAATTAACGGGTTGATAGTATCGGGTGTGTACGAGGATTTGGAAGTATTGGGGGTCGTGTTGGTATTGCTCTCGGATGTGATGGTCTAGTCTGCTGATAACTAGAAAATGGTGGTTCTCTTCAATTAATCTATCAACGTCTTGAGCTGGTGCTTGATTCGCCAGGTTGATTGATTGGTTGAGTAAGGGAGTTATGAATGCGGCGTCGAGTTCTTTGGAATGCTCGTCTAAGATGCTGTAGACGTTCGCGAGATCCTTGGGCAGTTGTAGGGGTCTGAAGTTGAGGAAAGGGTTGTAGAATTCGTTGGACTCCTGGAGGGGTAGTAATTTGTGGGATGGGTCGATCGGGAGTTACTGGAGGTAGTAGTCGATGTTCTTCGGATACTTGGTTCCAAGTGTGCTCGGGATTCTCGAAATTAGAACCTTCTTCTTCGGAGTATGCGTAGGTTGCTTGAGTAACTTCTTGTTCAAGTCGAGGGGGTACTAGTTGATCGTAGAGGCTTTCGTGATCAGCTGTTCCTCGGTGTTCGTACTCGGAGTAATCCTGCGAATGTGATATTCTGCTTTCGTCAAGTTCGGAGGGGTTGTGAGGGGGTGTGTCGGAATTATGAATGGGTTGTTGTAAGTCGTAGATGGAAACGGGGCTAAGGATGTTAATCCTTATCACACTTTCCAACGGTATTTCCGTACGATCGGCGAGTAGTAATGTGATCCTCAGGTTGGGCAGTTCCTTGGGTTATCGTCCCTTTGAGCTACTTTGTAAAGATATACGTGAGTATACTTCGACTCTTCGTATATGCTCGTCCTTCTTTCTTCCTTTGGTTCGCTGGATAATCGATGTGCTGTATCGATGTTCACCGTGTATTGCAGTCGTCAACGAGTGAGGGTTGTGCCTGTATCGCGTTGCAGTTTCGCTAGTGGATTAGACTGTTCCTCTGCTTCCTTCTTCTCTTCGAGTTACGTTGGACGTGGCTAAGCTGCTTGATTGGGTCGCTATCCTCTTCTTCACGCTATCACCAACCAAACGCGTAACAAGGACCGTAAATTCTGGCGTGAACCTGCTTAGTTCTTTGATCGTTTCCTATTGCTTTCTTCCAAGATGAGTGTGGGTACACTGTATGCTTGGTGTGTTCGATTGTACTGTCGTTCGTATGTCTTTCGTTCCTATTTGATGGTTAGTATCCAATGGCCAGTTGAGATGCTTAACTGTCAAGTATTCCGGATTGAAATACGTAAGGGTTGCCGTTTAATTCCTGCTGTGGAATGAGGAGGAGTGTGTCGGAGTTGAGATCGATCTCAGTTGAGAAGGAAGTCAATCCTAATTGTTACGTTCACGGCTTCGATGGACTTATCACGGAAATGATAAGTGACCAAAGCGTTGTTGGGTGAAGTAGCAAGGTACAGTATGAGAGGGTCCGCTTTGTGAGGGTCTCTTATACTGGAAGTCGTGGATGAACAGAGTCTTTGGTACGTGATTGTAAAAGACTATAGGAGGATTGACTTGAGTGTCAACCTGGGGCCTATGTACATGCACTTATATACTGTAGAGAACAATAAGGTGGAGCGAAAGAGGTCTCCGAAGGAAGTTACATCATAGCGGAGCGAAGTGGAGTGAGTCCGTACTAAGTGGCTCTAATTAGTGGAGTATGATGTCGGAAGGTGGAGTAAATGATGTCAGTCCGTCGGAAGGAAGGACTGGATGACATCGTCCGGTCGGAGAGTGGAGTAGTACAACTACGGAGTAGTGGAGCAAGTGGAGAAGTGGAGTAATGATGAAAGTATGATGAAAGGATGATGCATATGTGTACGCATATGCAAAGAATAGACGTGGGAGAATAAGTCAAGTGAAAAACAAACAAGGCGTAAACAAGGGTACGCAGCTTGATGCGTAACAGCGGCCGCTCAAAAGCATCTTGACACTGAGACATTAGTTCGTCTACTAGACTTCTTGCTGGAAGATATTGAAGATGTTTGCAAGCTGTTGATCTGCGAGGATCTCCCAAGAAATATGTTGAGCAGCTGTATACCATAGGAAAGAAACGCGATCGCGTAGGGATGCGAGTAGATCGACGTTAGACGCGCTTCTTACGCGCGTCGTGTCGTCAGAGTAGAAGTCTAAAGGACGAGTACGGCTCACTCACGTACTCTCACGTCATTTATCTGTGACTCTCACGTCACGCTGATGGCATTTAAATTTTATTCACGATCAGGCCATTACATCAACATGGTTCCACTACTATATTTGTATTTAATTCAAACTCCCCTGGCGGCGGCTTTAAAGTTTTCGGTAACTTCCAGGCCGCTACGCTTCGCAAGCTCCGCTTGCCTTTTAAGAGCGTACGCCGGCCTGGTCACGAGGCTACGCTGATGTGATGCAAAGTCGAAGAATCAGCTTCCTCTTCGTCCTCATCTTCGTCCTCATCGTTCGGTTCTTCTGAGACTCCGAAGACATCCGAGATAGCCTGGCGAAGCCTTAAGTCGATGTCTTTGTTTATCCCAAGGTCTTCTGACGTGTCGTCCACAGCAAGCAACACCGTGCGTGTATAACCTCATGAAGCTTTCGATGTCGACAGGGAGACGATTTTCATCAGCCAAACTCTCGTCAGTCAAAGCAGTGTTGCTCCGGGAGTTGGATACTATGTTGGCCAGATCTTTTATGACTTCTTCCAGAGACAGAAGAGCTTCAAATGTCAAGAAATCGCTCTCTGAGAGTGAGCCCAGATCAGTATGCGAGTCACGGGTCTCTGCAATAAGCTTCTGGATCCTTCGAATGCAGTCTTCGAATACCGATGAAATGAGAGAGGTGAACTGGTCCTCTGAAAGGAAGACCCCGACAGTCCACAGCAATGCGATCATGATCTTCAGCCTTCTGTGGGACACGGTAGCCTCGGGTACACCGAATAAAGGGAGGACGATGTTTGCCCAAACAGGGAAGCGTAGTAGAGTATGGTCCAGTGCAGGGTGAAATGGTAAGATTGAATGCGCCACTGCCAATCTCACGTCAAGCGAGTTGGAAATGGCATCAACTTGCAGTAGCTGGCGTAAATCTGGAATATCCTTCCGACCGTGAGCGTCTGATTCGTCCTCGGGTGGTAAGACATCTTCCCCAGACTTAAGAGTGCGAGCATCGGGTTCAGAGTGAATGCTGGGAGCATCTTCCAACAGAGGTACTGAGTCCGTAAAAGGTGACGCCAACTTAGGCAATTCTTTTGATGTCGGTGGACTCCTTGGGGAAATACGTCCCCGAATTCTATAAACCACCTGAGTTTGATTAGGTCCTGTCGATTTCCTTCGAGGCTTGCGTAGGGTATCCCGCGCCGGAGTCTTGTTAGATGGACGACGTTGAGGCTTACGAGCTTTAAGCCTTTTTATCGCTGAAAATAACGCTAGAAATGAATGATCAGCATAGCGTTCAATTGATGAAGGTACATAAAGCTCACGCGGGAGGATAGCTAGCCACGCAGGACCGTCGATGCCCTTCCCCGAGCTAGATGGCTTAAAGTGCTTCCCCAGACGCAACTTATAGATGCACCATGCCATGACACGTTCTGTCTTCTCATTTTTCGGTGCCATGACAAATCCCGCATGCGTCTCCAGGAGCGCGTGAGGCTTCTTGGAAAGGTCATACTCGTGGTGATGGCAGCTGGATGGCAGAGGCGTCTTATGGAATCCCTTCAGGAACTCGACATAGAACCGACTGCTGTCTCCAATTCTGTCTCCAATGCGAGATGGGGTCAAGCGGTCGAGTGAGTCCAGAATCTCGGAGGGTAAGGGTGTCCGAAAGAGCTTCGCAAGCTCGCCGATCACTTCAGGGAAATGAGTCACGGTGGTCAGAGGCTCTCCGTACGTGTCCGCTTCGATGGTGATTGCCCTGCTTATAACGCCTTCGACCTCCATTCCTTTCGGCAAGTGTTGGACGATGATCCAGAGAAGGACTAAAACCACCTTTGCTTTTGCCCCTGTTTCGCCAAGTTTGGATGCCTCCGTGAAAATCTCGTGTTTTTTGGACTGGGTCACGAGCTGGCGGTAGAAGTCGAGGCTGTCCCATTTGCTCGAAGGATCCGGGTAGTTTGGGTACGTGTGTTTAAGGATCGGGTGGCGCGAGAGGGCACGATAGACATCGGCCCACATACGCTTCTTCTCTTCGACACGAGCCTTATTCCAAGACAACACGCCTATCATGACACCTGCAGCTTGTCCGACAACTTTGACTGCCGTAACTGCATCTGAAGCTGACATGAGATGGAGTGGAGGCCTATGGAGGTATGCATGAGTTACCGATAACCTAGAGAACAAATTTAAGTCACTTACTGCGAAAGGAATGACAATAAAGCGGACGTGAGTGAATAGAATGTAGCCAGTGGGGCTTTATGCGAATCGTGGCAAGAGACTATATACTCTTTCCACTCGAAGAAAATGTGTCAGGATTCGTAGGGGAGGTATCTAGAGATGATCGGAGTCAGTACCGGAGCATCGCATTTTTGTTCATATCAGTTAGTACGGGCGCTTACCTTCTCAAGAAGAAGCGCCCAGTTAATTTCCATCCTTACACTATCCCAAACTTCCTGGCCGCTACGGCACTAAGTAATACATGAGTTAGACGTGATCATTTATGTGTAATCTCGCAACATACCTCATGCTCGAACTTACCCTCCACTGGATACATTTCCAAGAACGAAATAGTAAGCGCTAGGTTGGCGCCTAAAGTGATTACAGCCTCAGTGATCTTTCGTTTCAGTGATACTGTCAATGGGCGCAAACGGGCACTAAAGGGGCTGCATAAAGTTCGTGATGGAGTTCGATCCTAGCCATCGCAAAACTATGTAGTCCGCTTTGGGACACATCAAGCCATACTTGGTGGGCTCTGGTGTATTGAAGTCGTCGGGCGACGCGGTATTCCGATCTCAACGGAGAGGCGCCACGAAAACGAGACAAAAAAGCGCTCAAACGCAAGCCAGAATAGCGCTGAGGACACGGAGTTTTGTATAGAGGAATTTTGTAAGTGCAGCAACTCCGTTTACACAGATAACTCAACTTGATTAGCGAGTAAGTACGCTGTTACCAGTTTTTGTGAACCAGAACGCTACTCTGCGGACTGCACTACCCCATGCTTGTACAACATGGAAGTGGGATCACGGGTCGTTCGAAGGGACTGCAGTCGACTACAGAAGCCTCGTCTTTTGTGTGTGTTCTGGATGATGCTGGCTTTCTAACATAGAACTTTCGGAGGACTTGAAGATTGTACGAAAGGTGCAGAACGAAAGGAGGAGACAATTTCTTCGCGTACCAAGGGAGCATGATGTGTGTCTGTACTGCACGAAGATAAAAGCCGGAAGGTTTCAGCTCTCGCTCCTCCCTTATCAGTGCAGCTTGCACCTTAAACAACCGCACCAGGAAGAATATGAGCTGCCCTCCTCGAGAATCCCAACCAGTCACTTCGAGCAGACCGTTACAGTAGTACAGTAGTACAAAAAGGATGTTTTTCGGCAGTTATTTGCGCAGTGCAACTGCAAAGCCAAGAGAATGGGTTCGTGAGTCTCCTGCTTTTCTCAGCCTCGGAATCGGTGTGCAAAAGAAGGCGTACCCGGATTCTCAGGTACCATTATCATAATCAAAGAATGCGGGCGTTGTCGTATGGCTTCGTCATGAACATGACCAGTACGAAGAGTAAAGTTGATTCTCACCCGAAATCAGTTAGCAATACCCTCCAGTACTTTTCTGCGTCCGCAAATCTCCTTTTGGGAATTGAAGATACCTTGACGAGCACACCGGCCCTACGCCATCTAACCCTCAGTTCGCAGGACCAGATTCCCGGAGGCAACTTGCAAAGTTGGTAGTCTTGGCCGAAGGTAGCGTTATGAAGAGAAGTTCAGGCCATCCCTCCCGAGATGAATGTCAAGTCGATTGTGACCATCTACAACCGCAACCGCGTCAGCCACGCCGTGTCCTTAAAGTCTCGATGCACTCCGTCCGATTCGTGACCATTCCAATTCATAGGTGTTCTCGTACTTTGGTTAAAGGCATTACAGCCGGACAGCTACGTAGAAGAGCCTTCTCGACTTGTTTGTTAGGAGGCTGGTGATGTTATTTTAAGGAGAAAGTACTGACCGAATTGAAAAAAACTGGCTCGCGCTACCCATCTTACTGGGCAGGCCCTAAAGAGACCAAGTATGATCGTGCACGATACATATAGCTTGAGTCGCTCGAGAGCGCAGGTGGCATCTACAGTTCGGGAAGAGTTTCGTCCACTGTAGTGGCGGTGAAATAGTGTACTCAGGCTGTACAGCCTTTCTTGCCCACCCGAGTCCGAGACTCCGAGTGCCGTGATCGTCAGTCCCTTTATCACAGCCTTCACGTCCTCTCGCCCCACGAAGGAGCTCACCCAACCACCTGACAATGCTTTATTCGCACTAGACCCCTCGCTGTTCCATCCCAGCCAAGAGGAGTGGGAGTTCCTGCGGGCAACCGTCGCAACCGACGACGAGGAGATAAGGAAGAGGGTGTTCGGGATCCAGAAGGAGTGAGTACGTCCACGAAACGTGAGTTTGGTTGGTACTAAGCGTAACCTCTGGCGCAATGCACTAGGACATTGCATGAGCTTCAGAATTTCCTTCATACTTAAGAGTAATAGAAGCTCACCTGGATGTGCATCAGCGCGGCCTACCCATACCCACGTATCTACATGTTCCACTTCACGCGTCTCGTTATGGCCAGCAACGAGATCTACCCTGCCGTGGTCGGAGCGGGGGAAAAAAGGCGATGCGCTGTTCCTCGACCTTGGCTGCCACAGTGAGTTCTGCCTGACCAAAAGCGACGCGAAGCGGATTATACTGATAGAGAAGTGGAGGCCGTATGTATACATAGTGGGGACCGACGTCCGGAAGCTCGTTCTAGACGTCTATCCCGCCGAGAACATCATCGCATGCGATCTACGCCAAGAATTCACCGACGCCGGACACAAGCTGTTCAAAGACGACGAGACGACATGCAAGATCACGTTCCTCACCATGGACATATTCAATTTGACACCAGTGCTTGCTCTCAACAACGTTGCTGCCTCGGACGCAAGCTTCCAGTTGAAAGGCACCAGCAGTCTGGAGAGACTCAAAGGCCAGCTAACGCACCTCCACGCCGGCTCGCTCTTCCATATCTGAAACGCAGAAACGCAGAGACGCAGTAGCGCTCCGGTTTGCAAGCCTCGCAAAGTTGACTCCGGGCACGATCATCTTTGGGAGACCGGAGAAGGCTGGGACCATCTCTTCATCTTCTTCACCCAAGACCAGTATCGGCCGTGCTCAGAACTTGAACGTTTATGCGGGACAGTGAGCGATTTGGCCATGATCCGACGACTTGGAAGGCGATATGGAAAAAAAGCCTTTTCGCACATCAAGAGCGAAGGCTTCGCAGCGACCCAGGTGGTGGTCAAGGCGACGACGGGACCGATGGCACTTGAAGGCGGCTTAGTGCAGACGTGGCTCTTCTGGGGTGTGCAAATATTATGAGGCCAGCAGTGTAACATAGAAAAACGTAGCACGTTCGGTAGATTTTGAAGTGTTTGAAGGACGCCGGAGTCGAATAGCCAGGACATTATCACGTTCCAAGTACACTTGTCTACAGAGAGTGCTTCTTTGCCTTTATACTGGTGGTTTAGGGCAAGTCGATACGATACTTTCTGTCAATGTCAGCCCAGCACGCTTAGTGAGCTAAACCGCAAGCACTGAACGAATGGCCGGAAAACGAGTCGCAATGTCAAGCCTCTTCGTAAGTTATCTCACCATCACGCAAACTCACGATAGGTGCTCATCATCTCACCGGGTCTACGAAACTTCACAATTTATACTACAGAAAACGCTCTTCGTCACCGCATGTATTCATTACATACTAGTACAGATACAAATGTAATCCCTTCCATTCGCACAAGTACAAGAAGTTGTTCGTTGGCAGGAGTGCAGAGCGCAGAGACTAGAGAGCAGAGCGCAGAGACGGTGGAACTTGGTGTAACCACGGAGACCCAGAGAAGAACTGAAGACCAGATAACCAAAGATAGGATAAAGCATAAGGCGACCCTGCTGGATGGAGACTAAAATACGCCTTGGAAGAGGTGACTTAGAGACAGCGATGTTTACGCGTACCGTTCGAGGGTGGGAAGGGTGCAGAGTCACAGACACAGACAAGACAAAGACAAAGACAGAGACAGAGACAGACAAACAAGATGACGGATGCGCAGCGTCGACCTCAGTTGCTAACCTTCGCTAGTACGAGAAGATCATCAGCCACGGGTTCAACACGATCGGATACAAGATATGACACCCAGCAGCGACCGCCAGCGGGAAGATCACCGCCCAATTCGAGCTCTCCACCCTCCAATCCGGCGGGACGATCCCCGACGCCATCACGAACATGCCCACGACGAGCAGCACGCTCAGCCCGACGCTCAGCCACGACCGCCTTATAATCTTCGGCACCTCCTTCACGAAGTTCGAGCGCTCCACCTCCTTTTTCGTTGCGCCCCACTGGATGTTGTACGAGAGGAGATGCGCGAGCAGCGCCTGTGAGAGGTGCACGGCCATCCCGCCGAAGAAGAAGAAAAGGAACGGGATCCACCGCACGTTTTCGACCAGCGCGGCGAGCAGGCTCCGTGAGCCGAGGCGGTACTCGAGCAGGGTGTATCCGATATTGCCGGCGCCGGGGAAGACAACCGTGCACGCCAGCCAGACCTCGAACGCATGTTGATAGAACCCGTCCACGGGGACGAGCTCGAGTCCGAGCAGGATGTAGTTCACCAACGCGAGCACCAACGCCACGGCAAGGCCGTAGTACGAGAACATGTAGCTCAGCATATTGAGCTTGTAGTGCACCGGTGCGCTGCTCCACATGAAGACGTGTAGCTGTTTGTTGATCGGGCCCTTGTACCACCACTGGGCAAGGGGGTTGAAGATCAGCTCGCTGCACCCATACGCGTATTTCATCCAGCGGTTCAGTTCATCGTCGCACGTCAGACTCACGCCCTCCTTGAACCCGCCCTTGGAATAGGACGCCCAGCGAATGATGTAGCCCTTCAGTTGTAAGCGCAGAGCCATGTCGAAGTCCTCAGACACGTTTGCCTCGGACCAGATCTTCTGCACGCCGTCGACCGGGTCGACGAACGCCGCGTCCTGGATGGCAGACCACCGGAGGAACGCGTTGTGTCCAACGAAAGGCGCGACCTCGCCGTTTGCACATGCCATGGAGATGCACCGGTTGATGCGTCGGTTGAAGTACGCAATGCCATTCTCGAAGTAATGATGCGCAACCTGCATGACGTCCGACTCGTGTTGGAGGATCGCGACCTCAGGGCATTCTGCCAGCTCGCGCGCCGCATCTCGCAGACAGTCCTCGGGGACAACCGTGTCCGAATCAACGATCAAAACGATCTCGCCCATGCGGATGCTCTTCGCATTCGCTGCCCAAGGACGCCATTTCCCTCCGGTTTCCGCAAACGTCTCCTCAATGGCCATCTGGAGTGCGCGTTCCTCCGTATCGTACATGTCCTCATCTGTGAAGTCTGTACCGTATTCGATACCCTGCTTATGGTGCGACGCCATCGCGTCCTCGAGCCTCTTGAGGCATTTCTCAAGCTTGAGTGAGAGAGCAAGGCCGTAGTTTAAGTTTGACGCCTTCTTGAACCGCCCAGCGCGCTTAAACCCGCCAGGCGTGTCGTCGTGAGGCGGACGGGCGACGTAGCCAATGCCTGGGCAACAGAATCGATAATCAAAACCTTGATTAGTGTATAATATCTCCCAGCCCATAGAAAACCCACCATGATCCCTATAAAAAGCCATCCTCGCATTTCTTTCCTCCAGATCTAAGAGATGGAGCCCGTCGTCATTCACGAAGATGGCCGACGTACCACCCTGACGCGCATACGTCTGCATCGCCCGCTTCAGCGATTCCACGGATGGCGCACTGCGTTGGTAGGTTAGGAGAACATCATAAAGGTCGTAGAATGATAGAGGAGAAAGAAGGAAAGAGTGGGAGATCAATAAGACCGACAACATGAACTGCAAATCAAGCAGAACTCACATAGTTTTATCCAAACTTTCTTTATACACCGGCATCTGGATCGTCACATGCGGGAGTCCGCCCGAGTCGACGAGGGGGTTGGGTGTGGGTGGCACGGCACTGTAGAAGCGGCTGTTCGCGTGGAACTGTGCCACTGGGCCAAGTATGTACGAGAGCGTCGTCACGACCTGCAAGAGAATTAAGGTGTTAATCGAATTCTCGTGCGTTTGGGAAAAGACGGAGAAGGATGGGGTTGATTCCGAAGTAACCTCACCTGCATTGAGAAGAACAGCGAAATGCAGAACAAGAACGGGGAGGTCGCGAGCAAGGCGAAGCGCGTCGTGCCACCGTCGAGCGCCCATTCCTAAAGTATGTATACGTTAGCATCAGCGTTGGTACTATTGGAAGAAATCCTCGATCTCCAACCCATTCGAATCCATCAAGTTCTCATTCCATCTACCCGCCATCCAATCGCAGAGTCTAACTCAAACCTCAAATCCCAACCCAAACCACACTCCTCGAAAAGCAAAGAACTCACCTTTAAAAGCACCACCCCACCAGAGACAACGAAAAAGAGGGACGCGCCTGCACCTAGCCCGTTGTAGACGGGCGCGTAAAGTCGGATGGGGCGCGGGGAGGGTGTCCATCCTTCTTCCACGTCCTTCTCCTTCTCAGTCTCACTCACGTCCTTCCCGACGTCCTTCTCTCCTTTGAGTGTGTCCAAAGTGATATGAGAGTACTTTACAGCTGCGTCGGAGGCGAGAGCTCGAGAGTCTGACGTGGAACCGGAGGTGAGTTTTCGGTTGATCTGACCAGCCTTAGCGCGCCAGACAAGGCTGAGGAGCTTGTCCTCGAAGGAGTGGCAAGCGGGGACGATGGCTTCGAGAGTGTCAGCCCAGACGATAAGTGTGCGTTCGTCGCGCTGTTGGGAGCGATGTTGATGGTGAGCAAGATGCGTGAACGAAGAGAGGGGTGGTGAGACGTACAATAAACGCAGCACACTGCTCCTTGTCGGCGCGCGGGAGGCGGGCCATGGTGTCGAGGATCTGGATACGGGTGTTTGTATCGACGTGCAACGCGTTGGCTTTGTCCGACCTGCGGCAACGTGAGCAATTAGCCTCTGCTTCGCCTCAAATAAAGCATGTAGATAATGGAATGGAGAAGAAAGCAAGCGTAAGAAAGTTATCGAAACTCACACAGTATTCCACGCTGCTTGGACGGCCGCGCTGTGAAGCTTTACTGCGACAACGGGGTTGAGTGCGCGGACGGCGGTGGCAAAGGGCGCGAGAAAGGTGTTCTCATACGGGAAAACACGATATTCCGCCTCTGAGTCTGTCGTGGAGGATACACGGAGGCAGACACCGACGGAGACGTTCTCCTCGGCATGCTTGAACCAAGCGTCGTCTTGTGTCTTGCCGAAGACGTAGTGGAGGATGGCGTCGTATGCGTCGTAGTCCATCGTGGTTGCCATTGTGCTGGCAGTGCTTGAAGCAAATGAGGGTGTAGAGGAAAGTAAAGACAGGGAGTAGAGTGTAGTCAAGACGTAGAGTATGTGTGTGTTGCCAATGTAGTGGCAGGAAAGCGCGTTCAAGCTCTTATACGCGCGCAAACTTGAATAGGCTGGCCTCTCACGTGACCGGCTCAGCACAGCGTTTGAATTCATCGAATCTGTTTCGTTCCCGCAGCAACCTCCTCTCCCTAGCATCACGTTTGACTGCATCTCCTAAGGCTATCGACGTAGCTGTACGTTCCGCAATGAAAACATAGCATAAATTTGAAAGCTAATAATTGCATTTTATAACAGCAGTGCTAAAATGATTGACACACCTACCGAGATCTATACGAGGATCATTGAAGAATTCATATCCGCACACGCAGAAGAACCGACGCCGAAAGAGCCAGAAGAAGTCAAATTCGTCCCTCGTGGGTACTACCTGACACCCCTCCTTCGAGTATCCAAGCGATGGTACGCGAACAGCGCAAAGTACCTGTATCGATCTATAGCAGTCGGAAGCAACAGACGACTTCGGGGAAAAGAGATTGCGAAAGCCTTGCACAGAACGTTAAAGGCAAACTCTGAGCTAGCTGCGCTCGTCGAACGGCTTCAGCTGGGCATCGAAGATGCGCCTTTTGGTAGCCAAGGAGAATGGACACAAATGAACACCGACATTCTGCAGCTTTGTCCGAACGTCGTGCACGTTGAGATACGAGGGTACAGCGTCCCTCACGAATTCTATGCTCTGCTTAGCGTGTTGGAGAAAAAATCACTCGTCTCTTTCTCCGTAAGCTCGCGGTGCTTATCAGACGGTGATATTCCGCCGGGAGGTTGTATCTTGGACATATTCAACCTGATGCAAAATTGGCCAAAGCTTCGAAGCTTCCAGATGCAGGGCGGTCACGATGACTTTATTCCAGTTGATCCGTCTCCGATCTCTGGCTACTGCCCAGACCTCCGAGAAATCGAGATCACGGACTTTGTTTTGAATTCTTATTCGTACACAACTCTACGTGCACTATGTAGTGGCGGCTTAACGAAGCTTTCCATTTGGTTGGACTATGGTGACGAATCAGTGT
Source organism: Trichaptum abietinum (assembly GCA_910574555.1). Lineage (NCBI taxonomy): Eukaryota > Fungi > Basidiomycota > Agaricomycetes > Hymenochaetales > Trichaptaceae > Trichaptum > Trichaptum abietinum. Next base: position 2,660,104 of record CAJTBE010000010.1, on the reverse strand, counting down.
TAAACGAAGTGTGCGAATGTTTACGCGCATGGTCCGCGACGCTCGAGTACTTGAAGATATATTCCACTGACCACGGACCGAACCGGCCTCTAACCGAGGCGGTTGCGACTTTGAAGGAGCTTCGGGTACTGGAGACCGTTGGATTGGTTCTGGACTGCGGCGTTATTTCGAACCTCCCGCGGCTTGAGCGAATTTGCGTTTCGGTATGGAGTTACGGAGAATATGTACAACTTTTCACTCTTCTAGAAGACTCGGATAAGTTCCCCTCCCTTACTCACATTGCAGGAGAATTTATCCTCTGCATTGATTCAGCAGTGACCAGCGAATTTCTGAACATATGTCGCAGGCGAGAAATTCAGTTAGGATATGACTATTCGCCCTTTCTAACCCTTTTCACTACTACGCGCCGATCTTCGTCCATCTAAATATTCCACCGTCACTTATATCTTCTCAGCTCACCCTCCAAGCACCACTTTCATATTGTATGACTTGCACACTACGCAATTGTTTGCATACGTGCTCTGTTGGACTGTGTTTCAGAAATAAAGATTTGTTCCCGCAAAAACAATGGTCGGCTCAATCAGTAATACCCGTTCTCGTCATTGGTCGTAGTCATGGTTGTGATATTACCATGTCCGACGTTTTTTGTACCGCTAGCGGGTGCCTTTGGCTTCCGGGTCAAAGACTTGCATATTCCAGACTCAGCGACCTGCTTGATCACTTCCATCACCTTCTCTACTTTCTCGCGGTCGTTTCTCTCTAAGAAAGACGCTGGTTCGTTAGCGCTACCGATGAGATAATTTGGCGCCTGATTTCCAACCACCTCAAATAAGACAAAGCTCGTTCCTGCTGCAATGGCGCCGTATGACTTTCTGGCCAAGTTGGTCACATCAATGTTCTTGAGATGTGTGTAAGCATAGCTATTTTCCGCATCCCAATCCAGAGTCGTGTCTTTCTCGTCCATTGCCTCCACGAAGATAAGACGCTCAACTCTTGCATCCGGAGGCTGTTTGGACTCCGCACTTGTGACATAGTAGAAGAGATCGAGGACGGGAAATGTGTGCGTCCTGAAAGTATTCGGTGCGTCCCCGAAGTTAGACATGAGGTACAATTTGCCGGTGTTCATGAAGTATGTGTGAAATAAGACATTCCAAAGAGTCGCCGTAGAGCTATAGTCCTTGGCATCTGTTACGAGTGCGCGTCTGTACTTCTCATCGTCGGGTGCTCCTGGGAAGTCGTAGAACTTGGCCATTTTTATTCGTAAGATAATTTGCTGGAAGTGAGATAGCTTTAATTGACTTTGAAGACGATGTTGCGACTGCTTAAGTTCGCGACTGTGTGCTGAACTTGTATCGCTACACTGAAGCTAGATACGCCATTGAGATTTAGAAGTACTGGGACGAATGGGGAACGTACATGAGAGCGATGGCGAAGAGATTGATGATCTGCAAGAGTGCAATGGAAGGAGTCAGAAGGAGTTCCATTCCGCGTCGTGACCAGGGGTAGCCTGAGCACGCAAAACGTGACGTCACGCGTCAAGTCGCGTCGCGTCATCGACCACGACAACAAGGACAACTTCGAGCCTGAAGACAGTGTCAACATACGATGAAGACAGCAAATATTTCGCAATTCACCTACCCTCTCCTTTTTTGTGTCTCAAAATAGGTCTTTCCGTGGCCGGCAGTGCGAGGGGGCGATGGGCTTGACAGCGAGGTTTTTGGCGATATTGGATACCATATATTTCTGCAGTGAAGCAACATTCAGATATGAAATATGCCACCCTTGCGGTTCAGAATAATATTCAGAAATTTCGTCCAGGGGGTGAGGTTAAAAGCTACATGTGATACAAAGTACTGCAACATTTAGCGCTGAGCTACAGGACTTGAAAATAGCATAAATTTCAAGGTCGTTCTTTACTCCAACTGAATTTTTCGCTTGCGGCAGATATTTCGAAGTGCATCGATGGATTCCTCAGCGGCCTCAAAGCGGAGAAGAATATAATTAAGGGAGGGGAAATTTTCCGACTCTTTCAGATGACTGGAAAGGTCCTGGATCCCTTCCGCACTGTGGCGAAAAAGGCAGGAAAAGCGCTCGAGCCGCGGGAGTTTTGAAATAAAGCCAAGGTCCAAATTCATCTTGGTGACATCCAGCTCCCGAAGGTCTATTAAAGTAGCGATAGTCTCGTGTAAAGGTCCATACGGATCGAAGCGATTTTGTATGTCGATCTTGAGGTACTCAAGGGTCCGGGACCATGTGCGTAAGCATTCGCACAGTGCATCTACCGCTGCATCACCGCTGCTGCCGAACCGATAAAGCGAAATGGCGAGCTTTGAAATGCCACCACTACACATGGCATGTAGAGCTCTATATTGGCTGGCTTGAAGAGTAGCGCCAGTGAGTGTAATTTCTCGGAGGTCTGGGCAGCAGCTAGAGACCTGAGGCACATCCAACATTATTGCATCTTCACCTAGGTCGTCTCTCCTAAATCGGTCCGCCCAGATGCTTCGAAGCTTTGGCCAATTTTGCATCAAGTCAAGGATCTGTGAGTTTTGGCCTCCTTTCCCCCGTTTTAGGACTGATAGGTATTGGTTAGATATGCGGAAAGAGACGAGGGATTTCTTCTTCAGCGCGGTGACCAGAGTATCCAGCTCGGAATGTTCGAAGCCGCGGACCTCCACGTGCTCCACGTTGGGACAGAGCTGCAGAATATGGATATTTGTCTGTATCCATTCTGGATCGTGTTGGATATTTGGGTCCAAGTGTCTTTGTGAGTGATAGATGGGATCAATGCCCAACTGCAGTTGTTTGACGAATGCGGCTAGCCGAGAGTTCATTGCCAGCGTTCTGCACAAGTCATTCGCAACCTCACGCCCCTCTCGAGGACGGCTATTAGTTCCGAGGCGATCCTCGTCACATCCAGTAGTTTCTCTAAAGGGAGCATCACTTCCGACCGCTATGGATGTGTATAGATACTTGGCGCACATCGCGTACCAGCGTTTGGATACACGAAGGAGGGGTAAAATGTACCACCGTGGAGTAAATTTGGTATCTTCTAGGTTGATCTTGCCTTCCATGTATGCTGATCTCTTTCGCCATGTTTTTTCGTGTTCTGATATGACATCTTCGATGATAATTCCCAGAATCTCCGAAGGTGCGGAGTAGTCGCACATTATTTCGAAGTGATAGTATGTCTGTATTACTTTGAGCTCTAAGCCGGAGAGATCACTACGGGACGTACATCGATAGGCTCTTGAGATGTTGTCAACGGATTGCCACGAATCTGCAAGGAGAGGAGGAAGCGGGCCTGTTGTCGTTGTGAAACGGTGACACTGGCAATGACAATGACGCGTCTTAGTCTGCCCTAAACAGCTAGAAGCAATCTTTCCTCGCTCTAACCAGACTCTTCCTAGCTGCTAGATGCTGGGCTGTTGTCTTCAGCGTCACGCAACTTCCGACACAGCGAGATCGTCATGTCGCTGTCCCAAGTTTTGGTTAAAAAAATATTTATCATCGCTTTCGTGAGAGGCGCCGCATGATTTCTGGTCGAACACCGCTTACACGACTCAACTAGGCGGGCGCATCGGACGCATCAACACAACCTCAATGAAGCCTGGTAACACGAAAGGAAGAGCGGGGACGAGTAGGATGGTAGTGATGAGGATGGCTGGCTAGGGTTGAGGGGCTGCACTGGGAATCACGGAGAGGAAGTACGACGAAGAGTGCAACCCAGAAGTTGACTAGAGGTGTGTACTGTTCAATTCCTATATATTGAACAAGCCTCTAATCCCTCAACACCTCTTCCACTCTAAGTCAAGCAGGATAGCGCAACTCCTGTAGTGCAAGGATGATCCCATCGATCCAGTCCTTTCGTTGCCCGCTCTGGTCGAGCTTTCGATGTCGATTATTTCTCGATCAATCCGAAGGAGGGCAGGGATGTTAAGGAAGGGTGGCCTGCGGACCCGGTTAGTCTACAAGGTGCAACCATACGTGCTGTACGGTCCCTCTCTAAATGATGAACAACTATACCCATCTAAACACTCTTTTTAGCTACCCAGAAGTGCCTTACGTCGCCATGCAGCACCTAGATCGTACGCGCTCATCGGTGCAGGCCAATGTCTTCACCTCTACATTCTATTCAGCCATTTTCACGAAGCATCCTGTGCATTTCTTCCTAGTCACAAACACCACCGACCATTCTCGCGGAGGATCGATGGGGCTTCAACAGCTTCACAAAGCTAGACACTGCAAAAAGGACTTGGTCGAAATCTCTTGAGTGGCTGTGCGGTACGCCTTCGATACACTTGTACTGCTTCAAACCGAAAACTGACGATGTTGCCTTTGAATATTTGCATTATGAACGTTCCAAGGCCTCTCGCTATTCGAAACACGACGGATACCTCCACTGTCACCCACGTACTGCAGACTCTCCGTCACTCCCAACGCTTCCGTCAACTCTCCCTGTCTTGCAGGCGTACGTAAGTACCTGTCGTAAGACTTAGACGTCGACGTGTAAAACGGCATAGATGCGGAGGCGAAGGATCTCGGTAATAATATTCGTTAGGATTCCCTTTTGATCGGCAAGTGTCGTTAGAAAAAGAAGTCCGTGTTATCATATCCAATTTGAATGTCTCGCCTGCTACATATATTCCGAAGTTCGTAAGTTAGCGCAGGATTATGAAGGCCGGAGTGTGAGCTTCCTGCAATGTGAGCGAGGGAGGGAAACTTCTCCGAGTCTTTAAGGAGAGTGGAAAGTTGTTGTAACCATTCTTCGTGTTTCCACTTTGTAAAGCAATAAATTCGCTCGAGCCGCGGAAGGTTAGAAATAGCGCCGTAGTCCAGTCGCAATCCATTGAGTTCCAGTACACGAAGCTCCGTCAAAGTCGCAATTGACTCACTTAGAGGCGGATACGATTCGTTGTGATAAGAAACTATCCTCAAGCACTCGAGCGTTGCGGACCATACACGTAGACATTCGCACAATTCGTGTGTCGCTGATTTGCCACTAAAGTCTTTTATCCAAACGGAAAGTTTCGTTACGCCGCTGCTGCACATCGCACGTAGAGCTTTGTATGAAATGGGACGCAAAAAAACGTTCGTGATGCCGATCTCTCGGAGGTCTGGGCAGCAGCCAGATATCTGTGACATATCCAATGTCATCCATTCCGCGTCCTCGTAAAAACCCTCCACATGAATGCTTCGAAGTTTCGGCCAATTTTGCATCAGGTCGAATATCAGTGAGATCCTACCTCCCTCATTCGGTGCGGTGTTCGATAGGTACCGCGAGGTTATGGAGAAAGAGACGAGTGACTTTTCCTCTAGCGCACTAACCAGAGCATCGAACTCGCAAAGTTCAGACCCGCGTATCTCGACGTGCTTCACGTTCGGACAAAGCAGCAGGATGCCAGTGTTCGTTTGTGCCCACTTTCGTCGGTTGTTACTAAAATTGTCATTCAAGATGCCCAACTGCAGCTGTTCGACGAGCGCGGCTACCTGAGAGTTCGCCTTCAACGTTCTGTGCAAGGCTTTTGCAATCTCTTCTCCTCGAAGTCGTCTGTGGCTTCCCACGGCTATGGATCGATACAGGTACTTTACGCTGTTCGCGTACCATCGCTTGGATACTCGAAGGAGTGGTGTCAGGTACCCTCGAGGGATAAATTTGACTTCATTTGGGTCTTTCGGCATTGGTTCTGCGTGTGCGGATATGAAGTGTTCAATAATCGTCGCATAGATATCGGTAGGCGAGTTGTTCATTTTGGGCACTGGTATTATAGAAGTGCATTTGTTAACTTTACGCAGAGATTCCACTGCGAGACGTACAGCTACGACGATAGCCTTTGAAGATGCTGTCAACGTGATGCGAAAGAGAGGAGAAAGCCTGAGGCTACATAGCGCTATTGTGAGGGTTGTCGACCTGCCCTGAACTGGATTTCCAAATAAGGATGACTCTAATTTCCGCACGGATGGACTGGTCTGTTAGTATCTCGCCATCCGTGCTACTTACCTATTGGTGGAATCGGCTGCTCTATGGCCAAGTCCTGGGATGTTATTTATCGAGTCCGAGTCTACGTCTTATGGACGTTATTCAAGATTGTGTTTCTCGAGTGCGCGAAGCCTGAGGAGGCGAAGGCTTTTCCGTGGACTCAGAAGGCATTTGCTTCGCACCAGCAGAAGAGGACGAAGACGAGTCAGTAGTGTTCTGTGCGGTCGTGGTCGTGCTATCTGCGATTCCACCACACTCTGTACCGCCCGCGGGCGGGTACCCATGGCTTCAGAGGCAAAGACTTGCAGTCTCCCAACTCGGCAACCCGCTTGATTACTTCCACCGCTACCTCAAGTTTTTCGCGGGTATTCTCGTCTGAGAAAGGCGCTGGAGTGTCTGCGCTACCGATCAGATACGCTGGGGCGTAGTCTCCGACAACCTTAAATAAGACAAAGTTCGTTCTTGCTAAAATGGCTCTGTACGACTTCCGGGCCATGCTGGTTCCATCCACACTTTTGAGATAGGCGTAAGCATAGCTTCTCCGCTTCCCAATCAAGATCTGGGTCGTTTATGTCCATGGCCCCCACGAAAATAACGCGCTCAAGCCTTGCCTCCTTAAGTTGCTTGGTCTATGCACCGATGATGTAGTAGAAGAAGGCAATGACAGGAAATGTGTACGCTCGGAAAGTAATTGGTGCGTCCCTGAAGTTAGAATGGAGGTAGAGTCTATGCCCACCGAAGAAGTATGTTTGAAACAAGACACTCCAAACAATCGCCGTAGACTCAATATCTGTAGCATCTGTTATGAGGCCGCGTATGAACTCCTCCACGTCGGGCTTTCCTCAGTGGGTAATGGAAAAAAAACTTGACCATCTTCGTGGGTTTGGACGTGAGACATGGTTTGCGTCGGTAAGATGTGAGCATTTTCTCTTAAGCTAACTTGTCAATTGTTGTCGTAAGGTTGAAGATTGTGCTGGTGCGAGCGCAAGATCGTCCGTGACGAACTGACTGTCACGAAAGCGGAGGTCTGGAGATGCCGGCAACTTCAAGTAGAAATGAAACTCCAATCTCCATCGCTCCGAGTTCACCGGATTATAGTAGACAACCACTGGCAATGAGCGACAACTTTGTACAAATAAGAATAACCAGAAGAGTGTGGAAGACAATGATAAACAACTGCGATAATGTCGAACATGAAGCCCAGGTAGGGCGGCAACGGCAGCGGCTCGTATTCTGCTTTTCGTACATGTGGTATATATTCCATTTTCTTGTCAGTTCCGGGAACCCTAGTAAAAAGGTACTACTAATCTCAGCTTGACAGGACTTTCCAGTGCTAGACTTCGCCTCCTTTGCTATCTCACCGAGATCAATACAGAAGACATAATTCTTTTCCTTTTCCGCGCCCTTCTACGACAGTGAGCCATAGTTCATTCTCAAATACTTCTGCTACTGTGTCCCTTCATCCATAGTATATTGCCAACAGTCTATGTCATGACCCTTGTCCTTCTGATTCAAGCTTTCGGTAGCGGGAGTGAGTCGGCAGGGAAGAAGAAGCCCGTTTCCTTCGGCTACACATCAAAGAAGCCGTGTTAGACAATTTTTTGAAGCAGAGGTTAAGTACATACCTCCAACCAGCCAGACTGCTGGAGTTCGAGTAATAGCTCGCTCTTGTGTCTGAAGTATGTATCCCATAACTTTAGTTCGGTAGAGTTGGGGTATGTTACGATCGCACTCACGCCTCCACAGCCGCCAGGTCTGCGTACCTAGGGAGATTACATGTAGTACATAAATCTTTGAAGAGAGAAGGGAACAGCTAAACATACTTCTCCCAAACTGCGAACTCATCACCAAATCGCACAATCTCGTATAGGAGTGTCCCTGGCTCGGCGTCCGAGTCCGCGCGGGCCTTCAGGTTGGCGAGCAGCTGCGCTGCAGCGTCGGCTTTTCCCGGGTTTGCAGTCAGCTGCAGATGATCGACGGACCGATGGATCGCGACCAGGGAGTAGACGGAAGATGCATAGCATGACATATACAAGTAAGAGACTATGACTTCAGTAATACTGCAAAATGCAGGCAGAAGGTCCAACGTACGCGTAGGCTAATGACGATTGCCCCTTTGATGTCTTTCGGTGTTTCTGCCATCCTTTGTTCTTGAGCGAGCTAGCGTGCCTTGTGTCAACAGTGAAGAGATGAACGGGGCTGTATGTCGAATGCAACTACTACTGAGGTTGCATTATATATACATACGAGCCAGTGGGCAAGCGTCAGCTTTCTCGGTCAACGAAGAAGTTGACCTTACTAACAGATTGCAATCAGTTATTCCTGTTAGTCATTTCTCTGTACGTGAGCGAGATTGCGGGCATAGTGTCAGCATTTAAGTCGGCAGTTGCTAGACGCATGGTCCTCTGCAGATTCTACCGGGCGCACTCGGGGCTCGCCTCGCGTCTATGGGGAAGGGTAGACAGTCTGTGGGCGGCCTAACGAAAAGGCCACGCAGTGTGCCGCCCTCAAGCAGCGTGGCCCTCCACGACTGACGCAGCCCTCCGCAGCCTTTGGTTCGGCCTTTTTGTCGTGCTGAGTCTGTGGGGCTCAAAGTAAATATGCTTGTGCCGTCGGGTAGAGAATACCGATACGAACGGAAGAGAGTGAGCCATAAGTTGGCATGACACGTACTCATCTGTGAGCTCGGCAGACTCGAGCCGGGGGGTGGGGGTACACAACATCCGTACTGCAGTACACCCGAACTATAATGTCCCCAAAATCACCATCATCATATGAAGTTTAATATAGCCCAGTTTACATCGGACGTTTTTTCTCGATTTTAGTTATCTTGAAGGCACTGGAAAAAGGTCCGTACCTACTATAATGCCAAGGGCATTGAACAACTGGGATCTAGGCCTTTGGACGATTAAGTTTAATTTCCTTGTGCGCTTTCAGCTATGAAGAGTTGCCCATTAAGCCAGTATCAATGAGAGGAAGAACAAAGCACGCTGCACGACTGCACTGGCAATTAGGAACTGACAGTCGGGCGTCACGGTCTTTTCGGCTGGCACTGGCACTTGCAGTGTGGCAGTGCCGACGGAACCGCGACGACGCGATTCGGCTTGCCCTAAACTGGGCTCACTGAGCAAAGCACGACTCACCACGCCAAGACTCGAAAAGCTCTCTTGATCTTCGTCTCAGACTCATTCTTTCCAATAGCTCATATTCTCTTTCAAACAGATCAACGAAGGCATAAATGCAACGAGCTGGTTGTAACGAGTGGTAAGGTCTTTCAAACCCTTTCTACAGTACTAGTACTAAGCCACGAAAATAACCCTATCAGTTAAACTAGTCACTAATTATATACTGTAAGGATAAAACGCCATCGCGTAGTCTTCGTGGGCGAAGCTAGCGAAAAAGCATCGTGGAGCTGTATTGTTCCGAAAACATCAAACCGGAATCTTCATGTGCAGTCTCGCCAGATCCTTTCAAAAGAATAGCATGGCCTTCATATGAGTCACTGCAACCACTGCGAGGAATGTCTGGTCGAACACCGCTTGCATCCCTCAACGAGGCGCATCGGGTGCATCAACACCACCTTAATGAGGTCTGTTAATACGGAAGGAAGAGCGGGATGCAAGTGGGTTGCGAAGGATGGCAGTGAAGAGGATGAGCTGACGAAGGTTGAGAGGCTGGCCTGAGAGGAAGTACGACGAAGAGTGCGACCCAGAAGTCGATCAATCCGAAGTAGAGCAAGAATACTAAGGAAGGGTGGTCGGCGGAGCCAGTCAGTCGGCAAGGTGCTACCATACGCGCTGTACGTTCCCCCTCAATGATGAACAACTACACCTATCTGAACGCTCTTATCAGCTACCCGAAGTGTCTCACACCACCTTGCAGGCATCAAGCTTGTACGCTCATATCGGTGCAGACCAACGTCCTCGCATTCTCATTCTATTCACCTATCTTCACGAAACATCTTGCGAACTGCTTCCTCGCTGCGTCAAATCTTACCGACCGATGAGGCTTCAACAACTTCACAAGGCCAGACATGTTAGAAAGGATTTGGTCGAAAGCCCTTCAGCAGGCTCTGCGGTACGTCTTCGATATACTTCTGCGGCTTCGCACCGATAATTGACGATGCCGCCAGTAAAGATTTTGCTATAAGCTTCCAATGGCCTCTCGCTATTTGGAACATGATGGACACTACCAAGTACTGCACCCTCCCACGGTGCTCCCGTCTGACAAGGTTCTGGAAGTACCTGAGATCAGGTGCTTACGTTGCTCTATCGACAATCTTGAGATCGAAGGAGACAAGAGTGGGGACGGTTTACACATTGTTGATGAGGTCGCAGACAGCCGCGATCTGCGCCGACTAAGCACAATGCACATGTTTACTTTACGGTTAGTCTTGACTACTACGCTTACGCGGCTTAAACTGAGAGACCATCAGCGTCGACGAAAGAGTACGTTCAAGAGCAATGCTCCATATCGGATTTATAGCAGATTTGGACCTATCGTCCGTCGCCAAGAAAATCCTCGATGGTAGGCCAACGCTTGATGCAGCACGATAGGCAGCGCAGGAAGCAATCTGATAGGACATATTGGACGTCGAACCAGTAAGCACTTGGGTCTAACTCCATTGGTCTCTACAGCAAGGGCGAACGCATGTTCAACATGTAAGTTTCCCTCTGAAACTAAAATTGACCTTCTTACTGACTAAGCAAAAACGACAGCATTCTCCCGGCGTCGTCCTCTGCGCGCTGGCATTGTACTTCGAATCTGGAAAGACTGGATCAATAGCCCCGACGCTCGTGCGGAGCGGTTGTGGCAGAAGACAGTCAACTTCTTTGTCAGTATCTGGAGCCCGATTGATTCGGAGTGAGGGCCATATATTCTTGTTTGTTGCGGTGTGGAGAACCTAGGCGATCCTGAGTTTGTCGGAGAAGCTGGCATCAGCTCCATCTTTCCTGCGTTCTCCCGTTAGCAACATGCGCCGTCACCAAAGGCGCACGCAGAGTCGAGGTGGTTCAATTTGGAGCCCACCATACTGTTGCGTTCTCGTGTTAGATTGCGAAGATACTATAGGAGTGGATGGTGTGGGTGGAAGTTCTCCTAATCGTAGCTCAACTGGTCCGGTATATTGGCGGGACACTTGAATGGTACGATGAAGCATGTGATTTCAGGTTTTATGTGCTAGTGATACTCGTCTGAGGATACATACTACGCTGGGATACCCCACACAATTTGCAAGCCATGTACATGTAATTTTCGTATACCGTTTTGCAGAACTCACTTAGAACAATGATTTATTTTCCAAAATCTTTCATATAGGCTTCATACAATTAGCTACGTAACGCGCGCCTCTTGCAGTTGTAATAAGATGCTAAATTAAATTTTATAGGGCAAAGCAATAACATGAAGACGAGAGGTTGGAGCATTTAGTGCCAATCTACTGGGCCCGAAAAAACATCGATGATGGGGCACACCTCTATCCATCCCTCGCTGTCTAACTCATATTCATGCAGCTGAATGTTCCGCCCACGACAAATATCTTGAAGTCGTTCGCTAAGTTGTGCGTCTTCGGCGAGGCTGAGCACAACGTGAGTGAGCGAGAGGAACTTCTTCGAATCTTCGAGATAAGTAGAAAGAAGTTGTATCTCTTCCTCCGTGAATTGCGACAGGCAAGCAAAGCGCTCGAGCCGCGGGAGGGTTGAGATAAATCCCAAATCCAGCTTCATCCTACCGATCTGCAGCTGCCGAAGCTCCCTTAAAGCAGCAATGGCCTCGTCTAAAGGGCGATACGAATCGATGTACTCCTCCACGTACACGTCTATCTTGAGGTACTCAAGGGTGGGAGACCAAGCGCGTAAGCTTTCGCAAAGTGCGTCTAGTTTGCCATCATGGAGGTTCTCCTCATCTAGGTTCAACAGCGAAACAGAGAATTTTGTTACGCCGCCGTTGCACATCGCGCGCAAGATTGAATATTCGCTGGCATGTAGATGTGCGCGGTAGATGACGATTTCTCGAAGGTCTCGGCAACAGCCATAAATCTGAGTCGAAGCCAATGTTAGCGGGTCCTCCGCCGTCTCGTAGCTCGGTACACGCTCCACCTGGATGCTTCGAAGCTTCGGCCACTTTTGCATCATGTCACGTAACTGTGAGAACCTACTCCCTCCAGACGGCGAGAAGCTTCCTATGTCCCGCTGAGATATACAGAAAGAGACGAGCGACTTCGTCTTCAACACATCCACCAGCGCTTTGACCTTCGAAACATCGTATCCGTCGAACCCGCAGATCTCGACGTGCTTTACGTTCGGACAGAGCTTCAGGATGTTGGTGTTCGTTCGAATCTGTTCATCATAAGATTGACTGTTGCATTCAATGCCCAGATGAAGCCGTTCGACCATTGCGGCTGTCTGAGGGTTCGCCTCCAGCGCTCTGTACAAGGCCTCCGCGATCTCTTGTTTATCGCTTCCAACGGATTGGTACAGGTACTTTACGCTTATCGTGTACCATCGCCTGGACACCTGAAGGATGGGTGTAAGGTACCACCGGGAGATAAAATTGGCTTCAGGCAGATCTTCTGGATTTGATCTTGGGTCTTCTGTTACGAGATTTTCAATGATAGTTGTCAAGGTTTCGGTAGGTAAGGATGCGTCGTTCATGATCTAATATTATTACAGCAAGCTTTAGTTTTGAACTGTACACTAGACTATCACTGCGGGACGTACATATGGGTCTCGGAGCGGAAATCAGTCTTCGTAAAAAGAAAAGTCCTATATTTAGATGAAGGACCGAGTTCAAAATAGAAGAGCGATGATAGCTATCTGATGGGCGTTTGAACTCTCCCACGTTCTCTGAGCCAGGGATCGAAAGTGGCTGACTGTGACCATGATATACTTTTGGTTGTATCATTATGGTTTTAGAGAAAGCCCAAACAGCCAAGATTCTTTATTCTGAGGGCCAACTAAAACCCTTTTGGGACATTTATCTCTGGATTAGGCTTATACTACTATAATAAATATACAATACCCCTTGTGATGCGTGACTCAAAGAGAATTCGAAAATGTACGCGTCTTCTGGCTTTCCCTGCAGGTTGTAAACGACTAAAGTTAGAAGCAATCGATACTACGCTCCTGGATGATGATCCCACTGATTTGTCCGGCAAGAACTCATGGCTAGAATTATTGATATTTCTTTGACAATACTCTGTTATGTATACTACCATGATAATGCATATACCAATACAGTGCACAGTTGATACAAATTCTAAAACATTTAGAGCTAAGCTACAAGACCTGGGGGGGGGGGGGGGGGGGGATATAACGAGCATCGTTAGAGAAGAAAGTCCTCGGTTGGGCTATCTCCACTCTAGCTTCGTTCCAGCCGAATGTTCCGTCTGTGGCAAATATTTTGAAGTTCGTTGGGAAATTCCCACCCGAATTGAAGTGCGATGAGATTAAGGGAGGGGAACTTCTGCGAGTCACCCAGATGATTGGAAAGGGTGTGTAGCTCTTCCTCTCGATGGAGCGAACGGCAAACCAAGCGCTCGAGCCGCGGGAGTCTGGAAATCGATCCATAGTCCAGCTTCAACGTATCCAATTGCAGTTCCCGAAGCTCTCCCAAAGCGCCAAGAGCCTCATCCAAAGTGTGATTCAAGATACCATAATTAAACACGCCTGTCTTGAGGTGGTCAAGGGTCGGGGACCATGCACATAAGCATTCACTCAGTGCATCTACCGCTGCACTGCCATCGTTGCCAGCCCGGCGGCCGTATAGCGAAATATCTAACTTCGCTACTCCGCCGCTGCACATAGCACGCAAAGCTATAAGTTCGTTGGTGTGTACACCAGAACGGGTGATGACGATTTCGCGGAGGTCTGGGCAGCAGCCAGAGATCTGAGACGTATCAAGTACTACCGGATCTTCTGTCCTTTCGTTATTCAGAAACCCGTCCACCCGGATGCTTCGAACCTTCGGCCACTTTTGAAGCATGTCCACTAATTGCCAAAAGCTGCCTCCCTTTCCCCATCTGGCGACTGATAGGTACCGCGTAGATATGCAGAAAGAGATTAGTGACTTCTTCTTCAACACATCAGCCAGAGCTTCGAGCTCGGAACCTTCAAATCCACAGATCTCGACGTGCTCCACGTTCGGGCAAAATTGCAGAATGCGGATGTTTGTTTGCGTCCATTCTGGTTTCTGTATCGCGGCTGGGAGCGTGCTAGGATGCTTTTGCGGGTGACAGACAATTTCAGTACCCAACTGTAGTCTTTTGACGGATGCTGCTAGCCTAGAGTTCGTCGCCAACGTTCTGTACAAGTCCTCCGCAACCTCGTGTCCCTTTCGAATCTGGTGCGTCGCCTGGCGAACATAGACTTGTCGCCGTTTTATCCATGTATAGTAGTTCTCGCCTCCTTCCACAGGAAAGTTAAAGGGAGCATCGCTTCCAACAGCTATGGACCCGTACAGGTACTTCGTGCATACCGCGTACCACAACTTGCAGACTCGAAGGAGGGGTGTAAGGTACCACCGGGGGACGAATCGCTGATATGAGTCTTTATGTTCTGCTACCGCACAATCTGATATGACGTCTTCAATGATATTCGCCAAGGTTTCGGTGGGTAGGGATGTGTCATTCATAATCTAATAATATTATAGCGAGCCTGTTAGTATTGAACTCTTCGGCAGACTATCAATATGGGACATACATCGATGATTCTCCGGGCGGGAAATCAGTCCTCGTATTGTATGAATAAGAAAGAAAAGTCCTATATTGGATGGAGGTGTTGTAGTGGTCGAAGATAGAAAAGCGATAAGCAGCGGTTTGAACTCTCTCACTGCCAGTGCACGTGGCACTCCGAATCCAGTCCGAGTCCGCCGCGAGTCGCCGGTGAAGTTCAAGTTTATCAGTAGTTTCACACGGTCTTAGCACACATAAAAGGCACCGCTACTAAGTTGAGTAAAACAATACGGAGCTTCAAGTCAATCCCTTCAAGCTGAGTACTATGTCTGCACTGGTAGAGTGAACATACTGTATGAAACATTAACTTTTCTTGACTTCTCCTGTAGTCCCCGATTGATACACTATCTCTGACTCTTCAAGCAACGTTTATTGAAAGAAAAGGGTGCGAAGCAGCTCTACCGCTGACATTCCAAAGGGTAGACCTTCCAACAGACTTCGTAGAGGACTATAGCAACCAAAACTATCGCGAGACCCGGCACCTAGCCACGTACCCACCATCCGGCCACATCGATCTTCAAGCAGACCTGGGTAATTTCATCGCTTCGGGTCGCAGTGGACTCGTTTACGAGGTTCAGTCACCGACGAATTTGATCGAATCCGACGGGCGGCACGTACGAGTCCCGCCCTTGGTCTGTAAGATCGCAGCACGCGAGCGCAACAAATGTCTTGCAAGGGAAATGTGGTTTTACGACGAGATGCAAACCATCCAGGGCATCGCCATCCCGCGGTGCTTCGGGCTCTTTGAGGCTGTTCTTCCGGAAGGTATGGATCGAGATTTCTTGCCATGGAACTCCGCGGAGAATCATCCAGACGAAGGCGACAGTACGCCCGACGATTATTTGAAAAAGCCAGAACAGCTGTACAAGGATATTTACGTTGGTGCATTCGAGGAAACACCTGAAAATAGGACAATCTTAACACGTTTGGAAGACCCAAGGCGTGTGTTGCTATTGCTATTAGAGCGCCTTGGCGGGACATTCTTGCCTGTTGGGAAGCCCATCTCAGATGAATTAAAGTGAGCTAGTTATTTATTTTCTGAGTCGCTCATATGGTGAGATTCTCTACAGGAACGACGCTTACGCAGCCTACGATGTCCTGTCCGAGCTCGGATACGAGCATCTTGACGTACGACTCGATAACTTACTTGGAACGCTTGATTCACCTCTCGCATTGCCTGGAATACCTTCGTCGCAGCACGGACGCACGCTCAACTGTCGCATCATCGACTTTGAACTGTCTAGGAAAACAACGGGGTTCAAGGAGTTGCTGAAAAGGGACATGCATAGACCGCTGGAAAAGCTTATTACAGGACTCCCGGACGGTTATATTCTAAACCAGCGCTAGTTCTGAGAGAGATTAGTTAGAGTTTGTAGTAATCTGTAGTAAAAGAAAGCAAAACAGGGTCGGTTTGTGGAGATATTATGCACTTTCGTTATATGTACATAGAAAGTAGAAGAGCTTGATACATGTGACTGAAGCAAATGTATGTCCCTTGTATTCGAATTATGATGAAATACTGGATTTCACAAAGAGAAGTGGATAGCTACATAGGATAAGATAGAATGGAAGAATCGGCATCGAGCTACAGGGCCTAACAATCAGGTATGAGGAGTGCCGTTAAAGAATGAAGTCCAAAGTTGGAAAGAATCCAAACTCAATCTTTCGCTTAAAGCACATAACCTCTACTTCGTTGGGAAATACAACATAATCAAAACGAAGTATGAGGCACTTGAGGGAGGGGAAGTTCTGCAAGTCTTTAAGATAACTGGAAAGGGGTCTTACTTCTTCTATACTGTGCGCCGGAATGCAGGCAAAACGTTCAAGTAGAGGGAGTCTGTAAATGGAATCAAAATCGATCTTCATCCTGCCGAATTGCAGCTCGCGAAGCTCTCGTAAGGTGCTAATGGCATCGTTTAAAGCCGGATACGGATCGTTGTAGCCTGAATCTATTTTGAGGTACTCAAGCGTCGGGGACCATGCGCGCAAGCACTCGCAGAGTGCGTCTGTCGCCGCATCGCCGCTGCTTCGGACCCGATTTCCGTATAGCGAAACAGCGAACATTGTTACGCCTGAGCCGGACATGGCATGTATACGTCTGAGTTCGCTGGAACTCAGAGCATCACCGGTAATGACGATTTCTCGGAGGTCAGGGCAACAGCGAGAGACTTCAGACGTATCCAACGTTGCCGGGGTTTCCTCCATGTCGTCGTCCTCAAAGTTCACCACCCGGAAGCTTCGAGGCCCCGACCATCGATGCGTCATGTCCATTCCCGGTATTTCCCTTAGAAACTTCTCTGCCCGGATGCTTTTTATCTTTGGCCACGTCTGCATCATGTCGATGATCTGCGAGACGCTTCCACCCTTTCCTTGTCCTTGAGTCGAGTAGGATAGGTCCCACGTGGTTAGGGAGAGAGAGACGAGCGATTTCGTCTTCAACACATCAACCAGAGCATCGAGCTTGGATTGTTGGAACCCGCAGACCTCTACGTGCTCAACGTTGGGACAGAGCTGCAGAATGCGGATGTGCGTCTTGGTCCATTCTGGACCTGGTTTGAGACGAGAGTATGTAATTTGCCCTGGCTCTTGATCGTTGGGCTCGATACCCAGCTGCAGCTTTGTGATGAATGTGGTGAGCCTAGAGTTCAAAGACAACGTTTTATACAAGTCCTCCGCGACCTCGTGTCCCATTCGGATTCGTCGAGTTGCCTGGCGAACATAAAGTTGACGGCGTTCGTCCGTCTGAAAGTAGGGCTCTCTTTCTCTCGCAGGAAATTCGAATGGGGCACCACCTCCAACGGCTATAGAGTTGTATAGGTACTTCGCGCATACCGCGTTCCATCGTTTGGATACTCGGAGGATGGAAGTAAGGTACCAGCGAGGGATGAATCTGATAATTTTACGGTGGTTTGGCATTGTCCTTGCGTATTCTGAGATGACATCTTCAATGATAATCGCCAAAATTTCTGTGGGTAGTGAGTCGCTCATTTTAAGCGCTGGTACTGTAATATAAAAGCGCCTTTGTTAGTTTTGAATGCCACGCCAGAGTTATCAGTGATCACTGTAAGACATACATCGATGGCCTTCTCAGATGTTTTCAACAATATACCAGAGAAGAACGAAGGAAAGTAAGAAGCGGCCAACACTCAGGCTGAGTCGTCTTTGTAGTCCTTTCGATGTGGCTCACTGGCAAGCGGCAACTGTGATGGTAGTACGGTACTTTCAGTGCCACTGGCAGTGGCACGTGAATGACACGACTTCGCCTGCCCTAACTTCGCTATTACCGGGCTCTTGCTAACGACTACATAGTTGCTGGGTTGTTTTCTCGCCATTGTATATCAGTGATATACATACAGCTACAGTCCTCAACACCTATTCATAGGCGACACTTGAGTTGCTTCTTATCGCGGCCGAAACAAATACGTCATACGAACGCCGAAAGAAAAACGTATTGACTGCGCGGACTCTAAAGGCAATTACACCCGGGATATGATGTCCAAGATAAGCGGCTCTACCGTTCAATCGATAACATCCCCTTGGAACGTTCCACACAGTCTTATTTACGCTCAATGCTTTGCCCTGCAGGGAAGGTTGATTTGGAGTGATAGGAGTCAGGCCAGTGGCGGAGCCTCTTCAAAGGACTTGCACCCCCTACCGACTCCCGAGAGAGATCTGCTTGGCTTCTTCCACCTTCAGTCAAAGTTGTCTATCATTTTGTTGCATCCCGTCATAACCAGGGAGCGGTGGAAATCATTTGGTTTGTACTACTGTATGTAGTCGGAATATGATACATTTGTGAACTAAATAAGGTGAAGGGTGAAGCTATATGTGATACGAAATACTAAAACATTTATCACCAAGCTACAAGGTTGAGAATACATTCAATGATGGGAAATGCCATTACAGAAGGAAGTCCGCTGTCAGTCTATCCCCTGGCCGGTATTGTCCTAACTGAATGTTCCGCCTACTACAGATATCTTGAAGCTCCTTCGGAAATTCTCCCCGCCCGGGACGGAGTACGATGTGATTAAGGGAGGGGAACATCTCCGAGTCTTCTAGACGTCCGGAAAGGGCTTGCATTTCTTCATATTTGCAGACCGAAATGCATGCAAAACGTTCGAGCCGCGGGTGTTTTGCGATACAGCCAAAATCCAACCTCAGCGAACGGAATTGCAGCTCCCGAAGCTCCTTTAAACTTGTAATAGCCTCGGCTACAGGCTGACTCCACTCGCGATAGCTTGGTACGTCGATCTTGAAATACCTAAGGGACGGGGACCATGCACGCAAGCATTCACACAGTGCTTCTACTGTGTCACCAGTCCCGCCAACCCGGAAATTGTATAGTATAATGGCGAGCTTTGTCAACCTATTCCTGCACATGGAACGTAGAGACCTATAATCGCTGGCATGCAAAGCACTACCGTCGATGACGATTTCTCGGAGGTCAGGGCAACAGCCAGAGACCTGTGACGCACCCAACGTTACCGGAGCAAGCCCTGCCTTATCATTCCGGAATCCATCCACACTAATGGCTCGAAGCTTTGGCCACATCTTCATCATGTCGATGATTTGCGAATAGCTTCCTTCCTCTCCCAATCCGTCGTATGCAAGGTACCGCGTGGATATGAAGAAAGTGACGAGTGACTTCTTCTTCAGCACTGCGACCAGGGATTTGAGCTCGGAGTAGTCGAATCCGCGGATCGCTACATTTTCCACGTCTGTACAGAGCTGCAGAATGCGGATGTTTGTTTGTGTCCATTCTGGCTTTTCTCGGCGAAAGTTCCACGTGTTGTACACCGGCTGTGGGGGTAACGAGGAGGGCCCGCAGAAGTAAGTAGGTCCCCAATCTCCCTGCTCCTCGACATAGACGGGATCAATACCCAGGTGCATTGTTTTGACCAATGCAGCGAGCCGGGAATTGGTTGACAACGTTTCATACAAGTCCTCCGCAATCATGAGTCCCGGTCGAGTTTGCATATCGCTTCCCACGGCTATGGATTGATACAAGTGCTTCACGCTTATTGCGTACCATCGTTTGGATACTCGAAGGAGGGGCAAAAGGTACCAACGAGGTATAAAGCTGACTTCATCTGAGTCCATTGGCCTTGCATCTGCGTATTCTAGCATGAAATTATCAATGATAGCCACCAAGATCTCGGTAGGTATGGATGTGTCATTCTTATTAAGCGCTGATAGTATAATAAGTCATATCGAGTTTGTTAGTTCAAATCATATAGCCCAATAGCATGCTGGGACGCACAACAATATCCTTCTGACATGTTGTCATTCATCATATTGTACGCTATATAAAGCAGTTCCTAGATTAGTTAAAGGTGTAGTGCTGATGGTGGTTGAAGATAGAGAGCGACCAAGTTCAAGTTGCTGCGTTGGCACATATAGAATTTTTGGAAAGCCTGAGGACTCCCACGCACGGCCACCCCTATCGACATAAATTTGTTTTTGTACACATATCATACATCTTTAGCTCTTTCCCTACTATCAGTATTTGAGTAAAGCTACTACTACAGTATGTTATAAGTGTGCTGTAATTTATAAAAGTCTACGGCTTGTTGAGATAGTGAAGGTTATATTACGGCTGTTAGACATCTTCTCTATCTGTTCGTATGGAGTACTTAAATCCAGTCCATCAAAAGGAAGTATGCAATTCAATATTCGGAGCGAAAGGAGATTGTTCCGATCGTCAAAAACCTTAGCTAGGTCATTAAGCCCGATCCTCGTCGTGTAGTTGAACAGCTCTCGGAGATTCCGGAGACGCGAAAGATAGCCCGCCGGAATCATCACAGGGATGATCTGAAGCCTCTTTAGACCCGTGAGCTGCGAGATCACTTCGGATAGATGGATGCTGTCGGGAATGGCCATGGAACGCGGAAATGCTACTCGGAGGTCGGTGAGTGAGCCTGCCCACGCGTATAGACATTCAAAGAGAGCCGAGCACGAGTCGTCGGTACCGGAAACTTTAATATGGAGCTTTTGCATCCTGGATGGACACAATGACAGCAAGATGCGTAGATGATCGCCGGAGAGCTCAGGTCCGGATGGGAGCTCGAGAGTAAGGAGTTGACGGCAACCCTTAGGCTTGCACGGGTCTTTGAAGACGGGCTGAACATGTATGTCGCTTGCCTTCGAGGACAAAGCAGCGTTGTAAAACTGCAGGCACCGCAGATCTGGCCAATCTCCCATCATTTCGAGCAATTGCGGAAATGTGCACAAGGGCCCGCACTCCTCACCACTCCGGTCTAGTCCGCTGACTATCAGAGTGGTTAAGGATCTTGTCCTGAGCACGTCAACGAGCACCCGAGCCTCGTCCGGATGATACCCTCGTAGCTGCACCGAGCGCACATTTACGCATAGCCGAAGGAGTTGGACGTACTCCTGCGACACCTCCCGTGCATTCAAAGTGTCCGAGGACAGACGCAGGCACCTAACAAGCGCCGCAAGCCGCGTACTGTGTTGGAGGGTCTGCAGCAGAGCTTGAGATATCCCGTGCTCCCGGCGTTTCCGTGCGCTGAAGCCGCAGTCCGCACCGGGAAGTGCGACGAACTGGAGGTCGGTCGCGGATGCGAGAGAGATGGAGTGGTAGAGACGACGCTCCGCTATGGGCTTCCAGGTGTGGCAGACTCGGAGGAGGAGTGCGAGGGGCGCTTGCGGCAAGAAAAAGTAGTCGTAGCGTTTGGCTTCGACGTAGCTCATGATCTTGTCTAGGATTTCTGGAGGGCAGTCCATTATACCGGTCATGATGCCGGTCATTTTTACGACTCGGAGCTGAAAAATGCATGCGTTGGTGAATTTAATATCTGCATTTATGACAGTGATGGTTGTACAATACCTTTGTGGGCGATTCTCGATTAGAATACCCAATGATAGGATTATTACAGGTGCAGCTGGGTCGCTGCACTGCAGGACGGGCCAGTGATAGAGTACGGATATATGTACGCAAGCACATTTATGACGTAGACCCGGACATGTCGAGCTCGCGGCTTGATACCGTGGCATGGTGCTCAGGCTAAAGAAACGACAATGTAGAGGTGAGTTACAGCGAGCAGTTGCCACCGCCACCCGGGCCCACATACATACATGTATATGTATACTATAGTCATTTCCGATTCCGAGTGCAAGTGGGCCGCCGCACGATCGTAACCGTCACTCATCGGGCTAGAGCTGCACCCGCACAAGAGGTCGCATGGGACATAAGACCATGAAACATGCAGTCTAGTCATAAGTCGATTATTCCAGTCGAGGTTGCAAAGAATCTCACTTTGAGAAGGACTCCAAGAATCGGGGCTCGTGCAGTCAGCCGTGTTCAATACTGTAAGCCTCTTGATTCCGACCTAAGTCATGATACGAGCTCCCAGAACTAATCGTAGCCTTAGCGGCAATTCCCTCTGAAGCGGCGTATCTGACAAGTCGGCAGAGCGTGGGGGGCAATCCTGATCTGTTATCCATGTATGACAGAGTGACTGCGGCAGAGACATGTTTGAGGCGATCCAGATTTTAAGTTCCAGGTTATGTTGGGGATTTTTCACGGGCTTGGGGGCAACCATCTTCGGAACGCGATGCTTTTAGGGCAGGCTTAGATGGTATCTTCACTTGTACTCACGTGAAAAAAATTGTTTTGCTATCCCCCCTTGTTGTATTCTATGTAAGAACTCACGCATTCATCATCAAAATACTAAGCTCCCCATTACTATTTTCTCATAGATAAAACATATACACTAGATATTTCACGGTATTCGTACGAAGGTATAGCGAAGGTTGAGAGCTCAAGCTCGGTATGCATGATAAATAGTCAGGATAAATGTCCGTATGCCCACTAACACCAAGTGATAGATAATGCTAATGTCCCAAGAGAGAGGAAGAAGGAAATAAAGAAGATGGCGTCATCTTTAGACGGCAGGCTCGCGATCAGTGTAGCGCGGTTCGTCGTACTCATGGCTGCCATCCTCCTGCATCTTTGAAGAAGGCATCGTCAGAGGTACCTGGTGGTACGTCGGCGCGACGGAGCGCAAAGGTGTCGACGCAGGGCTGGCACGGCGGAGAAGCATGACCACCGCAACCAGAAGCGCGATAACGAGCGCCATGACGCCGCCCAAGAGTCCAAGAACAGCCGGCGCATAGTCGTTCAAGAGCTTCTTCAGGTTCGCCGAGTCGTCGTCCGAGCTGGACCCGGACCCAATAGTGTCAAGGCTCCCGACGTTCTTTGAGCCACCGCCGTAGCCAGACCAAGGGGCAGGTGTCGCAGCGGGGGTGAGGTTTCCGAAGGGATCAACGAAGCCAGAACCATTCTTCGTCACTGCGAGGTGCTGGAACGCCTCGAACGACTTGTCCGTCCCCTCCTTTGCGTTGATAGAGAACACCATCCCAACGCCGCAATGCGAGAAGTTCGCAGCCTGCTGGCGGCAGTATCCCCAGATCGGGTTCGTGTCGTTCACAACAATCTCGAACGTCGGGAAGTACGTCGCATTCGGGGCGACGGGGTTGAAGCCCGAGTCAAAGCCCTGCACGGGCGGGTACGTCGTGTCCGCAATCTTGCGGCACGGGTCGCCAAAGGATGCCTGCGTGACGGTGTGGTTCTTCTGCATGAACCGGAAGACGACGTGGTCGCCGACTTGCGCGGTGATGTTTGGAGGGGAGTACTGGAAGCCGACGGTCTTGGGGTCCCCTCCGACGGTAATGGTGTGCGTGGCCAGTGCAGATGAATAGGTCGTCGTTGATGACTCGTCGACGGTTATGGTCTTCGTTTCTGTCTGCGTCTGCGTAACAGTTACCGTCTTGGTGGTCTCCCAATATCCTCCACTCGATGTCGATTGGTACGCATAAGAAGACGAGACGGAGTTCTGCGAGGTCGAAATCTTCGCATTAGCCAGGAAAGCATCGAAGGTCTTCTCCGCCGAAGGGTTGATGCCGAAAACCATGCCAGATTGGCAGTGAGTAGGGTTAGGCGGGTTGGTCTGACGGCAATAACCCCAGATGGGGTTCGTATCATACACGGTGACCGAGAACGTCGGGAAGTTCGTGTCATTGGCGGGAACCGGGTTGCTGGATCACAGGAACGTCAGAAGGGCACTTCTTGGATGAGAAGAAGAAGAAGGAACTGACAATCCCGAGTCAAATCCAATGGGCTGTCCGTAGGCGTTTGCTAATTTCGCGCAAGGCGAATTGAAGGAAGATTGAGTAACAGTGTGGTTCTTCACCATGCTGTACGATATCCATTAAGTCGAGAAAAAGAACACTACATTAACGCGTTACTCACAAGGTGAAGTGGACCTGGTCTCCGGGGTTCGCATACACTACGTTTGGAGTGTACGCGAGGTTCGGAGTCCCATCGGCCTTCAGACCGCCCACTGTGACATAATGTACGGCCCCGAGTGCGAGAGGGGCAGACGCCACGAGCGATAGAACCGCAGAGATCAGCATTTAAGAAGCTGTGATCGTTGTGTTGACCGACTGAAGGGTATGACAGCGTCAGACGGACGAGGAAAAGACGGGGAATGAGAACCAGAGACGCTCAAACAGCCGCTATTTGAGCGCAGGGCAAAATCTTCATCAAACATCTCAGAAATGTTTTGAACTGAGTGAACTGGTGCATAGCCGAGCAGGAGGCGCGGCCACGGTGAGGTACGGACCAATTGGCTCACCGGGCATCTCGGCTTTCGCCTTAGACGTAGCACAGCCTCCAAGCGCCGCCCGAGCGCACGCGGATGTGAAGCGCGAGCTGGTCATGCTGTCCAACCTCAGGCAGTCCGGCGCATGAACAGCCAGAATAAAGCCTGCATATCGTATGGCAGCTCTCCAGATCCTGTCCTGTTCAAACGGGGGTAAGATACTAAGAATGCCAATAAAAGAAAGAAGAATATCAGGCTTTGATCTCTTGATGTTCTCTGAAACAAAAATATAAGGAGTAAAACACACGTACCGATTGAGCCAGCTTATGAAGCAGCTAGCGAATGGCCCATGGGCTGTTGCATCAAACTGTTTACACGGAGGGTCGCGGAACCAGGGCGCTGCCGATGATGTAGACTCAGGGTGATCCTTTCTGTAAAATGTAAGAGCGTCCAAAAGTTGGGTACAGATTCAAGTCGTCTATTCAGCTGTCGCAGATGGCAAGATTAGTTCGACCGATGTCAAGCTTTTATTTGCCGTCCGTCGCCGCTCAGGTTGGTCGTTTTCAGGGTAGCGGAAGGGCATCAAAGTCATACATGAGATTTCTCTCATATAAGAGACACTCCATTACGCGGATTCCAGGGCATGCGAAGAAAGGAGCCTTCTTAATTTGTCTGTCGTTGACTAGAAATGTGTTTTACGAACATCGAGATCAGTACAAGTAGCAGCAGAAAGGAGTTCAAGGTCAAGTTGGTGTACTATCGGTTTGCGGGGCCACGGTGGCAGTACTGATTTGTGTGACGTGTGAACCTTATTCCTATCTAAGTACATGGTTTATATCTCCTATTCTTATTTCTTTTTGATCTGAAGGATTCTTCGTTATGTCGCACATCACAGGTGTATTCTATTCAGGAATCTAATAAAGCTGTGACGAAGGCTCGGAAGTAATAAACACATAGTACCTCACTGGCAAGAAAAGAGCAGCAGCAAATTTTCTTCATGTCTAGATACTGTACATATTGGTCAATAGTATAGTTCACACACTTACTGCTCTTTTCATATTTATGCGGAATCGCAATTTCATGCGAGGCCCCATGTAACACTGTATGTGACAGGTAGCCTGCCAGTGAGCCAAAGCTCTGGTGACTCAAAGCCGACTTCCGGCAATCCAAATTAGTATAGGGCTAGGGATTAGTTTTGTATGCCCCGATAATTGACAAAAGTGAAAAAAAAAAAATCCATTGGTTGCATCCTCTAAAGCCAACTCGAATACACCATGCTGGACAATGAGAGCACTCATTCTGAAGTTGATACAACGGAAGAGCTCACTGTTGCATTTACTCTAACAATAACTTCAACAGTCACAGACTCACAGCCTCAAATGGCAATGGTACCCGAAAAGCGACGGCGAAAACTCAGAAAGAAACAAAGACAAAGGAATCACCTTACACCTTTGCTGCTACATCAGCAAACTACCTTGACTTCCTTCGTCAATGCCTTGCCAAGCACAAGCAAGATGAGAAATTCAAGGTGCCAACCGAACAGCAAGCTTTTACATTCAAGTACTACTTTCATCCAGGCCGTCCGTACGTGACTACCACAACTATCACGCATTGCTTCTCCTATACTAAATCTTGCTTCTCTTGATTAGCAAAGCCAATGCACTCGATGTTGAAGGGATTGAGGACTATGTGGAAATGGTAAAGGCTCTTTCAGAGGCCCAACCAAGTCCTTCGAAAGTTACTGTGATGTTTGAACTGGCTGAGGTGGAATGGGCTCATGCATCAGTGAGTTGTACTGCATAAGTTGCTCTTAGCCTTACTGACTTTGCGGTCATGATAGCGTGCAAACAATACCGTGGGGATTGATGGCTCTCACGCAGAAGCAGCTTCAGAAACTACGGTCAATTCACTTGTCCTTACATTCCAAGCTACGCTAATGTTGCATCCTATTCAACCAGGCTGACTCTGAGGTAGCCCGCCAATTGGCTCGCATTCGCAAGCTTATAGAAACCAAGTATGGTAACGAGAATGATCAAACTATTGTTTACACATTCCCAGATGGGTATAAGCTGCGATTGACACCAGCAATGACAAAGGAATGGGCCAGACATATTGTAAGTCCTGCATTCTTTCCTATAATACCACAGTCTAAGTACATCCTCAGTATGATGCTATTGCAACTGTCAATGAGCCTCCAAATACAGAGGCATTTGATCCCACTCGTCGCAGAGCAGCACTTACATCAAGACCAAGTACTCCGATACCAAGCACACCTGCTGCAGGCGATCTCACTCAGGTTGCCACTATTTTCTCAACATTAGAACGTCTTATTTCAGGTGGATCAAAACATGCAAAGCTTCCGTTGACACCTATACGAGGAGCTGCACGCCGGTTTTCCAATATGTTTTTGACACCTTCACATCGCTCATCTGCTCCGGTTGAGGACCTTGAGCCTCTCACTTATCAGCCTTCAGATATTGCCATCTTTCTTCGTTATGCTGAGGAGAAGCTAGGGGTTCAAGATGCAATGGCTTACGAGAATGCCCTACAAAATGCAGCATTCGGGCCTGACATTCTGTCAAAGGTACCATTGGCACATCTTACGGAGATTGGGATCAAAGCTGGTGATGCAGTGCGACTTCGAGAGCAAGCTGACACATGGTGGACCAGTCAGGCACGAAGTGCAAGGAAGCGTGCAATGCAGGATGAAGAAGACTTTGATTCTCGACAAGCAAAGCGGGCATGCATCAGTTACCGAACCAGTTATCATGGCGGAGGCGAAAAACGATGGTATGGGGAACCAATGGTAAGGACAAAAACAGGCTATCTGCCTAATCCTGAAGTCGAACTTGTGGAGTATTACAATGATGCTCTTCACCAGTTCTGTCCTGTCCCGGAAGGCTATAGAGCAAGGGAGGACACCGAGCTTGACTCTGATGCCGAAGACATGTAATTAGAATAGTCACACCATGTCGTATAATGAAAAGGCCAGCATATTGCAATCTTACAACAAGGAATTACATATAACCAGATGCGATAAAGTACTGCTTCGCCATACTTGGAGTTATGCCATAGCACGCCCGGTCCATCACAGATAATGTGCGGTCGTGGCGATTCCGACGGAAAAATGCCTTCATGTGAGCGAAGGCAAGTTCAATGGGATTATAGTCCGGTGAATAAGGCGGAAGGAAAACTAGTTTACATACTAAATAGTAATCAGCAGTACTTCGAAAACCTAAGAATCGCGCACACGTACAAGCTTCATCTTCAACAAGATGACGGATCTCCTCTGCGTGGTGAATACTGCAGTTATCAAGTATAAGGACACTGCGGGGACCTGGATATGGGTTTGTAAGTGGAATCTGCGGCTTCTTTATTAGCAATGCATGCACATGATGAAAAGTTGAAAACGTACCACCATGTCTCGTAGAAATTGAAGGAAAATTGCAGATGTAACTGAGCCTTCAATTACATCATGTGCAATGATGCCATCAAGCGATAGCACCGGGAGTATTGTGTAGCGCCGACCACGCACAAAGTAGCTCCTTGTCGTGCAGCGTACCCCACGAGGAGACCAACCAAACCGTCGTGTTGCCGTTCGTTCGTCCTTTGAAGATTCATCAGTAAACATCAACATATCTGGATCAGGAGCAATATCAGCAATCTCATTCATATATATTGCACGTCTTGTGCTATCTCGTTCTATAGCCTGCGGACTAGTTTGCTTGTGGCTAAATTGCAGCCGTTGCATTGTCCGCCAGAGTGTTGTGATGCTGATCTTGATACCATATGCTTCTTCCAAATGGTCCTGCATTTCATTGATGTAAAGCTCCTTATTCTTGCTGAGGAGCTTCCTAATAAAACTTATATGAGTAGACTTCAGAATGCGAGGGCGACGTACTCGTGAAAAGTCTGCATCTGGATTGACAGTTGTGCTAAATCTGCAGTAATACTCCAAAGTCTTGTATACTGTAGTCTTCTTTATTCCAAGAATCTTGCATATCTCTTTGACAGACAATTGAAGCTCAAATCGAAGGACAGGTATACGTGCTTTGAGGTCAGCAGAGATGTTGCGACAAGGCATTTGCGACGACGAAGTGAACGTAGCGACTCCGCGTCAGACACAATGCTGGCGTGGAGCCACCGTGAGAATCACTCTCTACAAATAGTAAAATTCAGCCACCTTGAACTTGTATACTTAGTTGTATTGCCGTACTCTTGGTTCTCTTCGGCAAGGCGGCACAGGCACAGACTGTCACACACAGTGTTTTACATGGGGCCTCGCATGGAATTGCGATTCCGCATAAATATGAAAAGAGCAGTAATCCGAGTCGCTATGTTGCTTTAAGGACTCGGGGTTTAATGATTGTATTTGAGGTCTACAATCAAGCAAAAGCTACGAAGTGATCAAATTGCAGTTCATATGTATTACAACAAAGCTACCTGAGTTACGAAATACCGGAATATTTAATTACATTCGAGAATGGGTGAGTGCTGTTAGAGAAGGAAGTTCGTGGTCATATTAAGTCCCAGCCAACCTCAATCCTCCGCCTACGACATATCTTTTCAAGATCGTCGGTAAACATGTGACTGGAGTTAGCAATATGAATAGGGAGGACAATGAGATTAAGAGAGGAGAATTTCTCCAGATCTTCTAAATAATGGAGAAGGGGTTGTAGCTCTTCCACACTGTGGCGCGAAACGCAGAAAAAACGCCCGAGTCGCGGGAGTTGTGAGATAGGGCCAAAATCCAACTTCATTATGGTGACCTGCAGCTCCCGAAGCTCCATTAAAGTGGCAATAGCCTCGTCCAGAGGCGGATACGAGTCACGGTGGGATCTTACGTCCATCTTGAAGTACTGAAGGGTATAGGACCACGCACGTAAGCATTCGCACAGTGCATCTACCGCTGCACTGTCAGTGCTGCTGACCCGACATCCGTATAGCGATACAGCGAGCTTTGCTACACCGCCGCTGCAAAGGGCACGTATAAGCTTGAGTTCGCTCGCTTGCAGAGCTGCGCCGGTGATGATGATTTCCCGAAGGTCTGGGCAGCAGGCAGAGACCTGAGACGCATCCAACATTAACTCCGACGACATATCGTCCAGAAAATCCTCTGCCCTGATGCTTCGAAGCTTCGGCCAGCTCCGCATCATGTCAAGTAGCTGTGAGAACTGCAGTCCCCTCCTCGGAATGGAGTCCGACAGGCAATGCGTGGTTATGCAGAAAGAGACGAGCGATTTTTTCTTCAGCACATCAACCAGAGCATCGAGCTTGGGATGTTCGAATCCGCGGATTTCCACGTGCTCAACGTTGGGACAGAGCTGCAGAATGCGGATGTTCGTTTGTGACCATGAGTCTGGCGTTTTACGTAGATGCCATGTCCATAGCTTGCGGGTGCGTCGTTTGGGACGCTCAGGATCGCGAGGCCAATGCAGATCACCTGGATTCTCGCCATCGATGCGACCAATCCCGAGCTGCAGTTTTTTGACCAGTACGGCTAGTCGAGAGTTTGTTGACAAAGTTCTACGCAAGTCCTCCGCAATCTTCTGTCCCTCCCGAGTTCGACTACTGCTTCCCATAGCTATGGATTGATATAGGTGCTTCACGCTAACCGCATACCATTGCTTGGATACTCGAAGGAGAGGTGTTAGGTACCACCGAGGGAGGTATGTAACTGAGTACTGCACTCCTTGCTTCGCGTTTGTGTGTCCTGATATGACTTCCTCGATTATGGACTCCAGGATCTCGACAGGTACGGTTGAAGTGGGCATCTTAGGTGCTGGTCACATCAAATTAATTGTAGGTACTACGATTTATCACTGTGGTACGTACCTACTTCACATGAGGTTGGTCTGCAATAATAAGTGAAGCGACACTGGTCGCCATTGCCTTCAAGTCTGTGATGAAGATAATCACTGACAGTGGCAGTGTGAGAATTTGTACCCCAAACTTGAATGGTATCGGTAGGATTCGGAAACGTCAAGGTGAAAAAGCATTCCGCGTCTTGCCGTCTAGTGAGTAGACTGTATATATTCACAGCGTATTGGCAAGATACGTTTACTGTACAATGATATTTTGGAAAATATTCAGAAGATATTGACGATGACTGCGGAAAATGAGAGAACAATGGAAGCCTTAGAGCGAAGAACTCGAAAGCTGGTCGTCGTATTTCTGCAACCAAATACTCCGCCACATGCAATTATTTTCGAGCCGCTGCCCATATGCCGCATCAGGGCCTAGTCGCACTGCAACGACACTAAGGGAGGGAAACTTGGCCGGGTCTTCCAGGCAGTCGGTGAGATTGTCTAGCTGTGTGGGACTGGCCATTGATGAGCAGAGAAGCCGCGAGAGACACGGGAGATTCGAGATACAGTCCATGTCCACCTCCATGAGATCGACATGAAGCTCCCGTAGGTTCTGCAAAGTGGCCAGGGCATCCGATAGCGGTGCGTACGGGGCGCGGTATTCGCGTACCTTCAGCCTGACGCACTCGAGCGTCGAGGACCATGCTCGCAAGCAGTCGCTCAATGCGTCGAGCGCTTCCTCTGCTCCACTCCCAACTTGGCCGCCTTGGATCGGTACGTGAAGATTCGTTACACCAGTGCACATCGTTCGCAACGCCTTGAGATCGGTCGCATCTAGGTCAGACCCAGTGAAGATGAGCGTTCGGAGCTCCGGGCAACACTTAACGACCTGAGCCGCCTCGGCCGACAACGGTTCGCCCCGCCTTGTGACGTCCAGAAACCCCTCCGCCGTGAGACTTTTCAGCTTCGGCCAGTTCTGCATAGCTTCAAAGAGCTGAGATGCGGTACCGCCGCGCATGCCAAGGTTTGACAAGTTCCGCGGGCCGATGTGAAAAGAGACCAGAGACTTCGCCTTCAGCGCCGTCATCAGCTTGTCGAGCTTGGTGTAGTGGAAGCCACGGATCTCCACGTGTTCAACATTCGGACAGAGACGGATGATGCTGATGATGGTTAATGTCCACTCTGGCACTTCGTCGTGATTGTCATCTTCGATGCCCAACTGCAGCTCCTTGACCAGCGAGGCCAACCGAGAGTTCTTCGCCAAAGTGTTCACCAATGTCTCAGCAATAATGTGTCCGGGCCGTTTTGGTTGAGTCTCCAGGATGCGACGAAGATATTCTCTCCTCTCCTCAAAGGATTCGCCCTCCGGCGAAGACAGAAATTGGCGAGGGAACTTGCTTCCGATGGCAATGGATTGATACAGATAACGCTCAACTAGTTGGTACCATATCTTGGAGACGTGAAGGAGAGGAATGAGGTACGACTGTGGGAGAAACTTGATCGCATTTGATCTATTCGAATGCGAGATTTTGTATTCCGCTATGACGATTTCGATGATGATCTCCAAGATCTCGGCAGGCAGCTCGATCATCTCAAGTGCTTTTAGTCGTAAAGGCGATCCTTAATAGTGCCGCGTGGCCTGCAGTTGCGGTACGAGTTAGCTGGATTCCATGTGAAAAAATATGAGGTTCGTACGATGTGCACGTCTCGCCTAACGACCTACGAGGTCTCGTGCGATTGGCAGTGTGATGAAGGCTGAAGAGCGACGACCTTGGCTGGGAGTATCCACATTTGAGTCTTCAGCATTCCCCTAAATACCACCCGGATGCATAACCAGGAGCGGAAACATTCCTGATAAACCTGTTCGGGAACGCGACCGCGGTCGGAAAATATGTCAATACTGCAACGAGTCGGATGCAAAATTTCTTACTTGTTCGCGCTACAGGTTTTCGGGAAGCTTTCGATCCGTAATAGCTGATCCTCGCTATGTCAAGAGCACATCTCGATACATATTCGGATGAGTGCGAAAGATTATACAGCTAGGTACCGATGAGCAGGCTATCTTACCATCCTCGACGAAGCCACAGAGAAATCATCGTTTTTTTTCTGAGCGGATAAGATGTGACCGTCATCAAAGCAAGAAGTAAGCATGTCTGTAAAGAGGTGTAGGAAGATGCAGAAAGAGTCAACGTTAGCCTCAGCAATCGAACTGACGTGGCTTATCTAATCTGAATGATGACTCATATCCGAATCGTCCGCATCCGGAATCCGGATATATGTACATAGCAATCGTGAAGAGCCTGACAAGTTAGTTAGCACTATGCTCGTCTAGAGAAATCCTAGAGATGTGGATATGCAGAGCATCACTTTCATGAGCAAATATGATCTGGTCTAATACGGCGACGTTCATCCTTTTCCCATTGCTCTTCTGAGTTCTAACACATCCTGCCGCATCTCGCCGAGTGCGTGGGAGTTTCGTTCCGTCTCGAGAGCTAATCGTACCATCTTCACCCATCACAGAATTGGCGGAAATCTTGTAGGGCCCCTGTAGGCCTCTTGTAATGTAATCATAAGGCTTATGAGCCATTATAATGCAAATTCATCTTACGTCGAACCTGTTTTTCGGTAATATCATTATAAGGCCCTTACAATGTGCTCGCGGCATTGCAACCACGCGGTGAGGATTATCAACGTAACAATCACTTTGCCTGCCAGTACTTCTTATTTGGGTCATTGCAAATGTAATGGGGGATAAAAAATTTATATTTGCAAAGTAAAACTACAACAACTCAATACCCAGACAATCTAGTATACTAAGTAGTAGGGGCAAAAAAAACTTACCAAAGTCTGAGTCAATGCGAGAACCAGACTAAGAGCCACAGCCAGAATCAGAACCGGACCCAGAAAGCAAGCCACAACCAGAAAAGTTTTAATCAGAGAGCTAAAGCTAGAGACAGAGACAGAGACAGAGACAGAGACAGAGACACTTGCAGAGATAGACAGAGTCAGAGAAGGACAAAAACTCGCAGAGACAGAGTGGGCAAGGAAGAAGAGAGTTGAAGTCCGTAGTCGCACTGACGTTCAGGTTGCGCGGTGTGGCGTGGGATCCTAGCACGAAATTAGTGACACGCATACAAGCACCTCACAAGAGACTTATAATGTCACTGTAAGGCCTATATTTATATTATAATCTAATGATAATATTATCAAACTTATAATTTAAGGATAACATTATCTTAAGATTACAAGGTAAAAGTTGACATTACAATACATGTGTAAATACTATGAAGTAATTGCAAGGCCAATAATACTTGTGAGAATCGTAAGGTCACTGTAGGATTTCCGCCAATTCTGTGATGCCACCACCACCATCTCTCAGGAAATCTCTTTGCAAGGTTTGTGCTGTGAATCGAATCTGTTGTATTTCCTATAGACTTGAACAATCGCCCCTCGTCACCAGCACCTGAAATGAGTAACTCAACATTACCTATCGAAGTTTGGCACATTATCATTGGAATCGTCGCAGAAGATTACTTGGAAGAGATACCCGAAGCGCTGGTCTCGACTACATTCCTCCCTCGGTGGTGCCTCACACCTCTTCTTCGGGTCTGCAAGCAGTGGTACATGATAGCCAGGAACTACTTGTATCGATCTATATCCGTTGGAAGCAAATTCAAGGACCCGCCTCCTCGGGTTGAAGAGGGGTTTTTTGCGGCATGGATACGACGCCTTGGTTCACCGCCCGGGCGACATGGCCTCAATATTGCCTGGAATCTGTCGCGTGCACTGGCGGCAAACCCTCGGCACGCTGCGTTGGTGAAGGAACTACGGCTGTATACGGTTGTCTATGCCTATGATCGTGCGCATACCTATAGGACACAGACAGTCATCGGGATTCTACAACACTGTCCAAATGTGGAACATGTGGAGATCTTTGGATACCAGCCTAATGCCCTTGACGACTTAGTCAGGGTGCTGAAAGAGTTATCGCTCGTCTCCTTTCGCATATCCACATGGAATCTTCCCGAGCGACACGGAGAGCTTTACACAGCTTCTTGGGATGATGCAGAGGTGGCCGAGGCTTCAAAGTGTCCATGCCACCGGGTTCACGAGACAATCAACACAGGTCTTAAACCCTGCCGATGTCATTAACTGCTGCCCGGCACTTCAAACTATCGTCCTGGAGGGTGCATATGGCATTTTCGACCACGAGAGCCTCAGATTACTGCCCACAATGTCGGCCGGCGTAAAAAGGCTCAATGTCTCGCTGGACTGGGCTAATAACAGAAGAGCAATGCAGCCAGCGTTGGACGCATTTTGCGAATGCTTACATGCATGGTCCTCAACCCTCGAGTGTCTTAGGTTGGGATCTCAAACATGCTACCTCGATGTATTTAAAGTGATCCCCACCCTAAATGAACTTCGGGAGGTACAAATCATGTTCCATACATTCGATTTGAGATTAATTTCGGACCTTCCGAGGCTCGAACGATTGCTTTGCACCACAGCAGCATATACCGAAAACGTACAAATCGACTTTTCCAACTATCTCGAAGACCCCGAGAGATTCCCTGCCCTTCGACACATTGTAGCTTCCCTGAAGGGTCCTATCACATTGTTCGAAATAGCTTATCGAAAGCGGGATATCAAATTAGAAAGTTATCATCATAATGGACATAAAGTGGATGGTTTCTTGCTCCGAATTTAGTGCTGTCTTTCGAATTTCTTGCTGTAAAGTGGCCTCTCTGGATGTATGTGCCGGTCATAAAGCTAATACGATTTGTATTTACTTGAAGAAAACAGTGGTTTAAATAGCAGTGGGTGTGCTTAGTTCCATACAATGTACATCACGACCAATGCATTTTCATGGCGGAGCATGGCGGGCTTTATAATGCTACGCCACGATTGTGACGCCTTGTACTGTCATACAGTCACGGTAGCATTCAAAGCAATATAAAGTCAATTCTCCATATTTTATAAGCCTTATAGTTAGATTACAATAGCTAAGAAATATGTTACATGAATTACAAGTGCTGAACAATGTTACTGCGATATTGCGTGAACATGGCGAGGGCATTGCAATGTTCGCAACTTCAAGTTGAACTCGGGCCAGCGTGGTTGTGCCAATCACGTGACGTTGACCACCGCTCGAAGTTTGCGCGCCTCCTCGCTCGCCCCTCCTTCTCCTCTCGAAACCGCGATCAGCAGCGTCGACTTGCATAAGAAGCCATGTCTCAATCGTTTCTCGCTCCGAAGACGTCAACCCCTCGTCCGGCGTTGCCCTTTACGCATGCGAACCCATTCCTGACCATATGTGGTGTGTTGAACTCGTGCTTCTGCTTCCTGAAGGGCAATCTACTGACACACGCAACTATCTTATTCTACTTAGATCAAACGGGGAAGACTCCGGCAGTCAAGTACCAGGTCATCACGCGAGAGGGGCAGGAAATTATTGTGAGTGATCCGCTGCTATCTCAAGTATTACTATCATACTCAATAGCACATTTCCTACGCAAGGTCGGCCGAGTGAAGATCCAGTCAGTATGTCCTCGTGTTTTGTCTCATCTGACAATCACTGTGCTCACACTCCTTCTCCTATTTCGCCGCCAAGTGGCTACGTTTTTGTCCTGCGGTGATTTGATACAGGTGCGGTCAGCCTTACAACAATGTTCGGTCCTTCGGGAGGGCGGACATTACTTGTTAAATCTTTCTGCGCTTGTGGCTTCTGGTCTCTGCAAAGTCTCTGAACAATCTGTCCGTCTGTCTCGTGGCCTCTTGTCTCTTGTCTCTGTTCTGTGGCTCTTGAGGCTCTGGTCTTGGTATCTATGACTGCGATATCTCTGAACAATCTGTCTGCTTCTTGCGGGTATTCCTCATTCTGGACCGTCATTGTCTACTGTTGCATGTAATGGTGAGTCAGTTGTTTAAACTATTGTTATAGAGGCTTCATGTTTAATGTAATGTTTAATAAATTTAAATTGATTATTTCATCTAATTTTTGCGAGCATTGCTACTATGTGAGGACCCCAAGAGACTAGATGGCCGATCATGTGCGGTCTTATCTTAAAATACCACCATATGGTGCGATCTTGCAAGGGTGCTGCCATATTTCAGATCATTATGAAAAACCGACTTAGCATGGTAATGTGTGTATAATGTGTGCATCCACATGGCGAAGCATTATGCACATTTTAGGCATTGCAATGTCATTACAATGCCGGCGCCAGGAATCTGCGTCGTTCGTGATGTAGCGCGCCGCCCATCGAGTTATCCGTGGGATCCTCAGGCTCATTTCGTTTTTGGCTTGGCAACGTCACCTATGGTATCACTGCCATCACCACCATCATCTGTCTTCGATCACCACCAGAACATCTTCCGGTATAGAATCTGATATCGGCAATATTCAACACATTGTACGAGACTCATTCCATAAAGCTAGACAGCTACCTAAAGCTTTACCAAGTGTCTAGAGGCAACAATGATCAACGTACCTGTTGAAATCCTGAAGAAAATCATCGAAGCTCTCATTCATGAATATGCAAGTACAAGGCCAAGAGAATCAGATTCAACTACATTTCTCCCTCGATGGTACCTCACGCCTCTTCTTTGGGTCTGCAAGATTTGGTACATCATAGCCGAGGAATACTTGTATCGTTTCGTATCCGTCGGAAGCAAATTCCCCCTTCGACACGACGGACGCCTTGGGAAAAAGATCGCCATAGATCTCCTTACTACACTAAAATCAAACTGTAGGCTGGCCGCACTGGTCAAAGCACTGCGACTGGGTACTGAAGGCAGCAACTCTATCGAGTCTGCAGAATGGACGCAAACAAACATTCGTATTCTACGACTGTGTCCTAACCTGGAGCTCGTAGAGATTCGTGGATTCCGATCATCCAATCTCGGCACGCTGATCGATGTGCTGAAGACGAAATCACTCATCTCTTTCCACATTAACCCACGAAATCTCTCCATGTACGGAGTTCCGGGAGGAAACTCGGCACAGATCTTTGACATGATGCGGGCATGGCCGAAGCTCCGGAAATTTCAGGCAAAGGACTTCTTGGGAAACGTAAGGGAAGGGAAATCGGTTGTGTTCGACCCAGCGGAGGCTCTCAAGTACTGTGCGGAGCTCCAAGAAATCGTCTTCACCGGAGCTACTCTATACAACAAGGACTTCAGAGCGCTACGGGCTATGTGCAGCGGTGTAACAAAACTCAATGTTCCGCTGAATGGAGGTCAGATAGACAGCAGAGACGCCGCGCTAGATGGACTGTGCGAATGTTTATGCGCATGGTCCGCGACACTCAAATACGTCAAGTTACGCATACGGGCGTACCGTTCTCTGTACCGACCTCTATCCGAGGCGCTGTCGGCTCTGCGAGGCCTTCGAGAGCTGCAGTTCGTCTGCACAACGTTGGACTTTGGATCTATCGCAGATCTTCCCCTACTTGAGCGTCTACTCTGCGGGTCCCCCTGCAACCCGCAGCAGCTGAACAATATTGCCAGATATCTGGAAAACCAAGAGAAGTTCCCGTCACTTGGGCTACTTGTATATGTCCGGCTTGGAAGCCGGGAAATGGTATTCTCTCCGCAGCTCGAACATCTTTGTCTCATACGGAACATCCAGTTTCTTGGTTTCAGAGAAGCTCTTTCAAGTTTCGTGATGTAGAAGTTGCCCGTATCACTTCACTGTGACTTTTGATGTACTCGCATCCCGGGATACACAATATGTTTGTACTTCAGTAGATACATGTACTACTTATAAACACTAAATGCCCGCATTCTTATTATTTTAAGAAATCTGCGTTATGGGATGTTCTCTGTAAATGCACAGACCTAGTTTACGGTAGGTCCTCATGGATTGAAGGCCCAGTCTCCGAGTCATCCTTCATGCTTCTCGGCATCTTTTTCATGTCAACTTGAACGTTCCATCTCACATTTTTTCAATGAAATATGCGAGATACAATTCATCACTACCCACACATCATGGCCAGCGACCAGGCAATGACCGTGACATCTCCTAGTAGTCCAGCGGCCATTTGAGATATTCGTCCTTCTCGTTCCGTTGTGACACCTCCTTTGTATATAAGCGCCGGAGTGGTAAGAGCTTACTAAGGCGTAACGTACTCGAGCTCCTGACTCCAATGCGAATGCGCACACCACACCATGCGTAAAGAAACAGAATAAAACATATAATTAGAGCAGAAACAAGCAACCTAGGAACACACACTGAAAGCTATGTAGGAGATGTATGTATGTAGGAAGGTGAGAGGATGATGTGTGATGACGACGGAGGAGGAATAAAAAAAGCAACTACAGATGATTGATTTGGATGACATTTTTATACGTCTATAGCTCAAAGCTCAGCATCCCATTACACACACTCATGCCTTGACCTTGCCAATGACCGCATCAGGCGCATACCGGGGGATGACCT
Source organism: Trichaptum abietinum (assembly GCA_910574555.1). Classification (NCBI taxonomy): domain Eukaryota; kingdom Fungi; phylum Basidiomycota; class Agaricomycetes; order Hymenochaetales; family Trichaptaceae; genus Trichaptum; species Trichaptum abietinum. The sequence goes on along the minus strand of CAJTBE010000010.1, from coordinate 2,621,526 downwards.
TCGGGTCGTGCAACATGTTGAACTCCTCTGTCGCATCACGCCCAGCGTACAGCAGAATAGCCTTCTCGCCTCCGGGGTGGTCCGGCAGGAACTTGGTCACGTCCAACACCTGCCCATCGACAATCACCCAGATGTCGTCCTTCTTGTTGTGCTTCGCCACCTCCTCCTTCGTGTACTCGCCGGACGACGAAGGGGAAGAGGAAGGCGCGTTTGCGGCCTCACCGGCCTTGGTGGTCTTCTCCTCCTCGGCAGACGCAGAGGGCTTGTCGCTCGACGGCGCGGGTGTGGGTGCGGGAGAGGAGGTGGAGGGAGCAGGAGATGAGGAGGAAGAGGATGACGGTGCGCCGTCGGCCCAGGAGAAGGAGAGGTTGACCTTCGACTGGCTAGGGTCAATCGTGATAGTCGTGCTCAATGGCTGACCACCAAGGTGACCTGCAACAGCTCCAAGACGACCCTTCGCCTTATCGGCCGCGCCCGTGTTCTGCAGGAGGTACGCCGACGCGCTATCGCCGGCAACGCGTCCAAACACCACGCACCCAAGCAGCGACGAGCCGCCGAGACGGTTCGCACCGTGCACACCACCCGCAACTTCGCCTGCTGCGAAGAGACCGGGGATAGGCTTGCTGCCGGCTGCGAGGACGCGCGACTCTGGGTCAATCTCGAGCCCACCCATGGTGTAGTGCAGAACGGGCGTCATGATCGCGACGTTGAACTCGTCGTCCATGTGGAAGTCTGCGTTCTGGAAGAACTTCTTGCCGAAGGGGTCCTTCTGCGCCTTCGCCTGCTCGGTGTAGGTCTTGAACGTCTTCTCGAGCGTCGCTGCGGAAAGACCCATGTCCTTTGCAAGTTCGTGCCCGGACTTGTAGTGCTTCATGAGACCACGGCCACAGTAGTGCTTGCAGTGCCATTCAATCTCCTTGGACGCAGCGCCGTTGAGGACAAGACGGATGGGGTACTAAAGACATGAATTGGTAAGATAAACGCGGATCAAAAAAGAAGCCGAAGCAAAGTACCTTGCCGCTCTCCCAGATCTTGCCGGTGACGTAGTCACGAGTCTGGAGCTCGTCGACGAAACGCTGGCCCTCGTTATCGAGGAGAAGACCGCCGACACCACGGAGCGCCTCAGCGGCCAAGAACTTCACTTTCGCGTCAGGCTCGTTCGGGTCAACGAGACCAGTCGGGTGGACCTGGACCTTCTCGAGATCAATTCCGTTCGCGCCGACGGCCATGGCGAGCTTCTGGCCATCACCTGTGCAGTGATCGCCGTTGGTGGTCGGGAGGTCCCATAGCTCGGGCCTGTACTTCTTGAGGAGCGAGTCCTGGGTAAAGTCGGCAGCGTAACCTCCAGTCGCAAGGATGACGGGGCCGTACGCAGTCTGGGTCTGACCGTCGTGGATGTATTCAACACCGATAACCGTCTCGCCATCCTTGACAAGCTTGGCAACGCGCGCCTTCTTCTTGATCTGGACACGCTCGGGATTCGACTGCGCGAGGTCCTCGAGACGTTCCATCTGCGCGTAGGTGATGACCATACCCGGGAACTGGGCGCCTCCACGGTGCGTGCGGGGACGCGACTGGCCACCGAGGCGGGAGACCTTGGAGAGATCGAGCCCGAAGCGGTTGATCAGCCAGTTGACAGCGTCGGCGGAGCGGCCGGTAAGGACGCGGATGAGATCATCGCGCGCAAGATCCTTCGCTGAGCGCTTGGTGTCCTCGAAGAAGATTTTTGCAGAGTCTTGGATACCGAGATCCTGCTGAGAGACTGTACCGGCACCGTTGATTCCGGAGGTAGCCTTCGTAGAGTTGCCACCCATGAAACTATGAGCGAGAATATGTCAGTACAATTTCGAAGGGAAATAAGAGGACGGATGAAATATTTATGCGCGGTCTGAAAAGTACGTCTCTGCTGCTGCTCGATATGAAGAATGTCTCAAAGACTTATCAGCACGCCAAAATACCGGAAGAGGAGTTAAAAGCTTAAACATATCATCCAGCAAGCCCGTATAACGCCGGCACTACCGCCATCAACGTTCGCTCTCCCCGGCCGTATTTCGACACGTTCAGAGAAGCTCAGAGAGAAGGAGCCATACGCTTTCAAATATGCACTCAACTCCGATATGTCCCTTCAAGAGTCTGCTTGCAGAACCTCCCCCGTCGCTATCGACATTGCCACCCTCTCTGCACCCAAATCAATTCACAACTATCCTGAGTGTCCACACCTCCTCGAATTTCAAGAAAAGAAACACAAACTCAGAACGAAATGTAGGAAAAGACAACACTCACGGCTGCTTGTCAAGGAGGAGGACATTCGCGCCTCGCTCTAGGAGAGTGTGTGCGGCCGAGAGACCTGCGAGACCGCCGCCAACAACGATGACCTGAGCCATAGTAGATGCAAGATGTATGTCGGGGTGAGGAGATGAGGAGATGAGGAGGTTGGTGGTGGTTAGAGGACAAGAGAGGATGCGAGCGGCGATGAGAGTTATAAGGACTGGGGCAGAAGAATCACGGGATAGCGGAACGACCCTTTGAACCGTGCGGCGAATGCGGGCCTCGAAACGCCCCTAAAAGGGTAACTGCCTGACATTCGCATGTGATATTCCCGTTCTATCTACACCTTCAACGAATCATCCTCCGCAAGTTACTCAGGCAAAATATATTTCAAAATCACAATACTGCTTGTCTCCAGTGCAAGCTTCCAAGTCTACTGCTCTACCTCGCGCAGGCATTTTTTGTCGAGTAATGCATATTACAATTTGACTCCGGCTATTGAGTTGTGCGACCGGCGAGTCATTTGCTCTGGATTTGTAGGGAAATACATAGGAGCCGAAGTCTCTGCCAGAATCCCGCCGGCGAAGATGTTGTCAAATGCCCGAGCTCAATGATCGGCAGTCCGCCCTCACGAGCCACGTGGTTCTCTCATCGTCCCCGGATCGCATGCAGCCCATGGGGCATGTCTCGCGTATAATTCACAGTCAATTTCACGGGCAAGGTGTAATTTGTAGTTAACCACAAGCTCATAATTGGTTATCACGGTAAATGGCTCCTTGGCTTAAGAAAGCGACTTGCATTAAACAAGCCCGGCGGCAACTGAGCCTCGGGACTCACTCTTCTGCCCGATCCAGATGATCAAGCAACTGGGATACAAATAAAACAGCTCTCGAGACAAAAATGCATCAATTTACGCTACGGCCTGCCGCCGGACAAAAGTTCCGCCGTCTCTTCTCCCGATGCTTACTGCATACACAGTGCAGCAAATCGGACATTTCTTGCGCAATATAAAGTGTATATATAAATTGGCATGGAGTAAAGTATAATATAATATATATCTATAGTCAGGATCGCTCTTCGTCGACACCGGAGTTTCGCATCTGGATCGGAGCTCAATGAGATCAGCGTTTCCTCTCTCGGCATTTCGGCAAACATGATCGAAGTTAAGTCCCGAACCGGACCTTGAGTCGGAGCTTCATTGCTTACTAAGAGCCGAGTATGCTGAGCAACGCCTGCCATCAACTGATAACAAGCAAACCTGACTGTCTCGCTATCAGTAACTGGAACGAGGTCAACAGATGGTAATTTAGTCAACCGACTCCGAGCCACTGGTTGCACGCCAGGCCAGACTTGTTCAAAGTTTGAAGTACCCCAACACTTCTGTAATGGGGGCCCCAACTTGGTCTTACTTGGGGTTGAATTGGCCTTGATCATCAGACTGGTGAGTATTTACATGCAAGATATCTTGGTGATACATATGCAGTCGTTTCGAATCATATCTTCGTTCGCTTTGTCCGTATATCGCTCACGAGGGTCATTGATATTCGTCTCCGTTTTTTGACTCAATATTAAGTGTTTAGCCTCTCGTACGAGCCACTACGTCCGAGCGAGTATCCCACCGATGCTATCTCCCATAGCTTTCTTTGACCTCATCGTACGTTACAAGCCCCTCTCCTTCCTACGTATGCTCAACGTTGACAAAAGGTACAGCTGCATTTTACGTTTCATCTTTCCCTTAATTGCTGTTTTCAAAGTCTGAGTCCGTCCCTGATGCTCTTATTCCCGACGCTAATATGTACACGAGGAAAAATCCTCATTAGCTCTGCTCTCCAATGCAACCGATGTTGAACAGGAAGCTCGACCATGATCTACGGTTCTTGGCGATCAGGGTGGCGGGGACATCTAGCAAGTCATAGAAGCTCTAAAGTGTATTCCCTCTGCATTACGCTTATATACCAGAGCTTTTCAGCAGGTAAGCAGACATGCCTTTTCCTTGTTGTACGCGTCAGTCGCAAAAGTCACAAACAGCTTTTAGAGACAATGAAAAATGGATGAGGTATGGCTTGCCACGATTTGCGCTCATTCTCCTACATGTCATTAATGATAATGGAGCCTCGTAGCCTATCCCTAGATTGTAGGTCATTCCTATAAAGACGCCCGCATCTCGGATATGTCATTTGATGCACAATGACGAGTAAGATATATTGTGAGACTGATCCTGACTACAGACCACAAGTCCGGTGCGGTGCTCTTGAAGTGACCAAGCAGTGGTGGATCCTCTGTGGTTTGTGGTGCCCTTCCTAACCACAGTGTCAAATCAACCACATTCAACAGACTATATAATACTCGCAGCTACTCGCAGCTACTCCAAACCCCTCACAAGTCCTGCCCCCAAGATACAAATACATGGATCCTCTATTACAAGGTGAGCAATTAATAACTGATTTCTTGAAAATAATCGGCACTAATTAGATCTCATGTCCCTCAGGATTCCATTCCCGTTCCGCAAGCGCCTCGACTAACATGACCTCCTCTACTAAAGCGACAGCGTGGATTGACAAACTGCCGTCCGAAATCCTAGAAAAGATCGCGCAAGAGCTTCTAATCTCCGATGACAAAATCATTAGACTCTACTTACCATCTCCGATAACACCTCTCCTTCACCTAGCCATCTTCAGACCTGTCGCGCGGCCCATCCTCTACCGATCCGTTTCACTTGGCAACAAAGTCACTTTCCCGTCCGGGAACGTCAGAAAAGGCTGCATCTCTGCGCAACTCGCGCTCAAGACTTTCGAGCGGAATTTTAAGATCACCGACACGGAGCCGGACGTAGCAGAGCTGGTGAGAAATTTGGAGCTTGTCAGCTGGAACACTACTGGTAGACATGACGCTATCGTCGACGATACGACGAAAGAGATGGTCTGTCATGAGCACATCATTCGGATTTGCTCGGCGGTGTCAGATGTTACTTTGTGGTACAGGTTGGTCCCTCATGCCAGACAGCCGGCATTGCGAGACGTTTTGGCAGGTCAAACGTCGTTGCGCTCTCTCGTTGTGTATGTGCATCACATCTCGCACTGGGAAGATTTGTCTGGTTTGTACACCTTTTCAGAGCTGCTCGAAATGATATGCAAGAACTGGCCAAAGATGCGGACTCTTGAGCTTGGGGGACACGCAATCGAACGACGCAACGATTACAAAACCTTCGATGCTTCCATCATACCCCATGATCATCCAATTGCGCTCGAGTCACTCATCTTGGGGGATAGCGACGATCGGAATATGGACTACGCACTCGACGACCGTGATCTATTTGCTCTCCTTGCAGTACCTCTACATAGATTAACGACAGTCAAGCTCTCCGTCCTCACGAACGCCAGGACGCTGGCACACCTACAGCTCTGTCTAGACGCGTGGGCGCCGACTCTCGAATACCTCCGCATCTCCAGCGGGAAATTCCTCTCGCCAAACGACTGCATTGATGACCATGTCAACAACGAGTGCCCGTTCGTCGTAGAGGGTCCGCGAATCAACCACCTCACACGCCTGCAGGAGCTGGAGCTCGTACGGATCTTCGTACCTGCAGAATCATTGCGGAGATTGACTCAGCTGAAGAAGTTGACATTGACAATTGACGAAAAGCGATATGTTGGATTCCGCGACTTGCTAGAGCAGGACTGGTTGCCGTCACTAGAATTCCTTAAAGTTTGGAACTTTCTCATGCGTTCTGTGGACGTTGGGGAGGTTTTGCAAATCTGTAGAGAAAAGAAATTACGCTCTACTGTAGAAGCCATGTGTTACAGTTGGTAACTTTTTGTCGCTTTTTAATACATACTGTATCAAGCAAATGTATTGCAACAAGTTGAGAGCTTTATTTCTTGGCAAGTTTTTATTGTTATCCTATGATCCAAACTGAGAAATAAAGATGAGATCTTAAATGGCTCTGGCCCATATAGTATGAGAAAAATATACCAAATTTGGAAGTTTCTGAGGCCAAAACGTAAAAATCTGAAAATGGCCGCTTAAGAGGAGGCCTCAGACTGATCAGCTGAGAGTATCAAAAGATACTCTAGCATATTAGTAAGCACTGACAGAAAGGACTATATCAATTGAATTAGCGGATACGGAATTGTAGCCTAGAAAAAATGACTACTCTGCTTAATTTCAGTACTGTCAATTGGGAAATTATATGCATCTGTGTTTAAGTAGTCATTTTTTCTAGGCTACAATGCCGTATCCGCTAATTCAATTGATATAGTCCTTTCTGTCAGTGCTTACTAATATGCTAGAGTATCTTTTGATACTCTCAGCTGATCAGTCTGAGGCCTCCTCTTAAGCGGCCATTTTCAGATTTTTACGTTTTGGCCTCAGAAACTTCCAAATTTGGTATATTTTTCTCATACTATATGGGCCAGAGCCATTTTAAGACTCATCTTTATTTCTCAGTTTGGATCATAGGATAACAATAAAAACTTGCCAAGAAATAAAGCTCTCAACTTGTTGCAATACATTTGCTTGATACAGTAATTTAAACTCCTCAAGAATTGCTTGAGATTTTAACCTTAAAGTACAGAACGCCTACGCCTAACAAGGTTTACCTCGCCTGTTTAAAAGGGTAGCTAGTCTTGTAACAAGTCTAGAAAGTATCAACTCAATTTATCACTTACAAACGAGTGTCTTATTCTTAAGAAGAAGGCAGCTGAAGCGATGGGAGGTCATGTTCGTCCTCTAGCACCAGTTGAGTTCAGACAACGATCAGGATTTTGAGCATCCGCTGACGTTTTGTCTTCTGAAATACCACAGCCTATCAAATAGAGATTGAATTTGCGTGCCTTCAGAATCATTCCCGCAGATAGTCTTTTGTCACTCACGAGTTCCGAATGGCCCCAGAACCGTAGACACGGGTCCCGCAGGATGTGCCTTTTGATTAACTCAAGCGATGATAGAAATGGCGACTCCGGCTATGGGCCGGCGGAAATGAAGTCAACGACGGTGGTGATGGCTAATTTACCGACGATACTGTAAGTCCTTCTCTAGTATTCTGTAAGAATATGTGAGCACTATGTTTTCCCCTTGTATCTTCTGGACATTAGATTACGCTTTTAGAATGATATTTAAAAAACCTACAGTTCTTTTACAAACGGAAAAAAGTCGACGAGCGATGATGAGCGCCATGTGAATCTGATAATGTTGAGTTACGCAGCTTGAATAGCCTGTGATTCAACGTCAGCCTCAACAAATAACTGTCTCTTAGGTACATCGTGGTTAGCCTTTGTCTGGAATGATTTTGAAAAGAGGTGGAAGAGGCGTAGCTACTTACTGTATCAAAGTGATAGTCAGTGACCCTGACGCCATCATTGATCCGGAATCAAATGCAAGCCGTGGGAGTATTATTTACTATTCAAGTTCAGGGGCTTCATACCAGATTTAGCCAACGACGCTCTTCCTCTCTCCATCATTATCATTGATTTGTCAATCTAGCCATGTACATGCTACATGAAAACTTCGCGGACGTCAAGATACCTTACCAGATTTCAAGGAGGTATTTATCTAACTGATAACTCCTGCTATTAGTATTACTTACTATAGAACTAGTTTACTCCCAGAACCGGGAATGAATATCCCGTCACTGCCTACCGAGGTCTTGGAACTCGTCATTGAAGACTTCATATCAGAATATACGGATCCAATACCAGCACGATCGATGTCAGCCAAGTTTTACCCCCACTGGTACCTCACACCCCTGCTTCGAGTCTGCAGATTGTGGCACGAGATAGCCGAGAAGTACATGTATCGGTCTGTAGCCGTCGGAAGCAAAATACCCTATAGACTTTCTACAACTGAGGGCGAGTCCCTTAACGACAGAACGGCAAACCTCAGTATTGTCCTGGAGGCGCAGGCGAAGCGCAACGGACACGAGATCGCTGAGGACCTGTTGGCCACATTGACAATGAACTCTCGCCTGGCTTCCTTGATCAAAGCCCTGCAGTTGGGAATTGAAGTCGTTGATAACTTTGAAGATCCAGAGTGGACGCAGACAAACACCAGCATTTTCCGACTCTGCCCTAATGTGAATCAGGTGGATATCCGTGGATTCGATCCCAGTGAACTCGACTCACTGCTTAGCGCACTGAAGGAAAAACCGCTCGCTTCCTTCTTCATAAGTCCCGTGAATCTGTCGGTTCTTAGGGTGAAAGGAGGAACCTCTACGCAGTTATTTGCTGCCATGCAGAGTTGGCCGAAGCTTCGAATCCTCAAGGCAGGTAATTATCTGGAAAGCGTAAATCGGGAAGATCTGGCAGCGTTTGATGCGTCTCAGGCTAATAATTGTTGCCCGGAGCTGCGCGAAATCATTTTCACCGGTGCTGCGCTTCGTGAAAACGACCTCAAGGCACTAGGTTCCATGTGCAGCGGCGTCACAAGATTGAATGTCCCATTGTACGGAAGACGAGCAGGTAGCACAGAGGGCGAAGCAGCGCTAGATGCATTATGTGGATGCTTACGTGCATGGTCTTCGACACTCGAGTGCTTGAAGTTGAGCATGCGGTCAACCCTATTCTCGTATGGACCTCTGTCTGAGGTACTTTCAGCGCTTAGGGGACTTCGGGAGCTGCAGCTCGTTAATACGAACTTGGATGTGGACGTCATTTCGGACCTTCCAGGGCTCGAGCGACTGCTTTGCGTAGCGTTTCTCAAGAAGGAAGAATTGAACAACCTTTCCACAGCTCTAGAAGACACAAAGAAGTTCCCGTCCCTTAAATGCGTTGTTGTCCGACTCGGTCACCGGGTGGTCTTGGGCGAATACCTCAAAAATATGTGTCTTATTCGGAGAATCAACTTACAGATATGGGGTTGCCGGATCTCAGAATTGGGTTTCTTGCTCTAACTCACCCTTAATTTGCTTCTCTACTACGTCTCTAGCATCTCTGATATGGTGCTGCACATCTCGATCTGTCGATATATATATATTTAGTAGCTTCGCATCTACTGTAGGTGTACTGCCTTCTTCCGATCGCAAGGGATGCCCAGACATTCAATCAACGGGAGATGCGTGTCTCTTATGATGACAACGAGATTGATATTCTATGCAGATTTCCCTTGAATTTAATATCATTTACTTACGGCAGAGCTCGTTATGTATACGTGACTATGTTTCCCTACAATCAAATATTTCTTCACGAATAACTGGCAAATGAAGACCGGTCCAGTCGAAGAACTGCACTCTTCATTTCGGCATCATGATCTCGGCCGTTCTCGGCACGCAACTTTGAAGACCGTCACGGCGCCGAAGCCCTTCGACTTCCAGAGCTCCCATTGAAAAGCAACCAGTGCCGCAACCAAGTCTCATTACTAGATTTGCTCCATACTCCCGAGCCCCAGCTGCGTTTGCAATAATAGCCGTTATTGCCGAATTCATTAATGCTCCTATTCCAAAGGATACTCGCAGGACTACTTTATCGCATTGTCCTTCCAAGGATTATTAAACCATACATAGAAGCCCCAAAATAGTTTACTTAGCAGGTATTTCTAGTTGCCGCCGAGTATGTGATACATTAGTTGAGGTATCACATAGCGGAGAATACTATAAGCTTTACAACATCTGTCCAAGTCCAACAATTTTGCAACATACACCGAGACCTCAAGTTCCAAGAGATGATAGCAAAACAACACCTTCTACAATTCCTCTAGCTCCCTTCCGATTGTCGTTACAGGCAGATCAGGACGCTTATCATACAAGGCCATGCTCGGAAGCGCGCCTTTGATGCGCATTTCCCAGGCCTCTCGTTCTGCGCCGCGAAGGACACGAAGTAGGTTCCCGCCTGCGAGCCCTGCGATGTCTTGTCGAGACCAGCCACGCTTTATGAGCTCTGCCATCTGAAAATCGGAGGTAAGAGTGCTGGGTTAAGGTCTTATAAGCTATAGGTGTGGAAGATAAGGACGTACAAGTTGAGGGTACTTTGAGACATCCTCTAATCCCTCAGGGACCGAACCAATGCCATCGTAATCACTGCCAATTCCAACGCTTCACAATGCGATGAAACAAAATGAATATTAAAAATTATAGCAGATTGCTCGAAACGTACTGCTCTCGCCCGGCGATCTTCCCAATGTGCTCGATATGGTTGGCGACGCTCTCCAGGGTCGCCTCTCCATCCGGGGCAACAAAAAACGGAGCGAAGTTGACCATCACGACACCGTCGATCTTGCCCTTCTTCCTATAGCTTGATCCGTACTTATCCTCCGTGCCGAGGCGCTGGAGGATCTACACGTCGATCACAATAATCAATGAGAGATTAGATGTAACGTGGAAGGAAGGGGGTTGGGTATACCTCATCCGGGACGTTCCGGCTGACGTTGTGCACTGCGCGTGCAGAGGAGTGCGACCAGATGACAGGTGACTGGGACAGCGCCATGGCCTGAAGAGCAGTCGCGTCTGACGTGTGGGAGAGGTCAACAAGCACGCCGAGTCGGTTGAGCTCGTACACGAGCTGACGGCCAAGTTTCCTGAGACGAGAAGGAGTCATGATGAACAAAGTCAAGGCTTCTGTGATTAATTTAGAGAAGGAGACGCACGAAAGTCCGTTGTGTAGAGGCTCAGGCGCCTCGAAGATGCCTCCCGAATCTGCGAATGCATTGTGGCAGCCATGTGTAAGCGTGACGTAGCGGACGCCGAGCGCGTGGTATTGTCGTAGCACGCTCAATGAATTTCCCAGCTGGTGAGCACTGTGCGGTCAAACGTTCATTAGCCAACAGTTGCGCTCGTGAAGGAACAGAGAAGGAAAAGTATGTTTGAAGTGACGGACTGAAGTAATAGCAACAATCAACTCACCCCTCGACACCAAGAAGACTCGCAATCCTCCCTGAGTGCATGGCATCTGTGATATCGTCCGCTTTCTCGGCGAATTGGAATATCTGAAGCACACATCAGTACCCTTCACAAAAAACTGTCGAAGAGTTGTGCTTACTTTCGGATACTGCTCAATCATGAGTCTCGCCACGTCAATCTGTTCCAGTGTATCCCTTGAAGTCGTGTATCTTTAGTGAAGCCATCCTAGCGAGGGGTACGGTGTGTCTTACCGAACTCTGTACGACGGCACGGTGAAGTAGGGTCCCTCAGGCTTGCAGTCCACGTACACGGACCAGAAGAAGCCGCCGACTTTGCCTTCGCGCAGACGAGGTATGTCGACGTGTCCCGGCATTCTTCCATTGAGGTCAAAAGCAGAGACATTGTTCGCGAACCGGGAGCGGACGAGGATGGGAAGATCTAATGTCGTCGTCGTCGAGCAGAGCTTATCAGAAGTTGTACATACAAGCAAGAGAGTAACTACACGTACCAATATGCCCATCCTAAAAGCCAACCATCGTTAAGACGCAGTCAAAATAGAGCTGCAGTAATGAGGTGCTCACAATGATTGGTGTCCGACTCAACATCTGCCGCGCTTCATCGAGCGGGTCTTTGCTTCTTCGGTCGCCAAAGAACGTCCATCCGAGGACGACGGCCAGGATGAATAGAAAGGTCAACACTGAGGCCAACACGCTGCGCCGCTTGTGCTTCTCTTCCAGCTCAGCTTCAGTCGGTAGTCGCTCGTCGTTCGAGTGTCCCAGCAAAGGTGAACGGTCGCCGCGCGAATGCACCGAGTTCGCCATGCCTATTTGCTGGTAACGCTAGCGTCGCTGTGGTGGACGTCAGCCTGTGGAAGCAACTGCAATACAAGAAAGTGTCCCAAAGGCGGAACAGATGCTGGGGACAGCTTTAGTCGAGGTGCAAGCACTTTTGTATTGCCGCACGCCCACGGTGGTCGATGAGCATATGGTCGTGGATGTCGTGCAGTTGCACTGTGAGGAACACACTACCACACGCGTCTTTCTTCCATGTGTGTAAATTCATTCATTATTAACGTATTTAATGTATCGCTTTATCAAATTACTCTTCTTTCAGCACAAAGAGCACACTGTAAGTCAACGGGAACATGTCAAAAACGGGTACAACTTTCAACAAGAAACCTGGAGACGAATGTCACGTTCAGGCAACTTAATATACCAGTCATGACTCAAGACAAGTTGTCGGTCACGTACTGCTCGACTAAACGACAGGTTGCAAGGAGTCAAAGGGCCGGAAACTCGACGAGGTTGTGTTCCTCCAAGGTGAAGTGTCCAGAGAACCTTCTTAGTGCTAACTCACATCTAAAATCATCAAAAGTAAAGCGGAGTCAATAGCCACAGACATAGATTAGAGCCCTGACAATAACAACATACTTCTACGTCAAGAAAAAGGAAAACTTCCCGTCTTCATACGGAAATGGATAACCATTCTGCTCTTCCTCTTTCCATGCACCTTTCACATGTCCGAGCGTGTCCTGAATCGCGGCGAACTTTGACTCGGTGACCCATCCATCTCCCTCAATGTCCAGATGCTGGTCTATCTGCGACATCGTCCCCCGGAACTGCACAAAGTTTGCCCATTGCAGCTCATGCTCCCCCATTTCCTGGTCCGAGAACGTAATGGGACAGGTCGTTCCAGACAGACAGACTTCGGCCCATTTGCTCTTGATTTCAAGAAGAGCTTGGCGAAGTTCCAAGACGCTGTCAAACCATGTCCGCTGCCCACAGTAAAGCAGCGTCATGAGTTGCTCTTGGATGGGTCCTTCGATGACCTTGGCGCGACGCACATTGTTCGCGAGGATGTGCTTCTTGTACCACATATATCGATTGAAGAGCCTCTGCCTGACGAGCAGATCTTCTCGTTCCTGCTCACTAAACTCGTCGACGTTGTCTGGCGTAATGAGGTCGAAGGGGTGGTCATCAGATAGCATGGCGGGGGGGATGGTGGCCTGATAAAAGTACGGAAGGACGCAGGTGTGCTGCCAGTCGATGATACCCTCAACATGAGAGTCACCGGAAGCAGATACGTATATATTTCCAACGCTGAGATCCGGGTGCCAAATCGTGGGCTGGCAGAGTTCCTCCGGAGGCAGAATATGGGGGATCGCCTCGACGGCCATATCGAGAAGGCGCACATGGTAGGACACAGGGTGGTAAGGAGATCGGCGTAAGGTCAAGGATGAGTCGCCTTGATGTTCTAGCCATCTCCGTTGGTTCTTCAGTGCGGCTACGAAAACCGACGTGGCGTCCGGCCCTGTAGAACAGTTAGCTCATCAGAAAGGCAAATTGGAACAAGGCACAGACTTACATGGTCCTCGGTCAAGGTCCATGGTAGCACGATCATTTCGCCACCATTGGCGGTCACTTATGGGGCCGATCCGGTATCTTTCGGAGAATGCTTTCAGCTGGTCCGGGACATCACCGGCGAACAACGGCATTTTTTGCAGCTCAGCGCTGACGTCTTCTTTGAAATACAGGCTTCCATGTTGGGAGAACCGAGCGCTCTCGAATTTTCTTTCAGTGTCGACGAGCTCTTGCAAATGGGGTAGAGCCTCGTCACCTTTGATCAGTTTTCTCCGGTCGTTCAAAGCAACGCCACGCGCCACTTCCATGATGATGAACTCAGACCCTACATTGCTTTCTGTGAGCCGTTTGTCGCCGCTCCAAGCAAGAACGCGGGGAGCAGGCAGATGCAGAGCGTTGAGGGCAAAATCCAAAGTGGCGACTTCACTGGCCGTAGTTAAACAAGCAGGGCCAGCGATCGGATTTGGAATCCGCGCAATAGCTTTCTGAGAGCCATCAAATTCCAGAAAGAAGACCTTATTGTAGGAGCCTGGTCAATTTATGTAGATTCAGAAAGTCGTTGGATCCATATTGATGGGCGACGACTGACCTTCAGTACCTTTTGATATTGACGTGCATTTCGAACCAATGGCCTTGCTTGCGACATCGGCTAATGCGCTAATGTCAAACTTCGCATATCTCTGAGCATTCTCTGCGATCTTCATCAAAAAACATTGCTTGGAAGTAATCTAGCTAGTACTCACGTTCTGACTCGTTGTACAACCAGCGTCCTGATGTATATTTGAACATTGATTCAGGGGCGACTTCCACATCTTCTGTGGACATGGCTCTAGTGGGAGAAAATCTGGTTATGTTGGGCCTTGATACGAGCACTCTTTTGGTGACCGAGCAGAGAAGAGACCGCATGTCTTTAAGAGCAAAGCCATGAAACCAAAGATCGTGATGGTCAGAACAAAAAAGGAGATAGATTGACGATCGGACATACATACTACCTAAATAGGCACATCGGAAAACTCAATGGAGAAAGCTGAACTCCCACGGGAAATATAATCCAGATGATGACCACGTGATCACGACTCAAGTTTTGGTACACGACCATGACCATCAACGACTTGCAGAGCATGTCGATAAACACTAAATATGCTACTCGCCATAAAAGTAGCCACTCAAGGGTTCTAGACACGGTTGACCTTTCCAGTGTGGATTATCTCTTTTCGCACCTGCTTCCGAAGACCTCAAGAAGAAGGAGCGTCTTGCGATAAAAGGCGGGCAGTTGCTTGGACTGGCTTTAACGATGAGAAGAAGATTGCATGGGCTACTTATTCCTCAGTGCGCAAGGCTGTCTCGAAGAAGAAACAGGTTTGGGCATACAAATGCTTTGGGGCCGTTACGCGTGGCAATTTCTTGAAGCCAGAGAAGTCCACAAAGCCTAAAGAAGACGATTTTTGCGAGCCGCTCGTACGAATACTCAAAGCAGTAGTAGAATCCGTCCAGAAGATCTGTGGGAATAAAGGTCTTAAAGTTACACAGTCGTACAAATTCCGGAAGAGACGAAAATATGCGCCCTGACGCCTGTTTTGTACGAGGGCCTGCAAAAGCAGGTACAAAGGACAGGACTTCATGGCACGACATCGCTTGCGTTGGGGAGTTCAAAACGTGTGAGAAGGAGAAGGATGTGAGCTAATAGCATATTATCATTTATCCTTCGCTCAATGGCATTTCATTCAGAATATCAAGAAAGTCCTATACGGGATGCACCACATCATGGTCGGTGATCCATGCCGTCGCTTCGTCACAGGCTTTACTGTCGAGAAGGACATATGACACTGTGGCGTGCCTCTCGATCTGCTGTGTTCAAGTGTATATTTGACTATAAAAAGATGCGTAATACTTTCATGCACGTCTTCCCTGCCTCAGGAACCCGAGCAGCTAGTACATGCCTGTTCGTGGCCTTTGCTTTCGCAAATGAAAATGGTCAGGAAACAGATGGGACGCGACAGTGACCCCTATCAACGGAAAGAGTCAATACATCTTCGACGTCGCGGGGACGAAATATTTGACGGAGAAACAGTTGGCTGACTACGTGTCGGACTCTATCCTCGGGGAAGGAACACGAGTGTATCTGGTCACCGAGGCGGGGAAGGACGTTAGAAAGGTCTTGAAAGACTACTGGGTGGACGAGACCCGCCTCTTCGAAGGAGATATTACCAAGATAATACTGGAGGATGTCAGAACCACGTGTGGTGCTGAAGCTACGAAGTTAGTGAAGGAACATATGGTCACCGTCCTGCAAGAACTTTGGGTCAAAGTTGGTGATCAAATTGATGTCACTGGACGTGATAATGCACGTCCAAATGCCCGACATAATCAGACTCAACCCGCTGGAGCAGAAGGAAGACACAGGGAAGGCTTCTTATAGGAGCAGAGGCTTCCGCGACAGCCCATGATGGCTATGTATCGGACGCAAAGACCAAACCACAAAATAGTCGCAGATCCGTCCGGAAATTGCATCACCGCCGTGTGGTGTATGCAGAATATGGTACGCCGATTGATAAGGTAGATGTGCTGTCGAAGGCCGTTAAGACCTTGCGTGATGTCACTGAAGGTAAGTTGAAATTTTGATTAGAACATGTCGTTTATTTGATGTCCACGAAACTAGTCCTTAAGTATATGCATAAGGCCGAGTGGGTCACCGTGATATCACTGCGGGAAATGTTTACTAGTATAAAGTGCGGGGGCTACTTGCAGACTTCGAATATGTGAAGACGGTGAACAAAGCCGGGGGACACGAAGTGATAACTGTGAGTTTCATGGCGCTTGTCGCAATTTGAATGCTCTATACTCATTGTGTCAATTTTAAAGGGACTGTAGAATTTATAGCGACTGAGGCCATTCAACGCACATACAGATACTTATCTATTGAAGCAGCAAGTTCTAAACACACGCAAATAACTTTTTCCACAACCCTGGTCATGACATGGAGTCCATCTTGTGGGGTCATCTTCTACGTGGTAATTAACGTAGAATCCAACTAGGATTGGGTGCGGAAGCTTATTCACAACCTGCTTTTTACGGGATTGGAAAGCTCTACGTGGGTCCGCGATGAATTTGTCTCTCATTATAGTGACACCTTGGATTACTACACAAAACTATTCGGGGATGATCGGGAGGCCTTCCTCGATAAATTACTTCAGCTAGGAGTGATCTTGACCAAATACTATAGGAACTCGGAGGCGAACTACCGGAATGCTCCCATCGACAACTCAAAGTTCTTTGGAATAGTATATGATGATTTCCGTGGCGTTTGGTCGGACTGTATGGACTATTTGTTAAAGCGAGATATACGTTTGAATCTCAAGCTTTACACGGAAACAGCGACGGGTGTAAACGCGAAGCAGAATCGGAGTTACATCATACAAAGAGATCAAAAAGGTTGAGAACGTGCGTATATTGTCAAATTGTCCAAATGCTGAACTAAATGCCGTTGCCGAACGTTGTAGTCACGAGCCCATTGCAGGTGAGGACAACTGACCGCATTTTCCCATTGCACAATCTTGTCACATATACCATCAAGTCATGTCACTATCCTAATAAAATAATATAGAAAATCGACTGCGGGACTAGCACCACATGAACGTGGAAGGCAAGAAAGACCATGATACAGAATGTAATCTACTCCGAATAATATACAACAATGCATCCCAGCCAGTCTAAGATCCAACCAGCCTCTTTCCTAACTTGTGTAAGTCAACACTGCACCAATATCCCCAACAAATAATTATCTCGTTCATTTGCGCTCTTTTTTGTCGGATCATCACCGATGCTACCTTCCGTGTGCGCGGTAGACCAGTGAATCGTAGCAGCTCCGATGAACTCCGCTTGGCATAGCTCTTTAACACCACAATAGATGGCAGTATGGCCTTCTAACCAAAAGGCACACCAGGCTCTGGATACCGCCACTGGCACAAGAGCTGGTAAACTTCTGCCATGAGCGCCACATGAGGTGTACCGTGTCGGGTTCATATATGGCCTCGAAATGAGCGCTCTCCTGGGGAATAGGCATATAAGAGAGCGTATGTCTTCAACTGCAAAGTCAAGGGAGATTGGCGACCCTGAAGACCGTGATGGCACCTCGGCAAACTTGATAGAGGCAAGGTAACTCCGTGTTGCCCTGTTTACTCCGCTTTGTTCCGTTCTGTTTTCCCCACATATGGGATGGCGGAAAATCGGCTTCAATTTTTAATAGAGTAGTCATAGGAAATACCAATATTAAAAATCATGTAGAACCAGAAGATGGCTCCTTTTTTCTGATATATATAGTATAGAGGTATCATCGAAGACGCTTGCGTACTTTACGATGGAGACTATCAACGCTGTTACATTATTACATTCATTTATTGACTCGGAGTTAATGCTACCTAAAACAAAGTGATATACACCTAAGTTTACTGGCATTTCTTTTCCCTTCTCGGAAGTCAATATATTTCTCGACATGAAATAGAGTTTAGCTGTAAGTTAGTAGATAATTTCAATAAACACGCATGTCCTGCATTGGAGTACTATTGGGAATCTCCAGATCGGAGTGCAAAGTGATTGGCGAACACCAGTGTTATCGGTGATGGGAATCGGGTACGGAATGTGGACCCCGCTTCGATTCGCCGTTGCGGTGCTATTGCATAGAAGCCCCTTGGGTATATGGAGTCTTTGCCGGTGTTTGGTTTTTCATTACATTTTATGCTTTTTGCTCGTCCGTGCTCAAGCATTTCCCTTACGCCTCAGTAGCTTGTCCCCATTACCTTGCGCTGTCGCCACGATGTATGCATTTTAAAACACCCACCAACTACTCTCGATGCACAAACCTCCATAGACATGTCCGACCTCGGATTTCAACCAAAGAATGGCTTAGCTGCCTGTGCTTGCACCCATTGGGCCCAAAGTACTGTAATGCGGCAAAAATGCACTAAATATCGACCGATTACCCGTCCTTACCGTAGTCAGCTATCATATAAAATGTCGGCGATAATCCTCAACAGACTTCATCAGCAAATAAACTCAACACACTGCACAAACCAGTCTCACCTTCAAGTTCCAAGAAATCTAAAACATGCCTACAATCTCCATCAAAATCCTTGTCGCCAAACGCGTGGCCATATCGTTCTTTAAGAATCATCTCGAGGGCGTATTCCAGGACAAAAAAACCGTGAGTGGGATCACTGCAGTAGAAGGTTGAATTCTAACCTAGCATATCACAGGGTTTCTGGAAAGCGATCCAGAAAGATGCCGCGACTGGTACAGCAGGCGACCGTCTATTTCCCAAGAAAGATAGCAATAAAGACGTGAAGTATGGAGTCCGCATTGACCTTGGCGAGAAGACCGCGAGGAAGGTCGACAATAAGACAATGTATTTCCGGAACCTGATTCTTCAGATTAACAGCAAGCCGGCGAACCCGGCGCTCAAGGAGGCCGCCGGGAGAAACGGGACACATGCGAAGCGAATCGAGTTCGAGGTCCCCTTGAACGAGAAAGGTGATGGACTGCATTCCAAGTTGAAGGAGGACCACGTCGATGAGGTCATCAAAGATCTCGCAAAGAATGGCGTGTAGCTGCGTATACGCCGCGACTTGTGTAATAAAAGCCAGTCGCACTATCAATGCATTTATTTAATTTAGTAAGCTATGAGAGTTGAAAGGGGGGATTATCAGGACTACGATAATGGCCAAGGAGGATGTGTGAGTGAAAGGAAGAATCACCGCAGCTTCAGCATTTCAAGTTGTGGAAATGCCGAGATGCCGAAAAGTGAGAGTACATACCATTCCGATCTGTCTTTCCAAACTCCCAGAGATAATAATGCCTAGGACGCAGAAAGGAAGGTCTTGATACGATATACGATGTCCTGTTGATCTGGAAGAAAGAGTGACAAATTAAAATCGGCCCGAAGACGATGTGTTCTATGCTGGATCTTCAAAATGCAGTCATACTGAGACCCAGGTGTCAGGGAAGTCGAAGGAGACTCAGAACGTGATTCACAATGAGCGCAAAAAGTATTAAGATACCGTTGACGAACGAGCTGTATCACGGTCTCAAGGAGGATCCCGAGCACGATCATAAAAAATTTCATCACAATGTACCAGAGTACAGTATTATATACAAATTTTCGGAATGTAATATATGTGGTATATTAGTATTATGAGAGGTATCCTACGGTAGGTAATATAAAGCAGTGCCTCCAACGCGAATTTAACATGAAAGGCTGAAGAAATCGTCTTCGTCGAATTCGGGGTCACTTAAATCACTATCCTCGTCGTCAATCCAAACGTCTCGCCAATATACGGGGCCGGTTGAGTCAAGCCCAGGTGAGCATATTTCTCCGTCCCCAATAATGTTGTTGACTTTTTCGGTCTCGTCGTAACGCAGAACGAGGACGCGGAAATAGCGCGTTCCTCTTACTGAGCCAGCATCCTGATACTCGACTCTTTTGGCGCCTTTGGTGATAGTACAGGTTGCCGACCGAGAGAAGGCGGGGATGAAGTAGTCCTCATGCATAACGCCTGCGCCTCCGATGAATTCCGCTTCGCCTAACTCATTCACGCCGCAGTAGATGGGAATATGGCTCTCTAGCCCGAAAGGCACACCAGGCTCTGGATACAGCCACAAGAACTGGTGATCTTCTGCCACGAGCGCTTCGCATGAGGCGTCGGGCCCGTTGATCCAGTCGTCCCAAATACCAAGTGCAGCGCACGTCTCGCACGGATGGCGTCGAGAGAACGCTAATCCCTAGTAGTTTTTGTTGATGATTAGAGGCATGAATTCTGAAGACGCTGGTTTCAAGGTGAAACTTACATGTCTGACATGCGTACGTCCGTGATCCAAAGATCGATGCCGATAGACCCAAGCGCTTGCGGGGTCTATGTCTGATATGCTCCGCTGGGAACTCTGGCTTACTTCCTGTACTGCATTTCGAGTCGCATCAACTGCAAGTCTCGAAGTCTCCTCGGGAATAGATGTAATCGCATGGGACATTTCCTTCTGACAGTAACGATCTAGGCCAGATATGAAGCCCACGTGAAACAATGCTCTCGAACGAGCTCGTTCGTCCGTGCTAGAGAATCATTACGTTCAAGTTCATTTATACGCGAGCTCTAGATTTCGAAACTCACCTTGACAGAAAAGTAGTCAAAGCTCGACAGAGCCGACTCAGGCTTTGTCCATCTGCGACCTTGTCTATAAAATGGTACCCATCACCAGACGACGTAGTCTCCCTCGCTCTCAGAATTTCAGAAAGGATGACGTCCGGACCCGATGTCAGGTATTTTCGTAAGCCTGCGAGGCAAGGAGTGCCGAGAATGCGGGGTGGGTGCCCGAGGTACCGAAGCACGTCAAAGCGTTCGCCATGTTTTGAGTGTGCGGCACGGAGCAACAAAGTTGGGTACGTCGCTAGACTACGTAATGTTCCAGCCTCAATATTACGATTGACGTCAACCTGCTGTTTCAAGTGGTGAAACGTTTTAGGAAGTTTATTGCAAAATCTTGACGAGTGAACGGCATCGTTAGTTCATGAAACATAACAGGAGTTCGTTCAAGGAAAGCGCACCGTAAAGTCTGCTCAAGGGCTCTGGACCATATTCGGTCCACGACGTCTGGCTTTGTGAAGCCATTGAAGCCCCAGCGATCCTCCGCGAAAACAGCGGACAAGATCTCATCGAGACTGCTCCATTCGAGGTAGCCGGACGCAGTTACGAAGAACTGCACGAGATGCTCGGTAAATATGGGTGAGTAGAATGTAAAAGCGAAGATGTTGGCCTGGTCAGACGAGAGCGTCCGTGCCAGATGCCGCAAGGCGATGTGAGACACTTCGGGGTTGCTGTTAATAGAGTTCAGACGGGTGCAGACATACGTCGGTTGGGCTTACAGTACGTGTGGTAGCACTTCATATACCGTCGCCTCGTATTCCATCTGAGAGAGGCCCGGAATGTGGAGGCCCTGCGCGAGGGCGTGAAGTTCGACCTCCGCATCCCAGAGAAGGCTTTTGCGAGAAGCACATAGGAGGGTCTCTTCCTCATCAAAGAAGAAGATTCGGCGTCCAATATCATCAAGCATCTTCGAAGTTGCGCTGTTGTAGAGAATCGATGAGTCCGTTTGATAGGTATGACGTATGAAACAGAGAGGTACATACGTAATGAATTCAAGAGGAGATCCGGAGAGTTTTTCTCCGTCTGAACGTCCTAGTGCTTTTGAGTGAGAAATTTCCGAATTCCCTCTGAAGACGGTATCGAAGGCCCGAACAAGTAGATTGATATCAGATAAAGTCAAGGACGGGGTCATCGTCGTCAGAAAGCGGTGGTGGATTACTAGGCTATTCAAGTGGTTTTATATGTAAGTATGTCGTGAGATCAACATGCATGCGATGGGTGATACAGTGAAACAAAACAGGGGCCTACAGTCTCGTTTGAGAGTCGACGCGACAAAGTAATCCAGCAGCTGTGTGAGAAGAGTAAAACGCGCGGAAGAGATACACGGGTGTGAGACCCAGGTGGGGGCCGTAGACGTTGTCATTAGGTATTTGTAGGACGCAGGTGAGACACACGGTCAGCGGAGCAAGGACACCCAAGACCAAGACACAGCCCAACGTCGCCCGCATCGATCGGCATCCCACTTTGACGACGATCTATAGTTGAATAAGGCTACTGTGAGCAAAAGCCAAATACTCCTATCTCTTTGCTTGGATTGCTCACCGGAAGTCAGAGATGCGGTCGGTGAGTTGCACATGGGTGCTATACTCAGAAGTGTCAGTTGCCTTGGTGATGATACGAGAGCAACGGCCTCTGGAACTCGCCGGTGAGACGTATGAAGACTAAACTCTTGATGAGACACAGCATACCACTGATAGAGCGTGTGGATGCAGAGACGGAGGTTCGATGGCTTGAGATCCTAAATCGTGTCCATCAGATCGGAGGTGAGAAAGTGGGAAGTGCGGTGGGGTATGAGCGTCTACAGAACACAGCCCGCCCATGCAATCGAGATGTAAATCAAATTGAACGGGTGCTTTCACGCGTATCTCAGTCTGCGGTATGAACAGCAAGTAGGAGACAGGTATTTCACGTTGAATTAAAAACAAGACAGCAAAATGTGCGACAGAAGAAAACAAGCAAATACGAAGCTCAAAGACGGTACTTAGCCCCAGCGGCTGCTACCGGCTTTGCCACCTGGCTGTAACTGAGATCCTGAGTACGGAGCAAACCTGTTCTTCCTGATAGTAGCCCCACCCCCCAGGATATTGTTCTGCGCTAAATGGCCGCGGTGGTGTGAAGAAGACGGTCCTGCAGGCTGGGCTGACGATGTGAAGTCGATACGCGATCGTTTACCCGAAGCCTGTGCGGCCGCCTGCCTTTCTTCACGCGCTTTTTGGTACTCCGCTGATGCACGGTTTCATGTGTTGAGAAGTCAAGGGGTAGAAAGCCAGGTATTGCACCATAGCAGAATTTTGATAACACAGAATGTCGGTCCGTATGTTCAATCGCAAGATCGATGCGTGCGTGTTTAACCCCAAGTTTTTAAGATGGCCGTCAATGGCGGATAATTGTGCAAAGAAGGGAGGACACGCACCGATTTTCTCCGCGTACCATCCTTCCTTCACATCTGTAGGGTCCCAAACCTCCTTTGGAAAGTTGGTCGTGCACTCGTTCACATCGACAAACTCGACTAGCTTCGCGTAGAGATGCGGGTTGCGGAAGGAGCGGTTGGACATGAGCGAGTCGTTAAAGTGCTTCGGGTCGACTGGGTCATTCTTCAGCCTATGGAATTGCGCTAACTTGGCCTGCATGCGTGGAAGGGAAAGAAACATTGACAGAGATTTGAGGCATGTCCAATTTATAGGAACTGAATGATACGCGCCTCGAGTTCTGGATCGCATTCTTCGTCAGGCTCAGGGGGAATTCCCCAGTCCGAGATGCCCAGGATGGGCGGCGGACGTAGCAGCTTCCGTATCCTTGTCAACTCCTCCTCTTCATTCCCATCCTTCGCATCGCCTTCTTCGCGCTCCGCTCTTCCTTCCGCGCTAGCAGGGCTGCGACTTCGAGGCGGTGTTGATGCGCCGCCCGAGGAGCCCGGAAGATGCGCGTTCGACCAGGTATTCACAGAACTGCTTGCGCCGCCTCCCACGAAAGTCATACCGCTGTTCGACAACGTCTCGGTGATCTCGGTGCCTCCGACACGCGATTTTCGGTGCAATGGTTTAAGAACAATAGACCCAGATACGTTTTGTTGTTGGATCACTCGCGAAGACGAGGCGACGGAATTTTGTTCTGAAGATAGACAGATTCATCAGCATCAAATTCAAGCGGGCGGGTCTCGGTTCGAGACTCACTTTCTAGAGGGTAGTTATTCTCATCTTTCAGCTTGGTATCCTGCCGCGAACAAAAAGGAAAAGCCAGCAAAGAGGGAAACAGGCCACCCAGACGTTCACGAAGAGAAGTTCCTCACATTGATAGCATTGATCCGTAGTATGGATGTTCGACCTCCATCCTTTGTTCCTTCTGCATCGCTCCCAGAGTCGTCGTTGTATGATGCAAGTCCTAGCACATAGATTAGCATTTGCTTCACTGTAAGAATTGGAAAGACTCACCATACATCACTACCGACTCGTCGCTTTCCTGTGTTTGCCAGCTCGATACACCAAGTTTAGAAGATATCAAGGCTCTTGCGTAGAGTACGACAGCAAGAACAAAGATTAGATTCAAGAAGTGCTGTGCGTATATGAGATATGAAGGGAATGCGTGGACGTTGCTTCAAGTTCAAGCAGAAGTCTGAGGTTGAGCTAAGATTGGAAGTGTTTTCTCACGCTTGCACCGCTTGATGAAACATGCACCGACTTTTCGAAACTTATCCCTCACCGTCTATGCTGGATACCTTTTACTGTGAAACACTACCTGTTAGGCTATCTTGGCCTCATGGAATTCGATATGCTGCGCACATCACATACTCTGAGGACGGCATCCCCACAAGGCGTCGAACAGCAAACAATAAAATAATCTGCTATAAGAGACATTTGACCTCTGGGTGAAACACTCCGATGTGCATCTAATTCTAGGACGTCGTGTATCCCAAATACATAGCTACCACAAGAGCTCACTTATGGTACATCAGTGCTTCACCGCTTCGTCAATATCATCTGACGTAACCATCCATGATGATGGCCTTTCAGATACCGGTGGACCTATTCGTGCGTGTATCCCGTTTTCTTGAAGTTCTCCTTTCGGGGAAGAAGATCGACGGGCTTCGTCGATGGGATCAGCGCTCGCTTTAATTTTATCTTATCTCCGTCTTTCTGGTAGTCTTACCACTAATGAACAGGACATACTATCTCAGACCGAGCCCAACCCCCCCCCCCCCTCCGATGACTTGTGTATGCAATTTTACAACTCTCATACTGGAATCCTGGAGGGTGGATGGCATGAGTAGTATGGAAGGCTCATACTTCATATCCACATGCGCCCGGACGGCGCCTTGAGGCTGTGCCAGTCCTAAAGGCGTAGATCTTGCAAACCGGGATGCCCGGTGAGCCAATGCCAGTGGCCCCCCTCTTGATCGGCTATGCGACATTATTGCAGAGAGATGGACAGGCCTGGGGTTGATGATGCTTCGAGCTTGTGCTCAAATAGCAATCTTTTCAGTATCTTCACTTTCCATTCCCTCTTCTCTATCCTCTCCCTCCTAAGGCATTGCTTACCCCAGCCAACCAACGTCTAAAGCCTGATAGATGTTTATCTCTGCGGTGTTATCGCTCGTGGCGACTGCCCCCCTCGCCCTCGGGGCCGTGCATTATGTTACGGTTGGCGGTTTGAAGCCTGATGGTACACCGAATCTCGCGTACACCCCGAATGTGGTGTATGCGAATCCCGGAGACCAGGTCCATTTCACTTTGTGAGTAGTACTCCGTTATAACGTGCTTAACTCCGCTTACTCAACTTTGAATAGCATGGTGAAGAACCACACCGTCACGCAGTCTTCTTTCGACTCGCCTTGTTCGAAATTAGCGAACACCTACGGACAGCCCATTGGATTTGACTCGGGATTGTCAGTTCCTTCTTCTTCTTCTCATTCAAGAAGTGCCCTTCTGACGTTCCTGTGATCCAGCAACCCGGTTCCCGCCAATGACACGAACTTCCCGACGTTCTCGGTCACTGTCTATGACACGAACCCCATCTGGGGTTATTGCCGTCAGACCAACCCGCCCAACCCTACTCACTGTCAATCTGGCATGGTTTTTGGCATCAACCCATCGGCGGAGAAGACCTTCGACGCTTTCCTGGCTAATGCGAAGATTTCGACCTCGCAAAACACCGTCTCCTCCTCCTATGCGTATCAATCGACATCGAGTACAGGATCTTGGGAGACGACCAAGACGGTAACTGTTACGCAGACGCAGACAGAGACGAAGACCATAACCGTCGACGAGTCATCAACGACGACCTACTCATCTTCACTGTCCACACACACCATCACCGTCGGTGGGGACCCCAAGACCGTCGGCTTCCAGTACTCCCCTCCAAACATCACCGCGCAAGTCGGCGACCACGTCGTCTTCCGGTTCATGCAGAAGAACCACACCGTCACGCAGGCATCCTTTGGCGACCCGTGCCGCAAAATTGCAGACACGACGTACCCGCCCGTGCAGGGCTTCGACTCGGGCTTCAACCCCGTCGCCCCGAACGCGACGTACTTCCCGACGTTCGAGATTGTTGTGAACGACACGAACCCGATCTGGGGATACTGCCGCCAGCAGGCTGCGAACTTCTCGCATTGCGGCGTTGGGATGGTGTTCTCTATCAACGCAAAGGAGGGGACGGACAAGTCGTTCGAGGCGTTCCAGCACCTCGCAGTGACGAAGAATGGTTCTGGCTTCGTTGATCCCTTCGGAAACCTCACCCCCGCTGCGACACCTGCCCCTTGGTCTGGCTACGGCGGTGGCTCAAAGAACGTCGGGAGCCTTGACACTATTGGGTCCGGGTCCAGCTCGGACGACGACTCAGCGAACCTGAAGAAGCTCTTGAACGACTATGCGCCGGCTGTTCTTGGACTCTTGGGCGGCGTCATGGCGCTCGTTATCGCGCTTCTGGTTGCGGTGGTCATGCTTCTCCGCCGTGCCAGCCCTGCGTCGACACCTTTGCGCTCCGTCGCGCCGACGTACCACCAGGTACCTCTGACGATGCCTTCTTCAAAGATGCAGGAGGATGGTAGCCATGATTACGACGAGCCGCGCTACACTGATCGTGAGCCTGCCGTCTAGGTTCTATATTTTCATTTTTCTCTGGGACATTATTTTCTATATACATTCGAGGGGTTGATTGATTGATGGACAACCACACTGATTATTTATTATACATATCTAACTCAAGCACATAACCTTCCTTTAAACATGTACTTTTAAGCTTACTGTAAAAATATACTTCTTTTTTTTCGACTTTATTATTCCTGCAGAGTAACTAAGTACATGACTATTACTACAGAGGCGCCCGTCATCAAGCATCGCTAGAAACTGGGCGGGTGGCGCCCGCCGCCGAAGGCGGCGGTGAAGAGGAAACGCTACCTATTAAAGAAGATGAGATGGAGGAGGAGGAACGGAATACATATCACTTTGCCCATGTCAAGGCTACATGACCAAAGCTTAGAAAAGAAAAAGATGACTACTCCCTGCGTTTACGCGGAGGAGAGCTTGGGGGTAAGGCCCTGCTCGGATCCGTTGGGATCCTGTTGGTTGGTAGCCTTTTAAGGCAAGAGTGGTTGGGATCGAAAAATTTTCGATCCCAACCACCGGGGACCTGCTCGGTAGCCTTGTTGGTTGGGAACTGTGCGTGACAGAAGCCTGTCACTCCCAACGGCAGACGCGTCAGAACCGCGCGCGCGCGTTGCACGCCTTGTTAGCTCGTTTGATAGTTCTTGCTTCTTTATTATATCTATTCTGGCAAAACTCTTATTATCTATTTAATCTCTCTATGCCTCCGAAAAAGCGATCAAAAAAAAAGGACACCACTGCTACAAAGAGCTTGGAAGACAGCGACAAGAATGCTCCTGTCGCAACCTCTGGCCAACGGGCAACATGGACAGCAAGTGACAATGCCACCATGATAGAAGTCCTCAAGCAACAGCGTTCAGCAGGGAATCAGGCTGACAATAATTGGAAACGCTGTGTATGGACTGCTGTGGCCGAAGAGGTGAACAAAGGCCTCACAGTTGGTGGCTTGAAGACTCCGGACAAGTGCAAAGATCACTGGACCACGGTATGCTTCCGTTCTCTATCTCTTGTATTAATATATTGATTGGTCCCTTTACAGCTTAAGAAACAATTTGATAAAGTGAAGGAAGTGAAGGAAGCTTCAGGTGGTGGATGGGACTCCACTCGTCATCTTGTTGATCTGCCGGATAGTGTTTGGGATGAATTAATACGGGTGAGCCAAAAAAAAAGCCTACCTTCGCAGCAATTGACTGAACAATTGCTTTTTAAACATAAGAGCAACTCTGCATATGAACATTGGCGAACAACGCCGTTTCCGCCGTTTGTTGACATGGCGGATCTTGTTCTCGGACGACATGCAACAGGCGAACGCGCATTGTCCATAACTAGCGGCAGCAACTCTTCCGGGACCTCTCAGACTACCACACCTGAGAAGGATGTGTTCAGTCCTTTGTCCGACTCTGAGGATGAATCTGTGAGGCAATTTATTCATCTCAAAACCGCTGTCTCACGTTCCTTGGTACTAGTATGGAAATGATCATCGTTCATCAAGTGTTCCGCCTGCACCCATTACACCTGCACCCAAACAGCAACACAAGAGGGCTGCATCTGTTTCTCCACAAGACTCTGCATCTCGTAAGAGGAGGAGCAAGCCATCTGGACCAGCTGCAGTGCTAGATGTTGCAGGTGCCATCCGTGATCTTGCTGAGTCATTCAATAGCCCGGGACCATCAATATTGTCGCAGATTCCTCCTACACCAGTTCGCCTCGCAAAGGCTGTACAAAAGGCTATGAAGGATTCGACATTGCGGCCAAGGGAGCGAGGGATTCTGGTTCACCATCTTAGCCGGAATAAGTCAATTGCAGATGCGTATAATGCGTGCACCGATGAGGAGACATGCAGAGAGTTTGTTGAGTTTACTCTATCTAGACAATAATTGTATAGTTATACATGTCAGTTGTTGTCTAAGTACTCCTGGTATTGCTCCCACATTTCGTTTGCAATCTGATCACGTCTTACACCTGCCCGCCTTGATTCTGCCGCTGAAATATGCTTTCCGAGCTCATTTGGTTGAGGATCTGGTGTACTCCGTTCTACCTCGGGTGCATCATAAGTCTCTCCATCATCCGGATCGTAGCTGAGAATAAAATTATGCAGAGCACATATAGCAAGAACAAGCTTTGCTTGAGTCTCTGCTGAGTACTCCGGTGCTGCAACTAGAAGTCGGAAACGCCTCTTAACTATTCCAAATATACGTTCAATTGCATTTCTGGCCCGGGCATGGCGCAAGTTGAATAGTTCTTGAGGGGTCTGTGGCCTACAAGCTGTTAATAATAAGAAATAATTAGAGAAGCTCACACACCGGAGATTAGATCGCTCCCACTCCTTCAGATGGTAACGAGTTCCTCGGTATGGAACAAGAAGTGCGTCACAAGAGGAAAACCCTGCATCAGCTAGATAGTACTTTCCACCTGGAATTGCAAAGTCATGGCTCCGGGCATCCTCATATATGCGACCATCTGCAGCACTCCCTTCCCAACCTGAGCGGATGTAGAGAAAGCGAAGATCAAAGGAACAAGCTGCAAGCACATTCTGTGACAGCCATCCCTTTCGATTGCGATATCGTGGATGTTCAATGTCGGAAACAAATGCCTCTATATGTGTACCATCAATTGCCCCAAGGCAGTCCTTAAAGAAGGGGTACAGTGTTGGATCATTGCGAATCTTTGGTGGAACTGAGTGTCCGGATGGTAGCTTGACATATCGTGTATAAAATGGTCGAAATATAACCATATTCAGGAGTCGATGAAATACTCTATGTCAAGATGTTTAGATCCTGTAAGATATAGATATAGATATATTATTACCTTGATACCGTATCAGCACTCCGCTGGAACTCTTCTCGGACAACCCGGGTCCCAAGGCCAATACGGCAGAACCGCAGGAAAATGGCTAGTTGCTCGTCCATAGAGATGTATTTGGAGGACCGGAATCCACAGTATGTGGCCAGCTCGTGCTTCAATTTGACAAATACATGTTTTGACATGCCCATCTGGTCATAAAAACGAACTCCATGGCCAGATAAAAGCTCTTGAATGTATTGTTCACCGGTTCTGCTGGAGTTGTACATTGGTTTTTTGATCAGATGTGGTGTAATAGATTGTACACAAAGAGCACCAGCTAGAGATGCAAGGAAGGAAGCTTTTTTTTGTTGCTTATGACGAGCATCTATGGCCTCTAGTTGAGCTTTTGCGGTGCTCTCCGTAGTGCGAGTCATGGCGGAGGTGAAGAAATTTCACCGCCGTAAAGATTGCTCTGCCTAATTAATAGCTATGTGACATGTGTTACTAACTTACACCGGCTATTCGCCGGCCACTCGGTGGTTGGGATTGGGTTCTTCAGATTTCTCCGGAATTGCGTTCCCAACCGCTAGCCTACCCAACCAACGGATCCGAGCAGGGCCTAAAGGTGGGAGCTTGTCAAAGGAATTCAAAAGGTCCGGGTCCGAGTCCTGTGTTCTAGGTCCAAGTGCACATCTCACATACCCGCGGAGGGTTGTGAGGTCCAAATCCTATACACCATCCTTGACCATTGACCACTACCTTCCCGATTTGGTCAAGCCTCAGCTCCCATTCTAACGGAACGTAAATGTCAGCTAAGCACACCAGCAAACCTCCCATAGCCAACAAACCCACCCGGGCATTGTCCTCAGCGTCTGGCGCCCAACCACCCCCAGCCGATTATGTGGACATAAACCCACTGGCACCAACTACCAGTGGTCCCCTGTTACGCATCAAGCTGCGTACCCTTGTTTACGCCTTGTTTGTTTTTCACTTGACTTACTCTCCCACGTCTATTCTTTGCATATGCGTACACATATGCATCATCCTTTCATCATACTTTCATCATTACTCCACTTCTCCACTTGCTCCACTACTCCGTAGTTGTACTACTCCACTCTCCGACCGGACGATGTCATCCAGTCCTTCCTTCCGACGGACTGACATCATTTACTCCACCTTCCGACATCATACTCCACTAATTAGAGCCACTTAGTACGGACTCACTCCACTTCACCCCACTATGATGTAACTTCCTTCGGAGACCTCTTTCGCTCCACCTTATTGTTCTCTACAGTATATAAGTGCATGTACATAGGCCCCAGGTTGACACTCAAGTCAATCCTCCTATAGTCTTTTACAATCACGTACCAAAGACTCTGTTCATCCACGACTTCCAGTATAAGAGACCCTCACAAAGCGGACCCTCTCATACTGTACCTTGCTACTTCACCCAACAACGCTTTGGTCACTTATCATTTCCGTGATAAGTCCATCGAAGCCGTGAACGTAACAATTAGGATTGACTTCTTTCTCAACTGAGATCGATCTCAACTCCGACACACTCCTCCTCATTCCACAGCAGGAATTAAACGGCAACCCCTACGTATTTCAATCCGGAATACTTGACAGTTAAGCATCTCAACTGGCCATTGAATACTAACTATCAAATAGGAACGAAAGACATACGAACAACAGTACAATCGAACACACCAAGCATACAGTGTACCCACACTTATCTTGGAAGGAAGCAATAGGAAACGATCAAAGAACTAAGCAGGTTCACGCCAGAATTTACGGTCCTTGTTACGCGTTTGGTTGGTGATAGCGTGAAGAAGAGGATAGCGACCCAATCAAGCAGCTTAGCCACGTCCAACGTAACTCGAAGAGAAGAAGGAAGCAGAGGAACAGTCTAATCCACTAGCGAAACTGCAACGCGATACAGGCACAACCCTCACTCGTTGACGACTGCAATACACGGTGAACATCGATACAGCACATCGATTATCCAGCGAACCAAAGGAAGAAAGAAGGACGAGCATATACGAAGAGTCGAAGTACACTCACGTATATCTTTACAAAGTAGCTCAAAGGGACGATAACCCGAGGAACTGCCCAACCTGAGGATCACATTACTACTCGCCGATCGTACGGAAATACCGTTGGAAAGTGTGATAAGGATTAACATCCTTAGCCCCGTTTCCATCTACGACTTACAACAACCCATTCATAATTCCGACACACCCCCTCACAACCCTTCTGAACTTGACGAAAGCAGAATATCACATTCGCAGGATTACTCCGAGTACGAACACCGAGGAACAGCTGATCACGAAAGCCTCTACAATCAACTAGTACCCCCTCAACTTGAACAAGAAGTTACTCAAGCAACCTACGCATACTCCGAAGAAGAAGGTTCTAATTTCGAGAATCCCGAGCACACTTGGAACCAAGTATCCGAAGAACATCGACTACTACCTCCAGTAACTCCCGATCGACCTATCCCACAAATTACTACCCCTCCAGGAGTCCAACGAATTCTACAACCCTTTCCTCAACTTCAGACCCCTACAACTGCCCAAGGATCTCGCGAACGTCTACAGTATCTTAGACGAGCCTTCCAGAGAACTCGATGCCGCATTCATAACTCCCTTACTCAACCAATCAATCAACCTGGCGAATCAAGCACCAGCTCAAGACGTTGATAGATTAATTGAAGAGAACCACCACTTCCTAGTTATCAGCGGACTAGACCATCAAATCCGAGAGCAATACCAACACGACCCCCAATACTTCCAAATCCTCGTACACACCCGATACTATCAGCCCGTTAATTGGAAACTTCGATACAACATCTTTTGGCACGAAGGCAAACCATACATACCCATTGGCTACCTTCGCCCACTGCTCATTAAGATTGTTCACGAAAACTTGGCAAATCAACTCGAACATTACTCCGAGGAAGAAACACTCATTAACATTCTCCATCTTTTCTATTGGCCCGGACAACGGAACGACGTCGCAAACGTCGTACAGAACTGCATCTGTCAGATTCTACAAACTCCAGCTCCGAGCAGGACTCTTACACCCCCTCCTCACGAACCCGACACCGCTCACTGATTGAGTTCAGTAAAGACGTTAAACTGGCACCCAAAGTACCTCCGAAACCCACAACGAAACCTCCCGCAGTACAACCCCTTCCCACAGGAATTCAAAGACCCGCCAACGCATTCTTTGACACAGAACAACAAATTTGGTTTAGAGTCCGAGAAAACCAAGAACGAAGTTATCTCTACTATTCAACCCAAAGAAACGAGTGGAGAACTCTTACAAGTAGATCTGAAATACCGCAAGCCTATCATAGCTTGAACGCCTGGTATCAAGCTATCGAACCCACCGAACAAGAAATAGCATCTATCAATCGAGGACTTAACCCAACAAGACATAGCAGCCGACTTAATTCACCAAGAGTACCCCTCAATCGATTACCATCACCCACTCCTTCACAGCGCACACACACATCAGTTGTCACAACTGAACCACCAATCGTTACAACACCCGTTCCATCGACATCACTTGTTCCTGACCCACCGAAAACAGAAGAAAAGCCAATACTACCAAAACCCGAAGAAAAGACACCAATATCCGCAGTACCATCTATCACATTATCATCTATAAAACCCGAGGACGAAAAACCCAACACTAGTAAAGGAAAAGGAAAAGAAACCGACTTCACAGACAAATTACACGGACTACACATCAACACTCAATTCGAGCAAGGATCTACCTGGTACCCCTCATTTACTGCACCACCTACATCTGAATATCCGAAGACCTACGCTACCCAGGAAGTACAAACCAACCTTACTCAAAACCAAATCCATACTCCAAAGGAATCAAGCGAAGAAGAAGACACAAGCGAAGGATCTACATCGGCTAACGCTAACGAATCTTCCCGAAATTCTCCTACACCGCCACCAGTAGCAGACGACAAAGAAGAACCCAATCTCGCTAACGAACCGCCACAGAACCCTCCACCGCCACCATCTCCTTCAGACCCCGGATCTCCAGCCGAAGTTGCAATGGCCGATCAAGCCGATCACGTACCCCGAGGCACCGGAGCAAATAAACCTTTTAACTTTACAGGTAACCGACGTGAAGCTAGAAGATGGCTATCCGTAATCGAAAATTACTTGGCCCTGAACGATGGAGACTATGAGACTGACCAACGCAAAGTTCGATTTGCTATCTCATACATGACCGATGGAACCGCACTTGATCTTGCAGTTGCCATCACCAACGAGCAACAAGCACTCGACGCATGGAACCTTACATGGAACGCATTCAAGACCCGATTCAGACAACAGTTCATCTCTACAGACAGTGTTTCCGACGCATTCAAGGAACTCCAGAATATCAAGCAGCAACCAAACGAGAAAGTTGACGATTACATTCATAAATTCCAACGCTTGGCAAGAGAAGCGAACATCAATGAATTTACAGTCCTATACGCCATATTCAAGAATGGACTACTTCGACAAACCAAATCAGCTTTACTCCAGAAGGATATTCCAATACCCGCCGATGGTGCACAGACTATGGACCCATACTACGAAGCAGCTAGGAAAATTGGCAAATCATTGGAAGAAGTTTACCAAGAATTCAGACCCTCGAATCGACTCCGTGACCGATACGGAAAACCCTTCGAACGAACTTCATACAAGCCACGATCCAACCGATTTCACAGACGCCGACTTAACGAAATGGACATAGACTCTGACTCCGAACCAGAGCCAGAAGAACCGGAAACTTTGGAAGAATCTTTCAAGTTGTACGCGATGTACTTCAAGAAGCTTAGTGATGAAGAAAAGCGAAAGGCACAGAAAGACGGACTTTGTTTCTTTTGTGGAAAAGCAGGACACTTCGCAAACAAATGCCCCACTCGACCAGCACGACCTGATAAATTCCGGAAGCCCTTCCGAAAATTCCACAACAACTTCCGACGGAATAACGGACGCTTCAAGAAGCGTAACATCAACTCTATGGATCTTGACAACGAACCCGAAGACCCGGACGATTTAATCGCAGAACGCGCGATTCAAATCCACGAAATGATGACTGGACTTAATGGACAAGAACAGGAAGCATTATTCGACATGCTAGATGAAATGCCCGATCCAAACGATGACAACGATGACATGGACGATGATGATGGAAATTTTTGATCAGACCCGAGTTGGTTAATCCGATTCAACTCAACACCATCACTATCGACGGAAACTCTCGCTCATTTCGCATACCACTCAAGATACTCGTAAACGGACACCCTCACACTCTCACTGCTCTACTTGACACCGGAGCACAACTCAATTTCATCAACTCGAAACTCGCATTAAAACTCGGAATAAACACGCAGAAAATTACGAAACCCATACTCGTCAGTAACGCCGATGGAACACTGAATACTCAAGGAAGTGTTACCAAACGAACTCGACTCAACATTATGCACCCCCATGCACTTTCGACTATGTTCTACCTCACACATATCCCAAAGGACGACATCATATTAGGTCTACCATGGTTCAAGCAAGCGAAACCACGCATAGACTGGGGAAACGATGCGATCACCATAAACAAAATCACAATCTCAACTCGAATGGAACAAGAAAAGAAACGGAAACTACCTCCGCCAGAAAAGCTCAACATCCCAAAGGAATATATGCCCTATGCCGACATTTTCTCCGAAAAAGAAATCCAAACATACCCGCCAGCGCGACCCTATGATCATCAAATCAAAACGAAACCCTCTTTCGTACCAAAAATATTTCCAACCTACAACACTCCTTACCACCAAAGACCAATAACTACGCGAACTCATCAATGACCTTCTCAGCAAAGGCTTCATTAAACCTTCCGATTCACCTATGGCATCCCCACTATTTTTCGTCAG
This sequence comes from Trichaptum abietinum, assembly GCA_910574555.1. Lineage (NCBI taxonomy): Eukaryota > Fungi > Basidiomycota > Agaricomycetes > Hymenochaetales > Trichaptaceae > Trichaptum > Trichaptum abietinum. The sequence continues at coordinate 2,586,049 of CAJTBE010000010.1, read as the reverse complement.
CAAGAAGGATGGAACCCTCCGACCGATCCAGGACTATCGATATCTCAACAAACATACAATCCGCGATGGATTTCCGATACCGAATACGCAAACACTCCTGAATCAACTACAAGGATCCAAATACTTTACTACTCTCGACATCCGGCAAGGATACCACAACATCCGAATCAAGGAAGAAGACCAATGGAAAGCCGCATTCCGATGCGAAGAAGGATATTACCAACCGACAGTAATGTTCTTTGGATTATGCAACTCACCCGCCACCTTTCAACGTTTTATGAACGACATACTTGCAAAGCAAATCAACGCCAACAAGTGTATTGTCTACATGGACGACATTATGATACATGCAGCCACTCTCGAACAACTTATCTCGAATACCCTCGAAGTTTTCGAAGTTCTCAAGGAACACAAGCTATATCTCAAACCCGCCAAATGCCGATTTCATCAACTAGAAGTCCCATTCCTTGGCTACATTATTTCGGAATCACAGATCAAGACCGACCCAACGAAAATACAAGGAATTGTTGACTGGCCTACTCCGAAGAATCTACGAGACATACGATCATTCACAGGATTTACGAACTTCTACAGGCGATTCATCCCAAATTATGCCACCATATGCCGACCACTCGATCAACTAAAACGCAAAAACATACCCTTTGTTTGGACCGAACGTCAACAAGCAGCATTTCAAGCACTCAAGGACTTGTTTTCGAAACAACCCCTTCTAATGCAGCCCGATCCCAGCAAACCCTTCTATCTTGAAACCGATGCATCAGCCGTAGCAACCGGAGCAGTTCTACGACAACTCGACAAGGATAATCAACTCCGACCAATTGGATATATCTCCCAAGCACTTAACCAGACGCAACGGAACTGGCAAATATACGACAGGGAATTATTTGCAATCATCCGAGCATTGCAAACTTGGCGACACTATCTACTAGGCAGCCCACATATAATCACAGTTCATTGTGATCATAAAAACCTGACATATTGGCGACAACCGCAACGATTAACCCCTCGACAAGCCCGATGGCAGAACGAACTCTCAAGATACCCCCTTCAGATCCAAGCGATCCCCGGAAAACATATGATTCAATCCGACGCTCTTTCCCGGAGAGCCGATCAATTTAAAACGGAAGGAGAACTTAACAACGAAGTTACACTTCTACCCAAGGAAGTTTTCATCCAAGAAATGGAAATACTTGACGCCCGAATCAAAGAACAGGACAATGATGACCGAAACATCATTGACATTGACGAACTTCACTCCCAAATCCGACAAGAGACAGGAGACATTCAGGAAGCAATGACTTTCCTCCAAAAAGAACTACCCCTTACGAAACCAAAGATGACCGATTTCACAATCAAGGACAACCTCGTACACTTTAGGAACAAGATCTATGTTCCGAAGAACAAGGAAATCATGCAAAACATCTTACGTCTTCATCATGACCTCCCTACGCGAAACCACCCAGGAATAGTAAATACCATGGAACAAATTCGCCGAACCTACTACTGGCCTCGCATGCAGCAATTCATCTCGAAATATATTCAAGGATGCGCGATCTGTCAACAAATGAAGATAAATCACCATCCACTTGTACCTCCGCTTAGCCCTATCATCGCAGACAAAGACACATACCCTTTCGCCACTGTCAACATCGATTTCATCACTGATCTACCGGAATCGAATGGCTATGACAGCATTTGTGTTATTGTGGATCACGATTGCACCAAAGCAATAGTGCTAACCCCATGCAACAAAACAATAACTGCACTCGACACCGCACAGTTATACATTGACAATGTGTATAAACGGTTTGGATTACCCAGGAAAATAATCTCAGACCGTGGACCACAATTTGCATCAATACTATTCAGACAACTATGCCGCTTACTGCACATCAAGCAGGCAATGTCTACAGCATATCACCCACAAACCGATGGACAAGCAGAACGCACGAATCAAGAAATCGAAGCATATTTCCGAATTTATGCAGCAACCCACCCTCACCACTGGAGCCGATACATTCCGATGATGGAATTCACTCACAATAATCGCAAACACTCCACCACCGAGCAGACACCTTTCCGATTACTTATGGGATACGATCCTACGTCATTCCCAACGGAAAAGTCCGAGATTGATAGCAACATCCCCACACTCCAATCACGTTTGATCAAGCTATTGGAACTCCGATCCGAAGCCGAAGCAGCCCTAACTCTCGCACAGGAATACCAACGTGAGACCCAAGAATCACACTTTCAGCCCCTGAAAGAAGGACAAAGTGTATGGTTAGAAGCCCGCAATCTCCGACGCACCAGACTCCCTTCGAAATTCCAATCTAAACGAGAAGGACCCTTCAAGATAACGAAGAAACTCCGAGACAATGTGTATCAACTCGATCTTCCGGCACATTGGAAGATACATCCAGTATTCCACGCCTCCCTCTTAACTCCAAACACCGAGACAGAAGAGCATGGACCATCATACTCTCAACCGCCTCCCGACTTAATCGAAGGAGAAGAAGAATATGAAGTCGAAGCGATATTGAAACATCAAGGAACTGGCAAGAGACGGAAATACCTCGTCAAATGGCTAGGATATCCGACGTCACAGAACTCATGGGAACCCGAAGATGCACTCAAGAACTCACAGGAACTACTTTCGGAATACAAGAAGCTACACAAGCTCAGATGACCGACCTATCATCCGAACTTCCCTCCGAATCTGGAACAAAGCAAACGCCACCCGAAAAGAACCACCGATTTTTGACAACGCCACCCGAAAGGAACCCCGAACATAGGAACCATCCGACCCTACTCTCCGACTCTCACACGCCTTCAGAACTATTTCAACACGCAAGAAACAACCTCCGAAAATCAGCATGATCAGACCGGCAGATCTAGCTAACGCTTGCGCATTTATCCTTACACTGGACATTCACCCGCAGTTTAAGGAACTTGCTAGGCAACTTTTGGACGAAGCTTTCAGACGTATTGATCAAGGACCAGGACCTTATCAAACGTTCAGCAAACGGATAAGATTTGTAGGAAGACTCCGACCAGAAACTCCAGAGCTTACTATCACGTATGGCAGACACAACCAATTCCTTATCTCCTCCACCCCTGCATACCAACCTCCGCCGCCCTACTCCGATTCCATCACCCCAAATCCCACCACCTGACACTACCCCTCCCACGGAAATAAGTGTAGAACAGATTCTAGTGGATCTACGACGACTCGCTTTGGAAACTCCGACCAACAACCAACCCACACTCGTTTTTCATCTATTCAATTTCATTCATCAGCAAGAAGAACCCAACACTTCGCCACTTCACCACCTGATCAATTACATTGCAACCCTCCTCCTCCACGCTACTCCACTCCACCAGGCACGTCTTACCATAGGACTCTATGTTCTGATTCAAATGGTACGGACAAATGAATTTCGAAACCTTGTCAACATTCCGAATGGTTTCCGATTCATTCATCGAAGGCCTCCTCCTATTCAACTCAACGGAATATCTCGCTCCGAAGATTCCACACCACCTCCACCCTTAGAACCCTTCTCTCCCGCATATAGTCCGAACTCCTCCACCGAATCTATTCCTGAATCAACAACCACCACTCTCATCGACAACAACGATTCTGAGTAAGAAAACGCCCCTCTCTCTCGCCATGCCATACAACTTCGCCACCGCCCTTCCCACCTTCGAAACCCCCTCTCTTTGACGCCGCTGAGCATCTCGCCGTCACTGAACCGCAACCAGAACCTGTCCAAGACGGTAATTGGATAGCTGGTTGGGGAGACAACACCCCCGAAACACTTGCATTTTGGCACCCGTCACTGACTCCCTCGAATCCGGACAACCTGTACCCCACTCCCCCATCTTCGCCAACACCACTCCAACAACCCATTGCTCCCCTTGATCTCGTCCGCCACTATCTCTTCGATCCCCAGCACACTGACTACGTCAACATTCGCCGACTCAAAGCCCTATCCCCACACCCAGAACTCACCACTCTCGTACTCCGCCACACCTACTTCAACCCCGAGCACGCTGCTCCTATCTTCAACCTCCTCCACGAACTCCTCGACATCCCCTACGTCCCCTGGATTGCCCGACGCATCAGACACGCAGGACAACCTCACCAACACTTCACCCCTTACGACGAAGACCCTTTCTGTATCTGCCACTGCTGCAGATCTTGCCCAGTCCACCGCCACTAACCATGCCCGCCGTCCGCCATGCCAAGTACGGTCTCTCAGGACGTGTTCATCCTGTCCCTCGAGAACACTTGCTCTTTCCGACTCGTGACCGGTATAGAAATGGAATCATTCACCCTCCGGACTGTGAAACCATCTTACCCGGACTCACCTTCCAGCCTACCTCTCAGACACGACGACAAAGCGCAACGGTACTCCTCCACAACGGCATGCTTGAGAAGCTCACAAGCAGTCCCGACATACGACCTCTTCCGCATATAGCCTACACTACGCAACAGATGTACGGTTACTTGACGCAGATGTTGGATACCTTGGAGGATAATCGACGAAAGCAAGTGAAGATTGATTCCTTCGAACTTCAGGAATTGGTGCGTTGTATGAATCAAGTTCTCATTACTCAACTCGAGAATCAGTTCAACGAGTTCGAGCTTGAACGTCTACTCTCTGTGAAAGAAGAGAACGGACACGTACGACTTCCAGACCACCCGGAACCCAAGCCCATGACGCCCCCTTCCGCTCTCGAGCTACCCCCTCTGATACAGCCCGAAGCTTACTACGAACAACCGCACGTTCCGATCTTCGATCTCGATCGACTCCGCGAATTCGAATCAGCTCCGCCCATGCTTAGCCCCCATCAGCAGCTCCGACTTCCTACAGAGGAAGAACTTCGGGCGATCAACAACCCAGTTCATGATCTCGCCAACCTTGAACTGCCCAACATGGTTCTCCCGGACGTCCCTCTCCACCAACCTTCACCGATGTACATGGTTAACACACCTCGACCAGACGAACTCACTTCGCCCAATGTATATGCACCCACTTCTTTTGATACGCTTCATTTCTTTTCCACCTTTCATATGTCAACGGACACTACTTCTCAGCCCTTGCAGACAACCTTCAACAATGTATCCAGCGCTCCATTCTTCTATTGACCTTAACTTGGTCCTATAGCGACTGTTATTTAACTCTCTTACGCTCTTACCCCTTATTGATCTTAACTTGATCCTATAGCGTTGTATTTTCTCTTGAAATTCTCGCATTCGCATTTACATGCTACTACGGAATTTCAATCTTAGTGACAGGGTATTGTTACGCATCAAGCTGCGTACCCTTGTTTACGCCTTGTTTGTTTTTCACTTGACTTACTCTCCCACGTCTATTCTTTGCATATGCGTACACATATGCATCATCCTTTCATCATACTTTCATCATTACTCCACTTCTCCACTTGCTCCACTACTCCGTAGTTGTACTACTCCACTCTCCGACCGGACGATGTCATCCAGTCCTTCCTTCCGACGGCCTGACATCATTTACTCCACCTTCCGACATCATACTCCACTAATTAGAGCCACTTAGTACGGACTCACTCCACTTCACCCCACTATGATGTAACTTCCTTCGGAGACCTCTTTCGCTCCACCTTATTGTTCTCTACAGTATATAAGTGCATGTACATAGGCCCCAGGTTGACACTCAAGTCAATCCTCCTATAGTCTTTTACAATCACGTACCAAAGACTCTGTTCATCCACGACTTCCAGTATAAGAGACCCTCACAAAGCGGACCCTCTCATACTGTACCTTGCTACTTCACCCAACAACGCTTTGGTCACTTATCATTTCCGTGATAAGTCCATCAAAGCCGTGAACGTAACATCCCCAGACTGCAGTGACTGCCTTTCAGCAGTTGTTGGTTGCCGGAACCCCCTCCCCCCCTCCTCTGATGCTCTGCCTGTTGAAATGACTTACTCCTCTCTATTTTATATCTTCTTATTTTCATTTATACTTGTTCATTCATTCATTACTTCACTCATGGTCACTTACTTAATAGTTACTAAATGCAGATGCTTACATAATGTAACATAAGTACTGCAGTATAATTGTGAATGCTGTGCCAGTGACGGCACAGCAGAGCCCGCTACGAACAAGACTCAAGCAATTTCATGTGTGTAACAATAATTAGTTAAAAAATGCAAAGAGTGATACATAGATACAGTAAGATTCACAAGCTAATAGTAATATACAAGGGGTGAATGCAAATGAATGTGGAATATGTACGGAATGAATTCTGTTCAGAAATTACAATGTTTGATAGATAGGTGTCTTGGAAATAAGCTATTCACAATTGATATCTTGCTGCAGAATGATCGTGAAAGGACCAGATAAAGCCATCAATGAGCCAACCGTAAACCTTCATCTTTTTCAACCATCAGTACAAGCTGCCAGTTTTCTCATTTGCTATCGCTCACCTGATCAGAGCGGAGATGCTCTTCCCAGAACCTAAATTGTATACCCCGACTCCGCTAATCCTCGAATGAACGGCACCGCGGCCGAAGTGTCTCCCATGCCGAACAGCGATTTTGTGCGTGGGTCGTTCTTCGATACGCTGGACAGCTGCTGCCCGACGTGCGCCCGCACATCCGCACCGATGTACGCGACGGGGATTCCGTGATCGTTTCGACCGCTTGGTATCCTGCGCCTTGTTCCTCGAAGTCAGGATACTCTGTACATCCGTTTGCCCGCCCCGAAGCGCGGAAGAATGTTGTGTCGCTCTTCGTGTGGAACATCGGTTGTCGACCGCCGGTACTAGCAAATGTCGCCCATCGACTTCAAGGGCTGTCATTTCTGCTCTCGTTGACGTCCTCTCCTATTTAGTCGAACACATTATCGTCTTCACGACCCCCTGACGGCTCTCGCGCCGCATAGAGGGAGAGAAGCGGGGACGGGGGAAGCGGAGACGTGAGCATCTCCGATATTGAGCGGTGTTTCAGGACTGGCTTTATCGCTGTCCCTCTTTCGTTGATAATGCGATAAGACTGGACATGCGCAGAGGTATCCGTATGTCTGCGTCCTCCACCACTGTCTGCTGCGCGGACTTCAGGTGCGTAGCCACGCAGAAGAGTTTGATGAGGTCGGTGAAAGCAGCCAGCCTAAGGACACTCGGTGAATACGCAATAACAACAACATCGACATGATATGATTAATGCTGGACTTACCGCTGCCTTACTGAAGGCTTCGACACCATCAACGAGCTCTGTGTCAGCTTCCTCGTGACGCCAACGATGACCACCTTCCTCTCGTTCGGCAGCACTTGGGGGATCTGTGGCAAAACCACGTTCGCTAGCAGCTGCAACCAAAGCCTGCCGCGGCACGTCAGTCGCGACAGATAAGGAGCAGCATTCAGAACAGAACCAGACTCACTGAGGCTGTACCTCCTCCACAGAGCTGATCAAGAAATCCGGGCCGACGCCGTCCACGGGGATCGCCATGATGGATACGAAGAAGTAAACTAAGGCATATACGTACGCGTCTGTCCGCGCCGTCTGCAGTCGCATGGGTAGCATCGTCACCACACTTTTAATCAAGGGTTTCAACGTCGTGCTTGGGATATACCTCACGGCGCTCTGCAGCAGCTCGAAGCCCCACTCATCGTTGACACGCGATAATATGGGCTTCTGTTGCACGACGGCCAGAAAAGCGGTGAACTGGCCGGTCTGCGCCATTTGCACGGCGTCCCGTGCAAGGAAGGCACGTAGAAGGCGGACGAGAGCAGGAATAGAGCCCTTTTGCGCCCAGGAAGCAGGCTGGAGGAAAGGTAGGATGGAATGATAATCGGGAGGAACGTCGCCGTCGTGGAGTTCGAGCATCTGCGAAAGGATTTGGAAAATAAATGGAATAGATTCTGTACAGACAACACGTCATTTGTTAGATAGATATCTTGGAAAAAGGCTACTCACGATCGATATCCTGCTGCAGAATGATCTTGAAAGGACCAAATAGTGCCTGTTCAAACGTTGTCAGCGTTTGAGGCGCTGAGGCGACCGTAAACCTTCATATTTCTCGATCATCAGTTTATGCTGCCAGCTTTCTCATTTTTATCGCTCACCTAATCAAAGCAGAAATGCTCTTGAAGATATACTGATCGAAGTCTGGATTGCTCGGGTTTCTACAAATTGCTGCGAGGATGGCAACCAGACGATGTAACAGTCGCTCGTGTTCGGCGGCTAAAGTAGACCATGCAGTCAAAATAACACGCATGACGCCTGAAGGTGACACAGATGAGAAAGAAATTTTGTAAATAGATGTAAAACTTACACTTTATCATATAGTCATTATCCGCGATTTTCTCCTGTGTCCCACCCGCCTCAATCTTTGACATTAATGTACTAATGATTTCAGGTGCGAGCTCTCGGATGTCTTCTTGGTTGAGGCTATATAAGCCATTAGTAGGATCGTCGCTTCAAACAACCGCGCTATGAACAGTAAGGATAACCCGCACTTGATGAACAATATCCGCTCAATGATTGTCGCTGCATACGTATAGCATACGTAGTTCGGCAAACGCACGTGGCGGACGAGCAGAGGAAGGACAGAGGAGTTGCTCTTTCGTGAGCTGCATAGTTGATTAGAGGCACGTTCTTACAAGAATGAAATGTAGACACTCCCACCTGATTTCGGAAGGAGTACAAAAAGCGAATTGCATCGACCTAGAGAATGGGATGCACAGAGTTTTCATCTGCTTGTAGATCCTCGTACACGTGTTGCGAAAAGAACTGCACTACGTCCACAAGAGCGTTCGTGCTCGTGACTCCTTGCTGTAGATTCCCGTTATTATTCACTGCTCCTTCTAATAATCTGTAGCACTCACCTGGGCAGTTGCGCCCACCGTCGCAACCGGCGTGAGGAAGTACACGCTGTCGTCCTTTCTCTTCCAGCTCTCTTTGTCGCCTTTCTTCCTGTTGTAGACCTCTAGCCCGTTTCCGACGAACGTCAAGAAGACTTCGGTCGTCTCAGCTTCGAAGCCAGACGAGACGAGCGCACGGAGGACGTCAGCCGCAGCTTGACGCCGAGTAGTTCCCTCCGCAGTCAGGCCGCCGATGGATTACGAAGAAGCCGCGAAAGAGAGATGCACTCGGACGTACTCCAGAGGATCATCCGCGTCCATAATGATGACGAAATCGCCGGTGCAGAAATTTAGCCCGTGAATGTAGGCAGTCCTGGAAGACATCAGGTGTATACCCCGGTGGCACAGCTGAGATGCTCCTCACCCGAGACCGAGCTTGCCGTTTCGTGGTTTGAGAACCTATGTCCGATGTTTAGCTTACTTTCGATACATAGAACGCCGCCACTCACAAATTTATCCTCCCCGTACACATTAACGAGCTGCTTTGCCACGTCCTACATGCCATCCGGACACGCATCATCCACAATGGTGATTTCCCAAGCTGGGGAGCTAGATCCAGCTCAGCGAACTCGCAGCGTAGCTTCCATGGTCCTTACTGTTCATTGAATGTCTTCGCAAGCAACCAGGTGATCACGGACAGGTTCTTGCGCTCGTTGTACGTCGGGGGAATAACAGGGTACTTGTGCCCATTCGAGCTTTGGAATGATCCTTGCATTTCAAGTGCGGCAGGGCTTTCAAATGGGTTCATCCACTTGCCCTTCGAGTTCGACGCAAGGCGAGGAGAGACTGGAAGATGTAAAAAAGGAGATCAATGGTAAGATATAAGAAATGTAAGTCTGCGGACCGATCGCGGGACGCACCTTCTGCTTTCCACAGTCCGACGAACGCCTGTGCGGCGAGAAGCACGAGGTCATCCGCAGGCTGCAGTTCCATTGCAGGGAGGTCTGCGCCCATGTCAACCACGTCAATGCTTTTGAGTGGGAGTACTCGATATACAATAGTTGGGACATGCTGTACAAGTGTAATGTGATAGGTGAAGGGGGTGAATATGCGAAACACAGGATGGGGAGAAGAAAGACAGGCAACAGAGAAATGGGCGATGGCCGCAATGGGGAAACATCATTCGGGTCAGTGACCGGAGGTCCGGGCTCAGCTGAGACCGGTAATTCTATTTTTCCAAAGACCAGCCCAGACCAAGTCACGTGACAAATAAGGTTTTGGTTTTGAAAGTGGACAAGTAGTACGCCTTTAAGACCCGCTAGGGTAGCGGGAACAAGCAGGTAGAGGCTGCGGTTGCACTCACAGCAGAGCCCGCTACCTGGAGTTGAAAGTGTTGTTGTGAGCATAAAACAGTATATATTTTTTGTACATACAATAGAGACTAATATGTAGAGGTAGAAACTTGAAAGAGAAAGCCCAACTCACCATTGGCGTTGTGGGTTCCAACTTGGCGCATCTACATCCTCACCATTCTCACCATCCGAACTACTGTCAACAAGAACAGTTGACTGGACAGGCTTTTTGATTACGAGCAAGAAACGAAGCGGCTCCGGACGTTGCTGGCTACAGGCGGGAGTGTCACGCGCTCACCCAGCGGTGGCGTGATCCTGACATTCAACAAAGCTGAGCGAGTGTTCGTGGTCATGGACGTGTTACTCCCCGCTCCAAGACGCCAGTCGAGAGAAACGTTGCCCTTACTGACAGGTATTATAGAGGTGTCAGTATTAACACTCGCCAATCCGGCTGTTCCCAGAGCAGTTACACAGTACCGCCAGAAATGACAGTAGTACTGGCGTAGTTCGCTGTAACTGGCGTATTGGAAGGTGCAGTACTACCTGCCTTTGCGGGACAATGTGCACATCCTCTTCCTCAAGGTGAGCGCCCGTGCGGAAAGTCGTGGCTTTGGGTTTGGGTCTGCCTCCGAATTTCCCACCCAAAAATGCGGTCATCGAGACTTGAGGCTCTTCATAAATTGGCTTGCTATTCAAATGAAGCTGTGCCTTCAATCGTTCAGCTTGAGAAGCATGATGAGCCATAAAGGAAGTAGCTGTGGGCCCAGCAGTTTACGGCTCCGTCGCAAATGAGGTATGACGACTGGCGGTCTGCGCGGTCTGCTGACGTGCAAGCTCTAGCTGGTTTGCTGTGCTTGTTGTGCTTGCTGGATCGCCTGAAGTCTCATGATCTCCATCTGCATCATCTGCATTCGAAAGGCTTGAGCTTGAGCTTGAGCCTGCGCCTGAGCGTACATTTGATTGAAAGATCCACGAATGGCAGCAGTCATGGGCATCTCCTGGCGCGGAAACAAGGTGAACAGTCAAGGAAGGTCGAAGGACAGGTGCAAATGGACAAAGATGAACGAAGGAGAGGAAAGTGTCCTTGATCATCGCCCCAATGAGAAACCCTAGTCCCATGCCGGCGCAGGTGGTGATCTACGCTCGACACCACCAAATACTTTGCGCCATACATCACATTTCTGTTGCATTTCTGGTGCCTTCGTGATGACATCCCACACAGTGAACGTGTTGTTACCGCCAGTGGCAATTGCTGTCTGCTCGTTGTTCCAGCTCTTCGGGATGCCGCGGTTCATGACCGTGTTGGGAAACACCTTCTCCACAAACACAGCAGAGAATGACACCTTCGCGGAAGGCGATGAGGAGGAGTATGCGATATCATTGAGGAAATGGCTAGTCTCGTGTCGTTACAGGTCATTGAAGGCTGGACTAGGTGTAAGCCGTGTATCTATAGACTGTTGGGCTAAGCTTTGATCACAATAGGACACGTGAATAAATGGGAGTTCTATAATGGAAAAGGCGACGTACGGGCTTCCTCTGAGAATACCACTCAAAGACATCCAGCCAACATTGTTCGACAGCATCAGGGCCCTCAACGAGTTCAGTCAATGCAAGATAAGTCATGCACAGTTGCAGGGCGTGCTCGAATAACTCCCGATGTGACGGTGCTGGATGGTCTGGAAGGGGTCTGAGAAGTGATGCCGCAGAAGGAAGCTGATGGTCCGTCCATTCTATTAACGTTGTTGAAGCGGCGGTGTCAGAAAGCAGTGTAGCTTCGTGTGTACCATTTCCATTGGTAGATGCAGAAGTCTGATAATCTCGAGTCGCAATGCCACTGTCCCGCATCTCCTCGGCATACACTCGAGCCTCAACATCATCTGCAATGTCCAGCGAAGCCTCTAACACCCCTCCAGCTTTCTTCCATTTGCCGAGTTTTGCTTCCAACAGTGCGTAGATGCCAGTGACGTACGTCCATGTGCTCGTCTTCAACAGCTTTGCGACAGTATTCGATAGCCTTTTCGAGGTTCTGCTCAGGAATGGGGTGCGGGAGTGTTAGCGCAGCATGGAAATATGCGGAGTTGGGTATAGTTAGATTGAACTCATGAACAGGTCCGTGTCGACAGTTCTTGTTCTAATACTGTCTTAGAATGCGTGTAATTCAAGGGAATATGAGTTCGTACCTCTGCCAGCAAGAACCAACTTGCAGATACCGCCCGCAAGATCCACGCTTGCGATCACCCCGTCACCAAGATGAGCCGCACGTTCCCGTGCTAGGTCAATTAGCGAAATAGCTTCTTTTGCATCTTCAATCCAGTCGTCAAAGCATACGTGCACCTTGAACTAAAGCCTGTATTCAGAGAACGTCGTTCTCGAGTCATGTGTGTCTTCACCTTCCTCATTCATAGTGCCAGTCTCCCTCGCCTTCTTTACGACTTGCACGTAGCGGCGAAGGACACGCCTTGCTAAATCATTGTCGCTAGAGATATGTAGTAGTCGTACTATGAGTCGAAAACCCGAGGTGAATTGAACGTCAAGCGAGTGTTCAAGAAGTTTCGAGAACACCTTCCTTAATAGGCAGGTTTAACTTATAAGGCAATTTCACGTGACGTTTTGACTTTTGGCGGGGATTTCAGACAGTTACTATCGCTTCTTAGGTACGGGACACGGCCCCCTGGCGCGTGAGCGCGTGGGAACCGTGTCTCGAGACACGACGTCCGAATGCGGCCGTGTGCGGTCGCACGCCACACATGGCCGCATGCGGCGAGGACCCCGCAGACTTGCCCCTTTGGGCCTGTGTGGCCATTTCCGGGGCCCTTTTCCTTCTAGGGCCTTCCGGCCGGTTTTTTTTTGTTTCCACCCCACCTTCCGGCCCCCATTGCTGTATCGGGGCTCCCTCGCCGCTGCATCCGGGCGCTTTCCGATTGCGGAAAGGCGCGCGAGCTGGCGTGGCAGCTCCGATTGAAGCTCCGAGGCCTCAACCGGAAGGGTACCGGGCTTGCTGCATATAGCATGCCCCCTTCCCCTCTGCTCGGCCCCCCCCCCCTTGCTCGCTCCCCCTCGCTCGCTTGCTTGCTCGCCATTGCTCTGCGCTCGCGCTCGCTCGCTTGAGCCCCTACGCACCTGCAATGAATCACGAGGCCCCGCAGGTGAGCTTCCAAGCCTTCTTTTTTTTCCCTTTTTTTTCTTCTTCTTTTTCTTCTTCTCCCCGGTAACCCTCTCCCCTCCTCCCCTCCCTTTCGCCATGTTCGGACCCGGACCCCCCTTTCGAGCGCCGGGATCGCCGGAATCACCCGGACTGATGCCCACAACGCTCCAGGGTGCCCCCTGAGTGTCCGGAGATGTCTCCGGCCGGTGCACAGAGCACCCTATTGCTCCGAAAAATATTAAAAAATCAATAACATATTCACCAGGGCTCGGAAAGCCTCGGTTTTTTTTGTGCTTTCTATTTGAGCATGGGTGCATACAATGGCAATGGATGGAAGCCATTCTTTAGAATGAGGCCAGTACTAATAGCATGTTTTACTCATTTTAATTGCTTTTAAATTAAATTAAATTTCCGGTGGCCCCGGACATTGCAAACAATTAATCCGACAGTACTGATATGACTATGAACAGCTTTCAAGCATGCATGCCTCACTCAGCCGCCCCCCTGTTCTACCTGAACTGACTGCACTCAAGATCAATCACGCAAAGAAGCGCGAATTACAGATCTGGGCCGATGAGATCAATAGAGCAGATCAGCGGAAGGCCATCGCGCGTAACCAGAATGTCCCTCAGCTCAGAGCAGCAATTGCAAGCTTCCTCAACATCTTGCTTGATGATCCGTTGAGTACAAATGCACTCAACGAGACTGCGACACTCAGCACACATACTTCAGCAACTGCACGAGTTGATCACAACATGCGTATACAGCAGTACAAGGGCCTCTTCAATCTGGGACTGGAATGGCATGAGAGGGCAGCAAAGAAGGAGAAGTTCCTGCTTTTGCCAGCTGAAGGTACGTTCTCACTTTATTATTTATAATTTTAATGCATTGCTAATTTAATTTTCAGACTCGCAGATTCTGGAACGTAACCAAGTGCAGGCCGAGCTCAATGCTTCTGCAGTAGTATGTATTGTCTTCTATCTATTTCTGATCTTACAGTGCTTACCATTAATTCTTTAGAACAACTCGTCATTCTCATTCCGCGAGTGGCGCAATACAGCTCCATTTACTGAGCGCTATTATTCACCGCCACCCTCTCCTCAACATGCCGGCCAGTCTTCATTGCCATCTCAGGAGCTTCAGATTCTTCAGGCCATCTCTCGCAAAGACATTGATGCGTTGAACAGAGCCAGTGGCATTCAGGAGGCTATTCATCAGATGGATATGGTGAAGCACATTCGCTCCGCTCATGACAATGGAACTCTGAAGAACATTGAATGGAGCTCAATCAAGAATGTTATCACCCGCCGCGAGCGAGTTGCCAAGGTCTACGAGGAGGATTTTGGAGCCAACTGGGGTGCTTTTGTTGAGTATCTGAGCGTTGATTCAGACAAGACACTCAAGCGCAAGAAGCCTGGAGACGATGGTCTCCTCTCCTTTAACATCTTTGTCAATGAGATGATAAAGGTCTGTGAGACTGTCATTCAGGCTGAGAAGGCAAAAGGAATGTATTTTGCCTACGGTCACTTCTCTGACTTTCTCTGGAAGCAGAAGTGGGGCGATCAGAATAGGTTTCTTATCTTTCGCAAGCTTTGTCTAGAGCGTATTGAAGCAGAGAAGCAGAAGGCAATCTACTTGGAGAATAATGCCTTCTCTCAAGCAATTTGGAATCAGAAATGGGGCTTCTGTAAGCATTGGTTTGAAGTTTACAGGAAATTGATCAAACAGATATAGAATTGTATACGCCAATTGATAGATATATGAAATATATGATAGATCTTGTAAACATTTGAGCTCTATGCATTAGATTCTAATTAAGTTTAAAATTGGGACGCTTTGCATCATTTCTATCATAGTCATCCGTCATGCTGTGGTTGTCTCTTGGTGAGTAGATGTAGCGGTACATAGTAATGGCCTCTTGCTGGGACCATCCTCCCCATGCTGCTACCATCCCAAGTGTCCAGTCCAGACGCAAGCGATGCTGACAGCCACCCCGTCTAAAGGAGTGTGTACTGTAAAGTACCCAGTTACGATCACCTATCTTTTGAAAGTCAGTTGCCAAAGTACGTGATATAGCACTTGTTGTCTAATGCAAAATATGTCAGACTAAAGAAGAAGAAATTAAAGGGAAACCACTCACCAGTGGATGACCGACTTCTACAATTCCTTTCTGATTAATATTCAGAAAGAGAGAGCCGCTAGGATCAAAGTCTGGGCCATACACCTGAGATAGCATGATAAGAGCTCTAACTGGGCAAATTTCAGGTCTCTTGTCGTTTGCATAAACACGATAGCAGTGCGGATCCCCAGTCTGTGCATGCTTTCTATCCCCCAGATAGATATCAATATATGTCACTATAATGAAACAGTAAGTGCCATATAAATTAATATACAAAATTAACTTACGCTTCCCAGGCGCAGGAGGATGAACCATATTCAGGCTCTCAAACTTGAGCCTGAGAACCTCATCTATGCGCAGCAGAAGAAGCCAAGCAAAGAGATAGGCTGCCTGAATTGCATTTAGATCAGCAGACGTATTTGAGAAAAATTCAGCCACTCACATATCGCACAGTTCCCTTCTGGCGCTCCACTGTCTTGAGCTCATGGTGCTCAATGCAGATATAGTAAAGCCTCTTCATATCCTCATAATGAATAGCACGTGCTGAACGAGAAACTTCGCCTAACTTTGCCTTTCGCTTCTCGAGTCCAATCATGAACTCAGAGACAGCTTTGGAACGTGTAGGGAGTCCATGCCTGAGCAAGCAGAAGCACTCAGAGAGTAGAGAAAAAAGAAGATATAGAGAAGAACATACCATGCCTTTGTTGAGGTGTCCTGATACCATGAGAATGTGCTCTCATTAGGGCGCAGGCGCGAAAAGAAGTATGTCAAAGCAGCTCGAGTTGCTACTGCAGTAGAGAACTAGAAGTTATAAGGCATTGGCAAATGAGAATACCAGAAGAAGAACAGAGACGCACCCTCAGACCCTCACCCCCTTCTTCAACAGGTGCACACCGAGACGAAATGAATCTGGTAATCATATGTGGCATCCGGTTATCCACCTCTACCGGACTCCAGTCAGGATACTTGTTCTTGGCGTATGTCAGAAAGTATCTTGTAATTCTGAGAGTGGCCCCAAAGCATCAGCTGTAGATGTAGAGTAAAAGAGAAGGAAGAGAGCGCACCTGATGTGTCCCTCTCGAGTTTGCTCAGTGATATGTGCTCTAGTCACTTCAGCAGCATATCTTCCCTCTGGAGAGTCATCCACTATCTCAGGATAGTCCTCCAAGCAGCTGTTAACCACATCAATCGAGTTCTCCTCCAGCTCCATGGCATCATCCAGGTCTATCTTGATCAAATCATCACTGATCTGACATGCACAGAAAAGACAGATGTCTCAGATAAGTATGAATGAGAAAACAGCAGATGTAGACATCTACTTACTCTTTCTTCACCCTCAGATGCTTTCTTCGGGTTGAGAGTGCTCAATAGAGGCATTTACCGTAGCAGTAGAAGCAAGAGAAAGGAGCCAGAGGTGAAGGAAGACAAGAGAGAGGATGGACAGAAGGGGAAAGAACCCGTCGTCAAAGTCCACGGAAGTGCACAGCCACCAACTTCTAAAGTCTATCATTCGACTTTGGACATGCTTCCTTTTCTTTAAATTAAGCTTAAATTAACATAGCAACTTGTTTATATCTATATACACATAACTAACTATTGACCTTCAATCATTTGCCACGTAGAATGGCTAGCATGTGCTCTGCGATAGCGACCGTGCAGTCATCCGCGCACGCGCAAAGCCCGCCACTCCTTGTGCCGCAAAGAGGGTTGCTCTCTGTCTCGCTCGACCTTCGTTGCCTTCGCGGCCTAAGCAGCAGCCTGTTGGTCTGCCCTTTGTTTAGCCTCTACCATTGCTGCTTCTGCTTGCTGCTTCTCCTTTGCGCGGCTCTCATTCTTTTCTCTATACCATTCCTTCTTGGCCTTCTCCTTCTCACTTTCCTTCCTCCTCGATCTTTCTTCACGTTCCGCCACATGTGTGATTACTGGTCTGGATGCTTGCTGATCGTACAAAGACCTGCCAGTAGGAGGCACGGAAGGCGGAAGGTCCATAGATATGGATGTTGCCAGATATGCCACGGGCTGCACTTGTGCACTCACACTGCGTTTATGCGTATGCAAGCTCTTTTGGTTATCTTCCGTGGCGGGCGAAGACTGTAGCACGGGAGTCGAAGTCGATCTGACTCTACCAGACATCTTCGCGAAGAACCCACAGCCACAGCTCCTCAAGTTCAGCCCTCTGTCGTCGCTCGAGCCGCTTCTGTTGATGAAGCCTGCTGTTCGATTCGTTCTTGTTCAGCAAGCTTCTCCTGTCGTTCAAGTTCGCTTCGCTCCTGTTGCTCCTGCCTCTCTTTCCGAAGCCTCTCTTGCCGCTCTTGCTGTTCACGCTGCTTCTGATCTTCAAGTCGCATCTGCTCTTCAGCCAGTTCCTCTTGCTCGAGACGTGCTTGCTCTGCTTGTTGCTGTTGTTCGAGACGCTCCTGCCGTTCTGCGACCAAGATGTTCGAAGTTGCAGAGAGTTCGTGTTGTCCTGGTGGTACGCATGAGGCAGGCAAAACATTAAAGAAAAAGGAAAGGGACACACCTTAACCAAAGCCCCCCACTTCCACTCTTGTCAAGCACAATCTCGTATTCCCTCTCCATCCTCAGGGCATCTTTGTCCGGATGCCGCATCAGCGATTCCTGGAGGGCCACGCGGCCCTCTCGTGTACCCTCGCCCTGAAGGACCCATTCGCCTGCCCAGCCCTCGTTCATCATCCAGCCCTCCTCGACGAGCCGCGGATCAACGTGCGCGTCGAGCGTCGCCAGCCATGCGTACGTCTTCACGCGCACGAGCCCGCTCGCGCCCATTCCCAGTCGCGGTGACGCGCTCGGCGACACAGAGGGCGACGGTGTGATCGAGATGGTGTTCGTGAGCGGCGCTAGCGTGTAGCTCGCTCGGAACGGCGGGAGCGTTAGGCGCAGGCGCGGATTGAGCTGCGGAGGGAGGATGTGCGAGTAGTAGAACGGAGAAGGTAGCGAGAGAGGGTCTGGGATGGGAGGCGCTTGGTTTGGGAAGTAAATTAGCAGTCTGTCGCCGTCGTACACTAGCCATCGTCTATGATCCTTTTCTGGACTCTGCGTCTCCTCCGTCTCCTCTATCGGCGGAACATACCCAAAATTGCATACGACGTCTCCAACAGAGAGGTGGTCCCAGAGGCCATCGTCAATGAGCTGGTCCTCACAAACAGCAATAACTTCTTCCGAGAGCGAAGAACAGGGCACGAAGATGGGCGCGCGTGTACGGCTCGTCGCAGCAACCAAGTCATGCGGAGTCGAGCTGCTCGGCGTCGCAGCACCGTGGCCGCCACTACCGCCCGAGCTCTGCGTCGGCGAGCTGTTCAGCGAACTCTGGCTCGAGAGGTTGACGACCCCAGGAAGCGGCGATTAGGTGACTTGAGGATGGCCTCGTCGTCCGAGGCGGTGGCCAACGCGGTTGGGAGCGCCTGAGCTGAGCGCGTAGTGCGGTGCCAGCTCCCAGAATAAATACGCATGGAGTCGGGACTCGAGGGTCCGCCGAAGATTGACAGGCGGCTCCCCCGTCGTAGCGGTGGCTGTGGGTCGACAACGGAATCTCGCGCTTCTCGTGGTGAAGCCCCTTGCAGTCCCCCCGCTCCGATTGCGCCAAACGAGTTCGTCCCGTACGCGGGCGACGCATTCGATTCTGAACCCCATTTCCGCCCATGGCCCTGCGCCTTTCCGTGTCCCGGCTTCGACGATGGGCTTGAGGTCGAGTTTGGCTTTCGGAAGCTTCGTTTTGGTCGTCGTGGCGCTTCGAAACGGCTTGCGCGCCTCTTCACTGGGCGATGACGAGCGAGTGTCTTCTGATGGCGACCTGCTCTGGCTCGTTCGTCCATCCCCCGACGAGGAATGAGGGTCGAAGTACGACAGCGGGGCGGGGAATGCCAGTTCGCGCATGCTCGAGCTGGGAGACAAAGCTAATGTTTTCCAGCACGGGTCTTCCAGTTCTGGCGCGACGGGCTGCGTAGTGCACCATGTTCTGCAATAATAGCGTGAGTACTTGCGATAGTGATTGCAAGTGTTTTGTTTGACTCACTGAGCAGACCCAGGTCTGTATAGTCCATCCTGATTGCGTCCTCCCAAGCCCGCTTGTCCCTCAAGCTCGAAGCTCAACGCCCGCCGGTACCCAGGTGCAGAATGGTGAGGCCATGGAAGTCGCTCCAAGAGAGGTGATCAAGTAGCCGGGCCACGATCTCAGGCTTCGCCGATATTGTTGTGAAACCTGTCGATCGCATGTGCGCATGAAAGCTCGAGTGTCCCGCTGGCCAACGTCGGGTGCAGTTTGGGCTGATGGGCGATTGAACATGATCTGGCGGTGCGGGATGCGTGTGAGGAACGGGGAGAGGCTTCCGCTGTTGCACCACCGTAGGCGGCGAGGGGCGTCAGGAACGATATCCAACCCGGCCACAAGTTTCTTAGCGTGCTCTGGATCCTCACGCTCCTCCAGTTTGGACCCTGAGCTCGATTTCCAGCGCGTTGGACCAGTGATGTTACCGTCTGGGGTGATGAAGTGGAATAACATGTCGAAAGCAACATCTTGCTCATCCTCTGCGTCTACCTCTGCGTTCGGGGTCGCACCAGCAGTCGGGGGAGCTTCACACTTGCTGTATAGGCTGCAGATCAGCTTGAGCGCCGTTGTTATCCGCAGCTGCAGGAAGAGCTCGCGAACGGGTTGAGGCTTCTGTGGTACACATATGGTAGATCAGATATGTGCACATACTATACAAGGAGGCCAAATACATACCTTCAAATCAGATCCAGACACCTTGCCCTCCCTTACATGCTCATCTTCGTATCTGCGTTTCCTCGCGGCGAGCTCTCGTCGTCGGTCGAGGCGAGAATCCGCTTTCGGCGCGTTCGTAATGAGTTGCTGACCAGCCATGATAGCGATGGTTGAGGTCAGACACCAGGCTTGTCGTCCTCATCGTAGACAGACTCCAGTGCGGCGCGGCGCTTCTGGATGGCGGTGGTGTGGGCAATGGTGGGGGAGGGGGGGCGTCACGACGTCAAGGAGGGGGGGGGGGGTGGGAAAGGGGAGCACGAGCGCTCGCCTATGGAGCCTGGGGAAGGAAGTAAAGGGGGGGCGCAAGCGCCTGGAAAGGCGCTGGTGTCCCGTACCTCCCTAAGTTGAGGGAAAGGGTACGAGACACGATAGAATACAGTTTTGTATTCAAGACCCTGTGTCCCGTACCGTTCTAAGTCGTACAGAAAGTTACGAGACACAGGGTCTGTGGGAGAATCAGCAAAAAAAGAAGCGCTAAGGGTGAGTCTGTCACTCACCTGTCCTCCTAGGACGTAAGGCGCTCGCTTCGGAAGCGAGGTCCTTAGGAGGCCAAGGGGAGCGCATATGTACGACTTTGCGCGCTCCCCGAGCCCTTTTGCAGCGTCGGCGTACACCGACGCTGCGCTGGATCGGCGTGATCGACGCGCGCGCGTCGATCGGCGCGTCGAACGCGTCGCCGGAGGGTCCTGGGTGGAGGACAAACAACACGCACTCGTGCGAGTGTTGTCTGAGCGAGAGGTGCCCCGGGTCCCGGCATGCTCGCGTGCGCGGCAGAGCCCATGCCGGGCATCACGCGTGACGGGCACGGACAGGGTCCGTGTCCCGTATCAATCTAATTGTTGCTTAGGATACCCGCTAGGGGGTAGCGGGAATTGTGTTCCAGTGCACCTTTAGCACTTACACACATACTGCAGGTATGTAGTAGATATACTCATAATAAAACATAGCACTTACACACATACTGCAGACTCTGTCAGAGTTGTGTGCCGTTAACAGGTTATGAGCCTTGTGCTGTAGCCCAGAACAAGAAGTTCAACATACTCACTCCTCCTCCTGGTTCTCCACCGCTTTACGGGCGCGATTCCGACACAACCGCTGATTCGATTCCGCTCTATGTTGGAGGATTGGTTAAGGATAGTGGGCTTGACAGTTGTGCGAAGTTTGAGGGCTATTGGTGCAGTACTCGCCGTGCTACACCATTTTTAGTGTTCACCCTTGCTGATCTTCGAGAAATCATTCATTCCTCGACAACGATTCACTCCTTCGTGCTGTAATCGCACACACACGTCGTCCTACACTAGGACAACCCCCTCACGAAGTTACACGCCAATCGGCCAAGATCTGAGCTCTCGGCAGCCTTATCTGTGCAGCCCTCCTGGTGCTTTTACACACTTTCGTCTATTTCGTCCATTGCGACCCAACCACTGGTCCGATTCACGCGCGCGCAACACCGCCGTGCTCTGCTCGACATCCCCTTTCCATACGTTAAACAATCACGCAAAACAGATGAGTTTTGAGCTCTCTGTGTTCTTGTTGGTGCGATTTTGAGGATTATCACTTCCTCATCCACTCCCAGCAAACTTTGTTCATATCTCGGCATCCGCTGTACATCGCGGCTCGCCTAAGATACCGCCAACTCCGTCATCACGAGCACTCCTCGGTCGTCCAACTCTCATCGAAATCGGCGCCGATCTGCCTGCTCGACGGCACAATCTTTGGGGTTTATCTGAAGGAAACTCTCGAAACCCACTAGTACACAGTTAAGCAACCCCGAACCCCCATCTTGGGCCAGCATTTCTGTGTGCTAGCTGTAGTTCAGAGCTCTCCTTCAACACTTATAGGTACAACAGCAGTTGATAGCGTAGCCCGAGCGCCCAATTTAGGCCTTTCATCTGCTGCTTGTCGTCTACTGTGTTCCCCATTGTTACGACCTAGAGCGGTTCTTCTGCTCTCAAGACCCTTAATCGGCGTCGGACGACTTATCGGACGGCTCTGTGCGGTGGTCCTCGCTCTGAGAAGCACTTTACAAGTAAATTAAGCTATTCTACACATCCGAGCTAAAGATAACACATCACCTGAGAAGCACTTTACAAGAGGCCAAAAGTGAGTGCTTCGCAGGTTGATCCGCGGTTTTGGCAAGTGGAAATGAGAAACTATACAGTACCAAGCCACCAGGGTCCGAGTCCGACGAGGACCGCCGCGGGCCGCTGACTGTAGGCAAAGTCCGACACATACAGGGTCGGACGTCCGCCTGGTGGCGGTGTCCGACTCCTAGAGTCGGTACACTGATCGAAAGTGAAGTCGGTGGCTTGCAGGGAGCTTGTCCGCGCTGCCTGCAAGCCTACAGGTAAGTATCTACGTGCAAGATAAATAAAAGAGTCGGTGTTCAATACACCGCTCGAAACACCGCTCGGTGTCCGTAAAGGCCGCAAGTCTGCCACGGCGGACTTCAGCGGCCATGTCAGGAACTTGTCGGAAAGTCAAAAGAAAATCAGATAAAATAATAAAGAAATAAGTAAACCTGGGGACGATTCCTGACACCCATTGATTTTTGGCCCATATCTCCGTAACCACGGAGCCGAGCCGCTTGCGCATAGCACTATCGTGTTCAGCGCTTTGAGCTCATTTAGGATGCCTCCGGTGCGCTCCTCGATTCGTACGCACGCAAAGTTGTGACATGTTCTGCTATCAGTGCAAGCACTGGTGTGGTACTGTACCTGCATTTCGAGGATCGTTTGACTGCTTTACAATCCTACAGACTGCAAAGCTTGCCTGCCCGGCCTTAGTTCGCTGGTTGCAACTAGTTTACTAGTTCGCTTTAGCCTAGAGCCTCTTACAGTCTGCGGTGCCTGCGGGGTCTGTCATAGACCGACTGACCAGCACTGTCTTGTGGTTGTGTTTAGCTTCGCTCAAACGTTGCCTTGCTACTGCCTTCAGTACACAGCCATCTTCTATCTGCACTGAGCATTACTCAACTGTCCAACACTCCTCTTTACCCATTCCTGTCCTATTCTGTCATGTCTGCACACACCAGGCCCCGATGCGAATTCTGCAGTCGCCGGAGCCATACCGTTGACAGGTGCTACAGACATCGAGATGCCTTAGCCGCACTCATTGAGAAATATAAGGACACGGACATGGGTACCACTGCTAATGTGGAGACCGAGACCTTGCTCTCGGAAGGTGTAGAACATATGCAGGATACAACTGCCTTCAATGCTAGTGCACCCTCTTATGGCATGACCAAATGGATTGTTGACACAGGAGCCACAAGCCACATGACTCCCCACAGAGACTGGTTCACCAAATACAAAATACATTGTATACCAATCCGACTTGCCAACAACCATGTCGTCTATTCGGAAGGCATAGGCACTGTTGTTACGTCTCAACTTACGGTCTCGTATAGTTGGGTTTCGCAACGTTGGTTGCTAAGACTAATAGCGGAGCTAGGGCTCAACACTTAGAGTCTTTAAGTATGGACAAAGGCCTACCATGTGGAGTAGAGATAAAGCAGATGTATAGTGTGACTAGAGACGGGGGGTTTGACAAAGGAGATCGAACTTAGGGTTTGATCATGCTAAGTACAGGGGTTTATATACTATTGCTGCGGAGCAGAGATACATCTGATGAACAATAAGCAGAGAACAATAGGTCCATAGACAATAGGCTACTAATAATAGTGTGGGAGCGGGGCAGAGGGTTAGGGCGAAGGGTTACATGTGGGGCTCCGGGATTGGACAATAAGGAACAAGGATGACTGAGCAAAGACAAGAATAGAAACGGATAGGGCAAAGGTGTCACAACGTGACATAACCCTCTTTCCCCTTTGGGATCAATCCCGGGGCCTCTCTGTCTCGTCGTGACACATCCTTTCCCTTTCGGGACTTATCCCGAAAGCCTTGTCCCCTTTTGGATTTATCCCGAGGACTTCCCCGAAGTCCTCTCTCTTTCCCCGAAGGCCCTTCTCCCTTTCCCGAAGGGCCTCCCCCCTCATCCTCACCTCTCTCTCGTGTTCCCCACATGTTTTCCCTCATTTCCCCATCATTACTCCGATTTTCCAATACACTACACATGTCCAGTCACTCCTTTGTTATTCCTTTCCCCTTTCTACTTTAGCCTTATATGTGTAAGCCTCATTGCCCGTTTCCCCGATTTTCCCACGCTATCGCGCAGTCCGGGATTCCTCTCCTTTCCCCCCCTTTCTGTATATAAGTCCATAGCCTATGTACTTAGTACCCTGGACTCAAATATCACAAGTCCTTGGGCCTAGTTGCAGGCCAGGCTGTCGAGATCCACCTCTGTCTTTGTCTTGTCTCTTGTTCTAGCTTATCTCTTGTTTGTCTGCTTCCGAGAAGCATCTCCGACACCCCGAGCCTTCGTACGGGACCACCCCGAAGCCCACTCGCTGTCACTTGTGCCCTGGCGCTGCCAGTCTAAAGCTTGTCCCCGTTTGTCCCTGGCGTTGCCAGTCTAAAGTATCTTGTTCCCGAATCCCGTTTCCAGTTCCCGAGCGCTTCCTGCGCTCGTATCCCGATCCCGAAGGCGTCCCCGAGTATTCGACCTTGCAGGACATCATGCCCCGAGTTGGCATGATCCCGGTTCCCGTTGACAAGACATCCCGAAGGCATGCAGGATCCCAGCCTGACAGTATATTCGAGTCCTTCTACTGCAAGGTCGAATTGCTGGCTCCCTCTCGCAACTGCAGGGAGCATACCTTTTGAAACTCTTGCCACGATGAGTTCTATTCTATTCTCTTTCCATTAATCCATATTTCCGCTACTCTTAATTCTAATTCCGAAGCCTTTGCGTGGTGTACGCAGTTTATTGCATGTAGCGCGTACGCGCACGTTCTCCAAATCCCAAGTCCCTTTACCTACCATATCTCTTTATCATCCCGAGCAATTTTTAGAAAATTCGGAAAATTCTCAGACAAATTACCACTACAATCCTGACATTCTAATCTCCCCAAATCTCTTTCCGCTAATTTTTGTCGATTTTTCTTCATTTTTTACCAACCATTAACTTTCTCCTTCGAAAATTGACTTCTGCCCAAAATTAGCCTTTCCCACTTTCATTCCACTTCACTTCTCCCCACCACTGTCTTCGCTCACCACTTCTTCTGGTATCCAAACCCGCTCTTGCCGCCAGCACCAGGAATTGGTAGTGGTACTCTCCCGTCAAGGAGGTACCGGCAACATACCTTCGACACTTGAGAAACAGCAGCCTTCGGGCTCTATGTCTCCCAATGACACAGCACAACCACTCTTCGCGAGTCGTCCTCGTCTGTCGCAGAACCTCCCGCCCGAGATTCATCGTCACTATCAAAGCCGTCCATTCTGGCACGGTTTTCAACTATCTGGAACCCGGAGAACGTACTCCATCAACACCTGCGCCTTCGCCGACATGCAACCGACCCCGGTATGAGGAGAAGATAGTGAACCCTACCTTCGCCATTCGTCACCCCGAAGATCACCCTCGCGACTTACTACGGCCGCCCAGACTCCAATCTCGACCACGGGAATGACTTTACAAGCTTCGCAGGAGACGTACAACACGCTGTTCTATTCAAGGGGGTACCTCCACCGACAGATTGTTGTACGCTAATCCCTCCTCGCCATCCCGACACCCCGTTCCAGTTCAACCTCTTCCTCTCCGCGTGCCACGCTAATCCCCGCCAAACTCCTCCCCTGCTTCGTACCTCGTCATGAGCCTCGTCGTGCCTTCGAGCTCCATCGGATATCAAATGCAATATGCACACGCCCGTCAGGTTGTTCTGTTCCGCGCTCTTGCGCATCTTAAAGCAATGCGCCCGTCCGACAAACCTACGTGTCGTGGCAGCAGCGGATGGACCAGCTGGACAACTGGCTGTTGCTGCCAAGGTGGAAGGAAGGGATTGGTACTGGGTTGGTAATGGGTTGTTGTTGTTGTTGCTGCTGCTGCTGTTGATGTTGTTGTTCGATGGCGGACGAGACTCGCCACGTACGGCGAGAGCAACGACACAGACGAAGTATATGCCAAGTTCGCATGCGTGCACTGTGGTGCGCTCATCAACAAGAATGGAGCTGTTTCCCGATCGACTACGGGACTCTCGCTCAACCCGTAGGAAAAGAACAGCTTCGGGTACGATTTGCACTCTGGAGGAGTTGACATCGAGATTGGTGGCGGATGACTTGGGGCACACTGTTACAGTTGAGTATGAGCTCCTCGGCCTCTTCGCTGACGACCCGGGAAAGAATATCCAGCTTTCCTCTCGCCTATCCTTATGTCCCTACCAGCACTCTCTCCAGTTCCACGAGAAGAGCCTATTGCTGTTGTTCTCAGGTCCTTGGTCGTCGCAGCCGTCAGCCCCAAGAGCTCGCGACAATTTCACCGAGCGAGCGCCGACCCAGCTGAGTATGAGTTCCTCGCTTGCCTTTGCTGGAAACCCGAGAGAGAACATTCAGCTTGCTTCTCGCCTATCCTTATGTCCCCGCCAACACACCCTCCAGTTCGGCGAGCGGAGCGCCTCGCTGTTGGCCTCAGAGTTAAAGAGATCCTTGATTGTCGCTCGTCGCCCGTCAGCCCCAAGAGCTTGCGGCAGTTCCACTGAACGTCTCTACCCCATCGCCTATGCTCCAAGTCAAGGAGGAGTCCCGAGAACGCATATCCAGCTTGCTTCTCGCCTACCCTCACGCCTCCGCAAGTACCTTCCGATCCACAAGAGGAACGTCTCGCTGTTGGCCTCAGAGTCAAAGAGATCCCTGGTCGTCGTCCGTGACCCGTCAGCCCCAGGAGTTCACGACAGTTCCACTGAACGAGCCGACCCCGACCACTTTGCCGTACGACTTCCCGCCGAACCCACGACAGTCCAACTGAACGAGTCCATCCCGTCGCCAAAGCTCGTCTTCAGCCCGCGCTCGACCTGTTGGTTCAGGCAAGGACTTCCGCAACGCATTCGTAGCCCATGACGGGCGGAAGCCAAGAAGACGGCCGGATTCGCCTCTTTGACGTGTCCATCGTTCCCGTGCACAAGCACAAACCAGTTTTCCACCCAGCGGGAACAGGCTGCGTCTTCTTTTCGACCTGGTCCCAGTTTCTGTGATGGAAGACCGACTCTGTAAGGTATCCTGTAGCACAATGCGGTGGTCTGGGTTCTTGGCAAGCAGACGTGGCCGCTAGATCCAAGCCACTGGGTAACGCTTGTGGAACCAGCGCCCGCGGCTCACTCCTCAGTTTGCGTGCCACATTCATCTTCTCGTGTGCGTGCTCCCCCTCCCTTTCCGCCACTCCTCAAGCTCCTTCGCCTCGCGACCTCACGCCGTACGCGAGCCTCAACACGCGTTGGACCTTGCATGGTGTCGCTGGACCGACTCCCAGTCACCACACCTTCCTTCTTCACCGCTTCAAAGCCGCGGCTCACTCCTCAATTTGCGCCCCGCATTCATCTTCTCCCCTGGTCGTCCGTCAGTTTGCGTCCCTGCCTTCGACACCGCGACCTTACGCCGTACGCAAGCCTCAACACACGTTGGATCCTGCACGACGTCGCTGGTTGTACCCCTCGGCAGCCACCACACCTTCCTTCCTTGCCGCTTCCAGCTCGCGCTCGCTGTTCACGAGTAGCATCCTGGCGAACCCGAGCGCGTTATCGCTCAGCGACTCCATTCAACCTCCAAGGTCGTTCTGTATTTGTCGCTCGTCTTCGTCGTTTGGCTTCGCCGCCAATAGCCATGCACGGCTGCAACCACATTCGACTGGTTCCTGTCGTGGAAGCTTGGCTCATTCAGTAACAAGATCTTCGAGCAACGACTGAGCACGTACGTTCAGTTCGCTAACCGGACCTTGGGTGCATCTGGAGGAATAAGGCTCATGGAGGGTGCTTCCCTATGGTTATTAAGTACGTCTTCGCCAAGCACCGACTTTGCTTCTATCGATTTTGTCTCTTCTCGTTCATCATTTTCGCTTTCCCCCATTATTTCACTCCCATTTCTTCACCATTCCCCTTCATTCCATTCGTATATCACCGCCGACTTTGTTCGCAACGATGCGACATCCCCGACACTTACGACCTCCTCCATTATTTCACTCCCATTCTTCACCATTCCCCTTCATTCCATTCGCACATTTCCGCCGACTCTGTTCGCAACGATGCAACAATCAATTCTTCCTTGAGGATTTACGACTTCCTCCATTATTTCTTTTTTTTCAACAATTACAAACCCCGGAACCCCACGGGACAAGTAGACCCTCATGTGGTCTCAACTCAGCGCTTACCACTCTCGTGTGGTTCAAGAAAAGTCTCTTCGCATGGTACTTTTGTGTGTCCATACAGGACAGCAATATCTGGGTCAATCATAACCCTCAAGACGTCGATGCGGCTTTCACTAGCTGCAATTGATATCATGGCCTCAACCCCGGGCCAAATTCTTTCCTTGCCTCGCAAACACCGCAGGCTATCTTTTGCGGGCAAAACCTCGCCGCAATCAATATCATGGCCTCAACCCCGGGCCATTTCCAAACCTCTTGCCTCGCGCGTGCCGCAGGCTATCTTTCGGCGACGACTTTCCGCCATCTCTGTCACTACCATGGCCTCAACCCCGGGCCTGGTTTCAGATTCCTTGCCTCGCGCGTACCGCAGGCAATTTTCAGCGGCACCTTTCCGCTAAAGGCCTCAACCCCGGGCCTCATGACCATTCAATTGGTCCAAGAACTCAAGCTCCTTGCCTTGCGCGCGCGCGCATGCAAGCGGTCTTTCGGCGAGCACGTGACTTGTTGCTCGCCTTACTCGAAGACGACCGGCCCAGCACACCACTGCAAAGGTCACCCCTTTTCCCGATGCCGATGAACATCCCGGCTCTCAAGACATTGCGGACAACATTTTATTATGTTGTTCTTTCATTTTTGTCACCTTCGCGCGTCCGCGGACGGAACCCTGGCCTCGACGGGGCTCGGCCTTTTAAGGAGGGGAAACTGTCACGACGTGACATAACCCTCTTTCCCCTTTGGGATCAATCCCGGGGCCTCTCTGTCTCGTCGTGACACATCCTTTCCCTTTCGGGACTTATCCCGAAAGCCTTGTCCCCTTTTGGATTTATCCCGAGGACTTCCCCGAAGTCCTCTCTCTTTCCCCGAAGGCCCTTCTCCCTTTCCCGAAGGGCCTCCCCCCTCATCCTCACCTCTCTCTCGTGTTCCCCACATGTTTTCCCTCATTTCCCCATCATTACTCCGATTTTCCAATACACTACACATGTCCAGTCACTCCTTTGTTATTCCTTTCCCCTTTCTACTTTAGCCTTATATGTGTAAGCCTCATTGCCCGTTTCCCCGATTTTCCCACGCTATCGCGCAGTCCGGGATTCCTCTCCTTTCCCCCCCTTTCTGTATATAAGTCCATAGCCTATGTACTTAGTACCCTGGACTCAAATATCACAAGTCCTTGGGCCTAGTTGCAGGCCAGGCTGTCGAGATCCACCTCTGTCTTTGTCTTGTCTCTTGTTCTAGCTTATCTCTTGTTTGTCTGCTTCCGAGAAGCATCTCCGACACCCCGAGCCTTCGTACGGGACCACCCCGAAGCCCACTCGCTGTCACTTGTGCCCTGGCGCTGCCAGTCTAAAGCTTGTCCCCGTTTGTCCCTGGCGTTGCCAGTCTAAAGTATCTTGTTCCCGAATCCCGTTTCCAGTTCCCGAGCGCTTCCTGCGCTCGTATCCCGATCCCGAAGGCGTCCCCGAGTATTCGACCTTGCAGGACATCATGCCCCGAGTTGGCATGATTCCGGTTCCCGTTGACAAGACATCCCGAAGGCATGCAGGATCCCAGCCTGACAAAAGGGTGCGGAGTCGCGGGAGTCTGTCGGAACAAAAGGGGGCCGCTGACATAGTTAGAATTTGTAACATTACCCTGTTCTTAAATTGAAACGTAGTGGAAATCAGTTAATAGATAAAAAGAAAATGGCCGTTATAGGGACAAGTTAAGTCCAATAAAGAAAATAAGAAAACATGCCATATAGGCGAAATTAACGCCAATAGGGTATCCAGTTGTAAGCAACAGGTGCTTTAGTCGCTTTGAGAGGAGTTGCGCTCTTTTATGCGCCTCTGAACACATTGTTGGAGGACTCGGAAGGTAGCGCATTCATCGTCATGACCTTCTTGTTGTCCGCACGAGATGCATCGATGATCGTTGCATTCCGAGGCGATGTGTCCTGGTGCTTGTTTATAACAATATGGACAAGTATATGATTTGCAGGTGGAGGCGGCCAGATCGTATTGGTGTTCAATGGGGGTGTGCGTCGAGCATTCGGTCGAAGAATCAAGTGCCATGGTTGAGAACGGGTTGTTGTCCGGTTTTGGACTGGTGACTGGTGATGGTGGTGCGGTGTGGACTTCGTATGCAGGGCTTAGTGACTTGAGCTCCATAGCAGTCCTGCCAGCTACTTGATTGAATGATATACAGTGTTTGCTGAATGTATCAGACATACTCATTGAATGAAGCTGCAGCAATCACTGTATGATATAGAGCAGCTGATTGAATGAGATACTGCTTTACTGCAAAACATTTATTGTTTCAAGTGCAGCAAATGCTGGCTGAAGCAATGTATGGTAAACCAGCCTTGCTGTACTCTGATGAAGGGTTTCATACCTAGGTAATACTAGGGCCTTTAATCTGTATTGGGAATATACTACTGGATAATAGATAATGCAATTGTATACCCACCGCTTTTTTGAGCTATTTATAGTGTCCAGGCACTGCTGATTGACAGCATGCTGTAATATATCAGAATTTCATAATTTCTGCCCGTTTTGGCATATGAGGCACATCAGGGTCTAGGACCCTGAGGTCCGGCAGGTTCCAGGTCACCTGGAGCTGTTACCGCTTCAGGACGCCGTGGGAATAAATTCAAATTAGCCTTTGCAGGCCCTACAGGCATCCAAAAATAGCGCAAAAATAGCCAATAAATCAGAAAATATTCTGGGGCACTGCCGCTTTGCTATAGCGTGGGAATTACGCATCGGGACGATCCAAAATGGGTACAGGGGTGCTCTGGGCCACCCTGGGCCCTTCCTAAAGCGGTAAAATCATCATAAAATAGATAATTATATTGGCACTCGAGTGCATATATGCAGGCTTCCCCTTGGCTTACCGGCTGCATATAAAATACAATAAAATCAGATTATATTAGTAGAAGCATATTGAACATGTTCCAGATAGCTATATATGGTAATTCTAGCCAGGAGCATACCAGAAACATCAAAACACATTCCGGTTGACATGCTAATACTATTGGGCTCATTTCACCACATTGGGATACCCCCGGGACGCAAATATTGATGGGATTCCATTTCTGCATAGTACTAGAGTCCAAGCAGTCATTAATCATGGCAGGGGAGTCATTTTACGTAGCACTGTTGATTATTCTTTTATTTAAATGTCATTTTCATTACTGCACTTCTACTGCACGTAATGGCGCGTTTAGATAGTCAAATTATATCTAATAAACGAGGGGAGTAAGAATATGCAGCCAGAATTGTCACACAGTCACTACTGAGCTCAGTAACACACTTTTATGTTTCCGTGTGCATGCGAAAATTGCACAGCCTCCACAGGCACCCCAGTATGTGCCACATGTGTACTAATAACTTTGATCAACTGTATATATGTCTCACGTATATCTCACGAAGTTTTACGTCAATCGGAGCTTGCGTTGAATTGATATTGAGCCTACAATATTGAGAAAGAATGGTCATTTTTAATTTTACGGGAGGCTTACGGGTCAGGCACATGATGCCAAACAGCCGTTATATGTATCTTAAACATATTCCAAATGCATGTTTGGGGTACAGGTGGAATGTACAGGTTATATGTGTTTTAGACATGTCATACGTATACTGATATTACAAGTAGCAATCCACCCTACAATGTTGCATATGACTTGCACATTCCACCTGTACCCCAAACATGCATTTGGAATATGTTTAAGATACATATAACGGCTGTTTGGCATCATGTGCCTGACCCGTAAGCCTCCCGTAAAATTAAAAATGACCATTCTTTCTCAATATTGTAGGCTCAATATCAATTCAACGCAAGCTCCGATTGACGTAAAACTTCGTGAGATATACGTGAGACATATATACAGTTGATCAAAGTTATTAGTACACATGTGGCACATACTGGGGTGCCTGTGGAGGCTGTGCAATTTTTGCATGCACACGTAAACGTAAAAGTGTGTTATTGACATCACCAGTGACCGTGTGACAGTTCTGGCTGCATATTCTTACTCCCCTTGTTAAATAGATCTATTTTGGCTATCTACATGCACCATTACATGCAGTAGAAGTGTAGTAATATAAATAACATTTAAATAAAAGAATAATCCACTGTGCAACATAAAGTGCCTCCCCCGCCATGATTGATGACTCTTTGAACTCTAGTACTATGCACCAATCGAATCCCATTAGAATTTGCATCCCGGGGGTATCTCATTGGAGTGAAATGAGCCCGGTAGTATTAGCATGTCAACCGGAATGTGTTTTGACATTTCTGGTATGTTACTGGCTGGAACTACCATATATAGCTATCCATATCATGTTCAATATGCTCCTACTAATATAATCTGATTTTACTGTATTTTATATGCAGCCGGTAAGCCCAGGGGAAGCCTGCATATATGCACTCAAGTTGTTACGTCTCAACTTACGGTCTCGTATAGTTGGGTTTCGCAACGTTGGTTGCTAAGACTATTTAGCGGAGCTAGGGCTCAACACTTAGAGTCTTTATGTATGGACAAAGGCCTACGATGTGGAGTAGAGAGAAAGCAGATGTATAGTGTGACTAGAGACGGGGGGTTTGACAAAGGAGATCGAACTTAGGGTTCGATCATGCTAAGTACAGGGGTTTATATACTATAGCTGCGGAGCGGAGATACATCTGATGAACAATAAGCAGAGAACAATAGGTCCGTAGACAATAGGCTACTAATAATAGTGTGGGAGCGGGGCAGAGGGTTAGGGCAAAGGGTTACATGTGGGGCTCCGGGATTGGATGATAAGAAACAAGGATGACTGAGCAAAGACAAGAATAGAAACAGATAGGGCAAAGGGTGCGGAGTCGCGGGAGTCCGTCGGAACAAAGGGGGCCGCTGACATAGTTAGAATTTGTAACATTACCCCGTTCTTAAATTGAAACGTAGTGGAAATCAGTTAATAGATAAAGAGAAAATGGCCGTTATAGGGACAAGTTAAGTCCAATAAAGAAAGTAAGAAAAAAAAACGTGCCATATAGGCGAAATTAACGCCAATAGGGTATCCGGTGGTGAGCAACAGGTGCTTTAGTCGCTTTGAGAGGAGTTGCGTTCCTTTATACGTCTCTGAACACGTTGTTGGAGGACTCGGAAGGTAGCGCATTCATCGTCATGCCCTTCTTGTTGTCCGCATGAGACGCATCGATGATCGTTGCATTCTGAGGCGATGTGTCCAGGTGCTTGCTTATGACAATATGGACATGTATACGATTCGCAGGTGGAGGCGGCCAAATCGTATTGGTGTTCAACGGGGGTGTGCGTCGAGCAAGTGGTCGAAGAATCGAGAGCCATGGTTGAGAAGGGATTGTTGTCCGGTTTTGGACTGGTGACTGGTGATGGTGGTGCGGTGTGGACTTCGTATGCAGGGCTTGGTGACTTGAGCTCCATGGGATCCGATAAGCGATCGGCGAGGCCTGGGCGTTCAGGAACTTGAATGCCGACCGAATTGATGAGATCGTTTGTGAGATCCACGACTTCATCTTCTGTAGTGAGATCGATGACTGGTGGTGCAGTGATTGCGGGTGGTGCGTGAGTGAGGAATTGGTCCAGGGCGTAGCGACGGGCGTCTTCAAATGAAGTTTGAGAGGATCGGAGTAGTCGAAGGGCTCCTTCCACAATAAAGATGTTGGTTTCCATGACCTCTTGACCGCGGGTGGCGATGTCGTAGAATTGAGTCCAGATGGTGAGTAGAGGGGTAGCATCGGACGTCGAGGTACTGAGACGTTGGTGAATAGTTCGGTTGGTAAAGAGGTTAAGGACCCTTCTTGACTCTGCCTGGTTGAGATGGTCGATGTTGATGTCTGTCGGTCGAAAGGTTGGTATAGGTGTTCGAAGGGTGGGATTGATGCGAGGCGAAGGTCGTTGAGTGCGGGACGGGGGCATTGTCTAAAGAGAGTGAGTTGGACAGTTGTAGTGGCAACAACTGCAGGTACAGTAAGGATCAGAGCGTTGAGGTTCGAAGTGACTGATGTGTTTGCGGCGATGTCGGACAATTGGTCGGGTCAGAGTGAGAGGTGGTTGGACGCGGGCAGATATGTTGAAGTAGTTGACGAGTTGTTGTGCGTGATCAGGGTCGAAGTAGAAGCAATGAATGAGGAATGTAGAGAGGGTGGGGACGTGCAGACGGTTGGAGTATACTTTCTGCCAGTCAGGTATAAAATGTTTTTCTGTTTTTGTTTTTATGAATGAGGGTCGGACGGCATCCAGGTAACCGGGGCGCGTTGGAATCGAGGTAGGTGGTAATACGAGGGTTGTGGGTTCAGGAGTAATGGGTTGTTGGTATGATGCAGAGAGAGTGGTGTCGTTGACGATGTTAGAGGAGTGGGGATAAGAGAAGCGAACAAGTTTGTGGGATGCGGGCATTCAGGCAAGTTGGTGGAGCTTCTTATAGGCTTTGAGAATGGTCTGTGCGTTTCGGAGATTGGACTCAGGTTCCCATGAGTTTCCAGAAGTGGGGTAACCTTTCCATTTTATAAGGTATCTTCGTCTAGTGCCGTTTCCACGGTGGGCACGGATGGCTTCGACTTCGTATTGTTCTTGTCCTTCGATCAGGTCAGGTGGGGGATTACTGTGGGGCGGTCCATATGCTTCGGTCTCGGTGTATCTCACGAGAAGCGCAGCGTGGAATACCGGGTGTATCTTCCATTTAGTCCGTGAGAGATCTAGTTCATAGACTAGTGGCGATAAGACTTTCTTGATCCGGAATGGTCCGTCACGTTTCTCTTTGAACTTCTGTGATAGGCCAGGGATTCGGAGGTTCTTGGAGTCTAGCCAGACTTTGTCGCCTTTATTGAATGGTTTGAAGTTCCGGAAGGTACGTTCTTTCATAACCATAACAGCAACTGAATGAGCGGCTAAGGCTTCTGACCGGTAGACCGTGAGATTGGCAAGTCGTTGGGATACTGATGGAACGTTCGATTTCGGGTGTTTCAGGGGTAAGGCAATTGGTTCATATCCCATGAGAAGCGAGAAAGGGGTTCTTTTGGTGACTGTGTGAGCGCGGTTGTTATGGGCGAATTCAATGTTGGGAATATGTTGAGACCAGTTTTCGGGTTCTCCGGTGCAATAGATTCGAAGATAGACTTCGATCTCTTGATTGGTTCGTTCTGCTTGTCCATCTGTTTGCGGGTGATAAGCAGTTGACATCGATGATTTGATCCCTACGATTTTGCATAGTTCTTGAAATGCTTTAGAGGCAAATTGAGGTCCTCTATCGGAGATGATGCGGATAGGAAGTCCAAATCGTCGGTATACGTTATCGAAGTATAGTTGTGCTGTTTCGATGGCGTCTATTGTCTTTTCGCAAGGGATGAGAACAATAGCTTTGGAACAATCGTGATCGATGACCAATAGAAGGGTGTCGTATCCATGGGACATTGGAAGGTCGGTGATGAAGTCCATATTGACGTGAGAGAATGGAAAAGAGTTCTTATCGGCGGCAATAGGCATTAGTGGTGGTGCGGTCGGGTGGTGATTGACTTTCATTTGTTGGCATAGTGCACATCCATGGACGTAATCGGATACAAATTTCTGCATTCGGGGCCAATAATACGTTCTTCGGACTTGTTCCAGAGTATTGAATATACCAGGGTGAGCGCGTACTGGGATATCATGGTGAAGTCGTAAGATTGTGCGTTTTAATTCGAGATTATCCGGGATATGATGCGGTTCTTGAAGTATAAAATGCCAGTGTCGTCGAAAAACCAGTCTTTGAGTGCGGTTCGAGCGGGTGGTAGCTTCTTCTTTAGTTGAGAAATGGTATTGGTGAGGTATTCGTCTTTCTTCATTGATTCTTTGATGGATTTCGTCAGGTTATCAGTGTCTGGAAGGTCATCGTCAGACTCGTAGTTAATGCTTTCTTCTTCGTCTTCCGAATCATTGTGGTCTTGTAATGCGGAAATGAAGAGGTCATTCGGCAGCATTATAGAAACTTCGTTTAGATTCTCCCCCTGTTTAACATGGTCCGCCCGGCGTGATAGAAGGTCAGATTGTATCATCTGCTTGCCGGGAACATGAGTAATGTGAAGGTCGAATTGTGATAACAACAAATGCCATCGAGCTTGGCGGGGTGAAAGTCGTCGGGCTTCTCTCCAATAGGTTAGATTGCGATGGTCACACCACAAGGTGACTTGATGTGGTGATCCAAGGAGATAATGTTTCCAAGTATTAAGGGCACGAATGATGGCAAGTAGTTCTCGGTTGTAAATTTCGTAATTACGTTCGGCTGAGTTAAGTGATTGCGAAATGTATCCAATGGGTTTCAGAATACTGTTGTCGTCATGTTGGCGAAGGACAGCTCCAGTAGCGACTTTGGAAGCGTCGGTTTCTAAGAAGAAAGGTTTGTGGGGATTCGGCATTAGAAGTAGCGGATGTTGAGAAAATGCAGCTTTGAGTGCGTCAAATGCCTTCTGTTCAACCTCAGTCCAAACGAACGGTTGGTCTTTTCGTTTGAGGTTGTCCAGTGCTTTGGTAATCTCGGCGTAGTGTGGGATAAATCGGCGATAAAAGTTGGTGAAACCAGTAAATGAGCGAACATCTTTGACGTTGGTGGGTACTGGCCATTTGGTGATGCCTTCGATCTTGGTAGGATCCGTTTGGATGTGGTTAGGCGTAATGATGAGTCCTAGATAAGTGAGTTTCTGTGTATGGAAGAAACATTTGGTGGGTTTGAAGTATAAGTCATTTCGTTGAAGGATTGTGAAGGCGCGTTTGGCGCGGTGGATAAGTTCTGGTAAGGTTGGGGCGTGGATGAGAATGTCGTCCATATAAACCAAGAGATGGTTTAGTAAGATTTCTTCTCCAAGAATGTCATTCATAAAGTGTTGGAAGGTTGCTGGAGAATTGCATAAGCCGAAAAACATAACTGTTGGTTCGAAAAGTCCTCATTGAGTGGTAAACGCAGCTTTCCATTGGTCGCCTTCCTTGATTCGTATGTTATTGTATCCCCATCGGATATCTAGAGCGATAAAGTATTGCGATCCGTGGAGTTTGTCCAAAAGGTCTTGAACAAGTGGTAATGGGTACGCGTTTTTGATTGTACCATTGTTGAGGTAACGGTAATCTTGAACGGGTCGTAGAGTTCCGTCTTTCTTGTCAACAAAGAAAAGGGGTGATGCCATAGGGGACTTTGAAGGTCGTATATATCCATTTTTTAGGTTTTCATTGATGAAGGTGTCCAGAGCGGCGCGTTGCGGAAGAGATAGTGGATATGGAGAGTGCCGTTTGGGAATGAAGTCTGGTTTGAGATCGATAGCATGATCATATGGTCGTTTTGGTGGAAAACGATGTGCTTTTTCTTCGTCGAATAGGGAAAGGAATTGGTGATATTGGCGAGGTACAAGATCTAGAAGTGGCTTAGCAGCTTCAAATCCTTTTCGAGCTTGTTGTGCAAGCTGAGTCGAGATGTTGACGCGGTTGAGCTGTATGGATCCTGTATCCCAGTCGATTTTTGGCTTATATTTCTTGAACCATGGTAGGCCAAGAATAAATTCTTCTTTTCCAAGAGTGGTAACATAGAATCGCATAGCATATTGTTGATTTCCAAGTTTGACTTGAAGAGGTGCATAGGAGGTGATACGTCCGGCATTGTTGAGTGTTCCATCAACGTTCTTGGGTCGCAGTGGATGTCGTAATTTGATTGTTTTTAGGTGGAGTTTTTCTACGAGTTTTCGGTCGATGAATAAACCTTCGGCTCCGGTGTCTAGAAGTGCAGTCGCTTTGTGGATTTTATTGTTATAGCTGAAGGTAATCGGAATTCGTAAGGCATGATTGTCGTTAATAGAGTTGATGAGCAGCCGAATATTCAACGAGAGAGATGGCTGCGGAAGCTCTTCGTCGTTTAAAAATTTGCTTCCTCGACTCTATCAAAGACTTGATTGACTGTGTCATCGTCAAGACCAATGAGAAGTTGTTGAATTTGGGCAGCGCGATCTTCGGTTGAAAGCGGTTCTTGTTTGTCATCTTCATTTTCGGGTTCCGA
Organism: Trichaptum abietinum; assembly: GCA_910574555.1. Taxonomy (NCBI): domain Eukaryota; kingdom Fungi; phylum Basidiomycota; class Agaricomycetes; order Hymenochaetales; family Trichaptaceae; genus Trichaptum; species Trichaptum abietinum. Next base: position 2,547,532 of record CAJTBE010000010.1, on the reverse strand, counting down.
GTATTCGTCTTGATCATCCGTGGCTGTGATCTGACGGATGACTTTGGCTTTATGTGCGCGTGAGTTCGGCCACCGAGATCTGTTATTGCGTTTGGGGTGTGGCTGAGGACATTTAGCGGTACGATGTCCTGGTTTGTGACAATTGAAACAGAGGTTGTCTTTCATGTGTCGCTGGTATTCTTCCGTTGATAAACGCGCAAGGAATAAATGGTTGACTGCTGAATCGACAAGCTGATCTATGTCATTGAGAGAGTTATCGGAGGGCTCTTCTTCAATGTACGCTTCGTTGGTTATGGCACGGATTTGTCGGTTGGCCTGGCGTGTAGGTCGTCGAGTAGATTGGTATTCGTTCGATCTGGGGTGTCTATTCATTGCGCGACCAATCTTATAGCCAGTGTCCAGTTTGGTGGCGAGATAGTACCATCCGTCCATTGTAGTGGGTTGTGGATGACACGCCAGTAACTTTTGTAGGAGGTTGTTATTGAGTCCTTTCCAATATTGGTTACGTTGGGCAATGTATCCAGTAATTCGAGCGCGTTGTATTAGTGGTTTAAACGCAAGATTGTACGCTTCGATAGATCCCGTTTGACGAAGGTCATCCAATTCTAGTTGAGCTTGGACAGTGAGTTCCGATGATACAAAGGTTCGTTCGAATTCCTGAATAAACTCCTCAAAAGTATCCGTTTCGAGTCGACCAGATGCGACATATTGAGTGGCGAATGGTATGGATCCTGGTTCTGAGCAGTGGGAAATTATGAATCCAATGCATCGATAATCCGTGTTATATTGTTGTGCGTTGAGTCGTAGGAAGACGTTGCATTGCATGAGAAATCGATCAACATCCTTTTGAGTTCCGGTGAAGGGCTTGATTTTCATCGGAATAAAAGCTTGATTGACGTTATTCGGTTCGTCATCATCTCCTCCAACTGGTCCTCCAGGTCCTCCAGGTCCTCCAGGTCCTCCAGGTCCTCCAGGTCCTCCTCCTTCTCCTCCTGGTGGGTTTCCTCCAGGTCCTCCAGGTCCTCCTCCTCCTCCTCCTGGTGGGTTTCCTCCAGGTGGTCCGTCATCTCGTCCACGATTTCTTGCTGGTCCCCACATTCTTCCTCCTTGTCCAAAGCCATGCCAGGCACTAATACTTTCTTCTCCAGGCGGGGGGCGAAAGAATGAGGCGTCTGTGACTGTAATAGTTTGTGTACCAGCCATTGTATTTCGTGATAGTGGTTCGATGTGAGGGCGAGTGTATGTGAGAGAGGGTTTTGGTTTTATGGGAGGTAGGTTAGGAGTGGTTGTTGGTCGAGTAGGAGTTTTTTCTGCAAAAGAGTAGTGGGAGGTTCCTGATATAGAAGACTGTTGTGATACTGGTCGTTTAAACGGTTCTTCAAAGAGGTCTTTGGGTGGATCCTGAGGGGCTGGGGTAGGCGATTCAGTAGATGATTCGCGAATTGGTGAGGGTTCACGGCTCGGTGCTGGTTCACGAGGGGGTGGTGTTGGTTGGCGGGTAAGTTCAGGGTGTCGGCGGTAATATTCGTCTTTTAACTCCCTCCAGTTGGGTGTTGAAATTTCGTATGCTTCTCTTGGGTCCCAACCTAGGGGTACAGTAGTCCACTCGTCGTTGATAGGGTTCCACACCCAAGGTGTCTCTGAGAGGGTTCCGTCACTATTTTGGAAGTGAAAGAGTTGAGTTTCTTCGTTGAAGGTGAGGGTTGTAGGAAATGGTGGTGGGGGTGGTTCGCGATTATCAAATTCTCCTGCTAGAGATCGGCTGGCAAGGTCTTCCCAGTTAGGTGTATTGGCAATGAAGAAGGCTCGTCCTGCTGTTGCTGATTTTGCTGCAATAGGCGTCCACCTACGTACAGATGGGTCGTAGGACCAAGGTCGTTTCCCTACTTCTCCTTCGAAGGTGAGGTAAAAGAATTGTGTCTCTCTGTTGAAGTGTAGGTTTCGATGTGGTGGTGGTGCTTTAACAACGCTGGTGTACGTTGGCTCGGATGTTTGACTGGTAGAAGCGGTGGGAACAACAGGTGTTTGCGTAGTTTGGGTTCGACTTGGTTTAGTTGATGATGATGGTATAGCAGGTGTTTGAGTAGTCTGACGCGAGGAAGACTTGTTTTTGCCTTTATCTGCCGTGGTGACTAATCGGTTCCGGAATGATATCCGTAACTGTCTGAGTCGTCGTAGTAAGAGTTGAGAGTATGAGCAGTAATGTGGTCTTCAGGTATTTCGATGGGCGGGGCTAGGTAGTGATGGACGGTGTTATTGGGTGTGGGTTGGTGGTGTTGACAGGTGCACTGAAAGATGTAGTGGTTGACGTCGTCACTGAGATCTGCCCAACAGAAATGTCTTGCTACAAGACGTGTGGTTTCTGCTTCGCTTCGATGTAATATTTCTCCGTGGTTATCGAAATGTATGTGACCAATAAAGAAACGACGTAGGTAAGTGTCTCTAGGGATGAATAAGCGTGTATGATGCCACAAGAGTCCGTATTTGTATATCCAAGGTTGTTGTTGATCTCGAGTGTATTGTGCGTATTCAACAGCTGAAATCCAATCACGATATCGTTCGTCCAAGAGTGTTCGGATTCGATTTAGGATGTCGTCGAACTCTTCGGCAAATGCGAGGAATCGGTTTCGGATGAGGTCTCTGGTAGAGTAGATAGGATCGTCAAGGGCTGGAAGGGATAGGATGTCAGCCACGATGGCGGTACAGTGTAGTGTATCCTTAGAAGTCGACGGTCACTTCCACAGATGTGGATTATGCGGACTTTGTTGGGGGCGAAGTTTTCGAGGTAGAAGAATGCGTCTGGGTTGGTGTGGTAGAGGATGAAAGTGTCACTGTGGTTGACAATGGGACTCGCAGTTCGAGTGATTGTCCAAACAGTATCGTCGCAGTATTGGGTGAAACTGTCGTATTGATAGCAATTGGTGACTGAGTATCGGATTTCGTATATGGGGCGTCCTAGGTTGTCACGTTGATTGGTGTTGGTCTGGTCAAGAATCTGAACTCCGTTTGGGATTAGGTTTGCCGTGGTGAATAACTATTGATGTTTTAACAGCTTGTCTGTTCTTCGATTTCTGGATCGGTCTCCCTTCGCTGTATCAAGCGGCACGTCTGCAAATATTTGCTCGTTGTCCAATAGGCGTCCCAAAGACTAGGCTAGCAGCTTTATGCCTTCTTTGCAGGTACTGAGTCCTCTTCCTGTGTGCACAGCTACGGTCCCGTTGTATATGACAGAAGTTGGTTCCTGTTCTTCGTAACGCTACTGTCCGGGGTTTGAATCAACCAATGAGCTGGAGCGGTTTTCTTAATCTTCGGATCGCGACTCTCGAAGTTTTCCTTGGCCTCCCTCTTGCAATCGATGAGCACCTTGTTACACTGAAGGGATTACCTCGAGCGGTAGTTCTTCTGGACTAGATGGGTTTACAACTGGTTAGTAGTACGTGGAGCTAAGGCTCAACACTGTAGTCGTAAAGACGGATGTCTTCGACGGTAGAAAAGTTCGATCTAATTGTTACGTCTCAACTTACGGTCTCGTATAGTTGGGTTTCGCAACGTTGGTTGCTAAGACTATTTAGCGGAGCTAGGGCTCAACACTTAGAGTCTTTATGTATGGACAAAGGCCTACGATGTGGAGTAGAGAGAAAGCAGATGTATAGTGTGACTAGAGACGGGGGGTTTGACAAAGGAGATCGAACTTAGGGTTCGATCATGCTAAGTACAGGGGTTTATATACTATAGCTGCGGAGCGGAGATACATCTGATGAACAATAAGCAGAGAACAATAGGTCCGTAGACAATAGGCTACTAATAATAGTGTGGGAGCGGGGCAGAGGGTTAGGGCAAAGGGTTACATGTGGGGCTCCGGGATTGGATGATAAGAAACAAGGATGACTGAGCAAAGACAAGAATAGAAACAGATAGGGCAAAGGGTGCGGAGTCGCGGGAGTCCGTCGGAACAAAGGGGGCCGCTGACATAGTTAGAATTTGTAACACAAGTGCCATTATAATTATCTATTTTATAATGATTTTTACCACTTTAGGAAGGGCCCAGGGTGGCCCAGAGCACCCCCGTACCCTATTTGGGTCGTCCCAATGCGTATTTCCCACGCTAGAGCGAAGCGGCAGTGCCCAGGAATATTTTCTGATTTATTGGCTATTTTCGTGCTATTTTAGGATGCCTGTAGGGCCTGCAAAGGCTAATTTGAATTTATTCCCACGACCTCCTGAAGCGGTAACAGCTCCAGGTGACCTGGAACCTGCCGGACCTCAGGGTCCTAGACCCTGATGTGCCTTATATCCCAAAACGGATGGAAATTATGAAATTCTGATTTATTACAGCATGCTGTCAATCAGCAGTGCCTGAATACTATAAATAGCTCAAAAATGCGGTGGCATACAAGTTAAATAATGTATTATCTGCTGTATGCCAGATCTGTGCATTTAATATATAGCTACATCTCCTTGTAAAGTAAGAATTTTTCTCAGCCATTACTGATCTGTTATGTATAAAAATATCAGCCATGGCTGAGCTTGATGCACAAACCAATTTCTTATATTTACAGCCAAAGCTGTATTTCATGCATGCAGCTTGCTGGTAGCAGTGTCTGCTTGGGTGAGGTGGTCGATATTGATGTCTGTCGGACGGAAGGTTGGTATAGGTGTTCGAAGGGTAGGATTGACGCAGGATGAAGGTCGTTGAGTGCGGGACGGGGGCATTGTCTAAAGAGAGTGAGTTGGACAGTTATAGTGGCAGCAACTGCAAGTGCAATAAGGGTCCGAGCGTTGAGGTTCGAAGTGGCTAATGTGTTTGCGGCAATGGCGGGTTATGGGTCGAGTGATAGTAAGGGGTGGTTGGACACAAGCGGATGTGTTGAAGTAGTCGATCAGTTGCTGTGCGTAATCGGGGTTGAAGTAGAAACAGTGAATAAGGAAGGTGGAGAGAGTGGGAACGTGCAAACGGTTAGAGTATGCTTTTTGCCAGTCAGATATAAAGTGTTTTTCTGTTCTTGTTTTTGTAAAGGAGGGTCGGACGGCGTCCAGGTAACCGGGGCGCGTTGGAATCGAGGCAGGCGGTAGTACGAGGGTTGTGGGTTCAGGAGTAATGGGTTGTTGGTATGATGCAGAGAGAGTGGAGTCGTTGACGATGTTAGAGGAGTGGGGATAAGAGAAGCAAACGAGTTTGTGGGATGCGGGCATTCAGGTAAGTTGGTGGAGCTTCTTATAGGCTTTGAGGATGGTCTGTGTGTTCCGGAGATTGGACTCAGGTTCCCATGAGTTTCCAGAAGTGGGGTAACCTTGCCATTTTATAAGGTATCTTCGTCTAGTGCCATTTCCACGGTGGGCACGGATGGCTTCGACTTTGTATTGTTCTTGTCCTTCGATCAGGTCAGGTGGGGGATTACTGTGGGGCGGTCCATATGCTTTGGTCTCGGTGTATCTCACGAGAAGCGCAGCGTGGAATACCGGGTGTATCTTCCATTTAGTCCGTGAGAGATCTAGTTCATAGACTAGTGGCGATAAGTACTTTCTTGATCCGGAATGGTCCGTCACGTTTCTCCTTGAACTTCTGTGATAGGCCAGGGATTCGGAGGTTTTTGGAGTCGAGCCAGACTTTGTCGCCTTTATTGAATGGTTTGAAGTTCCAGAAGGTGTGTTCTTTCATAACCATAGCAGCAACTGAATGAGCGGCTAAGGCTTCTGACCGGTAGATCATGAGATTGGCAAGTTGTTGTGATACTGATGGAACATTCGATTTCGGGTGTTTCAGGGGTAAGGCAATTGGTTCATATCCCATGAGAAGCAAGAAAGGGGTTCTTTTGGTGACCGTGTGAGCGCGGTTGTTATGGGCAAATTCAATGTTGGGAATATGTCGAGACCAATTTTCGGGTTCTCCGGTGCAATAGATTTGAAGATAGACTTCGATCTCTTGATTGGTTTGTTCTGTTTGTCCATCTGTTTGCGGGTGATAAGCGGTTGACATAGATGATTTGATTCCTACGATTTTGCATAGTTCTTGAAATGCTTTAGAGGCAAATTGAGGTCCTCTATCGGAGATGATGCAAATGGGAAGTCCAAATCGTCGGTATACGTTATCAAAGTATAGTTGTGCTGTTTCAATGGCGTCTATTGTCTTTTCGCAAGGGATGAGAACAATAGCTTTGGAACAATCGTGATCAATGACCAATAGAAGGGTGTCGTATCCATGGGACATTGGGAGGTCGGTGATGAAGTCTATATTGACGTGAGAGAATGGAAAAGAGTTCTTATCGGCGGCGATAGGCATTAGTGGTGGTGCGGTTGGATGGTGATTGACTTTCATTTGTTGGCATAGTGCGCATCCATGGACGTAATCAGATACAAATTTCTGCATTCGGGGCCAATAGTATGTTCTTCGGACTTGTTCCAGAGTGTTGAATATACCAGGGTGAGCGCGTACTGTGATATCATGGTGAAGTCGTAAGATTGTGCGTTTTAATTCGAGATTATCCGGGATATAGATGCGGTTTTTGAAGTATAAAATGCCAGTGTTGTCGAAAAACCAGTCTTTGAGTGCGGTTCGAGCGGGTGGTAGCTTCTTCTTTAGTTGAGAAATGGTATTGGTGAGGTATTCGTCTTTTGTCATTGATTCTTTGATGGATTTCGTCAGGTTATCAGTGTCTGGAAGGTCATCGTCAGACTCGTAGTCAATGTTTTCTTCTTCGTCTTCCGAATCATTGTGGTCCTGTAATGCGGAAATGAAGAGGTCGTTCGGCAGCATTATAGAAACTTCGTTTAGATTCTCCCCCTGTTTAACATGGTCCGCCCGGCGTGATAGAAGGTCAGATTGTATCATCTGCTTGCCGGGAACATGTGTAATGTGAAGGTCAAATTGTGATAACAACAAATGCCATCGAGCTTGACGGGGTGAAAGTCGCCGGGCTTCTCTCCAATAGGTTAGATTGCGATGGTCACACCACAAGGTGACTTGATGTGGTGATCCAAGGAGATAATGTTTCCAAGTATTAAGGGCGCGAATGATGACAAGTAGTTCTCTGTCGTAAATTTCGTAATTACGTTCGGCTGAGTTGAGCAATTGCGAAATATATCCAATGGGTTTAAGAACACTGTTGTCATCATGTTGGCGAAGGACAGCTCTGGTAGCGACTTTGGAAGCATCGGTTTCTAAGAAGAAAGGTTTGTGGGGATTCGGCATGAGAAGTAGCGGGTGTTGGGAAAATGCAGCTTTGAGTGCGTCAAATGCCTTCTGTTCAACCTCAGTCCAAACGAATGGTTGGTCTTTCCGTTTGAGGTTGTCCAGTGCTTTGGTAATCTCGGCGTAGTGAGGGATGAATCGGCGATAAAAGTTGGTGAAACCAGTAAATGAGCGAACATCTTTGACGTTGGTGGGTACTGGCCATTTGGTAATGCCTTCGATCTTGGTAGGATCCATTTGGATGTGATTAGGTGTAATGATGAGTCCTAGATAAGTAAGTTTCTGTGTATGGAAGAAACATTTGGTGGGTTTGAAGTATAAGTCGTTTCATTGAAGGATTGTGAAGGCGCGTTTGGCGCGGTGGATAAGTTCTGGTAAGGTTGGGGCATGGATGAGAATGTCGTCCATATAAACCAAGAGATGGTTCAGTAAGATTTCTTCTCCAAGGATGTCGTTTATAAAGTGTTGGAAAGTTGCTGGAGAATTGCATAAGCTGAAAAACATAACTGTTGGTTCGAAAAGTCCTCGTTGAGTGGTAAACGCAGCTTTCCATTGGTCTCCTTCTTTGATCTGTATGTTATTGTATCCCCATCGGATATCTAGAGCAATAAAGTATTGTGATCCGTGGAGTTTGTCCAAAAGGTCTTGAACAAGTGGTAATGGGTACGCGTTTTTGATTGTACCATTGTTGAGGTAACGGTAATCTTGTACGGGTTGTAGAGTTCCATCTTTCTTGTCAACAAAGAAAAGGGGTGATGCCATAGGTGACTTTGAAGGTCGTATATATCCATTTTTAAGGTTTTCGTTGATGAAGGTGTCCAGAGCGGCGCGTTGCGGAAGAGATAGTGGATATGGAGAGTGCCGTTTGGGAATGAAGTCTGGTTTGAGATCGATAGCATGGTCATATGGTCGTTTTGGTGGAAAACGGTGTACTTTTTCTTCGTCGAATAGGGAAAGGAATTGGTGATATTGGCGAGGTACAAGATCTAGAAGTGGCTTAGCAGCTTCCAATCCTTTTCAAGCTTGTTGTGCAAGCTGAGTCGAGATGTTGACGCGGTTGAGCTGTATGGATCCTGTATCCCAGTCGATTTTTGGCTTATATTTCTTGAACCATGGTAGGCCAAGAATAAATTCTTCTTTTCCAAGAGTGGTAACATAGAATCGCATAGCATATTGTTGATTTCCAAGTTTGACTTGAAGAGGTGCATAAGAGGTGATACGTCCGGCATTGTTGAGTGTTCCATCAACGTTCTTGGGTTGCAGTGGATGTTGTAATTTAATTGTTTTTAGGTGAAGTTTTTCTACAAGTTTTCGGTTGATGAATAGACCTTTGGCTCTGGTGTCTAGAAGTGCAGTCGCTTTGTGGATTTTATTGTTATAGCTGAAGGTTATTGGAATTCGTAAGGCGTGATTGTCGTTAATGGAGTTGATGAGCAGCCGAATATTCAACGAGAGAGATGGCTGCGGAAGCTCTTCATCATTTAAAAATTTGCTTCCTCAACTTTATCAGAGACTTGATTGACCGTGTCATCATCAAGACCAATGAGAAGTTGTTGGATTTGGGCAGTGCAGTCTTTGGTTGAAAGTGGTTCTTGGTTGTCATCCTTGTTTTCGGGTTCCGAGTATTCATCTTGATCATCCGTAGCTGTGATCTGACGGATGACTTTGGCTTTAGGTGTGCGTGAATTTGACCATCGAGATCTGTTGTTGCGTTTGGGGTGTGGCTGAGGACATTTAGCGGTACGATGTCCTGGTTTGTGATAACTGAAACAGAGGTTGTCTTTCATGTGTTGCTGGTATTCTTCTGTTGATAAACGCGCAAGGAATAGATGGTTGACTGCTGAATCAACAAGCTGATCTATATCATTAAGAAGATTATCGGAAGGTTCTTCTTCAATGTATGCTTCATTGGTAATGGCGCAGATTTGTCGGTTGGCCTGGCGTGTAGGTCATCGAGTGGATTGGTATTCGTTCGATCTAGCTTGGTAGGGATGTTTATCCATTGCACGACCAATTTTATATATAACCAGTGTCCAGTCTGGTGGCAAGGTAGTACCATCCGTCCATTGTAGTGGGTTGTGGATGACAAGCCAGTAGCTTTTGTAGGAGGTTGTTATTGAGTCCTTTCCAATATTGGTTACGTTGAGCAATTTTTTTTTATTTTTTATTTTTTGACTTTATTATTCCTGCAGAGTAACTAAGTACATGACTATTACTACAGAGGCGCCCGTCATCAAGCATCGCAAGAAACTGGGCGGGTGGCGCCCGCCGCCGAAGGCGGCGGTAAAGAGAAAGCGCTACCTATTAAAGAAGGTGAGATGGAGGAGGAGAAACGGAATACATATCGCTTTGCCCATGTCAAGGCTACATGACCGAAGCTTAGAAAAGAAAAAGGTGGCTACTCCCCGCGTTCACGCGGAGGAGAGCTCGGGGGAAAAGGTGGGAGCTCATCAAAGGAATCCAAAAGGTCCGGGTCCGAGTCCTGTGTCCTAGGTCCAAGTGCACGTCTCACATACCCGCGGAGGGTTGTGAGGTCCAAATCCTGGTCAGTGGGGAGGCCGTCAAGCTCCATGGTCGCCAATGCAAGGCGAATGGCTGCATTGGAGCGAGCCGAGGGACGGGTGAGGTGGCCGGTGATTTTGAGCCAACGGCGCACGACTGGCATAAGGGCTTCGTCTGCCCACTCTGTGTGGTGAGCTGGTAGTGGGGTGTCATCTGGCCAGACCTTCGCGATCCAGGGGCGGAATGTCTCGCACCCTCCAAGGATATGGGCGGTCGTCTGGGCTGGCCAGGGGGGATGGTTGTGCCACCGACAGTAGGAGATCAGGCCATGCCGGGTCCGGTAGTCTGCGCTCATGCGCATCCAGTAACCCCCAAAGGGACCAGCGCAGCAAAGTACCTGAGCCACTGCTGTGAGCTCAGCGCGTGGGTGGTCGGTTGACATCGTCATCAGACGACGAGGGCGGCGAGTGGGTGGGCCAGAGATAGCAAGGTACTTATCAGTGGTGGAGGCCATGGGACGCTCAAGTAGTTTCTCCCACTTTGCATGTGCATCGTGGGTGTTCACCTCTCGAAGTGCTGAGATGGAGGGTGGGGAGGTGAGGGGAGGCAACGCAGTTGCCTCCTTGGCTTCCTCATCTGCCCACTCGTTTCCGGGCACGCCCGAGTGACCAGGGCACCACTGGAAAACGATTTGGAGGTCTGGGTTGAGGTCGAGCAGTGTCTGAACGCCTGCTTTCCAATGCTGTAGGAGGTGAGCGCCGGGTGCTGAGGGCCAGTTACGAAAGAGCCTCAAAGCAGTGAGTGAGTCGGCGAGGAAAATGACTGATGGGACCTCCATGAGGTGGGCGCGCAGGTGCCGCGCAGCCCAACCAGGTGCAGACGCCAGAGAGAAGATCTCTGCATCTGTGGCGGTAGCAATCTTGGGGGAGGCAAGGCGCCGGGAGGCCAGACGCTGTGGGCCACGCATGGCCACAATAGCTGAGCCTGAGCCGCGCTCTAGACGAGAGCCGTCTGTGAAGACTTGCACAGAGTAGGGGGTGCAGGCACTGATTGCATCGTTTACATGCTGTTTGCGCAGTTCAGCTGAAACAGTGCCTTCTGGGACTCGGAAGTCAAGTCGCTCGCCTGCGAAGGGAAGAGGATCTGACCAGGGAGGGTGAGTGTACGCAGGGACCTGTTGGACATGAGGGACAAGGGCCGGTAGCGAAGTGGAAAGAGGCCGAGGGCGCCGTGAGGGAGTAATCCTACGTCTACCTACAGTATGTGGAGTGCGCCAAAGGCGAAGAGCATGGTTAGTCTTTAGATATGTAAAATAAAATTGAAAAGGAGGTAAAGAGCAAAGGAAATTGGTGCTTAGCGGTGAGGCGCCTCGATATACCCCAAGGATCCACCTGCAAGCAATGTTCTGGACCGACTGTAGACGGGCTACAAGGCCCTTCTGACGGATGTCAGTGTACCACACTGGAACGCCCCATGTTAAAACAGAGCGGACGCAGGCCGAGTACAACCGACGAAGGTGGAGGGCAGACATGCCGCACTCGGTGTTGGCGAGAAGGCGAATGGCCGCAAGAGTGGAGAGGCCCTTGGAGCGCATGCGCTCAACATGGGGCTTAAACAAAAGTGCTGGGTCCCACCAGATGCCCAGCCACCGCAGGGGGATGGAGGGCTTGATGAGAGTGTCTGGGTCCAGCTGCACGCCTTTGGTTTCCCAACCATTGTAGCCCTGTTTAAGGCGCGGCGGATGGAAGTGGGCAAGCTCGGTTTTGGCGGTTTCGATCTTGAGACCAATGTCGCGAAAGTGGGAGTTGAGTTGGTGGTATGCTGGTACCAGCTTCCTGCAGTTAGACGTAACTGAGGGGCCGGCAATGACAATGAGGTGGTCGTCAACGTATGCAAGCAAGTTGCATCCATCAAATCGGAACCGCTTGATGGCTGAACCTGCAAAAAGAGTGGAGAGAATGGGTGAGATGGGGGAGCCCTGAGGCGTCCCAAAGTCCGGTTTCTGGGCACTAGGGAGGGTGGTGCCATCAACTGAGATAGCAACCTGCCGACCGGTCATGAAAGAGAGGCACCAGTCCGCCATGTCTGGCGGGCAGCCTAGACGGTGGTGAAGGTGGTGTGGGTGCACTGAGTCAAAGAAGCCTTGTATGTCTACCGCAAGGACAGAACACACTAAGCCATCCGACTGCGCTTTCTCCACAAGCTGTATGAGGCGCTGGGCAGCATCGTAGACAGAATGTCCTTGACGCCCCCCAAACTGGTTTTTGGGCAACCAGTTCTGGGTGTTAGCCAGATACTGGAGCCGGTTAGCAATAATCTTCTCAAGGAGTTTCCCAAAGGTCTCCTCGAGAGTAATAGGACGATAGGAGCGGGGGGAGAATGGATCCTTCTTGTTAGGCTTCCTGAGCATGACAACTTTTGCCGCCCGCCAGCACTTAGGGTGGTGCCCCAAGCGCAAACAGTCGTTGAAAAGCGCCAACACCTCATTAGCATATGAGTACACCACCCATTTAAGGGGGCAATACCCAACACCCGAGGGCCCCGGAGCCGACAAGTTGGAAGTACCGGTTAGTGCATCATCCATCTCTTTGTAGAGTATGGGTGGCGCACCCGCCGAAGGCGGGGGCAGTGGCCCGAGACCACCTGCCGGTAGGGGGGGAGGTGGTGGATCTTCTTTAATAGGTAGCGCTTTCTCTTTACCGCCGCCTTCGGCGGCGGGCGCCACCTGCCCAGTTTCTTGTGATGCGTGATGACGGGCGCCTCTGTAGTAATAGTCCTGTACTTAGTTACTCTGCAGGAATAATAAAGTCAAAAAAAAAAAAAAAAAGTCGCCAGCCACTGTGAGGGACGCGGCAATTGCCAGGTCAAGTCCAAGAAGAAAGGACTCACCTGGGTATCTGGGGGTGGCTTCTGCGCGGTCTGGCGGATGCATTCCATAGTAGTTGCAGATCCTCACTGTTTGTGTGGAACGCACTTCAATGGTGAGCACGTCGGTGCCCTGGGAGGCAGCACCAACAATAGACCATGCTGAGGGTGGGAGGTTGCGCGAGACGTAAGTGACCACTCGCGGACGGGTGGCCGGCGGAAGGCAGGGTGTGTAACCGGGAATACAAGGGACATTGCGTACTTGTGTCCCCTCTGGGTCGGAAAGTGAGGGCTGGGAACCAATCTGATACCAAGGGGGCTCCTGTATCAAAAGAAGGTGTGGGGGTTGGGAATTGTCAGCAAGAATGGGGAGAAGGGAATGAATCGCTGCAAGTGAGCGGGCAGCGTTCCACTGAAGGACGCGAAGGGCATCAATCATTACTCTGCTTCCATGTTCGAGTTGTTGGCGCCGTCAGACTCGTCATCGTCGTCGGCTGGTGGTGGTGCATACTTCTTCCGCTTGGGGCAGTCTTCGGAGGTAGCCTCGTGGTCGCCCCTTGCAGTTGATGCAGTATGGGGAGTGTGGGCAGTCCTGCCCCGCGGGTGTGGCGTTTTCGGCACACTTGGGGCATCTAGACCGGTGTTGGGGGGTGTGGTGTCTGCCACCGCAAACAGCACAAGCTGGCTGGGCCTTGCAGCCCTTGGACGTGTGACCCAATGCCTGGCACCTGGTGCATTGTGCAAATGCTGGGCGCACTGGAGGCACAGAGAGTCGGAGTTGGTTGGCGAAGAGCCAGACCCGGGGCTTCTTGAGGAGCCTCGCGCGCGTCTTGCCGCTCTGATCTACAAAGGAGAATGAAACCGGGCAGTACTCCAATTTGGGGTCTGCGAGTCTGTCCGGTCTGCATGCAAAGTGAGGGGGGTTAGTAAACTCAAGGCCCTTGAGCGCGGGGTTAGCCCTGATCTCTTCCAAAAGGGTAGCCGCTGAGTAAGCCGCTCCACTGGAGACATATGGGTCTCTGGTAGGGACCATGGAGATCCGAAGTGTCGAGCGGGGGCGCACCCGGGAGTGGGTGAGGACAATGGGCTTGTCGGCCGGTGGTGTCCCTACGTAACAGTGCTGGGTCAGGTGGGTCCCAAGAGCCTGGGCATGAATGTCCAAGGTGGAATCCACCGAAGTTCCGGTGGGTAGTGCAGGCTTAGAAGAAAAGGTGCAAACAATGTTGCCTTTGACATTGAATGCCGCAGACAACACTGTCACATGGTTAGCGGTGGGGCGAGAGGAGAAGAACTCACGAACGGCTGCTGTCAAAGCAGCCCCTGACTTCCTCTGGCCAGTCTGGATGTAGTGTTTGGGGGTGTACACTAGGGTAGGGTCCTTAGCATACACCTTGGGTGGAGGGGGTGGTTGGCGCTGCTTCTTCGGCTGTTTAGGCCCGGGAGCTGCACCCGCGTGATACTGTTGCTGAGGGGGGGGGGGGGAAACCGGAATGGCTGCCACCTGCGCATAGGTGGCAGGGGCCGTCGGTTGGGCCTGTTGGGTGGGTGGTGCTGGTGCTGGTGCTGGTGCTGGTGCCCGGACTGGGCGCGGCGCCGGTCGGTCAACAACAGCCTGCATTTGCCTGGAGAGGGAGGCCACTTCATTTGAGAGGCGCGTCATGTTCTCAGTGAGCGCAACGATCTCTGGGGAGGGGGCCCTTGGGGGTGGGGTGGGTTCTGGGAAAGATGGGAAGGGGAGGACGGTGCTCTTGAGACAAGCAGCATAGGCATTGAAGGCGGTCCTAGCAATTTCCACTGCGTCGGCGGAGTTGGCGTCTGCTCCTTGTGCACGCATTACTGTCGCTAGAGCGGCGTTGAGCACCCCGAGGATGTTACCCGTGCACTCTGCTGCAACCATTGCAATCTGCGTGTTGGTGAGGTTTGCTGCTGAGGAATCAGCAAGCGCCTTCTTGAGGTAGGTCTGGACGCTCAGGGGGACTGCTCTAAGAGCGCGCTCCCAACCCTTGAGGCCAGCATTGGGTGGGGGCCGGCTGGCAAGTGGGGACAGCACATCAGTGGTGCGCTTGCCCTTGCCTGCTGGAACGTAGGGGGTCATGTTTGCATCCTCGTCACCATCATAGGTGCTGGGGAGCGGCTCAGAAGAGGGGGGGAGTGGGGACTCCGCCGCCAGTGCCCTCTGAAATGCAGTCACTGGGGTCTGGGGGCCGGAAGTGGTTGGTGCCAGTGGGTTCATGTCCACGTCGTCGGCAGGGGGTGGTTGGGCACCGGTCACAGAGGACAACGCCCGGGAAGGTTTGTTGGCTATGGGAGGTTTGCTGGTGTGCTTAGTCGCCATTTACGTTCCGTTAGAATGGGAGCTGAGGCTCGACCAAATCGGGAAGGTAGTGGTCAAAGGTCAAGGAGTGTGTGCGGGGCCCGTACGTTGAGCAATGTATCCGGTAATTTGAGCACGTTGTATTAGTGGTTTAAACGCAAGGTTGTACGCTTCGATAGATCCCGTTTGACGAAGGTTATCCAGTTCTAGTTGAGCTTGGACAGTGAGTTCCGATGATACAAAGGTTCGTTCGAATTCCTGAATAAACTCTTCAAAAGTATCCGTTTCGAGTTGACCAGATGCGACATATTGGGTGGCGAATGGTATGGATCCTGGTTCTGAGCAGTGGGAAATTATGAATGCGATGCATTGGTAATCCGTGTCATATTGTTGTGCGTTGAGTCGCAGGAAGACGTTGCATTGCATTAGGAACCGATCAACATCCTTCTGAGTTCCGGTGAAGGGCTTGATTTTCATTGGAATAAAGGCTTGATTGACGTTATTTGGTTCGTCGTCATCTCCTCCAACTGGTCCTCCAGGTCCTCCAGGTCCTCCTCCTCCTCCTCCTCCTCCTCCTCCTCCTGGTGGGTTTCCTCCAGGTGGTCCGTCATCTCGTCCACGATTTCTTGCTGGTCCCCACATTCTTCCTCCTTGTCCAAAGCCATGCCAGGCGCTAATACTTTCTTCTCCAGGCGGGGGGCGAAAGAATGAGGCGTCTGTAACTGTAATAGTTTGTGTACCAGCCATTGTATTTCGTGATAGTGGTTCGATATGAGGACGAGTGTATGTGAGAGAGGGTTTTGGTTTTATGGGAGGTGGGTTAGGATTGGTTGTTGGTCGAGTGGGAGTTTTTTCTGCGAAGGAGTAGTGGGAGGTTCCTGATATAGAAGACTGTTGTGATACTGGTCGTTTAAACGGTTTTTCAAAAAGGTCTTTGGGTGGATCCTGAGGGGCTGGGGTAGGCGATTCAGTAGATGGTTCGCGAAGTGGTGAGGGTTCATGGCTTGGTGTTGGTGTTACGACCTAGAGCGGTTCTTCTGCTCTCAAGACCCTTAATCAGCGTCGGACGACTTATCGGACGGCTCTGTGCGGTGGTCCTCGCTCTGAGAAGCACTTTACAAGTAAATTAAGCTATTCTACACATCAGAGCTAAAGATAACACATCACCTGAGAAGCACTTTACAAGAGGCCAAAAGTGAGTGCTTCGCAGGTTGATCTGCGGTTTTGGCAAGTGGAAATGAGAAACTATACAGTACCAAGCCACCAGGGTCCGAGTCCGACGAGGACCGCCGACTGTAGGCAAAGTCCGACACCTACAGGGTCGGACGTCCGCCTGGTGGCGGTGTCCGGCTCCTAGAGTTGGTACACCAATCGAAAGTGAAGTCGGTGGCTTGCAGGGAGCTTGTCCGCGCTGCCTGCAAGCCTACAGGTAAGTATCTACGTGCAAGAAAAATAAAAGAGTCGGTGTTCAATACACCGCTCGAAACACCGCTCGATACACCGCTCGGTGTCCGTAAAGGCCGCAAGTCCGCCACGTCGGACTTCAGCGGCCATGTCAGGAACTCGTCGGACAGTCAAAAGAAAATCAGATAAAATAATAAAGAAATAAGTAAACCTGGGGACGATTCCTGACATTACCCCCCTCCAAAGGCGCTCCTAAAGAGCGCGGTACGACCTCAGCGGACGGTGTCCGGGTACTTTCGGTAGTAGGCGCGGACTTTGGTCTGTGCATGGTCCATGTCCGACGCGTCTACCCATGAATCTTCGTCTGGACCGTAGCCTTTCCATCGGACAAGGTACTGGAGCTTGCGTCCGCGTCCAGTCCGTCGCGAATTGAGCACTTCCTGCACCTCATACTCGATATCACCGTCTACCAACACCGGGTCTGGCGGTGTCAGTACCCGACCGGGGATGGTGTCCGCCACAAACTTCGTCAGTAGTGAGGCATGGAAGACCGGGTGAATCCGCATCGAGGCCGGCAGCTTCAGCTCGAAGTTGAGCTCCCCAATCTTCCGCTCAACGAGGAAAGGTCCAAGTCGGTGCGGATTCAGTTTGCGGGTGCCCGGAAGTGCAATATTCCGAGCATCAAGCCATACCTTGTCGCCTGGTTGAATGTCCGGCACCTCTCGACGTCCTTGGTCGTAGTACCGCTTCATCCGCTCGGCCGCAACCTCCAGCGCGGCCTTTGCGTCCTCCTGAGCCTTCTGGAGCAGGTCTAGCCGCTCGTCCGCGGCCGGTACCGTCGAAAGGCCGGTACTGGGCACAATTGTGAACTCTGGGTCGTATCCATACAGAAGTCCGAAAGGAGACATCCTAGTGGCCGAGTGCGCGCGGGTGTTGTGAGCGAATTCGGCCATGGGCAATAAGTCCGCCCAGTTCTCCTGTCGGACATCGGTGAATGCCCGCAGGTACTGCTCGAGCTCCTGGTTCACCCGCTCGGTCTGTCCGTCGGTCTGCGGATGGAAGGACGTCGAGGTAGCACCCTCAATACCCAGTCGGTGTAAGACCGCCTTCATGAAGCGGGACACAAACTGTGTGCCGCGGTCCGAAATGACTTTGCGCGGTGTTCCATGGTGTTTCCACACCTCCGAAATGAACAAGTCCGCCGTCCGCGCAGAGTCAATGTCGGACGTCGTCGGTATGAAGTGGGCCTGCTTCGTCAGTCGGTCTACTACCACGAAGATAGCATCATACTCGCCGGACGGTAGCAACTGTGTAATAAAATCACAAGAAATCACTTGCCACAGACCGTCCGGTACTTCGTTGGGCTGTAGGGGGCCGACCGGCCGCTGCGGTATGTTCTTGGTCCGAATGCAGGTATCACAAGCGGACACATACCGCTCTACGAAGGCCGACATGCCTGGCCACCAATAGTTCCGGCTCACCAGCTCGTAGGTCTTCCACCGCCCTGGATGTCCGACCGGAAGGGAATCATGGTGTAACTTCACGATATCCCGGCGGATTTCCTCGTCCTGCGGTACATAGACCTTGCCGCGGTACAGCAGAAGTCCGTCTTTGGTGTTTCACTCCTCGAGGTCATTAACCAGCGCCCTAGGCGCCCCATCCTTCAACTTCTCAATCGATTCCACCAATTCCTCATCCCACTTCTTCGATTCCCGAATCCTTTGCAACAACTCGATGTCCCCGTCCGAGCGGACCATTCCCCGACGCATGGCAAGCGTATAGAGCCGCTTGGTGTCCAACAGGACCTTGTTGGTGTTGTCCGGTCTGTCCGGCCGCAAATCCTTGCGTCGGGATAACGCGTTGGGCTTCCCCCCAAGCCGTCCGGGTCGGTGTCTGATGAGGAAGTCGAAGCGGCTGAGGAACAAGCTCCAGCGCGCCTGGCGGCGGGTGAGGTTTCGGGCTTCGGCAAAGAACACTAGGTTCTTGTGGTCCGACACCACATCGATTCGGTGCGGTGATCCTTCGAGGTAGTGCCGCCACTCGTCCAAGGCGCGGACAATGGCTAGCAACTCCTTGTCATGGATCTCGTAGTTCCTCTCCGCTTCTCCCAACGACTTGGAGTAGTAGGCAACCGGGTGGATGTCACCGTCTTCACCGACCTGCGACAACACCGCTCCGGTAGCAAAGTCCGACGCATCACACTCGAGAATGAAGGGCTTTTCGAGGTCGGGCATGGCTAGGACCGGCGCGTCCGCAAACCGCTGCTTCAGTCCGTCGAAGGACTCTTGCTGGCGGGCTTCCCATCGCCACTCTGCATCCTTGCAAAGCAGTTCGGTCATCGGACCCGCCAGCTTCGAGAAGTCCTTGATGAAGCGGCGGTAAAAGTTGGCAAACCCGAGGAAGGCCTGAATGTCCTTCACCTTCATCGGTGTCGGCCAGTCCGCTACCGCTTCGACCTTTTTTGGGTCCATGGTGATTGTTGCAGCACTGATGATCATGCCAAGGTACTCAATAGAGTCCTTGTGGAACTCACACTTCTCCGGCTTGCAGAATAGATCGTATTTCTCGAGCCGGCGGAGTACCTCCTTCACATGCTCTTCATGCAGCTCGTCGGACTCCGAAAAGATGCAGATATCGTCGAGGTAAACAATCACAATGACATCCAGCATGTCCTTGAATATCTCGTTCATCATCCGCTGGAACGTAGCGGGTGCGTTCGTGAGTCCGAAGGTCATCACCGTTGGCTCAAAGTGGCCTTCCTGAGTCCGAAAGGCCGCTTTCCACTCGTCGCCTTCTTTGATGCGGACATTGTTGTAGCCCGCGCGGAGGTCCAGCTTGGTGAAGACCCAAGCCTTCTTCAAATAATCAATGAGTTCGGTGGTGAGGGGGGGATATCGGTTTTTTACGGTCATGGTGTTCAATTTTCGGTAATCGACAACCATACGCAAAGATCCGTCCTTCTTTTTGATAAAGAACACCGGGGCGGCCGCTGGGGACTTCGAGGGCCGAATATACCCTTTCCAAAGGTTCTCCTTAATGAACTCCTTGAGGGCCGCTCGCTCTTTCGGTGCCATAGGATAGATCTTGCTGTACGAAGGTACCGCTCCGGGTTCCAGGTCGATTGCATGGTCGTACGGCTTCCGCTCGGGCAGCCGCTCGGCCTCAGACTTTGAGAACACCTTGGCGAACTCGTGGTACTGGGGAGGGACCATCTCCTCGAAGGACTTGTCCCCTTCCTTGACCGCGGTCTTTTCGGCAATTGCTTGCGACCAGGTGTACGAGGCCGCAATCTTGTGCACAAAGTCCGGATTGTCCGCCACATAGAACTGTTCGGCGTTGTGGTACACGTCCCAGTACTTTTCCGAGTACCGAAAGCCGGGGGGAACCTTCATACGCTCGTCCGCGGTCTCGTCCGCCTTGTCCGCCTCATCACCGACTTCCGCCACGCATACCCGCGCATGTGGGGCCGGTCGCGCTCGTGTCTGTCAACTGTTCCTGATTCAAGCCGCACGGAACTTCCGCACGGTTTGGGGAACGTCCTGTCCGACGTGGACGGTGTGGTCCGCCGCTGGGGGGCGGCAGTCCGCCGGACATCTAGTGAAACTGACTGTTTCACCGCTCCAATCAATCTCAGGGTTGTGCTGACGCAACCAGTGGACTCCAATAATCAATGGGTAGTCCCCAATGTTTACGACCGTAGCCGCCACTTCTTCCTTGTGATTGCCAATCTCCAAGGTCATCAGGACTTCGTCCTCCTCACCTTGACCTTTGACCACTACCTTCCTGTGAACGGCACGTAAATCACGCAGGGAATACACTGCAGAGATAGTGTAAGTGTTGTTGAATTGAGCAGAGAGAAATATACAAAGAGTCTCACCTGCAGAGATAGTGTAAGTGTTAAAGACACTGTGCACTGTCTCTGCTGGCGTTTAAGCTACTGATTACATAAGTAAGCAAAGGTTAAATCATAAACTACACTAAGTGACCGTTTGGAGAACAAGTAAAATAGAGATGAAATAGAGTAGATATTAACACTCCCCCTTAATCTGAGTCATCTCTATGTTCTCAGACCAAGTTTAGAGCACATGTCCTGGACCTTGAGACGCCCTAAGGCCTTTGTCATGATGTCAGCAGGCATGTCTTGAGTAGAAATGTAAAGAACTTCAATTTTGCCAGACTCCACAACTTCCCTCAGCCAGTAGTGGCGAAGGTCAAGATGCTTCATGCGGCCATGATGCTCTGGATTGTTTGCAACCGCTATAGCAGACTGGTTGTCAACAAAGAGCTTAGAAGGAGAAGTAAAAGTAAAACCAAATTCAGTGAATAAATTGCGCAGCCAAAGTATCTCCTGTCCTGCCTGCACTGCAGAGATGTACTCTGCCTCTGTGGTTGACAGAGTCACAATGGACTGCAACCGACTGCCCCAGCTGATTGCACCAGTACCCATCTTAACAATAAGACCAGATGTAGACTTGCCATTGTCTACATTGCCTCCATGATCCGCATCAGAGTAAGTTGTAAATAGCTCATTGGAGCTGGGATCAGGCGCATAGGTGAGCTTGTAGTCCTTAGTGCCTTGAAGGTATCTGCACAAGTGCTTGAGGGCTGTCCAGTGTGCTTGACCAGGGTTGGCCATGAACCGCGCTAAGACACTCACTGCATAGGAGATATCTGGGCGACTAGCAGATGCCAAGTACATGAGTGCACCTAGCAGTTGTGCATATGGCTTGTCCCTCATCTGTGCAAGCTCCTCCTGGGTTTTGGGCGACATAGACTTGCTCAGTTTTGCTCCTTCGGCTATAGGAGTGGAAACTGAGCTTAGGGAGCCAAGTTGGTAGCGGTTGAGAACATCTATAATGTACTGGCGCTGTGAGAGAGAGATGGAACGAAGTTGCCTGTCTCTCTCAATGTGTATGCCAAGCAGGAATGATGTGGGTCCCAAGTCATGCAGCTTGAAGTGCTTAGCCAGCTCATCTCTGACAAAATCAAAGTTGGCCTTGTGCTTGCAAGCAATGGTCATGTCATCCACATACACAGGGATAATGATGCGCACATCATCTTTTCTGTACACCCATATGCTGTGATCGCATTTGACAAGTGCAAATGACATGTCTGTGAGCACAGAATCGAGTTTCTTGTGCCATTGCCTGCCAGCTTGCTTTAGGCCATAGAGAGACTTGATGAGCTTCAGCACATAACCACGCCCAAAGTGATCCTTAAACCCTTCTGGCTGCTGCATGTAGACATCATGATCCATTTCACCATTAAGGAACGCAGTAGAGATATCCAGACTGTAGAGCTCAAGGTCCTCAATTGCTGCAAGTGCCAGTATAGCACGCAGTGCAGCCCACTTGGCTGTGGGTGCAAAGACCTGAGAGAACTCAAGTCCTGGACGCTGAGAGAAACCCTTGGCTACAAGTCTTGCTTTGTAGCGCTCAATGGATCCATCAGCCTTCTTCTTCAGCTTAAACACCCAGCGGTTCCCAATGGCCTTTCTGCCTTCAGGCAGCTTCACCGGTTCAAATGTCCCATTCTCAATGAGACTCATGAACTCATCTGCAGCTGCTTGCTCCCAGAGATGCGCATCTGGTCTGCCCTTAATGTCCTTCCACTGGTATGGCTCTGCACTGTTGACATTGAGTGCACTCTGAGAGTGTTCTGTCATAAACTCATATGCCTCTTCAAACGTCAAGTAGCAGTCTGTGTTGTCTGCAAACACATCCATAGGGTCATCTGACTCAGGATCCTCAATGAAGTCTGATTCTGGTTCATCTGGTTCTGACTTAGGATGCTCAACAGGATTGAACTGAATGGGAGGTTGAGGAGACTGCCAGGGGTGTGGAAGACGTCTGCCAGGGTAGTGCATCAGTGGATTGACTCTCTGATCCCAATCATTGACAAAGGGACGAGATCTGAGTTGTGGTTGTGATTTCTCATATCTCTTCTCAGGAGGTGGGCTTCTGTCACTTGGGGATCTAGAGCGCTTCATTCCTCTAGGAGGAGGAGGTGGTGGTGTCTTAGGAGCTGAAGGTGCAGGAGATGGAGGTGCAGGTGGCGCTTCTGGTGCATTTGCATTGTCATTGTCATCCTGATCATCAGGATCAAGAGGTGGCTGTTCCGGTTCTTCTGGAGGATGAGGAGGCAGATCATCATCACCATAGTAGTCTCCCCCCTGTTCTGGGTCGTCATCTGGAAGGGAGAACTGAACAGGTGTCTTTGATGTGCCAGTAAACATCATTTCATCAAAGACAGCAGAATTGCTGATTAGCTCCTTTTGAGTGACCGGATTCCAAAACAGCCAGGCTTTGTACTCTGAGTGATAGCCAAGAAAGGTGCACTTCACATAGTGAGGTTGCAGCTGCTTCCTTTGATCCTTCTGCAGATTGACATATGCAGTGCAGCCAAAAACGCGCAAATGAGAGATGTCTGGTTTAGACTTGAACCAGCGCTCATAGGGAGTGACAGAGTTGACATTAGAGGCAGTGGGAGAGCGGTTGTGCGCATGAACAAATGCTGCAACTGCATCCCACCAGAATGAAGCAGGGAGTTTGGCCTCATTCAGCATAGCAGTAACCGCCTCAATAATGGTTCTGTTGGCACGCTCTGCAACACCATTTTGATGGGGTTCATTTCTGACTGTGTGCTGCCGCTGAATGCCATGAGTGGTACAGAACTCATTCCATGCAGTAGGCATGTACTCTCCTCCTTTGTCATCTCTGGTAGCCTTTATGCGCTGGCCAGTCTGTGTCTCTGCATATGCCTTATACGCCTGGAATGCTCCAAATGCCTCACTCTTCTTCTTGAGTGGGTAAACCGCCCAGAGTCTACTGTAGTCATCAATGAAGGTGATGAGATATCTGTATGCATGTCTGCTCTGCACAGGAAGAGGGCCATGTACATCAGAGTGCACTAGCTGTAATACAGCAGATGCACGATGTAGAGCTTTCTGAGGTACATTTGTACGCCTCATCTTTCCTGCCAGACATGGTTCACAGATAGCAGCAGGGAGTGTTTTAGAGCGTACAGCCATACCAGTGACAAGCTGGTTGTTGTATAGGCGCTGTACAGATGCATTGTTAAGGTGACCAAGACGCCTGTGCCATAAACTCCAATCCATAGGATATGACTGAGAGTGTGTATGGAGTGCGGTGGAAGGGGTGAATGCACTAGGAGTGGATGTGTATGCCTCTGAGACAACAGAACCGTCTAGAATGGCAGTGTTGTTGTTGTTGACAGAGGCAGTGAAGATAAGATCCTGATCACGCTTAAAGAGCACAGTATGTGCTAGGATTGTGACAACAAAATTTCGATTTTTTGTGAGATAGAGAACTGATAGGAGGTTATTCTTTAGATGTGGTACATGCAGGACGCGCCCAAAGTCTAGTAGGCGGCCTGGTTTGCCATTTACAGTAGGATGAAACCGAACAGTGCCAACACCTTCACTATAGACAATGTGGTTGTTGGCAAGTCTAATGGGGGTACGCATTGGCGAATATTGAATGAACCAGCTCCTATGAGGCGTCATATGGCTAGTGGCCCCTGTGTCACAGATCCAGTTAGTCGATGCATCTGCAGCAGAGGCAGATTCCAGAGTACTTGCATTATATGCAAAGTGTGCACTTTCCGAAGATGCAGTGTCTGCCATGTTGGCAGTACCTCCTTCCTTTTCCTTTGCCTTGTCTGCCTTA
The DNA here is from genome assembly GCA_910574555.1 of Trichaptum abietinum. Classification (NCBI taxonomy): domain Eukaryota; kingdom Fungi; phylum Basidiomycota; class Agaricomycetes; order Hymenochaetales; family Trichaptaceae; genus Trichaptum; species Trichaptum abietinum. Next base: position 2,523,570 of record CAJTBE010000010.1, on the reverse strand, counting down.
AACTGCTTCTCAAGCAACTCAAGTGACTTCTGCTTCTGACGACACTGAGATTCAGTGTGCTTCCAGCGCCCACAGAATGTGCAGCGCTCATCAGACTGAGCAGAAGGAGTCTTAGCAGTCCTGGATGAGTTGGACGCTTTAGAGCCCCTTTTGCCAGATGAAGCGGTTGTCTTCATAGCAGCAGTGTCAGAGGCGATAGCAGCTTTGGCCTGGCGGTTCTGATGCTCTTGCATGACAGCATTTTCGACTTTCTGCAGTTTAAAGTCCTGCAGCAGGAGGAAGGACGAGCGAAAAACTGTCATAGTCCGCTGGGAGACCATTGAGGATGAGCATGCTGGTGATTTCGTCCTCAAAGGCCTCCAGTGTCATTGCTTCAGTCCTGGAGGCGCGGATCTGCTGCAGAGCAGATTTGACGCGTGCCACAAAGTCAGGCGCCACTTCATCCTCTTTGCACCGCACACTAAAGAACTCATTGTATGTGGCAAAGCGAGCAGAGGGGTTGCTCTGCTGATAGTGTGCTTTGAGGGTTGCCCACATAGCAATAGGATCGTCTAGGAGGTGCTGAACGAGCTGCTGTGCTGCAAACTCGAGTGAGGAGAAGATAATGCCAGATGCCTTCCATGCCTTGACCTGGTACTCCTCCATCGCCTTGATGGCGTCTAGAGTGGGTGTCTGTGTAGTGGGCGTTGCAGAGGTGCTGCCTGCACTGTCTGTGGACGGTTTGGGGATAGGGCAAATGGTTTGCCCAGAAATGATGCCCCAAACGCCTTTGGTCATGAGTACAGACTGCATATGCAGTTTCCAGGTGGCATAGTTGTCAGAGCTCAGCTTGACAGTGTCAGAGGACTTGGTCTCATCGCTGTCAGCCATGGTAGAGGGCGAAAATCGGATAGGAAAGGAGGGGAGCAAGTAATGTGCAGTGCAGAAGAAGTCAGTGCCACTGAAGGCAGCTGCAAAGCGAAGCAAAGTGCTATCACACGTCCGCAAGACAGTGCTGGTCTGTTGGTCTATCACAGACCCCGCAGGCACCGCTAACTGAAAGAGGCTCTAGGCTTAAGTGAACTAGTCACAACCAGCGAACTAAGGCCGGGCAGGCAAGCTTTACAGTTATAGGAAACTATTGTGTGAAGCAAGTACAGCAACCTTTGCAGGGCAGGTACAGTGCACACCAGAGACTGCACTGGCACAAGACAAGACAGGGGAGACGCAGAAATGCGTTACTGCGCAACAACGGCGAGGCGTGGCGGCTTGCGGAAAGCGCGTGCGTGTAGTGCTGCGTGCGACGAGCACAACGGTGTACCGAGTGTCGAAATCGGCGCGGCGGTTGAGTCGGAATTAGGTGCAAGAGTCGAAAGTGGGAAATGGGGTGAACAGGAGGTGAACACCAACAGTGGCGCTGTGCGCGAGCCGTGGACCCAATTGACGTGCAAATGCAACCGTATGTCGTGCTCGACGAGGCGAGGCGAATGGTGCAACAAGTGTGCGAGTAGCTGCCGTGGAAGGCGAGCTATGTGCGACGTTTGCGGGTGAGGCAGTGACTGATGATGCAGGTGTATGCACTCAACAAGCTCACTGAGCACTCAGATCAAGTCGGATCGCCGCGAAACTTCGTAGGGGTGTTGTATGCGTGTAGAACGACGGATGTGTGCGATTAGAGCACAATCGGATGGTCGGATGTTGAGGGATGGGTGATGTCTCAGATTTCAGCAAATGCAAGATAAGGGTGTAGCACTGCTTGTACTGCACCGATCGCCGTAAAACTTCGCCAATCACTCAATCCTAACGTCTAAAGCCTATCCTCGCGTCTAGAAGTTGATCCGAGCACTGGATCAAGCGGGAGAAGCGAGTTTTGATGTGTGGGAGTGGCAACACTAAGAATAGAGCGATTTTGAGCTTCTATTATGTGCAGTTACTGCACAAGGCTCATAACCTGTGAACGGCACGTAAATCACGCAGGGAATACACTGCAGAGATAGTGTAAGTGTTGTTGAATTGAGCAGAGAGAAATATACAAAGAGTCTCACCTGCAGAGATAGTGTAAGTGTTAAAGACACTGTGCACTGTCTCTGCTGGCGTTTAAGCTACTGATTACATAAGTAAGCAAAGGTTAAATCATAAACTACACTAAGTGACCGTTTGGAGAACAAGTAAAATAGAGATGAAATAGAGTAGATATTAACAGCTGATTCCTCAGCAGCAAACCTCACCAACACGCAGATTGCAATGGTTGCAGCAGAGTGCACGGGTAACATCCTCGGGGTGCTCAACGCCGCTCTAGCGACAGTAATGCGTGCACAAGGAGCAGACGCCAACTCCGCCGACGCAGTGGAAATTGCTAGGACCGCCTTCAATGCCTATGCTGCTTGTCTCAAGAGCACCGTCCTCCCCTTCCCATCTTTCCCAGAACCCACCCCACCCCCAAGGGCCCCCTCCCCAGAGATCGTTGCGCTCACTGAGAACATGACGCGCCTCTCAAATGAAGTGGCCTCTCTCTCCAGGCAAATGCAGGCTGTTGTTGACCGACCGGCGCCGCGCCCAGTCCGGGCACCAGCACCAGCACCAGCACCAGCACCACCCACCCAACAGGCCCAACCGACGGCCCCTGCCACCTATGCGCAGGTGGCAGCCATTCCGGTTTCCCTCCCCCCCCCTCAGCAACAGTATCACGCGGGTGCAGCTCCCGGGCCTAAACAGCCGAAGAAGCAGCGCCAACCACCCCCTCCACCCAAGGTGTATGCTAAGGACCCTACCCTGGTGTACACCCCCAAACACTACATCCAGACCGGCCAGAGGAAGTCAGGGGCTGCTTTGACAACAGCCGTTCGTGAGTTCTTCTCCTCACGCCCCACCGCTAACCATGTGACAGTGTTGTCTGCGGCATTCAATGTCAAAGGCAACATTGTTTGCACCTTTTCTTCTAAGCCCGCACTACCCACCGGAACTTCGGTGGATTCCACCTTGGACATTCATGCCCAGGCTCTTGGGACCCACCTGACCCAGCACTGTTACGTAGGGACACCACCGGCCGACAAGCCCATTGTCCTCACCCACTCCCGGGTGCGCCCCCGCTCGACACTTCGGATCTCCATGGTCCCTACCAGAGACCCATATGTCTCCAGTGGAGCGGCTTACTCAGCGGCTACCCTTTTGGAAGAGATCAGGGCTAACCCCGCGCTCAAGGGCCTTGAGTTTACTAACCCCCCTCACTTTGCATGCAGACCGGACAGACTCGCAGACCCCAAATTGGAGTACTGCCCGGTTTCATTCTCGGCGGCGGTAAAGAGAAAACGCTACCTATTAAAGAAGATGAGATGGAGGAGGAGAAACGGAATACATATCGCTTTGCCCATGTCAAGGCTACATGACCGAAGCTTAGAAAAGAGAAAGGTGACTACTCCCCACGTTCACGCGGAGGAGAGCTCGGGGGAAAAGGTGGGAGCTCGTCAAAGGAATCCAAAAGGTCCGGGTCCGAGTCCTGTGTCCTAGGTCCAAGTGCACGTCTCACATACCCGCGAAGGGTTGTGAAGTCCAGATCCTGGTCAGTGGGGAGGCCGTCAAGCTCCATGGTTGCCATTGCAAGGCGAATGGCTGCATTGGAGCTAGCTGAGGGACGGGTGAGGTGGCCGGTGATTTTGAGCCAACGGCGCACGACTGGCATAAGGGCTTCGTCTGCCCACTCTGTATGGTGAGCTGGTAGTGGGGTGTCATCTGGCCAGACCTTCGCAATCCAGGGGCGGAATGTCTTGCACCCTCCAAGGATATGGGCGGTCGTCTGGGCTGGCCAGGGGGGATGGTTGTGCCACCGACAGTAGGAGATCAGGCCATGCCGGGTCCGGTAGTCTGCGCTCATGCGCATCCAGTAACCCCCAAAGGGACCAGCGCAGCAAAGTACCTGAGCCACTGCTGTGAGCTCAGCGCGTGGGTGGTCGGTTGACATCGTCATCAGACGACGAGGGCGGCGAGTGGGTGGGCCAGAGATAGCAAGGTACTTATCAGTGGTGGAGGCCATGGGACGCTCAAGTAGTTTCTCCCACTTTGCATGTGCATCGCGGGTGTTCACCTCTCGAAGTGCTGAGATGGAGGGTGGGGAGGTGAGGGGAGGCAACGCAGTTGCCTCCTTGGCTTCCTCATCTGCCCACTCGTTGCCGGGTACGCCCGAGTGACCAGGGCACCACTGGAAAACGATTTGGAGGTCTGGGTTGAGGTCGAGCAGTGTCTGAACGCCTGCTTTCCAATGTTGTAAGAGGTGAGCGCCGGGTGCTGAGGGCCAGTTACAAAAGAGCCTCAAAGCAGTGAGTGAGTCGGCAAGGAAAATGACTGATGGAACCTCCATGAGGTGGGCGCGCAAATGCCGCGCAGCCCAACCAGGTGCAGACGCAAGTGAGAAGATCTCTGCATCTGTGGCGGTAGCAATCTTGGGGGAGGCAAGGCGCCGGGAGGCCAGACGCTGTGGGCCACGCATGGCCACAATAGCTGAGCCTGAGCCGCGCTCTAGACGAGAGCCGTCTGTGAAGACTTGCACAGAGTAGGGGGTGCAGGCACTGATTGCATCGTTTACATGCTGTTCGCGCAGTTCAGCTGAAACAGTGCCTTCTGGGACTCGGAAGTCCAGTCGCTCGCCTGCAAAGGCAAGAGGATCTGACCAGGGAGGATGAGTGTACGCAGGGACCTGTTGGACACGAGGGACAAGGGCCGGTAGCGAAGTGGAAAGAGGGCGAGGGCGCCGTGAGGGAGTAATCCTACGTCTACCTACAGTATGTGGAGTGCGCCAAAGGCGAAGAGCATGGTTAGTCTTTAGATATGTAAAAATAAAATTGAAACGGAGGTAAAGAGCAAAGGAAATTGGTGCTTAGCGGTGAGGCGCCTCGGTATACCCCGAGGATCCACCTGCAAGCAATGTTCTGGACCGACTGTAGACGAGCTACAAGGCCCTTCTGACGGATGCCAGTGTACCACACTGGAACGCCCCATGTTAAAACAGAGCGGACGCAGGCCGAGTACAACCGACGAAGGTGGAGGGCAGACATGCCGCGCTCGGTGTTGGCGAGAAGGCGAATGGCCGCGAGTGTGGAGAGGCCCTTAGAGCGCATGCGCTCCACATGGGGCTTAAACGAAAGTGCTGGGTCCCACCAGATGCCCAACCACCGCAGGGGGATGGAGGGCTTGATGAGAGTGTCTGGGTCCAGCTGCACGCCTTTGGTTTCCCAACCATTGTAGCCATGTTTAAGGCGCGGCGGATGAAAGTGGGCAAGCTCGGTTTTGGCGGTTTCGATCTTGAGACCAATGTCGCGAAAGTGGGAGTTGAGTTGGTGGTATGCTGGTACCAGCTTCCTGCAGTTAGACGTAACTGAGGGGCCGGCAATGACAATGAGGTGGTCGTCAACGTATGCAAGCAAGTTGCATCCATCAAATCGAAACCGCTTGATGGCTGAACCTGCAAAAAGAGTGGAGAGAATGGGTGAGATGGGGGAGCCCTGGGGCGTCCCAAAGTCCGGTTTCTGGGCACTGGGGAGGGTGGTGCCATCAACTGAGATAGCAACCTGCCGACCGGTCATGAAAGAGAGGCACCAGTCCGCCATGTCTGGCGGGCAGCCTAACTCCAAGAGACGGTGGTGAAGGTGGTGTGGGTGCACTGAGTCAAAGAAGCCTTGTATGTCTACCGCGAGGACAGAACACACTAAGCCGTCTGACTGCGCTTTCTCCACAAGCTGAATGAGGCGCTGGGCAGCATCGTAGACAGAATGTCCTTGACGCCCCCCAAACTGGTTTTTGGGCAGCCAGTTCTGGGTGTTAGCCAGATACTGGAGCCGGTTAGCAATAATCTTCTCAAGGAGTTTCCCAAAGGTCTCCTCAAGAGTAATAGGACGATAGGAACGGGGGGAAAATGGGTCCTTCTTGTTGGGCTTCCTGAGCATGACAACCTTTGCCGCCCGCCAACACTTGGGGTGGTGCCCCAAGCGCAAGCAGTCGTTGAAAAGCGCCAGCACCTCATTAGCATATGAGTACACCACCCATTTAAGGGGGCGATACCCAACACCAGAGGGCCCCGGAGCCGACAAGTTGGAAGTACCGGTTAGTGCATCATCCATCTCTTTGTAGAGTATGGGTGGCGCACCCGCCGAAGGCGGGGGCAGTGGCCCGAGACCACCTGCCGGTAGGGGGGGAGGTGGTGGAAAGTATGTTGAACGAAACAACTCACCTTTCTCTTCCTCAGTCTGGGTGAAGGTCCCATCCGGACGCCGGAGTGAGGGCACAGGTGTTGGTCGGATGCCCAGGCCACGCTTGGCCCAGTTCCAAATGGTAGCAGGCTCTGCCTTAGCTACTTGCTCCGAGTAGAAAGAGCGCCTAGCCGCCCGAGTTGAAGCCTTAAAGGCCCGGACGGCAGCACTCCTCAGACGGGCAGTAGTGGCGGCCTTGATGGATGCAAGCGCGGCGGTGCACTTTGGTGTCCACCATGGCACCTCCGACTTTGAGGGCTTGCGAGGTTTGGTGATTGCTTCCATAGCAGTGACCATGGCCTGCTGAATGGCCTCCGCTTTGAGATCAAGTTCTGGGATGTTAGTAGCAGGTAGCGCAAATGCCACCTTCAACAGAGGGTATGCCACATCGCACCACTCATCCTGGTCCTCGTTTGTGACGCGAGGGGGGCGAGGGGGGTGGACAAAGGGCCCAACCGGAACCAACCAAGTGAGGACGGTGTGGTCAGAGAGTGGGGAGGGGGAGCTAGTGAATGTGTCCATCACTAACTCCGCCGGAACGGCGGGTGCTGCCCATACCATGTCAATGGGACAGCGCGCCCCACCCTCCCTAGGATGTGTGTCCACATCTGGGAGGTGAGCAGGTGAATGGCCATGCATCCGAAAGAAATCATCCAGAGCCTGGGCCTTATTCGACTCTGCCCGGGGGCAAGGGAGGTCGGACCAAGAGTGGTGGCGCCGGTTAAAGTCGCCAGCCACTGTGAGGGACGCGGCAATTGCCGGGTCAAGTCCAAGAAGAAAGGACTCACCTGGGTATCTGGGGGTGGCTTCTGCGTGGTCTGGCGGATGCATTCCATAGTAGTTGCAGATCCTCACTGTTTGTGTGGAACGCACTTCAATGGTGAGCACGTCGGTGCCCTGGGAGGCAGCACCAACAATAGACCATGCTGAGGGTGGGAGGTTGCGCGAGACGTAAGTGACCACTCGCGGACGGGTGGCCGGCGGAAGGCAGGGTGTGTAACCGGGAATAGAAGGGACATTGAGTACTTGTGTCCCCTCTGGGTCGGAAAGTGAGGGCTGGGAACCAATCTGATACCAAGGGGGCTCCTGTATCAAAAGAAGGTGTGGGGGTTGGGAATTGTCAGCAAGAATGGGGAGAAGGGAATGAATCGCTGCAAGTGAGCGGGCAGCGTTCCACTGAAGGATGCGAAGGGCGTCAATCATTACTCTGCTTCCATGTTCGAGTTGTTGGCGCCGTCAGACTCGTCATCGTCGTCGGCTGGTGGTGGTGCATACTTCTTCCGCTTGGGGCAGTCTTCGGAGGTAGCCTCGTGGTCGCCCTTGCAGTTGATGCAGTATGGGGAGTGTGGGCAGTCCTGCCCCGCGGGTGTGGCGTTTTCGGCACACTTGGGGCATCTAGACCGGTGTTGGGGGGTGTGGTGTCTGCCACCGCAAACAGCACAAGCTGGCTGGGCCTTGCAGCCCTTGGACGTGTGACCCAACGCCTGGCACCTGGTGCATTGTGCAAATGCTGGGCGCACTGGAGGCACAGAGAGTCGGAGTTGGTTGGCGAAGAGCCAGACCCGGGGCTTCTTGAGGAGCCTCGCGCGTGTCTCGCCGCTCTGATCTACAAAGGAGAATGAAACCGGGCAGTACTCCAATTTGGGGTCTGCGAGTCTGTCCGGTCTGCATGCAAAGTGAGGGGGGTTAGAAACTCAAGGCCCTTGAGCGCGGGGTTAGCCCTGATCTCTTCCAAAAGGGTAGCCGCTGAGTAAACCGCTCCGCTGGAGACATATGGGTCTCTGGTAGGAACCATGGAGATCCGAAGTGTCGAGCGGGGGCGCACCCGGGAGTGGGTGAGGACAATGGGCTTGTCGGCCGGTGGTGTCCCTACGTAACAGTGCTGGGTCAGGTGGGTCCCAAGGGCCTGGGCATGAATGTCCAGGGTGGAATCCACCGAGGTTCCGGCGGGTAGTGCGGGCTTAGAAGAAAAGGTGCAAACAATGTTGCCTTTGACATTGAATGCCGCAGACAACACTGTCACATGGTTAGCGGTGGGGCGTGAGGAGAAGAACTCACGAACGGCTGTTGTCAAAGCAGCCCCTGACTTCCTCTGGCCGGTCTGGATGTAGTGTTTGGGGGTGTACACCAGGGTAGGGTCCTTAGCATACACCTTGGGTGGAGGGGGTGGTTGGCGCTGCTTCTTCGGCTGTTTAGGCCCGGGAGCTGCACCCGCGTGATACTGTTGCTGAGGGGGGGGGGGGGAAACCGGAATGGCTGCCACCTGCGCATAGGTGGCAGGGGCCGTCGGTTGGGCCTGTTGGGTGGGTGGTGCTGGTGCTGGTGCTGGTGCTGGTGCCCGGACTGGGCGCGGCGCCGGTCGGTCAACAACAGCCTGCATTTGCCTGGAGAGAGAGGCCACTTCATTTGAGAGGCGCGTCATGTTCTCAGTGAGCGCAACGATCTCTGGGGAGGGGGCCCTTGGGGGTGGGGTGGGTTCTGGGAAAGATGGGAAGGGGAGGACGGTGCTCTTGAGACAAGCAGCATAGGCATTGAAGGCGGTCCTAGCAATTTCCACTGCGTCGGCGGAGTTGGCGTCTGCTCCTTGTGCACGCATTACTGTCGCTAGAGCGGCGTTGAGCACCCCGAGGATGTTACCTGTGCACTCTGCTGCAACCATTGCAATCTGCGTGTTGGTGAGGTTTGCTGCTGAGGAATCAGCAAGCGCCTTCTCGAGGTAGGTCTGGACGCTCAGGGGGACTGCTCTAAGAGCGCGCTCCCAACCCTTGAGGCCAGCATTGGGTGGGGGCCGGCTGGCAAGTGGGGACAGCACATCAGCGGTGCGCTTGCCCTTGCCTGCTGGAACGTAGGGGGTCATGTCTGCATCCTCATCACCATCATAGGTGCTGGGGAGCGGCTCAGAAGAGGGGGGGAGTGGGGACTCCGCCGCCAGGTCCCTCGGAAAGGCAGGCACTGGGGTCTGGGGGCCGGAAGTGGTTGGTGCCAGTGGGTTCATGGCCACATCGTCGGCAGGGGGTGGTTGGGCACCGGTCACAGAGGACGACGCCCGGGAAGGTTTGTTGGCTATGGGAGGTTTGCTGGTGTGCTTAGCTGCCATTTACGTTCCGTTAGAATGGGAGCTGAGGCTCGACCAAATCAGGAAGGTAGTGGTCAAAGGTCAAGGTGAGGAGGACGAAGTCCTGATGACCTTGGAGATTGGCAATCACAAGGAAGAAGTGGCGGCTACGGTCGTAAACATTGGGGACTACCCATTGATTATTGGAGTCCACTGGTTGCGTCAGCACAAACCCTGAGATTGATTGGAGCGGTGAAACAGTCAGTTTCACTAGATGTCCGGCGGACTGCCGCCCCCCAGCGGCGGACCACACCGTCCACGTCGGACAGGACGTTCCCCAAACCGTGCGGAAGTTCCGTGCGGCTTGAATCAGGAACAGTTGACAGACACGAGCGCGACCGGCCCCACATGCGCGGGTATGCGTGGCGGAAGTCGGTGATGAGGCGGACAAGGCGGACGAGACCGCGGACGAGCGTATGAAGGTTCCCCCCGGCTTTCGGTACTCGGAAAAGTACTGGGACGTGTACCACAACGCCGAACAGTTCTATGTGGCGGACAATCCGGACTTTGTGCACAAGATTGCGGCCTCGTACACCTGGTCGCAAGCAATTGCCGAAAAGACCGCGGTCAAGGAAGGGGACAAGTCCTTCGAGGAGATGGTCCCTCCCCAGTACCACGAGTTCGCCAAGGTGTTCTCAAAGTCTGAGGCCGAGCGGCTGCCCGAGCGGAAGCCGTACGACCATGCAATCGACCTGGAACCCGGAGCGGTACCTTCGTACAGCAAGATCTATCCTATGGCACCGAAAGAGCGAGCGGCCCTCAAGGAGTTCATTAAGGAGAACCTTTGGAAAGGGTATATTCGGCCCTCGAAGTCCCCAGCGGCCGCCCCCGGTGTTCTTTATCAAAAAGAAGGACGGATCTTTGCGTATGGTTGTCGATTACCGAAAATTGAACACCATGACCGTAAAAAACCGATATCCCCTCCCCCTCACCACCGAACTCATTGATTATTTGAAGAAGGCTCGGGTCTTCACCAAGCTGGACCTCCGCGCGGGCTACAACAATGTCCGCATCAAAGAAGGCGACGAGTGGAAAGCGGCCTTTCGGACTCAGGAAGGCCACTTTGAGCCAACGGTGATGACCTTCGGACTCACGAACGCACCCGCTACGTTCCAGCGGATGATGAACGAGATATTCAAGGACATGCTGGATGTCATTGTGATTGTTTACCTCGACGATATCTGCATCTTTTCGGAGTCCGACGAGCTGCATGAAGAGCATGTGAAGGAGGTACTCCGCCGGCTCGAGAAATACGATCTATTCTGCAAGCCGGAGAAGTGTGAGTTCCACAAGGACTCTATTGAGTACCTTGGCATGATCATCAGTGCTGCAACAATCACCATGGACCCAAAAAAGGTCGAAGCGGTAGCGGACTGGCCGACACCGATGAAGGTGAAGGACATTCAGGCCTTCCTCGGGTTTGCCAACTTTTACCGCCGCTTCATCAAGGACTTCTCGAAGCTGGCGGGTCCGATGACCGAACTGCTTTGCAAGGATGCAGAGTGGCGATGGGAAGCCCGCCAGCAAGAGTCCTTCGACGGACTGAAGCAGCGGTTTGCGGATGCGCCGGTCCTAGCCATGCCCGACCTCGAAAAGCCCTTCATTCTCGAGTGTGATGCGTCGGACTTTGCTACCGGAGCGGTGTTGTCGCAGGTCGGTGAAGACGGTGACATCCACCCGGTTGCCTACTACTCCAAGTCGTTGGGAGAAGCGGAGAGGAACTACGAGATCCATGACAAGGAGTTGCTAGCCATTGTCCGCGCCTTGGACGAGTGGCGGCACTACCTCGAAGGATCACCGCACCGAATCGATGTGGTGTTGGACCACAAGAACCTAGTGTTCTTTGCCGAAGCCCGAAACCTCACCCGCCGCCAGGCGCGCTGGAGCTTGTTCCTCAGCCGCTTCGACTTCCTCATCAGACACCGACCCGGACGGCTTGGGGGGAAGCCCAACGCGTTATCCCGACGCAAGGATTTGCGGCCGGACAGACCGGACAACACCAACAAGGTCCTGTTGGACACCAAGCGGCTCTATACGCTTGCCATGCGTCGGGGAATGGTCCGCTCGGACGGGGACATCGAGTTGTTGCAAAGGATTCGGGAATCGAAGAAGTGGGATGAGGAATTGGTGGAATCGATTGAGAAGTTGAAGGATGGGGCGCCTAGGGCGCTGGTTAATGACCTCGAGGAGTGAAACACCAAAGACGGACTTCTGCTGTACCGCGGCAAGGTCTATGTACCGCAGGACGAGGAAATCCGCCGGGATATCGTGAAGTTACACCATGATTCCCTTCCGGTCGGACATCCAGGGCGGTGGAAGACCTACGAGCTGGTGAGCCGGAACTATTGGTGGCCAGGCATGTCGGCCTTCGTAGAGCGGTATGTGTCCGCTTGTGATACCTGCATTCGGACCAAGAACATACCGCAGCGGCCGGTCGGCCCCCTACAGCCCAACGAAGTACCGGACGGTCTGTGGCAAGTGATTTCTTGTGATTTTATTACACAGTTGCTACCGTCCGGCGAGTATGATGCTATCTTCGTGGTAGTAGACCGACTGACGAAGCAGGCCCACTTCATACCGACGACGTCCGACATTGACTCTGCGCGGACGGCGGACTTGTTCATTTCGGAGGTGTGGAAACACCATGGAACACCGCGCAAAGTCATTTCGGACCGCGGCACACAGTTTGTGTCCCGCTTCATGAAGGCGGTCTTACACCGACTGGGTATTGAGGGTGCTACCTCGACGTCCTTCCATCCGCAGACCGACGGACAGACCGAGCGGGTGAACCAGGAGCTCGAGCAGTACCTGCGGGCATTCACCGATGTCCGACAGGAGAACTGGGCGGACTTATTGCCCATGGCCGAATTCGCTCACAACCCCGCGCGCACTCGGCCACTAGGATGTCTCCTTTCGGACTTCTGTATGGATACGACCCAGAGTTCACAATTGTGCCCAGTACCGGCCTTTCGACGGTACCGGCCGCGGACGAGCGTCCCCACTTGCCAGCCGGCCCCCACCCAATGCTGGCCTCAAGGGTTGGGAGCGCGCTCTTAGAGCAGTCCCCCTGAGCGTCCAGACCTACCTCGAGAAGGCGCTTGCTGATTCCTCAGCAGCAAACCTCACCAACACGCAGATTGCAATGGTTGCAGCAGAGTGCACGGGTAACATCCTCGGGGTGCTCAACGCCGCTCTAGCGACAGTAATGCGTGCACAAGGAGCAGACGCCAACTCCGCCGACGCAGTGGAAATTGCTAGGACCGCCTTCAATGCCTATGCTGCTTGTCTCAAGAGCACCGTCCTCCCCTTCCCATCTTTCCCAGAACCCACCCCACCCCCAAGGGCCCCCTCCCCAGAGATCGTTGCGCTCACTGAGAACATGACGCGCCTCTCAAATGAAGTGGCCTCTCTCTCCAGGCAAATGCAGGCTGTTGTTGACCGACCGGCGCCGCGCCCAGTCCGGGCACCAGCACCAGCACCAGCACCAGCACCACCCACCCAACAGGCCCAACCGACGGCCCCTGCCACCTATGCGCAGGTGGCAGCCATTCCGGTTTCCCTCCCCCCCCCTCAGCAACAGTATCACGCGGGTGCAGCTCCCGGGCCTAAACAGCCGAAGAAGCAGCGCCAACCACCCCCTCCACCCAAGGTGTATGCTAAGGACCCTACCCTGGTGTACACCCCCAAACACTACATCCAGACCGGCCAGAGGAAGTCAGGGGCTGCTTTGACAACAGCCGTTCGTGAGTTCTTCTCCTCACGCCCCACCGCTAACCATGTGACAGTGTTGTCTGCGGCATTCAATGTAAAGGCAACATTGTTTGCACCTTTTCTTCTAAGCCCGCACTACCCGCCGGAACCTCGGTGGATTCCACCCTGGACATTCATGCCCAGGCCCTTGGGACCCACCTGACCCAGCACTGTTACGTAGGGACACCACCGGCCGACAAGCCCATTGTCCTCACCCACTCCCGGGTGCGCCCCCGCTCGACACTTCGGATCTCCATGGTTCCTACCAGAGACCCATATGTCTCCAGCGGAGCGGTTTACTCAGCGGCTACCCTTTTGGAAGAGATCAGGGCTAACCCCGCGCTCAAGGGCCTTGAGTTTACTAACCCCCCTCACTTTGCATGCAGACCGGACAGACTCGCAGACCCCAAATTGGAGTACTGCCCGGTTTCTTTTTTTTTTTTTTTTTTTTTTTTGACTTTATTATTCCTGCAGAGTAACTAAGTACATGACTATTACTACAGAGGCGCCCGTCATCAAGCATCGCAAGAAACTGGGCGGGTGGCGCCCGCCGCCGAAGGCGGCGGTAAAGAGAAAACGCTACCTATTAAAGAAGATGAGATGGAGGAGGAGAAACGGAATACATATCGCTTTGCCCATGTCAAGGCTACATGACTGAAGCTTAGAAAAGAGAAAGGTGACTACTCCCCACGTTCACGCGGAGGAGAGCTCGGGGGAAAAGGTGGGAGCTCGTCAAAGGAATCCAAAAGGTCCGGGTCCAAGTCCTGTGTCCTAGGTCCAAGTGCACGTCTCACATACCCGCGAAGGGTTGTGAAGTCCAGATCCTGGTCAGTGGGGAGGCCGTCAAGCTCCATGGTTGCCATTGCAAGGCGAATGGCTGCATTGGAGCTAGCTGAGGGACGGGTGAGGTGGCCGGTGATTTTGAGCCAACGGCGCACGACTGGCATAAGGGCTTCGTCTGCCCACTCTGTATGGTGAGCTGGTAGTGGGGTGTCATCTGGCCAGACCTTCGCAATCCAGGGGCGGAATGTCTCGCACCCTCCAAGGATATGGGCGGTCGTCTGGGCTGGCCAGGGGGGATGGTTGTGCCACCGACAGTAGGAGATCAGGCCATGCCGGGTCCGGTAGTCTGCGCTCATGCGCATCCAGTAACCCCCAAAGGGACCAGCGCAGCAAAGTACCTGAGCCACTGCTGTGAGCTCAGCGCGTGGGTGGTCGGTTGACATCGTCATCAGACGACGAGGGCGGCGAGTGGGTGGGCCAGAGATAGCAAGGTACTTATCAGTGGTGGAGGCCATGGGACGCTCAAGTAGTTTCTCCCACTTTGCATGTGCATCGCGGGTGTTCACCTCTCGAAGTGCTGAGATGGAGGGTGGGGAGGTGAGGGGAGGCAACGCAGTTGCCTCCTTGGCTTCCTCATCTGCCCACTCGTTTCCGGGTACGCCCGAGTGACCAGGGCACCACTGGAAAACGATTTGGAGGTCTGGGTTGAGGTCGAGCAGTGTCTGAACGCCTGCTTTCCAATGTTGTAAGAGGTGAGCGCCGGGTGCTGAGGGCCAGTTACAAAAGAGCCTCAAAGCAGTGAGTGAGTCGGCAAGGAAAATGACTGATGGAACCTCCATGAGGTGGGCGCGCAAATGCCGCGCAGCCCAACCAGGTGCAGACGCAAGTGAGAAGATCTCTGCATCTGTGGCGGTAGCAATCTTGGGGGAGGCAAGGCGCCGGGAGGCCAGACGCTGTGGGCCACGCATGGCCACAATAGCTGAGCCTGAGCCGCGCTCTAGACGAGAGCCGTCTGTGAAGACTTGCACAGAGTAGGGGGTGCAGGCACTGATTGCATCGTTTACATGCTGTTCGCGCAGTTCAGCTAAACAGTGCCTTCTGGGACTCGGAAGTCCAGTCGCTCGCCTGCAAAGGCAAGAGGATCTGACCAGGGAGGATGAGTGTACGCAGGGACCTGTTGGACACGAGGGACAAGGGCCGGTAGCGAAGTGGAAAGAGGGCGAGGGCGCCGTGAGGGAGTAATCCTACGTCTACCTACAGTATGTGGAGTGCGCCAAAGGCGAAGAGCATGGTTAGTCTTTAGATATGTAAAATAAAATTGAAACGGAGGTAAAGAGCAAAGGAAATTGGTGCTTAGCGGTGAGGCGCCTCGGTATACCCCGAGGATCCACCTGCAAGCAATGTTCTGGACCGACTGTAGACGAGCTACAAGGCCCTTCTGACGGATGCCAGTGTACCACACTGGAACGCCCCATGTTAAAACAGAGCGGACGCAGGCCGAGTACAACCGACGAAGGTGGAGGGCAGACATGCCGCGCTCGGTGTTGGCGAGAAGGCGAATGGCCGCGAGTGTGGAGAGGCCCTTAGAGCGCATGCGCTCCACATGGGGCTTAAACGAAAGTGCTGGGTCCCACCAGATGCCCAACCACCGCAGGGGGATGGAGGGCTTGATGAGAGTGTCTGGGTCCAGCTGCACGCCTTTGGTTTCCCAACCATTGTAGCCATGTTTAAGGCGCGGCGGATGAAAGTGGGCAAGCTCGGTTTTGGCGGTTTCGATCTTGAGACCAATGTCGCGAAAGTGGGAGTTGAGTTGGTGGTATGCTGGTACCAGCTTCCTGCAGTTAGACGTAACTGAGGGGCCGGCAATGACAATGAGGTGGTCGTCAACGTATGCAAGCAAGTTGCATCCATCAAATCGAAACCGCTTGATGGCTGAACCTGCAAAAAGAGTGGAGAGAATGGGTGAGATGGGGGAGCCCTGGGGCGTCCCAAAGTCCGGTTTCTGGGCACTGGGGAGGGTGGTGCCATCAACTGAGATAGCAACCTGCCGACCGGTCATGAAAGAGAGGCACCAGTCCGCCATGTCTGGCGGGCAGCCTAACTCCAAGAGACGGTGGTGAAGGTGGTGTGGGTGCACTGAGTCAAAGAAGCCTTGTATGTCTACCGCGAGGACAGAACACACTAAGCCGTCTGACTGCGCTTTCTCCACAAGCTGAATGAGGCGCTGGGCAGCATCGTAGACAGAATGTCCTTGACGCCCCCCAAACTGGTTTTTGGGCAGCCAGTTCTGGGTGTTAGCCAGATACTGGAGCCGGTTAGCAATAATCTTCTCAAGGAGTTTCCCAAAGGTCTCCTCAAGAGTAATAGGACGATAGGAACGGGGGGAAAATGGGTCCTTCTTGTTGGGCTTCCTGAGCATGACAACCTTTGCCGCCCGCCAACACTTGGGGTGGTGCCCCAAGCGCAAGCAGTCGTTGAAAAGCGCCAGCACCTCCAGTCCTGCCAGCTAGTTTATTGAATGAATTACAGCATTAGCTGTATACCTGATTGAATAAAGTACAGCCTTGCTGTAAAACCTTTTTTGCATTTCATCCAGCAAATGCTGGCTGATTGAATACAGTGTAAAACAGCCTTGCTGTACTCTGATCAAGGGGATGCATACCTAGGGAATACTAGGCCTGCAATACCTATTGGGAATATAGCACTGGATAATAGATTAATGCATTTGTATACCCACCGCTTTTTTGAGCTATTTATAGTGTCCAGGCACTACTGATTGACAGTATGCTGTAATAAATCAGAATTTCATAATTTCTGCCCGTTTTGGCATTTGAGGCACATCAGGGTCTAGGACCCTGAGGTCCGGCAGGTTCCAGGTCACCTGGAGCTGTTACCGCTTCAGGAGGTCGTGGGAATAAATTCAAATTAGCCTTTGCAGGCCCTACAGGCATCCAAAAATAGCGCAAAAATAGCCAATAAATCAGAAAATATTCTGGGGCACTGCCGCTTTGCTCTAGCGTGGGAACTACGCATTGGGACGACCCAAATAGGCTACGGGGGTGTTCTGGGCCACTCTGGGCCCTTCCTAAAGCGGTAAAATCATTATAAAATAGATAATTATATTTGCACTTGAGTGCATATATGCGCTTCCCCTGGGCTTACCGGCTGCATATAAAATACTGTAAAATCGGATTATATTAGTAGGAGCATATTGAACACGTTTCTGATAGCTATATATGGTAATTCCAGCCAGGAACATACCAGAAATGACAAAACACATTCCGGTTGACATGCTAATGCTACCGGGCTCATTTTATCACAATAGGATACCCCCGGGATGCAAATTTTGGTGGGATTCTACTGGGGCATACTACAAGAGTCCAAACAGCTGTCAATCATGGTGGGGGAGTCATTTTACGTAGCACAGTGGATTATTCTTTTATTTAAATGTCATTTTCATTACTGTACTTCTACTACACGTAATGATGCGTGTAGATAGTCGAAATGGATCAGAATATCGGGGGGAGTAAGAATATGCAGCCAGAATTGTCACACGGTCTCTGGGTATGAAAATAATACACTTTTATGTTTACATGTGCATGCGAAAATTGCACAGCCTCTACAGACACCCCTGTATGTGCTACAAATGTACTAATGCCTTTGATTAGCTGTATATATGTCTCACGTATACTCCACAAAGTTTCACGTCAATCGGAGCTTGCATTGAATTGATATTAAGCCTACAATATTGAGAAAGAATGGTCATTTATAATTTTACGGGAGGCATATGGGTCAGGCACATGATGCCAAACAACCGTCTTAAGTATCCTAAACATAATCTAATTGCATGTTTGGGGTTCAGATGGAATCTACAGGTTATATGTGTTTTGGACATGTTATATGTATACTGATATTACAAGTAGCAATCCACCCTACAATGTTGCATATGACTTGCACATTCCAACTACACCTCAAACATGCAATTAGATTATGTTTAGGATACTTAAGACGGTTGTTTGGCATCATGTGCCTGACCCATATGCCTCCCGTAAAATTATAAATGACCATTCTTTCTAATATTGTAGGCTTAATATCAATTCAATGCAAGCTCCGATTGACGTGAAACTTTGTGGAGTATACGTGAGACATATATACAGCTAATCAAAGGCATTAGTACATTTGTAGCACATACAGGGGTGTCTGTAGAGGCTGTGCAATTTTCGCATGCACATGTAAACATAAAAGTGTATTATTTTCATACCCAGAGACCGTGTGACAATTCTGGCTGCATATTCTTACTCCCCCCGATATTCTGATCCATTTCGACTATCTACACGCATCATTACGTGTAGTAGAAGTACAGTAATGAAAATGACATTTAAATAAAAGAATAATCCACTGTGCTACGTAAAATGACTCCCCCACCATGATTGACAGCTGTTTGGACTCTTGTAGTATGCCCCAGTAGAATCCCACCAAAATTTGCATCCCGGGGGTATCCTATTGTGATAAAATGAGCCCGGTAGCATTAGCATGTCAACCGGAATGTGTTTTGTCATTTCTGGTATGTTCCTGGCTGGAATTACCATATATAGCTATCAGAAACGTGTTCAATATGCTCCTACTAATATAATCCGATTTTACAGTATTTTATATGCAGCCGGTAAGCCCAGGGGAAGCCTGCATATATGCACTCAAGTGCAAATATAATTATCTATTTTATAATGATTTTACCGCTTTAGGAAGGGCCCAGAGTGGCCCAGAACACCCCCGTAGCCTATTTGGGTCGTCCCAATGCGTAGTTCCCACGCTAGAGCAAAGCGGCAGTGCCCCAGAATATTTTCTGATTTATTGGCTATTTTTGCGCTATTTTTGGATGCCTGTAGGGCCTGCAAAGGCTAATTTGAATTTATTCCCACGACCTCCTGAAGCGGTAACAGCTCCAGGTGACCTGGAACCTGCCGGACCTCAGGGTCCTAGACCCTGATGTGCCTCAAATGCCAAAACGGGCAGAAATTATGAAATTCTGATTTATTACAGCATACTGTCAATCAGTAGTGCCTGGACACTATAAATAGCTCAAAAAAGCGGTGGGTATACAAATGCATTAATCTATTATCCAGTGCTATATTCCCAATAGGTATTGCAGGCCTAGTATTCCCTAGGTATGCATCCCCTTGATCAGAGTACAGCAAGGCTGTTTTACACTGTATTCAATCAGCCAGCATTTGCTGGATGAAATGCAAAAAAGGTTTTACAGCAAGGCTGTACTTTATTCAATCAGCTAGCTGGCAGCAGTGGCACCTCATTAGCATATGAGTACACCACCCATTTAAGGGGGCGATACCCAACACCAGAGGGCCCCGGAGCCGACAAGTTGGAAGTACCGGTTAGTGCATCATCCATCTCTTTGTAGAGTATGGGTGGCGCACCCGCCGAAGGCGGGGGCAGTGGCCCGAGACCACCTGCCGGTAGGGGGGGAGGTGGTGGAAAGTATGTTGAACGAAACAACTCACCTTTCTCTTCCTCAGTCTGGGTGAAGGTCCCATCCGGACGCCGGAGTGAGGGCACAGGTGTTGGTCGGATGCCCAGGCCACGCTTGGCCCAGTTCCAAATGGTAGCAGGCTCTGCCTTAGCTACTTGCTCCGAGTAGAAAGAGCGCCTAGCCGCCCGAGTTGAAGCCTTAAAGGCCCGGACGGCAGCACTCCTCAGACGGGCAGTAGTGGCGGCCTTGATGGATGCAAGCGCGGCGGTGCACTTTGGTGTCCACCATGGCACCTCCGACTTTGAGGGCTTGCGAGGTTTGGTGATTGCTTCCAGAGCAGTGACCATGGCCTGCTGAATGGCCTCCGCTGTGGGATCAAGTGCTGGGATGTTAGTAGCAGGTAGCGCAAATGCCACCTTCAACAGAGGGTATGCCACATCGCACCACTCATCCTGGTCCTCGTTTGTGACGCGAGGGGGGCGAGGGGGGTGGACAAAGGGCCCAACCGGAACCAACCAAGTGAGGACGGTGTGGTCAGAGAGTGGGGAGGGGGAGCTAGTGAATGTGTCCATCACTAACTCCGCCGGAACGGCGGGTGCTGCCCATACCATGTCAATGGGACAGCGCGCCCCACCCTCCCTAGGATGTGTGTCCACATCTGGGAGGTGAGCAGGTGAATGGCCATGCATCCGAAAGAAATCATCCAGAGCCTGGGCCTTATTCGACTCTGCCCGGGGGCAAGGGAGGTCGGACCAAGAGTGGTGGCGCCGGTTAAAGTCGCCAGCCACTGTGAGGGACGCGGCAATTGCCGGGTCAAGTCCAAGAAGAAAGGACTCACCTGGGTATCTGGGGGTGGCTTCTGCGCGGTCTGGCGGATGCATTCCATAGTAGTTGCAGATCCTCACTGTTTGTGTGGAACGCACTTCAATGGTGAGCACGTCGGTGCCCTGGGAGGCAGCACCAACAATAGACCATGCTGAGGGTGGGAGGTTGCGCGAGACGTAAGTGACCACTCGCGGACGGGTGGCCGGCGGAAGGCAGGGTGTGTAACCGGGAATAGAAGGGACATTGAGTACTTGTGTCCCCTCTGGGTCGGAAAGTGAGGGCTGGGAACCAATCTGATACCAAGGGGGCTCCTGTATCAAAAGAAGGTGTGGGGGTTGGGAATTGTCAGCAAGAATGGGGAGAAGGGAATGAATCGCTGCAAGTGAGCGGGCAGCGTTCCACTGAAGGACGCGAAGGGCGTCAATCATTACTCTGCTTCCATGTTCGAGTTGTTGGCGCCGTCAGACTCGTCATCGTCGTCGGCTGGTGGTGGTGCATACTTCTTCCGCTTGGGGCAGTCTTCGGAGGTAGCCTCGTGGTCGCCCTTGCAGTTGATGCAGTATGGGGAGTGTGGGCAGTCCTGCCCCGCGGGTGTGGCGTTTTCGGCACACTTGGGGCATCTAGACCGGTGTTGGGGGGTGTGGTGTCTGCCACCGCAAACAGCACAAGCTGGCTGGGCCTTGCAGCCCTTGGACGTGTGACCCAACGCCTGGCACCTGGTGCATTGTGCAAATGCTGGGCGCACTGGAGGCACAGAGAGTCGGAGTTGGTTGGCGAAGAGCCAGACCCGGGGCTTCTTGAGGAGCCTCGCGCGTGTCTCGCCGCTCTGATCTACAAAGGAGAATGAAACCGGGCAGTACTCCAATTTGGGGTCTGCGAGTCTGTCCGGTCTGCATGCAAAGTGAGGGGGGTTAGTAAACTCAAGGCCCTTGAGCGCGGGGTTAGCCCTGATCTCTTCCAAAAGGGTAGCCGCTGAGTAAACCGCTCCGCTGGAGACATATGGGTCTCTGGTAGGAACCATGGAGATCCGAAGTGTCGAGCGGGGGCGCACCCGGGAGTGGGTGAGGACAATGGGCTTGTCGGCCGGTGGTGTCCCTACGTAACAGTGCTGGGTCAGGTGGGTCCCAAGGGCCTGGGCATGAATGTCCAGGGTGGAATCCACCGAGGTTCCGGCGGGTAGTGCGGGCTTAGAAGAAAAGGTGCAAACAATGTTGCCTTTGACATTGAATGCCGCAGACAACACTGTCACATGGTTAGCGGTGGGGCGTGAGGAGAAGAACTCACGAACGGCTGTTGTCAAAGCAGCCCCTGACTTCCTCTGGCCGGTCTGGATGTAGTGTTTGGGGGTGTACACCAGGGTAGGGTCCTTAGCATACACCTTGGGTGGAGGGGGTGGTTGGCGCTGCTTCTTCGGCTGTTTAGGCCCGGGAGCTGCACCCGCGTGATACTGTTGCTGAGGGGGGGGGAGGGAAACCGGAATGGCTGCCACCTGCGCATAGGTGGCAGGGGCCGTCGGTTGGGCCTGTTGGGTGGGTGGTGCTGGTGCTGGTGCTGGTGCTGGTGCCCGGACTGGGCGCGGCGCCGGTCGGTCAACAACAGCCTGCATTTGCCTGGAGAGAGAGGCCACTTCATTTGAGAGGCGCGTCATGTTCTCAGTGAGCGCAACGATCTCTGGGGAGGGGGCCCTTGGGGGTGGGGTGGGTTCTGGGAAAGATGGGAAGGGGAGGACGGTGCTCTTGAGACGAGCAGCATAGGCATTGAAGGCGGTCCTAGCAATTTCCACTGCGTCGGCGGAGTTGGCGTCTGCTCCTTGTGCACGCATTACTGTCGCTAGAGCGGCGTTGAGCACCCCGAGGATGTTACCCGTGCACTCTGCTGCAACCATTGCAATCTGCGTGTTGGTGAGGTTTGCTGCTGAGGAATCAGCAAGCGCCTTCTCGAGGTAGGTCTGGACGCTCAGGGGGACTGCTCTAAGAGCGCGCTCCCAACCCTTGAGGCCAGCATTGGGTGGGGGCCGGCTGGCAAGTGGGGACAGCACATCAGCGGTGCGCTTGCCCTTGCCTGCTGGAACGTAGGGGGTCATGTCTGCATCCTCATCACCATCATAGGTGCTGGGGAGCGGCTCAGAAGAGGGGGGGAGTGGGGACTCCGCCGCCAGTGCCCTCTGAAATGCAGTCACTGGGGTCTGGGGGCCGGAAGTGGTTGGTGCCAGTGGGTTCATGTCCACATCGTCGGCAGGGGGTGGTTGGGCACCGGTCACAGAGGACGACGCCCGGGAAGGTTTGTTGGCTATGGGAGGTTTGCTGGTGTGCTTAGTTGCCATTTACGTTCCGTTAGAATGGGAGCTGAGGCTCGACCAAATCAGGAAGGTAGTGGTCAAAGGTCAAGGTGAGGAGGACGAAGTCCTGATGACCTTGGAGATTGGCAATCACAAGGAAGAAGTGGCGGCTACGGTCGTAAACATTGGGGACTACCCATTGATTATTGGAGTCCACTGGTTGCGTCAGCACAACCCTGAGATTGATTGGAGCGGTGAAACAGTCAGTTTCACTAGATGTCCGGCGGACTGCCGCCCCCCAGCGGCGGACCACACCGTCCACGTCGGACAGGACGTTCCCCAAACCGTGCGGAAGTTCCGTGCGGCTTGAATCAGGAACAGTTGACAGACACGAGCGCGACCGGCCCCACATGCGCGGGTATGCGTGGCGGAAGTCGGTGATGAGGCGGACAAGGCGGACGAGACCGCGGACGAGCGTATGAAGGTTCCCCCCGGCTTTCGGTACTCGGAAAAGTACTGGGACGTGTACCACAACGCCGAACAGTTCTATGTGGCGGACAATCCGGACTTTGTGCACAAGATTGCGGCCTCGTACACCTGGTCGCAAGCAATTGCCGAAAAGACCGCGGTCAAGGAAGGGGACAAGTCCTTCGAGGAGATGGTCCCTCCCCAGTACCACGAGTTCGCCAAGGTGTTCTCAAAGTCTGAGGCCGAGCGGCTGCCCGAGCGGAAGCCGTACGACCATGTGTTACGTCTCAACTTACGGTCTCGTATAGTTGGGTTTCGCAACGTTGGTTGCTAAGACTAATAGCGGAGCTAGGGCTCAACACTTAGAGTCTTTAAGTATGGACAAAGGCCTACGATGTGGAGTAGAGATAAAGCAGATGTATAGTGTGACTAGAGACGGGGGGTTTGACAAAGGAGATCGAACTTAGGGTTCGATCATGCTAAGTACAGGGGTTTATATACTATAGCTGCGGAGCGGAGATACATCTGATGAACAATAAGCAGAGAACAATAGGTCCGTAGACAATAGGCTACTAATAATAGTGTGGGAGCGGGGCAGAGGGTTAGGGCAAAGGGTTACATGTGGAGCTCCGGGATTGGATGATAAGAAACAAGGATGACTGAGCAAAGACAAGAATAGAAACAGATAGGGCAAAGGGTGCGGAGTCGCGGGAGTCCGTCGGAACAAAGGGGGCCGCTGACATAGTTAGAATTTGTAACACCATGCAATCGACCTGGAACCCGGAGCGGTACCTTCGTACAGCAAGATATATCCTATGGCACCGAAAGAGCGAGCGGCCCTCAAGGAGTTCATTAAGGAGAACCTTTGGAAAGGGTATATTCGGCCCTCGAAGTCCCCAGCGGCCGCCCCGGTGTTCTTTATCAAAAAGAAGGACGGATCTTTGCGTATGGTTGTCGATTACCGAAAATTGAACACCATGACCGTAAAAAACCGATATCCCCCCCTCACCACCGAACTCATTGATTATTTGAAGAAGGCTTGGGTCTTCACCAAGCTGGACCTCCGCGCGGGCTACAACAATGTCCGCATCAAAGAAGGCGACGAGTGGAAAGCGGCCTTTCGGACTCAGGAAGGCCACTTTGAGCCAACGGTGATGACCTTCGGACTCACGAACGCACCCGCTACGTTCCAGCGGATGATGAACGAGATATTCAAGGACATGCTGGATGTCATTGTGATTGTTTACCTCGACGATATCTGCATCTTTTCGGAGTCCGACGAGCTGCATGAAGAGCATGTGAAGGAGGTACTCCGCCGGCTCGAGAAATACGATCTATTCTGCAAGCCGGAGAAGTGTGAGTTCCACAAGGACTCTATTGAGTACCTTGGCATGATCATCAGTGCTGCAACAATCACCATGGACCCAAAAAAGGTCGAAGCGGTAGCGGACTGGCCGACACCGATGAAGGTGAAGGACATTCAGGCCTTCCTCGGGTTTGCCAACTTTTACCGCCGCTTCATCAAGGACTTCTCGAAGCTGGCGGGTCCGATGACCGAACTGCTTTGCAAGGATGCAGAGTGGCGATGGGAAGCCCGCCAGCAAGAGTCCTTCGACGGACTGAAGCAGCGGTTTGCGGATGCGCCGGTCCTAGCCATGCCCGACCTCGAAAAGCCCTTCATTCTCGAGTGTGATGCGTCGGACTTTGCTACCGGAGCGGTGTTGTCGCAGGTCGGTGAAGACGGTGACATCCACCCGGTTGCCTACTACTCCAAGTCGTTGGGAGAAGCGGAGAGGAACTACGAGATCCATGACAAGGAGTTGCTAGCCATTGTCCGCGCCTTGGACGAGTGGCGGCACTACCTCGAAGGATCACCGCACCGAATCGATGTGGTGTCGGACCACAAGAACCTAGTGTTCTTTGCCGAAGCCCGAAACCTCACCCGCCGCCAGGCGCGCTGGAGCTTGTTCCTCAGCCGCTTCGACTTCCTCATCAGACACCGACCCGGACGGCTTGGGGGGAAGCCCAACGCGTTATCCCGACGCAAGGATTTGCGGCCGGACAGACCGGACAACACCAACAAGGTCCTGTTGGACACCAAGCGGCTCTATACGCTTGCCATGCGTCGGGGAATGGTCCGCTCGGACGGGGACATCGAGTTGTTGCAAAGGATTCGGGAATCGAAGAAGTGGGATGAGGAATTGGTGGAATCGATTGAGAAGTTGAAGGATGGGGCGCCTAGGGCGCTGGTTAATGACCTCGAGGAGTGAAACACCAAAGACGGACTTCTGCTGTACCGCGGCAAGGTCTATGTACCGCAGGACGAGGAAATCCGCCGGGATATCGTGAAGTTACACCATGATTCCCTTCCGGTCGGACATCCAGGGCGGTGGAAGACCTACGAGCTGGTGAGCCGGAACTATTGGTGGCCAGGCATGTCGGCCTTCGTAGAGCGGTATGTGTCCGCTTGTGATACCTGCATTCGGACCAAGAACATACCGCAGCGGCCGGTCGGCCCCCTACAGCCCAACGAAGTACCGGACGGTCTGTGGCAAGTGATTTCTTGTGATTTTATTACACAGTTGCTACCGTCCGGCGAGTATGATGCTATCTTCGTGGTAGTAGACCGACTGACGAAGCAGGCCCACTTCATACCGACGACGTCCGACATTGACTCTGCGCGGACGGCGGACTTGTTCATTTCGGAGGTGTGGAAACACCATGGAACACCGCGCAAAGTCATTTCGGACCGCGGCACACAGTTTGTGTCCCGCTTCATGAAGGCGGTCTTACACCGACTGGGTATTGAGGGTGCTACCTCGACGTCCTTCCATCCGCAGACCGACGGACAGACCGAGCGGGTGAACCAGGAGCTCGAGCAGTACCTGCGGGCATTCACCGATGTCCGACAGGAGAACTGGGCGGACTTATTGCCCATGGCCGAATTCGCTCACAACACCCGCGCGCACTCGGCCACTAGGATGTCTCCTTTCGGACTTCTGTATGGATACGACCCAGAGTTCACAATTGTGCCCAGTACCGGCCTTTCGACGGTACCGGCCGCGGACGAGCGTCCCCACTTGCCAGCCGGCCCCCACCCAATGCTGGCCTCAAGGGTTGGGAGCGCGCTCTTAGAGCAGTCCCCCTGAGCGTCCAGACCTACCTCGAGAAGGCGCTTGCTGATTCCTCAGCAGCAAACCTCACCAACACGCAGATTGCAATGGTTGCAGCAGAGTGCACGGGTAACATCCTCGGGGTGCTCAACGCCGCTCTAGCAACAGTAATGCGTGCACAAGGAGCAGACGCCAACTCCGCCGACGCAGTGGAAATTGCTAGGACCGCCTTCAATGCCTATGCTGCTTGTCTCAAGAGCACCGTCCTCCCCTTCCCATCTTTCCCAGAACCCACCCCACCCCCAAGGGCCCCCTCCCCAGAGATCGTTGCGCTCACTGAGAACATGACGCGCCTCTCAAATGAAGTGGCCTCTCTCTCCAGGCAAATGCAGGCTGTTGTTGACCGACCGGCGCCGCGCCCAGTCCGGGCACCAGCACCAGCACCAGCACCAGCACCACCCACCCACCCAACAGGCCCAACCGACGGCCCCTGCCACCTATGCGCAGGTGGCAGCCATTCCGGTTTCCCTCCCCCCCCCTCAGCAACAGTATCACGCGGGTGCAGCTCCCGGGCCTAAACAGCCGAAGAAGCAGCGCCAACCACCCCCTCCACCCAAGGTGTATGCTAAGGACCCTACCCTGGTGTACACCCCCAAACACTACATCCAGACCGGCCAGAGGAAGTCAGGGGCTGCTTTGACAACAGCCGTTCGTGAGTTCTTCTCCTCACGCCCCACCGCTAACCATGTGACAGTGTTGTCTGCGGCATTCAATGTCAAAGGCAACATTGTTTGCACCTTTTCTTCTAAGCCCGCACTACCCGCCGGAACCTCGGTGGATTCCACCCTGGACATTCATGCCCAGGCCCTTGGGACCCACCTGACCCAGCACTGTTACGTAGGGACACCACCGGCCGACAAGCCCATTGTCCTCACCCACTCCCGGGTGCGCCCCCGCTCGACACTTCGGATCTCCATGGTTCCTACCAGAGACCCATATGTCTCCAGCGGAGCGGTTTACTCAGCGGCTACCCTTTTGGAAGAGATCAGGGCTAACCCCGCGCTCAAGGGCCTTGAGTTTACTAACCCCCCTCACTTTGCATGCAGACCGGACAGACTCGCAGACCCCAAATTGGAGTACTGCCCGGTTTCTTTTTTTTTTTTTTTTTTTTTTTTGACTTTATTATTCCTGCAGAGTAACTAAGTACATGACTATTACTACAGAGGCGCCCGTCATCAAGCATCGCAAGAAACTGGGCGGGTGGCGCCCGCCGCCGAAGGCGGCGGTAAAGAGAAAACGCTACCTATTAAAGAAGATGAGATGGAGGAGGAGAAACGGAATACATATCGCTTTGCCCATGTCAAGGCTACATGACTGAAGCTTAGAAAAGAGAAAGGTGACTACTCCCCACGTTCACGCGGAGGAGAGCTCGGGGGAAAAGGTGGGAGCTCGTCAAAGGAATCCAAAAGGTCCGGGTCCAAGTCCTGTGTCCTAGGTCCAAGTGCACGTCTCACATACCCGCGAAGGGTTGTGAAGTCCAGATCCTGGTCAGTGGGGAGGCCGTCAAGCTCCATGGTTGCCATTGCAAGGCGAATGGCTGCATTGGAGCTAGCTGAGGGACGGGTGAGGTGGCCGGTGATTTTGAGCCAATGGCGCACGACTGGCATAAGGGCTTCGTCTGCCCACTCTGTATGGTGAGCTGGTAGTGGGGTGTCATCTGGCCAGACCTTCGCAATCCAGGGGCGGAATGTCTCGCACCCTCCAAGGATATGGGCGGTCGTCTGGGCTGGCCAGGGGGGATGGTTGTGCCACCGACAGTAGGAGATCAGGCCATGCCGGGTCCGGTAGTCTGCGCTCATGCGCATCCAGTAACCCCCAAAGGGACCAGCGCAGCAAAGTACCTGAGCCACTGCTGTGAGCTCAGCGCGTGGGTGGTCGGTTGACATCGTCATCAGACGACGAGGGCGGCGAGTGGGTGGGCCAGAGATAGCAAGGTACTTATCAGTGGTGGAGGCCATGGGACGCTCAAGTAGTTTCTCCCACTTTGCATGTGCATCGCGGGTGTTCACCTCTCGAAGTGCTGAGATGGAGGGTGGGGAGGTGAGGGGAGGCAACGCAGTTGCCTCCTTGGCTTCCTCATCTGCCCACTCGTTTCCGGGTACGCCCGAGTGACCAGGGCACCACTGGAAAACAATTTGGAGGTCTGGGTTGAGGTCGAGCAGTGTCTGAACGCCTGCTTTCCAATGTTGTAAGAGGTGAGCGCCGGGTGCTGAGGGCCAGTTACAAAAGAGCCTCAAAGCAGTGAGTGAGTCGGCAAGGAAAATGACTGATGGAACCTCCATGAGGTGGGCGCGCAAATGCCGCGCAGCCCAACCAGGTGCAGACGCAAGTGAGAAGATCTCTGCATCTGTGGCGGTAGCAATCTTGGGGGAGGCAAGGCGCCGGGAGGCCAGACGCTGTGGGCCACGCATGGCCACAATAGCTGAGCCTGAGCCGCGCTCTAGACGAGAGCCGTCTGTGAAGACTTGCACAGAGTAGAGGGTGCAGGCACTGATTGCATCGTTTACATGCTGTTCGCGCAGTTCAGCTGAAACAGTGCCTTCTGGGACTCGGAAGTCCAGTCGCTCGCCTGCAAAGGCAAGAGGATCTGACCAGGGAGGATGAGTGTACGCAGGGACCTGTTGGACACGAGGGACAAGGGCCGGTAGCGAAGTGGAAAGAGGGCGAGGGCGCCGTGAGGGAGTAATCCTACGTCTACCTACAGTATGTGGAGTGCGCCAAAGGCGAAGAGCATGGTTAGTCTTTAGATATGTAAAATAAAATTGAAACGGAGGTAAAGAGCAAAGGAAATTGGTGCTTAGCGGTGAGGCGCCTCGGTATACCCCGAGGATCCACCTGCAAGCAATGTTCTGGACCGACTGTAGACGAGCTACAAGGCCCTTCTGACGGATGCCAGTGTACCACACTGGAACGCCCCATGTTAAAACAGAGCGGACGCAGGCCGAGTACAACCGACGAAGGTGGAGGGCAGACATGCCGCGCTCGGTGTTGGCGAGAAGGCGAATGGCCGCGAGTGTGGAGAGGCCCTTAGAGCGCATGCGCTCCACATGGGGCTTAAACGAAAGTGCTGGGTCCCACCAGATGCCCAACCACCGCAGGGGGATGGAGGGCTTGATGAGAGTGTCTGGGTCCAGCTGCACGCCTTTGGTTTCCCAACCATTGTAGCCATGTTTAAGGCGCGGCGGATGAAAGTGGGCAAGCTCGGTTTTGGCGGTTTCGATCTTGAGACCAATGTCGCGAAAGTGGGAGTTGAGTTGGTGGTATGCTGGTACCAGCTTCCTGCAGTTAGACGTAACTGAGGGGCCGGCAATGACAATAAGGTGGTCGTCGACGTATGCAAGCAAGTTGCATCCATCAAATCGAAACCGCTTGATGGCTGAACCTGCAAAAAGAGTGGAGAGAATGGGTGAGATGGGGGAGCCCTGGGGCGTCCCAAAGTCCGGTTTCTGGGCACTGGGGAGGGTGGTGCCATCAACTGAGATAGCAACCTGCCGACCGGTCATGAAAGAGAGGCACCAGTCCGCCATGTCTGGCGGGCAGCCTAACTCCAAGAGACGGTGGTGAAGGTGGTGTGGGTGCACTGAGTCAAAGAAGCCTTGTATGTCTACCGCGAGGACAGAACACACTAAGCCGTCTGACTGCGCTTTCTCCACAAGCTGAATGAGGCGCTGGGCAGCATCGTAGACAGAATGTCCTTGACGCCCCCCAAACTGGTTTTTGGGCAGCCAGTTCTGGGTGTTAGCCAGATACTGGAGCCGGTTAGCAATAATCTTCTCAAGGAGTTTCCCAAAGGTCTCCTCAAGAGTAATAGGACGATAGGAACGGGGGGAAAATGGGTCCTTCTTGTTGGGCTTCCTGAGCATGACAACCTTTGCCGCCCGCCAACACTTGGGGTGGTGCCCCAAGCGCAAGCAGTCGTTGAAAAGCGCCAGCACCTCATTAGCATATGAGTACACCACCCATTTAAGGGGGCGATACCCAACACCAGAGGGCCCCGGAGCCGACAAGTTGGAAGTACCGGTTAGTGCATCATCCATCTCTTTGTAGAGTATGGGTGGCGCACCCGCCGAAGGCGGGGGCAGTGGCCCGAGACCACCTGCCGGTAGGGGGGGAGGTGGTGGAAAGTATGTTGAACGAAACAACTCACCTTTCTCTTCCTCAGTCTGGGTGAAGGTCCCATCCGGACCCGGAGTGAGGGCACAGGTGTTGGTCGGATGCCCAGGCCACGCTTGGCCCAGTTCCAAATGGTAGCAGGCTCTGCCTTAGCTACTTGCTCCGAGTAGAAAGAGCGCCTAGCCGCCCGAGTTGAAGCCTTAAAGGCCCGGACGGCAGCACTCCTCAGACGGGCAGTAGTGGCGGCCTTGATGGATGCAAGCGCGGCGGTGCACTTTGGTGTCCACCATGGCACCTCCGACTTTGAGGGCTTGCGAGGTTTGGTGATTGCTTCCATAGCAGTGACCATGGCCTGCTGAATGGCCTCCGCTTTGAGATCAAGTTCTGGGATGTTAGTAGCAGGTAGCGCAAATGCCACCTTCAACAGAGGGTATGCCACATCGCACCACTCATCCTGGTCCTCGTTTGTGACGCGAGGGGGGCGAGGGGGGTGGACAAAGGGCCCAACCGGAACCAACCAAGTGAGGACGGTGTGGTCAGAGAGTGGGGAGGGGGAGCTAGTGAATGTGTCCATCACTAACTCCGCCGGAACGGCGGGTGCTGCCCATACCATGTCAATGGGACAGCGCGCCCCACCCTCCCTAGGATGTGTGTCCACATCTGGGAGGTGAGCAGGTGAATGGCCATGCATCCGAAAGAAATCATCCAGAGCCTGGGCCTTATTCGACTCTGCCCGGGGGCAAGGGAGGTCGGACCAAGAGTGGTGGCGCCGGTTAAAGTCGCCAGCCACTGTGAGGGACGCGGCAATTGCCGGGTCAAGTCCAAGAAGAAAGGACTCACCTGGGTATCTGGGGGTGGCTTCTGCGCGGTCTGGCGGATGCATTCCATAGTAGTTGCAGATCCTCACTGTTTGTGTGGAACGCACTTCAATGGTGAGCACGTCGGTGCCCTGGGAGGCAGCACCAACAATAGACCATGCTGAGGGTGGGAGGTTGCGCGAGACGTAAGTGACCACTCGCGGACGGGTGGCCGGCGGAAGGCAGGGTGTGTAACCGGGAATAGAAGGGACATTGAGTACTTGTGTCCCCTCTGGGTCGGAAAGTGAGGGCTGGGAACCAATCTGATACCAAGGGGGCTCCTGTATCAAAAGAAGGTGTGGGGGTTGGGAATTGTCAGCAAGAATGGGGAGAAGGGAATGAATCGCTGCAAGTGAGCGGGCAGCGTTCCACTGAAGGACGCGAAGGGCATCAATCATTACTCTGCTTCCATGTTCGAGTTGTTGGCGCCGTCAGACTCGTCATCGTCGTCGGCTGGTGGTGGTGCATACTTCTTCCGCTTGGGGCAGTCTTCGGAGGTAGCCTCGTGGTCGCCCTTGCAGTTGATGCAGTATGGGGAGTGTGGGCAGTCCTGCCCCGCGGGTGTGGCGTTTTCGGCACACTTGGGGCATCTAGACCGGTGTTGGGGGGTGTGGTGTCTGCCACCGCAAACAGCACAAGCTGGCTGGGCCTTGCAGCCCTTGGACGTGTGACCCAACGCCTGGCACCTGGTGCATTGTGCAAATGCTGGGCGCACTGGAGGCACAGAGAGTCGGAGTTGGTTGGCGAAGAGCCAGACCCGGGGCTTCTTGAGGAGCCTCGCGCGTGTCTCGCCGCTCTGATCTACAAAGGAGAATGAAACCGGGCAGTACTCCAATTTGGGGTCTGCGAGTCTGTCCGGTCTGCATGCAAAGTGAGGGGGGTTAGTAAACTCAAGGCCCTTGAGCGCGGGGTTAGCCCTGATCTCTTCCAAAAGGGTAGCCGCTGAGTAAACCGCTCCGCTGGAGACATATGGGTCTCTGGTAGGAACCATGGAGATCCGAAGTGTCGAGCGGGGGCGCACCCGGGAGTGGGTGAGGACAATGGGCTTGTCGGCCGGTGGTGTCCCTACGTAACAGTGCTGGGTCAGGTGGGTCCCAAGGGCCTGGGCATGAATGTCCAGGGTGGAATCCACCGAGGTTCCGGCGGGTAGTGCGGGCTTAGAAGAAAAGGTGCAAACAATGTTGCCTTTGACATTGAATGCCGCAGACAACACTGTCACATGGTTAGCGGTGGGGCGTGAGGAGAAGAACTCACGAACGGCTGTTGTCAAAGCAGCCCCTGACTTCCTCTGGCCGGTCTGGATGTAGTGTTTGGGGGTGTACACCAGGGTAGGGTCCTTAGCATACACCTTGGGTGGAGGGGGTGGTTGGCGCTGCTTCTTCGGCTGTTTAGGCCCGGGAGCTGCACCCGCGTGATACTGTTGCTGAGGGGGGGGGAGGGAAACCGGAATGGCTGCCACCTGCGCATAGGTGGCAGGGGCCGTCGGTTGGGCCTGTTGGGTGGGTGGTGCTGGTGCTGGTGCTGGTGCTGGTGCCCGGACTGGGCGCGGCGCCAGTCGGTCAACAACAGCCTGCATTTGCCTGGAGAGAGAGGCCACTTCATTTGAGAGGCGCGTCATGTTCTCAGTGAGCGCAACGATCTCTGGGGAGGGGGCCCTTGGGGGTGGGGTGGGTTCTGGGAAAGATGGGAAGGGGAGGACGGTGCTCTTGAGACGAGCAGCATAGGCATTGAAGGCGGTCCTAGCAATTTCCACTGCGTCGGCGGAGTTGGCGTCTGCTCCTTGTGCACGCATTACTGTCGCTAGAGCGGCGTTGAGCACCCCGAGGATGTTACCCGTGCACTCTGCTGCAACCATTGCAATCTGCGTGTTGGTGAGGTTTGCTGCTGAGGAATCAGCAAGCGCCTTCTCGAGGTAGGTCTGGACGCTCAGGGGGACTGCTCTAAGAGCGCGCTCCCAACCCTTGAGGCCAGCATTGGGTGGGGGCCGGCTGGCAAGTGGGGACAGCACATCAGCGGTGCGCTTGCCCTTGCCTGCTGGAACGTAGGGGGTCATGTCTGCATCCTCATCACCATCATAGGTGCTGGGGAGCGGCTCAGAAGAGGGGGGGAGTGGGGACTCCGCCGCCAGTGCCCTCTGAAATGCAGTCACTGGGGTCTGGGGGCCGGAAGTGGTTGGTGCCAGTGGGTTCATGTCCACATCGTCGGCAGGGGGTGGTTGGGCACCGGTCACAGAGGACGACGCCCGGGAAGGTTTGTTGGCTATGGGAGGTTTGCTGGTGTGCTTAGTTGCCATTTACGTTCCGTTAGAATGGGAGCTGAGGCTCGACCAAATCAGGAAGGTAGTGGTCAAAGGTCAAGGTGAGGAGGACGAAGTCCTGATGACCTTGGAGATTGGCAATCACAAGGAAGAAGTGGCGGCTACGGTCGTAAACATTGGGGACTACCCATTGATTATTGGAGTCCACTGGTTGCGTCAGCACAACCCTGAGATTGATTGGAGCGGTGAAACAGTCAGTTTCACTAGATGTCCGGCGGACTGCCGCCCCCCAGCGGCGGACCACACCGTCCACGTCGGACAGGACGTTCCCCAAACCGTGCGGAAGTTCCGTGCGGCTTGAATCAGGAACAGTTGACAGACACGAGCGCGACCGGCCCCACATGCGCGGGTATGCGTGGCGGAAGTCGGTGATGAGGCGGACAAGGCGGACGAGACCGCGGACGAGCGTATGAAGGTTCCCCCCGGCTTTCGGTACTCGGAAAAGTACTGGGACGTGTACCACAACGCCGAACAGTTCTATGTGGCGGACAATCCGGACTTTGTGCACAAGATTGCGGCCTCGTACACCTGGTCGCAAGCAATTGCCGAAAAGACCGCGGTCAAGGAAGGGGACAAGTCCTTCGAGGAGATGGTCCCTCCCCAGTACCACGAGTTCGCCAAGGTGTTCTCAAAGTCTGAGGCCGAGCGGCTGCCCGAGCGGAAGCCGTACGACCATGCAATCGACCTGGAACCCGGAGCGGTACCTTCGTACAGCAAGATCTATCCTATGGCACCGAAAGAGCGAGCGGCCCTCAAGGAGTTCATTAAGGAGAACCTTTGGAAAGGGTATATTCGGCCCTCGAAGTCCCCAGCGGCCGCCCCGGTGTTCTTTATCAAAAAGAAGGACGGATCTTTGCGTATGGTTGTCGATTACCGAAAATTGAACACCATGACCGTAAAAAAACCGATATCCCCTCCCCCTCACCACCGAACTCATTGATTATTTGAAGAAGGCTCGGGTCTTCACCAAGCTGGACCTCCGCGCGGGCTACAACAATGTCCGCATCAAAGAAGGCGACGAGTGGAAAGCGGCCTTTCGGACTCAGGAAGGCCACTTTGAGCCAACGGTGATGACCTTCGGACTCACGAACGCACCCGCTACGTTCCAGCGGATGATGAACGAGATATTCAAGGACATGCTGGATGTCATTGTGATTGTTTACCTCGACGATATCTGCATCTTTTCGGAGTCCGACGAGCTGCATGAAGAGCATGTGAAGGAGGTACTCCGCCGGCTCGAGAAATACGATCTATTCTGCAAGCCGGAGAAGTGTGAGTTCCACAAGGACTCTATTGAGTACCTTGGCATGATCATCAGTGCTGCAACAATCACCATGGACCCAAAAAAGGTCGAAGCGGTAGCGGACTGGCCGACACCGATGAAGGTGAAGGACATTCAGGCCTTCCTCGGGTTTGCCAACTTTTACCGCCGCTTCATCAAGGACTTCTCGAAGCTGGCGGGTCCGATGACCGAACTGCTTTGCAAGGATGCAGAGTGGCGATGGGAAGCCCGCCAGCAAGAGTCCTTCGACGGACTGAAGCAGCGGTTTGCGGATGCGCCGGTCCTAGCCATGCCCGACCTCGAAAAGCCCTTCATTCTCGAGTGTGATGCGTCGGACTTTGCTACCGGAGCGGTGTTGTCGCAGGTCGGTGAAGACGGTGACATCCACCCGGTTGCCTACTACTCCAAGTCGTTGGGAGAAGCGGAGAGGAACTACGAGATCCATGACAAGGAGTTGCTAGCCATTGTCCGCGCCTTGGACGAGTGGCGGCACTACCTCGAAGGATCACCGCACCGAATCGATGTGGTGTCGGACCACAAGAACCTAGTGTTCTTTGCCGAAGCCCGAAACCTCACCCGCCGCCAGGCGCGCTGGAGCTTGTTCCTCAGCCGCTTCGACTTCCTCATCAGACACCGACCCGGACGGCTTGGGGGGAAGCCCAACGCGTTATCCCGACGCAAAGGATTTGCGGCCGGACAGACCGGACAACACCAACAAGGTCCTGTTGGACACCAAGCGGCTCTATACGCTTGCCATGCGTCGGGGAATGGTCCGCTCGGACGGGGACATCGAGTTGTTGCAAAGGATTCGGGAATCGAAGAAGTGGGATGAGGAATTGGTGGAATCGATTGAGAAGTTGAAGGATGGGGCGCCTAGGGCGCTGGTTAATGACCTCGAGGAGTGAAACACCAAAGACGGACTTCTGCTGTACCGCGGCAAGGTCTATGTACCGCAGGACGAGGAAATCCGCCGGGATATCGTGAAGTTACACCATGATTCCCTTCCGGTCGGACATCCAGGGCGGTGGAAGACCTACGAGCTGGTGAGCCGGAACTATTGGTGGCCAGGCATGTCGGCCTTCGTAGAGCGGTATGTGTCCGCTTGTGATACCTGCATTCGGACCAAGAACATACCGCAGCGGCCGGTCGGCCCCCTACAGCCCAACGAAGTACCGGACGGTCTGTGGCAAGTGATTTCTTGTGATTTTATTACACAGTTGCTACCGTCCGGCGAGTATGATGCTATCTTCGTGGTAGTAGACCGACTGACGAAGCAGGCCCACTTCATACCGACGACGTCCGACATTGACTCTGCGCGGACGGCGGACTTGTTCATTTCGGAGGTGTGGAAACACCATGGAACACCGCGCAAAGTCATTTCGGACCGCGGCACACAGTTTGTGTCCCGCTTCATGAAGGCGGTCTTACACCGACTGGGTATTGAGGGTGCTACCTCGACGTCCTTCCATCCGCAGACCGACGGACAGACCGAGCGGGTGAACCAGGAGCTCGAGCAGTACCTGCGGGCATTCACCGATGTCCGACAGGAGAACTGGGCGGACTTATTGCCCATGGCCGAATTCGCTCACAACACCCGCGCGCACTCGGCCACTAGGATGTCTCCTTTCGGACTTCTGTATGGATACGACCCAGAGTTCACAATTGTGCCCAGTACCGGCCTTTCGACGGTACCGGCCGCGGACGAGCGTCCCCACTTGCCAGCCGGCCCCCACCCAATGCTGGCCTCAAGGGTTGGGAGCGCGCTCTTAGAGCAGTCCCCCTGAGCGTCCAGACCTACCTCGAGAAGGCGCTTGCTGATTCCTCAGCAGCAAACCTCACCAACACGCAGATTGCAATGGTTGCAGCAGAGTGCACGGGTAACATCCTCGGGGTGCTCAACGCCGCTCTAGCGACAGTAATGCGTGCACAAGGAGCAGACGCCAACTCCGCCGACGCAGTGGAAATTGCTAGGACCGCCTTCAATGCCTATGCTGCTCGTCTCAAGAGCACCGTCCTCCCCTTCCCATCTTTCCCAGAACCCACCCCACCCCCAAGGGCCCCCTCCCCAGAGATCGTTGCGCTCACTGAGAAACATGACGCGCCTCTCAAATGAAGTGGCCTCTCTCTCCAGGCAAATGCAGGCTGTTGTTGACCGACCGGCGCCGCGCCCAGTCCGGGCACCAGCACCAGCACCAGCACCAGCACCACCCACCCAACAGGCCCAACCGACGGCCCCTGCCACCTATGCGCAGGTGGCAGCCATTCCGGTTTCCCTCCCCCCCCCTCAGCAACAGTATCACGCGGGTGCAGCTCCCGGGCCTAAACAGCCGAAGAAGCAGCGCCAACCACCCCCTCCACCCAAGGTGTATGCTAAGGACCCTACCCTGGTGTACACCCCCAAACACTACATCCAGACCGGCCAGAGGAAGTCAGGGGCTGCTTTGACAACAGCCGTTCGTGAGTTCTTCTCCTCACGCCCCACCGCTAACCATGTGACAGTGTTGTCTGCGGCATTCAATGTCAAAGGCAACATTGTTTGCACCTTTTCTTCTAAGCCCGCACTACCCGCCGGAACCTCGGTGGATTCCACCCTGGACATTCATGCCCAGGCCCTTGGGACCCACCTGACCCAGCACTGTTACGTAGGGACACCACCGGCCGACAAGCCCATTGTCCTCACCCACTCCCGGGTGCGCCCCCGCTCGACACTTCGGATCTCCATGGTCCCTACCAGAGACCCATATGTCTCCAGTGGAGCGGCTTACTCAGCGGCTACCCTTTTGGAAGAGATCAGGGCTAACCCTGCTCTCAAGGGCCTTGAGTTTACTAACCCCCCTCACTTTGCATGCAGACCGGACAGACTCGCAGACCCCAAATTGGAGTACTGCCCGGTTTCATTCTCCTTTGTAGATCAGAGCGGCGAGACACGCGCGAGGCTCCTCAAGAAGCCCCGGGTCTGGCTCTTCGTCAACCAACTCCGACTCTCTGTGCCTCCAGTGCGCCCAGCATTTGCACAATGCACCAGGTGCCAGGCGTTGGGTCACACGTCCAAGGGCTGCAAGGCCCAACCAGCTTGTGCTGTTTGCGGTGGCAGACACCACACCCCCCAACACCGGTCCAGATGCCCCAAGTGTGCTGAAAATGCCACACCCGCGGGGCAGGACTGCCCACACTCCCCATACTGCATCAACTGCAAGGGTGACCACGAGGCTACCTCCGAAGACTGCCCCAAGCGGAAGAAGTATGCACCACCACCAGCCGATGACGATGACGAGTCTGACGGCGCCAACAACTCAAACATGGAAGCAGAGTAATGATTGACGCCCTTCGCGTCCTTCAGTGGAACGCTGCCCGCTCACTTGCAGCGATTCATTCCCTTCTCCCCATTCTTGCTGACAATTCCCAACCCCCACACCTTCTTTTGATACAGGAGCCCCCTTGGTATCAGATTGGTTCCCAACCCTCACTTTCCGACCCAGAGGGGACACCAGTACTCAATGTCCCTTCCATTCCCGGTTACACACCCTGCCTTCCGCCGGCCACCCGCCCGCGAGTGGTCACTTACGTTTCGCGCAACCTCCCACCCTCAGCATGGTCTATTGTTGGTGCTGCCTCCCAGGGCACCGACGTGCTCACCATTGAAGTGTGTTCCACACAAACAGTGAGGATCTGCAACTACTATGGAATGCATCCGCCAGACCGCGCAGAAGCCACCCCCAGATACCCAGGTGAGTCCTTTCTTCTTGGACTTGACCCGGCAGTTGCCGCGTCCCTCACAGTGGCTGGCGACTTTAACCGGTGCCACCACTCTTGGTCCGACCTCCCTTGCCCCCGGGCAGAGTCGAATAAGGCCCAGGCTCTGGATGATTTCTTTCGGATGCATGGCCATTCACCTGCTCACCTCCCAGATGTAGACACACATCCTAGGGAGGGTGGGGCGCGCTGTCCCATTGACATGGTATGGGCAGCACCCGCCGTTCCGGCGGAGTTAGTGATGGACACATTCACTAGCTCCCCCTCCCCACTCTCTGACCACACCGTCCTCACTTGGTTGGTTCCGGTTGGGCCCTTTGTCCATCCCCCTCGCCCCCCTCGCGTCACAAACGAGGACCAGGATGAGTGGTGCGATGTGGCATACCCTCTTTTGAAGGTGGCATTTGCGCTGCCTGCTACTAACATTCCAGAACTTGATCTCAAAGCGGAGGCCATTCAGCAGGCCATGGTCACTGCTATGGAGGCGATCACCAAACCTCGCAAGCCCTCAAAGTCGGAGGTGCCATGGTGGACACCAAAGTGCACCGCCGCGCTTGCATCCATCAAGGCCGCCACTACTGCCCGTCTGAGGAGTGCTGCCGTCCGGGCCTTTAAGGCTTCAACTCGGGCGGCTAGGCGCTCTTTCTACTCGGAGCAAGTAGCTAAGGCAGAGCCTGCTACCATTTGGAACTGGGCCAAGCGTGGCCTGGGCATCCGACCAACACCTGTGCCCTCACTCCGGCGTCCGGATGGGACCTTCACCCAGACTGAGGAAGAGAAAGGTGAGTTGTTTCGTTCAACATACTTTCCACCACCTCCCCCCCTACCGGCAGGTGGTCTCGGGCCACTCCCCCGCCTTCGGCGGGTGCGCCACCCATACTCTACAAAGAGATGGATGATGCACTAACCGGTACTTCCAACTTGTCGGCTCCGGGGCCCTCTGGTGTTGGGTATCGCCCCCTTAAATGGGTGGTGTACTCATATGCTAATGAGGTGCTGGCGCTTTTCAACGACTGCTTGCGCTTGGGGCACCACCCCAAGTGTTGGCGGGCGGCAAAGGTTGTCATGCTCAGGAAGCCCAACAAGAAGGACCCATTTTCCCCCCGTTCCTATCGTCCTATTACTCTTGAGGAGACCTTTGGGAAACTCCTTGAGAAGATTATTGCTAACCGGCTCCAGTATCTGGCTAACACCCAGAACTGGCTGCCCAAAAACCAGTTTGGGGGGCGTCAAGGACATTCTGTCTACGATGCTGCCCAGCGCCTCATTCAGCTTGTGGAGAAAGCGCAGTCAGACGGCTTAGTGTGTTCTGTCCTCGCGGTAGACATACAAGGCTTCTTTGACTCAGTGCACCCACACCACCTTCACCACCGTCTCTTGGAGTTAGGCTGCCCGCCAGACATGGCGGACTGGTGCCTCTCTTTCATGACCGGTCGGCAGGTTGCTATCTCAGTTGATGGCACCACCCTCCCTAGTGCCCAGAAACCGGACTTTGGGACGCCCCAGGGCTCTCCCATCTCACCCATTCTCTCCACTCTTTTTGCAGGTTCAGCCATCAAGCGGTTTCAGTTTGATGGATGCAACTTGCTTGCATACGTCGACGACCACCTTATTGTCATTGCCGGCCCCTCAGTTACGTCTAACTGCAGGAAGCTGGTACCAGCATACCACCAACTCAACTCCCACTTTCGTGACATTGGTCTCAAGATCGAAACCGCCAAAACCGAGCTTGCCCACTTTCATCCGCCGCGCCTTAAACATGGCTACCATGGTTGGGAAACCAAAGGCGTGCAGCTGGACCCAGACACTCTCATCAAGCCCTCCATCCCCCTGCGGTGGTTGGGCATCTGGTGGGACCCAGCACTTTTGTTTAAGCCCCATGTTGAGCGCATGCGCTCCAAGGGCCTCTCCACACTCGCGGCCATTCGCCTTCTCGCCAACACCGAGCGCGGCATGTCTGCCCTCCACCTTCGTCAGTTGTACTCGGCCTGCGTCCGCTCTGTTTTAACATGGGGCATTCCAGTGTGGTACACTGGCATCCGTCAGAAGGGCCTTGTAGCTCGTCTACAGTCGGTCCAGAACATTGCTTGCAGGTGGATCCTCGGGGTATACCGAGGCGCCTCACCGCTAAGCACCAATTTCCTTTGCTCTTTACCTCCTTTTCAATTTTATTTTACATATCTAAAGACTAACCATGCTCTTTGCCTTTGGCGCACTCCACATACTGTAGGTAGACGTAGGATTACTCCCTCACGGCGCCCTCGGCCTCTTTCCACTTCGCTACCGGCCCTTGTCCCTCATGTCCAACAGGTCCCTGCGTACACTCACCCTCCCTGGTCAGATCCTCTTCCCTTCGCAGGCGAGCGACTTGACTTCCGAGTCCCAGAAGGCACTGTTTCAGCTGAACTGCGCAAACAGCATGTAAACGATGCAATCAGTGCCTGCACCCCCTACTCTGTGCAAGTCTTCACAGACGGCTCCCGTTTAGAGCGCGGCTCAGGCTCAGCTATTGTGGCCATGCGTGGCCCACAGCGTCTGGCCTCCCGGCGCCTTGCCTCCCCCAAGATTGCTACCGCCACAGATGCAGAGATCTTCTCTCTTGCGTCTGCACCCGGGTGGGCTGCGCGGCACTTGCGCGCCCACCTCATGGAGGTCCCATCAGTCAATTTCCTTGCCGACTCACTCACTGCCTTGAGGCTATTTCGAAACTGGCCCTCAGCACCCGGCGCTCACCTCCTACAGCATTGGAAAGCAGGCGTTCAAACACTGCTTGACCTCAACCCAGACCTCCAAATCGTTTTCCAGTGGTGCCCTGGTCACTCGGGCGTACCCGGAAACGAGTGGGCAGATGAGGAAGCCAAGGAGGCAACTGCGTTGCCTCCCCTCACCTCCCCACCCTCCATCTCAGCACTTCGAGAGGTGAACACCCGCGATGCACATGCAAAGTGGGAGAAACTACTTGAGCGTCCCATGGCCTCCACCACTGATAAGTACCTTGCTATCTCTGGCCCACCCACTCGTCGCCCTCGTCGCCTCATGACGATGTCAACCGACCACCCACGCGCTGAGCTCACAGCAGTGGCTCAGGTACTTTGCTGCGCCGGTCCCTTTGGGGGTTACTGGATGCGCATGAGCGCAGACTACCGGACCCGGCATGGCCTGATCTCCTACTGTCGGTGGCACAACCACCCCCCCTGGCCAGCCCAGACGACCGCCCACATCCTTGGAGGGTGCGAGACATTCCGCCCCTGGATTGCGAAGGTCTGGCCAGATGACACCCCACTACCAGCTCACCACACAGAGTGGGCAGACGAAGCCCTTATGCCAGTCGTGCGCCGTTGGCTCAAAATCACCGGCCACCTCACCCGTCCCTCGGCTCGCTCCAATGCAGCCATTCGCCTTGCACTGGCGACCATGGAGCTTGACGGCCTCCCCACTGACCAGGATTCCTCACAACCCTCCGCGGGTATGTGAGACGTGCACTTGGACCTAGGACACAGGACTCGGACCCGGACCTTTTGGATTCCTTTGACGAGCTCCCACCTTTTCCCCCGAGCTCTCCTCCGCGTGAACGTGGGGAGTAGTCACCTTTCTCTTTTCTAAGCTTCGGTCATGTAGCCTTGACATGGGCAAAGCGATATGTATTCCGTTTCTCCTCCTCCATCTCATCTTCTTTAATAGGTAGCGTTTTCTCTTTACCGCCGCCTTCGGCGGCGGGCGCCACCCGCCCAGTTTCTTGCGATGCTTGATGACGGGCGCCTCTGTAGTAATAGTCATGTACTTAGTTACTCTGCAGGAATAATAAAGGAAAAAAAAAAAAAAAAAAAAAAAAAAAACCTCACAGATGCAGAGATCTTCTCTCTTGCGTCTGCACGGTTGGGCTGCGCAGCACTTGCGCGCCCACCTCATGGAGGTTCCATCAGTCATTTTCCTCGCTGACTCACTCTGTGCAAGTCATATGCAACATTGTAGGGTGGATTACTACTTGTAATATCAGTATACGTATGACATGTCCAAAACAAATATAACCTGTAGATTCCATCTGTACCCCAAACATGCATTTGGAATATGTTTAAGATACATATGATTGCTGTTTGGCATCATGTGCCTGACCTGTAAGCCTCCCGTAAAATTAAAAATGACCATTCTTTCTCAATATTGTAGGCTTAATATCAATTGAACACAAGCTCCGATTACCTTGAAACTTCGTAGGGTATACGTGGAACATATATACAGTTAATCAAAGCTAATATTACACATGTGGCACATATCAGAGTGCCTGTGGAGGCTGTGCAATTTTTGCATGCACACGTAAACGTAAAAGTGTGTTATTGACATCACCAGTGACCGTGTGACAGTTCTGGCTGCATATTCTTACTCCCCTTGTTAAATAGATCTATTTTGGCTATCTACACGCACCATTACATGCAGTAGAAGTGCAGTAATATAAATAACATTTAAATAAAAGAATAATCCACTGTGCTACATAAAGAGCCTCCCCCGCCATGATTGATGACTCTTTGAACTCTAGTACTATGCACTAATCGAATACCATCAAAATTTGCATCCCGGGGGTATCCCATTGGAGTGAAATGAGCCCGGTAGTATTAGCATGTCAACCAGAATGTGTTTTAACGCTTCTGGTATGTTCCTGGCTAGAATTACCTATATAGCTATCCAAAACGTGTTCAATATGCTCCTACTAATATAATCTGATTTTACTGTATTTTATATGCAGCCGGTAAGCCCAGGGAAAGCCTGCATATATGCACTCAAGTGCTAATATAATTATCTATTTTATGATGATTTTACCGCTTTAGGAAGGGCCCAGGGTGGCCCAGAACATCCTCGTACCCTATTTGGGCCGTCCCAATGCGTAGTTCCCACGCTAGAGCGAAGCGGCAGTGCCCCAGAATATTTTCTGATTTATTGGCTATTTTCGCGCTATTTTTGGATGCATATAGGGCCTGCAAAGGCTAATTTGAATTTATTCCCACGACCTCCTGAAGCGGTAACAGCTCCAGGTGACCTGGAACCTGCCGGACCTCAGGGTCCTAGACCCTGATGTGCCTCAAATGCCAAAATAAGCGGAAATTATGAAATTCTGATTTATTACAGCATGCTGTCAATCAGCAGTGCCTGGACACTATAAATAGCTCAAAAAAGCGGTAGGTATACAAATGCATTAATCTATTATCCAGTGCTATATTCCCATTACAGATTGCAGACCTAGTATATCTAGATGCTCAGTAAGGCTATAATGCATTAGACAGCATTTGCTGTAGAGAATACAATAAGTGTTATACAGCAAAGCTGTATTTCATTCAATCAGATAGCTGGCAGCAGTGGCTGATAAGCCCATTGTCCTCACCTACTGCCAGGTTCGCCCCCGCTCGACCCTTTGGATCTCTATGGTTGCTACCAGGGACCCATATGTCAAGAGCGGTGCGTGTCACTCAGAGGCTTTCTTGTT
Source organism: Trichaptum abietinum (assembly GCA_910574555.1). Lineage (NCBI taxonomy): Eukaryota > Fungi > Basidiomycota > Agaricomycetes > Hymenochaetales > Trichaptaceae > Trichaptum > Trichaptum abietinum. The sequence continues at coordinate 2,479,680 of CAJTBE010000010.1, read as the reverse complement.
GGAAGAGATCAGGTCTAACCCTGCTCTTCGGAACCTTGAGTCTACTAACCCCCCTCACTATGCATGCAGGTGTCACGACCACACTTTTACCTCAACATCCTAATCAGGAAGACGGACTACCGACAAGTACCGCGCGGCCCGACTACCGCCGAACCGCACTTGTCCGGTATTACCTCAATACCCCAATAAGGAAACCGTATTACCAACACACCACCGCACGGTCCGACAAGCACAAAGACCGCCCGTGTCTAATTGAGCACATGTTCAACACATGTTCGCAGGGATATCACACCAATATCTCTGCTCATTGGTCCAGGTCACAGACCAATACTAACCAGACAATACGACTAACAAACTAGGTACATGTCACGACCACACTTTTACCTCAACATCCTAATCAGGAAGACGGACTACCGACAAGTACCGCGCGGCCCGACTACCGCCGAACCGCCCTTGTCCGGTATTACCTCAATACCCCGATAAGGAAACCGCATTACCGACACACCACCGCTTGGTCCGACAAGCACAAAGACCGCCCGTGTCTAATCAAGCACATGTTCAACACATGTTCGCAGGGATATCACACCAATATCCCTGCTCATCGGTCCAGGTCACAGACCGATACTAACCAGACAATACGACTAACAAACTAGGTACACTGATTAACACATATCAGACACCGACCCGGAACACCGACAACACATGGCTCCGGATCATCAAGTACCGATCAGTACCGCAACACCGCAAGGCACACACGCGGCACGTATGTCACGAACCCGCAGGCCGCTCACGACCGGTGACCCACTCGGCCTCTCCCCTCTATTCTTTCTTACTTGCCTTGCTGCTCACATGCGACTGCTGCATTTGTATTATCCCCGCGAGGCTGCCTCGCGGTATACTATTCCTCACTTACCTTTCTCTAACCCCGATTTGGCTTACGATCGGTACACCATTCTATCAACAATGTACAAACAAGTCTCAACCTATAAGTTCGATACATGTATCGTAGTATAGCTTCGACTCAAATATCACAAGTCCTAGGGTATCAATACGATACTAGGCCGTTGAGCTCCACCAGACCTATTGTCCGACATTACACCGCGCGACTCGCGGTCGGGATCGACTTATCCCGGTCTTACTCTTATTTCACCGACTTCTCTCTCTGCGGACTACGTCCGCCTCGTTCTATCTATTAAGGCTCTCCCCACAGCCTGTCTCCGTGAGTCCTTGCTTGCGTCTCAAGCTAACCTATCTATTTCCATTTAAGAGCCCCTTTACCGACGTCGGTACTCAACACCGACTGTCGGTGTTAGGTCTGAAAGCCCGGTCTGACAGTATATTTGAGTCCTTCCCACACGGACAGGCTCGATGACCAGTCAACTAGAGGTTTCAACTGTAAACTCTCCTGGTCCATCCACTAACCCTTCATCGAACAGCGGGCAAGAGATACTCTATACTCATCTCACTGCCCCGACGATTTCCGCCACCATGCAGACTACGCCGCAAGATCAACTCGGCGGAGTACCGCCCACTCCAACTGCTCCCCGCCCCGATCACCGCGCGCATGACTTTCCAGGCATGCACCCCGAGGCTGGACCAACCAACACCGCCCCTTCTCCTTTTCTCCCGGCCTTGGGAAGCGACTACGTTACGCACCGCAATACCGACGAACAAGCCCGACGCTTGCAGTCTAACCTCGACTCTCTGCGTAACATGACCCCCGACAGGTCTATGGATCAAACGCGCATACAAAACATCTTTTCTATAAGACCGCAATCTACACCAGCTAACCTTTCTAACCCACTCTCCAATTCCCAAGCCAGATACGCTCGAATGTCGGTACCCATTCCTCAACTTCGAGAAATCCCCGAAGTATTGGAACCCTTGCGGTCATTTCGATACTCCCCCCATACTTCGGAACACCGACCTCAAATTCCGACCACCCCTCAGTCCCCGGTGCACGTCGCTACTGGCATACCTCGAACTCAACCTACACCGACTTACAACACGACGTTTGAAGGCCCTTACGAGCATACTCACCAGAGTTCGATGTCATCTCAACACCAGTTCGACCCTTGGCGGCAGGTCGACTATCCTCCTATGACCGAACCCCGCCAGCCCCAGATGACCGCGGGACATTCCTATTATTCATACTCTACTAACCCCGCTTTATACACTCAGCCCGACCCCCAGTCAATACCGTATCAGCCTACGCACCAGCAATCCTACTATCAGTACAACCCGACCATACCCCGTTCCATCGCCCCAATACCGCCAGATTACCGCACTTTCGACACATCCCGCCTACCCCCAGGATACATCCCATCCTCCGCACTCCCTACGAATCAGCGGTACTACCCAGATCCCAAGACGTATCAAACCTACGCACCTCCGCCATTACCGACTATGCTCTCCGACAACCAAGCGGCACCAACCCCGCCAGCACCGGCCCACATCAGCCAGGTATCATCACAGTCGGATATGCGCGATATCCCGCTGCTTCAACCATCACCGCACCGCTCCCATCAGGGGATGGCGCACAGTCAGCCATTGACTGAACACGACCTCATGGGTACACCCAGAGAGCACGTTTTACATACTAACCCCACCCCGACAGCTAATCGGTCTTTCTCTCAACCACCGCCTCCTACGGAGTCCCGACACGCATTACCGCAACCGACTCCCCATACCGAATACTATCATCCTCCAACCTCTTCCCACCAACCGTTACAAGGAGGACGACCACCGCCTTCCCATCACGGTCCACCTAGCGGACCGCCTAGTGGATCGCCTGAAGGATCTCCTGACGGACCTCCTGGAAGACCGCCTCACGGTTACTACCCTCCACCCCCTGGAGGACCCCCCCCAGGACCACCGCACGGTTATCCCGGTGGACCCCCTGACGGTCCACCCGGCGGACCAGGTGGACCAGGCGGACACTACTACGGACCACCGCCACCACCCCCGCCTCAGCAATATCCGCAGCCTTATGCGCAGTACCCGCAGCCGGTTTATCCACCACCGCCAACGCCGACGCGACATACCCGACCTCCCAAGTACAGCCCACCTGAACCATTGGGCAACCCAAAGGGCAAGGATGGTCGAGAGCAGGTACGTCGTTTCGTAACTGCACACCTACAAATTTTCTATGTCGATCCGGGTGCATTCCCCGACGACCGCACCCAAGTTGCCTATGCGGCAACTAACCTTCGCGAAGGACCGCTGACATGGTGGGGCGGGATCTTATCCCAAATCCCCGAACATCCCATGCTCAGTGACTGGGCTCTCTTCGTACAAGAGTTAAACGCTTGTTTCGGAGATCCCCAGTTCCAAATCACCGCACAAGACAAGATGCTCTATGTCTATATGCGCGATGATCAAACGATCCAATCCTATAACACTACCTTTGACAGTTATGCCTATGATTCGGGTTTCAACGACACCGCATTAGCGGCACAGTACTACCGCGGCCTTGCTCCCCGCATCAAGAACAACCTCGCCCTCATAGGCCGACCCACCAGCTATCAACAAGTCAAGCATACCGCTATGGAGGCCGATCATCGACACTGGCAAAGGGAGTATGAGAAAAGACAGGAAGCACGGTTCTATCCACGTCGTACTTACCCTTCACAGACTCCCAACGCACCGGCGGTACCCCGCACTACCGACAGACCGACTACCGACACACGCAACACCGACCAACGCGGCAATCTTGCCGAACGAGCCCGCCGTATGCGCGAGAACCTATGTCTCCGCTGCGGCAAGGCAGGTCACGTTGCGAAGGACTGCCCAACACGGGTTGCAACAGGTCGCATGACTATCCAAGTCGGACCTGACCCAGACGATATTACCGTCGAGGAGGATCTATCCAGCGCGATCCTGGAAGACGAAGAGGAAGAGGATCAGGATCCACCGACGACCTCCGACGATCAGGAAAACTCTTGATCGATCCTGAGGACCTACTGCTACCGCAGGATCGAGATCTTCTCGAAGGCAGACCTCCGCTCGACTTTTCCTATCTCCGCGCATCTATTTCCGCTAACGCTTTTTATCTCAATCTTTCTATTCCTTCTATTTCGAAAGACCCGATTCGGGCACTTATAGATTCCGGAGCGTCGGACAATTTTATCCACGCTTCTTTATTCCCCGACAACTCCCCGCTTGTCGAATCCCTCACTAGCCCGATTCTCCTTCAGCTATTCGACGGCACACCGACTTCGGCAGGCCCCATCACACGGCGGACTTCCCTCACCGCCACCCTGCCGACAGGCGATCTTCAACAGATCGACTTCCTACTAACCACACTTCATCCATATGCACAGATTGTCCTCGGCTTCCCCTGGCTGACCGCCAACAATCCCCGCATCGATTGGCAACGCCAATCGCTCAAGTTTCCCGCACCCCACTCACCCCGCATCCCTGTCGAAGATCAAGCAATCTTAGACACCGTTCAAGGCCGCGCAACCGGCACCGACTCTGCCCACGCATGCCGCCCAACCGGCACTACTCCCACCACCCAATCACAATACCCTGACATCAAGATCATCAATGCCGACGCCTTTACACTCCTCAGAAACCAAGGCACTCCATGCTTCGCAGTTGCACTCTCTGCAATTATGACCGACACAACACCGACCCCGCCAGTCATGTCCGACACCGAACGCAAAACGTTCGAGGAGATTGTTCCTCCTGAATATCACGATTATGCTGACGTCTTCTCCAAAGAAGAAGCTGATATTCTACCTCCTCACAGACCTTACGATCATGCTATTGATTTAGAGGACGGCAAAACACCGCCGTATGGCCCCATCTACTCCCTGTCCGAAATCGAACTCAAGGCCCTCCGCGAGTACATTGACGACAACCTCCGCAAGGGTTTTATTCGCCCTTCCAACTCCCCATCAGGGGCACCGATTCTTTTCGCCAAGAAGAAAGACGGCTCTCTCCGCCTCTGCATCGATTACCGCGGCCTTAACCGCATTACCCGCAAGAACCGCTACCCGCTACCGCTCATCAACGACTTACTCGACCAGCTCAAGAAAGCCAAGGTCTTTTCGAAAATCGACCTTCGAGCGGGCTACAACAATGTCCGAATTGCCGCGGGACACGAATGGAAGACCGCTTTTCGGACAAGGTACGGTTCATTCGAATATCTTGTTATGCCCTTTGGCATGACAAACTCCCCCGCCACTTTTCAACACTTCATGAACGATATATTTCGAGATATGACCGATCACTTCGTCATAATCTATTTGGACGATATTCTCATTTTTTCTTTTGATCTTTCTAAACACCGGGAGCACGTCCGCCTGGTACTTCAACGTCTCCGCGAGCATAATCTGCACGCGAAGACGGAGAAGTGTTCATTTCACACCGATACCGTCGAGTATCTCGGGTTTATTGTATCCACCAAGGGTGTCGCTATGGACCCCGCCAAAACCCGAGTCGTCGATGAATGGCCGACCCCTCGAAATGTCAAGGAAGTCCAATCCTTTCTGGGCTTTGCGAACTTCTATCGGAGATTCATCGACGAGTACTCACGGATCGTAAAACCCCTTACAAACCTTACCCGCAAAGATACCCCTTTCCGGTGGTCGGACGATGCGCAAAACGCATTTGACCGACTCAAGAAAGCCTTCTCCCAAGCACCGCTCCTTTCTCATTTCGATCCCTCTGACCCTCTCATACTTGAGACCGACGCTTCGGACTTTGCCATTAGCGGCATTTTGTCCCAAATCAAAGCGTCGGACAACGACCTCCATCCCCTTGCTTTTCATTCTAGATCTATGACCCCCGCCGAACGCAACTACGACATCCATGACAAGGAGCTACTCGCCATAATCGACTGCTTCTATCACTGGCGGCAATACTTAGAAGGCGCGCAACACTGCACCGAGGTCTTCTCCGATCACGAAAATCTCAAGCACTTCCGCACCAAACGCACCCTCAATCGCCGCCAGACCCGCTGGTCTGAGTTTATCGAACCTTTCGACTTCAACATCCGGCACCGATCCGGCAAACTCGCCCGCAAACCCGATGTCTTCACCCGCAGGCGCGATGTATACCCGCGAGGAGAGGACCGCGCAGAGTCCGAACCTCTGGCACAAGCCATCCTCGGACCTCACCGGTTTCTCGCCAATGCGATCATCGACTCTTCAGTCATTGCAACACAGATCGAAGCGGGACTCGCAACTGATCCGCTGGCTCAGGCCAAACTAGCAGACATCACCGACGGAACACCGACACTATTTTCTGTCGACACTGACGGTCGTCTTCTCTATGACAATTGCCTCTATGTTCCTGACTCAAACGATCTACGACTACTAATTGTTCAGACTCATCATGATCATAGCTTAGCAGGCCACCCAGGAACCCGCAAAACGATCCAACTCATCAAACGCCGCTACAACTGGCCGCGCCTCGACAAGTTCGTATCGGACTTCACCAAGTCATGCCCCGACTGCAAACGAGCCAAGTCCATACGACACAAGCCATTTGGTCCACTCCGCTTCCTCCCCATCCCCGATCGGCCTTGGTCGTCCATCTCCATGGACTTTATCGAAGGACTACCGCCCAGTGACGATTTCGACTCTATTCTTGTGGTGGTTGACCGCCTTACGAAAATGGCACTCTTCATTCCAACCCACAAGAATGTCTCAACACCGCAACTCGCTACGCTGTTTCTCCGCCACGTATTTTCGAAACACGGTATTCCCGACGACATCATCTCCGACCGCGGTCGACACTTCGTTTCCCGATTCTGGTCCTCACTATGCGACTCACTAGGTATCAAGTCAAACCTTTCCACCGCGTACCACCCCGAAACCGACGGTCAGACCGAACGCATCAACCAGATACTCGAACAGTACCTGCGCATATACATCAACTATCAACAGGACAACTGGATCGACCTGTTGCCGCTTGCGGAGTTCGCATACAACAACAACACTCACTCCGCTACCGCTGTTTCACCGTTCTTTGCTAACAAGGGATTCCACCCCAAGCTAACCATAAACCCCCATACTTCATCCTCCCTTTTAGCCGATCAGGTTGCGACCGACCTGAAGGACCTCCATACGTACCTCCGTGAGCAACTCCGCCACACAATCACCCAGTACCAACACGCTACCGCAAATCGCCGATCACCGATCCCGCCCTTCAAAGTCGGTGATCTTGTTTGGCTCGATACGAGAAACATCCGCACACGCCGCCCCATGAAGAAGCTCGACCACAAGCGCATCGGCCCTTACCCAATCACCGAAGTCGTCTCAACCCATGCATGCCGCCTCGGTCTTCCCCTCGAACTCAAGGCCATTCACAATGTGTTCCATGTATCCCTCTTAGAGCCTCACACACCGAACCCGTTCCCCGCACGTCACGAAGACCCTCCCCCACCTGTGGAGGTAGACGACAGCTTAGAATATGAAGTCGCAGAAATACTGGACTCTAAGTATGACAAGCGGCGGAAAAAACTGATCTATACCGTTCTATGGCAGGGATACCCCGACCCAACATCCGAACCGGCGGACAACCTGGCTAACGCCGCAGAACTCGTAGACGAATACCATTTACGATACCCCGACAAGCCTGGTCCCCATAACATCCGCTAAGTTCATTACAAAGTCATATACGACTCACACCCGTTTCGCTTTTGCCTTTTAACCTTTGCCATGCTTCTACTTCCATTCTCACACTTCCATGACGTTTCAACAACGTTTTAACCTATTAAGCTTCACCGCTATTAAAAGACCGACCCATTTGGCGGTCATCTCCGCTTCACCGCTCGTTTCAACACGAGTCCGAACCCGTTTTTTTAATCTCACTTCACTCATAACAAGACCGATCCATTTGGCGGTCATCTCCGCTTCACCGCTCGTTTCAACACGAAGTCCGAACCCGTTTTTTTAATCTCACTTCACTCATAAAACACAGTAAAACACTTCATTGTCCGATTGGTGTCATACTAATTAAAACAAGAAAAAACAAGAAAAAACAAAGCGCATTGGCGCATATATACTAATAAAAAACACCGCTACACTGCCTTCCCCTTCCTCTTTTTTGTAGCGGCCGTCTCAACCCTCTGCCGTTTTCTTGTCGGCACTTCATCCACCGCCTCCACCTCCTCCACATCCGAATCCAACTCCATCGGGTCCTCCCCGCCGGTCGTCGACGAACCCACATCCGATCCCTTCTTGCGGGCCGCCAACTTCTTCATCCCATCGAGGGCCTGCGCCATCCCGACCTGCAACCCCTCGAAGTCCGCAATCAGCCGCCCATACTCCTCGGAGGTTGTCGGCGAGCGCGGACCATCGGACTCCGACGCACCCAAATCATCGTCCTCGTCCTCGTCCTCGTCGCGCGCGGCACCTGGCAATGGAAACAAAACAGGTTCATCACCGCGACCCCAAAAAGAACCCTGCCCGTTGATGATACGGTGGTAAGACAACCCACCTTGGCGGACAGTCGTCTCAGCCCTTGCTAGGGCATCGGCGAACTCCTCCTTCGTCATCTTCGCCCACCCACACTTTTTTTTGGCGGCCATACAGGCCGCACACGACACCGTCTTCTCCGACCTCATGCGCATCACGCAGTCCACCCCGGACTTTGCGCACAGGTCGCACCGAAGATAGGGCGGCATCGTCGTCCCCTACACAAATATATCAGTAAGCTCCTACTACACTAAAACACCGACACTTACCTTCCCAGCAACTGCCGCCACCACCTCAGCCAACCCCGCAACCGCCGCCTCAGCCTTCACCTTCACCAACGACTTCTTCACCTCCTTCACCGACGGCACCTCCACCGACATCATGCTCTTCTTCGATCGCAGCGGGGGCTGACTTGCTGTTGCTGTTGCTGTTGCTGTTGAGGAGCCAACCGCTCGCCGACCGGCCACCTTCACCTCGGTGACCCCCGAAGTACGGGGCATGAGCTGCCCACTCGACTCACCCGCCCCCAGGACCGACGATGTCTTCTTCCTGGGACCCCGGGTGGGTGTTGTTGCTGCTGTTGCTGTTGTTGCTGTTGTTGCTGTTGTTGCTGTTGAGGCGGTGTTCACACCGCGAACCCCCGCACGACCTAAAAAAGAGAACACAACCCATTAGCTACCACTGACTGCTCCAGATACACCGACATAAAGACTTACCGACACGCGGCACCGCTGCCGTCCTCAACTCCGCCACCGAAGGGTCCAGACCATCTATACCGAACTCATTTGCAAACCCATTCCATGGCAAATCAGTCCGTTCGACGACCGAGTTGAAATTATCACCGTACGCAACCCAGTTCGGCACCAAACCGACCCAGGTCCTCTCCCGCCGCACGTACTCCTGAACCCACGGGCCCAAGAGCACCGTGACCACTGACCACGACGCCGGGCCAGCTTGGTGCTGCAGCACCAGCTACCAGTACACCGATTAGACAATGTCAAGAACAAAATACCGCGAACACTCACATATGCGCGCGCAAGGCGCAGGCGATGCCGCTCTGGGGCCCACTGGGGCTCCGCCGACGCCGCCGGGAACCCGTCCAGCGAGGACACCAAGCCATCCGCCAACTGGCGGTACGCACCGTCGAAGACGGTGTTGAACATGTGCACCATCGGTGCACGAGCGGGGTTATCTTGTTTTGAGGGCGACATGAGAGCAAATGACAAAAGACGAACTAACTTGAATACTGACCTCACCAGGTACACCGCACCCTTTTTATAGGGACCCGACCTCGTTTTTTCGCGGCGACCGCAGCCCACTAACCAGCTCATCACCTCACCGCGCACCACAATCCCCGCCTAACCCCTACCAGCGCCCACAACGACATCATACCCCTGCCTCAACGGGGTTCGGCAGTCGAAGGGGGAGCTACTGTCACGACCACACTTTTACCTCAACATCCTAATCAGGAAGACGGACTACCGACAAGTACCGCGCGGCCCGACTACCGCCGAACCGCCCTTGTCCGGTATTACCTCAATACCCCGATAAGGAAACCGCATTACCGACACACCACCGCTCGGTCCGACAAGCACAAAGACCGCCCGTGTCTAATCAAGCACATGTTCAACACATGTTCGCAGGGATATCACACCAATATCCCTGCTCATCGGTCCAGGTCACAGACCGATACTAACCAGACAATACGACTAACAAACTAGGTACACTGATTAACACATATCAGACACCGACCCGGAACACCGACAACACATGGCTCCGGATCATCAAGTACCGATCAGTACCGCAACACCGCAAGGCACACACGCGGCACGTATGTCACGAACCCGCAGGCCGCTCACGACCGGTGACCCACTCGGCCTCTCCCCTCTATTCTTTCTTACTTGCCTTGCTGCTCACATGCGACTGCTGCATTTGTATTATCCCCGCGAGGCTGCCTTGCGGTATACTATTCCTCACTTACCTTTCTCTAACCCCGATTTGGCTTACGATCGGTACACCATTCTATCAACAATGTACAAACAAGTCTCAACCTATAAGTTCGATACATGTATCGTAGTATAGCTTCGACTCAAATATCACAAGTCCTAGGGTATCAATACGATACTAGGCCGTTGAGCTCCACCAGACCTATTGTCCGACATTACACCGCGCGACTCGCGGTCGGGATCGACTTATCCCGGTCTTACTCTTATTTCACCGACTTCTCTCTCTGCGGACTACGTCCGCCTCGTTCTATCTATTAAGGCTCTCCCCACAGCCTGTCTCCGTGAGTCCTTGCTTGCGTCTCAAGCTAACCTATCTATTTCCATTTAAGAGCCCCTTTACCGACGTCGGTACTCAACACCGACTGTCGGTGTTAGGTCTGAAAGCCCGGTCTGACAGTACACTGATTAACACATATTAGACACCGACCCGGAACACCGACAACACATGGCTCCGGATCATCAAGTACCGACCAGTACCGCAACACCGCAAGGCACACACGCGGCACGCACATCACAAACCCGCAGGCCGCTCACGACCGGTGACCCACTCGGCCCTTGCCCTCTATTCTTTTTTTACTTGCCTTGCTGCTCACATGTGATTGCTGCATTTGTATTATTCCCGCGAGGCCGCCTCGCGGCATACTATTCCTCATTTACCTTTCCCTAACCCCGATTTGGCTTACGATCGGTATACCATTCTATCAACAATGTACAAACAAGTCTCAACCTATAAGTTCGATACATGTATCGTAGTATAGCTTCGACTCAAATATCACAAGTCCTAGGGTATCAATACGATACTAGGCCGTTGAGCTCCATCAGACCTATTGTCCGACATTATACCGCGCGACTCGCGGTCGGGATCGACTCATCCCGGTCTTACTCTTATTTTCATCGACTTCTCTCTCTGCGGACTACGTCTGCCTCGTTCTATCTATTAAGGCTCTTCCCACAGCCTGTATCCATGAGTCTTTGCTTGCGTCTCAAGCTAACCTATCTATTTCCCTTTTAAGAGCCCCCTTTACCGATGTCAGTACTGAACACCGACTGTCGGTGTTAGGTCTGAAAGCCCGGTCTGACAGTATATTTGAGTCCTTCCCACACGGACAGGCTTGATGAAAAGTCAACTAGAGGTTTCAACTGTAAACTCTCCTGGTCCATCCACTAACCCTTTGTCGAACAGCGGGCAAGAGATACTCTATACTCATCTCACTGCCCCGACGATTTCCGCCACTATGCAGACTATGCCGCAAGATCAACTCGGCGGAGTACCGCCCACTCCAACTGCTCCCCGCCCCGATCACCGCGCGCATGACTTTCCAGGTATGCACCCCGAGGCTGGCCCAACCAACACCACCCCTTCTCCTTTTCTCCCGGCCTTGGGAAGCGACTACGTTACGCATTGCAATACCGACGAACAAGCCCGATGCTTACAGTCTAACCTCGACTCTCTGCGTAACATGACCCCCGACAGGTCTATGGATCAAACGCGCATACAAAACATCTTTTCTATAAGACCGCAATCTACACCAGCTAACCTTTCTAACCCACTCTTCAATTCCCAAGCCAGATACGCTCGAATGTTGGTACCCATTCCTCAACTTCGAGAAATCCCCAAAGTATCGGAACCCTTGCGGTCATTTTGATACTCCCCCCATACATCGGAACACCGACCTCAGATTCCGACCACCCCTCAGTCCCCGGTACACGTTGCTACTGGCATACCTCGAACTCAACCTACACTGACTTACAACACAACGTTCGGAGGCCCTTACGAGCATACTCACCAGAGTTCAATGTCCTCTCAACACCAGTTCGACTCTTGGTGGCAGATCAACTATCCTCCTATGACCAAACACCGCCAGCCCCAGATGACCGCGGGACATTCCTATTATTCATCCTCTACTGACCCCGCTTTATACACTCAGCCCAACCCCCAGTCAATACCGTATCAGCATACGCACCAGCAATCCTACTATCAGTACAACCCGACCATACCCCGTTCCATCGCCCCAATACCGCCAGATTACCGCACTTTCGACACATCCCGCCTACCCCCAGGATACATCCCATCCTCCGCACTCCCTACGAATCAGCGGTATTATCCAGATCCCAAGACATATCAAACCTACGCACCTCCACCATTACCAACTATGCTCTCCGACAATCAAGCGGCACCAACCCCGCCAGCACCAGCCCACATCAGCCAGGTATCGTCACAGTCGGATATGCGCGATATCCCGCTGCTTCAACCCTCACCGCACTGCTCCCATCAGGGGATGGCGCACAGTCAGCCATTGACTGAACGCGACCTCATGGGTACACCCAGAGAGCATGTTTTACATACTAACCCCATCTCGACAGTTAATCAGTCTTTCTCTCAACCCCCACCCCCTACGGAGTCCCGACACGCATTACCGCAGCCGACTCCCCATACCGAATACTATCATCCTTCAACCTCTCCCCACCAATCGTTACATGGAGGACGACCACCGCCTTCCCATCACGGTCCACCTAGCGGACCGCCTAGTGGATCGCCTGAAGGATCTCCTGACGAACCTCCTGGAAGACCGAGCCGTACCAACTAATAATCTGTAGAACTGCCCGATAGTTATCGAAAGCCTTTCTCAGAGTTATCGACGATAAGCAAATATTGATGTTTTGGGCTGCACGGCAGCTTGATGCCGGGGTGCCATGTCCCGGCACCACTCGGCAGCCTTCTCGCGTCAGGCACCAGGCTGTATTGCCAAATACAGCCCGGTTTTGATCACTGGCTCATTTGCTTTTTAATAATTTCAATTTTGGGGCCCTGCCCCTGGTAATTTAAAATAAGATAGACTACATCTAGATGCAAAGGTAAATCTTTTTATATTGTAATATGATGCAATCATTAATTTACAATCAACTTAGCGACAGCATCGCGAAGCGCCGGCGCTTACAGCGGTGGCACCGCGCGCGCGCGATGCCTGTCTTTATCTTTGTCTCCCTCCTCTACAACATCATTCCTCTACTCTCCCAAAGTCTAGGACAGCAGCAGCAGCAAAGTCAAGCATGCCCGTCGTCTTCTCGGAACTCGCTGCAAACACAACAATCGCAACGGCGACAGCGACGACGGTCGCACACAACGCTCACTCTCTTCGCTTTTGACCGCTCGAGTGCTCTGGTCTCCCGCACTTATGATGTCCACATACAACCGATCGAATTCTTGCGCATAGCCATTGGAGTGCTCTTCCGTTCTTTGGATCGGCCGATTCGGGGACGTAGCTACGGGCGGCGGAACGCAAAGACGGTGGTGTATATGTGAGTAAAAATCTTTGGTCCATCCGCAGCTTGTACATTCTCACAGCTTCTCCTTGGCCTCCACCCGTCAACAACAGCAACAGCGCATATCTGCGCTCGATACTGGTTGCCGTACAAGTCTCTGGCTAAGCCAGATTCTTAGTCGGCCGCTGGACGATGACCGACGATCTGGCTACCGAGAGCTTGGATAGACTGCAACGAGCAGCTGATCTGCTTGCTGCAGTCCGAGCAAGTTTCCTTCGCCGCCCAAGAACTCGCCGATCAACACTGCCTTGGCTACGCGAGAGCGAAGGATGGGAGCTCGATAGGCAGGAGGGAAACTGTCACGCAGGCTTCTTATCAGCGTGAGCGTGGTGGCGGACTTCAGTGCTGCTTCAAGCAACACGAAGAGAACCGGCACTTGTCTTTTGACAACAGAGGTGACTCGTGAGTGGCAATCCCATACGTGCATCGCCCATGCATCCGCTGTACAATGTACTTATCCGCTCTTCGCAGGGCCGCAACGACTCGCTGACATATCCTAGCCCGTATTCTGCGTGCAGAGTCGAACGCATGTCCGTTGCCGTCCATGCAGGAAGAACCTGACGACCACGACCTAGGCCATCGCTTCTCACTCATTTTTAGTTTATAAATTATGTATATTAATGGTTTAATGCAATCTTATATATAACTATGATTGAAACATAAAAAACCCCGGTCGAAAAATTGAGAGAAATGAATTACAGACGTTGTCAAAGGTCCCCTTCGACGCGTCCACGTCCTCGAAAGTGGGTTCGGCGTTTCCCGGACTATTTAGCCGAGGCATTGCCGGACACCTTTCTCTCTCGATATTAATTCAATTTCTAATGATACTATCAGGCACATTATATAGAGTACTAGAACTTATTGTATAGTAAATTATCGTATTTATTTTAGCAGTAGTTATGTGCTTCGTTATTGTGCTGCTTGTAAAACAATGCTAAAATGTGCCATTCTTCCTGTATTTATTCATTTGTATAAATTTGAGAGTCTCTGAGACTCCAGTTTCTTTGCTAAATCAATGTAGACTACATTATATATAAGCCTAAAAAAGAATTATGTTAATAGGTAGAGTGGAAGTGGTTGAACTCAAAAGTGGTGCTTGGAATGCATCACTTCGAGTGAAACTTGTACGGATGTGTTCGTCCCTCGAACACATTTGAGCACTTCAAGTTTGTTTCCCTAATAAATTCCGATCTAACACCTGAATAAGTTTTATATATATGTCTATTATATCTATCAAGTTAGTACTGAATTTCTGAACATCAGAAACATATGGAATTGAGCTGTAAATGTTGTAAATTGGCTCAAAAGTGCCAAAATGGTCAAATTTCGAGTGTGTTTCAATTTACTACTCTAACAGAAGCAGCTTATGACATCCAAACTTTTATGAGAGCTTTAGTAGTGCATTATGGACTCCCCTATAAATTACTAGGACAATCAAAGCACTATAGAGTGCACGGAAAATCGAAGAATCAGTCCAAAAATGCATTATTCCTGATTTTCCATGCTATCATCTGATTTCTATGCTAATGATTCACTCCTTCGCCTTCTCATTTTTTGTGTAGCTATAACACTATCTCTTTATTCTAAACGCATACTGTGCCTGAAGCAATATGAGCTGTATAAAATTCAAATGGTATGTTTTGGATATGTTTGACTGTGTAAAAATGTGAGAGACATACCTTATGTGGTAATTTCACGCGATTCTCAGGGTCGCGTCGTGCCACAACCCAACGTCGCCTTCGCCGTTTCACACCTCTCTACGTGCTTGTCATCGATACACCGTGCTTGCAAAGACCGAAGGACCGTCCACGCGCAATGTCACTCGTAAATTCCAAGCTCCCAGCACTCCCAGCACTCCCGCCGGCCCTTTTCCTCAAACCACCGCCCTCCGAGAGCGATATCGAGCGCCAGCAGCGCATACCGAAGGAAGCTCGTTAGTGACCGCATTGATGGGGACCTTCGTCTATAGCAAGAGACGAAGAAGATGCAAAACATGCAGGTCAAGGTGTGTATTTAATGCTAACAATAATATACACTCATGCTGATTGTCACTCGGCAGAGCGCAGCGCAAATCTAACATGCTGTCCTCACCATTTGCTTGCCGTCGTCGGACGGCTTCTATCATTCATCTCTCCATCTTCGTCGCTTCGTCCCACACTCGACCTCAACTATCCGCACCGCTTTACGGCAGCTCTGGTCCCTCCTCATCTGCCGATGTGGTTTTAAGATTTAATTATCTCGTTTCTGCTTCCGCGGCCTCCTTTCACACCGCTCAATTTATACAGTCACGCTTGCAAACACAGCTTAGCCGGTGAGTTCATGCTCTGTTCTCTTCTGGAAATCACTCGGCCAACTGATTCTGCCAGTTTTTTTGTCAACTCTCCAGAAGCAGTTCCAGCTTCTTTACAAGCTTGCAAGGCCCGAAAAGGGACGACAGCGTTGCGCCCAAGTCATCAACGGATTTGCGTGGCAAAGTTCTTCGGTCCAAGCATCGATGTTCGAGGTAGGGCCGCACACCTGGCGCATAGGCTGGCTTGTCAACCTGTTAGCCTGTCCAATATTAAAAGGGAAGATATATAAATGGCTGAGCAGCTGCCGGTGCAACATTGCTCGGGAAGCTGAGCGTGTGCGGCGTGGTAGCCCAAGTTTCTCGTACAGGCGTTTCGAAGCCGCCTTGCACTTGCTGCGTGTCCGCGCCCACTCGGCAGCGATGAACACCACGGCTGCAACAAGCGCAACCGCGGGTGGCGAGCGTACGCGTGCGCTGTACAGCACGCCAGCAACGGGGCCGTACCGCCGTGCGCACGTAGCCGCCCCCGAGCGCGCCGCTTTTTTTTTTATCTCTGTATATAATGTTAATTATAGCATAGATTAATGTGGCCTGGACCGCATGGTGGTCCAGGCCTTTGAAATATAAATTTTATCTTTTTTTCAAATTACTAGTGCCTGCCCAAAGGGCCAAAGTTCCCCTGAAGGCTAAATCCTGCTATGCCGGGCTCGGCAGACCCGGCACAAGCGCCGGGCCTCGGCATCAAGCTGCCGTAGAGCCTAAAACATTGATTTTTGCTTATCGTCGATAACTCTGAGAAAGGCTTGCAATAACTATCATATATTCTACAGAATATCAGTTGGTACTGGTGGAAGACCGCCTCACGGTTACTACCCTCCACCCCCTGGAGGACCCCCCCCAGGACCACCAGGTGGACCACCGCACGGTTATCCCGGTGGACCCCCTGACGGTCCACCCGGCGGACCAGGTGGACCAGGCGGACACTACTACGGACCACCGCCACCACCCCCGCCTCAGCAATATCCGCAGCCTTATGCGCAGTACCCGCAGCCGGTTTATCCACCACCGCCAACACCGACGCGGCATACCCGACCCCCCAAGTACAGCCCACCTGAACCATTGGGCAATCCAAAGGGCAAGGATGGTCGAGAACAGCTACGTCATTTCGTAACTGCACACCTACAAATTTTCTATGTCAATCCGGGTGCGTTCCCCGACGACCGCACCCAAGTTGCCTATGCGGCAACTAACCTTCGCGAAGGACCGCTGACATGGTGGGGCGGGATCTTATCCCAAATTCCCGAACACCCCATGCTCAGCGACTGGGCTCTCTTCGTTCAAGAGTTAAACGCTTGTTTCGGAGATCACCAGTTCCAAATCACTGCACAAGACAAGATGCTCTATGTCTATATGCGTGATGATCAAACAATCCAATCCTATAACACTACCTTTGACAGTTATGCCTATGATTCGGGTTTCAACAACACCGCATTAGCGGCACAGTACTACCGCGGCCTTGCTCCCCGCATCAAGAACAACCTCACTCTCATAGGCCGACCCACCAGCTATCAACAAGTCAAGCATACCGCTATGGAGGCCGATCATCAACACTGGCAAAGGGAGTATGAGAAAAGACAGGAAGCACGGTTCTATCCACGTCGTACTTACCCTTCACAGACTCCCAACGCACCGGCGGTACCCCGCACTACCGACAGACCGACTACCGACACACGCAACACCGACCAATACGGCAATCTTGCCGAACAAGCCCGCCGTATGCGCGAGAACCTATGTCTCCGCTGCGGCAAGGCGGGTCACGTTGCGAAGGACTGCCCAACATAGGTTGCAACAGGTCACATGACTATCCAAGTCGGACCTGACCCAGACAATATTACCGTCGAGGAGGATCTATCCAGCGCAATCCTGGAAGACGAGGAGGAAGAGGATCAGGATCCACCGACGACCTCCGACGATCAGGAAAACTCTTGATCGATCCTGAGGACCTACTGCTACCGCAGGATCGAGATCTTCTCGAAGGCAGACCTCCGCTCGACTTTTCCTATCTCCGCGCATCTATTCCCGCTAACGCTTTTTATCTCAATCTTTCTATTCCTTCTATTTTGAAAGACCCGATTCGGGCACTTATAGATTCCGGAGCGTCGGACAATTTTATCCACGCTTCTTTATTCCCCGACAACTCCCCGCTTGTCGAATCCCTCACTAGCCCGATTCTCCTTCAGCTATTCGGGCACACCAACTTCGGCAGGCCCCATCACACGGCGGACTTCCCTCACCGCCACCCTGCCGACAGGCGATCTTCAACAGATCGACTTCCTACTAACCACACTTCATCCATATGCACAGATTGTCCTCGGCTTCCCCTGGCTGACCGCCAACAATCCCCGCATCGATTGGCAACGCCAATCGCTCAAGTTTCCCGCACCCCACTCACCCCGCATCCCTGTCGAAGATCAAGCAATCTTAGACACCGTTCAAGGCCGCGCAACCGGCACCGACTCTGCCCACGCATGCCGCCCAACCGGCACTACTCCCACCACCCAATCACAATACCCTGACATCAAGATCATCAATGCCGACGCCTTTACGCTCCTCAGAAACCAAGGCACTCCATGCTTCGCAGTTGCACTCTCTGCAATTATGACCGACACAACACCGACCCCGCCAGTCATGTCCGACACCAAACGCAAAATGTTCGAGGAGATTGTTCCTCCTGAATATCACGATTATACTGACGTCTTCTCCAAAGAAGAAGCTGATATTCTACCTCCTCACAGACCTTACGATCATGCTATTGATTTAGAGGACAGCAAAACACCGCCGTATGGCTTCATCTACTCTCTGTCGGAAATCGAACTCAAGGCCCTTCGCGAGTACATTGACGACAACCTCCGCAAGGGCTTCATTCGCCCTTCCAATTCCCCATCCGGGGCACCGATTCTTTTCGCCAAGAAGAAAGACGGCTCTCTCCGCCTCTGCATCGACTACCGCAGTCTTAACCACATTACCCGCAAGAACCGCTACCCACTACCGCTCATCAACGACTTACTCGACCAGCTCAAGAAAGCCAAGGTCTTTTCGAAAATCGACCTTTGAGCGGGCTACAACAATGTCCGAATTGCCGCGGGACACGAATGGAAGACCGCTTTTCGGACAAGGTATGGTTCATTCGAATATCTTGTTATGCCCTTTGGCATGACGAACTCCCCCGCCACTTTTCAACACTTCATGAACGATATATTTTGAGATATGACCGATCACTTCGTCATAATCTATTTGGACGATATTCTCATTTTTTCTTTTGATCTTTCTAAACACCGGGAACACGTCCGCCTGGTACTTCAACGTCTCCGCGAGCATAACCTGCACGCGAAGACGGAGAAGTGTTCATTTCACACCGATACCGTTGAGTATCTCGGGTTTATTGTCTCCACCAAGGGTGTCGCTATGGACCCCGCCAAAACCCGAGTTGTCGATGAATGGCCAACCCCTCAAAATGTCAAGGAAGTCCAATCCTTTCTGGGCTTTGCAAACTTCTATCGGAGATTCATCGACGAGTATTCACGGATTGTAAAACCCCTTACAAACCTTACCCGCAAAGATAGAGCCGTACCAACTAAAATTCTTATAGAATTGCGATAATTATCGCACACGTTTCATAAGTTATCGTGATAACTAATTTGGGGCTGCGGAGCAGCTCAATGCTGGGGTGCCGCCTCCCGGCACCTTGCGGCAGCCTTCTCGCATCAGGGATCAGGCTGAATTTGGTAATACAGCCTGGTTTTGTTCCCTGGCGTATTTGCTTTTTAATAATTTGACTACCGGGGCCCAGCCCCCAGTAATTTGAAATAAAATAGCTAGCATCTAGACCAAAAGGTAAATCTTTTTTATTTGTAATATGAAGCAATCATTATTATATAGCGCTATCAGAGACAGCGGTCCCCGACTCGAAGGGTGGTTTACAAGCACAACATTTTATAGTTATATATATTGTATATTCTATGTCAAAAGCACCAGAAAACTATGTTAATGCCCTGTAAGTGTGAAATGCTACTGGAGAAATGAAAGATAATGGGTGAGCAGCTAGATTATCATGTACCAATCAATGTACCAGCAAAGGGTAAAAGAGGGGAAGGGTAAATAAGAGTTTAATGTGAAGGCAAGTTCTGTGGTAATGAATTAGGGTTTAGATAGATATATATTAAACTTTAGTTATCTGACAAAGTTGTTTCTACAGAAGACATAACAAAATTTTATACATTCCATATTAGACCTGTTGTACAGTCAACTTTTCCGCAAGACTCAACTCAATTGCGAGTTTTAGATACACATTCTCTTCCTCTTCACTCTGTATTAGATTGCTAATCTGCATCGAGAGCAAAGACAGGCTTGTCCAACTTGGGCTGGCACTGGCACCAGCACTGCTTGATCCATGTCTTAGTCCATGTGGCATAGTGTAAAACATTAGCAGAGTTCACGCTCGCAAGCCTTTGCATAAGTGGTGAAGCATTCCCCATACGATTTCTCACCATCTTGCTCCACGATATCGACGTGCTCGTGCTCGGCGAAACCCTCGGAGACGTCGAGGCAGACGCATTATTACTGTTACTCCTGCTCACCAAGTTTGCGCTCAACACCTCGGGCTACGTATACCAGGAAACAGGTCGGCGTCTCCAATGCTTGGCGAAACGCTTGAGGTATGTGAGAGGCGGCCAGCAGTCGCGGACCTAATTTCGCCAAAGGGTCTGATGCTAAACCCAGCTTCCATTTGCTCTGGCCTGAGAGGCGGCGTCACCTACACCTTTGTGCTCATCGGAGACGTCGAATGCGACAGGTAGCGCGAGGAACTGCCAGTCTGATACCTCACATCCGCTGTCGAAGATACCCTTGACGACCAAGTCGACGGCGCAAACACGGGTCCTGGTCGGATCTTGAGATATCAGAGCGACTCGGTGGCTCCCCAAAAATGTCATCAAAGTCATCCTGAAAGACTCTGTTCTGACTAGTGTCGGCAGTGGCGATATTCCTATTCCTTGCTTCTTCCTCCCGACTGAGCATAAGAACATACTCCACCACTTCAATTTGATCGAGACCGAGGCTGCCCAAAGTCGACAACTGTGCACGCTAACGTTCATATGATCGCTGATCGAAAGCGTGTTCATCATCCACAGCAGAGCGGGATTCTGGTATGTCTTGCTTCATTTCCAGATGTTCTATTTACGACAATAACATGATTAGCAGGCGCTCAAATAAACTGAAACAAAGAACGCACTCCGCCACTTTGCGGTTGCATTCATCCTACTCTTCACCGACACCTTTATCTTCGTATTCTTGTGCAATTTAACCGCTTCTACCTTCCTGGCCATAACTCTACTTCCGACACTGACCAGAAGGAGATCCCTTTCCAGTAGGAAGCCGCTAACGCCGTCCCATTCTTGACCCACAGCTGGTTTGGCTCCTGGGCTAGGGAACGAACGAAGCAAATGTAAGGACTAAGAGTCCCACACTTTCGTAGTTCCGCGCGCAGAGCCTGTGACGATCGCATAAGAGATGCAGGAGATACCAGTAATTGCTCCGTCATCGTGGGCATCAAATTTTTCGAATGGAGGAATAAGCTACTCGTTATTCCTGTCGTCCAACAGGTGTGCATTCCAGTTGTAGAAGGCTACAAAACCGAAAACATTGCCTGTGAGTACGATGTCACGAGAATCCTCTCCACCCAAAAAATAGGGACGGAAAGTGTGTAGAGGACCCAGAGCTTTCCCGAATGGAACCCTCGACCACTGATTGTTTCCCAAATTGATATGTATGCAATAAAACTCCAGCTCGTCTTCATAATGTGTTCCAAAACTGACCGTATCACTGCAAACTTCCGGACCCAAAAACAATTTGTCCAGATGCTTAACACTTCGAGCGGTTTCTAACCCGGGCGGTAACGGTGGGGGTGTACGGAAAATCGGCTAAGACACATGAGGCAAAGAATCTCCAGTACGTTCTGTAGGGATATCCAGTATGCCAGACCAAACAACTATGGTACCAGGTTGCTTGGATACAATGACGACACCCTTCTCGGCGTTGGCGACAACATTCAAGCAAGGAGAGGTACTGAATTGATTTGATCAGTTAGCACCCAAACATAGCGCAAGCATTTCGTCTCCCAGATCTTCACGGACCCATCGAAGTCAGCAGTGATGAAAGCTGTGTCTTTCAAAACCCAAATTACTTCCGAAATTCGCCCGATATGTGCGTCATTGACTTCACACTGGACGAGTATTGTGGACGTCCGGCCGGGATCCATGACCTTATTCGCATTTGCCAATGCAACATCTCCATTGGTGTAACCCCAGGCCACTTTAACTGTCCAGCCTTCGCTAGCAATGGCACAAGCTGAAACACTTGAAGTAAACTCTGCATTCGGATTGCCAATGCCTAAGCCATGGTTTGTGGCGTTAATGTAACCCTTGAGGACTTTGCCGGAAAGGGTGGAGACCGTGCTACGATACCATACTGGAGCGAGGAGGTCAGTAAGGCTCGACCATGCGAGCGATCCGACATGAGATGCATCAATACGACGGGAGAATAGTACGGAGTGTGCGCTACGGATGTTGAACGAGATCGCTACCATTGTCTGATTGAGTATCTTAGATCCAGCTCAAGCCAGTGACATGAACACAGAAAACTCACCAAAGTAGGTTCCAGCGACAGACAAACTCCTTCTTCCAGGTGTCCTCTGAGCGCAGCACAGCAGCAGTAAGGCTTGGAGGATCCGGAAGAGTCAACCGAATCAGGCCCGTGAGCCAAGAATTGGCGTTCGAACACGTGCTGTCGTCGATCACGTGTTTATACACGATGTCACGACCACACTTTTACCTCAACATCCTAATCAGGAAGACGGACTACCGACAAGTACCGCGCGGCCCGACTACCGCCGAACCGCCCTTGTCCGGTATTACCTCAATACCCCGATAAGGAAACCGCATTACCGACACACCACCGCTCGGTCCGACAAGCACAAAGACCGCCCGTGTCTAATCAAGCACATGTTCAACACATGTTCGCAGGGATATCACACCAATATCCCTGCTCATCGGTCCAGGTCACAGACCGATACTAACCAGACAATACGACTAACAAACTAGGTACACTGATTAACACATATCAGACACCGACCCGGAACACCGACAACACATGGCTCCGGATCATCAAGTACCGATCAGTACCGCAACACCGCAAGGCACACACGCGGCACGCACGTCACGAACCCGCAGGCCGCTCACGACCGGTGACCCACTCGGCCTTTTCCCTCTATTCTTTCTTACTTGCCTTGCTGCTCACATGCGACTGCTGCATTTGTATTATCCCCGCAAGGCCGCCTCGCGGCATACTATTCCTCATTTACCTTTCTCTAACCCCGATTTGGCTTACGATCGGTATACCATTCTATCAACAATGTACAAACAAGTCTCAACCTATAAGTTCAATACATGTATTGTAGTATAGCTTCGACTCAAATATCACAAGTCCTAGGGTATCAATACGATACTAGGCCGTTGAGCTCCATCAGACCTATTGTCCGACATTATACCGCGCGACTCGCGGTCGGGATCGACTCATCCCGGTCTTACTCTTATTTTCACCGACTTCTCTCTCTGTGGACTACGTCCGCCTCGTTCTATCTATTAAGGCTCTCCCCGCAGCCTGTATCCGTGAGTCTTTGCCTGCGTCTCAAGCTAACCTATCTATTCCCCTTTTAAGAGCCCCTTTACCGACGTCGGTACTCAACACCGACTGTCGGTACTCAACACCGACTGTCGGTACTCAACACCGACTGTCGGTGTTAGGTCTGAAAGCCCGGTCTGACACACGAGAGCAAATAGCGAGGCAGGGTCCAAGAAGGACGTGATATGTGCGAGTGACTCGGCGGGCAGCGCGAGCAGCGATCATGGTGCATCATTATGTGGGTGTACATGATGGGTAGAGAGCCTGTTGATCTGTCACGTTTTCCAACCGCATTGTTTCGAAATCGCGTCGGCATATCTGACCAATGCTTAGTGATGTTGTGTACCACCGCACAACTCGCATTCCGACACCTGCCTGCGGGTATTCTTGGATGTATTGGAGCCAACACGTCATATCAGTCTCTGTAGCATCAAATGCTTACTATAGACATATCGACCGGTATCCCCGCCTTCTGCAAATACTCGTCGTTCCTAGGGATGTCCCAGTTAGTAACCATTCAGAGGATGTCCAATGATGCCAACTAACCAGAACTAACAATACGCAAGAGAGGTGTTTGTGTTGTCAGATTAGAAAAGGCAGGTTTTTGAAGACAATTGCCTACCTTCGAGTAATGTCGACTGCCAGAATCGCACCTAGGACGAAGAATTAATTAAAGTTGAATAGGAAAGTTTCTCAGCAACATACAGGATCGTTACAATCCTTTCGCCATTACGCCATCCCATTTTCTTCACGAGATTGACACAAGCAAAGAGGTTACTAGCGCTACTCGAGCCCAGGAATAGACAGTCATTGTGCACGAGATACCGCGACATGCAATATCCTAAGCAGAAGTCAATTCCAAATTGATTGTCAGAACAAATGATACCCATTCCGGCATATAAACCCTTCATTCCCTGCTTCATATACATGTCATGACTCATTCCCCAGAATGTTGGTGCCTTCTCGCCTGGGCCCCGAGTCGTAGCTCCTCTGCGGTCTGCAGAGCGCTCTTGACCGAGTCGGCCGGGAATAGTACAATATTGTAGGCGACGCCCGCTATAGCGCCTGCAACTGCACTCTCCCACTCCTTCACATCTCGACTTGTTATATAATCACCAGTGCCAACTAGAATTGTGAGTCTATAGCGATAATTATCGCAAAAGCGTTTAATAATTATCGTCGATAACAAAGACCCTTACCCGGCAGGCAAGCGGCAGCACAATGTCGTGGTCTGGCGCTTGTGCCGGGTCTGCCACGCACGGCACTTCAGGGCTTTGCTGTAGGGGGCCACAGGACCCTCTATAGGTACAAAAAAATTGAAATTAAATATATTTCCAATGGGCCTGGACCATAATGGTCCAGACCCTAATTAAAATACACTATAAATACATCATAAATAACAGTGCGGCCACGCGCCGGGCGGGTACGCATGCGGCGGGGAATGCGCTCCATTCCCTGCTACGCGTTTGTCGCTCGTGGTCACGACCACGGCCTCGCATCCCTGGGCGGGGACAGCCCGCAGCCCGTGCATGGCCCATCAGGGTCGACGCGTAGTACGCGTCTAGCTTGCGGGTTTGGTATGTAGAGCATCCTCAACAGGAAGCCGATACCACAGCCTGATTGAATGATCAGCCAACTGTTCACAGCTGAACTTTGTGGTGAAAATGGACTTACCGAGGACGAAAGCGACTGCACGACCCACCAATGGACCGAGCGTCATCAAGGCCTTGTTGAGGCAGCCGAAGAACGACATCGCGCGACATCCATGGTGATGATGCTCATGGGTCCGTTTACTCAGCTTTCTCCCTGACCCAGTCAGCCATAGCGATGACCTTTGCGCGCATACTGCAGTCATCCCAACGAGAGACTTTCTGTTGCGGTTCCAGCTCTCGGATTGGTCATTGGAATCCCGACCTTTGCCTCTGGCGTTGGCACTTCTCCGCTCGCGGCCGCCAGACCCCAGAGCATGTGTGCCATAGCGGGAGCGTGCGGCTTGTCTGGCTTCTCTGGAGAGAGGACGTAGACAGTCACCGGCCTTGCAGCGACCTGTGAAGCTGCTGTCGCGTGGATATTAGAATTGTTCTAGAATATAAGCAATTAAGACCACTCACCAAGACCGAGTGTAGAGATCAAAGGGGAGGAGAGTGGTGTGAATTGAGTTCCGACTTGATGCTTATTCGACCAGAGGCGGGAATACTGCGCCAGGGTAGCGAAGGAGGGTTGTATGTTTAGGTGTGTGGGTGTTGTGCAGTGGGTGGCCCATCGTTGCAAGAGAGAGAAGACCTGAAACGTTGCGCGCTGACTGGTGAGGTGAACGGCATGAAAGAAGATAACAATACTCACCCATGAGATCCTGCTCGAAGAAGAGCAACATAAGCTTGCAGCCCACTCTCGCCTACATCCGCTGTCTTCCCTGTGAGTGCCACCGCCAGCTCACCAGTCGCGAAGGAAGACTGCGCTACTTGAACCAGCACAGTCGGTCAATGTTGCGGCAGCACTGCTGAGAGTGCCTGAAGAGCCAAAGCCTGCATCCTGGAAGGTGAAAAGATTGGTCCCGCGAAGTTACGCAGGACAACGGAGGAGTTTGTGAGGAAAGCAGTAGCGAGGACGACGACGTGGGTGGCACGTCACGACCCTGAATATCGCGAGAAATTACCACTTAAGGTATGTCTCACACATTTTTACTCAGTCAAACATATCAATAACATACCACTTGAATTTTATGCAGCTCGTATTACTTCAGGCACGGTGTGCCTTTAGCATTGATAGACAACTATTCAGCTATATAAAATTTACGAAGGTGAAGGAACGAATCACAAAGATGTAAATTAAATGATAGCATGGAAATCCATGAATCATGCATATTTTCACTAATTCTTCGATTTTCTGTTCACCTTATAGTGCTCTGATTATCCTAGTAATTTACAGGAGGATACATAATGTACCAATATTGCTCTCATAAAATTTTGGATGTCACGTACTGCTTATATGGTGGTAATAAATTGAAACACACTCGAAATTTGACCATTTTGGCACTTTTAAGCCAATTTACAACATTCGCAGCACATTGGAGTATGCTACTGATGCTCAGAAATTCGAAGCATGCTTGAGTATCATATAAGACATAGAAATGAAACTTATTCAGGTGGTAGAATGAGAGTTCTGAAGAAAACGGATCTGAAATACACAAATGTGTTTGAGGGACGAACCCATATATACATGTTTCAGTCGAAGTGATGCATTCGATGCACCACTTTCGAGTTCGACCACTTCCACTACACCTATTGACATAATTCTTTCTGTGACTTTTATATAACATGAATCTAATCTATTTTGTGAGAGAACTGAAGTCTGAGGCTCACTCAAAATAATTAAAATGAATAAATACTGTGAGAATAGCACATTTTAGCATTGTTTTGTCTTTTGTAAGACATCAAAGTAGGCAAATGCTATTAAAATAAATATGTTAATTTACTATCAAGTGTCCTCTTCCAAGGCGCACTATGTGCCTGATATTACTGTGCGGATATGATTTAATTATAAGAGAAAAAGATGTCCGGCGATGCCTCGGCTATATAGTCCGGGAATCGCCGAACTCACTTTCGAGGACGTGGACGCGTCGAAGGGGACCTTCGACAACGTCTGTAGCTCATTTCTCTCATTTTTTGACCGGTTTTTTGTATGCTTCAATTATATTTATATATAGTAAAGTATTAAACCAATAATATACATAATTGTTATGCTAAAAGTGACTGGAAAGCGATGACCCAGGTTAGGGTCATCAGGTTCTTCCTGCACTGGAAGGGAACTGTCTGGCGTTTGTTGGTGAGTCGTTAGCATCTCTGAGAAGTGCAGATTAGTACATTTGGTAGAAGGGATTTATGTGCGACGTACATATGAGATTGCCATTCACCTCTGGTGTCAAATAACAACAGCCGGTTCTCTTTGTGTTGCCTAGAGCAACACTGACAGCTTGCGTGGCATACTCCCCCATCCTTCGCCCTCGCGTACCCATGGCAGCGTTGATCGGCAGTTTCTTGGGCGGCGAACCAGTCTTGAGCCGTTCAAAGGAAGCTTGCTCGGACTGCAGCAAGCAGATTAGCTGCTCGTTGCAGTCTATCAAGCTCTCGGGTGGCCAGATTGTCGGACATTGTCCAGCGGCCGACTAAGAATCTGGTTTAACCAGAAACTTGTACGGCAGCCACGAGCGCGGAAGCTTGCGCGTGCTGTTGCTGTTGTTGAAGAGCGGACGCAGAGGAGAAGCTGTGAGAATGCACAAGCTGAGGAAGGGGATTAGGCCGGGGTGCACGCTGTTCGGAATCCGAGCTGTTCAACTCGTGCTCATGATTGCGGTCATCCTGGAAGGACTGTTGTCCAGGATTGTTGAATGAAGACTCTGGAGGCGAGGGCGATTGTCGCTGTTGTTGCGGTGACTGTTACGTGTGGTGAAGGTTCGCGTCGCACACTTGTAAGCCCTATGAGTGTTGTTGAACGTTTAGTTCCATTCTCAACAGAAAAAAAGTGACATTTAACTCACCTGTCACATTTACAGCCTTCCTTCTCCTAAAAGATAAGTGAGAATGTGTTGACATTCTTCCAACAAGACAACAGCAGCCAAATGAGAGAAAGAGATGGCAAGACAAGAGGGAGACAAAGATAAAGACAGGCGCAATTTGCGCGCGCGTGCCACTGTAAGCGCAGGCGCTTAACTCGCGCTTCTGTTGCTACATTAATTGCATTTTAACGGCTGCGTCAAAATTCAAATAAAAAAGATTTACCTTTTGATCTAGACTCTGCCTATTTGATATTAAATTATCAGGGGCCTGGCCCCGGTACCCAAATTATCACGGTGAAATTGAACCAGGGATTGAAGCAAGGCTTGTATTGCCAAATACGGCCTGGACCCTGCCACGGGGAGCTTGCCGAGGGGTGCCAACTCACGGCACTCCCGGCATCATGCTGCCGCGCGGCCGCAAAATAAAGTTTTTGTTATCAACAATAACTATTAAACGCTGGCGCGATAATTATCGTTCAAATTTTCACAATTTTAGTTGGTACGGCTCATATAATTCCGATTGCGGAACACCGAGTTTCTGTGCACGTCAAAAAAGGAGGGCAGAACATGTCGCCTCCTTGGAGGTGAACCATGCGGCCCCGCCGCCGGTTTCACGTATGAGCGTCCCCGTCTGACCTAACGAAAGACCACGGAGTCCATGAGTCCTGATGATTGACTTGAGAATGGCAAAGGGTCCCGGTAAAGCGCTAAAATTGGGCGCCGCTATCGCAGAAGATGCAGAGCCAAGAGCAGCTGTTGCAGCTGTAGTAGAGCTCGGATTCGCTTGTAGTGAGTGTGCGATCACATTGTGCACCGCAGGAGATTCAGTCGCGAGGAGCGAGGAGCTGAACTTGCATTTTGCATTTTACGAGTTCAATGGGAGTTCTTCGGACCATAATGAGGCGGAGGTCAAACTCAGCCGGATCTGGGGAAGAGACGTTGGACTTACAGAAGGAAACTAGTGATCGCACCAGCGCCGGCAGCTGCCAAAGTGACTTGTGGCAGGGGTAGCTCAGTAGCTGTAAATCCAGTCCACCAGCGGATGGCATTTTGCAACTGTGCATAAGCAAGGAAGAGTGTGGCATTCTCTACCATCGCTCCGACTACAGGTGCAGGAAGTCCCTAAACGTCCGGTGCACTTACGCTGCCAAAAGCGATGTCCTTTAACCGTTCGACAAGGGCAGCATTGCGGCGCAATCGTGCAGGTGTTTCCATAGACAAAACGAAGTCTCAGAACAAGGGATGCTAGAAGAGAGCAAGGTGTCTATTTCATGTCTGCCAGTGGTGGTAGTTGTTTATAAAGGAGTGCAAAATTGTGCATCAATGGAGCATTAAAGCCGAGGTAGCAGTTGGATGTTATTAGAAGACTAAGCGAACTTGTGAATCATGTTTTGGACATAGTACTGTGTGCATGCTCGGAGGGAAAAGGGTCGTGGGTACAAGAAGAAAATAACAGAAGAGTACGTACAAAAGAAGTAATATATTTGGTTTAAGAGTGGCATGGTGGGAACAAAGAAATAGCGAAGACTGAGTTAAGTATAGAGCATGACATCACAAGAGTTCGCACGATGAAGGAAAAGAAAACAGCGGAGATTGAAAAGGAAACAGTAAAGGCAACTAAGGCCAATATAAGAACGAAAAGAGCTCGATAAGGAGATATAAAGCACGAAAAGAGCAAAAATAAAATTAAGCAAGATAAGAGGCAACCAATGGGATTAGAGATAAGCGTGGGAGTGCTGACAGTAAGCATTGCAACAACGCGCGATACATCCCTCTCTCAGCTACGCTTCGAGCCGGGGATCCTAGTCTTATGGATCAACGATTTTCGTTTTCGCCTTCTGCATGTCCGCGTGAGTTTAGAATTCAGAGGTGTGAACATATCTGACCCGGTCCTGAAGGTGAATCTGGATCAATTTCATATATGCTCATAAGCGGTGCGAGGACAGCAAGATCAACGTGCAGTGCAGCGGTCATGAGCGGCTAATGCTATGCACTGTCGGCCAACATCGGCACTTGTCGAACATACAGTGGGCGGACAACAGTCCCGTTTCAAGCCGGAAACCCTTCAAAAGAAAGCTTTACAACATCCGGAGATGCTCAGTGCTCACTCTACCTTTTCTCATACTCGCCCACTACAATGAAGGTCGCAAGCGCGTTTGGATTCGGAGCTTTACTGGCAGCAACGTCTGCTGGACTCTCAAGAGCCAATGCGATCAGCTTTCCTCTGACGAGCAGACCACGATCTTTAGAATCGCAGATTCTCAGAAAGCGGGTTATTGATATGAATGGGTCTTTTGGCAACGGAAGCACTCTCCTAGATAATGCTGGAGATCGAGTATACTTTGTCAATATAACCCTCGGCGGAGATCAATTTGAAGTTGAGATCGACACGGGAAGGTACGCATCAGTAGTTTACTCAAAATATCTCTGGAACCAGTGACTCACCGTTTTGTAGTACGGACCTTTGGGTTGCGGGCAATGTCACGAACTCAACAGACCTGCATATTCCCGCCTCTGTAAGCTACGCTATTGGTACATCTCGAGGTAGGCTCTCAGAAAGCATTCTTAAATATGCTGGTGTGACGGTGACCATCAGGTTCCATCAATACTGCTACTCTTGAGTTTGACGGCTTCGTTATCCATGATCAGGCCTACAGTAAGTGTGCTTGCAATATCTATCTGGATGACGACGGCAAATGAGCATGCACACTCTTAGTCAATGTCGTACGGACTAACGCTACGCCCGCTGTCCCTGGCATCCTCGGGCTTGGCCCCAACACCGGGTCAGAAGTTCACAAACTGATCAACGCATCTTCTGGAGACTCCGTACTGGACCGCATATTCCGACAAAACAAGACAACGCCGAACTTCCTGTCCTTCCTTCTTCCGCGCCTTCTGCACGACGGAGCAGGAATCGGATTCCATACTGGTCAACTGACTATTGGGTCGGTCGTTCCCGGCCAAGAGGCCATTGTGCACGCGTCCAAGCTCCCTGCGCTCGTGGACGAGTTTGGGGTTCAGCACTGGCAAACCCTGCTCGACGCTAATGGCATCATCGGGCCTGACGGTGAAATCATCAACACGACAACAACGATAGAGAAGCCGCTCAACGGCTCGAAGGATCAGCTGCATGTTGTGCTCGACTCCGGATTCTCACTTCCCCAGGTGCCGAAGTATGTAGCAGACGCTATCTATGGCCGTGTCCCCAATGCGACTTTCGCGTCAAAATCCGACGGCTCAGGCTATTGGCGCATCCCGTGTGACTACGAGCTCAACATTTCCTTCGTTTTCGCTGGTGTTCGATACCCGGTTGCCCCTCTCGATATGACCTTCGCTGAAGCGACTGACGATGTAGGCAATCCGACTTCATGTGGTGGTTCTGTGAGTGTTAACGCAAGGCAACTCGTCCATTAAAACAAATATTCACGCTTTACCGATCTGTATAGTTCCAAGTCGCCTCCCCGCAGCTCACTAATCATACGCACTTTGGTGCTCTAGATGCTATCCTAGGCGAATCTTTCTGTAAGAATTCGTCATCTTGTTTTCCTCCTTCCACGTCTGAATTTCTCAACCTCAGTGCGCAATGTCTACATCCTCATCAACTTCGGTGACTTCGTCGACGGGTCCAATTCCTCTGTTTCCGATCCATACATACAACTCCTCTCTACGACGAACCTCACACTCGCACACGCCGACTTCGTCACTGCGCGTCTCGGTGGCGTAGATACGACCGCTTCGCAGCTGCCGCTCCTACCTTCCAGCGAGGGCCGAGTCTCTCCTGGCCTTTCAGACGATGATAACAACAAAGTAGCAGCAGCGGCATCAGACAAAACCGTCAAGCACGCAACGAATACTGTGAAGAGGGGCCTAAAGATTGCACTCTGGATCATAATCCTCATCGTCGCGGTGGGCATCGCCCTCCTTGCACTCGTCTGCTTCTGCGTGGTACGGTCATGCCGCAGCCGCCGGAGCACGATCAAGTCCGAGGCTGCCTTCGTCCCTGCTATGAGCTCGTATCAACCTCTCGTGGACCAGAATGCTACTGCAGCACCGCCTTATGGAGGAGGTTATATTGGTGGCTATCCTTCTCAGGCTCCCTACTCCGAGCCACATTACCAGCATGGCGGTAACTACGCGTAAGGCTCTTTGGTGAAGCCTTCTATCTTTTATTGCTTTCATCCGATATACATAATACATCTTACTCTCCATTGCATATATGTACAAACAATCGCACACTAGCACGAACGATAACCCCTCACATTGCATTCATCTACCCTGTTCTCTCTCTTTCAAATCTTTAATTTATCTGCATTTTCTGAAGACACTCCAAAATCAATTCCACGAAACATCGATTCCTTTTCTGGAGTCAAATAAAGAAGAGTTAAAGGTGATCGTTTTAAAGCCTGTGGTGTGACCTTTAATTTAGAATCTGAAGCGATATTCTAGCGTGAAGTATTCTGTCTTTCTAGAGATCGAGGCGTGTACTTTCTGTGATAACGAGGCATGCTGCCCAATTGCAATCTTCTGAAGCAGACGCCGCGACTTGGACGCGACGCGTCCCCGTGAATCTACCGTGTTAGTCACGTGCTAGAGCTGCCAAACCTGGCTGACAAGCGCAAGTGCGTCTTTTCCTTCTCTCGTGTCTGAAACAGTCTCTAGTCATCTATACACGTATCTCCTCTAGGAGCCTGAAACTGCGAGAATGTAATTGTAGCCAATAACCACTCATACAATGGGAAGGGACTTCTCAGTTGAATGTCGACTTCATTGTAATGTGCACCTACAGACGATTGAGTGGATTAAGTGATGTGAGCTTTGACCAATAAATCACCATATAGTCGCGGAAGTGCCGAGTCACTGACATCCTTGCCTTATGAGCTGATGTACAGATGGATGGGCGAACGACAAGCAGACTCAAAGTTCGTTCGTGGTCTGACCGTCTGATATGTTTTGCTTCGATGGTCCTGGCCTCAGGATTCGACAACCGTTTTGATCAACAACTCTCGCCTTTTGTCTACTCCTTGATTCTCGGATGGCTTGTCGTCACGTACATTATTGCATTCAGTACCAACACTCTGTCCCGAAAACAACGGAGTACGCTCCATTTGCTTCCGTCCACTAGCACATCATGCGCTAGCGTCATCAAAAAAATATACCCGAGTATGATAGTACCGTGACCGGTTATACTCGACCAGCTAGATTATACAAGGCACTGCATTATTTTTTCGCCTGCCGAACATTGAGCACGAGGAACGGACTTTTACCTCCCACCGACGCCAGCCTCCCCGGAGTCGACCTCTAAAGGATTCGATTTAGGTGATTCGCTTGTTCACATTATGCATTGCATCAAACACTGAAACAACCATTGAATCCTGGTGGGCTTGCATGATCATCATGTGAGAAGAGGTCATCCTAGGCAACGAACCAAGCGGTACGAAGAATGCAATTTCAACATCTTGTTGGGGATCGACAGTGCAGTACTCTTGCAGGGGGGTACAAATAATGAACCATTCGCTAAGAATGACGCTTCAAGCTGCATAGGAACAAGCGATGGAGCAAAGACCTGTGCGGTTTGAAAGGTGTTTTTCGCGCGAACGAATCCGTTTTATGCCGAGAATCCTTCAAAAGAAATCAGACCTGCTCAACAATGACCATCCTAGCTCTCCCCAACTTCACTCGTCGAGATGACGATAATCGGACTCGGAGTTCTTCTTACAGCGATATCACTTGGACTTCCTAACGTCGATGCGATCAGTTTCCCGCTGACAGCTCGGCCGCGTTCTTTGGCATCGCTCAAGTTCAACAAACGCATCATCGATATGAACGGGTCCTTTGGCAACGGAAGTACTTTGGTGGATAATCAAGCAAATGTCGCCTATTTTATCAACATAACATTGGGTGGCGCACAGTTTGAGGTTGAGATCGATACGGGAAGGTACGCGTTCTTGCTGAGACCAAGTGTTTAGCTACAGCGACAGTGGCTAACGCATCCTCTCATAGCTCGGACCTTTGGGTTGCAGGTAATGTCACAAACACCACAGATCTACATATCCCAGCCGCAGTCAACTTCGCCATCGGTGCTGCTCAGGGTAAGCACCTCCATTGACTTACGCGTTTGTTATGCTGACGTACTGATCGCTCAAAGGGTCAATCAACACAGCTAACCTTGAGCTTGACGACTTCATTATCCCGGACCAGGCATATAGTGAGCACCATGCAACACATTTCATCTTAGTAACTTCAGGGTTGAACATGTGAACTTATTAGTCAACGTCGTAAGAACAAATGCTACACCGCCTATCCCAGGCATCCTTGGGCTTGGCCCCAACACCGGATCAAATGTTCACAGCTTGATCAATGCGTCTTCTGGGGACAATGCACTGGACCGAATCTTCCGACAGAACTTGACGACGCCAAACTTTATCTCATTTCTCCTTCCTCGCGTTCTGCACTCCCGCGTTGAGGCGGGCTTCCATACTGGTCAACTGACAATCGGGGCAATAGTACCTGGACAAGAGGCTATCCTCAACGCGTCCAAGCTCCCTGCGCTCGTGGACGAGTTCGGGATACAGCACTGGCAATCGTTGCTCGATGCGAATGGCATTATAGGCCCCGACGGTGAAACAATTAGTACGGAGACGACAATAGAAAAGCCGCTCAATGGCACGCGAGATCAACTACATGTCGTCTTCGACTCTGGATTTACGTTGCCGCCGGTCCCTAGGAACATAGCGGACGCTATCTACGGCCGGGTCCCTAACGCGAGCTTCATCGCTCAGCCAGATGGCTCTGGTGCCTGGCGGATCCCATGTGATTACGAGTTAAATATCTCATTCGTATTTGCTGGTGTTCAATATCCTATTGCGCCCCTTGACATGAGTTTTCCCGAGGCAGTTGATGATGCCGGAAATCCGACGTCGTGTGTCGGTACTGTAGGTCTTTCATCTTTCTCTGAGACTACCTGCTCAAATACAGACTGCCTCTAGTTCCAGGTCATCTCTCCGCAGGTCTCAAACCATACGCTTTTCGGAGCTCTGGATGCGATTCTAGGTGCTGCTTTCTGTTAGTAATTTATTCCCTGTGCTCCCCCTTTCTCGTCTAATTTACTCAATTTCAGTGCGAAATGTCTACATACTCATCAACTTCGGTGACTTTGTGGATGGGTCTAACTCCTCAGTCGCAGATCCGTTCATCCAGCTCCTTCCGACAACTAACCTCACACTGGCGCATGCGGACTTCGTCACGGCGCGCCTCGGCGGGGTAGACACTACAGCCTCACAGCCCCCGCTTCTCCCTCCTGGGCAAGGCAAGGTGTCATCTGACCCTTCCGCCGGTGAGAACAGCACAATAGCGGCAGCGGCATCTCTGGACAAGAACATTGAGCATGGAACAAGTAACGCGAAGAAAGGTTTCAAGGTCGCACTCTGGGTCATTATGCTCATTGTCATCGTTGGCGCCGCCCTCTTCTTCCTCGTTTGCTTCTGTGTCCTGCGCTCGTACCGCAGTCGCCGGAGTAAAGTCAAGTTGGAGTCTACCTTCGTCCCTCCTATGAGTGCATACCATCCTCTCCTAGACCAGAACGCCGGTGCTGCACCAGCTCATGGTGAGGGACACGCTTCTCAAACCCCTTACGCAGAGCCGAACTACCAGGACGATGTCAAATACGCGTAAGGCTTGTGGCACGAAGCTCTCTAATCATTATTCGAGGCCATCATCGCTATCCTATACTCGTTTGTGACGCTTCCCTTAATACAACGCATGCAGCTACTCGCGAGACCATTGAGAGTACGCAGGCTAGTAGCATGTACGCTCGGCCCTACATCCTCGTACTGCCAGTGATAGACTTTATTTCTTCTTTTCTCCCTCACACATTTATTTCCTATCTCATATCTTAACTTCCAATCCTACACGGACTTGTATGGAGTCTGGCCGGTAATAAACTCTTTCTTATTATCAATTCTCCCCTTGTGTGCTTTCCTACTTCTCCTCATCTTTACCCATGTCTTCTTTGCCCAGATATTAGGCAGCAATAGCATATGTACGTACGCTTTGAAGCTCGCTCTGAGTCAATTTTCTTCATCAATTGCTAACATACATACTTTCTCATCAAGGTTCCCTTTTCGGACTCGGAACTGACTCTCGCGCCTCTTGACAAGGATTCAATCCAAACTTGCAACTGTCAATAACCCCAGGGCTTTCATCAACCCGATCATCAAGGTCAGTCATCAACATACCACATAAGCATATGTACAGTATGTCAATTGCCCGGGAAGCTCTAGTTTGCCCGTCATTGTCCATCGGATACCGGAGGACAACATACAACTGCGCCACGCAGAGAGTTATCTTCCGATGCGGTACGCACGTGTGTCTTTCTTACATTAATACGGAGTCCGACTAAAGCTTTTATAGAATGCATATTCATTTCATCTTCATTTTATGTTCCGATATGCACACAGAGGGGCGTTCGTTCCGACAATAGACACAAGTCAACAGTTGAATGTGGCCTGCCTTCATTGTACGCATCAAAGACCATTTCCTCCAACATCCACATATAGTTTACATATATATCGCCTTCCCTCTTTAAATAACAGCGTGCTTTTCTACGATCTAGAGGGAAAACTTGAGAGCACTCACTCAAAAATAGATGTTTTAGGGGATCAATACGTCGAGCATGTTGTATGTATTTTCATACCCTTAACTCAACTCTTCTGCGAAGTCGCCTCACCGCAAACGGAAATATAAAGGTTAGCCCATGGCTCAGAGTTAAGGAGAAGTCTTAACCGAAGGATGTTAACGTCAACGCTCTATTCCCTGGGGCTGCTCGCCACTGCGCTGCAGTTGTCCGTTGCGTCTCCTAGCGACTATGGATTCTCGCAGATCGCACCTCTCTACGTGCCGCCGGCAACCTCTGCCGAGCTCATCAACAGCTCCTACATAGTCATATTCCGTGACGACATTCTTCCCTCTGTGTTCACTGCACACATGAACTTCCTGAAGCTTGTGAAAGAGGCAAATGAAGTCAGCGCAAGTGACTTTGCCGTTGAGCAAGTATATAATAGTGCTATCGCGAAGGGGTATGCGGGAAAGCTTACCCCTGAGATCCTCCAGATGGTTCGGGGAAGGCCTGAGGTGAATTATGTTGAGCAGGAACAGATTGTGTCCGGCGACGATATCCAGAGGAACGCACCTTGGGTTCGTATGTAGCATTATTATATTCTCAATGGATAATAACTAAATGATACAATATCGTACAGGGACTTGCCCGTATCAATCACAGGGTGAAGGTTACGGACAAGCTCATGCACTACGCATATCCCCCGAATAGTGGTGCGGGTGTCACCGTGTACGTCGTCGACTCTGGCGTCTTCACCATGCACAACGAGTTCGAGGGACGCGCCAAGTGGGGCAAGTCTTTCATTCCAGAAGAGGGTAACCGCGATCTGCACGGTCATGGTACGCATGTCGCAGGAACCATCGCCTCGCGCAAGTATGGCGTAGCAAAGAAAGCAGATATCATAGCTGTGAAGGTTTTGAACAAGGATAATCGCGGGAAGATGAGCGTTATGCTCGCGGGCATCGACTGGGCGCATTCCGATGCGCAACGCGTCCTCCGTAGTCCCGGGAACAAGGGCGTTGTGGTCAACTTGTCGCTCGGTGGCCCGACGTCACGGGCAATGAACGACGCGGCCGACAACGCCGTCAAAGCTGGCCTACACCTCGTCGTTGCCGCAGGAAACGAGAACAAAGAGGCCTGCGGACACTCGCCCGCTTCTGCTGCGCTTCCCATCACCGTCGGGTCCACCACGATAGGTGACGAGAGAAGGCCAAGCAGCAACTACGGCAAATGCGTGGACATATTTGCGCCTGGGAGCGACACCCTCAGTGCAGGGAACAGCGGTCGGGACTCGTCAAAGATCATGTCTGGCACGAGCATGGCGACTCCGCACGTCTCCGGCATGATCGCGCAGTTCCTTTCACTTTACCCGCGTTCCTTCCACCCGCGCTCAGCTGAAGAGACGGTGGATCTACCCTGCAAGTCCTACCTCGCATCTGCACTTGCCAGCGCTCACGAGTCCCTTCCGGGCTTTATATCTGGCTTCCTGCCATTGCCCGCCCGTTTCGAAGCACATGGCATAGAAGAAGATATCCAGCTAGACACACAAGTTGCGGTGACACCTTTGAGGATGAAGAGAGCTTTGCTGGCTCTCGCTTCGAAGAACAGACTTGCGAGTGGGACCCTCCCGGCTGGTTCGCCAAATCTCATTGCGTACAATAATTATACTCATGGAAATGGACTCTGGGAGGAAGAAGAGTATTTCATGCTGGAATACGATTTGTGAAGGGAGGATTTGTGACTCGGTCTGCCGCATTTTTTGTCTAGTGCCATGACTCTTCTGAACGGTATTCATCATAGGCGTTGTTGAAAATAAATGTGCATTTTGTTTTGGATAAGCGGCTACTCGTTGCTCGGACCTCATATGCATATAGCCTACTCGCCATTCCTCATAGAATCCTCAGCCGCCAACGCGTGTTCCATTCTTATCCGTGCATTGCCACCAGACAGCACATGCAGGGAATAGGCCAGCAGGCTCGTTGCCAGCATCCTTGAGAAGCAATGCAACCACGCCGTGGGCAGGCACCGCAGCGGCAGTGAAGTTTCTCACAGCTGTGCCATTATCTGTATGTGCCCATAGGTCCTGATCGTTCGGGAATATATATTCAGTGGCTAAATACTTCGATTAATAAGAAGTTAAGACACGTACGCGGACGGAGTATTGCCGGCCAGCCCGAAGCCAAGGGGACTCGGTGAGGTTGAAGAACATGTCCGTCGGCTCGTCAAGTGTGTTCAGCTATCCATAGTACTCACGTTAGTATGTTTTACCAGATAGATAAGGGGGTGCTTTTAACTGACAAGCATGATGGCCACACCATTCTGAGTCGGTCCACTCCAGTAACCAGCTGGATGAAGGGAATCACTCGTCCAATCAGGCTTATAATAGTAAGGTGGTGTAAATCTCCGGTAAGTAAAGAGGTTAGAGTATAGTGAAGAACAAGCGACTACGCACGTTCACTCCCCAACGGAAAGGCGAAATACTTGTTCCGACCACGGGATCCTGATTGATCGCGATGATTTCTTTGTTTGTCAAGATCTCCACGTCTGAGTCGCGAATGGCGGACAGCTACAATGATGAAACTGTGAGTATGGGAACTTCCATAGCTTCGCGATTCGAGGAATTACGAACATTGGTGCCAACAAAGAGGGGCGACTTCATAAGTGCCCACGCTGTGAAGTGGGTTTTGCTCTCTTCGAATGTCAAGTTGCCATTTCCGCTGCATGCGGTTGTAAGCGCTCAGAATCATGTTATTAGTTCGGAGAGATGCATGGACTCGTACATTTGAAGCTGAAAGCAGAGGCTGAGCAAATTATCTCAGAACGCTAACAGTGAGAATACCAGCATACCATATCCATGTCATTGCGCCCAAAGAAATCAGTGGCCATGGTGATGAAGGAAGTGCTGATGAACAATATACATTAGCAACATGGTAATCTGATTGGTCGAATCCGATAGACATACAAATTGATGATAGAGGCGATCGAAGACCAGTACGGCTCAATATCACCGTCTATCCTCCAGCTCTGGCCGACCTGCTTCCCCCAGATCCAAACTTGACTCTGGAAAAAGAAAGCAAGGTAGTAAGTGGTCGACGTCGTAAATGTACTGAAGTGTAGTGCAACGCTCACCCAGCCCCATTCGCATAAGGAAAAAATGATTGGAGCCTTGCCGCTTGACTTGGCGAGGCTGGTTATGGCGTTAGACATGAGTTCATACTCTAACAGAAGTTTGGTTAGTCCGCGAAATATATTGAGATAGACACCACCACTCACTTCCGAACGTGTTCTGCTGCAGGATATCGTCGTAAGGGACTAAAGCATAAGACATTTTAGTCTCCATATGTCATGCGTGGATGGGCTTCGACACTCACTAGCGCAGTTGTCGTATCTGGATTGAAACAGTCGTAAAGCAGTTTTGCATGGACCTTCGCTTAATTACTCACTTCAGATAGTCGAAACCCCAGTTCAGGAAGGTTTTGGCATCACGCGCTTCATTCTGGAATGAGCCTGGGTACCCTGCGCAAGTGAACCATCCCGAATCGCTGTACTATAATATAGCAAAATCTATGAGAGAGTGAGACTATCGGAGAACACTCGATGCTTACAATACCGGCTTTGCTGTATTTAACATTTTGGTCAGAATGCAGCAGCAGCGAAAAAAATAGATGCTTTGAAAGCCTACAATCCGAGCGAATGGACCTGATCTGTGAGCCAGTTGAATCCTTTGCTGAACCTGGTTTTGTCTGCAGAGCGATTAGCAGTGTCACCACTGGTCAAAAAAGGAGAAGGCTCACCGGGTGTGACGTCTCCAGATGCCGTCCGGTTCTTCTCAGCCCAGCAGTCGTCGAGGTTGACGTGGCTGTATCCAGCGTCCTGTGAAGAAATTAGACTAAGTTTTAATCGGGTGTCAATGC
Organism: Trichaptum abietinum; assembly: GCA_910574555.1. Lineage (NCBI taxonomy): Eukaryota > Fungi > Basidiomycota > Agaricomycetes > Hymenochaetales > Trichaptaceae > Trichaptum > Trichaptum abietinum. The sequence goes on along the minus strand of CAJTBE010000010.1, from coordinate 2,438,811 downwards.
AGAGAGCTGACCTGCAGGCCTAGAGTCTTCATCAGTTTTGCCGTTGTGACAATGAGGTCCTGGTCGATATTGCACTGAAAGATGTTCGATGAACACCACCACAGGCCACGAAATAAGCTCTGTTCGTACTTGAAAGGCATTCCAGGCTGAAGTCGTGTCATATTAAATTCCCTACACGGATTTAAAGAGAGGGGTGACTGACTGTTATAGCCCATTACTGGAGTGGTGTGTGTTAACGGTTTTCGGTCTGTTCATATGGCATTCGCGAGAACATACCGGGTAACTTTGCGACTCCATTGTTCAAGGCAAATGCGTTCTGGCTTCCGATAGCAATAGCTAGGGTGAGGGCGCGTACGAGGGCTGCGCTCCTCGCATATAGGATTGACGGGGACATGTTGCAGGAAAAGCAAGCCCACAGGGAGAAAAGCAAACGGGCCCGAGAGCTTTATATAGTGCTGGGGACGCGTACAGTATGCGCCCGGAGACCGCGTGCAAAAGCATCTTTAGTGGACCGCATCTCGGCCCCGTGATCGCTGTTCGCTGCGTATGATGCTTTGCGGATCGAGATGCTCCGCCATGGTCACGAATACTGGCCAAGTGACGATCATTCGAAATGTGATTTGGCAGAAAGAAGCAAGGTATTTCCGAGAATTCGCCTAGGCAGCGCTTCCGGTGCTCGACCACTTGACATCATTTGCAAACGACACAGCCCATTGTGCAGTGAAAAGAAGTTGTGTTCCGCGGTCATATGAAGATCGGATGGAGTTGTATCTGTTCTGCTCACGCAGAATCAAAGATTTTGTGCCAGTGTCGTCGTGGTCTCATGAGAGAGTCGGAGGCTGCGGGGCATCACATTTACCGCATCTGTTTCGGAGGATTCGTTAATGAGACGAACACTCACCTTATTAGAGGGTCATTGTAATGAATATGAGTCTTCTATCAGAAATTCCATGAGATAGAACTGTGCATCGCGAAGGCGAGGTAAACGGGAACAGAAAGCCGTAGGAATGTAGAGTCGTTCGGACCCTGCTGGCTGTCATGCTATCAAGTATTCTAGGATTAAATTCCTTCGAAGGGACCCAGACAGACAACGAGGTGACGTATAGGTCGTGGCTAGAAGGGCTGCCACAGTGATGCAAGTGTTGGCGAAGGGATGTAATCATCTATTAGGAGGAAAACGGGAGTTTGGCAAGCTTGCTATTTTATAGCACATTGATTCATAATTCACATGATGTAGCGGTTACACCATATTTGATCCTTCTCAAGTTGATTTCGCTCCATTTTTGTTTGCCTTTCCCGACAGTGTGAATTCATTGTTCTGACGATCAGATATTACGGAAGATGGAGGAAAGTAATTCAATCATTGCGTCGTCGCATGGCGATTGTGATCCAATGATGACGGGAGTGCAGTTGAGACCGATGTTGATATTTGGCATGATGGGACTCTACATATAAATGATTTGGCATTTTTGTGGAAGTCGGAGAGGCAATAAGCTTACGATCGGAGTGGGTGAGCTGCAACAGATTTCGTCGCAGCAAGCTGGGGTGAGAGTGCAAGTCCCTGGGATCAACTATAATCAAATGAGAATGTCAGAAGTCTACCGGATGAGCAGGAGAGGGGCGACCATACCAAGGGCGAGCATTCAATGCCGATTGGAATGTTGCCACTGGGAAGAATAACCCCATTTGCTGAGAGGATAGGTAGGATGGGGCCAAATACCGGAGAGTTTGACTGTATCGATACATGAGACAACAAACAAGTCATATCTACGGTCGCTGCGAGCATACCTCGATTATCTACTCACAACACTCCAGTTTCGCTTTACATGCCGACTCAGGTATAGGAGTAGGCATGACAACTGGCCCTGGGACACCAATGGCCTGAGGGGACGCCGAGACGGTGGCAGCTGTAAGGAAGGTTGAGAGTAGGAGCGAAGTAATGCGAGTCTTCATGGTGCTGGTGAGCCCCAACCGCCCATATCGAAAGGCCCTTATACTGCAGCAGCTTGCTAAGAATACTGTAGTGTCTTAGAGTTCATCACTGTCAGTGCGCCACTGCATAGTATCAGGTACAGTCTGCAGTTGTCCATCAGCATTTCATGGGAGAATACAGGTCATAGTGCGGTACAAAGGGGAGGCTTGAGAAACTGCGTGACTGCGTAACATACAAGGCAAGCTCACGTGAGTGTGATGTGCGGTGAAACAAACCAGATCACGTGAGTCACGCTGGTGGCTCACGACGCGTTGCTTTGAATTGAAGAGATGGTGTCCATGCTGGCTGATACGCCTTATTCTCTTTGTCCTTGTCCCCCTCCTCCTCCTACCTCTCCTCAGGCCCATGCATGCAGCCCGCACAGGCCTTTGCTCGACACCGGCGACCTCGCACACGCTGACGACGTCTGAGTCGGCGGCCCATGCGCTGCTTGTCTAAAATTTCAGATTGTCAAACACTTACTGCAAGCGGAAGCCCACAAAATTTCTGCTGTATATCTCTCTCTTGCGACCCCTCCTTCATTCGCGAGACCCTCTTTCTCCCCAACCACGACCTCTACGAACGAACGAACGACGACCAGCATTCCTGACGAACCGCAGCACGCGCGCCGCTTTGGTTATCTTTAACGACCCTTGAGCCGACGTCCAAGAGTCTATTCGCAGCTCTTGATCTTTCCTCCTTAAAGACTTCGTCCCGGACACGAGGCCTAGCTTTGAAGCGCGTATCAAAGCGTTCCAAGCATAAAGCCTGTCCTTCTGCGCGACGCTACTATAACGTATTAGAAGCCCCAGAGACGCATTAACGACTTTCCGACTCACTTCTTATCACGATGCCCTTGGCTTTAAACGTTCGCCGACTCGGTATTAGCTTCGGTCGAAAGAGTCATGATAGAGAAGTCCGGAAGGACAAGACAGTAAGTTATGCAAGCACATCTCCACGTCGTTGTCGCTCTAAACCCGACTTTGTATCTCAGTATCATGCTCGCCCTTTCTTCAACTTCTCGTGGTTCTCGTCTTCGAAGACCAAGGAAATAAACCGCCCACCCACCCCCACCCCGCACTCCTTCCTCCAAGGCTCCTCCTCTCAGCCTTTGAAGAGACGTAACTCAAGGAAGCATCTTAATTCCTCCAAGCCACCCTCGCAAGCTCCAGGCGAGGCTCGCCCTTCTGTTGAGTCCGATGTTGGCAACGACGATGAGTACGTCGGGGCAACGGAAATTTCAGAGGAGGAGAAAGCGCAGCTGAACAACTTCGCGCGTGGCCTGAAGGAGATGATGGAGCAGCTCCGACGCGCAGAGGAGATTGTTGATCTCGTCAGTCCTTCAAAACAAGAATGTGCTATGCATGCCCGTCTTACTAACTATGTACCTTAACAGCCCCCGACGAAAACGGCAGACGGCACGCCCCTCCCAACCATTGAGGAAGAAGACGAGCCGCTGTCCTTAGTCAATAGTCCATTGGCAAGCCCGCGGCTCCTCCCGAGTATTCACGCGGGTGCTACTGTGTATACGAATATGTCCCCCTGCCACGAACCCGCATCCCTTCCCGTTCCCGAACATCAGTCTCCAATAGTAACCTCACAGCATCACGAGCCGCTAGCGCCAACACCACATGAGCTACCGCATCCACTCCCCCATCCCTTACCCGGCGCACCTCCGGAAGATCGCTTTAATTTGGACGTAGATCAAGAAGACCTTACGTTCTCCTTCGGCGACACGCCCCTCTCGCTTCTCGCTTGCTCCAGTGAGTCCGAAGACGAAGAACTTGGGCTCACAAGCGACGACTCCGTCCTCTGTTTACAAAGCCTCCTCGTGCTCCCCCCGACGCATGACACGGACATGCCTGCGACGCCCACGCCGACGTTCGAGTCCTCTTCCTACTTCTCAGTTCCCATTCCCCTCTCTAAACCGCTCTCCCGCTCGCATCTCCAACAAATCCATCCGCGTCCCCGAAATCCTGAGCCTCAGGCGCTGAGCCGCCCCAGCTCGGTCTCGGTCTCCCTCCTCCCCATTAGCCTCTTCGCGCGCCCCCTTTCGACCGCAACCGCGACGGACCTCGACTCACCTCTTGAGGAGGAAGAGTCTGGAGAGTCCGATTCGGTGCCGGACGGGGAACGGGTGTTGGCGCGCGAGGTAGATGAAGAAATGAAGGGGAGTGACGAAGAGAGTGATGGTGAGGAGGAGGAGGAGATGGAAGATGCAGCTAACGCCTCCCCATCCAAGCAGATTGCAGTCATGCGTTCTAAGCTTGGCGAGATCAGGAAGCGCTTGACCGAATTGACCGAGTACTCGGAGTCGTCGGGGGTTGTACTACCATCCGCGACAGAGACAGAAGAGAAAGTGGAGAAGATGGATAATGCCCTCGGCAGGGCTGAAAGCAATGATGAGCTTATAGTAAGCATCTCCTTTCCAACCCTCTGACTATTTATCCTAAGAATATACCTAACCTCTTCCCTTTCTTAGCGCTCACTTGGCCGCTTGACTTCAGAGAAGAATCGCCTTGAGGTATATATCGTCTTACTATCTCTATTCCTCTATGCCTTATTGCTTATAACTGCATTTTTCTTCTGTGATGACAGCGCGCCGTAACCGACGCCGAACTCGAAAAGGCACGTCTAAAGGAGCAAAACACCCTGCTTCTCCAGACAATGGACCTCACCTGGGAAGTAACGCGCCAGCAGCTGCGTGACCAGGATGTACGTCTTCATTTTTCTCAGCGCGAAGTGACATAAAACTAATAGTCGCTTCGTTTTACTATAGGATCAGATGGAGGACTTGAAGACCCAAATCGAGGGACTACAGTCTGCGCTCCGTGAGCTCGCTGAGTTCAGCGCGTCACCTGTCGACCCGATCGACCCTTCTGTCGCCGGACGGGCTGCTGGTGCGTAACCTCTTACACAGGCTCGTATATCATTACTAATTCCTATCCTCTGTCATTCAGGCCCCAGCTCCTCGTCCTATGAACTCAGACGGAAATACCGACTCGAGCACCCGCGCTCGACAAAATCTTCATCGACGGCTGCTACTGCTGCTGCCCCGCCCTCGTTCCTCTCGGCAGATCCTCACATACACCCACACTCGCGTCTCGAAGTCCAGCTCACCACCCCGCCCGCGACGCCGAGCCGCGGAGAATCTGCGCTGCTTGACTCCGCGGATCTGGGTCTGGGCACTGGTATGAGCGCAAGCTTCCTGCTCCCCACCGTGTCCGGCCAAGAGGTGCCGTCGACGCGACTCGGGCTTGGACTAGCGCCTGCGTCAGGACCTGCGCGGTCGGGATCCTGGCACGGACGTGTCCGCCGGAATGAGGCACGTAGAGCTGGTGCGAGGGCTGTATTCCAGGTTGCTCGTGATACCGGCGATGACAACGAATATGATGAAGACGACGACGACGATGATGATATCGTGCTCGGTGGAGGGCGGTGCCAGGTTCGTTTTCGCCTTTCAACCGATCTTTGCCTTGGTTTTTTTTCTGACTATACCTTCTCTCTCATAGATCAAACGTCGAGCAGGTTCGATGGACCTCAAGTCGATTAGCTCGGCCTGGGGCGTAGGCTCTATCAACCAACCCAGACCCAATCTCATCAGGAGAGGGCTAGGACTCACGACCTGACGTCATTCACTCGTTCTCCGAGTCTATAGTACATACAGTGTACACTTAGCAGCGATATCCCGTTCATGACAACGTCGAGGTCCTACAATCTCCGTTTCACAACACGCCTATTCCTCTACTTTGTTAATAAACGGCGCCAATGCATTTCTTGTAGATAGATAACATTCTTGTCCATTAGTTCATTGGTTTCTCCTTCAACAGAAATTTTGAATCTCTAATCATCTATATTCGTTCTTTCTTGCTTGCATTTGCCCTATTGGTTTAACTTTATCACCTTTTTTGTGCGAGCTTTGTGCGATTCTTTTTTGTTGCGATCTGTCCTGTGCTACTTTTGTGTTACGTACGACATTTGATGTTGTATCTGTTGTGTATGAAGATCTAACGTTGTGAATGATTATTACATGCTTTGACTTTCATCTCATTTGGAATCCTGCAATGCTGTGATACGAAAAACTAGAAGGAAACCATGAGGCGAACACGATTGGTAGTGAATAAATTGTGAATATAATTTCAAGCAAATTATATTAGAGCAATAGTACAACAAAATCGAGTCCAGAAGCTTTTCACTCGCATGCTTGCGTTGGCATTAGTTCGAAGAAAGAACAGAAAATTGAAGACGATAGAAAAGTTAGATGCATCGATGAGAAAGAAAAGACAAAGATGTTCAATAGTACAATGATATATCGATGTTCGAAAAACTTAAAACCTGTATCATTCCATTCCACGAATGTGTTGCATCACTAATCTCGCTCCCTTACTTTAGTTGCCCGGAATCAAAGGTGCCCGTTCTTCGTCATGAAGAACACCTCCGCCCCTGTGGGACGTGAACGTGCCATACAAACTCTTGGCGATCCAGAACAGGCTAAGGACGGAGAAGGCAAGGGCACTCCAGTGGATGAACGCGCTGGAACGCTGGTGCTCGAAGATGGCGAAGAGAGCCCAAGCGATAGCGATGCTACCGGCAAGGTCGCCCTCAGGCGAAGAGAACGCGTACGTGGCAGCGGTCGCCTCGAGGAAGAAGAGCCCGAGGAAGACGAAGACCTTCGTCCAGACGCCTGCGCGGTGCGTGATGGCGTTCACCCCGAAGGCTTCGAAGGCCGTGAGCAGCACGAGCACAGTTGTCCAGCCGTGGTAGAGTGAGAAGGGTAGGTGCACCCAGAGCTCATCGTTCAAGGACTCGGCGGCGTGGAACCTCCGGACGATGTAGTAAATGTGCGTAACGGTCGAGCTGACGAGCAAGGCGAAGATGAATGCTACGGAACGAGATGGTCAACAGACTTGACACGACTATGAATATGGAGTGGACGTGGGACCTTACCAACGATATAGTGTTGCCTGCCCCAAACGTTGACGTAGATGGCGTTCAGGACACCGAGGAGCGGGAAGCGCCAGGACACGGCGTCAATGATCACACGCTTTCCAGCCGGGAAGAACTGATAGACGATTGTGCCGAGAAGGAGCAAATGAATCAGAGACCTTTCGAGACCAGCACAGTCTCTGTCAATCACCCGCACACATGTAAACGCAAAAGCGGTTTTGAAAACACGCACCAGATGCCAAACGCATAGTTGGCAGGCGTAAAGTAGGTTTCCCTGCCGGTGCGGTAGGGCCCTTCAGGACCAGCAACGCTATAGACGTTGGAGCCCAAAAACAGAATATAGACAATGATATTCACGATCTAAACGTTTTGTATTCCTTTGTGCTCAGCATGTCTCGAACAGTAGCCGACTGCAGGCTGTACATACCTTGAGGAAAATACCATCTTTCCATGAGTCGTTGGCCATGGCTGGTTTGTTTTAGGTGCTTGGGGACGTGCTCGTCTTTCACCGCGCGGTGGTGAGGAGGATGTGGGGAGAAAGAAGGGGTGAAGGCAGATGGAGTAGTGAACGGGAGTTTATATGCCTTGAGGAGAACGGAGCTTGGCTGCGCGGAGTACGTCAACCAATGCGTCATTTCGGTGCCCTGAGCTGACTAAGCATGCCTATTTCACTTCGCCATCTCGAGCCATTCTGACAAGACATCTCTCTATCCTTTCTTCCATTGACTTCCTCTTAGTGTTCAGTGAATTCGCTGATAAGGACCATACATTATTGACCTTAATATCTATGTGCTTTAACACCTTGCTATGCATTGAATGCCAAGTCTACACAGCCCAGAACATGTGTAGACAAAGACACAAGTTACGCAGTCTCTCCAAGAGGCAGCAAGAATGATGCAGCTCTAATTCTACTCCCCAATCTGGTGCAAATGATGCACGCGCCGGCTGCGGTGTGGCCTGTTCGGGACCTAATTGAATGGGACCGCAGTTGAGAAGGAGCCTCGTGGCTTAAGATGTGCCAGGGAAAAGTGCATCGTGACCATGTCTTGGAGTTTGAGATGCTCAGCGTAGTTTGACTCCATCAAATCCGAGGCATGTCTTTTCTTAGACGGCATCATATTAAAATGATATTTGCTTCCACGTCTGAGTCAGCAATCTGCAAATGCTGTGAAAGTTTATCATTTAAACTTGCGTCTCCAGAGCAATTGTGTTCAGTATATTAGACGTCTAAAAGTCCCTTTAGCAAAATATCCACCCTGAATTTATTGGCCGATCAGGGACGCATAGTCGCTGCTCGACGCGTTTGTGAACAACTCGCCCCAGAAGCCGACTGAAAACAAAAGTGTAATCAGAATATGCTCCGGGCAGCGAAGAGAGTAACTTGTCTCACAGTCATCATGCTCCGCAAATGTGCTCTGTGGGTCCGAAGGATCGTCAACAGCCGTCAAGCCTATACCGGAATCAAGATGCAGGATGATCAGCATTTCAACGTCAAGTAAACAGAAGTACAATTGCGGAACAGAGTAGATTCAAATCCAACCCCCATTATCCACATGAAGCAAAAGGAAGGAAAATATGTGTAGAATGGCATATGGACTTACCAACAGCCCAAGCGAGAACCGGTGTACCTGTCGTGTCGAGGCTCCCACCGTCCCATGTAGTGCAGTTCTGGCACCGGAAGACAAACCTCCAGGTATCATCTGTCACCGACGTCTGCGAGAGCGTCGTGAGCGTCGGCCCGGCGTAAGCAGTTGGCTGGACGTAGCCGCTGCTCAGAAGTTATGGAGGTATGTCAGGTCAAAACGAAACCGGCGGATGATAAGTCCCGGATGGATGTGAACAATGAAGTGGTTTCGAAGCGTCCCGGTCATTGAGACAGTTGGAATGTTCATAAAGTGAGTTTAGTGATTAGAAGCGAGTTATGAAAAACATGAGATGGACGCACGTGGTATAGCGTGTCGAGGCCACGATGTCGTTTCCGTTAGGCCAGGCGACGAGCAGGAGGTCACCGACCATCTGGCCACCAAGGGCGATCCCGATCTAGACACATCATCATAGGTCAGCACCGCAGTAGAAAAAGAAGAAGAAAAAGCAGCAATTCCCAGACACTCACCCACTTGTTCGCGCTCGGAGAAACGATCTCCGCGACGAACTCGTCCGTCTGCGCGGAGCCGGCGGGGGGTGTGACGAACCCAATCTGAAAGTCGTACGTCGCGGCGGTGATGCCCTGAAAGGTGATCCCGCTGTCCGTGTACGCCGTGCTGGACTGTGCGAGCGCACTCGCCGCGAGGCCTGCGAGGCTGATGAACTTTGTTAGAGAGGGCATGGAGAGTGTGTTGAGAGGTTTTTTTGGAGGTCGGACACGGCCATTGTCTACGATTTTATAGGTGGATGCATCGGGCGTGCCAGATCATAGCGGTCTTGACATGTCAGAGATAGAGACATCTCGGAGAGCTTAAGAAGAAACTGAGGTTCCAAGATATAGCCGAGGAACATAGGGGCCAGCGAGTAGAACGTCGGTGAAGTAGGATTGCGTGCTCCATAGTCTTTAAAGATCAGTCCAAACATAAGTGCTCGACCTCCCAACCGTTACCGAGTTTGTATCTGTATAGCAAGACAGAAATATACCCTGCCGACATACGTTTCGACAGACGAGCTAAACATGGAGTGACCAATGAGCATTCGGGGATTATGAGCACGAGGATCGACAGCTTCCGGAGAAGATAGTTCGCAGAAGCTAGGATGTTACTTCAAGTGTTCGTCGGCTCGGAGGAACGTGGGGTAGTCCTTCCGAGGAAAAGCAGCAGAACACTGTATCCTCTGGCTAAAGACGTACGACTCAGCGTTGGTGATAAAGCAAGGCCAGTGAAAGGAAAATGTGCCCGGGCTGTATACAGGTAGCGCAGAGAGGAAAGAAGCAGAACAGCCAGGATCTGTGTGTACTGTATATGTAAACATCTCGATGACATTTATTCATGATGCCACGAAGATATAAATGACGCTGAGGAAGCGGCTTAGTGTATAGCTTTCGGAGATGCGGAAGAAAGAGAATATGGTGAATGTAACGGAGACTTAGCATTAAACGGGTGAAGTATCATCGAAATGACTTTCAACAGGAAACCACATATTGGTACTTAGGATATTTGTAACATCTGACGAGAAGTCATGGTTGGAGAGTCGGCTGAACCACGACGAAGTGCAAGAAAGTAAACTTGCCAATTACGCGCGTTGGTCGTTCAAGCTTTTTTCACTCCGTCATTTACTGCATTGGTTGCGACATTGAGGAAGAAGACAAGAAAGAAATTGATATTAAGTTACAGAAAACTTCGAGAAAAATGTATCAACAGACTATCTCTAGCTTAAAGCTAAACCAAATACAATCATTACCAGCAGGCCAGACGCAATCCACAATCTTAATTTTCGCCAACGACCTTCCTCGTTCGCCATTTCTGATGTTGCCCACGGATCAACTACGATTGTTTCAATGTACACAGGCTCAGCGTCTTGTGCAGAAGTGGTTTGTTCTTCATGGACTGCGTTGATGGCATCGTCGTTCGGAAGTAAGACGGGCTCTACCTGTGCGACGCCACCGAAGAAGTCCGTCACGAGTGTTTCTTTGAGCGAACGGGGAAAGAGATCCGAGCGTACACCTGCATGCGACTTTATGGCCTCATAGCTGTATGTGCTGAACTGAAAGTGCATAAGATCAAGACAGCTCATCGGCGTAAGAGATCCTTTAACATACCAGGTCTTGCATCGATACCCGACTCGTCTTGTTTATCCCTTCCATGAACTGAAGGACATGGTGTGTGAAGCTATCGATCACCGCTACCCCAATCTCATTGTCATTCTCATGCTTTACAATTACGGTCATTAGCGACATTTCCTCTCAAGACAAACAAGAGCCCACTCACCGAATAGGAGTTCTCGCCTAGTTCGGAGGAGCCCGTAGCAATGATATTTGGAGAATAGAGCTTAGAGTACATTGTATTGGCCTGGCAGGTGTCGACCATAAATAGCATCTCGTTGTATCTACCCGTGAGTTAATATCTGATCTTCCAGGTAGGGCAAGTTAGAACGTACCGTTTCTTCTGCCACATTTGCTCAAAGGCATCCGCAATATCAAATGCACTTATCTCCTCGTTATCCTGGAATTTTAAAAATTCATTTCCGCCGTGTCCTGTCAGGTAAACGAAGACGTTGGACCGGGAATCGGTCAATAGGCGTTTCGAGCGGGGTACAGATGGATCCATGCGGCCTGCAAGAATTAGTTGAGCATCTAGCTTTTAGTTGTAGTAAACGTACCTGTCATAAGGCGAATGAAGTTCTCTACCGTTACCTCATACCCGCGATAGTCCACTTCAATGTTATCCCCATATAAGTCGAGACGACGCGCCGAGTTTGCGTACACTGCACCAGGGAAGCGATTGCGAGCATTGCATGCTGTATCGTCGGCGAGCATCAATATGATATTCGAGTCTGGTATTCCGAGGCGCTTGACCGTGCGGTACCTAGACGTATAGACCAGAGAGATTAGTCAATTACGGTGAGTGACAATTGTATTAACTACTTACATTCCCAGAGCATTGGACATATGCTGAAGAGATACTTAGCCGCTGAGATTGTGTAGAGTAATAGAATCAACGTCGATGGACATACTCTGTAGTTAAACCAATACCTCGAAGCTGATACCAGCACAGCCCAGTTATTGCTATGAGATGTCGTCTGTGAGGTGTCTTCTCCATCCCAGCGCGTCGCAACTACAAATTCAAGTTTAATAACAGAGAGCAGAAGGAGCCAGCATAATGTAACGTAGGTATGCAGCAGCATGAGGAGAATGAAGAGTGAAGTCCATTGCGACCACTTCACTGCGCGTAATGGCAGAGTATGGTCACGTGAGTCAACCGCGCTGTGGTTCGCGGTATGTGTAACTGGACGTAGGCTTGAGCCCCAGCAATTTTCCTTCACGGCCATGGCCCATGACCTTCCTCAACTCGCAGAACTAGTCGATAGATATTGAAGAAGTTGACTTCCATGCCAAAAATTGCTGTCAAAGCGTTTCAGGATGTCGACCTTGTCAGTGTGGATTACTTCTTTTCGCACCTGCTTCCCAAGGTTCACGAGCGTATCGAAACTACCGTTGAGGCTGTCATGGAAGAGCTCAAGAGGAAGGGAAATCTTGTCGACGAAAACGGGAAATTAACTTGGGCCAGCTTCAAAGCTAAGAAGAAAGATACGGAGACCACTTTTTCCTCAGTACGACGCACTGCTCCGAGCAGGAGAGCTGGCCATCGCGGAACGAGACTTTACTATCGTAGCAAAACTCTGCAATCAAAAGTACCATCAAAGCCTAAAGAAGATGCAGATTTCAAACCCTTCGTAAAAATCTTTAATCAAGTAGTGAAATCTGCGAAAAGAGTCTCTGGCGTCGAAGATCTCGAAAAAACGCACTCGTACAGAATGGAGCCCCATGCAGCTCCCGAGTCTGAAAGAGCCGAAAAGATGCGCCCTGACGCGTGCTTCGTGAAAGGACCCTCAAAGGGCGACGAAGGCGAGAAGACGTCGTGGTACGACATTGCTTGTGTTGGGGAGTTCAAAACGGCAATGCAGAAGAAGGATGAGAAAGATGTGAGTTAACAGCCTAACAGTCGACGATCCTCCGCTCATTGCCATTTCATATTAGAATATCCGAAAGGTCTTGTACGGAATGCACTACATTCTAGCCACTGATCCATGCCGCCGTTTTTGTCACCGGCTTTACTATCGAGAAGGACACTATGGCGCTATGGCACGGCTCGCGCTCTGCTTTCCTCAAGTGTAAATTCAACTATAAAGAGGTACGTTGATACTTTCATGGGTCGGCTTTCCTAGCCTAACGTGCGCTCGCCATTTTCAGGAACCCGAGCGGCTCATTCACCTGTTCTTGGCTTTTGCGTTTGCAAACGAAAATGGTGAGGAAACTGGCTGGGACCCAACCGTGGAAGTCGACCACCCTATACAGGAACCGAGGCAGTATATCTACGACATCGAGGGAAAGAAATACTTGACGTTACAGATTATAGATGAGCATGGTACGGACTCGATGCTTGGTAGGGGAACGCGAGTGTATCTGGTCATTGAAGTGGAGACGGGTGTTAAAAAGGTCTTGAAAGACTATTGGGTGGATGAAACCCGCTGCTTCGAAACAGAAATCAATTCGCGGATTTTGAAGGACGTCGAAACCGCTTGTGGCGCCGAAGCTGCGAAATTTGTGAAGGAGCATATGGTCACCGTACAGAAGGAGATCTGGGTCAAAGTCGGTGACGATATCGATGACACTCTGGACGTGATAATGCACGGTAGAATGCCCGACGTGGTCGGGGTCGATCCGCTAAAGCAGGAGGAAAATGCAGGGGACTCTTATACGCCTACACCGCAGAATAGTCGCAGACCCTTCCGGAAGTTGCGTCACCGTCGTGTGGTTTACGAAGAATATGGAACGCCAATTGATAATGTGAACGTACTGTCGAAGGCCGTCAAGACCTTGAAGGATGTGACTGAAGGTAAGTTGAGACATTCATCATGCCATGTCATTTATCTATCTGAAGTCCACCAAAACAGTGCTCAAGTATATGCATAAGGCTGAATGGGTCCACCGTGACATCAGTGCGGGAAATGTTTACTGGTACAAAGAGCGTGGACTGCTTGCTGATTTTGAATATGCGAAGAAGATGAAGGAATTGGGGAAAAACGAAGCGATAACTGTGAGTTCTGAGGTGCTTGTCATAATTTGAATTCTTTATACTCATTGTGTATGTTTGAAGGGCACCATCTACTTTATGGCGGCTGAGGCCATTGAACGCCTGTACATGTACGTACCTGAAGAAGTGGCAATGACATTGCTAAAGGACGAATTCTTCTTCCACAACGCTGGTCATGACATGGAGTCCGTCGTTTGGGTAATCTTTTTTATCCTAACTACCGCGGAATCCAAAGAGCATTGGGTTCGAAAACAAATTGACGACCTGCTTTTCACGGGATTGAAAATCAGTACAAGTACCCGACGGCTTTTCATTTCTGGTCGCAGTCCAGGTTTCGGATACTACATGAAACTGCTCGGAGACGATCGGAAGGACCTGCTCGTCTTATTAAACAAGCTAAAACTCATTTTGACTAGATGCTATAGGGAGTCGGAGGCGAATTACCCGAATAGTCTCATTGACGACTCAAAGTTTTTTGGATTATATCCGGGATTTGATAGTGTTTGGTCGGGCTGTGAGGCCTGCTTAGCGCAGCGGGATATACGCTTAAACTCCGGACCTGAGGCCACAGTAGCGAGGCCTAGCCTCAAACGCCCAGCAGAGTCGGAGTCAACCCGTACATTGAGATCGCATCAGAGGCCAAGGGTGTGCGTTTTTTCGCATTCAGTTTATTTAGGCATCGTTGAACTGATCTTCTTTGCCGTACGTAGTGAGGAGCCCATTCCAGAGGAAGCTGTCGAAGATGTCCTCTGATTGCATATCATGTCGTTCGCTTTGTATACCACCCATTGTTGTATACCACCCATTGTACATCATTGCATTCTCGCTTTGGATATACACTGTTACATTAATAAAGCACTGTTTTGGATCTCTTGCCATTGTGCGAAGCGTTCTCTGGGTAGTGAATTTGATCCATTGCGGCGTACCTACAACAGAGGTCTGATACGCACTTCCAGATCTGTTTGCTTCGCCAGACACCGGACCTGTCGCATGTTCGGGATCGCTCGCGCTCGCGGTGCTCTCCATGGAAGTGCAGTTCAGAGCGGGGCTGTACGCGCTCTAGCGTTTTTCGTCATTCAGCAAGGCCCCGACATGGGGCGAATTCGCGACCCTGGTCCAATTCACAGACACCATCTTGGTTTAAAGGTGGTGATTGAAGAGAATTGTAAAAGATGGGAGTATTCTATTCACATGTTCACAATTTGCTGGACGAGTTGGGCGAGTTTTGGAAATTCCATTTGCTTGTTCACATCTTGGCGAGTTTGCGATATTTCACCCTGGTGCGCCAGCGCACACATAAATAATAAAGAAGAGAGGGAGAAAGGGTGTGTGTGGTGTTAATAGTGTTAATAGTGGGAGTACGGTGAAAAGCTTGGACAAATTGTAGGGACAGGTATAGGAACATGATTAAAACGGGTGGGAAAGAAACGAAAGACAGAAGAACGTACTTTACGCGTTCATATTTGCAAATTAAGCTGCGCTCGCCCGTAAGACAGGGCTTGCACAGCTTACCGCTATCGCATTTCATCTTCTTCGTATGAAACGCTATTGTAGTCATCATCAGTCATCAGTCATATGAAAGAGACGAACGAGAAGATGGACGGTTGCAGACAGTCCGTTCTTTCGTTTTCGGAGGGAAATTTGCGTCTGGGTATTTCGTGTAGTCGAATTCTGGATCGTGTGAGTGTTTCTTCTTGAGAGGGGAAGAATAACTCGAGCCATGACCCAGCCAGTCTACACCACTGAGTTTTGTGTCCAGGCCTTCCAAATAGTCGTCGTCCGCTGCTCAGCGAGGGCGGTCCTCGTTCGGGACCTGGGACCTGTGCTTGGGCAGCCCGCTCCTGTATCTGTGGGATCTTGGAGTGCGTTGAGACTTGACCTACAGAAGAGCGATGCAATGGACAGTTTGGAGGCGCGTGGTTACGGCAGAGACGGGAGTGTCTGACTGCAGGGCACCGACATGGTCAAGGACGCGCGGTTGTCGACCTGGGAGGAGAGCATCTGTCACGGTGGTGGCTGTGTGCATCGGACATCTACAGCCTTCCAAGTATTTATATGTATAGTATTCATCTTAATAATTGTTTCCTATGTTTTGAAATATGCATTATCATCTTTAAAAAATGATATGGACTATAGTACACGACTTCATACCGGGATTTTGTAGTGTAGTAGTCAACATATATACATGACACTTTCTGTGACTTTTCCAGTGATATTTTCGTAGGAGTACCAAGACTCTGTGGAGATGCAGACGAACAGCTACTTGAACACTGGCGTGCGGCCCAGAATCAAGATCCTTTGCCGCTTGCGTTGCCAGTGTGCACTTCGGTTATTTATCCTTTATTTGGCACGGACTACTTACTCGGCTACCCATAAATCAACCGAGGTTGCCGAGATTTACCGGTGATCTAGATTGAATCAGGGTATCCTTGGTTAGACTGGGATAAGGTACTATGTAGGCTCAGAGGCACGACAATTACAAACAAGGATATAAGTGACTAAAGTAGTGGTGCAAACGAAAGGAGGAAAGCTAATATATAAGATGTCGTGCCTTTGAAGTATGTACTCGGTGCACCTTCGTTAACACCGCTTACAAAATGTTCTGCACTGCAAGTGCGGCTCTTGAGTGAAGATTTGATGGGTGGAATCACATAAGAAGACCTTGTGAGTCTACCGGAGGCAGCCGCCACGGAGATATCCTGACTGCAGTTAGTTAACGATCTTTATCATGCGATATATGAGCGAAAAGCTAATTATATGTATATATTACATGGCGGCCTTCCGCTGGGCAAAGGTTACGGCTTCGAGAAGACCGGCTTCGAGGTTTGTCTTTACGGTGTGAAAAAAGCCAAGGACGATTGTTATAGCCAGAACTAGAAGAGGATGGTGATCAATTAAGTCCCTGCGAAGCGACCGCGTTGCAATCAGCCTAGAATAGGCTGCATCTGTGAAAGATAAGAAGGTGCTGGTAAATGGGGACGCATGCAAACCGCAATAGGATAGCAGCTCCGAGGAAGATGAAGCCCAAATCTCGGAGTAAGTCTAAATGAAATGGAGTGATCTGGCCACGGGACTCAGTTAGCATGCGACCCCTAACTGCTTATCCGCACAAAGCTGTAGAGCTTTGTGGCCTTCGGAAAGCGAGACCATTGATAAAATGCTCATTAAGTATGCTCAGGCTCGACGAAGAGAGGAGGAGGCAATTGTAGATGTAAATAGGCTTTGCGATTCTTCCCAGGTGCCAGTGGAGGAGATTCAAGAACCGTGGAGAAAGAAAAACACACCCATCTTAATTCGTCCGGTGGCGGTGCATCCTTTCTTCTCACTCGGTCCGGCATTGTCCCGTCGGAAGCTGAATAAAGAACTGGCCGACAAATTTAGTCTAGGCACGCCAGGGTTCACTCTCGCGTGGGCGGCTTCCTTCGCATGCACCGCCATGTGCTAGGCGGCTTCCTGTCTTGGCAGGAGTCCTTCCAAATGCGGTCGGCGTTGCGTCGTTGATGGCGTCGCCTTCGAACCGTGCGAAACAGAAGGAAGGTAAAATGAAACGAGAGCCGAGGCAAACCCTGAGAGCCCTGAGCGACAGACGTGGGAAGACCCCCCGAGTACCATTGCCGTCATGCCTGTAGTTGGGTGAAGTCCCCCAGGATGAGCCCCCCGTCGCCCTTTTCGTTTTCCCCGCTGACCGCCCTCTTTCTCACAATCCACCATCATCTCCCCCTCGCCAGATGAGCTCGACCATATACAACGTGAGTCTCCTTGTCTTCCCCGTCCCCGCCGTCCCGAACACCCCGCTCGCCGTCTCGTTGTCGTTCTTGGTGACGACGGCGACGACGGTGCCTGGTGGTCATTCTCTCCGTATTAGGCTATCCAGCGGCGCTAACTTCTTGTCGGCCTTCGTGCTTTTCGTTGATACAGCATCGAAGTCTGCAACCGCAGGGCCCGCCGCCGCCCATCGCTCAGCAGGCACCAGGTCACTCACCAGCACGCTTGACCGACTCCTTGGACATTGTCCGGCACGAGTTTGAGCTTTTGACTGCAGACTTGAATCAACTCCGGATTCAAAGGGACGATTTCGAGAATAAAAGTGAGTGGTATGAAACATGTTCTTCGATTCGATTCCTCCTCTTCCTTCCAAATGCGAGGTCAGCGAGGCCAAGTATCGCGTTGAGGGGGAATGTCTTGCATGCAGCCGCTTCCTTGATTCGGATAGCAAGCCGGACTACCCTAATATGTGCGAGCGCTTTTGTCCTCTCGCGATTGATGTTCAATTGATCGACAAACGCAATACACTTTCTTCAAACATGACCATCTATTTCTTTCGCTATGGTATACTGACCTCCTTTCCCTGCAGTTTCGGCTCAAGTGAATGAGCTCAACATCATCAAACAAACTCTTTACGAGCTCGAATCGCAACACAGTAAAGTTCGACAACAATATGAAGAGGAAGTGAGCCGACTCCGTAACGAGCTCGCCCAGGCTCGGCAAGTTGTTCCCGTTCCGCCGCAAGGTATCCAACCACACCTCAATGCTGTTGGTGGCGTCCCGCCCGGCGGACCAGGAATTGGTGGTTCTGGTCCTCCACCTCCCACTGGCCCTGCCGGCCCAGGACCGGGACCAGGAGTAGGACCGCCTGGTGTAGGCGCAAGTCCTCATCCTGCACATGCGGGTATGGGGCCTCCGCCGGGTTACAGCGAACAGTATCCATATCGGGATCGCGACCGTGGCGAGCCATCACGTGAAAGAGGCCGTGAAGACGGTAGAGCGAGAGAGCCGAGCACGCGTGAGCGCGAGATGAGGGATAGGGATCGCGAAGTGCAGGACAGGGAGGCGAAAGAGGCGCGGGACAGAGAGCATCGAATGATGAGAGAGCGTGAGCTTAGGGAACGAGAGGCTAGGGATCGCGAAATGCGGGAACTTATGGATAGACAAGACAGAGAGTACGCAAAAGAACTGAGAGAGAAAGAATTGAGGGAAAAGAGAATCAAGACGGAGAGGGCGAAAGGTGATTAGACTATGTCTAGATTTATTAATTGTTACTGACAGCTACTATTTCTTTGTTTCAGTCGAGTTCACCCCATCTCAAGTTCATAAGATCCCCGAAGCAGGACCCTCTAGCACTGCGCTTGTACCATCTTCGTCAACCTTGCCGCCCCCTCCCGGTCCTGGTCCAGCAGCAGCAACAGCAGTAGCGCCGACTTCGCCGGCAGAAGCTCCCTCGTATTTCGATGAGGTGGATTTGCCTAACATCCCACCGGAGTTGAAAAAAGAAGGGAGCGATTGGTTTGCGGTCTTCAATCCGAAAGTGAAACGCGTGCTCGACGTGAGTCTGGTGCACACTCTCCAACACGAGAGGTACGTTTTCCAACTTAGCGTTTCACTTTTTTTTTTGAAGCGAAGAATGTCATGCTGATTGGCTTATGTGGATCAGCGTTGTGTGCTGTGTGCGGTTCTCCGCGGACGGAAAGTACCTTGCGACAGGCTGCAATCGTACGGCGCAAATATACGATACGAAGACGGGTGCAAAGACATGGTGCGAGCTTCTTCATCATCATCATCATTTCTGTGATTCAGAGCGGTCCACTTTTCTAGTGTCCTGCACGATGACACCGCCCCAGCGCAAGGCGACCTATACATTCGCAGTGTTTGCTTCAGTCCGGATGGCAAGTTCCTCGCGACAGGTGCGGAGGATAAGCAAATCAGGGTGAGCGCCTGCCCTCTATCTTTGTCCCTTTGTATCGCCTGTCATTGCCTGCACAGCTAAGTGCTGTTGGGCGTCGTTGATCTCTCGCCTCGTGGGGATAACGCTCCGTCCGGTCACTTTTCCGGCCAATTGCGGTGTTCACCGGTCTCTTAGTTTTTCTCGTATCCGGCTTTGTACCGGCAACTTGTATGGATGGCGGACGAACTGAAACTGACAGTGCTTAACATCTAGATTTGGGACATCGCCAAGAAGCGCATCCGCCGTGTCTTCGAAGGCCACCAGCAGGAAATCTACTCGCTCGACTTCTCCAAGGACGGGCGGCATATCGTGTCAGGCTCGGGCGACCGCACCGCGCGCATTTGGGATATGGAGACGGGCTCTCAGAAGGTCCTCGAGATCAACGAACCGGAGGGTATTGATACCGGCGTGACGAGCGTGTCGATCTCGCCTGACGGACGGCTTGTCGCTGCAGGCTCGCTGGACTGCATCGTCCGCATCTGGGACGTCGCCACGGGCTTCCTCGTCGAGCGCCTGCAGGGTCACGACGACAGCGTGTACAGTGTTTCGTTCACGCCGGACGGCAAGGGCCTCGTGAGCGGGAGCCTGGACAAGACGCTCAAATATTGGGACATCACGCCGCTCCTGCGAAGCGGTGCGCGCAAAGAGCCGCTGCCTCTCGTGGCGCCGAGTTCGCCGGCGTCCGCTGCACGGGCGGGGTTGAAGGTGGTGAGGGCGGGGATCCCGGAGCAAGCGGACTTATTTGATGGTGGCGAGCGCGGCGGGGCATGCACGCTCAATTTCGAGGGCCATAGTGATTATGTTCTGAGCGTGGCGGTAAGCCATGACGGACAGTGGATCGTCAGTGGATCGAAGGACCGTGGCGTACACTTTTGGGAGTCGCGGAGCGCACAGCAGCAGCTGAGGCTCCAAGGCCACAAAAACTCTGTGATCTCGATTGACCTCAGCCCAGTGGGTGGCGTTATTGCAACCGGTAGTGGGGATTGGCAAGCCAGGTTATGTGCGTATTGTTTATTTTTTTCATCAAGTAAACGGAGGTGCTGATGATGTTATTGTTAGGGAGCTATACGACGATCTAAACGCTGATTTCTATAATGTTAATAAAGAAATGACTGATACGAGGTGCTCTGTCTTATTCCACACTGATCCTGATTCTTCGCTTTCATTCCCGTGCTGTCTTGCTGTAACAAAGTTGTACATGTGTTTCTTTATGTGTTTCGCGCCGCCCCCTCACTTTCCTCCTCCTCCGTCCCTACGCTCCGTCCCTACGTCACTCCCAGCCACTCGATCTACTTCACCCATATATCTTTAAGGCTGTTTCTTAGCACTTACTGTGTCTCGCTTCGCACTTTGGTTGAGCTTGGTCCACATTCTCATATGTACCTGATTTTCTTTCCCGCTCCTCGAGCTCTGCATGATCTGCATACAGACAATGCGAACGACTACGCGGGTTTATTGGCGGACTGCGAAGATTATAGAAGGCGGGGCCAAATAATACTTGGGACGGAGTACGTAGGGATTGCTTTGCTGTGTATCATTTGTTGGTTGTAACGATTCTGAATATACCCTCTCTTACTTCGGCAAGTTGCGTCCCGACCTCCGCGGGCTGCCCTTCGACTTTACCCACCATCAACTTCTTGACCATGAATAGGACGAGCAATGCAATCTACCCCAAGTCATGTGTCCCATTTCAATCAGAAAACTGCAAGAGCCTTCAGTTCGGGCGCGAAGAAGCACCACCGTAGGAACTCATAAGGCTTTGGCTCTGCTCGCCAGCTTACTTCGGGTCCAGTGTGGCCTTTCTGCTGCTCGTCTTTGTCTACTTCAACTGCTCGTATCTGACTGTCGACAACCATGACTGAGGAAAAGCGCAGCAACAGCCTCGAGAAGCGCGACGTCGAGCAGAATGACGCGTACGACCAGGACGATGCGAGCTTGGTGAAGGCCGAATACTCGCCTGAGGAGCGCAAACTGGTCGCGAGATTGGATATGCGGATCCTTCCCATTACTTGTCTGATGTATCTCTTTGCTTGTGAGCTCTTCATTCTGCTCAATGATGCATGAAGAACTAATGCGTCAGGATAGTCCTTGATCGTTCGAACCTGGGAAATGCTCGGCTACAAGGCCTCCCAAATGATACGCTTCATGGCGATCCAACCGGTGTACTCTTTGACTGGGTCACCTCGGCCTTTTACTTCTCCTATGTACGTTCGATGATGCTTAACAACCCATAGCGAGCTCATCTTTGCATATTCGTAGATTCTGTGTCAAGTTCCAGCCACTGTAGTTTCGAAGTTAGTCCCACCCCGACTTTGGCTTGGTGCTGCAGCAATTGGTTGGGGAGCATGCTCGACTCTGATGGTCAGTCCCTTGCCCTTCGTCTTTCGACATGTCCTTACCACAATAGTGACATTTCCAATGTTACATTTGCTAACATGAATCCAGGCCTCGGGGTTCAACTTCGCAGGACTCATTATCGCTCGGATTGGGTTGGGCGTCTTCGAAGCAGGCTTTGGCCCAGGGATCCCGTTGTACATGTGTATGTGCACTTTCATCTGCGTTCTAAAACAAGCTTCTCACTCCTGCCTTAGCCTACTTCTACACCAAGAACGAAATGGGTATGCGCATGGCGTATTGGTTCGGGTTTGCCGCCGTTGCGGGGGCGTTCGGAGGACTCATTGCGTTTGGCGTCCAACATGCGCATGCAGCGATCTCCGACTGGCGGCTGCTCTTCATTATTGAGGTTTGTACATAGCATTTTCTTTTCTTTTTCTACTCCACATTTCGGACTTCTGGCGATTTATGTATAGGGAATACCGGCTGTCCTTATGGGTATCATTGCGATTGCTTTCCTGCCTGATAGGCCGGAGATGACGAAATTCCTCAACGAGGACGAGCGGCGGATCGCGTTGGCCCGTATGAATAGAGGTATTAGCGGAGATACGGGACTTGTGGTGAACAAAGGTACAACAGCATTAACCTATTTTAGCTTGATTAGATTAATAACTCTGGCTGTATCTTTCTAGTACATGTCGCTGCTGCGTTTAAGGACTGGCGGGTAAGCACTTGCGCCTGACAGCACATCTGGCTTCAGG
The DNA here is from genome assembly GCA_910574555.1 of Trichaptum abietinum. Taxonomy (NCBI): domain Eukaryota; kingdom Fungi; phylum Basidiomycota; class Agaricomycetes; order Hymenochaetales; family Trichaptaceae; genus Trichaptum; species Trichaptum abietinum. The sequence goes on along the minus strand of CAJTBE010000010.1, from coordinate 2,416,335 downwards.
GATGTATTGTGAACTCCTATGAACAGGTGTACTGCGGCGGAGTCATCTACTTCGGACTCAACTGTGCCCTTGCTTCAATTTCGGCCTTCCTTCCAACTATCATCAAGACCTTCGGATTCAGTACGTCTGGACCTAAACACACCCTTTTATAACTGCTCTAACTAGTTCACGACAGCCAACGCGATTGCTCAGCTCCTGACAGTCCCTCCATACGCTGTAGCCGCGATTGTCCTCGTCCTCCTGTCCTACGCGTCTGACCGACTTCAAAGCCGCGGAGTGTTTTTGTCTAGCGCGAGTTTCCTCGGTGGGATTGGGTACCTGTACGTTCTTCTTACACTTACCGTCCAAATACGTCGATAACCTGAATGATACCAACAGGCTCCTCCTTGTCGTGCCTTCAAACGAGCACGTCCGCTACTTCGCCTGCTTCTGCATTACAAGCGGTACCTACACTACCATAGGCCTCATCATTGCTTGGTGTGCGTATAGTTTTCCTGTCTACAGTTGTCTCCCTGTTTCAGTTGCGCTACAAATTGACTTCTTCCGGACCAGTCGCCCATAATCTCGGATCGGAGAGCAAACGCTCCGCCGGCATCCCCATTACTCAGTCCCTCTGTGCCCTCTTAAATCACGGCAAATATCGGAAAGCAGGCGCCTACAAATCACCACAATCAGTACCAAAATTCAGTCCGTTCTCGAAGAACTCAAGCCCAAAGTCGCACCTTATCCGCCAGCACCGACGTATCCACCTTTGCATCGGGATGTGGTTTACCATGAATGCGATCCCGGTTCGCGTTATCTCTGCGGTACGAAATCTTTTGAAAAGGGGTTGGTTATTCGCTTAAATGAGAACTAGTTTCGAAGCATGTGAGTGAAAGACTTGATTAGCGTACCGAAAGGACAATAGCTAGCGCCGCCGCGAGGAATTCTAGCGCACACGAAACTGTTGGGATTTAATGAACGCGAACACACGGGATTGAGTTAGGAGTCTGTACGTACTCGCAAATCCTTTTCTGTATACACCAAAAGGAAGAGATCAGAATTTGCGCAATGTACGGAATAGAAGTAAACAGCGATCAACGTACATATACCGTGGACCTTCGGTAGCTGGGTAAATATGAGAGCCCAGCACGCTCCCACACTGGCCAATGGCCATGAAAGGATTGCTTTGTACGATACACGATGATTTTTGGAAAAGGGTTGTATGTACATATATTACTTTGAGGGTTGTAAAGGGCGTGTACCCCACATTGTTTTCATAGACCCGACGCCGATGGACTAGAATATGTCATGAATGAGCTTGCTCAGCCGAACTCGATCTTCGGGTGTTTCATCCATTCCCCTGTCGTTGTTAACGTTGAAAACTGCTCTAAAATTACTTCATGTACAGACTGAAGTAGTCTTTAAACAGAACTCAGATATATATCTAACAGCTTAGATCTATTCGCTGAATAGAATCTAACTCTACATACAGACGTACAGATATTCTAAATAATAGCATACGAATTACAATACGGTGCCACTCAGTCGAAAGCGCACAATGCGCAAGCCCACCTCAAGTGGGCCGTGATTGCAGATGATTGGCAGCCTGGATCGTTGAGGATTATCAATCTTCCTCAGATGAACTTGACGAAAATTCACATTTGTCCGCGTCAGATAAAGCTCGGTGTAGGAGAATAATACTGAAAAAGTACCGTCAGTGGCCTCAAACAGTGATGTCGCCAGAAATAAATGTCTTACCGATAAGTACGAATCTGGAACGGACTGCGTCTGGAAGTGAAAATTGGTTTGTTCGGTCATAATCATCGTCGGGTGGTGGAATAATAACAAAGGGTCATATCCGCTTGGTTGCCACTCATTCACGATGCTCGACGATGATCCGCTTGCGTAATTAGGCGTGGTGATAGTATTAAGTTGACCATCGGTTGCGATTGCCGAGCCGCCATTATATGTTCCTGACAATGACGAGAGATCTGACAAGGAAGGGGATTCTAACGCCTACATTAATGAAAAATGGTTAAGTATTTATAGCTTATCATAGCCAAAGTGGGCAACTCACAGGGCGGATGCATAATTCACCGCGAGCTTCGCATCTCCTGCACAAACGCACCTCTCCAGAGCCAGAAACGATAATGCACTGTGGAGATTGTGTGAGTGAGCCACCATACTACCAACACAGATTCAAAAGTCTCTTATTCTCACCTTTTTCCGCGACGAGGCACATGCAGTGCATGGCTCCATGTTACGACTCGGACCCTGGATGTTCCGGTTGTTGCTGAAGATTTTGGGCTTCCTTGGGTGTAAGTATTCGAATACGGCGCGGAGGGACGCGGGGACGAGCATGCTGGGACGAGCCCCGGATGCGACGCGGTTTAGTTCCTGGACGAGGTCGGGGTCGCCCATAACTAGTTGGACAGCGGGGACCACATCGATGAGGTCCAGGAGGCGAACGGCAGTGGATTTGTCAATGCACCTTCGCAAAGGGGACATAGCGAAGATGACTGCCAGGATCCAGGGCTAGGACCACTACGTCTCCTTTGAGGGACTCCTGAAGGGACAGCCTGAGACTCCTATGGGCTTTTTATACGAGATAAAGATGCCCCAGTTCGACTTTGAGTGATCCGCTGCTTGTCACTTGAGTGTATATGAAGTGACCGAGGAAAGGCAACTACACGAATGAGATAAAAGCACGAGAAAGGGAATGAGGGCGATATGCACGTGTAGGGTGCCTATGTACCTTAAGCTTCATGCAAAGTGCAGTTGCCTGCAGCCGCCAGCTGGGCACATGATGTTTATTTGGGTCGCTACCATCAACAGAACTACCGGAGGTGAAATGATCGATAGTGAATCGGCGACTCTTATACGGTGTTAACAAAGTAGACGAAGAACATGCTTACAATGTCAATGCCTGCCCAACGTTGCTTAAGTGTGTTCTGTCTTATCATCCTGTCCAATTGAGCGACGGCTCGCCGAAGTGCAGGTTGGAAGTCAACGACATCCTTCTGTTGATGTTGATCGTTAGCTCTTATTATAATGCTATAATGTGGTCGCGGTGCGTGTGTCTACTCAATGTTGATATCGAAGTCTATGCAATGGCAAGGATGAGTCTCAAAGTTCGAATGAGTTCATTAGAGAGATCTGAAACACTCACCCGCATTAATTAACTTTTGTTCTTCTTCCTCGGATTTTCACTACGGAGGAGTGCATCAATGTGGATTGAGAGTACCGAGGTCAGAGGGCTCTGAATTTGTGCCTTAGTGTCCAGAGATACTATATGGCGCAGCTCGCACAGAGACTGGAAAACTTACCGCAGTCGGCGAACTTAAAGGAGACATTTCTCGTCTGGTTGGTGTGTAAAGACAATATAAAATGTACGGTGCAGTCCGCACGTTGAATTTGTTCATGATGACGCCGTTGCACGATCTGATGTGCGTGTTCGCCCAAGCCATATTTAATTGTAACTCCGACAGTACACGCCTCACGTGTCGGCGACACGGAACGGAACAGATCTACTCCTTCTCTTCCGCACTTATTTCCTGCGACCAGCTCCTGCCTTCATCCATGAAACACAATGGCCGCAATCTCACGGGTCTCAAATGTCAGGGACATCGTTTGTCTGACGCGGAATGACATCTCGAATCAAAGATAAGATGATCACGGCAGCATTTTTACTATTTGACGGCGATGCAAGCAGTTCAGTTGCTTTCAGTCAGTAATGATGAGGTGCAACGGCCTCGCAATTATTTCTGGCCAATATCAATTGTTGTGAGCCTTCCATTTCGATGCACTCAAAAGCGCGACGCTTACATGACAGATGAGGCTACCACTTACTATAGTCATCATACTGATAGTTCACATTATGGAGCTCCAAGAAAATCCTCTGTGTACATTGGATGGGTACAGTCAGCGGCATCTATCAAAGTATGATGGTTCTATAATTGTTCATGATCCTCTATCATATAATGGTCTGTTGAGAAGCTGTTGATGTCGTGCTCTCAACTCAAACTACTTACCTTGTCAGTCGTCTCAGGTGCTGGTTTGGATTTCTGCCGAACATGTCCGCTTTCCCGCCACCATTGCCACCAAGCGCAATAGTCCAGGTAGATGTACAAGAGTTCACCTATACGAACTTAGCCATCAACGTTCGAGGCGAGTGATAAATTGCTGCACTCTGCCAATAGGTTTTGCCTGATGCAGATACCTCTTTATAGTGGTCTCTACAACAATCTTCGCCTACAATTTCTGTACGCTTGTTTCTTTCCTTTATCATCTGCCTTTTTCTAATGTACCTCCTCTTCGCATCCTATTTAGTGCTTACCCTCGGAGACGAGGTGTGTCACGTTCTGTAAAACCACTGGTGGGTTTAGATACTCATAGATTATTCCGCTTCAGTTCGATTATATCTGGGTAAGAGCCATTTCCATTTCTACTACCTGCTTTGACATTAAAACATATAGAAACGTAAATGGACGAGCTGCTCAGCTATCTATCTAGCGGTGACTAGTCTGTTTGATAACACTATTGCGCTATTCTCTGATTGAATTTGAAATATGAACGCAGACAAGATACCTTTCCGCAATCTCCATGATGTATGTAATGTTCAAGCTGAAAGAAATCATACTCTCGCTTAGAGATTCTCTATTGTAACTTGCAGATATGTACTGTCGAACGGTTAGACCTGCGTTTAGTAATGCTCACTCATGACCGCTAAACGTTCAAGCTAGTCGGATTCCGAATAGTCGTTTTTGCCGGTTTCGCCTCAATATCTGCACAAGGTTTAGACTTTGCAGTTATCGTGAGCATCAGCAGCATGTTTGACTTTACTCTGTGGCTAATCGCATTAAATCTTGTAGGATTCCGATCTGTACGTTATTAGAAAAAGTCTACTGCGAGAAACTGCAGCAGACGCTGATGTATGTATGTCTCATAACGTTACAGGCCCAGTAAGTCAACAATGACAGATTTAAACCCGCACCAAACTCATCGAGTTCCAGCTTTACCTGTAGATGCAACAACTTACCTTGGCGTCGTTGTTTTCTTCCTTGCGATGAGTAAGTACTAAGATGTCTAAAAAACAAAGCTGGCTCAGCATTGATAATATTAATGATTCATGCAGTTCTACTCCAAATCAGAGCCTATGCATTATGCGATGCGCGAAAGCTTCTGTTGTATACGTTCACGATTCTGGATGCTCTTGCGATTGTGTTGTTCATCCTAGAAGTTATAGTATTAAGATGTGAGCTAAAGTTAACCTCAATTACGGACTTCTGATCTGAGATTTATAAACCATCCAGACACGGCAGTGGGCTCGTTGTACAGCGTAGGCGATGAAGTGAACATTGGCGATACCGGCTATTCCATCCCATTCTTTGAATATCCCTTTCAAGAGAGCCTCACTCCTGTGCTCTGGATGCCCTTCCTCGTGAATGAAACAGTCACAGTTGCTTTTGTCCTTCACAAAGCTTGCAAGGCTCATAGAATTCCAAGTCGTCCTATGAAATCAAACTTGCTTGTCACACTTATTCAGCACAGCATCTTTTATTATCTAACGTACGTACACTCGCTGCCCTCCTCAGGCTTGCCTTGCAATAAAGTAACGACATTTCAACCAGCATCCTCATAATCTACGTACTTGGACTCGCTCCCCTCTTAGGGCTTAAACCCACGCTAGATCAGCCAGTGAGTAATGCTTCCGCTATGCGTAGCTGAAGCATTGTACTCAAATAAGTAGTTTGAGAGTCTTGCATTTGATCATCTACTATTCTCCATCGTAGTATCTGGGATTCTGGCACCAAATCTTTTCTTGAGTTTGCGGAAGGCCTATTATAGCAATCGTGAAGCCTCGATCCCATCAAGGCCCTCTGCAATTGTATTCAACGCGGGGCCGATCTCACATGTGCGTTCGTCGAATATGTACCTTGCCAATGGCTTACATATGCTCAATTTCAGCTACTTTCTATGCACTGATTGATTATATGTGACCCAGATAGAATTCCATAGTTAATTTGAGGGGAGCATACTCAGGTTCGAAGAAGAGCGGTCTCCGTAGAAGTATCCGGACTTTAAAGCGGTAGTCTTGTTCTCGGATCCACATTCCACGCCCTTGCTCTATAGCCTTACAGTAATACTCCCTTTCATTTCCGACTATCTCTATCCTTGCTTCGCTGTCTTCCGGAAACATTGTGCTCTCAGTCTTCTTCCAACTATGCATGAATTTTCTGGTGTATGTATTTCTTTCTTCCAATGGCAGAAAGGCCAATTTGAAGAACTTCAAGTTGGTGAACCGGACCTTTGTTTATTCAGTAGTGAGAGTAAGTTTCCCAAAATATAATCGGACTTTGAATTTCGTGTTGTCTCCGCGATTCCGCACTTATTTGTGATGCTCTTCCCTCCGTGCATCTTTTCGGCACAAGCTCACTCTTTTTCCGCAACAGTCTCTGCGTGTCAGGAATAGTTGCTGGAGATGTCGACCTAGGAATGAAATACCTGAGTGTTGTACGGTGATTTTCGCCTATAGTCTCCATCACACTTTATTCACCATCCGTCTGCGAAACATGGGGTTCAAACGCTCAGTAAAAAGGTTCTTTCGGACTCGAAGCGCGGCCGTTAGGAAAGCAGAGGCTTCCCGGTCGAACATCTTATTCTTAGCTTACGGAGGCCCGAAGGTACTGTACATGTACATAATGCTAGTCAAGACTCAAGTCAAGGATGGCCAACTCCTACCTCCTTCCTCAACACTTCCCACCCCCGGCGACCGAGAGACCTTAGATCTACGTAGTGATGAGCAAGAAGCATGATCCAACTGGAAGCGTCGAGAAGGTGGATGTAGAACAGAAGGAAGTCACCGAGCGAGACGAAACGACACCGGAAATTTGTGCCATATCTTCCCAAGAGGAGCGCAGACTAGTCAGAAAACTCGACAAGCGCATTCTGTTGATCATCTATACACTGTATCTCTTCGCATGTGAGCTCCAGAAGCTACTGATCCAACCGGTGATGGAAAGTGTATAACATACATGGCTAGTCCTCGACCGCTCAAATCTAGGGAATGCTCGCCTCCAAGGCCTTCCAGAAGATACGCTGCATGGCGACCCCACGGGCGTTCTTTTCGATTGGATAACCTCCGCATTTTACTTCTCATATGTGCGTCATATACTGCTATATCCCTGCAACTGTGAGCTCATTTGCGACCCTTCTTCATAGGTCCTCTGTCCAGTGCCAGCGACGGTTGCTTCAAAGTACTTCCCGCCGCACATTTGGCTCGGTGCTGCTACTATAGGCTGGGGTACTTGCTCCACGTTGATGGTAGCTAAATATCTATGCTATACCTTGTGATCGAACGCGAGTCGCTGATGCGTGCTGCCAGGCAACCGGCTTTAACTTTGCAGGCCTAATGGTGACTCGAATCGGTCTGGGTGTTTTCGAGGCTTGCTTCGGACCAGGTATTCCGCTGTACCTATGTAAGAACATTTTCGTCTAAATTCAACTTCTTATTCACTCACCAACACGCTTCTCTTGAATGAACCAGCCTATTTCTATACTAAGCGGGAGCTGGGTAAGCGGTTGGCTTATTACCAAAGCTTTGGCATAGTTGCAAGCGCTTTCAGCGGTCTCATTGCATTCGGTATCCAAAATGCACATGTCCGTATCGCAAACTGGAAGTTGATGTTCATAATCGAGGTACGCTGTCACTGTCATTTGCAAGATCATATCTGGGTTGAAGATAGTTGGTCGAGTTTATAGGGTCTTCCTGCAACGATTTTGGGTCTCCTTGCCATAGCTTTTCTCCCCAACCGTCCTGAGATAACAACATTCTTGAATGAAGATGAACGGAGGATTGCTGCAGTTCGCAGGACACGAGGAATTAGTGGAGATAATGGCTTTATAATCAATAAATGTCAGTCATCGATGTGGCATAGGATCAGAACATTGGCTCACAGTCTTCCTTTTGCAGCGCATGTTATAGCGGCATTCAAGGATTGGAGGGTGCGTTGACTTACAAAAGTGTGTGATCGACAAGTGTACCGAGATCTTTATAGGTTTATTGTGGTGGGATTGTCTATTTGGGGCTCAACTGTACCGCGGCATCCCTCTCAGCGTTCCTTCCTACCATCATCAAGACCTTCGGATTCAGTGAGTGTATTTTTCGATATTCGAAACTAGACGCAACAACTAACCATCTTGATTATTCCATCTTCGAAGCGAATGCTATTGCTCAACTTCTAACAGTCCCGCCATACATAATCGCAGCTTTCTGTCTCGTGTCACTGTCCTACGTCGCTGACCATCTTCAAAGTCGTGGGATTTTCATGGCTGGAGCAAGTTTTGTCGGAGGAATTGGGTATCTGTGCGTTTAACCAAAAAAATGCGCGCAAATACGACATCTTAAATATGACACTTTGACCCACGTAGGCTTTTGATAGTCGTCCCCTCAAACATCCATGTGCGGTATTTCGCATGTATTTGCGTTACAGCTGGGGCTTGGGTGTCCATTGGCTTCATCATTGCTTGGTGTACGTCTATCTCTTTGTGTATCCGAACCTACCGTCACTATTTGTCTAGATGCACACAATCTGGGATCTGAGACCAAGCGATCGGCAGGAATTCCGATATATATGGCTATCGGGCAGAGTGGGAGTATCATCGGGTCGCACATATTTCCCGCGACTCAAGGACCTCGTTACATGTAAGAAGGAGATTTTTTCACATCGCTATCTTGCACCTGACTGCAGTATCAGAGAAGGATATGCAAGTGAGGAGCTCAGGTCCTTGGTTGCTGCGTAGAACTCACGAAAAACGTTTCCCCCTAGTCTCTTGTGCCCTCATGTTCCTTTCCTCATTGGCGTCCTACATTCTATCCGTGCGCACAAATTTCGTCCGTAAATATGACGATTATGACAATAAGGTTCGCCTTTAGGTATCGTATCGCAAAGCGAACGAAGACCGCGATCGTCTCTACGGACGTCCCGACCCAGATGCGATGGTCGATGTATCCAAACTTGCGGATAAGGTACGAACGGAATCTCTCTTTCTTCGATCTTTCTCACAGAGCGCCTCAGGCACCTACTTTTAGATACATTCCTTGATCCGTGATGCAAGACCGCTGGGGTTATTGGCGGGTATTGATTGTTGTTAAGCTAGGGAGCATGCGAGTTAAGTCATCGGATATACTGAACTGTAAATGTAGGAAGGAATATAAAAGTTGATGGGTTAAGTTGAGAAATTAGACTTTGAAACAATTTATAGACTTTAACACCACAGAATCCCCCACCTTATCAGGTGCTTTGAGCCTCTGAGAATGTCGAATTGAACAAAACTTGTTGATAGGTTTGAGATTATTAAATTTAGCTTCCGCATGCTTGCCGACCTAACACTTATAATATATTCTTCTACTCACTAGTACATCGTGTGGTCCTGGAGCCTGAGTATACATACTATCATTACTATCAATCTAATTCTGAATCACACATCATCTCTGGCCTTTGTTAGGGCACCTATCACCCCACTCCACTTCAGTTACAGGTGCCGCAAGAGCATTATCTCCACTGCTCGGCGCTGAATTCCCACCATCTGCTTCTTCAGCTATGATTAAACTACATTAAGATCATGGGACTGGAAACGTGTCTGGCTTGACAGGGATTTGAATGCGACCGCTCTTGAAAAGCTTAAACCTTCTGAATGGGCATCTCATACGTTGCTCGCGGTAGCCCGAGGCTATAATGAACAACAAGTCAAGGTCGACAAGCTCCCGTACGTATATACTCCGGACTACACCCCCCCCCCCTTCCATAACCTGCAGGTCAAATTTCATCTATAATTCTAACGATGAATGAGGACAAACTCAACAGAAGTGATAGCATTGACAAAGCGGATATCGGAAAGGAAGAGACGATCGGACAGGATGTGACTTCCCTGGAGCAGTATCCTATATCTCCGCAGGAGGAGCGTAGATTAGTCGCCAAACTTGACAGGCGCATTCTGCCTATAATCTATGCACTATACCTCTTCGCCTGTGAGTCTCACAATCCGCTATCAGGTCGCACTTCCTAAGAACAACGAGCAATGAATAGTCCTAGACCGCTCGAATCTCGGGAATGCTCGCCTCCAGGGTCTACCAGAGGATACTCTGCACGGCGATCCTTCTGGCGTTCTCTTCGATTGGATTACTTCCGCGTTCTACTTCTCATACGTGAGTCACAAGGCTCAATTTCCCCCATCAACTTGTGCTCATTCAAGACTTGTTATCCGTGTAGGTTTTATGTCAAGTGCCGGCGACGGTAGCCTCGAAGTTTTTCCCGCCACGCGTCTGGCTCGGTGCCGCTACCATAGGCTGGGGTGCTTGTTCCACTTTAATGGTAATTCTTGTTCTGTGCCAGAGAATGAATGGAATTCTTAACTTGCTGTAGGCGACTGGCTTTGACTTTGCAGGCCTTATGGTGGCGCGGATTGGTCTCGGTGCTTTCGAGGCGTGCTTCGCGCCAGGAATCCCCCTATACCTATGTGAGCAATCTTTATTCAATTATCATTTACTGTCGCTCACAAGGCACACACTCTTCATAATCGACGAAGCCTATTTCTATACTAAACGGGAGCTGGGTAAACGCATGGCTTACTATCAAAGTTGCGGCGCTATTGCAAGCGCCTTCAGCGGTCTCATTGCATTTGGCATTCAAAATGCACACGTACCCATTGCCAATTGGAAGTTGATGTTCATAGTCGAGGTATGTCATTGTTACATGAGAGATGTTTCTAATGATGAATGTCAATTGGACGGACGTACTTGAAGGGAATACCTGCAGCATTCATGGGGTTAGTTACTATGGCGTTCCTCCCCAACCGGCCAGAGATGACAAAGTTTTTGAACGAAGATGAGCGGAGGATAGCTGCAGTGCGGAGAACGAGGGGAATCAGCGGAGACATTGGCTTCACAATCAATAAGAGTCAGCGTCAAATTTGTATGCGTTGGCTCTAATCACTTACTGATTTGCAACACCGCACAGCCCATGTTGCAGCGGCCTTCAAGGACTGGAGGGTATGTCGTTATTAAAAATCATGTTAAACCGCTATACCACTCCCTTCATAGGTATACTGCGGAGGGGTGGTGTACTTGGGGGTCAACTGTACCGCGGCGTCCCTTTCTGCTTTTCTTCCGACCATCATCAAGACCTTCGGTTTCAGTGAGTAGATAATCTGCTATTCGAGACTTGTCCTAACAGCTTAAAATCCCATATCTGAAGCAAATGCGATTGCTCAGTTGCTTACGGTACCGCCATATGCAATCGCAGCATTTTGCCTCATATCGTTATCCTATGTCGCCGACCATTTGCAAAGCCGTGGGATGTTCATGGCTGGAGCTAGCTTTGTTGGAGGAATCGGGTATCTGTGCGTTTTTATGAGCAAATCAAGCGACAGCAAAAGGAATTAATGATGCCAAAATTACCTAGGCTTTTGCTCGTAGTGCCCGCGAATATCCATGTGCGGTATTTCGGATGTATTTGCGTAACGACTGGGGCATGGGTGACTATTGGCTTCACCATTGCTTGGTGTAAGTCTGTGTATCTTGCGTGCCATCTGCTGCCATAACTCGCAATACAGACGCGCATAATCTTGGATCTGAAACCAAGCGATCGACAGGCATGCCAATTTACATGGCCATAGGACAATGTGGAAGCATCATCGGATCGCACATATTCCCGGCGACCCAAGGTCCACGATATATGTAAGAATGATAATTATCCTTCACTCGATACCTTGGGTCTGACCGAGGAATTGCAATCTTAGTGAAGGATATGCCAGTCAGGGTCTCAGAGTCTCGAGATGATACATAGGACTCACGAAAAGTTTATTCCAGTCTCCTGTGCGCTGATGTTCCTCTCTGCCCTGGCATCGTTTATCCTTTCTGTAAGCACAAGTCTGTCCCTCGAGCAAAACCTAAGGATGCTGATAGTGAGTTTCATCTTCAGGTTTCATATCGTAAAGCCAACCAGAATCGAGACCGTCTTTATGGATGCCCTGATCCAGACGCAATGGTAGATGTGTCAGAACTTGCTGATAAGGTACGGCAACCAGCGTCTCTGCTTCATACTGATCTCATCGAGAGCGTCGCAGGCGCCTGGGTTCCGATATATTCCTTGACCTACACACATAACATGCATAGTCACGAGCATTGGGATAGGAAATAAAGTTTCGGATCGTGCAAGTATAATGAGCTTGCAAAATAAATTGAAGAGTATCTGTACACAAAGAAGCATTTGAGAGTAAAGAGTTTATGAAGAATCCTACGGATGATACGAATTAGCTTCACTGTACTCCCAGGATTGACACAACGCATGCTCACCAGTGCCACTTGTCCTGCCACAGCTCATGTCCCTTCTCCCCTTGCGTCGCTCCTTGCATCCGTCCTTCTCACCCTATTGAATTTTGGCAACATCTCTCTTAAATAGTCTGCGTGCTTCTTCCTTAGGTCTGCCTCTTGTATCTTTCCTCGACCGCTCCATACGTGTGTCTCAGCATCAGGCCCATAGAATACTGTATAATCGTCCACAGGCTCGTCTTCGACTGGGACGACGAGACATTTCGGCCCAATCACGCAGTAACTCCCCAGTCTCACTGTGTGGTGCACGCGCGCTTTCGTGGACACAGTATTCCAGTTGCCAATTGAAGGGCATTCAACGCGACACCCGATCTCGAAGAGGTTGTCATCGCCAATACGCATTGGTTCCTTCCTTCTGTTTACAAGAATCGCGCCTTCTTCAATGATATTGTTAGATCCAATGAGGATAGGCCCAGCAATAGCAAATATGGACGCCTTGGGGTGGACAATGGAACCAGGACCAATGGTGATATCGCCCTTCAGTTCTACATCTTGGCAGACTAGTGCTTTCGAGTGAATTGTATATTTATCTTTGCTGATGTGCAATGAGAAATCGATTGTAGGTAGGAGCAAAGGACTCACATTGGTGGCATTGACGACGACGGTCGCCGCGATGATTGAAAGACACACTTATGAGTCCATTATGCATTGTTGATGTTTGTTTTGCTAACAAGTTGAAATGGCCTGATCGAACACATTTCCTATCTTTTTTTCCAAATTACATAGCTTCACAAAATGGTACCGATAGACCCAATTTCAATTCTATTCCATATACTATACTATATCAACATCAACATCTCGATTTCTCTTTGTGCGTTGTGCGCTATAAGTTGAAATATTGTTATTTCCTTCGATTTGCCATTCCGCAATTATTAACTTAATAGTAGGTGCGCATATCTCTTTCGTATTGTTGCATGTAAATTCAGCTCAGGCATATCCGCCCTTCTATGCAAGAGCGGCGCCAGAGTACTGTGATCTTCAGACATGCTATAACATGTACAACCTGTTAAAACATCTATAATTGCGAGTAAACTTCGCGCACTTGTTAAATAATAGATAACTCACCTTTATGCATGGAATTTGTACAGCACACAGTACATTTGATTCTTGACGCTAAAGTAAGCTTCATGATCTTAGTCCATAGGAGAGAGCTTCTCGCGTTTTGTAGCGATACTACGCAAATGTGTAGCCGTTGCAGTGCACGGAGTTCAGATCTCCACGAATTGTCTTGAAGTTTAGCACGAATGCAATCAGCTGCTCGCCCCATCTCATCCCCGTCAGTGCTGTTGTCCCGCGACGAGACAAGAGTCAGGCGCTGTAGTGTGGACCACGACTGTTCGGTCAAAACGTTCGAGAAAAGGGCAATTGGGATGCACAGATCGGTAAGCCCAGTGAAACGTCGTAGAGAGTAGAACATGCATTGATGGTTGATGATCTTGCAGCTCAATGAGAGGGCCTCTATCGAAGAAGCAGCATGCATGAATCCTGCGAGCAGCCCATCGATATTCAGACACGAGCCTCCGAAGAACTCTAGTGTGTGGAGCCTGGGCGAGCCTTCTATGACGATTATAGGTGCCCAGGACATCCAATTACTAATGACTAGCCGTCGAAGCTGGGGCATCGTCGGAAGCTGCAGGACCTTCCGGCATTGCGTCCAAAATCCAGTACTCCCGTGAATCTGCAGTTCTTGGAGCGTAGGCAAAACAAGCGACTTCGTAAACAATCCATTGTTGATGCAAGGCTTGGTGACGTTGAATTTGATATCAAGACGTGTGATCATGTAGAGAAGGACACTGCGAGTGGCGATTGATGAAGCTGTGAGCATACCGAAATGGGACGCATAGTCACTAGCGCAGCAAGAATCAAACTTGGAGCTGGGAAAATCCATTGACCACAAGTTTGGGCAGGCCTTGTAAATTCGTCTCATTTTGTCCTCTTCTTCTCTGTCGTATCCGGCACAGCCTGAACGGTGTATGCGTGAGCTCTGCATGGAGATGCAGGACAAAACGAGCTTAGCCAGGGCTTCGCACTTCGGGTCCTCGAGGGTCCTGACCAGACAAGAAAGCGAGCGTGGAGAGTTTATAGTTATTTCTTTATAAAGTTCGGGTATGACTGCGTAATTCCATGCGCGTTGGACACGAGACATGGCACAAGTCGTAGGCTGAAAATCAGTCCTCGCATATGTAAGAGGAGTAGACGAACTCTCGCGCTCGGCAAGCAGGTAGTTGCATATCCGCAGAACGACCTCCTCGGGTGTCGTTTGAACGAAAGAACGCGACTTAGCGGGTTGGGATGGCCGTAGTGATTTGAATACTCGGTAATACAATAGCACATTCGGCATGAGATAATCCGTGAAGAAGCCGCGAATGTAGATCCATAGCTTGGTACCTTCGAATTTGTATGGCGCCATAGAGCTAGAGAGAATCGCTGGACAGGTGATAGTCTGATCTTGAAGAGACTGGTGTCGAGAAGATTTTACTGATAAATAAAACTTCTGGACAGTAGGTCGGAAATAAAGTACGCACAAAATCATATATAAGCGAAGATTTGTTCGGCAGTATTTCCTCTTGTCAGGCTTTGCCACAACATAACGTTGATGGAGTCTAATATTATAACATTAGCAACTGAAATGCAGAGATTCGGAAGTTAACTTGTATCCTTTCGAAGTGTACGTGGCGTTTGTCCTGGGGAAGATGCTGTCTGATGTCAGTACTCGATCAAACGGAGAGATCAATAACACAAGAATACAGTCGAATGCACTAGTCACGCGCGAAACGGGTCTCGTTGGGTGTGGTGGAACAAAGTTATATTTAAACACATTAGTAGTTTACAGTAAATGTTTCACCTCGGTAGAGATCATAATTGTATAGCACACTGCCCTTTATTCACCATATCAGACCATGGCTTGTATCAGCGAGAGTTTGACAATCAGAGGTCCGTGTAATTCTTGAATGGATCCTTCCTTAGAGCCTCGGCTTCGCTGGTAGCAGATGCAATTGCCGTGCCACCTACTGCTTTGAGGCGCATGACGGTATCTGGCACTTGAAGTGTATGGACGGGAGCACCGGCTGGTGTCTGCATTGAGGTCTGAAAGGTGCATAACGAATAAGATTATCAAACCTGTGATGACGGGTTTTAATAACTTACCTCGTCTCGGAACGGAACAAATCTGGGCGTTGCTGGTACCGCTAAGCCGGTTGCCTTTGATGTTACGCCACTAGATGGACCTGCTTGCTCTTCTTCAGGTATCTCATCAACGAAGGGCTTGAAGGCGGCTTTCCCCGGTGTCTTCAGTGGCAGCACTTTCGACGCTGGTGTCGGCGCAGGCTCCGGGTCACGGAATGGGACAATTTTTGGTGCAGCTCTTGCTTTCCTTTCTGTGTCCTTCGTTGCAGCCTTCGCCGCCCCGCGTTGTCTCAGAACAGCGCCATTCATCTTCTCCGGAGCGCGTACATTCTCCTTAATGCGTTCCTTCCGCGTGCCAAGCTCTGGCCACGGGTTGCCGGAGGCGTGCTCGGCTTCTTCGCCTGATGGGTCGACAAATATAGCCATTCGTCCGTTAGTTCGGGATGAGCTCGAAACAGACGTCGAAGGTGCGGAGAACACATCATCAGAACCAGACAGAGACGATGTCGTAAGTCCAACTCGGCGAGAGCTCGAGGACGATGCCAGGGACGATGCTGCCGATAAGGTGGATGTGGACTCGCCAAGAACTCTACGGCGTGGAATGGTGGATCCAGTCGATGATGAGGGAGCGTTCGGTGCTTCGGATACGGAGGCAGACTCTCTAGTAGGAGCTGCGACCATCATTCTCTTCTGGAAGTCCCGGTGCCTTCTCTCCAGGTGATCCAATGGCTGCGCCTTACGAGCGATGCCTAGCAGATAGATCTCGTCTGCCTTTGTTCGCCTGCAAACATGGTCGTTAAGGACTGGCACAAGAAAAGCGTTGCAGTGTATAACTCACCTCCCAACCCTCTCGAGAACAAGCGCGTATTCTTCATACAACTTCGCCCAGTCCGTCCCGATATCATTCGCCAATATGTACTCGTAGATCACTTCTGGCTTTTCGACGTATGATGCGTACCGTATCCATAAGTTCAGGTACCTTGCGTCGCCTTTGGCTAATCTAGATTTGCGAAGGACGCGTGTAGATTCCTCAATGAGTTCTAAAATACCGGACTCAGCAGAATGACCTTGCGGGTAATGTTCGATTGTCCAATTGACGAGGCGAACGTAGGAGTCCAGGAGGAGCTCTTCCGCTTCTTCCATATCTTCCATAGCTTCTGTGCGTCCACTGTCGCTCTCTAAATCTTGACTGTCATCAAGCAGAGATACGAGGTCCTCCCAATGTTTCCTCGCCTCTTCAACGCGCTCGCGCATGCGCGCCTTCGTCTGCACAAGCCTAGCATCTCGTCTACCATGGGGCGTGGCAAGTACAGCTGCAAGAGTGGTTGCCCGTCGTCCTCCTGCAATGGGTTGGATGTTCTCCTTCGCGGCTTCGAGTACATCGCAATCAACGATAACGTTCTGGTCCTCGCCTTCGTCGTCGAATACGTCGCCTTCGACTTTTTCAGGTTGCATTTTCTTTTCTTCGTTGAAAATCTTTGAGCAAGTGGATAGCTTGTATGAAAGCAGTTACGGACAAGTTTAAGTAGTGGGTGAATCCTTTGAGTCAAAGACCACTGCACAAAAAGGCTCGACGCGTCTTTGAACGCGATACAAGTAGTCACGTGACCACCCACGTGCATCTAATTCTTTCTTTTTTTGTTTTGTGAATTTGGATGATGGCGACGCGCAATCAGAGTCATTACATCTTCAACCATTGCAATTGGATACCAAGAAACATTTTCTACATATACATACTGTAAGTACATATTCTTAACAAAGCACAGAGGTAAAAACGGCGAGACAAGAACAAGAAAGGAGTATGGTCGAAGACAAAGTGCGGAGAGGTTTTTTGCTTGGTATCATCAAGAAGACCATCGTCTGGCAGAGCCCCGTCGTAACACATAAGAAGGTCCATGAGGTATGTATGATAGTAAAAAAAGGAATATGGGTGATCTAGCGTCGCTGAGTAAATCCAATCGATGAGTTCTTTCAACTCCGAATCCCTGCCACACACCGCACGGCCGGCCGCGGCGATGACTTCAGCTCCGGTCCTGGATAAACCCCTACAGCACATATGTATATGCGAAGAGTTCACTTAATCTGATGTATTGATGTTTTTCTCACTTAATCATGCTACGTGGTTATTATCAGAAAGCCGCGGTAAGCGATAGATGGGAGATGGAATGACTCACATTCGTACAAAGAGGTAGCCATAGCAATGCGATGCAAACACGACACACTTTATGTCATAGGTTGTGGGCGGAAGGACATGATCTCTTCGTACAATAGCTCCTTGAGCTGTTCGCGTGAGATGTCGTCCTTGTGGAGATCAAATTCGAAGAATTCCGGGTCCAGAGGAGGTGCGCATGGTTCGTCCTCTGGGTCATGCTAAATCAATCAAACAAGGTCAGAAAACAAAAGAAGGGAATGCATGAGAAACATTATGCGCACGTAAGCCTCAAGATAAGGATGCGCAAGCGCCTGCTCAACAGTCAGCCGCTTCTTCGGGTCGAATGTGAGCGTCTTCGTCAGAAAGTCAACCGCAAGCGGGCTCGCATTTGGGAACAAGGTCGCGAAGGTCCTTTTCTTTCGGAAGGGCAGCGCGCGGATGTAATCGCGCGAACGACGCGTCGTGATGGCGTAAAATTCATCGAGGGTTGGTGTACCAAGCACATCGAGAATTAAAGTAAGTTGGTGATGATAATCCTTGCCCGGGAACAGCGGTTTCCCGGAGAGCATCTCGGCCAATATGCATCCTACCGACCAGACATCTATCGCCTAAAAGCGGAAGCAATTTTGGTTAGTACATGGCGGTTGCTAAGATGGGATCTGGCGCGACCGGACTGAGAAAGTAAGGACAACACACCTTTGTGTATTGCTTGAACGTCAACATGATCTCCGGTGCGCGGTACCACCGTGTCGCGACGTATTCCGTCATGAAACCGGTCTCTGTGCCACTGGGCTCGGCGGTCTTTACCGATCGGGCGAGACCGAAGTCGCAGACCTTGAGATCACAGTTTGCGTTAAGGAGGAGATTGGAGGGTTTGAGGTCACGGTGGATAACGTCGGCGGAATGGAGGGCTTTGAGCGCTCGTAATGTTTGATACACGAAATACTGAGCGTGGTCGTCCGAGAGGTCTTGTGTACGAATGACACGGTGCATGTCTGTCTCCATCAGCTCCTGAATTACTAATAGGGGATGAGCGTGCATTCCTTCGACAATAAATTTGAAAGAAAGACGCACAGTACACCTCTTTGAACGCTTCTAACGAAGGTGGCCGAATTATGTCCAAGATCGAGATGATCTGAAAACGCAATGGTGCCACCATTAAATCTCGAATACTGTGGTTATACGTAAAAAGCACACACGTTCTCGCTGACACCGCACTCGCTGAGAAACTTGAGGAGCTTGAGCTCGCGGAGAGTCCTCAAACAAAACATGGAATGGTCGAATGGTGCGATCTTCTTGATCGCGACTTTGCGTCCGCTTGGCCTGTGGACAGCAGAGCATACGATACCATATGCACCCTCGCCAACGACATCTAGAACTTGGTATTGTGTACCTGCATGAGGTTGCTCAACACGATGGCAAGAAGATAAGACGACAAGATGGACTGACCAACATTGAAGCGGACTCTACGGGGTGCGGGCTGGCTGTGAGATGCAGCATGCGTGTGCTTCGCTTTTGCGGCGGGGTCGGGCATGACAGACGGTGTAAAAAGGAGCGTAGACGCTGAAGGAAGGCGGCGGTGTCGAACAAAGGAGGAGTGCAGGGGAGAGAGGAAGAGCGACAGAGTTGATATGCGAGTTGTGCTAATTGTGCATTTGCATTATATACTATGTTATGTAATCGGTCGAAAGGTAATATATGACTTGTACTTATTGTTCCCTACCGACGAAACTTCCCCCTGGACGTCTACCATGGCGACGCCGGTTCCACGCATCCCAAGCCCGCATCCAAGCGGTGTAGACAGCCTGGACTGATCATCACCTATTTGTCTCTCTTGTCAAACCTCATATCTCCTGTCAGATTTCTTCTGTATCATGTTCCAAGCACTTATCTCCTGAGGTCTGTAATATGGATCTAAAGGCACACAAATCAGTTCTCAACGTCGTATCACCCGGTGGCCATGACACATGCGCATGCTCTTTGTTTCCGGTGGAAGCCTGCTTTTGGGTGTGGAATTCGTTCATGATGCATCGCAGTCGCCCTGGTGATGCTCGGCTGTCTCCGCTTCGAGCAAGCTTTTCACTGATCTGCGAGCGGCATTTGTACACTTCATTCGCAAATCTACCGGAACTTGGCACCGGCATAATTGCGTTTTCATATCTTTCTGATCGTACTGTCGGATAATGAAACTCAACTCCCTCGACTCTCATGACTGTCCATTAATTCCAAGCACATGTGAGTCTCTTCTTTTCATCTGATTTGACTTTTTCTACAACTCCTTTCCATAGCTTAAAGTCATCGAGAGAAGGACACGAGCTCTGCCGCTGATTGCGATTTGAAGCAGGATGCGCCAAACGCACATGTGAGGTCAAGTCGCACTCATCACTCGACAGAAGTCAGATCCGCATACGCGAGGCGTCCTATAAAGTCGTTAAATCTCACGAATCTCT
This sequence comes from Trichaptum abietinum, assembly GCA_910574555.1. Lineage (NCBI taxonomy): Eukaryota > Fungi > Basidiomycota > Agaricomycetes > Hymenochaetales > Trichaptaceae > Trichaptum > Trichaptum abietinum. The sequence goes on along the minus strand of CAJTBE010000010.1, from coordinate 2,396,234 downwards.
CAGATTATCACCTTCCGAATCCCGCATCCTCTCAAGAGCTCAAAAGCATCATTGCATTATGAACGGAAACGCATCATGATTTGGGCCTTACATTCATCTCCCATCAGTCGAGCGAGTAGCCTATCACTCAACAGTGATCCCGCCTTCGACGTCCGACTCGCTACATCGGTATACCACTTGTCACATTGCACCGCAATCCTTGACGGATGTCAAGTCCTGTAAACTAAGCAGGGTTACGCGTGATCGACGCTTTCGCCTTGCGACTCACATTTGGATCATGGTTTTCATGTGGGGAAAGCGATGGCAGTACCAGCCCATATTTGGGTGTGTCTAATCATTGCCGATTGTCAGAGGAGCCACCCGATGATCTACACTTTGGGAAATCTACGAGTTTGTCGGGCAGTGGTCACTACGCGTTTAAGAATATACCACACCCTCCATCAACAGGAACGAAAGTAAGTTCCCTGCGATGCCTCTATCTCTTAATTGATCAACAACAAAAGTTCAAAGCAGGAGAGGATCAACGAAAGTTCAAGGCAGGCTATCAGAGTGCCTGCGCCCACCTGTCAGCCCTGGCATAGCTTCAGCGTTTGTAATCATCGCCCCTATACATGCATTATAATATTGGTCTTTGTGGCCTTTTTCCGCGCTTTCGGTGGGTATATCACCTTCGACGAGTTCCACATCTATCACTCACATTAATGACTATTTAGATTGCCCTCTTGCGAGACCCTGCCGGAACGGTAGCAAGTTCCAAAGAGCTCGGCGCCGCACCTGCATAAAGGCGATGCGCCTGGGTATTGTTCCTTACTCGGTTTAAAACAGAGTATCAGACGTCATCATTCAACGAAGACTTTCTCGACCTAGTATACGAACATCCTCTGATTCGAACAACAGTATATCCTACCCCTCCCACTCCCTAGCACACACACAAATTTGAACAGAATAGTAACATGGCTGAAATGTGTGGTTTATGTTTTACTTTGGTTTAATAATCGATAGAAGAAAGTAAAGCTGCCATAAGGAAGAGCTCTCGTAAGTCGCCCACTTCAAATCCAAAGAAATAAAGGCTTACAGAAAGGTATAATCCTAGCAGGATTTCTGATCCATGTCTTCAGGCGCTGACAGTCGGGATGGGGGGTGCGCTGAAGCTGAAGCTGAAGGACTGACTGGGAATTCCAGAGGGTACTCCAGATGGGAAGCCTGACGGTGAAGCGCTTGGAAGCGGAGGTGCGCTGGAGGGGAACCCGCTTGGGGGACCACTTGGGACTGCGGACGGGATACCGCTTGGGATGCCCGACGGGATGCCGGATGGGAAACCACTGGGAACTCCAGATGGTACACCCGAAGGGAGGTCACTTGATGTAACCTGACGTTTTGCAGCCGTGGGCTCGACCGACGGACTAAAGCTTCCAGAGAAAGGGGGCGGCGGGCCGCTGGGTGCTACCGGTGCCGACGTCGGGACACTGGAAGGCGGGGGCCCACTAGGGGACGACTGCGTGAACGAGAACGAGAATGATGGAGCGCCAGACGGGACGCCAGACGGGATGCCAGACGGAGCAACACCAGAAGGCTCCGCTGTAGGGGTACCGGAAGGCAGGGCACTCGAGAGATAGGAGATCGGCGGCGCAGCGCAGACACTGCCCATCATCGTGACACCGACGAGGATGTATGCGACAAGAGTACGAGTGTTGAAGGACATGTTAGACGGTGAGCTGGAGGCTGGTTGGTCCTGTCGAACTGCTGGCTGAGGTCGATGATCTGCTCTCAGCTCGATCAAAGGCTGTTTTATACTTCAGGGAGCTCGTAGTTCTCTGCTTGCATTCGGTGTTTCCTGTGCACTTCTTCCGAATTTTCTCATTCTGCCGGCGCACGACGTTGAGCTCGTTGAGCTCTCGTTTCCCATATTCTGTCGCTCATACCGTTCGAAGCACACCTCAATCTCACCTGATAATTGCGCAGTCGAGGTAATTCCGTCTGGTTATGCCTAGCACTGTAGGCGAGGGCGTACCAACTTTCTCGGATATTATACTCGCTTAGTGTGATGCCTCAGTCACGTTGCAATTGTGCGTTAGAGCGCCCTCTACACGTCAACCAGTTGGATTAGTACATCATCACTAGAATCAACAAGGTGAGCTCCCAACCTCGATGTCTATAATGCGATGTAGTATCTTACTCTCACACAGGCTCAGAATTTCAGAAGGGTTTCTCGTTAAAATCTCCTTACCTTCAAGCTCAATGTTTATTGCTGCTTTTGTCGGGCCGCGGAAGAATACAAGTCTTTCTTCGGAATATTTCCTACTCCTCCGTCGAAACATATTTACGATTGAACATTGCAACTGCATAAATTTGTGTCGCTAAGAAGCTCCAACCCTGTCAAGGAATCGAACAGTGCTCTTTCCTCTCATTCAAACGTGCTCTCGGACAATTCTGACGAAATGTACGCCATCATGACTTGCTGTATATCGACTTGAATGGCAGCGGCCGCCGCTCGAAAATGCGCACTCCACTGCGTGCGCTTCCTCGACCACGTTGCGAAATCATTCGGCTCCGATGATTATGTAGAGCTTCTGCTTGCACGTCTGTGGCTACTGAAAGTGTTCCAGGCGGGCCGTCGCTTAGGTCAGAGGTATTGTCACGTATGTAAAGTGGACCATAAACAAAGGGGGGAAAGGACCGGCGTGGCGATATCATGTACCATAATTCTGAGCCGTACTAATTAGACTGTCTTTATGAAACGAAGATATAAATCTACCTCTGCCACTTGGATACGAATACCTTTCACTTTGTGCCGACATTCCTTCGCATGTATAGCCGAGCTACATATTTAGTGTGCTGTTAACTTGATAGCTGGAGAGCAATTCTACAAGGGGTTGGATTGAACACATAGTAGCGAGTCCTCCCAATGCTGCGGCTTACTATCCATGTCCATTGTTGGAAACCCCAGCCGAATCGTAATCAGAAAACACACGGAACAACGATGTCTCAGTAAACCAAGTCGTTCTCCATTTATATACTGCATGTCATGTACACACAGTTTTGGGCATCGAATCATCTACATACAACTTTTACACCTACACACATCAAAGACATTGTCGTACATACACATGAGACTCTGGAATGACATACTTGATAAGTGACTAATCAAAAGGAAGAAAGGCAAAGAGAGATCCGCGCGCAAAATGGTCAATGAAAATGAGGAAAAAAATAATGAGTGGGAGGATAGACACAGATGATTGGCTATATATGTGAGCGAGCGGAAGTAGACAAAGTTGAACGTGGGTAAGATAAGAACCATGACCTCCTTCCGTCATCAACAGAGTTTTGCGTGCCACGACGTTTTTTTTCGGTCCATAGCGTAACTTCGTGTGCGAGATAGTGTGATTAATGTTGGAATAGAGAAGGGGAAGTAAGCCATGGGGAACAATGGTTTGTCCTCCCTGTCTGTGAAGAAGGATCCATCAATGTGCTTGGATGATCCACTCGACACTCGAGCACGAAATCAAAGGCGGAAGGGGGTAAAAAAAAATAAGAAGGTAGGATATTAACGAGTCGATAAACTTGGCGGACTACCTCCCCGGTGGCCATTGTGAAATTCCAAATAATTAGATCACGGTTGATCATAGCGATGATAAGTTCAAGTTTCGAATTGTGGAATCACTCCGTGCGCATGAGAGAGATGAAAACGCTTCACGAGCCCGACGGAGCCAGCGGACGCGTCACCTCCTCGTAGATCAGCTCCTTCAGCTCCTCCTTCGACAATGGCGTCCCGTTATCGAAGTGGAAGAAGGAAGGGTCGAGGGGCGGTGCAGTCGGTTCGTCCGTCGGGTCGTGATACGGCTACAAAAAAAATACGAGTGAGCAGTGATCAGAGTGTGAACACGGCTACGTACCTCTAGGTACGGATGCTTCAGCGCCTCGTCGACTTGGATCCGCTTCTTCGGGCTGAACGTCAAGCATTTCTCCATCAAGTCGATCGCGAGCGGGTTCGCCTTTGGGAACAACGTCGAGAATGGCTTGCGCTTGCGGAAGGGCATCACACGGATGTACTCCCTTGATCGGGGCGACGAGATAGCGTAAAAGTCGTCCAGGGAGGGCGTGCCGAGGATGTCGAGGATGAGGGACAGCTGATGGTGGTAATCTCGGCCAGGGAAGAGCGGCTTTCCGGAGAGCATCTCTGCAAGAATACATCCGACCGACCAGATGTCTATTGCACGTGTGTACTCCTTGAACGTAAGCATCACTTCCGGTGCACGATACCAGCTAAAACAAGTCATCAATACGAAGTATATAAGTTATCATACAAACTCACCGCGTTGCGACATATTCGGTCATGAAGGTAATAGTTGGATCAACATTAGGAGGAGGACGCGCCGACCGAGCAAGGCCAAAATCGCAAAGCTATGAGTCAAGACAACAACAAAAAATCAGAAGTCATGAAACTTTTCGGAAGAGTGACAGCACACCTTGAGATCGCAATTAGCGTTCAACAACAAATTGCTCGGTTTCAAATCCCGATGAAGAACGTCCGCGGAATGAAGAGCTTTGAGCGCCCGCAAGGTCTAATTAAAGCACGTTAGTTGGTTGAGATCGTTCAGTCAAAATGGCTGCAAGCGACGAGTAGGAACATATGCGGCCGGAGAGGGGATGAAGCAAGATACATGGCGCAAGTACACACCTGGTAGATAAAATATTGGCAGTGATCGTCACTCAGCTCTTGCGTGCGTATGACACGGTGCATGTCCGTTTCCATCAGTTCCTGCACAAATGTGAGACGTACGCGTCGTAAGCAATCGATTCCCAGGAGAGAAATACGAAGGGACAAGGATATAATTGCTTGTCCGCGAGCTATTCACGCGTGACCAGCTGGAATGTCGGGGGGAGGGCTCACCTGAACAAGGTAGACCTCGCGGAACTCAGCGAGCGACGGCGGGCGGAGGATGTCAAGGATGGCGATGATGTTCTCGTGGTCAAAATGTCGGAGCAGCTTGATCTCGCGCAGGGTGCGGAGACAGAACATGGTATGGTCAAAGGGCGTGATGCGCTTGATCGCGACCTTGCGACCGGTCGGTATGTGCACTGCAGAACTTCAATCCAAGTCGATATTCAGCACATAAGAGCAGCGAGTACCAGAATGTGCAACGTACCATACAATCCCGTACGCACCCTCACCTAGATGTCATCGTGAGCCTTCCGCCCTGTCTCATGCCATGATGCGACAGATAAATGTACCTATGAGCTCCTGAACGTCGTAGTTTGAGCCGGCTGCAAAGCCAATGATGCGTTCGTCGACATTATTGTGCTCGTTCGACTGTTCCATTGACTGCTATGTTGTTGAGCAACTTGAGCGAGGTCGAAGGAAGGAGGCGACCCTGCGGATGTTTCGCATTTGCATCGGATGGCGCGGGGTAAGACATCACTTCCTTTCTGGGACTGCAAGAATCATCAGGGGAACTTTACATGTAACTTGACTTTAAATAGCCTGAAATATTGAAATTTAACTGAGTTCAGTGAGAAATCTCAATTATAAGCACTTCAGATAGCGCCGTCAGAGCCAGCGGTCCCTCAAGATAGTAGTTAATTCTGCGGGAACATTCGCAAAGCAATTGTAGAAACAATCCATAAGAAATGAACTAGGTACAGTATGATAGGGATGACGGCAATAAAGGGATGATGCTTGAGATAATGATATAGTACATACACATGCTATTTGAATAACTACAGCGCTGAGCAACATTCCTTCACCTCGTCTCCTGCTCATGTCTTTCCATTCCTATCTTGTCCCGTACAACGGACAAGGACTCTGAGAAAGAATCCTTACGAAGTCCGCCCTCATCCGTGGAGTAATCCAGGAAAAAAAACACGATGTGGACGCAAAGATACATCTACATGCCAGAAACCACCCAATGACGGAAAGGGTCACCAAGAACAATTGGCTACTGTAGTGGCTCGCGGCTGCTGGATAGGCGGTTGAGATGGATATAGACATCCGTGCCATAACCCTCCATGCTGATCAGCTTCAGGTCCCCGCCGAAGTAACGAGCGTACTGTGAAAGAGTGGGTAAAGTGTGCGTTAGTTTTCGATCGCATTCGATATTTGCAGAAATCGCAGGGACGCGACTGATTGTCTCTTCCGCTGCTACGTTTGATTTGTAGACTTCAGAGCAACTGTCTTCGATAGCATCCGCTGACGGCGTTCGAGGGGTATTGACGAATGCAGAAGACGAGGTAGAAGGATGAGGTGTGGCTGGAGACGGAAATGGAGAAGGAAAGTATGCAGGAAAATGGGCACGAAGGAAAATGGACATATCGCGAGGGGAGAGACTAAATCTTGTACTCACCAATCTCGACAATGGCAACCCATACCCAAAGCCCGCCATCGGCGCCTTGAAATCACTGTCCCTAAAGTCCTGGTCTAAGCCCTGACCCTCCATCGTCGTGTACATGTACGTCCAGATCAGCGGTATCGCACTCCTTGGAATCCCGCCGCCCTCGTCGCTGATCTTGATCGTGATATCCTCCTTCCCCTCGCTCACAATCACCTTGATCGGCGGCATCGACTCCTCGTTCTCTGGCCCAAACCGTTCTACGACCGCGCGGAGCGAGTTCTTGAGCAGCTCGAAGCAGATGTGGGAGAGATGCCCGGGCACATACGCGAAATTGAGTGACGGCGAGCAGATGAGTTGCACGGGCGGAGCTTTGAACAGCCCGTAATGCTCCTCGCACACGAATCGCGCGTTCTCGATCGCCTCGTGCACAATGTCGTGCACGTTCGCATTCGTACAGATAATTCCGACGTAGTCCGGGTGTGGCTGGAGGGTATTAAGTGCGATATCTGAGATGCGACTCAGTAAGCTAGGTTGATAGATAGTACATGGAAGGAGCGCTCACGTTGCCCGATCAAGAAACGGATTCCAATCCGACTCATGTAGAACCGGTCCAGCCATGACTGGACATCTAGCCCAATCTTCTGTGCCTTCTGCCGACGTTTCCACTCGAGAACGCCCTGCGCAACGGTGGTGACCGTCGGGTCGTGCCGTCGCTTGATCTGCTCTAGTAGGGTGGTGAACCGCGCGTTGTAGTCGTGCAGCTCGGGAGGCCATTGAGAGCCACGCAGAGGAGCAGCGGCATAGTACCGCCGCTCGATCGGGATGCGGAGTTTCGAGTGGGGATGATGTGAGGAGCCATTCCCATTCCCATTCCCATTACTTTGCCCATTGTGGTGTCCGTGCCCGTTTCCAGCATGATGTCGATCATGGCCAAAGTGCGCATGATCCGCGCCCCCACTCGTTGCGTTCGTAAGTTCATAAAGACTCGGGTTGGGTATCGATTCAGGTAAGAGAGTTTCACGAGGCCCGTTGGATGCATAAAGAAGCTCTTTCAAATGGGGGGTGAGAGCGATCCGGGGAAAGGTGATGAGTTCCTGAATGGTTGTCAATTGTGTTTATAGCACAAATTGAAGAGGACACACCTCGAACGACTGGCAATACCAATTCTTGACTTTATTGATAGACGGCATCTCCGAGAGGTTGTGCGGAAGAGAGTCGAGCTCCTTTGCGCGATGCGCAAGGCGAATCGGGAGTTCCTCTGCAAATGCATTCAAGATGAGATGTCAGTGCACAGGGCAACGAACGGACACATAAAACAACGAATAGTCAAGCACGAATAAGCGATAGCCACCAAAGGCGAAAGTGCTGGCCAGCTCAAAAGAAAGTGGAAAATCGATCGATGAGAAGCAAATGGTGGAAGTTCATTCTGCTCCGCTTTACTCCGCAGATGCAGTTGTAAAGAGTGCCCGTTTCTCGCCTTAAAACCTGTTGAGTGCTGATCGCGTCAATAGACTTCAAATCCGGTCCCGGAACCTGGCACGATGCTGAATTGAAGTAAAATGCTATACGACTAGAGCTGGTGGATATTGCATCATGTGTATGCACGCGTCAGTCGCGTCAGTCGTGGTGACCACGACTCGTGTTGCGGAGGTATTTGAGTTCGGATGTGCGGGGCGGGGATAGTGTGAGATGTAGGTGGCGAGGTGACAGCGATAGTGTAGATGATAGCAAGATGATTTGGGGGGCGAAGATGAAAGAAAGCAGGAAAGGAATGCACACATACCAGCGAGAAATTGGCTGGCCTTGAAGAGCGTGCCCTGGGATGGGTTCTGTCCAAAGAGGACCATCTGCTGCAGCGACACTAAGCCGAATGACAATCAGTTGCCTGAGCACAACAGTGAGCTATGAGCTGACCTCCAGTCTGAGGGAAGCTTGCATAGTGGTGTATGCGGTCCCAAAGTGCAGCGGTGATTTTAAATGGCGAGCCCATGTTGAGGATGGAGGAGGAAGGCGAGCACGCTGGAAAGCGATACTCTTTACTTGAATGTTATGCAGAGAGCGAGACGGGCATGAAAAGGCAGAAGCAAAGGCCAAAGCAAAGCAAGTACAAGTAGCAGAAAGTAAAGAGTGCAATTATACCGACCCATTCCGACACCCTAAATCACATGCTCTGCCAGTGCCGAGCGCCGTGCCGACATCGAGCCCGTCGTGCACTGCCCTGCCCAATGCAGCTGGCGACGACGACGAAGAAGTCGAGCTCGTCGTCAAGGCCGTGTCCTCCGTGATGCTGACTTGTCGGCCATCATCGACGCGCTGGGAACATTCTTCTTTGCTCGCCTAGTACTTAATCTCCGTTCTAAAGCACGTCCCCCTCTTTGCTCCTCGACGACAACAACGACAACGACAACATGTCTTCCCCGCCCCAGATGCCCACTCCTGTGCACTACGGCGCAGACGACCGACATCCTCCGCAACGACCACCTTCGGATCAGAATGGTGTCGATACCAGAGTTCCGTCCGCCGGAATTGCCCCGAGGACGAGCGACTCCTCCCCACCTCCACCCCCGCAAAACGCCTTTCCGACCCCGTATAGCCTCGACGGGCCTCCTCCTCGTGAGTAACTGTATCCTCGTCGCAGTCCCGAGTCTTTCCGATCACATTGCTTTCTGCGTGTCATGCTTTGCAGGCGCGTCATGGGACGCGTTCTATGTACATCTCCTCGCTTTATACTGACATCGACTCCTACCTTCAGAACAACACCAGAGCCAAACATATCCTCCAAATCCCAGCAACGCACACAACCGTGCACCGTCAGATGCCCCTCCCGACGCGCCGCCGCCGTACTCTCAGGCCCAGGGATCTCACGGCCGCTCTCTTTCGTCGCAGCATCAGCACAACGCCCCTGCACGCGTACACCCTTGGACAAGTGACAGCTACGGTGCCCAGCCGCCTATGAGCATGCACTCGCAACCCCAGCAACCTGGCCAATTCGACGATCCCATGGACACCGCCTCCCTCGCACCTACCCTCAAACGCGGCGGGGGTCCAATGAGAATATTTGCCGGGCCACAGGGTGGGGATTGTTGTGCGTGGTAAGTAAATCCAACTCGGTGCTCTTATCCTCCCTACCCTACAAACCATCTCTCTCATCTGAAAATACTGACGAGCGCTTAACTGTCTACACCAGTATATCAGCTTGCTGCGCAATTTGGTTCTGCTGCTGCATGTGCTAGGTAGCCCCGATGCAGCTCCACTACTATGTCTCGATGGACTCAAAAGACAATTGACGATCTCACCAACTCCCGAAGCAAGAACGGATTCTATTCTCATGGTATCGCAAGTGCTCGTGCATGCTAGCCATACGCGAACTGATGGCGACAGCTCTATCTTAACTGCATATACCGATCACCGCATCCATACCCATTGCAAATGACCATCTAATACGACCAGATCAATCTAACCACCGACTATCTCACTATCCGTCATCTTCGACCAACGGCGCGTCCCCTGGTCCCATCCTCACGCTTAGCCATGCACCGTTTGGTGTAAACCGCAATCAAGTAGTGATCAATCAGCTTCGGGTGACCATCACGAACAGGGCAGTTGATCTCCAATACGGCAGCTTTAGTAAATATGATGACTACATGATCTATACCCTTCGTCGATGTCGCCTTTCTTTCGGGAATTCCTGATACGCGGCCGTGGCGTTCAACGCATTCACGTTCTGGAGCCACATGCGCAGTCAGACTGGTGGTTCATTATATCGTAGATTATTTTTATCTTGGGATTTTTCGCATTGATATCCATATCCATGTTTTTGCTTATGTACAGTATATATTTCATGCAACCGGCTGGACAGGTTTCATCTATCCCCATGGGTAGGAGGCTAAGCTCGAGACTCGCCATCCGTGTATGACCAAGACAGCACAAACTATCACATCAAACGACCAATTATCGACGAGTCCATCTCAATGGGCTTAGACGTGTTTTTTTTAGTCCTGGCTCCTGACATATCTGAGGCTGATACCATATTCAGGAGCTTCCGAACACCACACTTCGCCGCCCAATGTGCCACTGGTTTAGTAGCATGACAATTTTGTATGTATACAGACTCGCTCGAGGACATTCAAGACACGAGGAGATTGGCGCCGCATGTGAAGCAGAGTATGGGTTGCACATATCCATACCATCCCCGCCGCTAGTACCTTGCTTGTGGTCATACTGGGCGTGTAATATCTGCCTTGAGTCCTTTCCTCTGATTCCGAGCTCATTCGCCGGAAACCACAGAGAGAATTGTGTAGATAGCGGATACTGCTGTCGGCGGTGGCGGCGGCGCCAGGGTCATGGCTAATTCATACGAAGAAGTGCAGTGACCTGGACTCCGTGGATTCTATTCAATCGAAGTTCAGAAGCGCTCTGCCCGTCGGCCTTGTACATAGAGGGCTTCTCCATCAAATGTTATCTTCTCCTCGAGAAGCGCGAGAGGTACGAGGTACGTGGCAAGCGTCGACTGGCAGGGCCCGAGCTTTCACTAGTTCATATCTTCGAATTGTATCAATGGCAATGGCAATATCATTGCTCCGGAGAAGTTGGTACCGGTAGTATCATGTGTCGTACATTAATAGTGATGTACATAGAGTTCAGGAGACCAAGAAGGCAGAAGCTGGGCGCTGGGCGACGACGAGCAGAAAGTTTGACTCTACAGTCCATTACTAGGCAGAGTGTCTGATCAGTCGGGTGTGGGTCGAATGGTACAGAATATGTAGGTCACTCACTAGATAGAGACGAATGTGGCCCAGGAGTAGAGAAATAATAAAAAAATCGAAGCACTGTGGGGCCCAGGCTGGATGGTGGCTCGGGATGGAAGAAAACGTCAATAGAAGCAGCATCCACAGCAATCCCCGCCTCTGCGCCGTCTTCGTCCGGTGTAATAGTACGACGAGTTGTAGCTGTGCCAGGCAACAGAAAGGATGAGTCGATCGAGATCGAAAGGCGAAACGGACACGCCGCAGCAGCGGACACGAAACACACACCTGTCGCCGAAACATCCACAACACCCGTCCTCGTCGCCGCAGCACCCGCTACTGCGCCTCTGGCCACGCACAAGCTGGACGATGCGATGCCGCGACGAAGGCAGCGTATACACCATGGGCGCGGCGTACGAGGGCTGCGTGTATTGTTGGTATGGCAAGACCTGCCCACCGCCGGCTGCATACGGGGCACGGACGAACGTCAGATACAACATCAGCGATCGGGGCGTGCAATGTGTGAAAGAAGTGATGTAGGGAGGGTGCAGAATGGTGATGCGGAAAGGAGGTATGAGACGGAGCGTATGGTGTACGTACGTGAGTAGTAGCCCCCATACCCACCGCCTTGGACCGGAGGGCCGTAGCTGCTATAGCGTTGGCCGCCATACATCGGATTACCAAAGTACGACCCTCGCCGCGAGGGCACGTACGCCATGGACGGCGAGACAGGCGGAGTCTGGTAGTAGACGGACATGCTGAAGGACCAGTGGGATCACTCTAAGGTCGCTAGGAGTATGTAGTTTGGAGATTAGGTTTTTTATACGCGGAGGTACGATCAAACGGTAGCCGAAAGTCGATAGCCCTGTGCAGATCGAGTAGACGAGGCGGTTGCTCTTGTGGGCAGTCGGCGTAGAGTATTTGAGGAAAGTAGCGTCGCCGATGACGAGCGAACGTCGGGTACGAGGGAGGCCGGGGGAGCTGAGGGAGAGCAAGAGAGAGGAGGGCGAGACCCACCTGGCCTGTGGTTATAAGCCCTTCCACCCATTTCCTTCCGAGGCTCCGGGAGCATATGTATCACATACACTTGCTGGGCACGAGGACACAACGCTAATACTGCTGAAGCGGCCCCGACCCGCCGACAGTTGTGACATTCATCCCGGCTTCATATGTCCCAACAAGCAAAGTGGATCGTCTCAGCGGGACATAATAGTCGACATTCGGCTTCATATGCGGCACCAAGAATAAACGCGCAGACTAGGTTTCCCTGGGCCGTTCAATCATATCGATGCCAGAACTGAATGAAGTTGAGCAATTTTAAGCAAGCATGAGCCACTTGACTCCCATAGAGAAGCCACGAAGCCATGGGAGGGCTCTCCCATCCCAGCGCGAAGCTCGAGTATGAAAAACACGTTCCCTGGCAGTCACCTGTAATCTGTAAGCTGTTTGTTTCCGAATCACCCTTGGGAAGGTCATAGACTCGGACATCAGTGATAAAGGTCGAATCGGAAAGGGGGTGAACAGTTCCGGCGCGGAGGTCCGAATCTCAAGATATTCGGCGCTAAACGGGCGCTTCAGGCTCTCAACCTAATGCAGACTACCGAATCGACAAACTGTGCCATTGCCCTCTGCATCTCAAGACTTGAAAAGCTCTGCAGACCACTCCAGTAGTAGATCTGCGACTGGATGACCGCAGTTTGCTGGAAGAACTTTGAAAGGCGAGGAAACTAAGAGCACAGAAAGTACTCATTTCGTGAAGCCTATTTGAAATTAGAAAAATGAGCTATGCATTCCACAAGAGCGGAAGAGATTTGATGCTCACCGCAATAAAGATATATATGATTTTGGACTCAGCGCAATCAATGACTTGATGAATGACGACCAGCTTTTCCGGTAGTTTCTAAGTAGTTGCATCTCACCATGACTGCTTGATGCTCTTAGTCTCTGTTAATATTTTGTCTAAATATTGGCAGTAATAAGAGATGATGCCATAAGGACCAATGGATGCGAATTGGTCGGGATTTAGAACTGCAAAAAATAAAGTCGCTGGATGTTCGGTGGAGGTCACATCGGTTAATGATTAAACGTCGTGACCGCCAGACAAGTTCGAGGACGCATCAAAGCACCCTTATCGGGGAGGCATCACCAGAGACAAGAGGTGACTGGATTGTGATACAGCATGCTCGGTCGCAGAGTATGCTGCAAGGCAAATGTTGATCGAGACGATGGAAAGCTGGCTGAAACCCAGGCTGCGCACACGAGAATGGAAAACTATCACACCTAATAATATGCTCGTAACAATATTAAACAAGCAAGGGAGAAATCTGAATGTGAAAGGAAGAAAGAGACTAAGCAAAGACCCACAGCGCGCTGACTATGTCGGCCTGACTAGACAGGTCAGTATCGTTGTCGTCAGCCGCACTGATTTGGCTCGTCCGCACGACCATCGGCTTCATGATCTCAGCCTCATGCACTACAGGATCCTTCCTTATCTTTCGGGTGGCTTCTGTGTCGAATAGCTTTTACCAACAACAGGATCAACTTAAGTCTGACGATGTGTAAAGTTAGGAGACTCACAGTCGCATACGTATGATCCAAGAAGTCTTCCATCGCGTAGTTGGGCTTCGTGAACGCTTCTTCGAATATCCGTGTCATCGTTGAAACGGTGCTGTGGTAGTGTCGACGGTGGGATAGGATTTCCCAGAGTGACGAGTTCAGGGCGTTTGTCAGAGTGGGATTCGACTCTGTTGGGTTGAAAGGATCTACAAACGTGTCCGGACGTTGATCAGTTGGGTAGAGTATGATGAATGTGTACACGTATTACGAACCTTGATCATTATCGTCAATGAAATCTGTACGATGTATCATTGCCATAAGTGCTGGGTGGCGCTTAAGGACGTTGTAAGTGAATGGAATGATCATAATGATCGCCGCTGGAGGTGCGCTCAGCGAGATGCGGGACAGGCGCTTAATGAACGAAGCGAGGAGCGTGGCTGGTAAATGGCTAAGGCAGAATTGATTTAATGGCAGGGAGATAGAATAAGAGAAGGAAGAGAAAACGCACGAGGAGGCAAGGAAGAGCTCAGTAAGGCGAAAAAAGCGGGGGCGATGTTTGAGATGTAAGACATTCCGATCGAGGAAGGCGTATAGACGAATGTAGAACTGGGGGTAGTCGCTTTAAGACATCTTGAGTACAAGGAAACAACACACATTGACGAAAGACGTACAGATTATATTCCTGCATGAGGATGAATAAGGCATTTAGTGCCAACAACCCAACATTTCCTCCTACGCATCCATAATTTCGATATAAGAATACAAGGTGAAAGGAAAAAGAGCAACAAAACTTACCATAGTCCACACATCCCGCTACCCAATCCATCACCAATACAGCCCGAGTCAAGTACGGCATCACACCGCGATGTAATACGTTTAGTGCCCGCGTCACTAAAACCAAATTGTCCTGGTCCTGGTCGTCTTCCTCCTCAACGGCTTCGCGTCCACGAGAGAGCAAGGGCAAAAGCGTAAGCCAACACTTTGTGAACACGGCACGATGCGCAGAAACGGAGTGCAGTTGCTCGTGGATCGTCATGGTGTGGATCCGCCGAGATCTGCCCTTCGGCTTCCCAGCGGTGTCGGAGGGCTTCGGGTCATCGAAAAACGCTCGCCAATCGTCTCCCTCTTTCGTGCCAGGAGTCGTATCGTCCTCATCGTCGGACAAATCTATCTCGCCCTTGGATTTTTTGCGAGGATGAGGCTTTGCGCCGAGGCCTTCAATCCAGAACTGTTGTTTTTCGGAGGTGTCGGTAGGCATGGAATTGACTTTCTCGAGGATGAAGAAAACATTTGCGGGCATGAAAGGGTATTCGGATATGATATCGGCTTTGTCGAGAAGGATACCAATCTCTCTGAGAAAGAACCATCGGATGTCTGCATAGACATTTAGCCAGGTATCCAGGAAGAGGTCCCGAACGTCCACTTCTAAGAGATGATCACCATCGGCTACCGTACCTTCGCGGCCTACAACGAGGGCTTCGACGATCTTTCGAAAGTAATTGACGTCGAACTGGAGAGGTACGGATATGGAGGATGATGGGTCTTCGACCTTTGCGATATGATTTGAGAGTTGGCGGAGTACGGAAAATAAGATTTTCAACGCAGATGTCTAAAAGATATAGGAAGTCTTATGAGACGTAACATGACCTCATATGCGCGAGCACACGCACCCGTAAAGTTTTCTCACTGCTGGACAAAAGGCCGCAGAGCACAGAAGTGAACGAGTCTAACTTGGACGATGTCCACAAGCGCACAGCCTTCCTATCGGCATCCTCGTCTGCAGCGGAAGATAGTATTTCTTTTTGAATGACGAGAGTGAAAACCCTGTATAAGGCGAACATGGCCTTCAAAGTGACCTCTGCGTCGTTGGAGGTCGACACGGTGCTGAGGAGATCGGCAATGGGATTGAGGGAGGCATTGCTGGCGAGTGCTTCTGTTATGCGCTTTTCCAGGTCTACGACAGACTTTAACGTGTGTACGCTGTTTGTTGCATGAGTTTTCTGCTTTTTGCGAGGAGGAAGTGAGCCGGCCATGGTCACAGAACAAAATGCGAGAAGAAATTCCAAGTCAGAAAAATAGACTTTAGCTTCCGCGGGAACTGCTTACTTCAGCACGCAGTAATTTAGTTCGGCTATTGTGTGTGTTGGAAAGCACAGAAAGCAGAGATAGCTCATACGACGACGACGACGACAACGACGGCGAGCTCGACATCTATTTCTCTTTCTTTGAGGAGTGTGGGACCGCATGCACAGTCTGTGAACAACTTGGGAGAATAGCGTTGATCTGGGGACAAGTATTCTGCCAGGTTCAGCTTGCCTCGTGTTCGCTTTCCGTGCCTTCGCCCGCTCCTCCTCTACCGCTTCTCGCCTTGCCTCCAAGTCACATATACCCCCTGTGTTTCTTCCCTTTCTGCTCGACATATACAATATCTGGGTCAATCGTTACTCTCTCTCTCGGCTCTCTGCTTTTGCTCTCCCCCTCTCTCTTTATTCCCTTGATAATTATTAGCTGCGATCGATATCATGGCCTCAACAGCTTCGCAGCCCCCCGTAAGGCCCCCTTCTCTCCACGAAGCTACCAAGCGCTCTACCTCGGCCTGGCAGGAAGATCTTCAAGCACTGTACCATCATGCGAAGGACAGGTTTCCTGACGTGGTATGGGAGTTGTGCGACGAGGACAACATGGATGCTGCGGTGGAGGAAGTTTGGGGACATAAAGGTTCGTCTTCATTGCAGTGCATATATTCTTCTCTACTACGCTGTGCCTGCTAGCATTCAGCGACACGGACACGCTCTTTCCTACTCTTGATTTCTCCTCTGTATGTTTTTCATTGTTGCTAATGCACTCCGTCTGACAACAGCTGTGGTGTATGCACGCGCACCTCCAACCTTCCAAGCCCGATACTTTTCATTTAGACCCCCTCCGATTGCCTCTCCGGGGCCATATTCATCATCTCCAACACCGTCGCTGCCTATGCCTACGACCTCCGCACTCTCTCTTTCCCTTGGTGTCGACTACCCTTACCCCGCGTCTCTCCGGTCTGTATCACCTTCACAATTTCGCGCCAATTCCCCCGCTCCGTCGTCGACCATAGGAACCATCACCCGAATTGCTCTAAATCACAACCCGGCGCTCTTCGCCAACGAACTCGAATACCTTTACACCGGAAAAGGCCTCGGGCAAGCATTTGAGTTTCTTTTCGACGCGAACGAGAAAGGTCCAGAAGGCGATGTTGAGGCAGAGGAGGCACGCGTCGAAAAATTAAGGAGGGATCTAGTCTACATGTGGAGGTCAAGACTCTATTCAGATGTGCGCATTGAGCTCACCGGTGTTGTCTCCCCGAGCTCTGTGTCCGAAGAAGAGACAACAGCCGTGTTCTCTTCCCATCGCTTCGTCTTAATCACCCGGTCCCCCTATTTCTTCGACCAGCTCGTCACATATGGAGCTAAAGGCCAAACTGGTGAAGCGGTAACGCTCCGTCTTCCTTCTCCGCCGTTCACTCCTCCGGCATTGCACTTCACATTGGGATTCCTTTACACCGGCACGCTCAACTTCTCTAATCGAACTTACGACCTCGATACTGCCTTTGCAATCTTGTGCTCTGCGAATTATCTGCAGCTCCAGTCGCTGCACGATGAGATCCAGGCACGACTGATCGTCGAAATGTTACATGGCTTGTTCCACGCTTTCCTTGAGTTCTCGGAATACGAGCGCATCACCGGTGGTAAGTGGGGTACAGGTGGCTGCAAGTGTCGACAATGCGCGCGTCGGGCCCCTCGCACACTCGAGTTTGCGATGCGACCCGACGTAAAGAACGTCTATCTCGACCGCGGCGCGCGTCGGGCTCTCGTCGGGTTGTTCGGTGAAGGATGGTGTACGCAGGAGTTTGCCAATCTTCCGCAAAAGACGAAGGACGGCTTGATGAAGGGTCTCGCGAAACGCTCGACACCACAGAACGTGCTACCACTCTTGTTTGCGGCGCACGCGGCTATGAGTAAGCTGAATAATATCATGGACACCTGGGCAGACGGCGTGCGCGAGATGGTGCTGGGGGCGCGGAAGGTGATCGATGATGTGCTCTGCAACGAGGCGGAGAAATGCTTCCAGGACAGAGAATGGGTCGACATCATGGAAAACGATGGGCTGGGAAGGTTCGAGGACGGAGAGCGTGTAGAATGGACGATGGATGCGGTTCGAAGAGGTGTATCGGAATCAAATGCGCCAATGCTCTACCAGGTATGCCTCTACTCTTTGAGGTTTCCCTCTTACTCATTGTTGGATCATTCTCTAGACATTGGTATCAGCAATTCTACTCCGGCCTCATCCGACAGAGCCAAATGAAACAATGCTCTCAAGTACAAGTCATATTCGCATTCAGGTTGATCAAGCGAGGATGGATATCATTCGATGGCTGCGAAGACGGTGGGTGAACGTAAGGCAAGAAGGTGGCTTCGACCAGCTGGAAGGCTGGGCACTGAAAGAGATCAGCCATGGTAAGCCTTTCTTTGCATTTTTAACCGATTAAATGTATATTCACTTTCCATCAGAACTTGATGTCGCTGAGGAAGATCTCTTGAACCCACCGCAGACTGTCTCGCGTGGACCACCGACTAGGTCAGGACTGCGTCCCTCCTTGAGTCGAGTTGAAGACGCGTCTGAGCGAGATAGCATGAGTATTCACTCACTACGCGCCAGCGTACTCAATAAGAATATGGCCAAGCAAACTACACAACCTGTCGCCTCGTCAGCCGCTTCCGTCCGAAGTGTCGCGCGGAGTGTCGTATCTACGGCAAGTCGCACATCTGTGGCATCAAGCGTACGTTCGAGGGCGACTGCGTCTACCACGTTTACAGACAGGGAGAGGAGGGTGTCGAGGCCGGATTCGAAATTATCCCCGAGTGTAAACAGGAGCATCAGCGGGGCTTCAAGCTCTCAATCGTCGTCGATGGACGTGGATACGGATGATACGGGAAGCATGGCTGAAAGTATTCTCGATAACAGCCCCTCTGGGGCAGCACAGACGGGTGCACAATCTACTTCCAGACGACCAGGAGTCGGCGCTCGTGCTTCCCGTGCACCAGCATCCTTGAAGGGCAACGATACAGTCGTCGTCACAACCATCCAACGGCCAAAATCATCTGCAGCGTCCGTGTCGTCAGTGCGATCGCACGCGTCGACGATACGGAGGAATGCTGCTGGCACATCAGGCCAGTCAACACTCCGACCTCCACCTCCACCGTCTCCGCGCCCTTCGTCGACATTATCGATGTCTGGCCGGAGTGAGACGTCGACCACATCATCTGCCTTCAAGACCGCCCGCGAATCAATGGCGGGCCGGTCTCGGAGGATCTCGACGTCCTCTACGCTCTCGACGACGTCAACATCCGCAGCTCGCAGTGCAACATCCCGGTCCCCAGGCGTGCCTGCGCCTACTCTGCCCTCTTCGGCTGCGACAAGACCCAGGCGGCCTTCAGAAGCAAGCACTACGTCAGTGGCCACCTCGCGTGCGAGGAAGGCGTCTACACAGACAACGAAGGGAGCGCCGAAACCGGTGCCGAAAGTGAAGACGACGCCGGAGAAATCGTCTGTATTACGAAAGACGCCATCGTCTACTTCCATTCGATCTACAGCGTCTGCTGCGGCAAGCAAAAGAAGCGTAGTCGCGAAACCTGCCACCGAAAAGGGTAAGGAACCCGCCAAAGCAGCGAAACCGTTACCTTCGCCACCCTCGAAGGAAAATATCAAGCCAGATGACCCGGGCAACACGAGCAGCACAATTACGATCAAAGGGAAAGCGAGAGCGGACACTATCACGGCCGACAACAGATCCGTGGATTCTGGGTCCGTCAGCAAGAGCGACACCGGGTCGAGCACCACGAAGGGGACACTCAAGCGGAAGGAGTCGAACGATACGATCACCCTCACCACGACCCCCGCCGGTCCAGGCGGCGAGTTCGAGCACACGATCACCATCACACCGAAGGGCGCGACGCTCGACATCGGCATCCCATGTATCATCTCCTCAAGACGAAAGCGGTTCCGCGCTTTTGCGCGCTACATCGGCGAAGTCGAGGGCGAGTTCGGGCCGTGGGTGGGCGTGGAGGTCCCGGTGGGCGAGGAGTGGGCGGATGAGCAGCTCGAGGGCCGCCAGTGGAACGACGGGACGTGGGGCGGCGTCCGCTACTTCGAGGTCGGCACGTCCTCGTCTGAATGGGGGGACGACGACCGAGCGTCGCGACGACGGCGCACGGACTGGGTGAACGGCCATAAGGGCTCTAAGAGGGAAGGCGATCAGCTTACGTTCGACCGAAAGAAGCGGTTCAGACCCGCGTCCCCGTCCATCTCAGATGTCTCGAGTTCAGAATATCGAGGTCTTTTTGTGAGGCCCCAACAGGTGTTGTACGTGGTGGACGCTGGACTCTAGCCAGCATTTTCAGCTTCTCAAAATACTTTTGCCTTTTTTCTTTATATTCTATCTCTGGTATAACTAGTCATTCCTTGCTCTCGCTCTGCCTGCATTTCAACCCAAAGCCTCATCCATCCACTCCTTTATTTTATACTCCTGCTGTGCGGTCCTCTGTCGGCTTTGAAATAGTCCTTCAGCAATATTTAGTACGTTCATTGGTTAATTAAAATTAAATTCTATATGAGAACGAGTCAAATCCGATGTACAGACGACGAAAGCAGAACACGGACGACACAAGACAGACAGAGACAGCAACTATGTACTACAGAGGGAAAGTCCCAATCAAAAACGATAGCAAGTACGAGAGCAGCGACGTAAAAATACAGATACAATCAGTCAGTCTATAGCTATATATGTCCGCATTGCAGCAAAATAAAGCCATGACATGTAGGATATGGACAATATAGAGTATTTTGTGCCTCGTTCTTCCTTTGAAGAGCGTTCAGCCAATAATTAGATGATCTCATGTGAGAGCCGTTTTTGAATGATATTGTAAGAAGCCTCAAACCCGTTGAATTTAAAGCCTGGATGTTGGTTCTTTGAGTGAAGAAAATGATTTGTCCATCACGACTCTGCAGACTCTGCAGGCACTTCCACTGAATCGTCTAAGTGAAGTATAAGAGATGGCCCAGACGACGATGTCGACATAGTAGTTGGAGTACTACACAGATTTGACTCAAGCGTCGCCACTGCTCGCCGCAATTTCCGATTCGCGAACTTTAGCTGCTGAAGCTCGTATTGCCACGACGTAGCACGAGTAGGAGCCAGTTCCGTGAATACCTCGCGGTCTTCTTGTGAAGATGATGGACCTCGCCGAGGTACTTGTATGATTGAGGAATCCGACTCTGAGTTTCCTTGATCGGCATGCGTTTTGCACTGTATGATGAAACGTTGCGTCCCAGGAACACCTAGCGCGCCTTCCCCCGACGGACCATAAAGCACAACCTCCATCCTCCGAGTTTCTCCGCCCTTACTTCTAAGACGGCACTTCAAAGATATCACTTGGCTATCCTCGGTCGTCGACTGTGTTGTCAACATACGTTTTATAGCGTCAAAAATGTCCTGGGCCCCGCGGGTGTAATCGTCACTGGCAGCCGCCTCACTCTCAACAAAGATGTCGCGGATAGAACGTCCGATCATCTCTCCAGTACCCCACCCAAGGACATCTTTCACGCCCGCACTCGCAACAAGCACAAGCCCATCGTCGCACAGTATGGCCCAGAACTCTTTTTCTTCCGGAACGATCTCCGCATCATCCTCACCTTCATCCTCCTCCTCGTCCTCCCCGTCCTCTGTTTCGCTGTGCTTTCTCTTCTTCGGCATGGTCGTCTCCGAAGTAGGCGGGCGCATGGTACTCGTCGGTGCCACCAATCCACCTGCCGAGGAGACCGCATTCCAGTCCAAGCGCGGGAGGGGGCACGCACGACCACTTAAAACTATCGCCTTACGGCCTTTACCGGGCTCGACGTGCAATCGACCAAGACACTCAATCCACTTGTAATTTCCGGCATTGTCTCGCATTCTAAACAAAAGATCCACCGTCCGTGCTCGGTTGGCGCTCAGCTCGAGGTCGAGATTCTGCATAACCTCTACTGATGCTCCTCGCCCAGCCATCGGTGTACTATCTCTACCGGTAGCTGACCCTTGCGTCATGTCGACTGTGCCAAAAACGCCAAGACCGTATCTTTGTCCCATATATAGGCCGTTATGCGAGATAGTACTTTCTTTAAGCTCACGAAGTAGGGGGACGGAGTCACTTGGGTGACAAAACTCGGAGATACAGCGTCCCACTAGTTCTGAAGAATCGTACCCCAGTACCCGCTTCACGGCTGGTGCGGTATATAAGAAATGGCCCTTGAGTGAGAGAACGAGAACGAAGTCCGGCATATGCTCCAGGAGCAGCATGTGCAACCATTGGCGAGCATCATGAGGGTCGGGCAGATGTGGATGAGGTATCGTGAGTGTAGAAGTCGTTGACTGGGAGCCATCCGAGTTGGAAGAAGCTTTTGCTGCAAGGCTAGCGTTGCACGAAGTTGAGAGATTCAAAGCTGCCTGGACCTTGTTGTCACATATCCACTCTCTCAGAGCATTGCGCATGCGTTTCGCGCAGCGCTCCGAAGGGCCAACTGCTTTCCCTGTATCAGCTATGTTAGCATACTGCGGGTAGTACCGTCCATTACGAAGGCGTTCAATGATGCGCGACGGCTGTTCGTTCAGGTCAACTTGGAACCCAACGAGAAATCGGATTTCAGTCTCCCAGCCGGTAGGATTGTCCGATTTTTGCGAGACAGGGGCAGAGTCTTCTCCAGGGACTGGGATGATGGATACGCGGTTCATAAACGGCCGACCATCTTTGCGGTAGTTGATCAGCGACACCTGGCACTCTCTCCAACTTCGAGGGCCCGCGTCCGGGCCTACGGCGAAGCGCATCGTGCGGACCGCTTCGGAGCTCGTGAACTTTCTCTCCTCGCCACGCACGGTGGTACCATCCGGTGACTGCAAGAAGCGGCAGTTCTTGCCTATGACCTCCGTCTCTGTATAGCCCGTGAGTTCGCAAAATGTGCGACTCGCGTATATGATGGGCGCGTCGGGCTGGTGGGCATCCGCAACTACAAACGCGCAGGACATGTCGACTGGGCCAAGTGAAATGGTAGGCCGTGGACGGTTGCAGACACGCGACAGGACGGGGAGAACATGGAAGCCAGAGAGCGAATAGAGCGGAAGGTGGTTCGAGTTTGGCTGCTCAAGGATGTCCTGCGCGTAGACATCCTTCGGAGTCCCAGCCATGGGCGAGTCGAGGAGAGCTATGGCACGAAGGTCGGTTTGTTGGGCTCGAGATGTATCGACGCTCCCTGAACTTGGTAGATACTGTGCGTACGAGTTCGACTGAGATGTGGACGGCCGATCAATGAATGGGGACATCGGGGATTCGTCACTTGCAGTGAAAGGAGTTCGAGAGTTAGGCAGGGCAGCCCTACGGTCCTCATGATGTGCAAAGCCCGACGCTGATGTTGAGGTCGACGATGACGAAGGACCCGTGTCCGTGAAATCAAACGGCATGGAAGGCTTCCTCGCCTGAAGCGCAACTGGATGTGGAAGGGGCGAAGGTGCTTCCTCATCGAGCGAATAATGTTTTCTACGGAGAAGATAATGTCAATATATGCGCGTTTCAGACGTCAAGTCGGGGCCGTCCACATCGTTGCCCCGGTATTTCATGAAGCGAAGAGAAGGAGAAACATACGTCTGTTTGTCCAACCACGCCTTCCCCGACGGGTCCAACATCTGCGCACCATTAGGCGCCCAGCCGGCGTATTGTGTCATTGGGGGCCCCATCGTCGACAGCCCGTTGCCCGACACGCTGAACGACGGGAACAAGGGCAGGCCTGAAGGGTTGATGACCTCGCCACCCCCGCCGGGCGCGACTGCTGAAATTCCACCAAGGAAGGCAGGCATCTGGAACTGCAGACCCGAACTTGCGCTGCCACCTGCATTGCGTGTGTTGCCGTCCCCAGAGGCAAAGTTGTTTGGCGACAGGGTGAGCTGGGGGAGGTCGACATGCGGCGAGATGACCGAGCGGCCAGAGGAAGAGCCTGACGACTCTCTGCTGCGTATGTCGTCGTCGCCGTTGTGGAGAGAGTGCCGAGAGTACGGATTCTGATACGGGTAGTTGAAGCTGGGCACCTTTATACCTGAGCTGTAGAACGGGTGGGCCATCGCAGAAGACGAGGAGGCGCCGTCGACAATGCCAAATCGACGATCTGGGAGGGACGACGGTGGAGGATCAGGTTCGGGATCGCGCAGATACGCGTCGAATGGTGCATTCCCTGTCCTTGACATCCTGGACGAGTTTTAAACAAACTCGCGTGCGTCGTCGGCGGTGGCGACGAGGGCGTGCGCGACGGCGGACAGACAGCGAGCTCGACGTCGAGGAGGACAATTAAGTAGGAAAGCAAGAGACGGGAGAGCTGGTTTGTAATGAGGACATGGCGGCGTTGTGCTCACGTACATTCGGTTCTGAGCAGCAGCGTGTCATACGTCAAGTAAACATCTTATTCTCATCATCCAGCTATCTATTACAAGTAAACATGTATCTAAACTGCTCGTGGCAACCAGCGCAAGAATACACTCTGGCTGCAATGCTATTTGCGAGAAAAGACTGCTTTAATCTTTGCCTCCTTTCCCCTAACCATCGCCCAATGAATATAGGCGAAGTAGTGAATATAGAGGCATACGTTTAGTCACACATCGCACCAATCATCAGAAATAAAAAATCATATACCATCGCATAACACGTAGTTATACACAATCATCTAGGCACAGATAACCAACCCACTACGCCTTAAGCTGCAGCTTGAGGTTTGCCTCTAACGGGCCCTTGGGGCGAATGAACTGCACGTAGGCACCGTCGTTCAGCACACGCTTCTCCTCCTTCAGCTTCGGGTACTCCGTCCGGTCCACATTCGTGAAACCCCACTTCTTGCTGACGATGATCTTCTGCCGGCCAGGGAACTTGTAGCGAGCACGGCGGAGCGCCTCCTGGATAACGGGTGCATTTCCGTCCTTGCAACGGATCGAGAGGATGACCTGGCCAATGTTCACACGCGCGGCCGTACCGTAGGGCTTACCCCAGGCACCACGCATACCAGTTTGGAGCCTACAAGGCACAGGCAACATGAAAAAAATCAGCACAATAACTCGTTCACTGTCATCCACAAAAAAAACCCCACCGATCGGCCCCTGCGCAACTCAACATCTTGTTGATGCGGAGGACGTGGAAAGGGTGGACGCGAACACGGAGATGGAACGCATCCTTGCCGGCCACCTTCGTCACGTACTTGTTGGCGCAGATACGCGCGGCCTCGAGCGCCTCAGAAGAAAGCTGCTCGTACTCATCAGAGACGAGATGGCAGCAGAAGGGGAACTCGTCGACCGACGCGCGCTTGCGGCCCAAATCGAAGATACGGATCTGCAAGCGATATCAGCAAAGTGCTGCAGTTGCAACTGTACAAGTCATACCTTCGAGTCGGGAACACCACGGTTGTACCGCGACTTCGGGTACGGCTTGTTCTTGCAATAACGGTAGCAGCGAGCGGGACGGCGACCCATTTTGATGTCTGAACAGCCCACAAATCAGCAATCCATATTCCTTCCATGTCTCAGCCGATAAAGCGTCATCCAATCCTCCACCCACGAATCCATCCTTCCTAACCATCCCAACCCTCCAGAAACATATTTCAACGCCACGAATACACGCAGCACCGCAGAACGACAGCAAGAAAGGCAGAGAGATACTCACAAGTTGGGGGGCGACGGGGAGATGTGGGCGCAGCGAGCTGGCTGAGGTGGGCCTTTTGAACAAGGCGATGAGTAAGCGTGAGACCGCTTGGATGAGTAATGCCAACCAAAAATATTTTATTTATTTATGAGTCACTCCCGCTTCAGTCAGCACCAGCACAGAGCTCTAATAATCATCACTGGAGGGCTTTCATTTTGCTTCTAAGTCGTTCAATGTAAGAGAATTTATTCTCTTAAGCCCGAGCACCCATATACTAGTAGGCAGAGAAATAATAATATAACATGAAATGAAACCTAACGAGTAAACAATATGCACACCATGATCACACATTCTTCACCTGATCTTCCAACCAAGCCCATAACTTCTCGCCTACCGCGACATCCTGAGTTTCCGGTCGCACAGATCCTTCCCGCACCCAGGGAATAAGGTACTTTCCGGTCATATCAACCACCTCTGGCGATGTCCCGGCCCAAAGCTGTGTAATAGCTCCCAACGACGTCGGATGCAACATTATGCTAGCCTGTGGTCCCAAGACGGTGCAAATTAACTGACAAGCTTCATGTTGGGCAGGAGGGGAACTGACATGTATTTTCCTGACAAGAGAAGGCAACTGTCGTGTCAGCTCATTCCTGATAAGGCCTACAAAAACAAGGCTATCATCTATGAGCAGTTCTGCACGAGAATGTCATATTTATATACCTGGGTTCAGGGATAAGGATAAGATGCCTTGGTCGCCGTACCGCCGAGCGAGTTCATTTGAAAACACCCACGTTTCCCTAACAAACCGGAATAATACATAATTAATGATTTCTCATTAGAATAGCGCCCACAGCAGAAATCAATTATGCGTGTACTCACAAATTTACTCTGCGAATACAGATCCGCCGTCCCCCTTTTCCTCCTCTTCTTCTTCTCTACAGGCGTGTCATCTCTGAGTGTTTCGTAGTCCACGTCCTTGATGAACAGATGCGCAGCTGCAGAGGTGGTTATGACGCGCGCCTTCCCGTCCGGTGACGATTTCGTGGATTCGATGAGTAGAGGGAGGAGAAGGGTGGTGAAAAGATAGTGACCGAGTACATTCGTTCCAAATTGCAGGTCGTAGCCGTCAGCAGTTAATTCACCGACTGGAGGAATCATTACCCCTTCATAAGGTAGTCGATAGTACACAATCCTTGATTAATATACCACAAGCAACTGACCCATTATTGAACAGCACATCCAACCGGCTTTCCTGACTAGAGCAAGTAATGAACAAAGTGCAGCAAAAACATCAGCGTTCAGCATTTTAGCACACACCTCTTAAAGGTCTCAGCGGCCTTCCGAACTGACTTCAAATTCGCCAAATCAAGTTCCAGGAAAACGGGCTCCTTGCCCGTCTCGTGTTTCAGCCCCGCGATCGCCTCATTGGCCTTGGTCTTATTCCGAGCAGCCAGATAGACCTTCGCATTCCTTGTCAGAAGCACCTGCCGGATGTAAAGATAAGATTTGAAAGTTATACACCAAGACGCAATCCCACAAGTTAAACGGACCTTCACCGTCTCTCTCCCGATCCCCGTGTTGCCACCGGTGACGATCATCACCTTCCCGGATAGGTCCGGAATGTCGTCAACCGTGAAAATGGGGCTTGGGAATGAAGACACTCTGCTTTATGAGAGCACTGGCCGTCTGTCCCATATTGTACGAGCTTGAGCGTAGCACAGGGAGCAAGGGTCACGAAGAGATACATGGTCGATAGTTG
The DNA here is from genome assembly GCA_910574555.1 of Trichaptum abietinum. NCBI lineage: Eukaryota > Fungi > Basidiomycota > Agaricomycetes > Hymenochaetales > Trichaptaceae > Trichaptum > Trichaptum abietinum. Next base: position 2,369,104 of record CAJTBE010000010.1, on the reverse strand, counting down.
CGAGAAGTATTTGGACGCGTCGTTGACAATGCCGAGACGCGCCGGGCTACGATTCGAAGGTGACGCGGTCGTGCGGCAAGCTACAAAGCCGATTAACTGAGTACCTTCAAATATAAGAGGGTTGTTCATATAAATGTTGATGCAGCATTCTATGCACAATGTGGCCCTTTCATACCAAGAAGACGGATCTTAAAGCCAGCTTTCAAATCTATTCGAGATTCAAGTGGGTATGGCTTTTCCGTTGACCTGACTCGAAAGGTCAACCTGATTAAATACGCTTTGAGGTGCTGCAAGATGGTCAGGATGCGCGTTGTCGGTCGTAAGATACCGGCTACGATTCTAAGTGGTGCGGCAGCCTTCAAGTCAGAGAGCTTGTTCATATGCATGATGCCATGCAGCACTATATTCATGCCAAGAAGACAAACTTCAAGGCTAATTTCCGGATCTACTCAAAATTCAAGGATATGGCTTCATCATTGCACTATATCGAAGGGTCGGTCTGAATAATGCAATGAATAGAGAGCATACTTACTTCGTTTAAGATGCTGTATGGTTTACAAGTTGGTGTCCACTGTCAAGAGAGCCGCACGTCTTCAACTTGAAGATTAGTAGCATAAGCGTGAGAACACTTTGCCATTGGCAGTGAACTCGAATGAGTCAGGGCCACCTACCGCATCGAGGTGTCCTGGTCTTCCAAGATTTTGAGTCCGGCTTCAAGTGATACACTCTGCTTCATATCCCTCCCCCTCCAAATCCAATTTACCAAGATGCGGTACTACGAACAGAAATACCCCGAGGTCGACGAGCTCGTCATGGTCCAAGTGCGTCAAATCGCCGAAATGGGTGCCTATGTCAAGCTGGTCAGTACCTGCTCCTCCCCGTTGCCCAATTTCAATCATGCTTGCACGATCGTGCTATGCGTGTTGGATTGGCTGGGTATCTCTCACTTTACTTACACTTATCTACTTGGCAACGCCTTTTGTGCAGCTTGAATATGACAACATTGAAGGAATGATCCTTCTTTCCGAGCTATCCAGACGGCGTATCCGTTCGATCCAGAAGCTAATTCGAGTGGGAAGGAATGAGGTCGTGGTCGTTCTGCGTGTAGACAAAGAAAAGGGTATGGCTTGGCCTCTTCTTATGCACCTCTACTTCACTAAACGCATACTTGGATGATGCAGGTTACATCGATCTCTCAAAACGTCGTGTCTCCCCAGAGGACATCGTGAAATGCGAAGAGCGCTTCATGAAATCAAAAACCGTCGGCTCGATTCTCCGTCACGTCGCCTCAAAACTCACCACCGCCGACCTTGCCGCGGCAGCAGCATCGGAGCAGGCTCCAGAGAAGGCGGAATCGCACAAAGGAGGTGATGCGGAAGAGGAGGTGGCTGTGGCGCCCGGCAGCAGCGAAGAGGAACGTCTCGAGCAGCTTTATGATCAGATTGCCTGGCCACTTGGGAGGCAGTATGGACATCCCTATGATGCATTCAAGCTTGCTTTAACGTACGTCTTGATAAGTCAATATACCGCATAAACCCCTCACTTATCCCTTATGCGCATTCAGTGAACCCGACAAGGTTTTCTCCTCGTTACCCATACAGCCCTCGCCCGTCACTCTACATCAACTAACAGCTACGATTGCCCGGCGCCTCACACCACAACCGATTAAGCTTCGGGCCGATATTGAGCTCACCTGCTATACTGATGCGGGAATAGATGCAATTAAAAAAGCATTGAAGGCGGGTGAGGCTGTCAGTACAGAAGCTGTTCCTATTAAGGCGAAATTGGTTGCGCCGCCGTTGTATGTTCTAGGGACGAATGCAACCGATAAGGTGCGTAATGTGCGATAGAACGTGGTGTCGGAGTGCTCATTGTTGCCTTCGATCATAGTATGCGGCCACTGAGAGGTTAGAACGCGCAATCGAAACTATCCAGAGCACGATAGAGGAGGAGGGAGGCCATCTCATCGTGAAGATGAAGGTGTGCGATATTATCTACTTCCATCTCCTCCTGCTCACCTTCTTCCGCAGCCCAAAGCCGTCTCGGAGACAGAAGAACAAGACCTGGCGCAACTCATGGCGAAGGCCAGTGCCGAAAATGCCGAGGTTTCTGGAGACGAAGACGAGGAAGAGGCTGCAGTATAGCCGCGCCTTGCCCTAGACCCTCTGTAAACCTTGCTGGCTAGCGTCATCGACTGAACTGGCCGGTAAAGAGAAAATGTATGTCTGCTCTGGCACCCAGCCGCAGATTACAACTTATGCGTTCGCGGCGATGCGAGGGGAAGGCATAGTCATTGTTTGTAATAACTTCTATAATGATGGCAGTTTATAAGTACCACTTGTATTGACTCGGTGCATTTGCACACGCTTGTATTCAGGGTGTGCAAGTAGGAAGTGAGAATATGCTTGAAAGAATGACTCGAGTTATGCGGGCGTATAGACGCGTGCTGGAGGAGGGCATGGTGCCGAATTAGGATAGCAAATTGAAACGGAACTAGCTGCAAACTTTGCGTGCTCAGCCTGACTACCTCCTCCCTCCCATCCTCTTCCGCCTATCCCTCTTATATCGAATCTTTATCTCGGAACAAAAGGTGCAGCTCACTGTACAATACTCTAATGGCTGCACAAAGTACATCAGATGATGGCGACATGCTCTCAGGCGTCGACAATCGGTCAGAAAAGGACAAGGCAGGGAAGGCAGGAAAGGGTGCGTCGTCACCGTTCTTGATGTGCTATATCTCCAAATGATATATGCTAATTCTACGCACACACACTGACACTGAAGTTAAAGATTTATCTCATGTGCCGTGCAAGTTCTTCAAAGTGGGGTCGTGCACTGCTGGCGCGTCCTGCCCCTTCTCGCATCAAGCACTTGAACCTGGCCGGCAGAAAGACGTATGTGCCTGGTTCGTCAAGGGCAACTGCAAGTTCGGACACAAGTGTGCTCTGGCACACGTCTTGCCTGGCCAGAGCATGAGCATGGACCGCCGGAACAAGAAGGCTGCGCAGCTCGCGGCGGGCACGACGAACGGGCAGAAGGAGAAAGACGGTGCGGGGAAGGCGGAGAAGGGCAAAGCGCAGAAGCCAGCAGGCGCTGCGAGCAACACGACGCGGTCGAGTGCTGCTACCAGCCGAACGGGCTTGCTGACGGGCTCTACAGCGCCCACGCGTGTCCTGCCGCCAGGTTCCCGCCCCCCGCTAGCGATATCGAAGGCCGCCCCTGCACCCGCCGAGACTGCCCCCGCTTGGAAAGATGCCGACTTTACAACATTCGACCAGCCCCAGTCACCAGGACTGTCCGATGAGAAAATTGTCAAATTGGAGCTGGATGCCTCGCAGCCCGACATGCAAACAACACCTAGTTCTGCAAACCTTCCGGAGTCGGTTTCGTCTCCCAAGTCTACTGCTATCCCGGTCTCTACCCCTTCACACCCCGTACGATTTACTGGCCGTCATGGCTCTTCATCTAGCATCGACTTTGGGCCTGTTGGGTCGCCGCCAAGGGCGTCTCCATCGACACCTATCAGAGTTAACGGATTTTCACCTGCGACCTCTCCTCGTCACGCGACCCAGGCTACCCAGCCATTGACAGGCAACTCAGCCTTTAGTGTCCCTGGGCATGCTCCATCTCAGAGCCTTTTCTTAGGCATCGAGAGAAATATTCCCACCGTTGAGTCGAGGAGCAGAAGCGGGGTTTCCGCATCACTCAGTGCGAACCAAACCTTCAATGTCGGATCTTTACCCGTGCTGTCCCGGAATGTGACAATACCTGCTGATGCAACGAACATAGACAGTGAACCATTCGACGAGGGAGAGATGGAAGAGTTTGTGCCATCATCTTTGAAGGACTTGTTGACGCCGGAGGAGCAATTCCGCCGCTTCAGCCGGGCTACTTCCACTGCAACAGGACCGAACGGAACCGCAATATCCATCGTGCGCGCAGAAAACCAAGACAATCGACACCGCTACTCTCGTTCGGTCCCTGCGCCTTCGATGATGAAGGACATACGATCTATCTGGGCGGGACAAGAGTCCGAGAACCCGCTGCTACGACCCTCGGAAAAACCATTCGGGCCCACAATACCCCAAGGCATCGGGTCTGGTACTCCCTCTTCGTTCAAGTCATCGTTATCAATGCAGGGTATCTTGGGTGAGGACGGGCCGTCGCCGAGTATGCTTCATCCCTCGAACGCCAGCGCCGCCTTCCTTCCTGGCCTGCACCAGTATCTGTCTCGGGCACCAAATGGTGGTTCTCGATCTGTATCGCATGGTAACCCATCCCGGCATCCAACGTCTGGCTTAGCTCAGGGTGACATGAACGGCCACCTACCTCCACCGTCTAATCGATTCGGATTCACTTCCACGTCGATCTCTGCTCACGACGCCTTTCCTGCATCTCCGCCCGCCCAACTTCAGCCGCCCCCGGGTCGCCCCATTCCGCCTACGAATGCGTCATTCTACCCCTCTGATCATTTGGTGTCGCCGTCAGCGAAGGCACTGCAAGCGCATGCGCCAGGGCAGTCATTGCCGCAGGGCCTTGCCGCCGGGTACTCCAGAATCCACATGCAGCCTCCGCCGCCGACGATCCCGAGCCCTGCAGCCATCGGAGCGAGCTTCTCGCCCAACTCCTCGACGTTAAATGCCAGTGACAGTAGAGGCGCCATGGAATGGATTGCGTCTTCGGTTTCGAAAAAGGGATCACCGCTGTCAGAGATGTCCTCTCCAGCTGCAGCGCAGACGCCTTCTGTGGAGCAGAGCAATGACCAAGATGCAGGCGGGCTGGCTGCGATGTTCTCTCGTCTGTCGTATTCTGCTGCAGCTGCTCGGGGCACGCCTTCAATTGCATCGGTCGCCCAATCTGGTGCAGGAAGCCCCGCAATGTCCATCTCAAGACGACCAAGCGCTCGCAGTTGGAGCTCGCACCCCCTATCAAGTCCTCTGAGCGGCCCTGTCATCACAAACACAAACGACGACGACACGCTATTCCTTCTTGACGAAGAGTAGTATCGCCATTCGTTCTTCATTCTCCATGTTAAAAAAGCGTCTTTGGTCTACGAGAAAACAGATGGGGCGAGGAAGTAAATAAAATGAGCTCGATGTGAACCCACAGACTCTTGTACTGGTTATGATTGTGTCGTAAATACCCGTCCCCGTCCGTGTCCATTTTGATTTGCGTACCGAAGCATCCGGGAAAGTAGATTAGTTCGGTGCATCTGCATTGTATTATTATGTACATGTCAACAGATTGAAATTTATTACTGTCCGCATACTTAACTTGCAGAAAGCCGAGATGTTGCTGGCACTCTAGTGGACTTGAGTAAAGGCAGGCTTCGAATGTCTCTTGTATACCACTAGGTTGTACGTCAACTCGATTACAATCCTGAGCAGACAAAGATCTTTTGTGTAGCAAACAACGTTGCAGGTCTGGTCATTTTTGCGTCCATGAATGCATGATGCACTATGATAATTTCTGAAAGGTGTTTCAATCCTCCTCACGGGTAACGAACTATTGCAATCCGCTGCTGCTACACTACCTGAATTACAAGTATAGATTACAATTATACATAATACAAATATACGCGAAGGGGTACAAGCTTGTGGAGAAAAGGGGGAGCAGCCCAACTCCGCCTTGAAGGTATACATAACGCTCATGCAAGGCTAGCCCGCGCTCGTGACATAATACCACGTATAAGTCCCACTACATCGTTGTTCTGAACATGACTGCCGATCAAATCGTTCAAGTTCATAGCAGCTAATCGAGAATCAGGGGATGAGACACTCGCGTCGGCTAGAATACGAGTATTTGGGTGGAATAGCAAGTTTAGGGTCATTGCAGTCGGGGAGCTTTTTGTGTCGGGAGAAGCGGACGGCTTCAGGTGGTAGGTCAGCGAAATCTCATTCTCGGAGTTGGATGTTGTGGAGTCAAGGGAGAACAGTGATCGATGTAATGCGAGCGAGGCATTGTACCTGTTGTGGGAGATTCAGAGTGAAGGTGAGGCCGCAGCCACGCAGTGATAAGTTATAACCGAGTGACATACCAGTCATAGAGCCCAGAGATCCGTTCATCATCATCTTCGGCCTTTGCCTGCTTCGCTTCCTCGTCTTTCGCGGCACGCTCGACTCTGGTGCGTTCCACGTCGGTTGCTGCTACTTGTATGCGCTCCTTGAGCTCCTCTACTTTGGCAGCATTGTCCGACAACTGCGTGTCTAGCGTCGTCATTGTCTCGATCTGCGTTTCCAGTGTTGCTTTTGCTGACGCGACAGACAGCCGAGGGGGAGGGAAAGAGGTCCGGAGGCGTGATAAAGCAAGTCTCGAGTCAAGGATCTGGGACGTGAGTGAACTGAATTCTTTAATGAGAGCCTCGGCGCTCTTATATTCTGTAATGCGATATTGGCATTCAACAACAGTGCATGTAGAGAGCGTAGCGGGATAACTCACTGGACTCCACATTAACAGCCGACTTCTCGATGTCTTTATAGCGTTGAGCCAAACGATCCTTCGTCTCCTTTAACTGCGCTTTCTTAACTTCGTTCTTCTGTCGTAGAATCTCGTTATCTTCCAGCGTAACAATGTCCGACTCGTCCTTCACAATGGTCTTGATGTATTTGTCTTTCGCATCCTGCTCTAAGTAGTGGAATTTGAGCTTCCGGAGGAATGTCTACGTCCGCCCAGCGCAAACCAGACGTTGTTAGACGGTTCACTTCACTGTATCGATATAGTCCGTTTCTCACCAGCTGTGCATCCAACTCGAGAGCTGTATCAGACGGTTTTTGTTTAGATGCTGACGATCCCAAGGAGCCCCCTTCGGAGAACCCAGAGATCTTCTGGTCATATTCCTTCTGAACCTCAACCACGTGAAGAGGTGTAGCGTTAAAGCGGTTGACGAGGCTTTTGGCCCTTTCGATATATGTGTTGGGATCGCGATGGTCGGGAGAGAGTCCAACGTTGGCCATTGCGGAAAAGACGAAGAAAAAAAAGAGATGATGAAGGTCAAGTATCGGGCTACTCAAGTCGCTCGCGTCCTCCCCGACTGTGAGCTTGAAGAGAGAGTCACGTGACCGCGACGCGACGCGTCTTCAACAGTGCCACTACCGATGTCGACTCTTTCATGCAGACTTGCATATTCTCTATAGTGTGAAGCTGGCCAGATTCTCTCCGAACAAAAAACCTGCCCGATCCTGACGAACATGTCGGCCAAGATACGAATAGCCGCCCGACTGAGACCTCGTATTCAGGGAGAAATCGAGGACGACACTGTTGCTGTTCAGAAGGAAGAGGGGTCATCGTCCGTCACTGTTATCCATCCCAGAGACCATTCGCAGCGGTTCAAATTCCCGTAAGTAACTCCATTCAGTATCCTGGCTTCTCGCATACGTAGCTGATGTGCATGTCCAGGTTCTCCTCTTGCCACGATCAAACCTCCACACAGGAAGAGATCTATGACACAGATGTCAGACCACTCATCGATGTGATCTACAGTGGCGTAGTGAGTCGTACTTTTCTCAGAAAGACCCAGAGAGCTCCTAACAAGCTGGTCTTAGACCGTCACTGTGTTTGCATATGGGGTCACGTCGTCGGGGAAAACATACACCATGCAGGGTACTAGCTCTGAGCCCGGCATTATACCGCGCGTTGTCCAGGTGCGTTCACAACAATTTCTTTTTTTGCAACACTAGGGCGCTCAGTATGCCAACAATAGGATATAACAGAACGCAACGCATCTTTGTCAGAAGTTGAAGTATCACTCGCTGTATCATACATGGAAATTTATAAGGAGGATGCCTATGATTTGTTGGTGGAAAGAGACAATGTCGGTACGCCTTTCTACACACATTGGACTAGACTTATGAACTACCCCAGGCTCCAAAGCTTCCTATAAGGGAGAATGAATCCGGACAGGTATTCGTCGCAAATCTGAGCACCGTTCCTTTGACGTCCATGAAAGAGTTCGATAAAATATACACGTGCGTCGCGACAGTCACATCGTACATCCTGTCGCGGTACTCACCCAAGACTTTTCTATGGCATGCTTCATGCAGATCTGCGACGAAACGCCGTTCAACAGGAGCAACGAACTTCAATCGCGCGTCTTCCCGCTCACATGCGATTCTCACTTTATACGTTCAAGTAACAGATCGAAATGCGGGAACAGGTCAGTCCGTTAAATAGAGATCTTATGACTTTTCTCTCTGACGCGGGTCGTATTTTTGTTCCATAGTGACGTCAGGGAAAGTGAATCTGGTAGACTTAGCTGGCTCAGAGAATAATAAGGTCGGCCCTTGGTTTGCTTACTGCTTTCCCTTAGCCGCGTGATGTAGAAGGCATGGAGCAGTAGGATGCTGACATATCTTATTTGTAGTTCACAGGAAATGATCCCTCACGAATGGCGGAATCCTCAGCCATCAACAAATCCCTTAGTGTTCTTGGGCAAGTTGTCCATGCGCTAAATCAAGGAGCTGTGAGTCTCATCTATGCCAATATGCCTGACTTGAGCTAAGAAAATTGTTATGTTTTTGCGACCAGTCCCGTATTCCATATCGTAATTCGAAACTCACGAGAATTCTGCAAGACGCACTTGGAGGAAGCTCGATAGGTCTCCTCGTATGTAATCTTGCTCCCGGTGCAAAGTTTCGACAGGACACATGGAATACTCTGAAGTATGTATTTACTCAAGCTTCGTATTCCTACTCGTCACTAACATGGTCCATATCTGACCCTAATCTTGTATCTCCGACGACGGAAGTTTCGCAACGCGGACGAAGGAGATCGAAAATCGGCCGGTTGCAAATATCCGAGGTTGGTGAGGCAATTAGGCCGTCATGTTAAAATTCCTCACATTTCCCCTCTCAATAGAAGCGACCACATTTCCTAAGGCATCGTTCAACTTCACCTTTCAACAACCATTACGCCCTGGTACAGCTACTTCCCAGAGCTCAGAAGCTAGCGGCAGACCAAGTATAAGCTCCGGCCGACCATCACTTATCCCATCGGCGGGTGTATCCAGGCTTCCAGCGCCTACAAGGGGGAGGACTTCCGTCATAGGCATAGGAAGTAGTGCGGGTCAAACGAATGGGTTCCAACCTATGGCCTTGGCACCTCCCGGTCAAATGGGTAGACGAGCAAGTGGACCCAAAGCTGCTGCGAACAACGTTGGTTATGCTATGTCCGAGAAAGAGATCGACGAGAGGGTGTGTATAGATCGCTTCTTCTACGTGATGGGCTGTGCTGAAAGATTGAACTTGGTTTGTGTGCCAAGATCTCCAAGGCTGTCGAGATGGAAGTGGCCCGTCGCCTCGAAGAACACGAGAAGAGGCGACAAAGCGATGCATCCAATGAGCAACGAACGAAGGCTTCGGATGAAACGCATGTTCCTGAGGCTACCATGTCGCATGAACCCTCGCCTGGAGCATCGACGCCCCCAGAGCAGAAACAGGACCAGACCTCGCTTCCTTCCGGTGTACTGACGCCTCTTTTAAGACGGCACGAAGACCTAGACAAAGAGCTAAAGAGAAGACTGGTCGATTTGGAGCATAAGTAGTGAGTTTTTTTTCTTCGTCTTTGGGTCATTGTTTCATCTGACATGTCGCCCGCAGTGAGCAAAGCAGCAAAGAGATGCAACTTGCCGATGTTTTGTCGCCAGTGTCGAGGAAGAAGACAGGACGGGCGTACGTGGCGCTTGCGAGGGCACATTCAGAGAAGTAAGCGGATGAGATTTTCCTTGCGGGCATCACATGCTGAGACGACGACCAGGGGCAATCTCGACGTTGCGTTAGATTTGTACCATAAGGCGGAGCTTTATGTCCCTGATAACATGAAGCTAAGAGAGCGGTATGCTTATTTCATTTCGCCCAAAATCCAATGAGTAACTGATGCCACTGTTGCCAGCATACTCGAGGTGGAATACGCAGTGCGTACCGGGGTGAAGCTCGTGGCCGAGCCCAAGAAAAAGAAGAACCGAAAAGATAAGAGAGATCACGCCGATACCACGTCCGAGGGATCTATCGGCTCGTCCGCGAAGCACATTGACACACTCAACTGCACCGCAGCGAACGCGCCCCTCGGGGAACTGACAAACAGCTCGAAGAGACACAAACGGGAACTCGGCGCGGACAACGAGACTCCGCCGAAGAAGCAGAAGATGGACGGGTGTGAGTCAGGCGTCAGCGGTGCAGACGTCGACGAGGACTGGAACCCTGCGAATGCACCGTCAAAGAAAGGGAGGCATTTACCAGCTGTTTGATCCGACTTCAGATGGGTTCGGGGCGTTGGAGTGATGCTTGCTTGATGTTCGATTTTTTTGCAACTTGTTTTGTTGTTGATTTTTTTTTCGTTCGATTGTCGGATTTGTATAATGAATGTATTTATGTATATTCGTCCTTTGATGAGTTGTCGTTATCCGGATGTGCGCCGTGGCTTTGGCGCACATTGTTGCCTCCTGTACTTGGTTGGTTGCGTTGTCGTTTCTTATACTTAATATACTTACTAGCGCAGTCTCGATGGTGAAGAGAAGCAATGTGTAAGAGGGCGGTTCGATGACGACGGTGTTCGGGTATATTTAGCGCTGCGAGTCGATCAAAAGGTGATCAATGATCAGATCCCTCGGATATTATTATAGTGTACAGGACGGCAACTGGAATGCAACACGAAAGTGCATTTCGGCGCGTACTTGGACTCAGTTGACGGAAGGTTCGGCGACTGATTAGAAGACGATTGATTGATTTGTTATGAAGAAGGATGATTGATATAAATACCCTGTTTCATTTATAACATCGAGAATCGAGATGGCCTATTTACGATGACTCTCTACATGAAAGTCACTACTCAGAGTGTGTCAGTACGCGCTTCACAGGTTATGCGAGCTGAACGGGTAGATAACAAGCAGGGTGAAGTCATGCTGGGGAGTGCGTGGGATAAAGTGTTCCTTTGCTGTTCTCCGCAGCTGATGGCGCACTGCCGAGGTGTGCCGGACCAATCAGGTGCGGCAGAATGGGACGCGCATCTCACGATCAAAACAGTTTCGCGCCTCACCGACTCAGCCTTGCCGCCTTCTGTTCACTATGTTTTCTTTACCTGAGCTCATACATATATAGCCCCTCCGCCGCGGTCATGCTTCTCACACTCTCCTCCCCCGTCTCCCCCTAGGCTCTGCGTCGCCCACCATGTCTGCAACCCTTGTGCATGCCCTGCACGCCCGAGAGCTCTCCATCATCGACGAGCAGCTCAAGAAACATGCGCTCCTCAGCTCGATCGGCTTCATCATCCTCCTCCCGCTCGGCGCTCTCGTAGCGCGCTACACGCGCACCTTCACCCGAAAGTGAGCAAACATTTATTCAACTTTATTTTTGGGACACCCGACTTATACGTCTCTTTGACACGAAAGCTGGTTCTGGGCGCACTGGATCATCCAGTTTCTGATCTCTGGCCCGGTCATATTCGCGGGGTGGGCGCTGGGCTACAAATCCACCAACGGGCCGTATCTGTTCACGGGCGGAAACTGGGTCGACCCGCACAAGGTCAGTCTGTTCCCTCTCGCCACACCTTACTTTCCTCGCTCAAACTCTGTTACAGAAAATCGGGCTTGCGCTTCTGATCCTATACCTCGTCCAGCTCGCGCTCGGCGTCGTCATCCACTTCCTGAAGACGCCGTCCTTCATGGGCGGCCGGCGTCCGCCCCAGAACTATCTCCATGCGATCCTCGGCCTCGTCACGATCGCCCTTGCGTTCTACCAGGTCCACTACGGGATCAAGACGGAGTGGTACGAGGCCACGTTGGGGGATGGGACCGTCGTCCCGGAGTCCGCGCTGCATGCGTGGATTGCACTTATTGTGGTTCGTGTTGTCTGGCGCACCTTCTGCTGGCCGGTAGACTGACTGACAATACTTCAATGCAGATCTTCTGGGTCCTGTATGCCGCTGGGCTCATGCTTCTCCCGCGACAATACGAACAGGAAACAGCAGGCCGGAAAGACATGGTGGAAAAGCATTGAAACCGGACCCACTTTAGATTCGTGATGATGACGACGTCGGCTTCCCGTCTTTCGCTTGTACGCTGTTTACTGTAATTCGTTCCCGTAATCCACCGTCTGTGTTCTACTGCAGCAGAAAGTGACCAGCCCTCTTTTCAAATCTCCGAGTGCCGCAGTATGATTCCAGTCAGCAAATGCCACGAGATATCATGTTGAAGTTTGATTTTAGTATTACTATATACTTAGAATTATTACTTGAGACTTACTAATAGTAACGTAGATTAATCCCTTCACAGCTTGAACTTAATGTGTTGCACCGACAGGCATTCTACGAGATTGCTCCTTATCTATATTAGTCTTATAATGCAAATAAGTGTCGGGGCTGCTGCGGTTACTAGTATCTGGAGAGCTGGTAGTCCTTCTACAGTGTGTCTGGCTGCTGCGTTTGCGTGCATTGCATGCTGTGTCGTCGGCGAGCTTCACTTCGAGTCTGATATTCCGAGGCCCTTCACTGTGCGGTACCTAAGTGGATGCCAGAGAGATTAGTTATTCACGGTGAGTGGTAATTCTACCAGATACTCACATTCACAGAGACTTGGACATAATCTGAAGAAATGTTTTTTTAGAATAAAGAACTTTGAACGTTGGTTGGTGGCATACTCCGACGTAGTAGTTTCAGTATACCAATACATACCTGTAACCTCGAAGCCGATACCAGCACAGCACAGTTGTTGGCGTGGGCAGACTTCTTCTGTGAAGTTACCTTTCCGCTTTACAACTTTGAAGCTGTGGCTTCATTTTTCATGCTTGAGAGCAGTTGATGAACAGCGAGGCTGTAGTAGCTGGCCCAGACCTATACTGTGACACATACTGTGTGACTAGTAGTAGTAAACTGTCACGTGATTCTCGCGTCACGGTCGCGCTGTGGTTCGCGTACTTGGACCACGATCTCTTCAAGCACAACCATGAACTTCAGCAACTTGCAGAACGCGTCGACTATGACAGCATTCTTCGGCAAGTATTCGTACTCTCTACTTTTTGCCTTTCTCGCTACTTTAGGGCTGTACTTGTTACTTGTTACTCTGTACTTTTATTATGTAAATTTACCCTGTACTTCCAACTCTGTACTTTGTACCTTCTACTTTTGGTAGTAGCTTATCTCAAATAGTGCGTGACAGTTTTATTTAATTAAGTACTGTCACGTGCCCATGATCCGCTCACGCCCATGAACCGATCACCGAAGCCGCACAGAGCTCAATTCTGTACGAATGGGCACGGTTTTTTGTACAGACATACATGCGTGCAATGTCTTTCAACATATGAAATTATATACACTCAGAATTTATGGTAGCAGTAGTTATTAGTTGAATACATGCAGATTTCGTGGTAAAGTGACTTTTTAGGCACTTTCTAAGATGGCTGGTTGAAAACATTCCCTTACATCTTTTCTGTTTCATTAGAAATTAGCATCAAATTTTTGCAGAGAGCTCGGAATGGATGTAGATATTGTATAGGAGATACATTCTCCATCTTTATATAAGTTTAATATTCTGTAAATTGCATATATGCAAGACTTAGAGAAATATAGCATATATCCCACCACTTAGATTGTTTCCTATGTCCTGAAGTCACCAATGCAGCGGAGACCGTCAGACTTACATGATCTAAATAATAATATGATATAGAATCATACATAATTTTATCCGATTTATATGAGCCCATATGAGACTGTAAACTGTGATAAACTACAAGAGTAATAGAATGTAGGTGACTTTGACAATTATTGACTGGACACATTTTAAATCACTCTACTAAAGGATAATTGCATCTATACTATAGCATGTATGCACACAGTCATCTCCCAATTTATTTCATGCAAATCGGTGAAGAATTGAGTTTGCTGCAGCTCATTCTCTCGAAACTACTGTAAATATGAGTTTATCCAAACATATGTAAACAACCTTAGATGGTGGAAGCTGAGAGGATTGGTGAAATTTACTCTATTTATCATTGTAAGAGGACTTAAAATCGCTCTCTATATTATGCCAAGGGGACATTCAATTGTCTACCAACATTTTTCTCATCAACGGGAAGCGTGAAGTAATGAAATGTGCAAGCTTTTGGGGTAGAATATAAAGTCCCACGGTGATTGGTTCATGGGCATTGACGCATTTAGGGACTTTTCAATTCAGAATATTTCCTCCGAGTGCAATTTCAGTCCAATTTCCTTAAAAACTCATCTAAAGCACAACATTATGCTATACTCCTTAAATACAAGTTTTCATAGGCTAATTCATAAGTGAACAAAAGTTACAGACAAGTCTTGAGTTAGTGATCGGTTTATGGTCATGTGACAGTACCAGTAAGGCAGCTGCATTTCTGGGATTTCTGGGAATGCCGGAAATCAGTAAGGAACTGAGTAGATGCTCTGCCTACGCCTCCGGTCGGGATCCCGGAGAACGCAGGCCCAACTGTAAGCTCTGTCTACAATCCCATTATTTTCACAGGGGCCTAGGCAGAAGCTTAGGGACTGTCACTCAAGAGCAAGACTTAATTGTAATAAAAACTACCATTTCCGGGGCTGTATTAGTCTAGTCAAGCAATTTATAACATATAATTTCTATGAGATTATTTGAATGGTGCCTCTAGCCCCACCTTGTCAATGAAATTAAAGGCATTAAAGCAACAAAATAATTAAGATCACAAAGAGCATCTTCTCGGGCCCTTACTGATTTCCGGCATTCCCAGAAATCCCGGAAATACAGCTGCCTTACTGGGACTTAAATAAATAAAATTGTCACGCACTATTTGAGATCAGCTACTACCAAAAGTAGAAGGTACAAAGTACAAAGTTGGAAGTACAGGTTAAAATTACATAATAAAAGTACAGAGTAACAAGTAACAAGCACTGCCCTAAAGTAGCAACTAATGCAAAAGGTAGAGAGTATGAATACTTGCCGAAGAATGCTGTCATAGTCGACAGACACTGAAGAAGCCGCTCGCCATGCCAGAAATTGCTTTCAGAAGGTTCCAGGAGGCTGATTATGTCAGTGTGGATTACTACTTTTCGCACCTGCTTCCCAAGGTTCTCGTCCGTATCGAAACTACCGTCGAAGATGTCACCGAAGAGCTTAAGATGAAGGGACATCTTGTCGACGAATGCGGGAAATTGACTTGGTCCAGCTTCAAAGCTAAGAAGAAAAACAGACCCGCTACTTATTTCCCAGTACAGCGCAGTACTTCAAGAAGGAAGAGTCCTGACAATCACGAAGGCGTTTCTCGTAGCAGAATTCTGAAATTCAAAGAGTCATCAAAGCCTAAGGAAGATGCACATTTCAAACCCTTCGTAAAAATCTTTGACCAAGTAGTGGAATCTGCCAAAAGAGTCTCTGGTGTCGAAGGTCTCAGAAAAACGCACTCGTACAGAATGGAGCCCCATGCAGCTCCCACTTCCGGAAGAATGCACCCTGACGCGTGTTTCGTAAAAGGACCTCCAAAGGGTGACGAAAACGAGAGAACGTCGTGGTACGACATTGCTTGTGTTGGGGAGTTCAAAACGGCAAAGACGAAGACGGATGAAAATGATGTGAGTTAGTAGCCTGCTATCGACGAACCTTCGCTCAATGCCATTTTCGTGTCGTATTCAGAATATCCGAAAGGTCCTGTACGGAATGCACTACATTCTCACCACTGATCCATGCCGCCGTTTCGTCACCGGCATTACTATCGAGAAGGACACCATGGCGCTATGGCACGGCTCTCGATCTGCTTTCCTCAACTGTAAATTCAATTACAAAGAGGTAAGTAATACGTTCATGGTCAGCTCTCCCAGCCTACTAACGTGCGTTCGCTTTCTTCAGAAACCCGAGCGGCTCGTCCACCTGTTCTTGGCTTTTGCGTTTGCGCACGAAAATGGTCAGGAAACTGGCTGGGACCCCACCGTGGAAGTTGCCCGCCCTATACTGGAAAATCGGCAGTATATCTACGACATCGAGGGGAAGAAATACTTGACGTTACAGATTATAGATGAGCATGGTACAAACTCCATGCTGGGTAGGGGGACGCGAGTGTATTTGGTCGTTGAAGTGGCGACGGGTGTTCACATGGTGTTGAAAGACTATTGGGTGGACGAAACGCGCTGCTTCGAGAAAAAAATCATCGAGATTATATCAATAACCCCAGCGTTTTGGTTTAAACCAAAGACAGGAAACGCGTCGCCTAGGTAGTAATTACTGGTAGTTAATATGACTTTGGTAGTATTATTAGTACGTAATATTGCCTCGGTAGTAATGTTGGTAGATAATATATTGCCTTGGTAGTAATACAGGTACAAAATCGTACGAGCTGGTAGTAATACTTGTAGAAAATCGTGCGGACCTGGTAGTAACAATTAGTAGTATATATGCGTCTAAATAATTAACATACAAAAGAAATAGAAAGATACCGCTCAGCTACTCGAACCGATAGCAGTGCAATCTCAAAATTTCTACTTTAAGTAAGTCCCTTATTACAACTCATCTATACAGCTGCACATATATTTACTTACCTGAGTGGATATATGCTTAATAATATGCAACTTTTGGACTTAAAAAAAAATTCGAGTTCTTAACATTACTCAAGCTAGGCTTAGTGACTTGAAGCTGATGAGGTAAGAAGGTTATTGTGGCTCAGTGGTTTAGTTATCCAAGCTAAGTATCTGAATTTATTATGTAATGATATTCTTTGTCGAGAGTTCGATTCTTGCTGTGGTCAATTCTTTATATTTTGATATCTTACGTTTCTTAACTTTGTAGTAAATGTTACTGTTGTTACTTCTTGTTGACTTCATTAATAGTATATATTTCCAATTGTATTTTCTACCTACAATACTACCATGTAACATTATCTACCAAGACTATATTAACTACCAGTAATTACTACCTAGGTGACGCGTTTCCTGTCTTTGGTTTGAACCAAAACGCTGGGGTTCCTGATTATATTACGCGATGTCGAAACCGCTTGTGGCGCCGACGCTGCAGAGTTTGTGAAGGAACATATCGTCTCCGTGAAGGAGGAGATTTGGGTCAAAGTCGGTGACGAAATCGATGACACTCTGGACGTGATAATGCACGGCAGAATGCCTGACGTGGTCGGGATCGATCCGCTAGAGCAGGAGGAAGAGGCAGGAAACTCTTCTTACAAGTCCATAGGCTACCGCGATAGCCACGATGGCTATAAGACGGAAGCACGCACACCGCAGAACAGTCGTCGACCCTTCCGGAAAATGCGTCACCGCCGTGTGGTTTACAAAGAATATGGTACGCCGATTGATAAGGTGGGCATGTTGTCGAAGGCCGTCACGACCTTGAAGCATGTGACTGAAGGTAAGTTAAAACATTCACCATGCTATTTATCGGATGTCGACCAAAACAGTCCTCAAGTATATGCACCAGGCCGAATGGGTGCACCGTGACATCAGTGCGGGGAACGTATACTGGTACAAAGAGGGTGGGAAAGAGCGGGGGTTACTTGCCGACTTCGAATATGCGAAGAAGATGAACGAAACAGGGAAACACGAAGTGATAACTGTGAGCTTTGCGGCGCTTGTCATAAGTTGAACACTTTTTACTCAATGAGCGTTTTGAAGGGAACCATTTACTTTATGGCGGCTGAGGCCATTCAACGCGCGTACAAATACCTATCACGTGAAGCAGTAAGGTTAAAACAAGTGCAAAGGCAGTTTTTCCATAACGCTGGACATGACATGGAATCCGTCTTCTGGGTAATCTTCTTCATCTCAGTCAACGTGGAATCGAAGGAGGACTCGGCGCGGAAGGAAATTATCGACTTGCTTTTCACGGGATTGCAAACGAGTGCGAATGACCGAAAAGCTTTCGTTTCTGAATACAGTGAAGCGTTGGATTACTACAGGAAACTGTTCGGAGACGATCGGGAGGACTTGCTCGAGAAGTTGTTTGGGCTAGGAGTAACCTTGACAGATTGCTATATGGAGGCGGAGGCGAATTGCCCGAAAGGTCCTATCGACAACTCAAAATTCTTTGGATTATATCCACAATTTTGCAACACTTGGTCGGCCTGTGAGACCTACTTAGCGCAGCGCGATATACGCTTAAACTCCGGACCTGAGGCCACAGTAGCGAGGATGGGCGTTAAACGCCCAGCAGAGACAGAGTTGACCCGATCGCCTCAGAGGCTAAGAATGTGCGTTTTTTTCGCCTTCTATATATTTTGGCATCGTTGAACTGATTTATTTTTGCCGTGGGTAGTGAGGAGCCCATTCCGAAGGAAGCAGGGGAAGACGTCCTCTGACCGCATTTGATATTGTACGCCTTGTATACCACCCATTGTACATCATTGCATTCTCCCTTTGAATATACATTGATACATTAATAAATAAAGCACTATATTGGATTTCTTGCTATAGTGTGTAGTGTCTGACTCCGGTTCATAGTCAATAATTACTATCATCCAACTAGAGAAAGATGAAGTCGTTTCTGGGACTGAAATTGTGGGAGTGTCTGGGTACAGTCTAGTGCAGTGCGTCCTCACCAAATGGGATGTTGTCAGTCTCCGCATGTTACTATCCGTCGCACATCTACTGGCGGAGTCTTTGTACTTCTATGAATGCGTCACTCAAAGTGTCATGTATATGTCGACTACTCGACTACTGCACTACACAATCCAAATACGGGCCGAAGCCTCAAGCTTAGGAATATCTGAGATCGTTGGTCATACATAATCTACAAAAAGATCGTATAAGAATTTTATAGGTAGACTATTAGCTTGAAATGCTAATCATGTACTTCAAGTTTGTAAGATTTAAAAAAACAATTCTAATTGCATAGCATAGCTCATACATAAAATATCATTTTTCTCAGAAGCATATTTTCAACATAGCTAACGTCGATGGCCTTGAGCCGTGCTGTCTCTATACCCATCCTACATTTGCCCACACAAGCTTTTCGCTGTACTCGCACTCTAAACACAACTACTGACACACACACCCTTTCTCCCTCTCTCTTTCTATTTATGTATGTGTTAGGGCTCCGCAAACGCCGTACCGTATTTTTGCCGTATTTGGACCCGTATTTTTACTTAGGTTGCATGTGGTGTTAAAACATGACATCAAGACCCTAAACTGCCATATGCAGCTTAAAGCCTAGGCTTATAGCTTCACAATGGGGTTTAAATCATCCAAAAGTATTTATCCCATGTTAAGGTACGGGCACGTTTATACCCGTATGAATTAACCCGTATTCATACGGGCCGTATTTTTTTGTCGCAGCCACTGCCAATGCAGTTTCTCATGTAAGAGGCTCATATTTTCTACATTATCACTTAAGATACTAATCTAACTGTCTGTAAAGTTTTGTAGCTTCGTATTAATTAATGAAGGAGATAGAAAAAAAGCCGTAAATACGGTGCGGAGCCCTAGTATGTGTGCGCTGGCGGAAAGGGGGCCAATTCAGGTGGAACATCACAAACTCGCCGAGGAACTTAGGGATGTCGCCCGTCCAATTCGGAACATTGAAATCAAATGCTTCCATTGCCTCCTTTTAAAACAAAAAAAAAGCCTGGTAATTGGACCAGGGGACACACATTTGCATCACGTCTAGGCCTTCCACCGCTGAACGCTGCCTGCTAACGAACGACGCTTGAGCACATACAACCTGTATAGCCTAGAGCACAAGCGCCAGAGATCTCGAACAGGCGACAGGTCCGGTGACTGGCGAAGTAAGCAGATCTGAAAGGACGTATTAAACTCGCGGCCACCTTTGTCAGAGGTACGCCGCAAATGGATCGGATGCACTACCAATAAACAGACGCATCGTACAATAGCAAGAGATCCGAATTGGTGCTTTATTAATGTACCAGTGTAAATCCAAAGGGAGAACGCAATGATGTACTGTACAATGGGCGGCATACAAAGCGAACAATATGATATGCAATCAGAGGACATCTTTCCCAGCTTCCTCTGGAATGGGCTCCTCACTACGTACGGCAAAAATAAATCAGTTCAACGATGCCTAAATATATAGAAGGCGAAAAAAAACGCACATTCTTAGCCTCTGATGCGATCGGGTCAACTCCGTGTCTGCTGGGCGTTTAACGCCCATCCTCGCTACTGTGGCCTCAGGTTCGGAGTTTAAGCGTATATCCCGCTGCGCTAAGTAGGTCTCACAGGCCGACCAAGTACTGCGAAACTCTGAATATAATCCAAGAAACCTTGAATGGTCGATGGGACCTTTTGGCCAATCCGCCTCCACCTCCCAATAGCAACTTGTCAAGGTTGTTCCTAGCTTAAGCAAGTTATCGAGCAAGTCCTTCCGGTCGTTTCCGAATAGTGTTTTGTAGTAATCCAACGCTTCACTGTAAGCAGAAACGAAAAACCAACGGGCGCTTGCACTGCTTTTCAATCCCGTGAACAGATGGTCGATAATTTCCTTCCGCGCCGAATCCTCCTTCGATTCCACGTTGACTGAGATGAAGAAGATTCCCGCTACCCCCTAGCGGGTATCCTAAGCGATAGTAACTGTCTGAAATCCCCGCCAAAAGTCAAAACGTCACGTGAAATTGCCTTATAAGTTAAACCTGCCTATTAAGGAAGGTGTTCTCGAAACTTCTTGATCACTCGCTTGACGTTCAATTCACCTCGGGTTTTCGACTTATAGTACGACTACTACATATCTCTAGCGACAATGATTTAGCAAGGCGTGTCCTTCGCCGCTACGTGCAAGTCGTAAAGAAGGCGAGGGAGACTGGCACTATGAATGAGGAAGGTGAAGACACACATGACTCGAGAACGACGTTCTCTGAATACAGGCTTTAGTTCAAGGTGCACATATGCTTTGTCGACTGGATTGAAGATGCAAAAGAAGCTATTTCGCTAATTGACCTAGCACGGGAACGTGCGGCTCATCTTGGTGACGGGGTGATCGCAAGCGTGGATCTTGCGGGCGGTATCTGCAAGTTGGTTCTTGCTGGCAGAGGTACGAACTCATATTCCCTTGAATTACACGCATTCTAAGACAGTATTAGAACAAGAACTGTCGACACGGACCTGTTCATGAGTTCAATCCAACTATACCCAACTCCGCATATTTCCATGCTGCGCTAACACTCCCGCACCCCATTCCTGAGCAGAACCTCGAAAAGGCTATCGAATACTGTCGCAAAGCTGTTGAAGACGAGCACATGGACGTACGTCACTGGCATCTGCTCGCACTGTTGGAAGCAAAACTCGGCAAATGGAAGAAAGCTGGAGGGGTGTTAGAGGCTTCGCTGGACATTGCAGATGATGTTGAGGCTCGAGTGTATGCCGAGGAGATGCGGGACAGTGGCATTGCGACTCGAGATTATCAGACTTCTGCATCTACCAATGGGAATGGTACACGAAGCTACACTGCTTTCTGACACCGCCGCTTCAACAACGTTAATAGAATGGACGGACCATCAGCTTCCTTCTGCGGCATCACTTCTCAGACCCCTTCCAGACCATCCAGCACCGTCACATCGGGAGTTATTCGAGCACGCCCTGCAACTGTGCATGACTTATCTTGCATTGACTGAACTCGTTGAGGGCCCTGATGCTGTCGAACAATGTTGGCTGGATGTCTTTGAGTGGTATTCTCAGAGGAGGGAAACAAACCCACAAGCCCGTACGTCGCCTTTTTCATTATAGAACTCCCATTTATTCACGTGTCCTATTGTGGTCAAGGCTCCGCCCGATAGTCCATAGATACACGGCTTACACC
Source organism: Trichaptum abietinum (assembly GCA_910574555.1). Classification (NCBI taxonomy): domain Eukaryota; kingdom Fungi; phylum Basidiomycota; class Agaricomycetes; order Hymenochaetales; family Trichaptaceae; genus Trichaptum; species Trichaptum abietinum. The sequence goes on along the minus strand of CAJTBE010000010.1, from coordinate 2,347,383 downwards.
TAGACCAGCCTTCAATGACCTGGAACGACATGAGACTAGCAGCAAGCCAATTTATGAAGAGCCTCAAGTCTCGGTGACCGCATCTTTGGGTGGGAAATTCGGAGGCAGAGTCAACCCCAACGTCACAACCTTCCGCATGGGCGCTCACCTTGAGGAAGAGAACGTGCACATTGGCCACGCGAAGAAAGGTAGTACTGCACCTACCAATACGCCAGTTACACCGAACTACGTTAGTACTACTGTCATTTCTGGTGGTACTGCCCTGGGAACAGCCGGATCGGCCTCTGTAATACCTGTCAGTAATAGCAACATTTCTCTCAACTGGCGTCGTGGAGTGGGAGTAACATGTTCATGACCACGAAGACCTGTTCAGCTTTGTTGAATGTCAGGATCACGTCACTGCCGTGTGAGCGCGTGTCACCCCTTGCCTGGCTTGACGAGGACCAAGCATCGTCCGGGGCCGCTCTGATTCTCGCTCGTAATCAACGAGCCTGCCCAGTCAACTGTTCTTGTTGACAATAACTCGGATGCCGAGGATGGTGAGGATGGTGATGCATCATGTGCGAGCACCAAGTCGGAACCCACAACCCCGTCGCGGCGGAGTGTCGCGTCGTCGCATGCTGAGCTCCTGCACTGGGGTGACTGGCAATCGGAGTGGTGAAGGCGGTGGCGATGCGGTTAAATCTTCGCCAGTATAGCTTAGCACAACACCCGAGCCCGACGGTCGATGCTGAGGTACCGTTCATACGCGGGCTCATTGAGCGACTCGCCAATCGGTGCGAACGGCGGTGGAGGCAGAGAATGGTCTTCCTCGGGCTCTTCAGGGATAACATGTTGAGGTGTTTGCTGCTGAGGTTGTACTGGCGTCGGCAATGCACGTCGGCTGTGAGGTTTGGCCGGACGAGCTGCCGCCTCCCAATTGAGCCTCGTTAAACCAGCTGGGCCTCTCCTTTGCAGACTGCCTCGCCGATTTCTCTTGAATAGACAAAGGGCGGACAGGTGCTGCTAAGGCATATTGGCCATTGCCGTAATAAGGGTCCTGGCCCATCGCCTCTCGTGCCTTTGCAGACGCTGTTGATGTTTGCCTCTGCCTTGTAAATTGCGCTGTCGGGGCGGCCGATGATGACTAGGACGCGTTCTGGTTCGTTTGTTCCGTTCGAGTGTCATTAGTACTCTGTGTTGCATTTGCCTCAAACAATGCTTTGTCCCAGCTCTCCCTCTCCTCTAATGGCCCTGCCTGTTCTCGCCGCTTGTGCTCTTTGGGTCAATTGAAGAGAAGTTGAGGCTTGCTGAGCTAGATTAAACCAGAGTTATGCCCATTTTTTTCCTGATGCATTAATTGTATCTTGACAAAGGTTTGTTCCAATAATATCACCGCATTTCATCTGTATTGTATGTACAAAAATCTATTCTGTTTTACACTCACAACAACACTTTCAACACCGGGTAGCGGGCTCTGCTGTGAGTGCAACCGCAGCCCCTACCTGCTTGTTACCCAGAAGACGGATTCCATGTCATGTCCAGCGTTGTGGGAAAACTGCCTTTGAACTTGTTTTAACCTTACTGCTTCACGTGATTGGTACAAGTACGCGCGTTGAATGGCCTCAGACGCCATAAAGTAGATGGTACCCTTCAAAAAGTACACAATGAGCATAAAACATTCGAAAGGCGAAAAGCGCCTCAGAGCTCACAGTTATCACTTCGTGTTTTCCTGTTTCGTTCATCTTCTTCGCAAATTCGAAATCGGCAAGTAGCCCCCGCTCTTCCCCACCCTCTTTGTACCAGTAAACGTTCCCCGCACTGATGTCACGGTGGACCCATTTGGCCTTATGCATATACTCGAGGACTGATTTGGTGGACGTCAGTTAGATACCATGGTGAATATTTTAACTTACCTTCAGTCACATCCTTCAGGGTCTTGACAGCCTTCGACAGCACGTCCACCTTATCAATCGGCGTGCCATATTCTTCGTAGACCACACGACGGTGACGCAACTTCCGGAAGGGTCTGCGACTATTCTGCGGTGTAGGCGTATAAGAGTCCCCTGCGTCTTCCTCCTGCTCTAGCGGATCGACCCCGACCACGTCGGGCATTCTGCCGTCCATAATCATGTCCAGAGTGTCGTCGATATCGTCACCGACCTTGACCCAGATCTCCTTCTGCACGGTGACCATATGCTCCTTCACAAATTTTGCAGCTTTGGCGCCACAAGCGGTTTCGACGTCCTTCAAAATTCGCGTATTGATTTCTGTTTCAAAGCAGCGGGTTTCGTCCACCCAATAGTCTTTCAAGACCTTTTTAACACCCGTCTCCACTTCAATGACCAGATACACTCGCGTCCCTCTCCCAAGCATCGAGTCCGTACCATGCTCATCTATAATCTGTAACGTCAAGTATTTCTTTCCCTCGATGTCGTAGATATACTGCCTCGGTTCCTGTATAGGGTGGTCGACTTCCACGGTCGGGTCCCAGCCAGTTTCCTGACCATTTTCGAGCGCAAACGCAAAAGACATGAACAGGTGTACCAGCCGCTCGGGTTCCTGAAGATAGCGATCGCACGTTAGGTTGGGAAAGCCGACCATGAAAGTATCAACGTACCTCTTTATAATTGAATTTGCACTTGAGGAAAGCAGAGCGAGAGCCGTGCCATAGAGCCATGGTGTCCTTCTCGATAGTAAAGCCGGTGACAGAACGGCGGCATGGATCAGTGGCTAGAATGTAGTGTATTCCGAACTGGACCTTTCGGATATTCTGAATACGATACGAAATGGCATTGAGCGAAGGTTCGTCGATAGCAGGTTGTTAACTCACATCATTTTCATCCGTCTTCGTCTCTGCCGTTTTGAACTCCCCAACACAAGCTATTTCGTACCACGACGTTCTCTCGTCTTCTTCGCCCGTTGGAGGTCCTTTTATGAAACAGGCGTCAGGGTGCATTCCTCCGGAAGTGGGAGCTGCATGGGGCTCCATTCTGTACGAGTGCGTTTTTTCGAGATCTTCGACGCCAGAGACTCTTTTTGCAGATTCCACTACTTGGTCAAAGATTTTTACGAAGGATTTTGATTGGTTATCTTCGCTAGGATATGTTGTCCTCATTAATTGCAGAATTTTGCTACCATAAATGCGTGCTCTGCGTTTGCCACCACTTGAAGCCATGCGTCGTGCTGAGGAAGAAGTGGGTTCCCCCGCATCTTTCTTCTTAGCTTTGAGGCTCGCCCAAGTTAACTTCCCGTTTTCGTCGACGAGAAGATGTCCCTTCATCTTAAGCTCTTCGGTGACATCTTCGACGGTAGTTTTGATACGGACGAGAACCTTGGGAAGCAGGTGCGAGAAGAAATAATCCACACTGACACGGTCAGCCTCCTGGAATCCTTTTCTGACAGCAATTTCTGGCATGGCGAGCAGTTTTCTTCAGTGTCTGTTGACGCGTTCTGCAAGTTGCTGAGGTTCATGGTTGTGTGCAAAAGTAGAAAAATGGTGGTCCAAGTTACGCGAACCACAGCGCGCTGCCAGCATCACGTGAACGTTTGATTTGGAAACAAAGGGCTCTCGAGCGGATCGATTGCTTTCAAGCACAAGAATGGGAGACTTTCGCAGAAGACGTCTGCCCACACTAGCAACTGGGCCGTGTTGATATCGGCTTCGAGGTATTGTGTTACTTAACTATGTAGTACGGAGTATGTCAATCGACATTTATTTTTTCTACTCTTTTTACCATCATGAGCTAAGCATTTCTTCAGCATATGGTCAAGTACTCTGGGAATACGAGCAGCAGGTAGAATGACCACTCACCGTGTATAAACTAAACTCTCTGCCATCCACTGGGTACCGCAAGGTGAAGGGCCTCGGAATACCAGACTCGAGTATCATATTGAAGCTCGCCAACGCAGCAGCCAGACACACTGTAGATGGATTTCCAGCTCTCCAGGTACATCCACAAGTAACCGCAACAATCCCGAAACTTAATCCCAGTACAAGACTGACTTGCCTGAACAAAGTATGTACAATCTTGTAGAATGCTGAACGAAGAATGTCTCGACGGCGCAAGTTCAAGCTGCGCAGGGATTAAGCTACGTTACTACCAGTACTATGTAGTCTGTCTTAAGTAATAATATTAACTAAAGAATCCGAAATCAAACTTGAACATGAAGTCTCGTGGCATTTGCCTACCGGATTCACACTGTGGCACTCAGAAATAGAAAGAAGAGGGCTGGTCAGAGGTCACTTTGTGCTTCAGTAAAACACAGACGGTGGATTACGGGAACGAATTATAGTAAACAGCGTACAAGGGAAAGACGGGAGGCAACGACATCCTGAGTCCGGTGCCAACATGTCAAAATGATTTGTACGAGCTGTGCTATACAATTAGAAAATTTTAAACCTTACAAACTTGAAGTGCATGATTAGCATTTCAAGCTAAAAGACGACTTATGAAATTTGTATACGATCTTCAAGAACAAACAATCTCAGATATTCCTAAGCTTGAGGCTTCGTCCCATATTTGGATTGTGTAGCGCAGTAGTCGAGTATACGCGACACTTTGAGTGACACATTCATAAAAGTACAAAGACTCCGCCAGTGGATGTGCGACGGATAGTAACATGCGGAGACTGAAAACATCCCACTTGGTGAGGATGCACTGCACTTGACCGTCCCCAGAACAGTGTCAGTCCAAGAAACAACCTCATCTTTCTCTAGTTGGATAATAGTAGTTATTGACTATGAACTGGAGTCAGACGCTGCACACAATAGCCAGAGCTTAAAAAAATGCGTTATTAATGTTACAGTACATATCCAAGGGAAAATGCAATGATATACAATGAGTGATATCCAAAACGAACAATATGATATGCGATCAGAGTGCATCTTCCTCTGTTTCCTCCGGAATGGGCTCCTCACTACGTACGAAAAAAGAAAATCAGACCAACGATGCCTAAATAAATTGAAGACGGAAAACGTACGTTCTAGGCCTCTGATACGATCTCAACGCATGGGTTAACTCCGACTCTGCTGGGCGTTTAACGCTTGTCCTCTCTGGTCCGGGTTTCAAGCGTATATCCCGCTCCGCTAAGTAGGTCCCACACTCCGACCATACTCTGCCAAATTCCGGATATAATCCGAGAAACTTTGAGTCGTCGATGAGTTCCTTCGGGTAATTCGCCTCCGACTCCCTATAGCATCTTGTCAGAATGGTTCTTAGCTTGTTTAATATGACGAGCAGGTCCTTCCGATCGTCCCCGAATAGTTTTCTGTAGTGATCCAAACCTGGACTGGGACCAGAGATGAAAAACCCTCGGTCACTTGCACTGATTTTCATTCCTGTGAAAAGCAGGTCCTTAATTTTCTGCCGAGTCCAATCCTCTTTGGACTCCACATTGACTAAGATGAAGAAGAGTACCCAGAAGACAGACTCCATGTCATGTCCAGCGTTATGGAAGAAGACTTTGCCCTCTAGCAATGATGTTGCCACTTCTTCAGAAAGGTATGTGTACGTGCGGTGAATAGCCTCAGCCGCCATAAAGAAGATGGTACCCTTCAAAAATGCCCAATGAGTATAAAGTATTTGAATTATGACAAGCACCTCAGAACTCACAGTTATCACTTCGTGGTTCCCAAAAGTGTTCATCTTCTTCGCATATTCGAAATCTGCAAGAAGCCCTCGCTCTTCCCCATCTTCCTTGTACCAGTATACGTTTCCCGCACTGATGTCACGGTGCACCCATTCGGCCTTATGCATATACTTGAGGACTGTTTTGGTCGACATCAGACAGATTACCATGATAAATGTTTTAACTTACCTTCAGTAACATGCTTCAAGGTCGTGACGGCCTTCGACAACACGTCCACCTTATCAATCGGCGTACCATATTCCTTGTAAACCACACGACGGTGACGCAATTTCCGGAAGGGTCGACGACTGTTCTGCGGTGTGTGTGCTTCCGTCTTATAGCCATCGTGGCTATCGCGGTAGCCTATGGACTTGTAAGAAGAGTTCCCTGCCTCTTCCTCCTGCTCTAGCGGATCGATCCCGGCCACGGCGGGCTTTCCGCCGTGCATTATCACGTCCAAAGTGTCATCGATCTGGTCACCAACTTTGACCCAAATCTCCTCCTCCACGGTGACGATATGTTTCCTCACAAACTTTGCAGCGTCGGCGCCACAAGCGGTTTCGACCTCGCGTAATATAATCTCGATGATTTTTTTCTCGAAGCAGCGGGTTTCGTCCACCCAATAGTCTTTCAAGACCTTTTTAACACCCGTCTCTACTTCGACGACCAGATACACTCGCGTCCCCCTACCAAGCATCGAGTCCGTACCATGCTCATCTATAATCCGCAACGTCAAGTATTTCTTTCCCTCGATGTAGTAGATATACTGCCTCGGTTCTTGTATAGGGTGGTTGACTTCCACGGTGGGGTCCCAGCCAGTTTCCTGACCATTTTCGTGCGCAAACGCAAAAGCCAAGAACAGGTGGACGAGCCGCTCGGGTTTCTGAAGAAAGCGAACGCACGTTAGTAGGCTGGGAAAGCTGACCATGAACGTATTACTTACCTCTTTGTAATTGAATTCACACTTGAGGAAAGCAGAGCGAGAGCCGTGCCATAGCGCCATGGTGTCCTTCTCGATAGTAAAGCCGGTGACAAAACGGCGGCATGGATCAGCAGCTAGAATGTAGTGCATTCCGTACAGGACCTTTCGGATATTCTGAATACGATACGAAATGGCATTGAGCGAAGGTTCGTCGATAGCAGGTTGTTAACTCACATCATTTTCATCCTTCTTCTTCTTTGCCGTTTTGAACTCCCCAACACAAGCAATGTCGTACCACGACGTCTTCTCGCCTTCGTCGCCCTTTGGGGGTCCTTTCACGAAACACGCGTCAGGGCGCATCTTCTCGGGTCTATCGGACGTGGGAGCTGCATGGGGCTCCATTCTGTACGAGTGCGTTTCTTCGAGATCTTCGACGCTAGAGACTCTCTTCGCAGAGTCCACTACTTGATCAAAGATTGTTACGAAGGGTTTGAAGTGGACATCTTCTTTAGGTTTTGGGACATCTTCTTTAGAATTTGTTGTCCTCTTTGGTCGCGGATTTTTGCCACGATAAATGCGTGATCTGGCTTTGTTCCCCCTTGAAGCCATGAGTCGTGCTAAGGAAGAAGTAGGTGCCTCATCATCTTTCTTCTTAGCTTTGAAGCTCGCCCAAGTTAACTTCCCGCTTTCGTCGTCGACAAGCAGTTTCTTCCTTTTGAGGTCTTTCGTAACATCTTCGACAGTAGTTTCGATACGCTCGAGAACGTCGGGGAGCAGGTGCGAAAAGAAATAATCCACACTGACAAGGTCGACATCCTGAAACTCTTTGACAGCGATCGTTCGTCGTTCTTCTAGGTTAGCGTTCCGATAGGAGTTGGCGTGAAACGATCGCGCCTTGGCCGGTGTGTCTCCTTGAACTTCACCATTGTTAAGGTTGGGTTTCGGAGGTAAGGCTGGTCTTGCGTCTGCTGGAGGCATTCCAGACGGTGATGAATCAGATGACTGTGTCGGTACTGCAGAAGTGTTTTGCACGTCGCGAGGCTCGTTCTGCGCGCTCTGTGGGTCGTTGATGGTCATGGTTGTAAAAGAGAGTGCTTGAGTTGGTCAAGAGGTTCCAACGCCTGTGTAAGTACACGCGAACCACAATGGTTAACATCACGTGACTGTCACTGTCAAGGCGTGACCGTGATGTAAGTAAGCCTGGCCCACACCGTGACTTCACTCACTGCCACCGTGACTCATGTCTTCATTTTCAGGCTAATAATTCTTTTCATGCGGCTATTGCCGCGTACCTACCTTATGCTGGCTCCTTCTCTTTTCTATGCCCGAGACCCGTAAGGGTAGAGGGTCTTGGAATGTTAAATTCGCGCCTGTTTACAAGTAAAAGCTAATCCGTCACGTGTCTTTCTCTCACGCTTCTTTGCCTAGTATACTTTTTCCCTTCTTCTTTTCCTTCTTTGGGCTTTGCACGTGCTTTTTATCGCGTCTCGTTCACAACACGCCTTTCGCACCAGCCCGGGTCAATTTCTGTGGAACTCAATTTCTCTTGCGTGCAGGCTGAGTGCAAGTGCTTTCCGTCCACCGCGGGTACAATGTTGATTCACTTACCCGTTACTTGCGCAAACCCAACTTGCGACAACATACTGAATTTTGTTCCATTACCACGCTCACATTCATATATTCCATCCTGAGCCTCCTCTCGAGAAAGCCCGGTCTATTGAAGTAGTGCTTCCTATCAATCAGGGCGGAGTGACGGCCAGTTTTCTTTCTTTTCCTTGTGATCATCTGGTTTGCTCAAAGTGAGTGATCGGGCCTGGACAATGAGGGCTTTCCCTTCCTTATAACTGTTCTGATTATGATACCCTGTAAATGTATCATACCGCGACATCGTCACGGTGAGCGTCGTTTACGAATAGGCGGTGAATTTGTAGGCTCTGTACGAATTGGACTATCGGAAGCCAATAGAAGCCAACGTAGTACATCACAACCTGATCAAGAGTTGACGAAAAGCAATGTTTGCCTGGTTAAACTTGAACTGTGTTACACAATACTGTCTATTATATCACTGCCGGCTTCTGGTGAGTCGGACCTCCCTCTCGAATTGGATTTGAGGCTGGACGGACACATAGGTGGCAAGCACCGGCGATTATCCGTTCTCCTCCGACGTGGATATGCACTGCACCACACCCGTCCAGAACAAAACAACAAGCCCAAAGCGTCTGTTTGTTCGTCACAAATTCAGATGGTATAAAGGAGTCGATGACTGGGCGTCGAAGTACCACCTCCTCTCTCTCAACCACCGACAACTTCTTCCGCCAGCATGGACCCCTTCGTCGGGTAGTCGTTCCACCGAGTCTCACAACCACTCTCGACATCGGTGTGTTCGTACTCTCCCGGGGCCTGTCCATATCATCTCCTGGGTACTTCAGCCACCGTGCACGTCATGCCTGTACGCCGTCATGGTCGCAGCAATGCCACTTCTTGAGTTCCCCCCTCTACCATCGTCGACTTCCAGCCACTGACTCCAGCATCCAGCATGTCGGTACTCGTACTTCAGCGTCCTTCCACCAAAAGTCCTGCCAACAGGTAGTCGAGCCACCGAGTCATACCACCACGCTCGACATCGGTGTGCTCGTACTTTCCTTGCTAGCCTGCCCACAGTATATCCTGTGTACTTCAGCCACCGTGCACGTCATGCCTGTACGCCGTCATGGTCGCAGCAATGCTACCCTCTGCACCGCGGAAAGCGTGATGGAAGACGGCCGTCGGTCACCATGCGGGGCAACACACACCCGCGACCGGCGGCCACCCCGTACTCCCAAGCCGCGTCTGCATGCCCGGTTTTCGTGGAAGTGCAGAGTGCTGAGCCTCCTGGGGGAGGCAGTCTCTGTGGCGGGGAAACATGCGTGTAGAATTAGGTCTTCGGACGGCCGCTGGGACGACGAGTTCAGCGGCCACCTCGTATGCCCAGGCCGCGTTTGCATGCCCGGTTCTGCGGTAATGCACTGACTGGCTGTACCCTCAACGGGCAGCCGGCCTGTGCGGCGGGGAAACATGCGTAGAGTTGAGTTAGAGATAGGATTCTGGATGGTGGTGGAGCGAGTCAAATCCTCGCTACCGGGAGTTTTTTGCGACCAGCAAGATCCAAACGGGTCTAAACTTGGGTGCCGGTTATCCCCCCAAGGCTGGCGCATTTTTTATCCCCATCCTCCCTTCAATGGGCGAGAATCATTTTTTTTTTTACGGGAGTAACGATCAACACCCACACCCGCAACCTCATTTGCGTGCCCCTAAGAGATTCTAAGAAAGGCTGAGTAACATACGTGTGAGTAATGCAGTTCGAAACGCACCCTACGTGTATTCACTCGCGCTGAACTTGACTCTATTTGGCACGTCCCCTTTGATTGAGAGAGCTGCGATTCTACTCCAGAACCAAAGGGTGGTGCTTAATAGCACAAATACACCATATATGTTTTGCACGTCATTGCAGGAATTCTGTCTTCAAGCCACTGTCACTTGGGTTTGTCTTCCGTTTTGGCTGACGTATATTAACCTCGACGCCTTGAGCGGCATAAGAAGAGAACTGAACGAAGGTGACTATAAGAAGCGGCAGTAACTTGAACGTAATGTAAAGAGAGCCTGAGGGAAGTTCTCAGGGCGAAATCTGCAGGTATCCCACGGCAATTCAGAGGCTATAGTGCCCTTAAGTTACTCCAATTGCACGACGGGCCGCCGCAGCGGAAAGCACCTAGACTCGCAAGCCAGTCGTGAATTTATAGGTGGTTGTCTACATGATAAGCGACTGGTTTACGAGTCTAGCAAGCACCCTGGCTTTGGACATCCAGGTAGAGTGGAATGAGTAAATCTGACTTGCTTACAAACACGTAGTATCGGGGAAACCTTGGACGAAGTAGCAGTGTCTGTGCATCTCTGAAGCTGAGCTGTGATCACAGCCCGTAAAATCCACCCTTCGAGTCGCGAGTCGGGGACCGCTGTCTCTGATAGCGCTATATAATCTATACAATTAGAAAATATTTAATCTTACAAGCTTGAAGAGCATGACTACCTATAAAATTTGTATACGATCTTCATGTAGACTATGTATGTATAACAAACGATCTCAGATATTCCTAAGCTCGAGGCTTCATATTTGGATTGTGCAGCGTAGTAGTCGTTGAGCGACACATTTACAGAAGTACAAAGACTCCGCCAGTAGTAGATGTGGGACGGATAATAACATGCGGAGACTGAGAACATCCCACTTGGTGAGGATGCACTGCACTAGACCTTCCCCAGAAAAGTGTTAATCCAAGAAACGACTTCATCTTTCTCCAGTTGGATCATAGTACTATTATTGACTACAAACCGGAGTCAGACGCATCGCACGATAGCCAGAGATCCAAAATAGTGCTTTATTAATGTAACAGTGTATATCCAAAGGGAGAATGCAATAATGTACAATGGGTGGTATACAAAGCGAACAATATGATATGCGATCAGAGTACATCTTCCTCTGCTTCCTCCGGAATGGGCTCCTCACTACGTACGAAAAAAGAAAATCAGTCCAACGATGCCTAAATAAATTGAAGGTGAATACGCACGTCCGAAGTGATTTAAATGTACGGGTTAACTCCGATTCTGCTGGGCGTTTAGTGCTTGTCCTCGCTGCTTTGGCCTCAGGTCCAGTGTTTAAGCGTACATCGTGCTCCGCTAAGTAGGCCTCACAGGCCGACCAAATACTGCAAAATTCCTCATGTATTCCATTAAACTTTGAGTCGTCGATGGCACCTTTTGGGTAATTCGCCTCCGCCTCCATATAGCGTTTTGTCAAGTTCACTCCTAGCTGAAACAACTCATCGAGCAAGTTCTCCCGTTCGCTTCCGAATAGTTTTCTGTAGTATTCCACCGCTTCACTGTATTCAGAAACGAAAGCTTTTCGGTCATTTGCACTGCTTTTCAATCCCGTGAAAAGCAGGTCGATAATTTCCGTCCGCGCCAAATCCTCCTTCGATTCCACGTTGACTGAGATGAAAAAGATTACCCAAAAGACGGATTCCATGTCATGTCCAGCGTTGTGGAAAAACTGCCTCTGTACTTGTTTTAACCTTACTGCGTCAAAAGATAGGTATTTGTACGCGCGATGGATGGCCTCAGCCGCCATAAAGTAGATGGTGCCCTTCGAAAATACGCAATGAGCATAGAGCATTCGAATTGCGAGAAGCGCCTCAGAACTTACCGTTATCACTTCGTGTTTCCCTAATTCCCTCATCTTCTTCGCATATTCGAAGTCGGCGAGTAGCCCCCGCTCTTCCTCCCCCTCTTTGTACCAGTAAACATTTCCCGCACTGATGTCACGGTGGACCCATTCGGCCTTATGCATATACTTGAGGACTGTTTTGATAGACATCAGATAGATAAACGACATGGCATGGTCAAAGTCTCAACTTACCTTCAGTCACATCCTTCAGGGTCTTGACGGCCTTCGACAACACGCCCACCTTATCAATCGGCGTACCATATTCTTCGTAGATCACACGACGGTGACGCAACTTCCGGAAGGGTCGACGACTATTCTGCGGTGTAGGTGCTGCAGTCCCGTAGCTATCGTGGCTATTGCGGTAGCCTACGGACTTATAAGAATTCTTCCCTGCGTCTTCCTCCTGGTCCAGCCGGTCGATCCCGATTACTTCAGGCATATTGCCGTGCATTATCACGTCCAGAGTGTCATCGATTTGGTCACCGACTTTGACCCAGATCTCCTTCCCGACGGTGACCATACGTTTTTCCACAAATTTCGCAGCTAGGTCGCCACAAGCAGTTTTGACATCCTCCAGTATCCTCGCGTGAATATCTCTCTCGAACCAGCGAGTTTTATCCACCCAATAGTCTTTCAAGACCTTTTTAACACCCGTCTCCACTTCGATGACCAAATACACGCGCGTCCCTCTCCCAAGCATCGAGTCCGTACCATGCTCATCAATAATCTTCAACGTCAAGTATTTCTTTCCCTCGATGTCGTAGATATACTGCCTCGGTTCCTGTATAGGGCGGGCGACTTCCACGGTTGTGTCCCAGCCAGTTTCCTGACCATTTTTGTTCGCGAACGCAAAAGCCAAGAACAGGTGAATGAGCCGCTCGGGTTTCTGAAGATAGCGAACGCACGTTAGGCTAGGAAGGCCGGCCATGAAAATATCAACGTACCTCTTTATAATTGAATTTGCACTTGAGGAATGCAGATCGAGAGCCGTGCCATACCGCCATAGTATCCTTCTCGATAGTAAAGCCGGTGACGAAACGGCGGCATGGATCAGCAGCTAGAATGTAGTGCATTCCGTACAAGACCTTTCGGATATTCTAATATGAAATGGCAATGAGCGGAGGATCGTCGACTGTTAAGCTGTTAACTCACATCTTTCTCATCCTTCTTCTGCATCGCCGTTTTGAACTCCCCAACACAAGCAATGTCGTACCACGACGTCCTCTTGTCTTTGTTGCCCATTGGAAGTCCTTTTACGAAACACGCGTCGGGGCGCATTTTTTCTTTTCTATCAGACTCGGGAGCTGCATGGGGCTCCATTCTGTACGAGTGCGTTTCTTCGAGACCTTCGACGCCAGAGACTCTTTTCGCAGATTCCACTACTTGTTCAAAGATTTTTTCGAAGGGTTTGAATTGGGCATCTTCTTTAGGCTTTGTAGGCTTTGTTATCCCCTGAAATTGCGGAATTTCGCTTTGATGCTCTTCGCCTATGCTAGGTATCGCATCCGGCTTAGGTATGAAGCTGGCCCAAGTCAACTTCTCGTTATCGACGACAAGATGTTTCTTGGTCTTGAGGTCGTCCACGACAGCTTCGACGGTAGTTTTGATACGCTCGAATACGTCGGGAAGCAGATGCGAAAAGAAATCATCCGGACTGACAACGTCGACATCCTGAAACTCTTTGACAGCGAGCGTACGTCGACCTTCCAAATCAGCGTTTCGATAGGAGTTGGTGTGAAACGTTCGCGCCTTAGCCGGTGTGTCTCCTTGAACTTCACCATTGTTAAGGTTGGGTTTCGGAGGTAGGGCTGGTCTTGCGTCTGCTGGAGGCATTCCAGGCGGTGATGAATCCGATGCCTCTGTCGGTACTGCAGAAGTGTTTTGTACGTCGCGAGAGTCGCTCTGCGCGCTCTGTGGGTCGTTGATGGTCATGGTTGTAAAGAGAGTGCTTGGGTTGGTCAAGAGGTCCCAACGCCTGTGTAAGTACACGCGAACCACAACGGTTCACATCACGTGATTGTCACTGTCAAGGCGTCACCGTGATCATGATGTAAGTAAGCCACACTGGCACACCGTGACTTCACTCACTGCCACTGGCACCGTGACTCATCTCTTCATTCTCAGGCTAATAATTCTTTTCGATCCTCTAAGCCGATGAACACATGCTCGAGCTTTAGTATTTACGCACTCACGACACAAGCTGTAAATAGGAACTGGTCCGAGTCCGAGTATTATTCTCCTTGCGTTAGCCTCGTGACCAGGCCAGGCTACTTCTCTTCTTAAAGCTTGCGGAGCAAGCACGGCGTAGCCGGCCTGGTTTCCAAGGTTTTTGATTACAAGTACTTGTCGCTGACTTTAAAGTTAATCTAAATGTAGTAGGGATTTGGTCGGTTCCCTAGTATTCCAAAGATAAATTATGATGTCGTCATGTAAATGTAATAAAAAAAACCAACTTGACGTTTGCGCCCACTTGCGTCATTTCAAAGTTGGCCGCGGAAAGTAAGACATTACTTTTTATTTCTGTCTTAGTCATTACATTAACGGGGTGTGCTACTACATTTGTATTTTATTTGAAAGTCAGCGACAAGTTCTTTAAATCGAAACCTTAAAATCCAGACCGGCTACGCCTTCGAGCAAAGCGACCCATATACGAAGCCTGGTCTGGTTACGAGACTATCCTTGCGTAGCACTGACAGCCTCATTCACAGGGATGTTCTTTGATCTGCACCGCCGGATGCAGTCTACTAGGACCTAGCACATGTCATAAAGTGCCTCTAGTATTATATGTATGTACAGTAAGGTCCAGCTTCCTGTTTAGACAACTAAACCGTTGGAGATCTACAAATTCTGCGTCTCATAGAAGATATCACACCTCTCATAGCGCACAGCTTGTATCGAAGAAGACAATCTAGAATTCGCAGTCACTTGGCGCTACAGCATCTATCTCAGCAACGTTTAAAAGATACATGTTCGAAAGCAGAGTCCGAAAAGAAAATGTGTGTTAGAGAAGCAAGAGTGCACGCGAACGAAAAGTGGCTACACGACCGGTGAGTTTGTCCGGGAAAATCATCTCAAAGTATTGGCTACATCTTTACAAGAGAAAAAAAAATCAAAATCAAAAGCAAACAAACAGAGTAGAAAAAGAAGTAGAAAGAGCGTTCACAGCGTTCGTGCTTAGAGAGGGTACTTGACTAAGGGCGGCTGTATGTCGTCCCCGGCGACGTGTGGCCGGAGCCATCGGAGGTGTCTTCTATGTACGGCCAGTTGAACGCCGGGTCGCCCTGCGGCTGGCGCGAGAGGGGGAGGGGCGAGAACGGCCTGTTTGGCGGCGGCTTCGCTGCGTACTGCTGATACGCAGAATAGTCATACTGCGCCTGCGCCTGGTAGAAGCGCTGAGGGCCGGGGGACATCGCCCTCTGCGCCGGACTGACGGAGGAGGGACTGACGCCGGAGGCAGAGGCAGCGGGGAAGGCTTGGGGGTATGGGTACGCAGAGGGCAGGCCGGCCGGGATCGCGCTCGCCGGGTGCGATGCATCGCTGAAGATGAAGTCCGGGAACGGCTGGTCGAGGAAGATCGCGCCGACGAGCAGCCCCGTGGACGATGTCGTCGGCAGGAGGAGGATGCCCGAGCCCACCGGGCGGCTGGGGTCATTCCACGGCGCCACGCAGATCTAGGGTTCTTCGAGTGAGACGGGGGAGAGAAAAGAAAATAAACGAAACGAAACGAAACGATGGGTACTGACCACCTGGTTGTCCATCATCGTCCGCGCCAGCTGCCGGAAGTGCGCATCGTTGGACTGCGAGGCCGGACCGCTCCCGTAGCGATCCGGCATGAACATGCAGAGCGGCGTGCCGTGCGTCCGCAGCCACGCCTGTATGTCGGACAGGCGGCACGACTGGCGCGTGAGGTACACATCGAACTGCTTCGGCCAGAGATCGATTCGGCTACTCCACGCACAGGTCAGCATGGGCCACGACGACTATATGATGACGGGGGGAAGAACCTACTTATTGCCCTCCGTCTCTGCAGAGGCGACAAATAGCCGCTGCTGGCCGTTCGTCGGGTGGAAGAGGTTGATGCCATGTAGGGAAAACGTGCCGCGCCATGGTCTTGAAAGCGAAATGGGGTCAGAAGAAGCTGGAACGAAGGACTCAAAAGGAGTGGGAAGGCGGAAGACCATGAGAGCAAGTGGACTGAAGACGAAAAAGATGAGAGATTCGACGTGCAGACCATGCTCATTTTAAAAAGGTTCTTCTGGGAAAGCCGTATGGAGAGAAGGCAATTAACGAGCCCGGGCGACAATAACGGGAGACGGTTGTCGATGCGGTACTGAATGTAATAAAGAGAGAGAGAAAGAGAGAACATTCACCGTAGAACTGCAATATGGCGGGACAATATTCAGCGGCGCGTCATTTGAGGTCGAGACCAGAGCCCTTTCCGGTCGCAAGTCAGAATAGAGCACTGAGCACTGAGCAGGGCGTCAGGGATCAGTCCAGCGCCAGAGCTTGCGAAAAATGAGCTCGTCGCCGAGCTGGCCATGACGGCGAATATACGAGCGAGACGTTCCGCGGTATCGCACCCTGGCACGCGTATCGAGGGCGAATTCGAGGCTCCTCGAAAACAGAGTCAGTCGCCAAACGTCATTTACTTTGCGAGCCTCTGCAGTGTCCAAACAGCGCCGTTGCCGAACGAGCTTGTTTTTAGCGTTGCGACGGAGGATCAGGGCTGCTCTAGTCGCTCGGCCGGAAGCCACGCACCACCGAGTCCTGGCAACACCAGCGAGCACGTCCCTGACAACCCAAAGCCACGCGAGCAACCTCAATTTACACCTTTTAATTGAGCGAGCAGTCCAAGACAGAGCTCGAGGTCGAAGAGAAAGGAGACGTGAATATGAATGGTCGAGTCCAAGTCGTGACGGTGACCCCGAGGCTCTCTGCAGGCTGTTGTGCCAGTGCCACGTGGCATGCCACTCTCCTTCAAGTTATAATACACAATGTTGCGTTCCCAACTTGAAATTTCAGCCCATCTCCACGATAGTCCACATAAACAGCAACGCATATGGGGACCCATATCTCGCTTGCAGCGCTGGAATATAGCGCTTTGCTTCTTGCTAAGTTCCCAATATGCTGTCGTGCCTGTCTGCCGATCCTCTCGAGATCGTCTCTATCTCGCAAATCGACGGTCCGTTCGGAGAGCCCGGTCCATGCCATGATCGTCTCAGGAGCGTTCCTACTTATCCGCAAATCACGGGCTCGAGCACGCATGGCGAGGAACTCCGGCCGTTGACAATTCGGAGATCGTCTCCAAGTACAACCTTGTGGCCTTCAGCGTCAAGTAGATCGAGACATTATGTATATACATGTTTGTTACAAGAACTGCAAGCTAAAAACCACAGATCAGAAAACTAGATGAATATGTACGATTACAAGAGTGATATGCTGGGAGACGATAATACAATGCTTGACAGAGGGCAATTTCATAAGGGCATAAAAGCAAGATGTACAAAAAACATATGCATGAAAAAAAATAAGCATACAAACCTTGAAGAATTAAATGGTCATCAGGTCTTCGTCACGAATCATAACTGCATCGGTAGCCAGCTTCCGCTTCTTATTCGCCTGGGACGCCGTCAAGATCTGCATGCAAGCGCGTCAATAGGATGAAGACAAACAATCGAGAGCCAGTGCTGACCACATTATCAACGTCGTCAATCTGCCTTCGCAACCTCCCGTACGCCGACTGAATGGTCTCCAACAGTCCCTCTGTCTGCTCGAGCTCGTTCCGCAGCGCCTTCGCCTCCGCTTCCGCAGCCATCTGCTTCACGTGCGCATCTTCCACTGCAATCTGCAAATCATACTCGTTCTGCCGAGAGCCCTCCCACGAGCTCTGCAATGCCATAACTTCCTTCGTTTTGCTATCAGCCCAGTCGCGCAGAGTTGCGAGTTCATTTCGTTCAGTCTCCAATGAGCTCCTCAACTCGGATACTTGCGCAACGGCAGCACCCAGGGCGGAGTGTAGTGATCGCTCGCTAGCTCGAGCAAGCTCCAACTCCAGCCGGGACTTTCCGGCCTCTTCTTCCAAATTCTGGAGTCTAACGACCAGTTTGTCCACGTATTCAGTATGCGTCGACTGCGCAGTGAGAAGCTCGCGCTCAACACGCTCTCGCGTATTCTTTTCCGTGGAACACAGCGCTTCTACGGAGTCCATCTGGGTACGAAGGGCCGTCGATTCACCGGCTAAACGGAGAACATCAACTTCCAATGACCTGACATTTGATTGACTCTCTTCAAGCTCCCGCCGCATCGTCGTTACCTGTTCATTCAGGCTATCCCTTTCTTCCCGGATGCTCGCTAAAGCCTGGGATTCGGCTTGCAAGTGAGTTCGGATGGCAAGCAGCTCTTCGCGGTTGCTTTCTAACTCAAGCAGTAGAGAAGCTCGGTTGCGCTGCGCCTCTTCCAAATCTCTGATCGTCTTGTCCAGTGTACACCGAAGCTCTGCTGTTTCGGTGCACGCCTGAGTCAACTTCAAATTCGTTCCCGAGAGCTCGTCTCGGCACCTTTCCAACTCAATGTCTTTGCCCGAAAGCTTCGACTCGAGTTGTCCCTGGATCTGCCGGAGGCTTTGGTTCTCCTCAGAAAGCTGCTTCGCCTGCTCATTCGCAGACGTATGTTGCTGTAGGAGTGTGGTGAGGCCCTCCTGACTCTTCTGCAACGAAGCAAGTCTGTCCTGGAGTGTCTTGCATTCGCCCGTGCGCGCGTTAAGCTGCGCTTCCAGATGACGCACCTCCGCATTCCGGGATCCCAAGGTAGTTTCCACAGCGATGAGCTACACAACGGTGTCAGAATAAGCAACAATCTTCGTTAGTATTATGAGAATTCAGCTGACCTTCGCTTCAAATGCACGTTGATCGTCGAACTTCTCTTCTAAAAGCTTTGTGATCCTTTGGCGTAACGCATTCTCAACCTCTGTCTGTTCACCTGACGCCCTAGATGAAGCCGGAGGAGTGGACATCGGGGAATGCAGCTGAAGCCCTTCCTTGAAGCTCGCAAATTTCCTCCCTTCTGCTTCATCTCGCTCGAGTGCATCTGGCTCTACAGATGTCTGATCGGGGTCGGCATCGGCATCGGGGTCCCCAAAGTCGAAATACACAGGAGCCGGGGAGTTGCGATCGGACGAGGCGTCGCTCGGAGCTGGGGTTGGCCGCTTGCTGATACTGTGGATGAAGGAGCCGGATATTGTGCGCTCAAGTCCTTCCGGTGCCCGCTTCAACGAAGGACGGGTAACAGCAGTTGGCTCGGAATTCTGTTCCTTACTTTGCCTAGAAATGATGAATCGGTATACACAAAAGACAATGAGCAGATGATGGTATACTTACAAATCCTCAGTGTGCGGGAATGCGAGCTCTGGGTCCTCTACAAGAGTCATATCGCCCACCTCA
The DNA here is from genome assembly GCA_910574555.1 of Trichaptum abietinum. Lineage (NCBI taxonomy): Eukaryota > Fungi > Basidiomycota > Agaricomycetes > Hymenochaetales > Trichaptaceae > Trichaptum > Trichaptum abietinum. Next base: position 2,328,155 of record CAJTBE010000010.1, on the reverse strand, counting down.
TCGTACGTTTCGGAGCCCTCCTCGTCCGCTGAGGCCTTCAGGAGCTTTATTTCCTCCTCTTTATCTAGCAATCTCAGGTTAAGTTTGCCGAGTTCCGAAGAGCGATTGCTTGCGAACGCAGCAAAGTCGCTCTTGAGTTTGTTGAGTTCCTCCTGAAGACCACGAGCCGTTGCATATAACTAAATGCCGTTTTCGTTCAGTAATGAGACAAACAACGTCGGGACTTGATACTAACCTCCGATTTCTTCATCTTCGAAAGCGCCTTCGCTTGTTTCAGAGTTGAGGAGTCTTGGCCTATGTTATTCTGGGGGCTAGCAGTTGGTGATGATGATGATGATGAGCCCGTATATTGAGTGTCATGTAACGGAAATTGACGGATAATCTCGCGCCATGCCAGACCTTCGCTGCCCGCAGCTGATTGACCATTCCTGACCGGTTGTAGATAAGACCGACGTGCTTGTGCAATTCTTTATTTAATTTAGACAGCCGGTATGAGTATCAGTCAAACACGATGGCGTTTAAGTCAATGCGCACCGAGTTTTCGCTCCCGCAGTGAGAGACACAGAACCTCTTGGCGGAGAAGACGCAAGAACACCTCGAGTTTTCTTAACGATAAATAGCTTCAGCAATGATTTGACATTATATTCGTATTACTTACGAGATTCTTGACCGTCAATCCAACCCATGTCTGCCAATGAGGGCCAAGTTTATCTTCCTCTGTCGCAGCATTCTTCCTGACTACAAATATACATTAGAAGCTTACATTCAGCCTGAGTCACTGAGAATAACATACCTTGCTGTCTAACAGAGGAAACGTGTACAACATCCTTCCGGTGACGTTTCCGAATATCCGTGATTGCATTCATAACACCTGAACATGTTGACCACGTTTTACCATATGTCTACACCGTAATGTGGAGCCACTCACGTTCCGCATACGTGCGCTTCTGTACTTTCCGGCGAGGGTTTCTCGAAACCATTTCGATGTTCCTTTACTACAAGAATTGCGTGTTAAATCGATGTTGTGCGGTACAAATTAGGGGGTTGCAAAGATGCGTAGATTCAATAGTAAAGCAAAGAGAAAAGGCCCGAGAGATAATATAAGAATACGGGAGGCGTCGCGTTAGTTTGTAGAATAGTCGTGAGTAGGGTCGTAAGTGGCGGGAGTGGAAGCAAGAAGAAAAGAGATGAAAGTGAAGTGATGAATATTTGTGACGCGTCAAGGAGTGGCTCTCAACTGGAAGCGCCACATTGACCCAATTTGGCTACTGCTACACGTGCCAGCCACGCGAGCCTTCCTCATCTGGACAGGAGAAACTTTGAGTCTCGAGTGAGTGTCGAATTAGCGCCTAAACGAGCTCGACGCCGGCAACGTGCACGACCTGGAAGAAAGGTCTACAATCGCCCATCATGAAGCTCGTCAGGTATGTACTATTCTCGAATATATCAACCATTGTATACTGACGCCAAAGCTACTTTTCAGGTTCTTGATGAAACTGAACAATGAAACTGTGACAATCGAACTTAAAAATGGCTCTGTTGTTCATGGCACAATCACCGGTAAGCTGTTGTTTTTCGGGATCAAGTGGACGAAAAAATGTTCATATTATATGCGTTCATACCAGGCGTCGACATGCAAATGAACACGCATCTGAAGACAGTCAAGATGACCGCGCGCAACCGTGATCCCCAGTCTCTCGACACGCTTTCGATTCGTGGTAATAACATCCGCTACTTCGTCCTCCCCGATGCCCTTCCGTTGGACACGCTGTTGGTAGACGACGCGCCAAAGCCGAAAGGCGGTCGCAAGAAAGACGATTCACGTGGAAGGGGAGGCCGTGGTGGTGGGGGTCGGGGCGGCATGGAGCGTGGTGGTCGTGGAAGAGGGCGTGGACGGGGCAGAGGGCGATAAATGTCGTCGAGCCTACCGAGTGCACGACTGCGATCGATGTGATTGATATTATGTTTTTTGGTACATAAAAATGGAGCTCTGCAGTCGCACTCTCCTTGTATCTTACTGTGCGCACCCTGTTTCGTTGTTTGTTTTCTCTTAATTTTACTTGTTGCACCGTATATCACCACTTGTGAAGGCCAGGTTTCCTGGGTTTATCAGTAGCCGACATTGAGCTCGGTTGCTTGTTCGTCACTGATATGATATCGATCCAAAATCAGGTAAAAAGGAAGAACAATTAATGCATTGGCGACTAGACTATAACGACTACAGCAGCATCCGCCCTGCCCATCTTGGCATAGCTATACACTCCCTGACATTTGGCTGGCCAGACACAACGCTCACCAGCCGCTCAAATCCCAAACCAAATCCTCCGTGAGGAGCTCCGCCAAACTTCCTCAGCTCTCTGTACCAGTCGTATTCCTCTTTGCCTTTTAGTCCATGCTGTTCAAGCGCCTGGTCTAGCAATAGAAGTCTTTCTTCCCTGAGACTCCCGCCAACAAGCTCTCCGAGTCCCGGGACGAGCAAGTCAAAGCATGCAACGGTCCGGCCGTCGTCATTCACTCGCATGTAGAATGGCTTGAGCGTCTGTGGATAGTCCGTGACGAATATCGGTGCTCCCTCCGCATCGGCCAGCCATTTCTCATGTTCGCTCTGTAACGGCTGACCCCACTCTGGCTTGTACTCGAATGCTGCTGGTGACGAAGGCAATTGCATGGCGTTCTGCAACTCCGATATGGCTTCGGTGTAAGTGATCGTCCGCCACGGCCGTTCCGGAGCAAGAGTTTTCATTACCCTCTCCATGATGTCCGATGCTTCCTTACCCTCATCTTCGACGACTTTGCCAACGGCGTCCTTCACGACGTCCTCTACGACAGCACAAACATCTCCGATCTCCCTCGTGAAGGCCCATTCGGCTTCTAGCATCCAGAACTCGGCAAGATGTCTGTTCGTCTGCGAGCGCTCAGCACGAAAGCAGGGAGAAAGGGTATAGACTCGCGAACGTGCTGTTGCGAGGGCCTCCAAATGAAGCTGCGACGAAACAGTGAGAAAAGCCTTCTTTCGGAAGAACAAGCTAGACTCCAAGCTTGATTCGTTGTCCTGTTCCTCGTTGGTAGGCATTGCCTCTCCTTCTACAGAGACCGTGAATGTTTCTCCAGCTCCTTCGCAGTCACTAGAAGTTATGATGGGAGTATGCGAATACATGAAACCTTGCCTCTAGTGAATATTAGGTGTTTGTAATTTGAACTAAACAAGAGACTCACTGTAAAGTAAGAATGCATTCCACGCATTAGACTGTCTCGTATTCGGAGCATCTGTGCTATTCTGTCTACCCTTGAGCGTAGATGACATTGGTCGCGAAGGTAGTCAACTGTAAGGGCTTGCTTCTGTATCGGATACAGCTGCGAAGCAGGAATTAAGATCAAGAAACAATCAGTTTTAAAGAATCGAAAGTGCACGTACGTCTGGGTCACATGGACCTACAACTTCAGCAGATTTTACTTGAAACTCCATGTCCTGGCCTTTCCCGGGGCTCTGGATCAAATCACCCCGTAGCTTCACGCTGCATCCATTTGATAGCCTATCGAGTATGTGAATCCGGATTCGTAACGACAGTGTAGCTAGTTACTCACCCATCCGGGACGATGTCCTTCTTAAATACAGCCTGCAGACCGTTGGTCGAGCTACCATCGCTAATGACTGCAAACTCGATGTTCTTTTGTCTCCTCACTGACTTGATCCACCCACTGACTTGGATTCCTGAGCGTTCGCCAGCATATCCTGGTGTTAGCAGCTGGCGGATGGTTGGCGGGAAAGCTCGCCGAACTGCGCCAAACATGTACGAAGTCAAGGGAGGAGTCAGGTGACAGTGACTACGCGCGAATTGCAGCTTAGAAGCGGTCAACCACAATGAGCAGTCTGGACATGCTTGTTCTCTTACCGTCACCTTGCTACCTCATAACATGTCTACGGATGAGCCAGAGTCAAACCCTTATGAGCTACTTGGGCTAAATACCGAGTCGACGGAGCAGGAAATACGGACAGCGTACAGGAAGCTATCTCTCAAAGTTCACCCGGATCGAGTACGTGCTGTTCTCTTTGCTGCTGCTTCTGCGCTCAACTGAATATAGTCCTCTAGAACCCAAATAACCCTTCAGCAGGTTTGCATACTCTTTAGCCTGTGTGACTGCTTACTCTAATGGCTTGACTCTAGCGCAAAAGTTTCATGAATTGAACCAGGCTTACGAGCTCCTGCTTGATCCTCTGCGGCGGCTTGCTCTAAACTCAACCGTACGAGCGAAGGAAGCTAAGAAAGCGCGATATGCACAATTCAATGCGAAGCGCAAACACTTCCAGGAAGTCTGGGATGAATGGGAACATGCCAAGAAGCGAAAAGAGGGAAAGGACAAGGATGCGAAGGAAAGGGAACAGGAAGCCGAGCGTATCAAAGAGGCGGGAAGGAAGCTGAGAGAAGAGAAAGAGAAAGAGATATTGAGAAGACAGGCAGAAGATGATGCAGCGAATGTGGATGTCGATCATGTCGAAGACATTGCCCCACCACTAGGTAACACTATCTACTCTACCTGAATTCGCAACGTTTCTTACCGGAAATTTATAGGTAAACATGATACGACCGTGAAAGTAAAATTCACGTTATCAGTCCATCCCGAACTTGCAGAACGTTCAGCTCTATTCTCTCTCATCTCAAAGCACGGTGCGGTAGACGAAAGCACAATTGTCTTCTCCGTCAAGCCATCGAAGAAGGCCCCACAGAAACCCCCGAAATTCGGTACTGCTATCGTTGAGTTCAAGCAGATTCGCGACGCCTTCGGTGCGGTTTGTGCGAGCAATAGAGAGGATCGCGGGATGGAAGGAGTTGAAGTAACTTGGGTGGAGGGCAAGGAACCGCCAATCTTGGGATGGTTAAGGAAACAAGGAATGCTAGGAGGTTCGGAAAACACGAGAGCCACGTCTTCATCCGCGTATGCAACTCCCTCGAGCAGCGACCTGCTTGCTTCTCTCAACGCGAAAATAGCGAAGTCGAAACCACAAGCATCATTTTCATCGTTTCCAGAGTCATTTGTGAGCATGGTATTCTTGTGTATGTGATGTCTCTAATGATGGTGTCCATAGCCGTCTACACCAGAGTCTTTAGCACCGGATACCTCGAAGCATAACGTGTCAGGACTGGATTACGAGTCGCTGACATTTATGCGGCTTTTGCATGCAGGAAAGGAGAAACTGGAGAGAGAGAAACTAGAGCGCGAAATCTTGGAGCAGGAGGCCAAGGAATGATTATTGGAATTTTATGCATGTATTCGTTAGACCGCAGTCACCGCACACTTAAATTATACCTGCCTATCTTTTGTATAATATGTATAAAATGCTTCAAGATCTATACACAGCGAGAAAAGTAATCGTTACAAAATGCTCTTACTATATTACAGTACATGCCAACAAAAATGATTTATCCAAAGAAAGCATTGCTACTCGTAACAAATACAGGGAGTGAGCGGAAGCGAAGCAAGAATAGCAAAGCAAGATGAAGGTAAGCGCAGAAGCTACAAGACAAGCGAAATATGTATGGACACTAGCCAACAATTTTTAGTACTTCAACGTCCTCCTTGAGAGACTCAACAACTTCATCGTCTAGAGTATAGCAAGGGAAGATGCGCAGCATTCGGATTTTACAAACTTCATCCCTGGAAGCTTCCTTCCGCGCTCGAACGACTCTGAGCAGTTCGTGTCCGCTTACGTCCCTACACCCGCTCACGCTGAGTGCTTCCAAGTTGGGGAGTAACCATCGACCCACGCGCTCCGGACCGGAAGCGAGCATATCGAAGAGCTTCGAACCGATATTTCCATTTGGTGGTGCGCTCAGGCCTAAGGCAGAGAGCTGCGGCATAGTATGTAACGCTCGGATGAATGGCGCAAGGCCTGCGCCATCGACATTACAAGAGCGGAGTTCGAGTTGGCGCAAAGAAGGCATACGTTGGCTGCAGGTACTCGCAATGCGAACGAGCCAACCCAGGTTGTCGCCTTCTGGGCCCGTTTCCATCTGAACAGCGAGTCGGAAAAGTGACGGGAGAGTGACCGAGTCGAAGAAGAGGCCGATGTTGGTTGCATCAATGAAGGAAATGGTTAGCTCGGTGAGTTGCGGGATAACAATCAGTTCAGGCTCGCCCCAGAAGACGGATTCTGAACCGTCTAAATAGAATGAGGCGCTCTGAAGGCATACGTCCACGATGGTGTCCGTTGCAGTCAGAATAGCGAGAAGCTCGCGAAGGGCAATGCGGATGCGCTGGTTTGTATGGTAACGTGTGTCTCTGACGAGGTGAAAGTGTTCGAGGTTCGGTATCTCTGCACGAATACACGCAAGCGGGGTCTGTTCGAGCGAAATTGTATGGAGACGCGGGTAATTGCCGTGTAGGATGGGTACCGGGACCGCGTCTTCATTGTCACCGGGATCAATCCTCAACGCAAACTCCTCCAAGTCTGGGCCCATCTCCGACGTCTTTGCCTTCACGATGGCCATCCATTCCCAATCAGGGACCGAAGCTCGAAACGCGAAGCAACGATGCAGATGAGGCTTCAAACAGTCCATGAGAGCGCATGCTTCTTCGACGCTTTCGCAATAACGAAAGTCGAGGTCGACCAGGATACGGGCTGCCTGGGAACGTTCCATGTAGACCTCAATTTTGCGCCGAAACTCGACAGGACGACCGTAACTCCAACAATTATCCAGTCGAACATAACTCCAGAGCGTGGGCGTGTCCAATGCAACATGTCTCCAATGTTTCGAGACAAGCGACAAATTTTGCAAAAGATGCTGGTCCTCGTGATTGCCTAGTTCAAAAACGCGACTGAGAATCTCCGGTGGGATTTTATTGACGAGGGCGTGGTCGGCAAGAACTTGCAGACGCTTCATTCGAAGTGCGTCGAGTTTTTGCTCCAATTCTGCTATCTCCTTTTCAATTTCAACCACTTCTTTGTGTATTGGTCGAGGATCACTAGAAGAAGAAGATATAAGCACAGAATATCTGAGCCAGCTAGCATGCAACGTACCTGAATTTGGGGTCCACTAATTCACCATCTTGCTGTTGGATTTGAACCACAGGTTGCTCTTCAAATGGAGTCCATTCCCATGATAAGTGAGGAATGTGCGACATCCTGGCGGTCTGTGTGTCGTAGACAGCCGACTACAGTCGATGAATGTTAAAGCTCAAGATTGTAGGTGCTGAGCGCTCTGCCATGCAACACGTGTGCGGCCTTATGGGTGATTCGGCGACTAAGCAATGAATGTATCATTGGCCACCCAAGTAAATGTATATCCTGAAGGCAGTTTGCTCACCTTACGTCTTTTGCCGATGAAAGATATGAGCATCGAAGGTCTCTGTCTTTCCAATTCCGCCTTCAGTACTTCGAGTTGGAGTTGGCAAGTTGCCCAACGACGTGACGCGTAAAGCTCAGACACCATTTAGGGCAGGTCTAGATTTCACTCAAGCTGGCGTCGGACCCCACTGGCATTCTAAAATTCTTCGCATCGGCATTATCACATTACATTCACAAAGTCTTCAGGCCCCTTTCACTTACACTAACTCTACGGAAGCTAATGTCGTCCTGCATTCGAACGGTGAAGAATGATTTGGTCTCTGAAGTACGCTACTACGCACCGCGCGCAGAGTATTGCTTACCTGTATCAGTGAATGTGAGATTGTTTTACTATATAGCCACCCATTAGTGGCGGTTTGGAGGTTCTGCGGAGGTCTGATGCCCGAGGAATGCAGGGACTGAGGTAAGTAGTTTATTCTATTTAGATAGAATCACAACTAAACAGTTCGACATTTATCTTTTCAAGTATTCTATTATTCTTGCATACCTTACTCAGCTCTTTCCTACACACCAACCGTCCCTGACTATCTCCTATGATATTTGGGATCGTATCTGAAGACACTATGATATGTGCAGTGTCGGAATCACGCCTAATTTTACAGTAAACAACTTCGGCAGTTTCCGGATCGTCCACTGCAACGACGGGTTATGAGTAGAAACGTGCCCCAGCTTCCTTGTTTTCCCATTTCGTGACATCCGCCGTACGCTCAGTACCGTTGCCTTCCGCTTAAATTAAGGGTCAGGCTGCTTCTCCGACTTTGACATTGCTCGAGCATCAGCAGCTCGCGTGGGGATCGGATTCTGCGTCGATCAACCGTATACAGTAGGAAACAACCGTTGTAAAGGTAACGTAGGGTCAATAATCTAGCAAACCCGTGGCCATGGCTTACAATGAAAGATAGGTCTGCCCACAAAGGACTTCTTGTCACCACTCCCAGAAGGATTACGTATGTATGCCAACCTTGCATTCTCTCAATGGCCATAACTCCGTGCGTTGCGTCCTCTTTATCTTAAATCCGAGAGGGTCACACCTAGACTCTACAGCGGTGGGCCCTCCGATGTCTTCCGGTACTCAATAAAGGAATCTCACACTCATGTCCTAGTATATGACATCTCTGGTTCTGCCCGAAACTACCGAATTCGAGCAACGAATTTTCACCAATCCACATTAAGAGAAGGAGAATCCCTGAGCCGAATTGCACCCGGATGTACTGAATTATGCCTTCCTATGATGTCTCCCTTGCCCCGGATCGTCCCTCAATAAACGCCCTTCAGTGCCTGTAGTCAATCGGTAAGTTTTAATAACAGGCGAACCAATCTTAAATGCATATGCACGAACTCTAACCTTCTTGTAGGAAGTATTAGTATCCAGGACTACAACATCTCCAGATTCCACTCCACGTGTGCGAGGCTAGTGGTAGTAGGACTACGGACGATCTGGTTCGCCAATGTAAATCTTCCGCCACGGATCGCCGTCCGGAATCATTCAGCGTATGGCCTTGTTCGTGCAAGTGTCTACATTCTTCTTCCTTTCGTACTCCTAACTTGTTTGACCCCTTAGTCACCCGACGCTCTGCCTTTGAGCCAATATCCCGTCCACATAGACGTCTCTGCGACCCGATCGTTCCCGCTAAACACAGCTAAATAAATAGTTGTCCGAGCATCACATACGTACCTCTACGATCCCCTCCATTTTATCCCGTGCACAAGTCGGCACCATCCGGGGACTCCATCGATATCTCCGCCGTCGCTTCTACCTGTCCTGTCCTTGCTCTAGCAAATCACAACTCTGCGGCGAGCGCGGAGAACCATGACGGCCGTATCGGTCAATGTGCAGATCACACACGCAAAATATCACGTCGTCTTCGTTCATTAACGATACTAGAGCTCGTTGAGGGCCTTTCAAAATTACAAATAACGGTACAGCAACCAATGATATTACAGTTCCACGAAGTTCGTTACAGAAAGCCGCTAGAATTGCAAATCGAATAATCTTCATTTTTGTGCCAAGTACGTTATGCCTGGCCGGCAGCCTTTGCTTCCCTTACGCCTATCCAATACGTTCCGTTGGGCCACTCGTACTCCGCGATACTCTCCTTGTGCATTTCGATACTATGGACCGCAGAAAAATCAGTGATTTGAACTATTTCGAGATAATAATGTAGAAACGAACCTGTAGCCTTCTTCCGGCTTGTCAGGCACGTTATAGCGACCTTGCTTGTTGATGGAACAGGGGTTGAGGAAGTGCTCGTGTAGATGGTCGACGAATTCGAGCACGTTGCGCTCCATGGAGCCCGAGACGGCGATATAGTCGATGAGGCTGTAGACAGCGACCGATCAGCAAGGTGAACGCAGAGAAGAGGGAGCTTAAAGTTTACCTAAGATGGATCACATACTCGCACAAACCTACACCACCGGCGTGCGGACATACGGGAACGCCAAACTTAGCTGCCATGAGCAGGACGCTCAACACCTCCGTGACACCCGCCAGACGGCACGAATCAATTTGACACACATCGATGGCCTCCGCCTGTAGGAGCTGCTTGAAGACCATGCGGTTGTGGGCGTGTTCGCCTGTGGCAACGCCGATATTGAGCGGCTTAAGTGCCTTACGCACCGCTGCATGACCGAGAATATCGTCAGGTGCTGTTGGCTCCTCGATGAACCATGGCTTGATTTCCTCAAGCGACGATACGTAGTCAATTGCTACGGGAACATCCCACACTTGGTTAGCATCGATCATGAGCACACAGCCAGTTGGGCCTGCGTTCTTTCCTTTCAAAGCAGCCGAGTTGGGATCCCGAGGTGCAAGGCCGGCCGGTAGGAAAGATGGGTCGTCAATGACGGAGCGAATGATCTTCCCGCGGCGGAGGTCGGCATCGCGGTCTGCTCCGACCTTCATCTTGAAGTGGTTGAAGCCTTGTTCAACTGCTTCCTTCGTGAGCCGAGCGACCTTCTCGTCACTGTAACCTGCTCAAGGTTTTCAGAAAAAGAAATGATCGTCAGAGACATCTCATCCGTACCCAACCACCCAGCAGAGGTGACGTATGCCGGGTATCTAAGACAGCGCGAGTTAACACCGGGAAAAGACATAGCGTATATGTGCGACTTACCCAACTTCGCGGACGTGCTTTTCGCGCTCTGCCTTCGTAGCTTCCTTTTCCTTAAGCATCTGAAGCGCCTCCTCGGGGGTGATGGCGTCCGTGATGTACCGGAAAGCAGTCGCTGATACGAGCTCTTCCTGCACGGATGATGAGATTTGAAATCATACCAGGTGAGTGAACAGACACACCGGAGACATATCCACAACGAGCTTCCATAAAGGCTTCTTCCTTGATTTAGCATACAAGTCCCACAAAGCATTGTCCACTGCTCCAGTGGCGATATGGATTACGCCTTTCTCGGGCCCGATCCTGATTACAGAAGAAATCTAAGTGGCATGTACACTCTTAATCGTATAGAACGTACCATCGCAATTGCGGATCAGCCAATAGATAATCCCAGGTCTTGCCCATGTTAGAAAATAATGACTCGACCTCCTTTCCTACCAGTCGCTTCGCCACCTCCTTGATAGCAGCGCATACCTGTTGCACTATGATGAGCTGCAGTTTTTGCATCAGACTAAGATATCTCATACGATGTCATTCCCTCGTCCGATGGTGAAGGTCATTCCGTGACCTACTAGATCCGAGTTCGTGAGGAGAGAAACGTATGCGGACGAATAGTCGCACTCCGTATTCCTACAGGCAGGGAATCAGGCATGATCTCAACTACGGGTGAACCTCTGTAAGTCGACGTACATTGCGTCCGTGCCATCTCCAGACAAACTCGTAGGAAATCGGACATCTGTAAAAGCTCATAAGTAGACTATGTACCAAAAGAATGCTTGGTACATACCATGAGTCTCATACCCGATGATCTTTACAGCCTCAGACATGTCGGACGACGTTCTGGAGGTGAGCGACAGACAACGGGCAAAGCGTAACCGGTAAGAAAATAGAGGAGAAGAGTAGAGGGGCTAATGTTTGAAGACGATCCGGAGCATTCTTATATGAGTGCCAGCGTTGACCTCGGAGCGGGGTCTGGTCTGTGTTCAATCCTCCGGACGATCAGGTCCGCAAAGGCGGAGCTCCGGAAACGCGGCCCGTACCGCTACTGAGCGGGTGAGCGGGCCGGCCTAGTCAGTTGTGTAAGCAGATGATTATACGTGCATATATTCTTGTTTTTATGGGCAGTGGCACAAGTAGAAGACCTTTATTTAAGCTAAGCTCTGCGACTCTAGCTAGATGAATTGGTCTCGTATGAGCTGCCTAAACGCAGAAGGTGTATTTAGGCGCCCACAGAAAACGTGAATGTCCACTTGTCCGTGCAAGGATTGACCTTTTCTTTCCCCCATCGAAGGACCAGATCTTTTCCATAGACCCACGGCTGCTTATCTGGAAGTCACAACTTTCCCGTTAGATTCTGCGTATGCTTAAACAGAGGAGAAATATGGATTATACCGGCAGTGATACTGTAGTGCTCTCCCGCAAATCGAGCAGGCGTAGGTAAAGCTCGGATTTGATGAGCATCTACAATCTTAAATACAAGATCCTGTGAATGTAAATTCAGGTCCAAATTGAATAATTTCTTTCAAGCCATTGACGAGTATAGACGTACCGAGATCTCATGTTGAAACGCGTAGAATACGGCTAGAGTATCGACATCGTATTTGCCATTTCTTGGAGAGCGCGTTAGAGAATCATAGTAGAGGAAGATTGCAGCATAATCTCTACCCATCTGTCTGGAGAGTGACTTGTGCCACTCTGTGCTCCGTCTTCTTATTCACGATGTGCAGTTCATCGACCGCAGGGAATATATCCGGCAAGAAGACTAAAACAGTCTTGTCCAACTTGAGTAGATGAGGTAGGGAGGCATTCATCTCCTCAGAATCCATGGGTGCAGACAAGCGCTAATGGTCCGTTAGATAGATGGAATTGAGGGAAACCGTGAAAGATAAAGGAGGGAGACATTCATGTTGTCTGGCGAATGACAGTACGTGTGAAAAAACGCGTCGCGATCTCACCTGCCCTTAGGTCATAAGTTTAAACCAAACCCTGACGTCGAATTTGTCTCCCATGCTCTCATTCTCATGTCGCAGTCCGCACAGTCTCTCCATATATCTTCTGTCGCTACATGAATCTTTTGATGGTGCTAGAAAGTCGCTGCAGACACTGTCATCGACAGACTTGATTGGATCAAGAAGCTCACATCGCAACCCTGCACAGAGATGCCAACGACATCATCATCTATTGACAGCCTAAGGCTTATATCTCGATGTGATCCATCGCATGACAACAGCGAAAGGAGAGATTCGCTAGAAATTAGATGAACCGGCTTGGTAGATCTTACGGAGTAATTTATCAAATGTCACTTTCTCGGGCATCCACTAACAATTACCCTTCAGCATTCGGGTGAGCCACCCTAGCACCCTCCTCGTACTCTAAGATGTCCCAAGTATCGCCTAGGCACTGTCAAGACAATCGCTTAACAGAAACTAAAAATTCGACATCACTTGTCCGAAACCCATATGCATATCTATCCCTCAGTCGTTACATAGCTACTTAGCACCGTCTAACGCTCCTTCATCTTGAAGAGTTTAAGAAGGCCCTTTGACATCTGAGAGTGTCAGAAGCTATAGTCTACAACAATGGACCCAACATACCCTCTCGTTCCGGTAGCGAACTTCATCGCAGTGTTTCTCGTTGTACTGCCTCTTTCCGGTGCTCGTCTAAGGCCACAGAACATCGGTGTGCTAACGTACGCGCTATGGGTCTTGATTGACGCCTTAACTGTTGGAATCGATAGTGTCATCTGGTCTAACAATGTCAGGGACGTTGCTCCAGTCTGGTGTGACATCGGTAAGCATTATAACTCGCTTTTCTTCGTTTCGATCTGACATATTTTCTCAGCAGTTTCTCACTTTGGACCTGTAATAAATACTGCTGTTCCCGCTTGCTCTCTCGTGATAACTCGCAGACTGAGTATTACTATTCGCCAGAATAGAGATGGTGTTGAATCATCTGCCTCAGTATGCTTATCTACACCGCCGCACCCTATTAATATACTAATTTAGTCCATCTAGAATCGAAGAAATGTGATTTTATTCGATCTGTCAATCTGCCTCGGCTTGCCGATAGTCATGATGGGAATATGTATGCTCCTTTATTGATCGTCCAGAAACTTCCACTGAGCCATATCATTCCAGATTATACCGTGCAAAGTAATCGCTACACAATTATAGAAGAAATCGGCTGTCACGATGCTGTCAGTCAAGCAGGATTAAGCGAGTTAGCTCTGGACCTTGGTCAGATTGTCTTTCCGCTGATTTCGATCTTTTGCTACTCTCGTGAGACAATAAACCCTCTCACATTATAGACTGGTCGCATTAACTACGGCTTCTAGCGAGGATATTATGCCTATTCTACCATCAGCGAAAGGCAAATAATGGTTTAAATATGAACAACGGCGAGGGGAGAGTTTCTAGAAATAACTACCGGCTCTTGGCCATTGGATGCTTAGACGCGTTCATCATGCTGCCGCTAGGTATCATTGGCGTAGTAAATGCCACCTCTGCCGATGACGTATTCTGGCCAGGATGGTCTACAGTTCACAAAGACTGGTCGCACGTACCCACAATACCAGCCTACGAATGGAGGTCAGATTTCTGGGAGGCGTGGGCGATCGAATGGTCAAAGTGGATTAACGTGCTCTTAGCCATCATCTTCTTCCTGTTGTTCGGCTTGACAAAAGAAGCGCGGAATCACTATCGAAGTACCCTCTCAGCTGTTTTGATCCGCGTTGGCATCGAGCAATCTGTGCGGAACAGGAGATCCACCGAAATTGTATTCGGGTCTGCGAGCATGGAGACTAATGTCAATCTGGATGTAGACGCTGAAACGTAAGCTTAGACTGCTATGAACATGTTCATGGTGACGCTTACGAGAGAGTATGATCTCTAGGCGTACTAGCAATTTATCCGATACTAATGGTTCAAGACAGCCAAATCTCACTTTCTCGAAGGTAGAAATGAATGTTGACCTCGAAAGGGGTATTACATTGTCAGAGCCACCGATGTTCAGACAACCCCATGAATAAAAACAGATATGGTCAGCTGGATCTGACTATGTTGTGGAGGTACATACATGCAATCGAGGCATATGTAAGCTATTTTCTACGCCAATGTCTATCTCGATCGTACAAATTCTTTCTTATTATTCACGTACATGGCTCTAGATATACACAAGTTCCCTTTCTTACTCAAGAAAATTGGTTTTTAACATTCCCATTGAGATCTCATGTCCTCTCAGCAAACCTGGTGAGATCGGGTTTGTCGGCATCCAAGCTGTCTTTTTGAATTAGACCACTGAATGCTGATGTATTGTTGCACAGCGATCACCGTTTTGCAACCGTCGGCCTTCATGACTGATTAATTCACCTATTAAGAATACCTGCGACGGGATCTACTTCACACGACGACGTTGTCACTGTCATCGGACTTGTATACCCGACCCACTCTCTCCACCACCGGGTCTCTTCGTAACCTTTTTTGGGTATGATTGGATCAATCCAACTGTCCGCACCCAGCAACCAAGGATGTGGCGCGCTGATGAGTCCTTAAGAGACCTCATTCCAGCGCGGTCGTGTAGCACTTCTTCTCATGAGAAGGACATCTGCGGTTGTCCTCGACCTGCAGAATGTCCGGCTGCTTACATCTTTGTTCACTAGCTTCTGCTGGTGAATGGCTTTGCGGGCACGACCAGTATCCAGTCTGCGTTGAATTTCATTTTAGGACGTGCCTTATAAACCTCGTTATAAAGACGTTTCTATTATGAATGGCAGGCGAAGCCTTCGATAGCTGACATGTATCCTACTTTCCCCCTTGCATTGCCAACCTCTTATCGATCATCTTAAGAACTCTACCATTATCGGCTGTCTCGATCCTTGAAAATAGGTGTCTGGATATGTGCTTTATGGATAATAGAGCATGTCCTTACAACAGAAATCATAAACTCTGTACTTTGGGCAATAATCGGCACATCACTAAATTCCCGTCGTCCGTTGTCACTATCGTTTCTACTCGCTTATCCGAGCCTATTATAGATAGTAAAGTGTTAAATAGCTTCTTATTATTATACAAACAAGCCCATGGATCGTTGATAACTTTCGACTTCAAGTGATGCTCAACTTAAACGGAGGTTACCAGCGGAAGTACAAATTTGAGGTACGCGTACTTTTCGCTTTTCATTGCATCTTATTGCACGAGAAAATTCTCCGCACAATACTCTGACCTCAGGTTGAATGCATGTCGCAAACCTACTCGGCACGCTCTGCCTCATTCTCTAGCCACCTTTCACAATCTCGTCATGCAAGAAGCTGCACAAATATCCAACACATATGTACTGTCATGTGTGAACTTGACTACAGCATCTACTAGTAACTTTGCTAGTACACCACCCCCTTCAGACCTGAACCCATATTCTAACGTCCTGTAACACATAATTCAAATCCTACAGTGACCGGTTGCCTGAGATGGATCTGAGTATGACGGGAAAGTTACCAGATGAAGAACATACATACTATATTATAGAACTAGCTTTATACGGACATTGGACTCCAGAATTAAAATTAAGTATATATACTTTACAGTAGTTAGATTAGACAAGCAAAGCATAGGGAAGCGAATAGCCAGCTATTCAAGAACTTATACAGTATTGTTATCAGTATATACATATACAAATTGTCCTCATTTAGTTTGTTCTTCTCAAAGGCTTGAAATTGTCCAAGTGTCCGCCACTTTTCTCCTTTACGTCCTGCATTGGTTGTGTCACGGAACTGTGGTAAACTGAGTTAGTTGATGTGGTTTTCCAGACGGCTAAGACAAGCTTACGATTGTTGTACTCTTCCCTCTTGTTTCGTATTGTGATGCCCAGAGCTTCAGCCTTCGAGCGTAGGCTATCTCTTGCGTTTAACCTGATTGAAGTCGGTCAGAGCTACTCATTGTGCAAAGCATGACCTGAAGACTGACATAGCCACTATGATTCCCGAATTCTTCGGTCAGCATGGTCCTAATTCAGAGAAAGCGAGGAACTCACGAAGCATGTTGAGGTGCACCTTGCTCTGTACAAAATGGAACGGAACCCTAAAACGTAGGTAAGATATGATTATTATAATAGAGGACGATGGCGGAACGAACCAAAAAGGCTTCCCAGGAGCGAACAAGAAAGTGAGCATGTGGCCCGTTTGCACCAGGACAACAAGGATACCACGATCTACGACAAGCGCAAGTATAGTCGCGACAATAGGCTTTGTTCTACGCAAAAGACATGGATGAACATTATGCGCATGATGGATCTTGCATGGAGGTCGTACTTATCGAATTTCATCTTTGATCCTAGATGCACGAACAAAGCAGCCGTCGCAGCGATGTCGCCAAGCGCGGTTGTACTTGTGTTGACAATGCTGAGAAGCTATCGGGAGGGAAGGTCAGAAAGGAGCCGTCGATCGAAGATCGAAGCAGTATCGGCTCACCCGAATTGTTGGCTGTAGTAGCGCTGATAGTCGTAACCCCTCTTCTGAGAGTTCGACGAATAGAACTATGAATTTATTAATATTAATCAATACCGCAAGCTAACTAGAATCAGGTTCGTACAGATCCCGGAGGCGAGAGCGATGACGGCAAGAATAACCTGATCTTCACCATAAGCAACAGTAACAGTTCGCAAGTAATACTGTAAGTCTCGGGCTTACGATCAATATGGGTGCAAACAAGATGCGCTCGGTTACTACAGAAAAGAATTAGCCAGATATCACAAACGTCAGTGCGTTTCTTCATCTCGCACTTACCGATGTATATTCGACTTGCGTAGAAGAACTGCGAGCTGTTCGACTTTTTGAGGGAAGTCTTTCAGGGAGGTATGAAAAAAACGTACGCAAGCGTTGCAACGATTGTCAGAACGTAATGTGCGGCAAGTGGCCTGAAAAATTTGGCTAAGTATAGTACAGTTCGCGGAAAGATCACTTGCGCACTTCGTCAAGAAAAGGAGGGCCAGAGGATCTCCGAAGTTTACAACCTAAGAGTATGTGTGACAATGAGCCGTAGTTCTCAGATCAGATTTCGGAACGTTTACCAAATATTCATACATTCCATGCGACACAATTACAGTCGAAATTATGTCGAGACACCTAGATAATTTGAACAAGGTTAGCCCCGTAACGCAGATACCTTATACACTCCATACATTAGAAACGCGACCTAGTTCTTGAGTCAGACAGATTAACATGCGTGGAAACGGTCACCTCACAAGAAATTTAAGAGAACGAGAATCCTGGGCGCCAGTCCCAACGAAATAATTATAACACTGAATAACAGATATGCCGAAGAGTCTGTAAGACAAAACATTGAATACAGGGAACATTGAGATAGAAGATAGCTGTAAAAACGACTTACAAGATAGTTATGACAAAACCTTCACGTACGATTGACGATAAGGTGAAATCAGATAGGTTTTCTACACCAATGAAATAGCGACAATACTCACCCCAGTAGACAGGACCGAACAGCGCTGAGATATCGACAGAGACAGTCAACGCCATTGCGCAGAGAGTTGGGGGCACGGACCCTTTTTCAACCCACACGTTTATGAACATCTTAAGAGTTCAGTGGTACACTCCCCGTTGCCGCCGCAGATTTCATATTAAGGATACGCCGCGCATTATTGGACTTGAGCATAGCATGATAAGTGCTGTGCGCGGTGAATCGTCAAGTGTGTTTCCATCGACCAAGACTACCTAACTGAACTAGTTGCTTAGTCGGTGAGATCGGTAGCGAAATACGATAACTTGGGTCGCAACCATCAGGAGCGCTGGGGTCTCGAAGACGATGACTTGAAATCCACGTCAAAATTTCAGGCTTATAATAGAGCCACCGGATATTGATTGGCGGTACAAGAAGAGCTGAACGAGCTTCAACATGTAGTTTTCGATCAAAACGGTGCTGACAATGAGACAGGAGACGAGCTTCAGATGCACGTCGATTAACTTCCAGATTGGCTTTAAGAATATGTCACTGATTTTGAATTTGAATTGCGGCCGGCCGTGTACCGCTCGAGCAGATCAGTCAAGGTAGCAGAGAGATAGACTGCAGCGATCTCTTTCCACCGAGGCAACTTTGTTGAGATGTGTGACCTTTCGATATCAGATCTGTAACAAAAACTATGCAGTCAAGGTTGTATCACGGAACCATCCCGATGACCTGCATGTAGGTACGGATAACAGCACGGATAATTCTGAGAGTAACGGCAGAATAGGTGAGACTTTCGGGCTGACTGCTCGGCTCCCAAAGATGTTGACTGAGCAAGGCTGTTGATTTGGTCGATAGAGACATGTTCGGCTGTAGGCAATGCTCATCATACTGCATGCAGTAGAGTGAAAGACATTCTGTATAATGGTCATGAGTATCTCATCACTCGCGCCTTCACTGGTACTGGTTACTTACTGATGGAAAGTCATCGTGCAACCTGCCACAGGTTGTCTCTGTGTTTGTATCAAAAATGGAACGTCGAGGAATTTGAAAATCATTATGTTACTAGTAGAATGACAACAGTTCCTACCGGAAAGTCCACAACTTATCGAAAGTTTTCAGCTTAGAACGCCTGATCCTGTAGACATAAGATTGACACAAAAGTCGTTCAACGGTGGTGATAGTGAAAGGAGGAGAGATAGAGAGCGAAACGACTACAAACAATGTCAAAGCATGCTTATAAATCATCGGAGTTTAAAACGTAGTAGTAGTATTCGGCCGGAGAAAGATTTGGAAGCCCATCGAGAGGTCGCGAATTCTGTCGACTTCATCGTCTCCCTCCATCCCGCTCACCGTTGCCGTCGTCGTCGCCGTTGCCAGCATCGCTGTGGCCGTCGCTGTTGCTCACTCCTCCTCGTTGCTTGTTATCTAGACACTGCATTGTCCGTCTTCCTTCGGCCTTCGTAAGCAACTCTTTTTTTCCTGCGAAAACGCGTACGCAAGCGTCGTAGCTCATCATTTGTCGGACCATCTACCATCTAGCATCCTTTCGTCGTTCAGCTCATTTACCTGAAAAGTACAAAACATAATGACAACAAACTCAACTGCTGGTTCTGTGGCTCCTGTCGTTCACCAAAATGTCAACCCCTCTGAGGTCGGGTGGCAGTTTGTTCCACAGTACTACACGTTCGTGAATAAGCATCCCAATCGTCTTCACTGTTTCTATACAAAATCTTCAACCTTCATCCATGGTATGGAGGGCGAGGATGGGACACCTTGTTTTGGGCAGCAGGTGAGTTTGCTTCCGTCGTCAGCGTTTAGGAGACCTCTCTTTCGTCCACTTTCATTTTTTGCCATGTATCCTGGTGCGAATGGCCTAATTTTCCCATGCATCTACTCCTTCTTGCATTCATACGCAGGAATGTCTACTCAAAAGTAGACATCACCGGTGTTCATTAATTCCTGACAAACGATTTCGTCACCTTCTATGCCTCACTCATTTCATACGAGATATTTCTCTAATTGAGCTATTCTTTATGAAAAATAATCCTATCTCTTCCGTTCTCTGTTCCAGGAAGCGTATTGGCTTCTTCCTTTACTCAGAACAAAACTGATTTCGGGTTCTTTTCTTTTCTTATTCAGGAAATTCATAATAAAATTCTCTCCATCGATTTCGAAGACTGTAAGGTCTTCATCCACTCTGTAGATGCACAGGCTTCCGCGATGGGTGGTATTATCATCCAAGTTATTGGCGAGATGAGTAATCGCGGTCAGCCTTGGAAGAAGTTTGTCCAGACTTTCTTCCTTGCTGAGCAACCCAATGGTTACTTTGTCCTTAACGACATTTTCCGCTTTCTGAAGGAGGAGTCCATCGAGGATGAGGAAGTTGTCGGTGAGACTGGCGAAACCCAGAGCGCTCCAATTATCCAGGAGCCCGTTCAGCCTTCTGTGACCGAGGAGCAGCACATTCCGGAGCCGGTGCACCACGAACCTGCTATTACAGTTGCCCCGGTAAATATTCCGACCCCCGCCCCGGCACCTGTCGTCGAACACCGTGAGCCGACTCCAGCTCCTGTGCCGGAACCCGAGCCCGTCTCTGTCGCTGAGCCTGTTAAACAGCCAAATGGCGTGCATCATTCTCCGGAACCCGAGACGGTCGCTGAGCCTGTAGCTGAGACTCCTGCACCTAAGGAGGAAGCATCTGTTCTAGAGCCGGTAACAGAGTCACAGCCAGCACCAGCTTCACCTGTCCCCGCTCCCGTCTCCGCCGCTTCCCCTCCTCCCTCACAGATCTCACCACAAGCACCGGCCCAGCAGCCCAAACCCCAGCAACACAAGACTTGGGCAAATTTGGCTGCTTCAAACCTATCAAAATGGGGCTCCGCCGTTGCTCAGGACCGTACAGGTACAAGCGTTGAGGCTGCCGTCGCAACCCCGCCGGCGTCGGGCACTCAAACTCCTGTTCATGCACCACGTGCGACTACTCCTAATCGTCAACACTCACAGCAAGGACATCAACATGGTCAAGGAAAGAATCATCCCGCGTACATCGCTGCGATGCAGCTCAGCTCGCCTCAAGTATTCGTCAAAGTGAGTAATTAGCTTCTCGCTAATTCTAAATATAATATTTACTGTGCATGTCTATTTCACAGGGCTTTGTGGACCCTATCACCAAGGAGGCTTTGAGGGCGGAACTCAGTAAATTCGGCACGATAGCGGAACTTGATGCGCACAAAGAGAGAGGGTGCGCGTTTGTTGAATACTCCAGTGTTGAAGCTGCAAGACGTGCAATTATCGCCTCACTGAGCCATGCTCAGGGTGGCGAAGGCGGAGTGAAGGTTGACTGTGGGCCAGAACACGGTAAAATCCGGATTAGCGTAGAGCTTCGTAAGGAGCGCGGAGACCGTCCTCCACCTCGCCAACATGCTCACTCAAATTCTCGAGGGGGCCAGCCGAACCAGTCGGGCGGAGGCGCAAACAACGAGCGTGGTGGCTTCCGTGGACGCGGACGCGGGCGAGGTCAGCCACCTGCAGGAGGTGCGAAAGCGTAACGCATCTCGTTAACTGTGATTGAAGAAAATAATCGGAGCGCTGCGTTTTCTTGACTGATGTTGGTGTGGTGTGTTGCTGTTGAAGCTCTGTGTTTCGCGCTTTCTTTATATCCTTACTTTCGCCTCCTCCCTTCTCCGATGGTTTTCTTTTCTTATCCTTCAACGTTTCATACTTCTGTGTTTGCTTTGAGCCCGCTGTTGTCACCTTTCCCTCCTCCATCGTCATCCACATTCCGTGTTTGTCTTACCATCTCGCACGTCGCTATCTATTTGCAATCCATACGACTTACTGATCTCTATCACCTCTCATCCCCGAGCTCAGCTGGCTCTGTCCTATACATCCGCCATCGCATCCCTCCATCTTACCTACTAACTGATGTCCTTGCATTATGACAATATGACTCGCTCCACCTCAACCGCCCATCCTACTTCTACTACCTACTTCCTCCCATGTCCTACCCTATCTAATGCCTTCCCTTCAAAGCAAAACTTTGTCATATCGAGAACGTTCGCTTTTGAACTCTGAACCTCCCAAATTGATATGAATATGTGCGAACAAAAACTCAACAAAAACACTGACTGTTATGTTAAGTACTATGCTTTGAACGCCCTTACGTAAACAACGCAACGCTTAACTCTTATTCCCCGATTGGGGTCATACTTTTCAGAGCGCTGCGGCATCTGCGTGAATATTTAGCTGAGGTGAAGAGTATGCGGTTGACTGTTTTTATTCATGTGGACAGATAAGCGAGAGATATCTGGGAATGTTTGTGTGTGTTAGCTACACATGCGGCCTGGTTTAATGTATTACTGCCAAATTCCAATGTGAAATAAAATCCCAGATAACTTTAGGTAAAGAATTTAAGTCCATCGCTCTGCTTCCAGACCTAGCTCTCGAGTAGCTTGTACGAACATCAGAGAGCTATCAGATTTCGATAGATACTCTGTAATTGAGAAGTGAGAAAGGGGTGGGAAGGATAAAGAAAATAGACAGATTCTGCAAAATCCGAACGATAACTAAGAAATATAACCTCGCAAAGTGAACCACAAACAGCCCATTCACTGTTGCCGCTGATTGAGTGATAAGCATATGTATGTATCTCAGGAGGGGTATAGAGTAATAGTACTTACCTCGCTAGTTTGGTCCATGTAAATTAAAAGCAGTATCTTAGCAACTTCTATAGGGATGCTGAATTTAATGCCTGATGGCATGAGGACTGTGCCAGACGAATCGGAACCATGACGCTGTTCTAAAGAGCAAGTGGTAGGTGTTTACGCAAGATATGATTTTGAAAGAACAGTTACCATGCGTAGTCCCAAGATTATTCTGGGCGTGATGTTGATGAGAATAGTTGCTCTGCGTATATCCATTCTGAGAGACTTGCAGGCGCCCATTGGAGTGACCACGTTGTTCATTGATGGCGTGCGTGTTCATTGAATACGGAGAGGAGCAAGGTGTTGAGTAGTCAGGGGACACTATATGTACATCACGGGGAAGTACGTATGAATGTTCAACATTGGCAATGTCGCTGAAGTCGCGATTCGGGTTCTCGATTACTGTACTGCTGAAAAAAGAGGTCAACACAAACCGCCATCAGCGTTAAGCAGATCTACTCACTTAGCACTTAGGAAGGTCGGAAACACAGCCTCTGGTTCCGTCCGTCTTTCTGCACTCTGGGATGGTATCTGCTCGGAAAGCTGTAGAGGAGGACCTGCAGAGTTCATTCTAACCGCAGAATCGAATACGTGGAGGTACGAGTCGATAGGTGACATAGTGTTCGATTGCATTGTTCCTCACAGTAGCAGAGTAGATAACAAAGGTAGCAGACGGGGGGGAGCTTTCAGCTAAAGAGCGCTGTTCAGCCTACCTCTTTATATATATCTTGACAGAATGATAAGATCCGAGGGTGGAAGAGAGCGATGACGGACTTCCGTAGCAGATGGCCTTGATTAACAAGCGGTAATGGGGTGACGGACGCGTCTAAAGCAATTAGCACAATTTGATCCGCGACTGTAATCGCCTCCCGACTGGCTGACGTTGGGGGATTGCTGTCCTTTTCAAGAAAAAGAAGTGGAGATAGCAGTTGATCCGCGAACACGACTCGTTGCCCGAAGTTTCATGTCGCCCGTTCAAGAGATGTTCGATATTCTCGGACCTAAAAAAACGGAGTGGAACACTATACAGGCTGGCGCGTGCAGTCCGTCCCTGACTCGGAATCGCTGGCGCTCTCGTCCGTAAACTGATATCTTTCCAAAGACGAAACTTGTCCCTCTCTCATTTGTAGCCAGATGACATATGAGGGGAAACAGTCAAACTACACAGGTCAAGCCAGAGGAGACTTTCAGCCTTAGCCTGAGTGTATCATCTGAACGTCAGCGTTGTGGGAAGTACTAGGTTTGAAAGCGCCCTTCGGCTACTTACATGTTGCGCGATGAGACATTTTTGTCGAAGGCCGATGTCAGGGCCAAATACGAGCGCTTTAATAGCTCGCTTTTGGAGGCTCCCGGAGAAGAGAATTCGATAGCCTTGGCTAAAAGAGATTGATTTAGGAGCGACTGGGAATAGCGATCAACTCGGATTCCTTTTGGCTTGACTTTCCTTGAAGTAACACAGCGCCTGTCGTATCTAATCTACTCACCTTGCCCGTACCACAGCTAGATCTCAGGTGAAAGAGTACGTGCTCATATAAAGCTTCAAAGGGGATACCATAAGACGCCCTTCAAGTTCATGCACGAAAATCACCGACGCGCTGGTGGAGGTGATGGACATTGGAGTGAAGTCGGAAACATCAACACTATCTCAGATTGTCACACCTACTTTGTCACACTAAACTTGAACAGAGGCTGCCGCATCCCGTGCAGTCTCGTACCCAAACCCTCCCACTGTGACGGTTCGGAAGAGGCCGAGGCCTCAAATTCAAGTTGCCCCTCAACTTTGAGGCCTCGGCCTCTTCCGAACCGTCACGGTGGGAGGGTTTGGGTACGAGACTGCCTCCCGTGAGCGTTTAAGGTACAGTACGTAGAGTACTCAACACAAGGCACATACTATTAGCACTTAGCACCTAAGCAAATATAAAACTATAAATTGAAGGTGTTAGAAAGGCACACCGAGTCAGGAAAGCCAAAATACATGGTGGATCAATTTGAGAAGCCACTAGTATGTATCTGGTACTCGCACCCACTTACGCAGCTTGAACTAAGTTACGAAACGCACCAGCGAATGTTGCGAGAATGATAGTCGACCATTCAACGAGGGCCCGGTGCTGTGGAGTAGAGCAAGATGAGCATAAGCCAATCGCGCGTCGAGATGTTTGATAGATGGAAAGGAGCCGGTACAAAAGAGGGACGTAAGGTACTCTCTTGTTCATTCCTTGACGAATAGGACTGCAGTAAAAAAAATAGACGTGGAATTCAAGAGCGAACCATCAACAACAGATTCCATTCCGAACAATAATTCTTTATTTCACCAAGCGATCGGGTCTGAAACTTCCGTAAGTAGATAGACCACATAAACTGCATAGATATTTATGTAAGATAAGACGTTATACATAACCAACGGAGAGAGTGCGGCGTCCGACTGTGACTCGAATCCCGTCCGCCACTCGTAGAGCATTAAAACTTCACATAGGCCCGAGGACGTCTAATTTGCGGTGCTGCCTGCGCTGTGTAGGTGCGGCTGAAAGACAATAAACAGCATCTTCGCAACATCCACAGGGATGTTAAATCTGAACCCTGCAGACATCGTAACGAAGGCTGTTAACTCCGAGCAGAGGTGACCATAAGATTGATCTGAACAAAAGATGTCAGTATATGTAGTCTATGTAGGACTTGCTTTTCAGAGAAACTCACCAGATGTCAAAATATAGTCATCCTGGGCGGGGTGTTTACGAGCAGATTTGCCTTCTGTGTACACATTCGGGGTGAATTGGACCTGTCTGCTATGCACCCGTTGCTCCTGAACAGTAGACCGATTGCCCATCGTGGCCGGAAATGGGGACTGGTTCTTGGAGAAACTTGAAGAAGCACCTCCGGGGAATGTGTCTGCATCGTTGAGTGGAGTGTTGTACAAGTTGTAAGGCGCGGCGTTCTCAAATTCACTGCGAAAGGAAGTGATATGTGAGGACGGCGCAAGATAAGATGAATGAAAACTAACTTTACAATCCCAAAGGCCTGACAATTAGTTGGCTCGATGACACCGAAGCTGGGCCCAATAGAGCTCTGTCCCGATTGTAGCTGGGATGCCTCTGCCGCCGAGTTCATTTTGATTGAAAACTGCGAGCCGAAGGACTCCATCGGTGCAACTGCAGCAGTTTGCATTGTACCCTAGTGGCTAAGTCAGTAGAGAGTAGTACCCGGTGGTGACAGACAAGAAGTTGATCTCACAGCGCAGATTATGTGTCCTAGAGCGTCTTAATTAAAGTTAGGGGGCATGAGGAGATTCATAAGGAGGTAAACTAACGTGTCTACTTTCTTCTATGATCCGCAGGCTATATTGATCGAACGGGCATTGCCGTTCGGTGGTAATAACCAGTATGATATGATACAATCATCTGTAGAAACTAACGTTAGTCACTTAGCAGCTCTCCCGATAGGACACTTCTCCGCGGTCTCTAGACCCGAGATACAAAGCTCCAATTGACGTCTATTTCCACTTCCCATATATCCCCTCTTTTGGACTCAATCTTGACAAAAGTAGGAAACTGGGCGTCTCTGTTATTTGATCCCATTTATCAAACCACTGCGCGGACTTAACTTTTCTTATACCGTCACTCTGGCATATGTATCGTAACTAAAAAGTGTTTTAAGCGTGAGTACAATTTGAATGATGTGGTAACACAAGGAAAATGAGCCCTCAACATTCTCGAGCTCTCGGACCTGACCGACCTAACTAACCCCCCCCCCCCTCATCATGATATGAAATTTTCTCCGCAGTCTTCTTAACTGTATTAGTTTTGGAGAGAGTAGGCAAGTCAAGGGGTCCGAGGGAATTAAAAGATGGATCTGGCAAGTTCCTCAAAGAGTTCAAAGGCGGTGATAAGTTACTGCAACATAAATTGTAAGGTATACCAAGATACAGTATGTGGATAGGAGAGTAGAACCTACCAATCTGCGTTTATCAACCTTTAAAGTTCGCACCATCACTCCCTGTCCTATTCCTTTCACCCGACCTTCCTTCCACCTTCGTACTGAATGATAAAGACGCTGCTGCCCAACGATAGCATTGCATTCCTCCGGTTTGCGCAGCTGCACACGGCTTGTTGTCCACGATCCTCCATCGGTTTTTTGTATCTCGAACTATCAGTGAGGACTGCGTCCCTAAGCTATAGTGATATTGAGCCGCGTCTGCGTATACTGAGATACGCGTACACGAGTAGAAGGTGTGCGCGACAAAGACAGAGATGTAACCGAGTTGATAGATAGTACATCTTTAGATGCCACGGGAGCGTGATGCTGAGTCACCACTCCATTCGTATACCTATGCCTCCAGTTGTCTTTGCTTTGACCTTGTCCTCGCAAGTTACATCAGGCATCATCAGCTTGAGGGTGATGAACGAGGGAACGACTCGGAGTGCTGTTCGGACTCCGGAGGACGACCTTTGTACCCGGGTTCGTTTCTTGGACCCATCTCTTTTATATCCATTTCCGAGCTTGTGGTTTAGGTCCTTTAGGATGAGCTAGATTGAAGATGACACGCAGTTACGACAGAGTATGCATAGTGCAAAGAAACATGTTTAAACACAGGAGCAAAAGCGGTACAACTTGAACTTGAAGAGCGCGGGAACTTAAACCCGAAGAACACGCGGATCTTATCACAAACATGTTGAACGCCGCCACGGCGCAAGCCTGAGCCCGCCGATGCGCTCCCGTATTCTCTCATTAATAGCTCTGAGGCTGCCCGTATGATAATGTTGTGGAATTCAAGTAACATAAACCAATCAGAATTCAAAAAAAAAAAAAACGGAGTTTGAAAACAGAAAGAACAACTCGAAAGCAAGAGATAAAGAAAGAAGAGTCAAGACCCCCACCCAAATTGTGACTACTAGTACATTCCCAATTCATTAGTGTCGGTACATATTCGACAAAATAATTGCGACATCTATAGGGATGTTGAAAGCTGGCAGCCCAGTAACAACAACGGACGCTGATACCCCTAAGCCATGGTGATGCTCTATATGCGATTCCAAATTAATCAAGTAGTGTATGCAAAATCGATACTTAAATATATGCACTCACCCTGTGACAAGTTCGGAACAGATGGCCCAGCAAACGTCCCTAAGAAAATGAATCAAATGGATTCATGACCGCAGTACGATCACCAACACATACCTGATGGCAAGCTGGTGTCGTCTTGGACATGATAGCTATGCTGCTCATGGCCGCTTGGATTAGAGAGATTACTAGTAGGGCCTTGCTGTTTGTAGACTTCCGAAGTTGTCGGTACGGCGGAGGGATGAATCTGAACTGGGTTCGGGTAGTATGCTGTGTAAGCACTTTCAATCGTCGTATTCTCGGAGTGGGCGCCTGTATGATAAGGAGTGGACCCTAAAGTATAGATGGTGTCCTGTATCGCAGCACATGCAGGAGCATAGCAGGCGTAATAGTCACTGCAATAGAGAATGGTGAGTACAGACGATACTAGGAGATGCATTTGACATAGGTAGTAGGTACGCACTCAACACGCCCGACGGGTTGAGAGTCACTCGTCTTCGGCGCACCAGTTTGATCCGTATTCTGAGATGGAATAGGGTGACCGGTTTGGGACGAGGCAGCTTCCATACTGTGAGAAGACAGCGTACGAGTAAACGTTCGAGCGTCGATCGGGAGATGACCATATGTCTGTAGAGCACTCACTTCAAATTGAAGTTCGCTAAATCAAAGCCAGGATCCTCGACAACGCCAGCACCGGTCTGAACTGGAGCTTGCCCAGACTGCCACTGCGAAGGATCTTCCACAGACCTCATTTCGACCGGAAACTCAGATAAAAAAGCGCTGATTGGCAAGGAGTTTTTGGGTTGCATTGCGCAAGCGCAGGGTGTAAGATGCGAGAGGTAACGAAAAGACGAAAGTTTGCCAGTGCTTTATCTTGGTGGACATATCGAACGTCTGAGCTCCTCTTATAGCGAGCGAGGAAGAGAGTAATGATGGTAGAAGAGCATAGCTTCAGAGATCGTACATACTGTTGTTTCAATAACCCCAGGGGGGGAAGGTTCGACTCGGAACCAAAGACAGGAATTCCTGTCATGGTTCTAATTTTGTAGTAGGTACTAATTGTCGGTACAGGCTAGTAGTAACTAGTTCCTTTTGCTTGGTACTAATTACGGTTGTTTGACCGTACGCTGCATTGGGACTGACGCAGCTTCGAGGAGACGCATTTTCTTGCTGCATTGGGCACCGGTACAGCCTGATCTTCGAGGAGACGCATTTTCTTGCTGCATTGGGCACAAGGCGGAGATAAATGTGTTGCTGCATTGGAACGCGGAGTCGCAGGCGTCAAGCCATGGGACTGACGCAGCTTCGAGGGGACGTATTTTCTTGCTGCATTAAAGGCGGAGATAAATGTGTTGCTGCATTGGAATGCCTGAGCTTGATCTTGGGAAACTAGAAGGACCTCTGGCACCTTTAAGTTCCTTTTTCAAGAAATGTAAGTCTGTCCGTATTTCTTACAGCTGACTTTGACCCTTTCCAGACAGCCTCATCTGTCGTGTGCCTTACAGCTGAACTCTGGGAAGGAGGTTGTGTCTTTGTAGATGGGGAGGCCCTTTATTCGATATACCGATCCAAGCTTTGACCTTTCACTTTTACGATTATCAAAGTCCACTTCCATGATATTCCATGAATCCGAAAAGTGATCTACAATTGTTCGACTCTCGTTCTCTGATCTTCACAAGGGGGAATATTCGACAAAATGCATTCGGTACTAATGCAAACAACTTGAAGAAAGTGTTATCAAATGCGGTCCAATGTCCGTATAATACAAGGAATGCTATCCGTGAAGCAAGTCTTGATTGAATGCTTAGAATGCCAGTTGAAAATATTTTATTCATCAGCGACCACTTACTGTGCCTACCGCCAACCTAACATGAGGATGCACTGCGACTTCCGCCGCGAGCCTCATACGGGTCCTCATCATTCTTCGAACCTTGGTCTCCACCCTCGGACCAGGTGAGTTTCCCGCGCATCACCAAACCGCACCGACTCCACGCGTTCCTCCTGCGTGCTCTGTGGTTCATGCTCTTCGGCGTCCATCTCTTCATATGGTCATTGGCGTGATGGACCGCTTATGTGTGTACTCCAATTCTCCAGCGTGTTGCTTTCAAGTCTTTTTGAACGCCGAGAGGGGGAAGACGAGGCGGGCGGGCGTGCGAAATACCGCGCTACCCGTGAAATGGGCGATGATGCAGGGATGGCGCGGCACGTCGTCAAGTATCATAAGCGCGTCACAATCATGTTCTTGACGGAGGCGCACAGAGGCCTGCGGAGGGTGCGCGAAGGGCAACGATGGCGGAGCTGTTGTAGTTGTGAGTGTTAAACTTTTAAGAGGAGGATTGTCACGTCTAACTTCGCGTTCTGCCCTGCAACTTCAATGACGGCCGCGTCCCATGCAGCCAATTCCTCATACTTTCCTGACCTTTCTTCCGCTGCTCATCCGAGCTTTCCCAACATCAACAACTACACCACTACGACGACGCATCGTTCGCGTTCGCCTAGACCACCTCGGCCACCCCACTTGCGGACCTCTTTCGGCTTAGGTGATCTGCTACATAGCTATTGCACGCAAGGAGGATAATAAATTTGTCAATGAGCTAGAATTCGGAAAGCTCGCTGCTTGACCTTCAACTGTGGAGGAGCGCCTGCGGAAGGCGTATAACATGGTTAGTAATCTGAGTGCTTTTGGCCGGCAGTATTCCCACGAAGACGGACTCTCATTATGAGTGATTGCTTCTGCACTGCGGCGACGGCTTGGCTAATAGTGTACGTTCTTCAGTTTCTGTCTTTGACGATTCAGGTTATATCTCGGATATGTTGTAAATAAATAGAGGTTAATTAAGGATGATTCTTTCTTATGACAGAGCAAGGGACAGGACAAACAGAGCAAGGACACAGGTAAAGTACAGACAAGTGTAGTATAATTAAAAGAAGAAAGAAAAGCAACTTTCGCATCACTGGCGCTGGTATACAGAGAGTAACACATTTGCAACATCTATAGGGATGCTGAACGCCGGCGCTCCGGGGATGACGACCAAAGCTGCTGGACCCAAGGCGCGGTGCTGCTCTGATTGTACGGTCAGCAAAACATCATATAGTCTAATCGTGCACGTACCGAATGGCAAGACGGCGATAGCTTGGGCGAAATTATGGCCGTTCGGTGCAATCAATCCATCAGTCCCATGACCGCGATAATTCTCTGAAATAAAGAATAAGAAACCCATGCAAGATGATCAATTAATAGAGACGTACCTGACGTTAAGGTGGTAGACTGGGTAGGATTATTCTGCGTATAGCCGACGCCGTTCGAAGTCGATGGCCATGGCTGGTTGTATATATTCAAATTAATCGCATCGAAGGGTTGAAACTGGCTCTGGAATACTGTATCGGTCTGGTTGACCACCACTGGCACACTATCAGGGTATACATGTGCATGTTGACTAGTTGGATTGCCATTCTCAAAACTGAAGAAATCGTCTTAATATGTTACGCTACACAAGAAAGGATGATGATACAGTATATTACGTACCCGAAATGCCCATGAAGGTTCGACACCTCCGCAGCGCCCATGGTAGCCGGAGTAATTTCAGCATCATAGTTGTCTTTCTGAACTGGTAGAGTAGGACTGATTCGTGACGAGGCTCCGAATGCACTGAAAGGACAGAGTGAATCATTGGTAGCAAGAGTGATAACCTGAGAGTTATTGATATAGAATGTACTCACTCGATACTCGCGAATGTCAGATAACCAGAAGGACCCGTGTTGTCGCCACCGGTCGGGATAGATTCCACATTTTGCTGAACTGGAGATTCCGCCGCAGTGTTCAGATCAACCGAAAACTGATGGAAAAGGAACTCTGGTTGTGGGACAGTATTGGGCGATGGCATAGTTCACAAAGCAGGACCTCACAACAGTGTTCTGAGGTGTATAGTACGAGCACCGAATTTTGATGAGGGCATTTTGAGTCCAAGCTATGGCCTTATGTAGATCTGAGAAATGCGAGTCGAAGGTTTTAACGCGGACAGATCAAGACGCTACTAGCTCCGGGAGGCGAGCGGCGTGGCCCTGGGCAGATCAAGACGCTCCATCAGGCTCGCGACACGGAGCGCGTGTCGCGAGCTAAGTCTCCGTGTCGCGATGGAGCGTCTTCAAGTTGATCTGTCCGCCAGATTTGCTTCGGCTTCGACGACCGCCCAACTTCAAGTTGACCAATTGCCTAACTTGGAAACTTCCCAAGTTGGGCGATCCAACTCGCCTTCCGACTTACAACTTGCCAACGTGGGCGATCGGAGGCAATTGTCGAACAATAAATAAGTCAATCAGGGCATTGACGAAATTTTTATGTTCCAACCAATCTCGGACTCACGCCCTCATTTGGTTGGCATTGCCGCAAGAAGACAAAATTAGGCGAGTAAACACGACACGGAAGTAGATTCCACTGATATTTCATTCAAGACAAGCCTCGTTGTCTCTGAATGTATCCCATAGTTTTATTAGGTAGAAGATTGTAGCAAAGCTTCAACCTGCGGACACTGCTGAGACAACCTTTTGGGAAAGGGCTGCAGAGGAGATCGGATCCGAGATAACTGATAGACTGCGTTGCTTGTTTGTATTGGGTGTCTAGGAGTTTCAAGTATAAGTTGGCTCCAGACAAACTCGATGGCGTATTGAGAGAAAAGTAGCAAGTAGATAGAAAAGAAAGTGATGAAATCAGAAATTGCATCATTAGTGGCTATACATCTTTGCTAGCTTGTATGCGACGTCCGTGGGGATGTTGAATGCCGGTCCCTCCCAAATAACAACCAGAGCTGATGGACTGCCGTTTCGGAGGTGCTCTGAATATCATGTTGGTATACTATAATGCAATTCCGACGCTTAGATAGAGACACATACCCGATCGCAAGCTGGGCTCAGGTTGGGAGCAATTATGGCCGTCCGGGGTGAATGACCCGGCATACGATCCAACATTTGTTCGAGCATTATAATGCTCTGAGATGAAACATTAGAAAAACACTTCCATGTTTCTAGCATGGGTGAGAACGCAAACCTGATGCGATGCCGATGTTAGCCTGAGTGAGATTATACTGCGCATTGTCGTCAGAGGATCCAATGAAGCCTCTGGGAGTCCCGGGTGGTCCCAAATGACCCGGATCCGGCAATCCTGCACTGAAGTTGCTGGCTGGCACAGTCAGATTATCGGAATTTGTGTGCGTAATATAGCTGGTAGCGTCCTGTATTGTTGTACCAGACCTAGCATACTCGATACCATTGATACCACCGACTCTGCAATAGTAAATGGTGAGCACGAATCCTTGGGTGCATTAGGTATGGAGGAACGTACTCAGCACAACCGTTCCCTTTGAAGTCACCCGTCTTAGTATCCCTGCATTGGTTCGTATAGAAGTTGACGTAGGCCGTGTCCTGAGACGGTGCAGAGTTCTTGATCTGGGATGATGCAGCATCCCCACTACGAAAAGGCGAAAAGACGGCAAAAACGTTTCAACGGTGAGATAATGAGATGACTATCTGTAGAGCACTCACTCGAAGTTCACAAAGGCTTGAAAGTCAAAACGAGGATTGTCCATGACGCCGGAACCAATTTGGTCAGGGCCGTGATCGGACTGCCAAGCGGGGCCTTCAGCACACTTTGGCATCTCAATCGGAAAATTGAATAAGAAAGAGTCAATAGGCATGGGTGGAGTAGATTGCATTGCTCGAGAGCAGAGTAATATCAGCGTATGTCAGAGATAGCTAACAAGAAAGTACTGTCACATGACCATAAACCAATCACTAACTCAAAACTTAGATGTAGCTTTTTTTCTGCTAGTAATTAGGCTATATAATTTTGGTTTTTGAAAGTATACCATACTTTCTTACTATCTACGAGCTTTCACAATTATCGGACAGATATTGCACTCGGAGGAAATATTTTAATCTGGAAAGTCCCTAAATGCGTCAATGCCCATGAACCAATCACCGTGGGACTTTATATTCAACCTGAAAAGCTTGCACATTTCATTACTTCTTGCTTATATTTCATAAAATGGAACATAGATAGACATTATGGTGCCCCCTTGGGATAAGACAGGAAGAAATTCGGCCTTCTTGGAATGATAAATAAGATAAATTTCACTAAGTCTCTTGGCTTTGGCCATTCAAGGTTATTTGTATTTGTTTGCCAATACTCAGATTTACAGATGTTTCGGAAGAATGAGCTACTGTAAACTCAATTCTCCACCAATCTGCATGAAATAAAGTGGAAAATGATCGTGTGCATACATGCTATATAATAGAGGCGGCTAAACTCTGGTAAATCAAATTAAAGTGTTTCCAGTCAATAATTGGCAAAGTCACTCACATTCTGTCACTCTTGTAGTTTATCACAGTTTACAGTCCTATATGTGCTCATAGAAATCGGATAAAATATTGTATGATTCTTCTATCATACTATTAATAAGACTATGTAAGTTTGATGGTCTACGCTTCAACAATGATTTCAGGACATTGGAAACAATTTAGGTAGTAGAATATATGCTATTTCTCTTCAAGTCTTGCATATATGCAGTTTAACTATTGTTAAGCTTTAATAAATATGGAGGATGTATCTTATATACAATTTCCACGTCTACTCTAAGCTCTCTGTGAAAATATGATGAAAATTGCTAATGAAACAGAAGAGATGTGAGGGAATGTTTTCAGACAGTCATCCCGGAAAGTGCCTAATTAGTCACTTTACTATGAAATCTGCATGTATTCAACAAATAGCTGCTGTTTACATCAACTCTAAGTACATATAAGTTGATATATTGGTACCCATTGTATACACACATGTCTATGCAAAAAATCATGCCTACCCGTAAAGAATTGAGTGCTGTAGAGCTTTGGTGATCGGTTCATGGGCGTGAGCGGATCATGGGCACGTGACAGTAGATGGGAATTGGAAGGACATGATTAACTGACTGGCCTTATAAGGCTGAGCGAGAAACTGTCAACTGGGCGCAAGGTTTGGCAAGTTCTATTTTGAGAATACTCAGTGGCTGTATCAGGCTCAGGCTGCACGTTTATTTTGTGACCGATGTGGCGATGTTGTACCGATGTATTGTGACGTTCCCCTTTGGTTACTAGGTCTCGCAGCTTCACCAAACCGCACTGACACCATGTCCTGTGATCTCTAGCGCACGGGCTCTCCGCCGGCGCCGTCCAACTCTTCAATATCATACTCGGCCCAATCCGCCGTTTCATGCGCTTCCTCCAGCAAAATAGCTCTCAGGGTTTTCTGCCGGCCGAGGAATGTAGGACAGGATTACGTGCGGACCCTGCGCGTTCGTGCAAAACGGGCTATGCCAGGTACAGCGCGTTGTTGGGTATCACAAGCGTATCAAAACCATGAAATTGACGGACGCGGGGAAGGTGCATGAAGGGCTACATAGTGTAGCTGTTCTAGCTATGAGTTCTACACTTTCGAAAGACAACGGAGGGTGAGATTTTCTTGAGGGAGTGCGATACGATTAATAATGCGTACTGTGTTCTCTCTTGCAGCTTTGATGACCTCTGCACCATCTTCCTTCCATCCGTTCATCGCCTCCCTGTTTTCCCTATCCTGCCCGCCTTTCTTCTGCATCCTAATCCTCTCATCTATTTGTCCTTCGCATCGTACACACCATCAAAAGACGACCTCGCGCTCCTCTTCGGCTGCGTTCATGAGCTTCTTTTGACCTTTGTTGAACCGCGAATCATCTTGCCCACCAGTAGTAACGACCTCACCCTTCAGTCACAGCGAGAAGACCTCAAGCCACGCCTGTGCGTTTGCCTGTAGAAGGTACGGGACGGAAGATAGATTTGACTACAACTCGCCATGTTTGCTGAATCATTATCTTCACCAAGCTCACAGCAAATGTCCATGTCTCAGTTGCAGCGGTGATACGGCTATAATAGATGGTAGGCACCTTGCGTCTGTAGACTTGTAACCAGCGCTTCATGGGGGGAGTAGATGAAGCTTCTCACAACCAACCAACCATCCGATAAATTCACGACTGGCTGTCGAGTCTATTGCACTTCAGGTCGTTGAACCGTTGAATTTAATTGCTTCCCTGTCTGTCGAGTCGCCGGGCGCGTCCCTCAAAGTTATCAAATCCTCTCACGCTCCTCAATCGGTACAAAAATAGGTTCGTCTGGACCAATGACGTTATTTGCGTTATTTACACATTTTACATTTGTAAGCCTATGCTCGAACTTCTAATAACCCTTAACTGTTAACTGTACAACTGAAATAGACTGACACCGGAAACATTGATAGCAAAGTGACAGAGCCATAATTAAAAAAAAATTAATCAAACCAGAGACTTATATTTCTTTACTTCTGGTACATGTTCAGCAACACATTTGCGACCTCAATAGGGATGCTGAACGCCGGCACCCCCGGAATGACCACGAAAGCTAATGATCCACCACGGTTATGGTCTGAAAATATTGTCGATATAATATAGGCATTGTTAAAAGTTCAGATAGATCACCTACCCGTGGGCAAGCTGGCGTTGGATTGGACGTAGTTATGACCGTTCGGTGCAGCAGGGTCTTGCTGATTGTAGACCCCCGAAGTCATTGGAAAAAAGGACTGAATGAGACCCGGGCTAGAGCGTGCTACGCCAATACTGTTAGTGGCCATATTTCCAGACTGCATGTTTGTATAAGTAGCTGGTCCTTCGTTCTGAAAAGTATAGATGGTGTCCTGTATCACAGCACTTGCAGGTGCATAGCGTATGGGAGTTTCACTGCGAAAGCGAACAGTGAGTACGGGTGATGTATGGAATTAGCCACAATTATGCACCCAAGTCGTCCGTAGGTTTGAAAGTCACTCGTCTCCAGTGCGATCTGAGCAGAGGTGGTGTGTCCGGTTTGATCTTTGCTATAATAAGACATCATAAACACGGCGATCGTGAGCTTGAGATGTCCATCTGCAGAACCAGTATACTCACTTGACGTTCGTAGAGACCTGGAAATCAAATCCAGAGTTCTCCACGATGACGGCACCGGTCTGGACGGGTGCTTGCCCACTGGCAGGCTGCCCATCTTCCGCAGACCTCACCTCAACCGGGAACTTGGATAAGAAAGCGTTGATAGGCAGAGGAGTGTTTGGTTGCATTGTGCGAACACAGAAAAGCTATGGTGTATGGTGCCAAAGGCTACGAAGACAAGAAAGTGGGTGTTATTCTGAAGAACATAGTAGAATGCATATCCTCCCTCTTATAGTGCATGTCAGGTCATAGCTGCACCGGGGCATCATTCCTGACGCGCGAAGATATGTATCTGTGATCGCGCAAAGATACATATGTCTCTGAGATAGCGCGAAGATGTCTCTGTGATCGTGCGAAGATATGTATTTGTGATTGCGCCGCATATAACCGCTCGAACCGCGAAAGATACATCTTTCCTGATGATGACGGCGACGCTTTCCGTATTCTCTATCCTACAGCCTGAGACGCGCGAAGATCTATTTATGGTTGCGCCACCGGGCCCGTGTGAGGCGACGCGCTTGTACCGCGAAAGACGGTTACTATCAGAATAAAGAGCACGCGCTCGTGCGAGTGGCAAGATAGCCTATCTTCGCGCGTCTGTGGGATAGAATATACGGGAAGAAGATAGAGAATACGCGCAAGCACTATAGGGAGTCACAAATCATTGTGTTCTCTCCCGCACACTTGCAATCGAACTTGAAGCCTTTCTCATTCTCCTCACCATCATCTACCTCCTCCGAGACCCTTTCTTCGGCAACTTGAATTAGAAAAGACTCTCACGACTCAGACTCTCGCAAACTTGAACGACTTGCACACCTCCGAGTCCTCAGCGGCATTTACAAGTTTTTCAAGCTGTTCTTTATTGAACTGTAAGCCATCACTTCGTCTTTAAACAAGAGCGGAGATGGCGTGCGCCTTGTGGTCCAAGTCAAAGCGTACGCTTGTGGGAGGCGCCAATCCCGGGGCCAGGAAGAGATGATTAAATCTAACTCGGAATCCTCCCTATGGAATACATATGAGACGAACATCATACATGCGAGACAATGCAAGAAAGAAAGAAAGAAAACTCATGTATGTTATCAGATGTGCTCACATGTGCATATAATACAATATTCCTTCGCCCTCGCATCAGGTGAGTCTCTCGCAGCTTCACCATAGCGCACCGACTCCGACGCCGCTCTTCCTGTGTGCTCTGTCGCTTGAGCTCTTCAACGTCTAACTCTTCGATATGGGCCTTGACAAATCTGCCGCTTCATGCGCCTCCTCTAATGGAATCGCCTTGAGGATCTTGACGGGCCGAGAAAGGCAAGACTGAGAAGGGCGTCTGCGCGTGGGTACGTGCAAATTGAACGACGACGGGGTGGTACAGCACGACATGTCCGTGTTTCTTGACAGATACACGCAAGGCTGGGGATGATGATAGGGCGCAGTCGATGGTAGTCGAGCTGTTCTTGTCGTGAGTCTTAGACTTCTGAGAATCTAGTGAGGCGGACAGCTTCTAGAGGGACGTTGTCACGACCAATATTGCGTTCTCCCCAGCAGTCGATGAGACATTTTCGTTGATGGTCGATGCTAAGGCCACATGCGAGCGCTTTACGAGCTCGGTTTCGGAGAGCGGGAGAGTCGGTAGCATTGGTTAAGAGGAATAATCCAGGAGCGACTGGAAATAGCGATCAATTTGGATTCTTTTTGGCTTAACTTTCAAACAATCTAACCTACCCACCCACCCGGCCCGTACGCAGATAAGTCTCAGGTGAAAGTGTACGAGCTTGTGTAAAGATTCATAGGAAATACCATAACACGCCCTCCAAACTCATGCACGAAAGCCATCGAAGTACTGGTGGAGGTGAAGGAATGAAGTCAAATCAAAAGACAGACGGACTAACTTGAACGTGACTGGTATTACTTATGTAAGCATGGGATCGCTTTCAAGTTGTCACCCAGAACGCTGCCGCCCTGATAGACTCGACAGCCAGTCGTGAATTTATCGGATGGTTGGTAGTGAGATAAATTAAGCGACTGGAAGGACTCAATCAGGAAGTAGCCGAGTCACCTGAATCCGTCCGTACAAGGAGCCATCTCCATATTAAGGCTCCATCTCCTTCTGAGGAAGGACCCTAAGACTCTGACCGAAAGTAGTGAGAGTGTGGCAATTCTCGTGCACGTGACCGCGAAAGTCACACGCGAGTTGAGTCGGGTATAGCGGCGACGCGCGCGTCCTCTCTCCTCTTTTCCTACCACAACATAGTATTTATGTAGTTTAAATTATGCAGTATTATGCACCGTTGATCCCTTGAGCCTTATAGTCCTTCATAGTCTCAGATAGTAAAGCCATAACATTAAATCTGCTTGTATTCGCTATCTGATTCTAATACAAGTTATTTCAAAAAAAAGAAGTCCCGGTCCTCGGAAAGCTTCCGGCCACTTAAGAACCCGACAAAAATCTGCGCTACTAAGCTTAATAATCAGGCATATTGTGACCTATGGGTCACAAAGAAGTGACTGTCCTAAGTCCTGATTGAGTCCGACCAGTCGCTTCATCTACTCAACCGTGAAGCGCTGGCTACGAGTCTACCGCCCTGAGGGCGATCCACTATCAACGACGGGCTAGACGATCCTCAAGGCTGCTCTTGCTTCGTGTGCTTCTAGCTGCATTCGCCGGTAGTATTCTCATTAAACAGACTTTCATATTGAGTGACTGCCTCTGTACTGCGCGACGATGGCTACGGTAAGTTATTCAGTTTTTGTTTTTGACGATTGGGATCTCGGACACGCTGCAATCGAGTAAAAGTAAAGCGATGATGCTTATTTTTCAAGACATAGCAATTTGCTAGTGATATGCAGAAAGGTATAGTTCAGACGAATCTGCAGTATAGTTGAAAGGAGAAAGAAAAGTAGTCACTGGCGCCGGCACATGGTGAGTAACAAATTTGCAACATCCAGAGGGATGCTGAATGCCGGCGCTCCGGGAATGACAACTAAAGCTGATTGACCCAAGACAGGTTGTTCTTCTAATCGTATGGTCAGCAAAGGATCATATAGACTCGCTGCACGTACCGAACGGGGAGATGGCAGCAGCTTGGGCGAAATGATGGCCGTTCGGAGCAACTGGCCCATCAATCCCATGACCTCGATGATTGTCTGATACACAGTATAAGAAGCCCATGCCAGATGGTCGATTGATGGAGACATACCTGATGGTAAGGTTATGAGCGGGGTAGGATTGTTCTGCATATAGCCGACGCCGGTCGAAGTCGAGGGCCATGGCTGGTGATAGATATTCAATTCAACCGCATCGAAGGGCTGAAACTGGCTTGGGAGTAATGTATCAGCCTGGTTGGCGACTACTGGCACGCTAACAGGGCGTGCATGCGCATGTTGGCTAGTCGGATTGCCATTCTCAAAGCTGAAGAGGTTACCTTGGTATGTTATGCTGCAGAAGAAAGGCTGATAAAACACGTACCGCACATGCCTATCAGGGTATGCAACACCAGTCGGAGCGTTTTCAGGGTCATTGGTGGGACTCGGAACTGTTGCAGTATAGTCGACGTAGGATGATGTCTCAAATGCGCTGAAAGGACAGAGTGAGTCATCGGAAACGATAGTGATAACCTGAGAGTTGTTGACGGAGAATGGCTCACTCGAAATTCGTGAATGTCTGATGACCAGAAGGATCCGTGCTGTCACCACCGGTCGGGATAGGTGCCAAATGTTGTCGGTCTGGAGATCCTGCAGTGTTCAGGTCAATCGGAAACTGATGGAAGAAGAACTCGGGTTGTGGGACGGTGTTGAGGAACGGCATAGTTCGTGAAGCAGGACAGTCTTGTAACAGAATCCAGAGATGTATAGTATGAGCACCGAAGTATGCTGAGTAGCATTTTGAGCTCCTGCTATGTAGTTATAGAAAATGAGAGTCAAAGGATCGAGGGCGGGTTCCCGTTTTGGTACCGTAGGCAAATTCTGTCAGGCTGACAAAGGTGCCGAGATCGTCGGAGCTGGCACTTAGTACCTCGGTTTCCCGCACTTCTTCTTTCTGTTTTGGCAATCGAACGCAGATGATCGAGCACGGGTCGATCGAACACGGGTAGGCTGTACTCATGCACTTCACCGGGAGTGCTAATATAATTAAATAATGTGTTATTGTTCTACAGCATTACCAAAAGTGCATCTGTACCAAAGTCGGACGATTGAACGTCATTCACCATCCTTTTAGCACTGTGCCTCCTTTCTTTCCTATGACATCCCCTCCCTCCCTCTTAATTTATGTCGATTTGAAGCACTCAAAAGCCTGCCTCATACTCTTGCAACAGTCATTTAAGCGTACACGATACTCGTTGGCCGCGTAGTTTGTAGTTATAATAATTGTTTAACTATTATCACTCTATCCCTTATAGATAATTGATACAGTGAACGAACTCCAGGGCACATTGAGAGAGAAGTAGCGAGTAAATAGAAAAACAAAAGTGACTAAATCAGAACATTAGTGTCCATACATCTTCGCTAGCTTGTATGCGACGTCCGTGGGCGTCCCTCCCAAATGACAACCAGAGCTGATGGACTGCCGTTTCGGAGGTGCTCTGGATATCATGTCAGTATACTATGATGCACCCAGATAGAAGCACATACCCGACTGCAAGCTGAGTCCAGGTTGGGTGCAATTATGGCTGTCCGGGGCGAATCCGGCAGACAATCCCGGGACAACATTCGCTTGAACATTATAATGCTCTAAGATAAAACATTAGAAAAACACTTCCATGTCTCTAGCATGTATGAGACCGCAAACCCGATGCACGGCCGTTGTTATCTTGAATGAGATTATGCTGCGCATTGTAGGTAGAGGATCCAATGAGGCCATGAGGATTGCCAGATGGTCCAAAATGTCCGGGATCCGGCAATCCTGAAATTGCTAACTGGTACAGTCATATTATCGTAATTCGTCGGCGTTACATAGCTGGTAGTGTCCTGTATTGCTGTACTAGACCTAGCATACTCAGTACCACCGAATCTATAATAGTAAATGGTGAGCACAAATCATCGGGTGCATCAGGCATAGAGGAACGTACTCAGCACGACCGTTGCCTTGAAAGTCACCCGTATTAGTATCCCTATATTGGTTTGGATGAAAGTTGACGTAGGTTGTGTCCTGAGACGTTGTAGAGCTCATGATCTGGGATGACGCAGCATTCCCACTACGAGAAGATAGCAAAAAAGTTCTAACGGTGAGATAATGAGATGACTATCTGTAGAGCACTCACTCGAACTTCGCAAAGGCTTGAAGGTCAAAACGAGGATTGTCCATCGGCGCCAAGAATTTCAGGGGCGTGATCGGACTGCCAATCCGAGCCTTCAGCAGACTTTGGCATCTCAATCGGAAAATCAAATAAGAAAGAGTCAATTGGCATGCCAGTGGGCGTGCTGGATTGCATTGCTGAAGCACAGAGCAGTATCGACGTATACCAGAGATAGTCAACAAGAAAGTAGATGCGAATTGGAAGGACATGCTTAACTGACTCGCCTTATAAGGCTGAGCGAGAAACCCGACTCCATCGGGCAATGTCCCGGGCCTCTCATTATGGCAGGAAGATAGAAATCACGACCAAACACCGTGAAGTATCCTCCTTCTTCACACCGTGACTTACTAAGTTAGTATGCGCAGCCTCTCTGCATCTGGCAGCTCCCTACGTTTGCTTGTCAAGAGATGCGACCGATGTGAAAAACCGATGTACTGCGACGTCTCCCTCAACGCTCTAACGGATTCGCACTGACTCCATGTGCTTTCCCTGTAATCTCTGGCGCTCGGACTCTTCGCCGTCCAAATCTTCAATATCGTACTCGGCCTAATTCACCGCTTCATGCGCTTCCTCCAACGAGATAGCTTTTAGGGTTCTGCCGGCCGAGGAATGCAGGACAGGAGGTTGTTTACGTGTGGACCCCGCGCGTTCGTGCAAAATCGGGCGACGCCAGGTAAAGTGCGTTGTTGGACTTCACAAAAAGCGTATCACAAACATGTATTTGTCGGATGCGCGCAGGTCTCGGGAAGGTGCATGAAGGGCTACGATATGTTAGAATATAGCTTACACATGTACGGTCACATGGTGTCATTATGTGGCAACGACCCAGTGCCACTATATTGCATGTGCAAAGTAGATACATAAGTACAAACTACACAGCATGATCTGTGCGCAATGTTGTACAGTATATAAAGTAGAGCATATAGGCTCATAAATGTTATCAAGTTATCAGTCCCCTCGAACTGTGTGTTCACCTGTGCTATTGTCGCTACCTTCAGATATCTTCGTGATTTCTAATAGGTTATGAGCCTTGGTGGTTCAAACTAAAGCGCTACTGGGACTACTCTGTTTATGCTTACACGGCATACTGCTTACAATCTACCACATATCTTTGCTATCGACCCCAACCTCTATCAGCATCGACTATACGACCATATTCATCTTCGTCGCACACAACGACGAGCTTACGTTCAGCGCAACAAGTACTCTTATTTTGGTTCTTACGTTCTCATCACTCGTAACGACAACCCACCGTTCAACGCGCCTACATTACCAATGGCCACCAACGTCGGCAAGAACTTTGACTCTGTCGACAAGCTTGCAAACGATGCCAGCAACTACCGTATCTGGATCGCTCGCATCAAGGGAGCTATCAAAGCTTCCAAAGGTCGCGCACTAATCACTCGGGCACCAAACGCGACACTCGATGCCGAGATGACACTCAACGACGAGATTGTCAATACTATATGCGGCAAGTTACCCAACTCCATCTACACCAAAGTCATGCATTTGGACAATACTCACGAACTTATTGCTGCACTC
Organism: Trichaptum abietinum; assembly: GCA_910574555.1. Lineage (NCBI taxonomy): Eukaryota > Fungi > Basidiomycota > Agaricomycetes > Hymenochaetales > Trichaptaceae > Trichaptum > Trichaptum abietinum. The sequence goes on along the minus strand of CAJTBE010000010.1, from coordinate 2,284,644 downwards.
GAGCGCGATTACAACGTTGTGACACACGCTGTCGAAGCCGTTACCGAGGCACAACTCTACACGCTCAAATGCACCAACGAGCGCGAGATCAACGGACACTTGGACAAGATGCTTGAAGTTCGGGACAAGATTGCCGAGTTCGGACGCGAAATTACCGACGAAACGTTTATCAACGCAATCTCCGCATCGATCCCCGAGGCTTATCGCGACATCATCTCAATCACCAAACAGAGCGTGGATCAGTCAAACCAGACGAACGGCGCGCAGATTCTGGCACTCCGCACCGCTCTCTCAGCCATGCCAGGCTTCCCACCAGCACACCTTCCAAACTTCACACCTCGTTTCCTTACGTCCACCGAAGTCATCAACGCGCTTCGCCAGAAAGCTGCTTCAAAAGCTGCTACCTCCGGCACGACGCGCAAGCACGATCGACACGAGAAGGATAAGGAGGAGCAGGCGAATTGGGTGAAGAAGGGGAAGAAGGACGAGAAGGGTAAAGGGAAGAAGGGCTGGGGAAAGGGCAAGCAGAACGATGACGGTAAGGGCAAATCCGACGACCGGAAATGCTACAACTGTCAGGGTTACGGCCACTACTCGAAGCAGTGCCCATCTCCGAAGCGAAAGCAGAAGAACAGCGCCAACGAGGCCAAGGGCGAGGGTAGTAAACCCACAGAGAAGGCCCAGACGGCTAAGATTGAGGAAGTTGCCGCAACGGCTATGCCAGCCGATGCATGGATGGCAATCACTCCTGAAACCGTATTCGCTATTGACGTCTTTGACACAGGCGCCACTATTCACGTCACTCCGGACCAGAACCGTCTCTATAACGTAAAGAAGACGGAGCCATTCGCTATTCGCACCGCAAATGGTAGCTACGTGCACACCACCATAAAGGGCGACATGGACATTAAGGTCCCACATGGCAACCGGTTCAACACCATTAAGATAAGTGACGTACGCTGCAACCCGAGCTTCACATCTACGCTGATCTCTCCCAACAAACTCGATGAGCAACGTTACGCTCTTCTATTCGAGGACGGGAAGCTCTTTATTCGCAATCCGGCGAAGAAGCTTATTGGGACAATCACCAAACGCAATGGTGTCTATGCGGCGAATTGGGCAAACATGGTCACGGCATACCAGACCGACGACACCAGCACATGGCCCAAGCTATCACTTTACGACTTACACGTTCGTCTTGGGCATGTCAACTACGCTTACATTAAGAAGCTGGCTAGTTCTGGTAAGCTCAAAGGATTACGTCTTGATCCTGACCATCAGGAGGAGAGGAGCTGCATCCCGTGCGCAGTATCGAAGATCCGCCGCACAGTCGTACCACCACAGCGGACCAGCCCTACGGCGCCAAAGTATGGCGATCATGTTCACATGGACATCTGGGGACCCGCCAAGGTACAGACTCCGTCACACGGACGCTACGCGCTTACTATCGTCGATGATGCGACACGATGGTGCCACATGTTTGTCATGCCGACAAAATCCGATGCATTAAATCAGTACGTCAAATTCCAGACTTGGTTACAGACTCAGTACGGCATCACTGTCAAGGTTCTTCAATCGGACAACGATGGTGCATTCCTGTCAAAGGAATTCGACGCGTACTTGGCGAAGAATGGCACGGATCGGCGACTTACGGTACACGACACACCTGCACACAACGGAGTTGCAGAACGGGTTCACGGAACGATTTTCCAGATTGTTCGTACTAATCTGTCTAGTGCTCGCTTGCCCACCAACCTCTGGGGCGAAGCTCTTACGTACGCACTTTACGTCTACAATCGAACCCCGCACTCCAGTCTTCAGTTTCGGTCACCCTTCGAGGCACGCTATGGCACAACACCGGATCTTAACTCGATCTATCCATTTGGCCAACCTTGTGTTGTACGTCTTGAATCAGCCGATAAGTTAACTGAACGTGGTGTACAGTGTCGGTGGCTTGCTCCGGACGAGCCATCTAATGGCTATCGCGTTTACTGGCCATCGCGCAAACTATCAGTTGAGCGCAACATTCGCATACTCTTCGGCGTTGAGGAGGAGAATAGTAATGAAGCGCCTCTGGACATCGATATTGGTCCAGAAAGCGAAGACAACGCCTCAGATCAGCTGCCGAAGCGTCAGATCAAAGCTCCAGAACGTCTTACGTACATGATCGAGGACACAGCCGAGGCGTGGCTAGCCTCAGGAGGAGACCCTCTAGGCGACCCAATCACTATCTTTGAGGTCAACAAGCGACCTGATGCGGACCAATGGTATGCGGCTATGGAAGTTGAAATTAACTCACTTCTTAAGCACAAGACATGGGAATACGTCACTCCCCCGCACGGCGCCAACCTCACGGGCTTGAAGTTTGTCTATCGGACGAAGCGTCGGACCGATGGCAGCATCGATAAGTACAAAGCGAGACTAGTCGTTCAGGGATTTACCCAGGTCGAAGGCATCGATTATTACGCCAGCGACACACGTGCTCCAGTCGCTCGACTCTCTACAATTCGCGCTATACTCGCATACGCTGCAGCACACGATTGGGAGATCCATCAAATTGATGTCAAGTCGGCATATCTGTACGGCGAACTCGACGCCAACGAAGAAATCTATGCACGTCCTCCAGTTGGCTATACTTTGCCAGGTATTAAGCCAGGACAGGTGATTCGTCTTATTAAAGCTCTTTACGGTCTTAAGCAGGCAGGTCGGCGATGGTACCAGGTTCTTTGCAAGATCCTAGATGGTGCCGGACTTAAACGCACCGATAAGGAAGAAGCACTCTTCTATCGGCATCACCCGGACGGCCATATCACAGTCACGGTATCATGGGTCGACGACTTGTTCCTTGCATCGAGCAAGCGAGGCAACTGCAACGAGCTAAAGAAGAAGATCGGTGAGAAAGTCGAATACACCGATGGCGGGGAAGTCAGCTGGGCACTCGGTATGGAGATCAAGCGGAACAAACCTACTCACGTTATCGCTATACGTCAGCTCCCATACATCGAGACGATCATTACTCGTTACGGCTTTGATGAAGCCATGCCAATCAAGATCCCTGCAAAAACATCCGTTCACCTCAGCACCGACCAGTCTCCTCAGACTCAGGAGGAGCGCGCCGAGATGGAAAACCGACCATTCCGCGCAGCTGTTGGAGCTCTACGCTACGCTGCCGACGTCTCGCGCCCCGACATCGCTTGGATTGTTGGGCAACTCGCTCGCTACATGTCCAATCCTGGACCAACGCACTGGACTGCACTGAAGTGTGTATTTCAGTACCTGAAGGCGACGAAGAATAAGTGGTTGATGCTAGGAGGGAATGGGAAGGATGAGTTGGAAGGATTTTCGGACTCTGACGGAATGTCCACGGAAGGACGACGGCCTATCTCCGGCTACATATTTCGGTTTGTCGATTCAGCTATTTCTTGGTCTTCTAAGCGACAAGAACTTGTCACGCTATCGACCGCTGAAGCCGAATACGTTGCATTAACGTACGCCGGGAAGGAGGCTATCTGGTTAAGTGAAGTACTTGGCCAGGCACTCAATTTAGATCTCAAGCCGATTACGCTTCATTGCGACAACATGTCTGCGGTCAACATCGCATCTGACGACGTCTACCATGCGCGCACGAAGCACATCGACATCTACTATCATTGGATCCGCGAGCAAGTGGCAAAAGGGACGATACATGTCAAGTACGTTGCCACTGACGACAACCTCGCTGACATCTTGACGAAGGCTCTGCCTGAGCCTAAGGTCAATCACTTCGTCGATGGTATCCGACTACGTGCTTGAGGAGGAGTGTTAGAATATAGCTTACACATGTACGGTCACATGGTGTCATTATGTGGCAACGACCCAGTGCCACTATATTGCATGTGCAAAGTAGATACATAAGTACAAACTACACAGCATGATCTGTGCGCAATGTTGTACAGTATATAAAGTAGAGCATATAGGCTCATAAATGTTATCAAGTTATCAGTCCCCTCGAACTGTGTGTTCACCTGTGCTATTGTCGCTACCTTCAGATATCTTCGTGATTTCTAATACGATAGTGTCGTGAGCTCTAGACCTTTCAAAAGACGGCGGAGGATGAGATTTTCTTGAGGGAGTACGTTACGATCAATATTGCGTACTGCGTTCTGCGTTCTCTCTTGCAGCTTTGATGACCTCCACCATTCTATGCACCATCTTCCTTCCATCCGTCCATTGGCTGCCCTGTTTTCCCGGTCCTTTCTGCCTTTATTCTACATCCTTTTCCTCTCCTCTATTTTTCCTTCGCACCGTGCACCGTGCACACCAACAGCGGACGTCCTCGCGCTCCTCTTCGGCTGCGCTCACGAGCTTCTTGTGACCTTTGTTGAACTGTTAATCGTCTTGCCCTCCAGTAGGTAATGACCTCAGTCTTCAGTCACAGCGGGAAGACCTCAAGCCACGCCTGTGCGTTTGCAAGGTACGGGACAGAAGATAGATTTGACTACGGCCTGCCATGTTTGCTGAATCCTATCTTCACCAAGCTCACAGTGAACGTCTATGTCTCAGTGGCCGCAACGGTAATAAGGCTATATCAAATGGTAGTCACTTTGCGCCGTCGTGGATCAAGTATTCGTTTGTCGAATCACCAGGCACGTCCCTCGCAACGTCATCAAATCCTCCCACGCTCCTCGATCTTGATCATGATGTAACTTAAAATCCGTACAAAAATAGGCTCATCAGGGTCAATGACGTTATTTGCATGATTTACATATTGTATTATCTTTGCAAAGAGATCCCTCAACTGTACAACTGAAATAGACTGACACCGGAAAACATTGATAACGTAGTATCAGAACCATAGCAAGAAAACCGATCGAACCAGAAACTAATATACCATCAAATCTGGTACATGTTCAGCAACATATTTGCGACCTCAATAGGGATGCTGAACGCCGGTACACCCGGAATGACCACGAAAGCTAATGATCCGCCGATACGGTGCTGCTCTGAACATATTATCAATATTACCCCATTGCTAAAATCTAGATAGATTACCTACCCGAGGGCACACTAGTGTTAGACTGGACATATCTATGGCCATTCGGTGCAGCAGGGTCTTGCTGATTGTAGGCCCCCGTATTCATTGGAAGGGAGGACTGAATCTGGCTCGGGTTAAAGCATGCTACGCCAATACTGTTGGTAGCCATGTTTCCGGAGTGTAAGCGTGTATAAGTAGAGGGCCCCTCGTTTTGAAAGGTATAGGTGGCGTCCGGTACTACCGCACTTGCAGGTGCATAGCCTGTGACATTTTCACTGCAGGTAGACAACAGTGAGTGTGGGTGATATATGGAATTAGCCATTAGTATATACGCACGTAATTCGTCCGTAGGCTTGAAAGTCACCCGTCTCCAGTGCGTTTTGGGGAGAGGTAGTGTGTCCGCTTTGATCTCTGCTGTGATGAAATAGTGTAAACACGGTGATTGCAAGCCTGAAATGTCCAGTGTACTTACTCGACGTTCGCAGAGGCTTGAAAGTCAAAAACAGAACTCTCCATACCGGTTTGGACTGGTGCTTGCCATGATGGATCTTCTGTAGACCTCACCTCAACCGAAAATTTAGATAAGAAAGCGTCGATTGGCTGGGGAGTATTAGGTTGCATTGTGCGAGCGCAGAGCAGTATCGGTATTGAGGCCACGAAGGCAAGAAAATGGGTGTTATTTTGAAGAGCATAGTAGAATGCGCTTTCCTCCTCTTATAGTGTATGTAGAGAGACGGACGAGCGCGCAATGAATTACTACTTCGGGCCCTTTCTTTCTTTCGAATAATCATTCATCGAGGCCCGGACGAGCGTGCAATGAATTACTACTTCGGGCCCTTTCTTTCATCCCAAAAGAGATCTGTCTGCAATTTGATGGTAGACAACTAGTCTGGTTCAAGTAAACTATGATCCCCTCTTCTTCAAACGCGAACGGAGACAGGGAAGCACACGGGGCCCACGTCAAGGCGTACACCTGTGGGACCCGTACTTGCAGGGACAATTCTATCTCTAACTCGGACTCACCACATTTGCTGCTCCATTACTGCACCATTACTATTTATCTCAACCAAAAATATGGATCTGCCTAACGCTCAAAGTGAAAAGAGGTCTTATTCATCTCCGCCAACCTCACATAAGGATGCACTGCGACTTCCTCTTCAACGCCTCATACGGGTCTTCATCATCCCGCGGTCCCTGTCCCTCCACCCTCGGATCAGGTGAGTCTCTCGCAGCTTCACCAAACCGCACCGACTCCGCGCGCTCTTCCTGCGTGCTCTGTCGCTCGAGCTCTTCGGCGTCTAACTCTTCGATATGGGCCTCGACGTGATCCGCCGCTTCATGCGCCTCCTCCAATGGAATCGCCTTCAGAATCTTCTGCAATCCGAGAGAGGCGAGACGGAGAAGAGCGTCGGCGTGCGGGATGCCGCGCGTGCGCGCAAATTGAGCGACGCCGGTGACGACGACGGGGTGGTGCAGCGCATCGTCGAGCAGCACGAGCGCGTCACGCCCGTGTTTCTTGACGGAGGCGCGCAGGGCTGGAGAGGATGCGAGGGCGCGAAGGTCGATGGTGTTCGAGCTGTTCTTCTCGTGAGTCTTAGACTTCTGAGAATCGAGTGAGGTAGAAAGTTTTTCGAGGGAGGTCGTCACGACTAATATTGCGTTTTCTCCCGCGGCTTTGATGACCTCCGCTGTTCTCTCCACCATCTTCCTCCCATCGCCTTCCCCGTCCTTTCCATCCTTTCCACCCTTGATCCCCATCCTAAACTTCTCATCCACTATCACCACCACGTCCCTCGCACCGCTCGCTACCGCCTTGCGCACCTCCTCCGCGGCGTCCACAAGTTTCTTGCGGCCTTTGTTGAACTGCGAGCCGACATGCGCACCAGGTATGACCGCCTCGCCCATGAGCCACAGCGGCGAGAGCCCGAGCCACGTCTGGGCGTACGCTGAGAAGAACCGCTTGTACGACGCCCGGTTCTGTGTGGAGAACGTGCGCGAGAGGAAGGATGACCCTGGTCTGTTTGAGGTGCTAGGCGCAGAGCCGGAGGGGCCGGGATGAGGAGCAGAGGTCTCATCGTCCTTCATATCTGTGTTAAAAGTGGTCTTCATCTTGCCTTTGCCCTCGCTCAACCCGCCAGGCATCGTGAAAGACTGCATCGCTGGATGCGTCGGCGGCGGTGACGGCGGTAAAGGCACGTTCTTCGGTGGTATGATCTTCGAGTCCGGAGTCGTCTCTTGGATTGATATTTCTGCCATTTCTCCTACTCTTGCGTTATTGCAAAGGTAAGGTGAAATGTCGACGTTTGGAACAGAGCGGGATGGCACAATGCAAGACACGAGTATACATTATATACACGTGAAGTAATGACGTCAATAAGGTGACGTCATTTAAACTCTTAAACATATGTCACAAATGTTAATTGATCGAATCCAATAATGATGACACACATTATATACATCAGATACGCATGAAGAGGTTTTAAATTACTTAAACAAATGACAATCATAAACTCAAATATCTGAATTCTTCGCCTCCGGTACGCATTGCTCAACACAATTGCAACATCCATGGGTATATTGAATACAATTATTCCGGATTCTCCAGGAATGTCGAAAAAGCTGATTGCCTATAGTTACAGAATTGCTCTGCAGTTCCTCCGCCTGACCTAATAAGAGTGTCTCAAGAAATTTGAGCCTACTTCGAGATTGCAAGGACTCGAACGTACCGCAATGTCAATGCAGCTGATTACAGTAGAATGGAGCCTCTAGCAGGAATCTCGCCCAACTAATTTTATCTTAGTGTAGAAAGAGATCGTAGGGCGCATTGCCTGACCACAACGTATATGAAAAGAACCTGCGTCATTCACCACTTGATCGTGAAATATTTATTTGATCCACAGCTATGTATCTGGTTTCAAGTTAAGTACTGTTATCTTTGATGCTCTCTATAGAGTGCGCGGTACCGCTATTACTATCTCCGCGACTTCGAACCCTCAAACGTTGGGAACTTCATCCCATACTTAATGTACAGTATTATGACATTCTGAGAACGATGACGGACTAGTGTACCAAAAGTTACTATTTTGACTTGTAGGGCGTTGCAATAGTTTAGTCCATGAGCTATTGTTAGAGCCCTGAGGAAGGTAATCGCTTCATCAGATAAAATACTAGGCTATTGAAAATAGAGGGGAGAATCGTCACAGTTGCTAAAATCCGGAGTGGATGAGGAGAGGGGGCCGATGGCAACGAAGATTGATTGATTCAGCTTGGCCTGGGCCTAAACTGCACTTTCCCAGCGTCAGGTGCTCTCTCGTGGCAGCCCTAAACAAACTAAAGAAAAGGGTGCGCATCAGCTTCTTCAAGTTGCTCTTGTACGTATGTTGTGACCTTCTTGCGACGTGAGCATTTGGCCTTTGAGTCGGTTTGGCAATGTCTTGTGCTAATAACGATCACCTCAGGTGATCTGACTTATCACCATCTTCATCTCCATCACCATGCTGCTTTGCGAACTACCGGCAGATATTTTTATCGCTTTATTCTGTCTCTGTGATCTAAAGGATCTCCTCAGGATCGAACAGGTAGATAAATTTCTATCTTTGAGATCATCCGGATATCGAAGCTGACTTTCGCGTAGACATGCCGTAGGCTGCGAGATCTTGCATCAACCCAGCAGATCTGGCTGTTCTACCTTCGCCGACTTGATCAGGCACATGCACCCAACTTACCTTATCACGTCGATGTACATAGCCTCAAAAGCGAGGAGCTTCGAACCATGGTCATCTGGGCCGTTCAGGCGCACGATAATGTGCGAAATGGTACTTTCGGCAAAAACGCACAATCCCGCGATATATACATCGAATTGAATGACCCACCTGCCGCTCATTTGGTACACCCAGGAGGGAAAGCCTTGGCCATCGCTCGCTCCGCCTCCGGCTATGACCCCAAAATCATGTTATTCCCAGGAGGAGATTATCTCTTAGTACAATGGACCCATGGCTTCGTTCAACTTGTTGATATTGGAGCGAGAAAGGCCATATGGACGTATCCTGACCTTCCGTCGGACCAGACGAATCTGAGACATTGGTCACACAACTGTTTGTGCTATGATGTTTCCTTTCAAGCCGATGGCTACGCCACTGTTGTCGTAGCTTACTGCGTGGTAGACCCAAAATATGGGTACATCGGCTTAAAAGAGTTGTGAGTACACAATAGTATTCCGCGCTGATAATAACTTTCTTATGCGTTATCCTTAGAATAATTGAGGTATTCCGCTTCACTCTAGCGAATCAAGAAGTAAGCAGATTGTTTTCAAGAACAGAAAATGCTTATTATCCTGGAAATCTATCTATTACGATAGAAGGGGATTTCTTATCGCTTCTCTCCCATGGAAGCAAATATCAACCTCAGGAGGCGGCGGGGTTCTCTCTACTCGTCATCATCGACTTCGTGAACGATCAGAACATACTCGCCAAGTTACCTCACTCGACTGACTACATAAACCCCCATGTGAGTGACTGCCAGATGTGTTTTCTGCTTTACTTCCTGATCTTTCGAGCCTCAAGACTAGTCGAAATATCAAGATCGTTCTGGGGCATCTTTTCCTCTCAGGTATCTGCACTTCGAGCCCACCGCTTCTGAAGGTTTTGGACGTCCGCCGTGTTCTTACCGTCGCTCGAGGCGGCCGGAGAATCTCTTTCACTGCCTCAGAAGCAATTCACGTCGACGAACTCGCTTTTAGGGACATACACTTTGAGTTGCCAATTGGACACAATAGCGACTGGATGGAGGTCGCACTTCCGTCCCTGTGCTCTTTCCACTGGAAGGTGGGGCGGGAGAGGTACAACCAGCTCACAGTGGAAATTCCTGCAAAAGAACTGCGATCTCAATGCCGTGGGTGGTTCATCAATCGCTATATCCTCACACCTGGGACATCATATGGTAAACCGCCAATGCTGAGTCTCGTTTCGAGCAGCAGAGTCTTTCCTTCCCCGTCCCCCTCCTATGCCGGGCAAAGGTTATCTCGCTTCATTCCATGCTCATTATCAGGGCGCTCTATCATGCTTTACTCGGCTCGGGAGGGTGACGAATACGAATTCGGGATCGAAGACTCATTTGTTCTTACGACGATAGACGAACGCAACACAGATGCCAATCACTCTCAGGGTCAGACACAATCATCGATTCGAACTGCACCCAACTTTCATTCTAGATGCGGATTGGATTACCTGAGCAGCGCAATCATCACATCTGAGGATACGCGACGGATCAAGATAGCCTATCCTGCATAATCTTGATGTCGGTTTGTACGACAATCAATATCCTCCTGAACCGTCCCCTCTGACTTCCGACGTTAGTTCATTGACAGGGAACTCGATTGATTGAGCCGACCGAGGTGTACCAGCCAGACGTGCTGATACGAAATCCCGCAGTTGGCTACATGTCTAAATAAACCTTAGTACTCAGAGTATACGATGATGATCTCCAGACGGGAAATGTATCAACCTGTACAAGACGGAGGAATTCCTTGAGCTCACAGATGCAAAAGAGAGCAATTAAGATGTCTGCCGGTAGTGCAGAGAGAAGTATGGTGGCACCAACGATGTTTGGGTATCTCGGTAAAGGTTTGTCACGGTAATAGGATGGTAAATTTGAAGTTTGAGTGTAGAGGGTCGATGGGCTGTGTTCTTGAAACGGCAATGCCAGAAGGGACTGTCCTGAAACTGCATAGAAAGCTGGACGATTTCAAGTAAACACGAACAATTCGTTGCTATTGCTTGGAAATGAGGATTGGACTCTATACATATCAACTGCCAGCTGAGGAAATCACTATTACAGAAACGAGGTCTATAAGGTAATTAACTTCTTTTGCCTCCACTTCAGAATGTAACCCCAGGACATGTTCATTCAAGGATGTGTTCCGTTCCTCAAAGCGCCTGCTGCGACCGAGCCTCCCGCTACTGGCCTACTCAACCTATTTTGACCTGAAAGGGGCCAGGCAAAAGTCTCAGGAATGACTATCGTAACTAAGATGAAATGACAGCAAAAGGCTCACCGGGAAGGACTACGAATTTTGCAGATGCGAAGCCGTCCAGGTTTGGCGTGCCTTTCATGGAGAGAGAATGTCAGCCAGAGTAACCCCAAAGATTAGCAAGTAAAATAGAAAGAAGGGGAACAAAGAGACAAGGGCTGAAGGGAAGATAACGGTACACTCACTCAGATTCCGCATTGCATAATAGGTCGCCGTCACATTCTTCGTCGAAACTTCCAATGTGTAGAATCCACGGTAGCTGCCCTCGCTCCACTGCAAGTCCGGATTGAGCTGAACCAACTTCTGGCTCAGCACGTCCGCGGGGCCGGGAGCAATCCCTGCACCGAAAGGTGAAGGAGAAGAGACCGCCGTCCCGCCAAACTCAACGCCGATCGCACCATGTCCAGTCGTAGAGTTGTATATTGTTGTGTCATTCGGGACTGCAGATACCACACGTTGCGTCATTTGATGTCTGTTATTAATGCTATTATTTTAAGGAAAGGAATGCACGTACTAGCGAGGTCGGAGACCCAGTTGGCGTGACTGTCTCCGGACAAGATGATCGAGTTATCGATGCTGTTGTTATACAGGAAGTCAAGCACACGCAGACGATTGGCTCTGTATCCATCCCAAGCATCAAGATCGACTATCAATGGTCGATCACTCAGCAAATTTCTATGAATTTAGTCCATTCGTTTACTTACATACACCCCCTTCATTGAGTTGGGTGAATACGATCTGTTGTCTACAAAGTAGTACATTAGAAATCCACCGATTGGTAGAATAGATGGTAAACTCACCCGATTACTCGCCAAGTCGCCTTCCGAGACTGCGATTCCTTGAGCGTACCGAGGAACCCTGGTTTATAACCATTTAGGACATCTTCAACTAAATTAGATAAAAATGTATACAATTTTCCTGCTCGAATCCCATGATCGATCTGTTTCTGTATGACGAAACCGTGTTCACGTAGTCTGTGTTGTAGTAAACATCCGTGAGATCGCGATCGTATTGCCCTGTGGTTTCGACGAGATTAATTTCTTAATCTAGCAATGAAACGCAAGATATTTATCAGCTTGGACGTACTCGTATCGAGCATCGTCAGATCCTACAACAAAAACCGCCCATAAGTCTTGAGTTAATCTCCAGTACCAACCAAGAGCGATGAGAAAGACATACCATAAGCTTCCCAATCTGAAAATTCCGCCAAATCCGCAACGTATCGTCGCTTACGACCTGACGAATGGGCATCCACTCGTGGTACGCACGCACGCCCGAGAGCTTGCGGTCCGTGAAGCACGTTCCGGACGGGTTGTACGCGCACCCAGCGGTAGTGTCGTTTGAGTCCGCTGAACCTGCCTTCCACGTGTTGTCTGCAATTTCGTGATCGTCCCTGAACGGAGGCGGAATGAGATTGAGATTGAGATTGAGAGGAATAAAGTAGAGAAAGGAAGGTATTAAGCACGGGACGTACCACACTGTGATCCAAGGATGGTTTTGATGGGCCTCGCGCAAGCCGGCGTCGGTGCGATACAGAGCGAGACGAGTCCGGTAATCAGTGATCGTTCCAAGCTCGCGGTCAGAGAGGATGCGGCCGATAGACGTCCTTTCATGGAGTGAGAGTTAGTAAGCTCGAACGAAATTATGGGGACGCTACACAAACCCGTTCCCGTCTAAAAAGTAAGAAGATAGCGCGATACTTTAGATCAAAGTCATGCAATGTGATGATAGCTTTCAGCAGACTTACACACGCCGTCAGCATACTCGTAGATCTGAGTAGGTAGGAGTTGTGATCAGTTCCGAATATGATCCCGTGTAGTGAGCTTAAACTTGAGCTCACGTAATCTCCCAAATGAACAAAGACATCTGCAGACGTATTGTGTGACGCGAATGCATATGCGTTGAAGAACCCGAACGGGTAGTTCGAGCACGAGAATACTGCAAAAGTGAGTGGCTTTCCACCGTTGACTTGGTTTGCAGGTGCTATGCAAGATAATATAGAACACATTATCAGGCGCGGGAGGGGGAGGAGTGTGAGTACGAAAGTAGTGTCATATGAGAGATTGTACACTTACTGTCAGGACTCGCGAGAGTCCTTGTTCTCCCGGTATTGCTAATGCTCTTAGGGTTCGAACAATCCGCAAAGCGATACCAGTAAATAGTGTCCGGCTTTAGATCTGTAGCTTCGATCTTGACTGTCCAGTCTACGTCGTAGCTGGTAAATGCTTCCCCGGAGCTAACCGGTTTCCCCTTGAGCTCTTGATTGGCGAAAATCGAAAAGGAGACGCAGATCGGGACGGATTGGTCGGGGGGTTGGGAGGAAGACGACGGCGCTGCACGGGTCCACAGAAGAACGGACGTGGAGAGAGGGTCGCCTGAAGCAATGCCGTGTGTGAAGTTGATACCACCAGTGTAAACGAAGGGGGACTAAGGTTTCGAGGTGAACACCAATTTGTCTTGCACGCGAATATCCACTTACATTGCTGAAGTCAGCTCCATACCACGTCGGATAGTGTTCGTCGGTGAATTTGTCGGCGTCTTCGACCGGAAGTTGGCGTTTAGCTAGACGCGCGTGGATAAATCGGGTGTCGTAACCGAGCTGCGTGATAATAGTAATCAAAGTGTGAGCCATTCGTTGTTGAAAAGCCAGTAGCGCACACTCACATGAGGCTTATCTATAAACGGGCTTCGGTATGCCAAGTTCTTATCAAGAGGGTTCGCAGAAACGGCGTGAATCGCGGCTAGAGCGACCAGAATATACACGGCCTTTAGCATGGTTGCACACTGACTAGTTCAAGTCAGAGAGAAAAAGCGTAGGCCAGGTCCTAGCCGCAATATGGTGAAGCATCTACTCCTTTTATAATCCAGAGGTTTCGGCAGCGCTGTCATCCTGAATATGTTCCTTCCTGTGTCTCCGTACCGTCTTCTCCGCGTCCACGACAGGGCCAGCGTTGATCTAGGATTACTATCCAGAATAAGCACCATCATAAGGAGTCCATACGACCGTCATATCTTCAAATACTGCAGTCAAAGACGCATGATGTCTCTAGCAAGCACGTTCGCTCTGTATGAGCAGATATTGGCTGTTGTGTACATCCGAAGCCCGAGGTTGCATTCAGTAGAATGTTTATGCCGGGAGAAGGGACCGAGACCGCGCTATACGAGCTCCAAAGCGGCCGAGAGAGAAGGAGAGCATGCGTTCAGGCGAAAGATAGACCAAGGATGTAGGACACGTGTCCCGAGGACTTACGACCGGCTAAAACTTTGGATATCTTGCACCATAGAGAAGAGAAACGTTTCTCGATGTTATCGTATGAGATGCGTTGTATATACGTCAGGCTAGTTGCAAGACATAGCAGTTAGTATGGTCGTATAAGTCAGAGAACTATCGTGCGAACTTGAAACGGCGTTCGGGTTGGGGTCTAAATTTAGAGCACATAGCAGTGAGGAATTTTGCAGGACTCTGCTAAAAACCAAGAACCTCCTCTGCCATGGCTATACTTCCAACAAGGAAATCATCCTTAAAGCGAAAACATTCGTCAAGTTCGAAACTTGCCTCTAGGAAGAAGCAGAGGAAAGATGTGAACTCATTCGATGACCTGCCTTGGCGTACAGTGTCCCGGCCAAATGAAACGGGCTTCGAAGGAGACGATGGTGTGCTAGAGCTGGAAGAGGTGGACGGCGTTGAAGTTGTATATGAAGAGACTGCGAATGGGCGCATTGCGAAGCTCAAGGTTGTTGAAGAAGAAGGAGAAGACGAGTCTCTGGGCAATGAAGGAGAGGATGAGGACGATGATGACGGCTCTTCTGAAGCAGAGGAATCTGGTGCCCCTGCTGCAGATAAATCAGAGGAAGAGCTGGAGGAACAATATGATTTCGATGGTGAGCTACTTAAACTCTTATGCAGTCGAAGCATAACTTACAATTTACAACTATGGCTCCAGCTAAGACTTTGCTACCAAACTGGTCTCCCTTTTCCCTTCATCCTCGCTTGCTCTCCGCTGTACACGAACAAAACTTTACCACACCTACGCCCATACAATCTGCAGCTATTCCGCCTGCATTAAATGGAAAGGACGTCATTGGCGTTGCTCAAACTGTGAGTCTATCTCGTTGCATGCAGTTTGCTTATCCTGTATAACGAAATATTCGTTATAACAGGGATCCGGAAAGACTCTAGCATATGGTCTTCCGATCTTACACTACCTTCTCTCTCATCAGCCTACGAGCAAGGCAGAGAAAAAACAAAAACGTCAAATTAAGGCGCTTATCCTTGCACCCACACGCGAGCTCGCATTGCAAGTTGCTTCGCATCTGAAAGCGTGCATCGACGATGCATCCAAGAAAGAAAGAGCATCAGATGCGAGTGCATCAAAGGCGAAGCCGAGCGGCCCTCCGAGAGTAAGCATAGCGACGATCGTTGGAGGTATGGCTGCGCAGAAACAACGCCGTCTCATCGACCGTGGAGTTGATATCGTCGTCGCCACGCCCGGACGGCTTTGGGATCTGTTGGAAGAGGTGCGTCCTCTCTGCACCTTTCTCGGGCATTTCAGTACCTGTGCGACATTACACTGACATAGACTATTTTCTTCTGAAGGACGATGAGTTCGGAGCCCAAATCAAAAGTCTGAAGTTTCTCGTCTTGGACGAAGCGGATCGGATGATCGAGACAGGTCATTTCGCGGAGCTGGATAACATCGTGAGGTTGACGAGTAGGGCGTTTCAGTGCGTTTGATCATACTCTTTACAAATTATTGAATCTGACATATTTCTGGTAAAAATATACATCTCCTGCCCCTTCACTTCCGCATTTCTTTACTCGCGTACTTATCTTTCTTGCAAATAGACAGGACGACACCGACCCCAACTTCGCTCAATTGTCTAGGGCGAAATTGCAAGATCAAGAAGAACAATCCGACTTGGCTGCGGAAAAGAATGGGGGCCAGATGCAAACCTTTGTCTTCTCTGCAACTCTTAGCCGGGACTTGCAACAGAATCTGAAACGGCGGAAACGCGTGAAGCAGAGTAACGGCAAACGTAAAGGAAGTGGGAAGCCGGAGACTACTTTAGGTGCGCGATTTTATCGCCTGTCTTGCGTCCCCGAAACATGATAGTAAATGACGGCTGTTCTCCTAAATTTTATCCCTTTCCTCGAAAACCTACCGTATGTTCAACAGACGAGTTACTCCTCAAACTCGACTTCCGCGACCCGGAACCGGAGGTCATCGATCTGAGCCCTGAAGGGGGCGTCGTCTCTACGCTCAAGGAGAGCCAAATCGAATGTCTGAGTGCGGACAAGGTAGGATTCGCTGTCCTCTATTCAACGGGTAGTAACGAGAACTGACTTCTTGACGCATGGCGTCACGTAGGATGTCTACTTGTACTACTTCCTTCTCCGATACCCTGGCCGCTCACTCGTGTTCCTCTCTTCCATTGACGGAATACGCAGACTACTGCCCCTGATGGAACATCTCCAGCTCAAAGCCTACCCTCTGCATTCACAACTACAGCAGAGACAGCGACTGAAAAATCTTGACCGGTGAGTCCAACATCTGTGAATATAAATAAAACTTTCCTAAACTCTCACACAAAAAAATCAGGTTCAAGTCCACTCCTAACGCCATCTTGCTGGCCACAGACATCGCGGCGCGCGGGCTGGACATCCCCGCCGTGGACCACGTCATCCACTACCAGATCCCGCGCACCGCAGACGTCTACATCCACCGCAACGGGCGCACGGCACGTGCCTCGCGCGAGGGTTTCAGTTTGCTCATGACAGGGCCGGACGAGCGGAGACTCGTGAGGGCGCTTCTGGGTAGTCTGGACAGAGGTACGCGCTTTTTTTTCTACTCGAAAATGTTCAATGATGTCATACGACTGGGATACTGATGTTATACCACTCAATCAGCGGGCGCGAACGACATCCCAGACATGCCGATCGAGCTGGACCTCCTAGACAAGCTGAAAGCCCGCGTCCAGCTCGCGAAGAAGATCGATTCGGCGCAGCATAAGGTCAAAAAAGAGAAGCACGAGAAGAACTGGCTGCGCGAGGCCGCCGAAGCGATGGAGATCGAGCTCGACTCCGATATGGAAGACAAGTTGCGTATACGTACTATTTCCAATCCTACCCCCTACCCCCCAAACTCTCACTTCACTTCACTTCACTTCACTTCACCTCACATCGCCCCCAACCCCTCCTCATCCCTAAAACCCTTAAAAACGTTTAACCAAACTAACTAACTCTCTTCAACTTATAATTTATCTGAAAATAAAAAATAAAAAGGATCTCAGACGACGACGACGCGCCCACGTCCAAATCGGCCACGAAACACTCACGGAGGAAAGAATCGCAGCACGTGCAGGCCATGAAAGCCGAGCTGCGGCACCTCCTCGCGCAGCCGCTCGTCGCGCGCGGCGTCATGAAGAAGTACATCACCTCTGGTGCGCGGAGCGTCGTGTCCGAGCTCCTCGAAAACGCCAACACCGGCACCGCCGTTGGCGCAGACGGGACGACGAGTGAGTTTTACCCACCCTACCCTTTCCCTACGGATCTATCCATCCATCCATCTCCTTCAACAAGGGAGCTTGTAAAACTGACCTACCTAAAAAATTCCTCCTCTCCGCGCGTAGGTCAAGGCATGCTGGGCTTCAAACGCAGCGACGCACGGAGCGACCTGCTCAGCGGGGGGGGACGCAAGTCCAAGGTCAAAAAGACGCAGAACGCGAAGAAGACCCCGAAGGCGAGCGAAACGGAAGAGGAATGGACTGGGTTCGGCTCTTCGTGAACTCTTCTTCGTCTATCATCATTCTTTTGTACTCATTGTCATAAGAGCACTCGAGAAAGTTTCGCAGGGCTTCTTCTCGTGAACGTCAAACATCATTAAGGGATCACCTATTGTTTAGCATTTGTTTCCACTAATCATACACAAAGCAACTAGTACAACACAATTCTGTCTACGTACACGTATCATAAACCATCCTATGCACAACAGAGAGAACAGACTGCACGAACATGATTATAAGACCGTCCGATAGACAAAAAAAAACCTCTCGATGAAGGCAACCCTCTGATAACAATGCTAACAATACACAGCGACGAGGACGACAACTATAAAGGCTCGATGATAGTTTATGTATTTGTTTTCTCCGCTCGTCTGATAATGTATACCCTGCACACACAAACACACCTACCCCCTAACCTCCTTTGGACCCTTCGTAACCTTCCACCCAAACAACTCTTTACAGAAGAATGGATGTCGTTCCAAGCCTGAAAACCACCTCGCGTATGCATGATGAGCTATGGTGCATCGCTTTTAGTCGAAGGGGCGCGCAAGATTATGAAGAATATTAGAAGCCGGAGTTGAGTGAGTAAAGCTGAGTAGCGTGTGCGAGGCGGGAGACAGGCGATGAGTAGTATGCGACGGAGGGTACAGGAGAGGTCGTCCATCGGAAGCGGCAAAGACCAAGCTCGGAAATTGACGATTCTGTTCTCAAACAAACAGCGATATTGAACGAGGCGAGAGGGACCGGACCGTAGACCCGACAGTCTATGAGTTAATAGAAATATAACGTTCGAGCTTCCGAACAATGCAAGCTCGTTTTGTTTTGGGGGGAGTCGGGGTGATAGGTTTGATTGAATCCCATTCGAAACGTACACCCACTGGTGCGTATAGTTGTGGTGTGCGGAGGATGGGATGATGATGATGATGAGAACAGAGAGGAAAATGGGGAATAGGAATGATCGGCGTGATGCAAAAGAGTGTGTACGGTGTTAAGATGATGATATTTGGCGAGGTGCTAAAGGGAGAAGCAGGAATGAATCCCAGCGACGCGTCGCGTGCCAATGCGAAGGATGCAAGAACACAACAAAGCATGTGTCTAACTTGTTGAGCTCCGCACAAGCGAGCCAGTCTGCGAACCGACGACCCGGCTAATCCACTCGCAAGCATCACAGGGATCCTGAATAAAATTCTAGAACATCATCGCCATCGTTTAGCAAAAGAATCACCAGCATATCACACGAGAAACCACTCACATTAACCACCCTTTCCGATTTCTTTCACATAGGCAGAGAGATGAATCGCGCAGGGATGACGAAGAGAATAAGAAAATAAGGGATAATAAGTAAGCTTTGGCGGACAAAATAGCATACACTTGGAACGTTGCAGCGAGTTCAATAAAATGTTGCGATATAAGGAAGGGGTGTGGGGTGATGATTCGGATTGGAAGAGTGGGGATGGGAGGGGGGTGGGTAAAGAAGTAAAAAATAAGAAGTAAGAACGTTATATGCTCCACTAATGCACAATTGCCTCTAGGTATATGAAGACACGAGAATAGTAAGAGAAGGAAAGGAAAGAAATAAACCGGTCCAGAGTTAAACGACACCTGCCGCCATTCCCCCTCACACAAAACCGTGCGAAGAAGAGTTGAAAGGCAAATCAGGAATGCTCAGATAGAATACACTGCAGAGCTGAGAGCGATAATTGAATTTGGGTTTTTGAGAAAGAATAGAAGGGGAAAAATTTGTAGGTCGTTATACGAGTGAAGTGTATGACGTGCAGCGAACGCATACACCGCGAACGTTGCGTCAGAATCGGAGAAAGATGCAAACACGACAGCAGGAATCGTAAAAAAAAGAAGAAAAGGGGGAAGGGGTTAAAGAAAAGCCAGCGACATGATATACAACGCGCAAGGAGAGAAAGAATACAGCCAAATTTCGCGTCATAGCGGAAACCACCAAAAGTAAAGCGAGGTAATAAAATAAGGAAGTATAAGGAGTATAATAAAGGGATGGCATGAAGGGGGTTGAGGGTGGAATGCCGAACAGAATGCGAGGCGCACGCCGTTCGAAGTCGTTAAGTCTAATCGTCGTATATAAGCACATGCGCAGCGATAGCGGGCAAGGAAGCCGTCAGGTCAGAACTTAGACCATAAACGGACTTCCTCAACGCGCAGCGCCATTATACGAATAAATTAATGAGCCGTTCCCCGTGTGGCGGAGTCTGGTCGGAGTGTCGTATACAGTGTTTCCCCCTTCTCGTCGAGTGTCCCCGGTCCAGAGATAGAGACGCATACAATAGCGAATGGAGAACCAAGGTGACGAAAGGGACGGGGGAATAAGGGTCAGACTAAAAAAGAAGAGAAATTGGACAGCAATGCGATATGCAGAGTATGGGACGGATGACGGGATTCTTGCGACTGTTGACACATTGGAGAGATAACTTGGAAGAATCGAGACGAGACGAGAGCTTGATGAAAAGAAATAACGTGTCGTCGGTATCGGATATCGGTATAATATTTGGCTTTATCGGTGCGTATTTATTGGTGACGGTAGCGGAGGAGGGCTGACCCAGAAACGGACCACGGACGTATGAGCAAGCGAGTTATTGCAGATTCGGATTTGTTGACTGAACGTGGAGCTGAAGTTGAGAAGATAGCTTGAACAGAACGGGAATGCGAGCGATACCGATATACCGATAGCGGTAGAAGTGTATGCGTATGCAGAGACAGATCAAATCAAATCAAGCCGGATGCGAGGGAGTTCGGTAGGTGGTAGTGCGCAGCACAGACATGAAGCACCGCCTTCCCAGCCGGACGGACCAAAAAATATAGCGGTGCCGACCGACCGAAGCGAAAGTGAGGAAGCGAATGTCAGTGCGTTCATGAAGAGTGCGAGTGGGAGCGGATATGTATAACGGGTGTCCTAGACGAGGTACCAAATGCCGGGTTTATGTATAAATCGAAGGTCGAATGTGGTGGGTAAGACAGGGTGGGACAGGACTTTTCATGTAAGCTTAGCGCCGAAAGATGATAAGTTAGTTCTTCAAAAGAAAAATAAATGTATCGCGCTCGACGCGTAAGATGGGTGTGATGTGGGAGGGTGTAGTGGGTGGTGATGAGCGAAAATGAAAAGTTCTGCCTCCCTGACAAAAGAGAACAATAGATAATAATAAATTATTGTGTCCAGATCGTGGGAAAACAAATCCGGACTCACCCGGAGCACAGCTCTAATTTAGTCCGAAGACGACCCGTCCCTCTTGGGCGACAGCGCGAAGCTCGGAGGAGGTGGCAGCAGCTCTGGGCTTGGACTGTTCTGGAAAGTCGAGCTCGCATACGCAAACGCACCGCCAATTCCCTTCCCGTTCGGAGTGCTCGTGGACCGTACACTGCTTTGCAAGCGCGGACGGCGGATGCTCCGGCCGAAAAGCGTATCAAGGTTGATTTCGCCCAAAGAGGCGTTGACTTCGCTGTCCGACTCGAACGAAAGGTTGTATAGGGCATCAGCGGGTACGCTGGGCGTACGCTTGTGCAGGGGTCGACGAGACGCAGGTGTCGGAGATGGTGCAGGCGAAGGGAAGTAATGCTTCGCCTCTGCGGAGCGCGAAGCCAAAGGCGCAGTGCGCGGGCCGTTGGCAGCTGGGTCGAAGAGCGAGCTCTGCTGCCACGTCACCGGGGAGGACGCCGGAACTGCACGCGAGCGAGTCGGTGTGCTTGGGCGCTCACCGTCAGAATCAGTGTCATCACAAATCGGGAACCCGCTCGCATCACGATGGAAGTGCGACTTGACCGGGTCCGAGCGCGCGAATGGCACACTGTACGTCTCCTTCCTGCTGGAAGGTGGAACCGCAACAGGATCCGTCTTCGCCTTGGGCATCGGTGAGGGGCTCACGCTACGCCTCTCCTTCGGAATGGAAGGCGCAGGTGCTGCGGCCGCAATTGCGGAAGAAGAAATAGAATGAGGAAAAGGAATTGGACCACGGTTACGACGCTTTGCCAGGCGTCCCGTGGGCGAGTCCACAAGCGCAGCAGGCGAGCTGACCTTGGGAAGTGTAGCAGGAGTAGGTTTGGGCGTTGGTGCGTCATCGTTCGATGCCTGCTCGGAGAATGAAATGGGGGAAGGGGACGCCTGGCGTGCACGTCCTCCATGTCCAGCACGGGGTTTCGAAGTGTTTCTACACGAACACATACGAAAAAAATAGATGAAAATGAACATTCGGTCTTACACACGACAGATACACTGCCAACAGCACGAGCGAACGTACCTTGCCACCTTATCTTTCCCTGGACTGCCTCTGCCTCGCTTGGCACTGCCGTTGACGTTACCTATCTCCGGCGACTGCACCTGCTGCTGTTGCTGGGGTTGACTTTGCTGCTGCTGCTGATGCGGGTGCTTCGCCTTGGGCTGGCGGGGAGTCGGGTGCCTCGCCGACAGCGGATTCGGGCTTGGACGAATCTGAATGGGCTTGGAGAGGGCGAGGAGGCCGGGCGTCCTGGTCGGAGCAACCTGGACGACGGCGGCGGGAGCCGAGGGGTTACGACGGTGGAAGTTGGCTGACGACGAGTATTGCTTGTGCGGCGGCATCATGAGTGCAGACGATGGTGGGTGTTGCGGTTGCTGGACGAGCAGCATGTCGAGGACGACGAGCGGGGGGATGGGGATGGGGAGAACAGTGCGGAGAGGGGGAAGAGAAAGCGTTAGATAGGAGGGGAACGGCGAGCGAGCGAGATGAAGAAGAAGATTATGATGGGAAAGGCCCCGTCGCAAAGGGTCCCCACAGTTTGTACCCTACTTCTTTCAAACTCCGCACCCAAGCACCTGACCCCCTTCCTCTGGTGGCGTGAGTCTATCGCTTATCTGGCCTCTCATTGGTCCTCACTGCTTTTGCTTTTAAACTCCGATAAGGGCGAGAGTGTGCCTGTGGTGTCGGCAATTCGGCAAAGTGGAAATTAAAATAGGTTAATCCTTGTTTAGGAAACCTTGGATACGCTGCCACTTTCAACCACCAAACCACAACTTAACTTTCCACAGCCTCTCAGACAACAGTGGGCTGATACACCTTGTATCTCTGAATATCGCCATTGCAATGTTAAATATTGTCTCGTCTCGTGCGCATACAAAATTCTACTAGTCTCTTTACTTTGCTCGCTGCCGCACAACACCGAGATGCGAATGCAATTCTTCGTCACAATAGATCTCGGGGAGCATGCAAAACTCTATGCATATGTGTACGCCAGTGCAGCTAAACCCATTCTGTGATGGGCTTGCCGCATCACCGCATGTACACAGGGTCGACGGTCGACTAGTCTATCTCTATTATGAATAGGTTGCGGACTGCAGTTGTTGTAGCAGGGCAACCTGAACCCTCGAGGACATGCCACTGTGGGTCGTACCAACGCATACAGGCAGTTGCACGCCTGTGCTTCGCATCTTCATTCATTCATTCATTCATTCAGGCTCAGCCCTGTCTCCATCAAATTCCGGAGAAGCAGAAGCTTGGGCCGTGTATGGCGATACTGCGTTAGTGAGGCCCTGAGAAGCCATGAGAGACAATAACGAAGAGCAGCGTCATCGCAGCATTGTTTCCCGACGACTACCCGCCTCGCGCCCCCTTCCGCCCTTCGCCGAACAGTTCTCGAGCTCTCCTACGCCGCCTCTTGTCTTCTTGTATTCGCCACCAGGATAAACGACAACCCACATACATCTCACGCAAACTTCTGCGAGGACCTGGGCCTGCGAGCTCGGCGATAGTAGCCCCACCTATCTATTCTCGCTTGGAGTGACGTCGAGTGAATGCGCGCAAAACGTGTATCAGACCGGCTGGCCAGAACTCAGCTGCGTTCCCATCTCCTCCACGCCACGCCACACCCCGAGGCCAGGCCCAGACTCCGGTCAGCTCTTCGTCCAATATCTGCCCAAATATCCGATTCGGAAAGAATTCAAAGCACTTAAATACCCAACTTTGGTGTGCAGTCATCCTCAATTGGCTCTCCATCCTGACCTAGAGCAACCTAAATAAATGATCTTTGGGGAAGAAGCTTGCTCGAGTTTAATCCTTCTCTTACAGGGGTTCCGGAATAAGCACCACAAAAGTATGGGCTGATCAATAACCCGAATGCGAAATGTACACATGACAGATCTCTCGTCTCTCAACGACGAAAACTCTAGACTGTTCCCGCTGTCCGGAGCCGGTCGAGGAGGTCGGGCCAGCTGAGACACACACCTCCTAATGTTATTCAGCTCGCGAGCCGTCACGGTAAGCCGACAGCTGCGCTCAGGAGTCAGGAGTCGATGTCCTTATCAGCAGAGTTGGTTGACTGAATGGAGCGGACCCGTGTACCGAACGCCGAGTCCCGAATCCCGAGCACCGACTCCGACTCCGGTTCCGTTGATTCATATGGAAGGCACACACCGTGACAAAGCCTCCCTCACATTTGCATTCAGTCACTCCGAGTCGCTTCGAGGATCGAGTCGGCGGGCCTTCTTGTAT
Organism: Trichaptum abietinum; assembly: GCA_910574555.1. Taxonomy (NCBI): domain Eukaryota; kingdom Fungi; phylum Basidiomycota; class Agaricomycetes; order Hymenochaetales; family Trichaptaceae; genus Trichaptum; species Trichaptum abietinum. The sequence continues at coordinate 2,260,334 of CAJTBE010000010.1, read as the reverse complement.
CTTCTTCACCAACCCACTGATTTCACCCCCAAGTCGTCCAAATTTCACGTGGTTTACTTCAAGTCCTGTAGATCAACCATTTCGGATCTCTGCAAACGTCACGGTAAACCTCTCACTGGCACCCGCATCTGTGATCAACAAACCAGCCTCCAGCTATGACGTCCATCGTCAAGTTGCTCGAAGCCAATCGTGACCATCCTCTAATTAACAGCCATCAATTAAAAACTCGCCCCCCTCCCGCATCAAAGCACCTTAAGTGCGTGACCGCTTGATCGGGTATCACTGGTGTATCATACGTACTGTTCTGTTGCCTTGCCTCTCGTCGTTTCCGAGTCGTGCTTCAAGCTGGTTTGGGGATCCGCTAATAGAGGTAAGAAAGAGTTCACCAATTGAAATTCGATTTCAGGTCGATTGTTCATTTCCTTCTTAATATCATCTTTCACTGTATGTATGTACATATGCACCGACTTGGAGCTTTCATATTGTTAGAACATGTCGACGCCTTGCATATCTATGGCTTTCGTATAAAGAAACAGTTGAATACATATAAGGAACCATTCGCATCATGATACGAAAGGTCCAACCCCAATATCGATGAGAATCGCAAAGACCCACAATATCCTGATGATCATCATCCATGTTCGCCGTATGTATGGTTATTCAGAAGCCGCACGAATGAGACTTTACAAAACATGCCAGTGCACTCTTTCAATGGCGACACAGTCGTCGCATCGACGCGGTGCTGTGCGATCGGGATGGCAGAGCGACCCTGTGTACTGCTACTAGTGTAGTACTTAACTACAACCAACTCCTCCAGGATCGTCTCGGTCGTCGTCGTCATCATCGTCGTTGCAGATACAAATTATATCGATGCGACGACCAGCTGGCATTCCGACGGGTTTCTTGGCACCTGCATCGCGAATCCGTCGCGTAGCGTAGCGAAGACAGACTCGGGAAACAAAAAAACAAAAAAACAAGAAATGGCCCAACCTGGGCGTAGGTTGGTCAATCCCAAATCCCACCTCGAGACTCGCAACCGCTGTACATACATAGGAATGGGAACTACCGCATCAGCGCACATCAATGGATCATGTATATCATTAGCGAAGTACAAACTGGCAATTGTTCTCCCGCCGGGGGGTGGGGGGCAATGTTACAACATGTACCGAAGGAAAAGGCAGAGAACAATGCACCATGACGACTACGAAAATCCGAAAGCACACCTTGCGTCCGTCAGACAAGAAAACAAGGAAAACAGCATAAGCCTGCCAGTGAGCGTGAGATCGACACTCGGCATCATGATCATTGTCTCCCCATTCTCCAAAGCAAAGTACGAGAAGGAACTGGTCGCGGGCAGCGCTTGCGCTGGAGTTGGGGGGCCACTCGGAGACACTATATACATAATACTGATCATGGAATCATGCATGATACACACCTGGCTGACAAGTTTCCCGCACATTGGCCGGGTCTGAGCTCGAGTGTTTTGTTTCGCTAGCTCCTCTACCTGCACCTTCGACTCGCGACTCCATACATTCATTCCAACACTTGCGGGTTTATTCCACGTCTCCTCAAGTTTTTCGGTTTGTCAGGCCATCGTCGATTGATCGATCGATGCACCGTTCGTGTGTGGTTGCCTGGAGGCTTTGCGACCTTGGAGACACTCAGTACGAGAGGTGACAAGCCGGCGGCTTGTGGGTACTTTGTATTTCTCCCTAATTTCAAATTTAGCCCACCGAGCAGCAATGCGATCCCTTACTCCCCATTCGATGGTGAGAAGATGAAAGGGTATGGAAGTGAAGGAAAACAAAAGAAGAGGAACGAAAGGACGAAGAGAGATCGACGCGGCTGTAAGCAACGGAGCAACCTCGGTCAAAGCTGGCACGATTCTCACGCGAAAATAACTATGTCACAGAATGTCACAGGCACAGGCTGTCACATAGTATGATTTACTCCCGTCCGACCGAATCATGAACTTATGTGAGTCTTCTTGTCTCTTATTTTAATTGTCCGGATTAACAAGTAATCATCCTGAGCCTTTGCGTATAATATACGTCTTCAAAAGAAACGGGGCTCACACCTACCCTTACATTTGTATGTGACTCTGAAAGCCTTGCCAGTGATTGGCAACTTCGCTCCCGTTCCACACCACACCCTCTTCCGTCTGTTTGAATACTGCAATCCGTGTTTACCGTTGACAAACATGGTACTCGTCGCTATACCGCTGGTCGAACTCACTGCGCTTAATGTGAGGTAGTGAAGAACTTCAAGTTGGATTACTTGTGCAACTCGGATCGGACTCGTCAGCGAGCTTTAGTGAGTGTTTCAACATCTGGTGCCAGTGCTTGCGGAACGCTAACATGACTTGGCAGGCTTTTGACTGCTGTGCGTTCCGCTTGTTTCAATGTTTGTGGAACTTATTATCTCCTGCGCGCTTTACGGTCCATCGTGGGTACAATCATGGTGATTCACTTATCGGTTACTTGCGCAAGCCCGTCGAAGCCAGATTTTGGTTCTACCACCGCACCCACATTGACATACACTATCAACCTCTTCTCGAGAAAGCCCAGTTTGTTGAACTAGTGCTTTCTACCAATCAGGAATGTAGGGCCCGTTGGGAAGTAAAGAACAGCCTTCTTATTCGCTCTTCCTTGTGATCATCCGGTGAGTCTGCTCAAAGTGAGTGATCGGGTCTGGAGTCTTGACAGTGATAGCTCTCTATTAATCATTTGCTCCTGTAGATGCATCACACTGCGACATGGTTTGCATCGCTCACGAGCAGTCGGAGGAATCTGTAGGCAGTGTACAAATGGGTCAAACGGAAAGCCAACAGAAGTTAATGTGAATTGAAACTTGACCAATAGTTAACGGATCACATTGTTTCCCTGGTTGAACTCGAACTGTGTTATGCGCGGTTCTGGTGTCTCTGACGGCTTCTGGTGACTTGGCATTTCCTCTCGAATTGGCTTTCAGGCTGGACGGCTGACGGATAGGTGGCGATCGCCGCCGATTATCCTTCCTCCTCCGACCTTGTTACGCATCACACCCGTCCAGAACAAAACAACACGCCCAAAGCGTTTGTTTGTTCGCCACAAACTTGGAGGGTATATAGGAGCGGACAGCTGGAGTCTAAAGCCCCAACTCCTCTTGACGTCTCTCCTCCATCACCGTCGACCTCCCGCCAGCCAGCATGTCGATACTCTCCCTTCTATACCTACCCAGCTACGGCCCCTTCAATACGTAGTGGTGTCACCGAGACCTTTGCCAGTCCCCCGGTTTGAGCGCGCTACTCGGGCCTAGCCACCCTCCCCTTGGGTCCTTCAGCCCATACCTGTCCGCCATCATCGTGGGCAGTTGTCGGCTGCATTGCCCACCTTGTGTTTCGCGGACGGTGTGGCTGAAGACGGCCGTCGGTCCCCTGCAATACGCAGGGAAACATACCCGATCGGCGGCCACCGCGTACTATTACACTATCCCCGTGCATCTGTGCGGCGGGGAAGCATGTATACGTAGAACTATAGTAGAGAATTCTGGATGGCGGCGGGGCGAGTTCGATACTCGCGCCGGGAGTTTTTCGCGTTCGGCAAGACCCAACCCGGTCTAAACTTGGGTGCTGGTTATCCCCCCAAGGCTGACGTGCTTTTTATCCCCCATCCTCCCTTCAATGGGAAGAATAGTTTTTTTTTTTTTTTTTTTTTTTTTGCGGGGAGCATGAAACGAATCCCACCCTCCGCATATACTTGTGTGATCTGAGGCTTGAGTGACTGAAACTGAAAGTAAATTACCTCGCAAGTACGTAAGTTAAAAGATTATCTGACAGTGACATAAGAAAGAGAAACGTCGGTGAAAACCGAGAACAGTGCGCGCGCGGCCCGGAATAACGGGACACGTCTTTCTATCTTCCACCACCACCACCAGATTAGCAGTAGCTCCCACAAGCGCACTATATGTATCTGATACATTTCAATCTATTGGAAAGCACCAACTATCATAATCTCGGAGCAGCAACTCGAATGAATAACTTATGCTTATACCTGTTGAACATCAAAAGCCATATTGCAATGCTGAATTGGTAACGACTTAGACAATCCCTACGATGGTACCTCACACGTCGGCTCTTTCAGCCTGCAAGGCGCGGGACTCGGACGTGGTGCCCAGCCGAGAAATGTCCAAAGCTGCTGGTGTTAGCTCCTTCTCGGAGTGGCTCGAAAGCGAACCTCTCACAAACCGCGGACGATAGGCTCTGGATATTGCCCTCGATCTCTTGGCCACCCCTCAAATGGATGCGATGGTTAAAAGGGACTGCAGCTACGCATACAGCTGTGGCAAGGTCGACGCCGACCGTGTAGGACGAATAGCGGCGACGAGCAATGAACAACCCATCCGCAATCTGCAAGCTACCAAGTCCTAACTAACAAGAAGCATGTCGAGATCCTTGGATTCAACCCAACCTGGCGTAACTAGACAACCATGCTAATGGTTGTGCTGAAAGGACAAGTCATTGGTCGAGCATGGGCTTTTTTTGCACAACGGTGAGTCATCGAATACTACAGTAACGCGCACGCACTGTCCACTGACAGTTACTACTTTCACGGTATATAGCGAACATCGGGAAGTTACCTCGTCTTAGGCACTTGCAGGCCTATAGTCTCGTACTATTCTAAGGGTTATCATTGTAGGTGGCACATTCTATACATCAAGCATCGATGTTCCTGGATGGGATTTATACGGCGCTCGGGCTGAAGCCTTTTCCTTTTTTCTAACGTACTGTACAACTGGAAGGAGGGGATACATGACGTAAAACCGCGGTAGTATATGCATTGCCATCCTTATCATGGTCATCTTTCTGTCTTCAACCGCCGTCATCACCTCACCAGTACTGCGAGCGATATTCGATTCAGAATGAACATTATCTCTATATAGAGGGTCCAACTCAACTCCCGAGGCACTTTCTGTCTTCAACCACCACCGTTAGATCGTCGTCAACTCGGGAATCGTTGATCAGAACTCCATCCATCTCACTGTGAGACACATCTCTTTTCATCGAACTGCAAACTAATAAACTCTTTCAAGCATCAATGAACAATGTACCTGCTGAAATCATCGAGAAAATCATCGCATCCCTCATATCTGAATACCCGGATCCAGGGCGGAGCAAATCGGATGCATCCACGTTTCTCCCTCGGTGGTACCTCACGCCTCTTCTTCGAGTCTGCAAAATGTGGCACGCGCTAGTCGAGACGCACTTGTATCGCTCCATATCCACTGGGGGCACATTTCCGACTCGTTTTACCGCAACAGACGTAATTCGCAGTCGGTCCGGTAGAAAGATTGCTGTGGACCTTTTGGCGACGCTGTTGTCTAACCCCCGCCTATCGGCGATGGTCAGAGAACTGCGATTGGGTATCGACAAAACCCACCACGACCGCAAAACGGAAAAATGGGCACGACTTAACACTCGTATCCTGCGGCGCTGTCGCAACGTGAAGCACGTAGTGATCTGTGGATTCTACCTTTCAGATGACGACACTATGTTTGACGAGCTGAAGCAGAAGTCGCTCATCTCTTTCTGCTTAAGATCGCGTTCTTTCAACACGGTTAAATCTTCCCGCGTAATCAAGCCGCAACTACTATATGGCGCGATGCAGAGTTGGCCAAAGCTGCGAAGCATCGATGTCGAGTTTTGTCGGGAAGAAACAGAGCGAGAGCCGCTCACGTATGACACATCCCAGGCCCATAATTGCTGCCCCGATCTTCAAGAAATTATCCTCACCAACTCTGCGCTGTGGGAAGAAGATTTCGGTGCTCTACGTGCTATGTGCAATGGGATAACGAGACTGAATGTCCGGATCCCCGAAAATCTAAAAAGCAATCGAGGAGCAGCAGCTCTGGACGCGCTGTGCGAATGCTTACGCGCATGGGCCTCCTCTCTCGAATGCATCAGTCTAACTGTACGGGTAGGCTGCCAGTATCAGTTTCTTTTCAAAGAGCTCTCCGCTCTGAGTAGGTTGGAGGAACTGCATATTAGCTGTGAAGATATGGAAAGTTACATTCTTGGGGACCCTCGTGAGATCTCGCGTTTCGATTTCTACAGAGTGCCCGTCGACCAGTTGGACGCCCTTGCCACTTATCTAGAGAAACCCGGGATGTTTCCTGTTCTTAGGCGCTTTGCAGCCTGGTTTACTACCCAAACTCCTCGGCTCGAAGGTGCTTGTCGTAAGCGGAATATTCAAGTGCAGCCCGGGGATGGAGGAAACTTCAAGTTTGCAACTTCACCTTTCCTACCCTTCTAAGTAGGTAGCGTTTAATTGTTAACTTCAACGTCAATCTTCAACCTGATTTTCTTCCTGGAATTTACTGCACTGTACATGTATCTTGTTGTCACGATTCCATACATTTACTCCCTGCCTCTGTGCAATCAAAATTTATGCGAACAGCTTGGCCGTTGACTCTCATATCAGCTACTAACGACTGTTATTTTATTTTCCTTAAAACCGATCGGACTTTGAAGTCAAGTTGGACAAACGAGGCTAACCATACACACTCGTAGTACGCAGTATTCCAAGCGGGAAGTGAACCGTATCTTACACTGTAGGTGCCTTCTATCCTTTATATTATCCCATGACACCATCTGCACATCATGATTCATCTGACTTCTGTCCGTGATTTCGTTTTAGCTTCCGTAATGAAAAGTAACCTCATGGCTTGCACCTACAGATTTCAAATAGTGGCCATTTTCGTCAGGTCCGCTTTGCGCTCCTATGCGCCCGTCCCTATATCTTGACATTCCTGATATTCCAAGGGAGGGTCGTCAAATACTCATCTGTCACCATCTACTGCCATCCGACTCAAGACAGAAAATCGCATTGACTGACACTGTGCTAGTTCCCGACCCAAGGCAATACAGATCCCGATATCTCTGGCATCATCGAGAATGTCAACAAGCGTCCACCTGCGCATATTGTCGCTTGTGCTTATGGCCATATTGCGGTAAGACGCACATGCGCCTTTGGAACCTCACAGATCAGCCGGCATTCGTCCCCGCCCTGCGCTCCAACTCACGCATGCCGAACGCACGTTCAGAAGCATCCACGCAGACTGTGCAGAAATTCTTCCCGCTGTCCGCCGTGCGTCGGGTCTATTTGCAAGAGCTCGGGTGGCATAGAGTATACAGCTTCGCATGCAAGTTGTGGACACCCAATACTGAGCTGCTTTATCGACAAACGTGATTGGCCCGACCCTGGAGCGGAGGGTCTGGTCCATGTGCAGCGAACAATTATAGATGGATGGTATGTGGATGCATCAGAACTTATCGAGGAGGTGCGTACGATTCTGACAGCAGACATTCAAGGAAATTATGGATCGACAGAAGATCACCACGAAGGGTCGATCCGATGGTACTTATCTGGGCTTGACACGAACATATATAAACGAGCTCAGGCCAATGTCTCTGGAGTGGAGCTCGTCGCCCAAGATACCATAGTCTCAACGATGTCGATGGCGGCCATGAAATTGCTCTTGGTCGCGTTGCTTGGCGGAAGCAGTGTGGGCTTTGCGGGACTCGCAGCTGCTAACCCTGTGGACAGGAACTTGGCATACAAGAGTCCCTTCGAGAACAAGCCGCACGTAAGTTCCGGGTTTCATCGTCCACGAGCATCTCAGCACCGCTCATCGTCCCCCCATATCCCCTTCCTCACTCGCACACACTTGTAGCTCGGATATGACACTCGGTTCCTGCACGCGCGTCTTGCGAAACGCGAGCTCGCAGATGCGAGGGACTTCACAGACGACCACTACCCAGCATGGTACGCGGCGGACTTTAGCAAGGTACGTATCCGTCCAACGCAGATTTGCTGCTTTATGCTTATTCCCCCGCGTTCTCGCAGGCGGAGTACGTATATACCGGTGGAATCAACTTCACGCACGGAGTTGCCTCAGGCGACCCATTCGACACGTCCGTCCTCCTCTGGACGCGTGCTGTGCCGACCGGATCCGCCCAACCAGACGAGACCACCCCGGTCTGCATGAGCTTTGGCGTCTGGACTGGCCAGGACTTGAGTGGACAACCCGTTGACCAAGGCCAGGCGTTCACGAGCGCCGAGGTCGACTGGACGGTCAAGGTCGAGGCGGGCAGCCTCTCTCCCGACTCGACATATTATTATCGATTTTCGGACTGTACAAACAACGCGACAGTGTCGGTGAGGGGCACGACGAGGACCCTTCCGAGTCCTGACAGTATGTTCGCTTATTTCTACGATATCTCAGCTCACGTCGTTTTGGGATACTACTAGCCCCTGCTGACCAGGTGAATGGAGGGAAGCCAATCACTTTTGCTGTCTTCTCGTGCGCGAACTATCCCTATGGGTACTTCAATGCATACTCGTACGCTGCGCAGAAAGTAAACGCAGACATCTTCATCCATCTCGGAGACTATGTGAGTTTTAATAACACACTTGCGAATTTTAGATCGCTGAAGCTCGTCTATCTTCCTAGATATACGAGTACAAGGAGGGAGACTGTGAGCTACATTTTTGCTTCCCAAATTGAACGAGCATTTTGTAATGAAATTTGCTACAGATGGAAACGGGTAAGTGACCTCGTTGGAGCACAGAGAATGAGGATACTGAAATCGATTGAAAGCACGTCAATTGGACGCCCAATCCCCGACTACGAGCTTGCCACACTTACTGAGTATCGGAGCCGCATCGCGCTTTACCGTGGAGACCCTAGCACGCTCAGCGCCCACCAGGGCCATCCGTGGATCACAATCTGGTACGTCCGAACTGTGTCTCGCTCTTTTTTTCCCGGACTGACTGCCCATATTAACACCTTTGTGACAATGGCACTTTTAGGGACGACCATGAAGTTGCGGACAACACCTGGAAGGGCGGGAGCTCCGACTCCAACGACACGCGGCCCGCCGGGTGCGAATTCAGCAAGTCCGGCGCATGCTTCTCCGACCGCAAAGCCGCCGCAATCCGCGCGTACCACGAGTGGATGCCCATCCGCCAGGTCGTCGCGGACGACCGCCTCCGCATTTGGAGGAACTTCCAGGTGGGGCAGCTGCTGGTGCGTGCCCTACCGTCTATTACCTTTGGCGACCCCGAGCTGAATCTGAATAATCATGCCACGGCGTATACAGGATCTGACTATGCTGGACACTCGCCACTATGACCGTGATATCACGGATTTGTATTACAATAAGTTGTACATTGACTCGATCTCTGGAAATGAAGATAGGACGATGATGGGGTCTGCGCAGGAAAAATGTAAGTTAGTTTAGGAAATCATATTGCACTACGTCTGATACATCATGTTTTGTTAGGGCTGTTCGATACGCTTAAAGCGTCGAAGGAACGCAAAGCTGTTTGGCGCATTATCGGGTAGGGGTTTAGTGTTCTTATTTTTCTATTCGCAAACCACTAACCGAGGTATTATTCGTAGACAACAGGTTGTGTTCACGCAACTCGATAAGATTGGTTTAAGTACGTGCATCCCTTCTTCCGAGTGTTCTGAAACTCATGTTAATTCATACTAGTTAACATCGACGCCTGGGACGGCTACAAAGCAAACCGCCTGCGCATCCTAGAGTGCCTCTACAACAACTCCATCTCGAATACCATCATTCTTTCCGGAGACAGTCACGCCAACTGGGTCTCCGACCTCTCCAGTGAGCTTCTCATCTCCTTTCATTCCCCTCGATCATAATCTCCAGTGTCTCACGATCTAACACCCCTCCATCGCTCAACAGTCCCCGGCGACTCGGAGCACTACAACAAAGAGACAGGCGAGGGCGCCATCGGGGTCGAGTTCGCCGGCACGGCCGTGTCCTCGCCCTCGCCCTTCGGCGCCGGCGTCAAGCCCATCCCCGCGAACATCCTCAGTCTCGGCATGGTCAAGATCGTGCCCGACCTGCAGTGGAGCGAGGCGAGCTACCGCGGGTTCTTCACGCTCGAGGTCTCCGTCGACGCCGCCACGGCGACGTACTACGCCATGAACGACATCAGTGAGTGCCCAATAGATGTACATATGGCGAACGTAATTCATCGAGCTGACCGCTCTTGCAGCAACGCGGAACATGGATGGGTTTGCGGCGGCGACATTCGAGGTGAAGTCAGGTCAGTCTTTTCACTCTTCTCCAGTCGCGAGAAAGAGCTGACGAGCAACGGATTTCGGTACCTTTGTCATCTGCAGGAGAAAACAAGCTGAGCAGGCCAGTAGCGGGCGGGTCCGTCGCAGCCGGTGTCCTGAAGAGCATCTTCTAAATCATCACCCCATCTCTTCAATCCTCCTTTATCGACCAAGACAACGAGGGAAGTCAGTGTATATACCATACCTCACCATACCAATCCAACTATCGCTCTTTCTGCGAATTATATATAGTATTCTTATGTATTCATTGTTCAATGAGGAGAAGATACGAATTCCATTCTCGTGCCATCGCCCATCTAACAACCGATCAGTCGAAGCACGGGTAAACAGCACCAGTGCGCGCACAAAGGAATAAGAAAAGGAAACAACCGAGCGATACAGGTAGACAAAAAAAACTTTGTAATATGCATTTGCATTTTTCTTCAACAACAGCCGAACAGCAAACAGGTTTCATTTGCATTCATATCAAAAAATATGACGACAACGACAACGGACTATATTGAGTGAGACAAAGACAGAGACAAAGACAAAGACAAAGATCGGGATTGAGACTGGAATTGAGATTAGGGTTGAGATATGGCGGACGGAGCGACGAGAAAAAAAAAGTAGTAGTAGAAAAAGAGATGCAAAGAAAAGGAATATGGGTGTGGGCGGGAAGGTATGACGTCGTGGGTAGGCAGTGGGTAATCTTATTTGGCACTAGACACGTTGTTGTAGAGGGGGTAAGACAGACGAACAGAAACAATCGAGTTCGGAAAAAAGAAATCAGGAAAGGAGAGAAAAAAAATGGGATTAGGGGGGACTAAAGAAAGTGAAGTAGGCAAAAAAGGAAAGCCAGAGAAGTCTAGAGCGGCAGGGGAGAGTAGGAGGCGTCCCCAAACCAGATCGCATTCGAGTATGATTGGAAGACGCGCTCAACCATCCTTCTGCAGGCTCTTGTACATTTCGTTCGACTAAAACTGGGAATGGGATACGATGAGATATGGGATGGGGGGTTGCGGTTCGGGTGTGTGTAGAATGATATAATCCGCTGAGAGACCAGAAGGAGATCCTGAAAGTGATGGAAGACGATAGAGAATGGATTTGTGAGGCCGTTGCCGTTGATTGTAAGGGGTGCAAACAGTAAAGGGTTGGAGATGGAACAGGATAGACCAGATATCTCGAGGGCCAGGCGGTTTCAGGAATGTACAAAATTGTTTAGTAGGTTTAGATCGTATATCGATCCAAGAAACAAGGTAAATCTTTTCTTTTTCGTTAGGCGTGAGCGTGAGCGGGTCGTTAGAAAGTTGGCTTCTGTTAGAAACAGGATCGACGGTTATTCGAGAGGCAAGAAAGTGTCAGGGAAATCATCCTTGCAAATTCCCAGCACGATACAATAGCGGGATTACTTGTTCTGCGCAATCGCAGCCTGCGCATGGAGGGCCTTCTCCTTTAGAACGGCAGGATAGCTGTTCATGAGGTGCGCCAGCGGCCGGAGTTCCTCTTGGTCGAGCAGGTGGATCGTGATCTTTGGCTGCAAAAGAAAGTCGAGTTTACATTAGTATTAGTCCGAACTTCCGGGAGGAAATGTAGAAAGAAATAGAATACTTACAGCGCCTTTGATCCCAAAGCCCTTCACGACTCTGAACAATTTGTCCCCGATCTGCTGCTTCTGCTTCGGTACAGCAAGGTCCGCGAGCGAGTCAATAAGCTCATCGGTCGCTTTCACGATCAATGCATCTGGCGTCGCGAGGCCAAGCCCCTCGCCCACCGTCGAGTCCGAACGGAGGACAGAAAGGACCTTGGAGGCGGGAAGTGCGGCGAGCGTGGTGAGGGTGTACGACTCCTTTGCCTTTGAAGACGTAGAGATAGAAGAGGTGATAGTGGTGGAAAGAGACTTCGATGGCGGCGTGACAGGCGCGGCGGGTGACGCGGCCGCTGAGGGACCACGCGAGGAGAGGTCGGGCGTTTGGGGCGACGAGCCCTCCAGGATTGAGCTCGCCGTCCCCTTCCGCGCAGGGGTCGCTGGCACGGGTTGCTGAGGCTCCTCCTCTGCCTCACCCGCCTCCTCGCTCTCCAACACCATCTTCGCATCCGCTACCTTCGCCCTCAGTACCTCGGCGCTGAATAGACACATTGCGCGTTCGCGCTTGCTTAGACCCATAATCAGCTCCGTTATATCCTCTGCCTTACTCGGGTTGGACTCGAGCTTGGAGACGGCTGCGCGCATGCGCTCGCGCTCGGGCGCACCGCTGGGGACAGCGGGAGCGCCTGTGGCCGGGGACGAGGTGCGCGGGGGAGTGGAGAGTGAAGTGGAGAACGAAACGGGTGTGGAAGGATGGTCGGGTGCGCTCGCAGTTGCGTTCAGCACGTTCGGGTCGAGCAGCCGGGAGTCCTGCGACGCCGCCGGGGAGGGAGAAGATTTCGGTGGGGTCTCTTTTGTAGCAGCTTCCTTTGCAGCGGAAGGTTGTGTCGCCGCAGTTGGCTTCGCGAGCGCGACTTGCATGTTCTGCACCTTTTCGCGCAAGCGGGAGCTGTCCTGGATGGCGTCGACTACGTCCGAGAGCGACATGCCCACGAGCGCGTCTACGATCGAACCAATCTCTGAGGGAGGCACAGCGTCCATACCCTTGATGCGTCGCTGCAATTCGCCCGAGAGGACCTCCTTCCGCACGACAGGCGAGAGTGCCAACAAGTCATCATACGTCATCGGGATGTTCAGTTGGCCTGCCAGTGCAGCCTTCAAATACAGAATGAATATCAGCATATAGATCAAAGAACGGAAGGACACTCTCGCAAGTGACGCACATTATAGTAACTCCCCGACCCTCTCCTCGTCCTCTCATGCACCGCTGAGGAGTCCGCCACCGTGCTGAAGCTGGGGCTCGCGAGGCCCTGATAGCTCCCGCGTGGACTCGGCCAGCCAAAGCTATCCCCAGCCTCGCTCGCTGTGGGAGACGTCGCGCCCGAACGACTCCGGGGGTGGTTATTGTGCCCTCCGGCGAACCGCTGCGCAAGCTTCTCCTGTCGCAGCTGCTTGGGCTCGTGCAGGCGTACTACAATCTGCTTCGATCCCAGCACGGTACCGTTCATAGAGTGCATCGCGAGTGCAGCTGGTGTCACACGACTAAGTTAAGAACCAAAATCGGACGAGATATGGAGGGACGTACCTTGATCTGGATTCTGGTAGGAGACGAAGCCGAAGCCGCGACTCCGCCCACTGTCGTCTCTCATAACGCGTGCACTATATGGCGTAGATGTGAGTATACACGCGGTCTAAAGGAGTGTTCAGTAGTCGTGTACTTGCCTTACGATTTGACCGTACTAGAATACAGATGAAGCGATCAGGCAATCGATCTCTCGAGATGCGACGAGTACTCACTTGGCGGAAATGCGCAAACAGCTCGTTCGAATCCATGCTGGGATCCAAGTTCTGCAGCACACAAGTAAGATATAAGGAGATTATTTCATGAAGAGAGATATTGGTTACCTTGCAGAAGAGATTGCAAGGATCGATCAAGCCGCTGTGACTACCTGAACCAGGACCCGAAGGGGGAGCGAACTGCACTTGTTGACCTGGGCCATGTACGAATGGCGCAGACACGCGGCGCGGGCTGTGGAGGCTGTATCCTCCAGGCGAGCTCTTTGTGAACATCGTGAGTTAGTAGAAGGAAGAAAGAAAGAAAGAAAGAAAGAAAGGAAGAAGGGACACCAAACGCACCTGTTGCGAATACGGATACGCGACAGATCCGGATGGGATGAAGGGAGGGGCTGAGGGACTAGGGCTGAATTCCGACCCGCCCGTGCGTTTTGGCGGATGGTACACCTGTACAGCGATGTTCTGGCCGCAGACTTCCGCGCAATGTAAGTTCTCCTCAGCGGCCTTCGCATCTTCCTCGCGCCAGAACTCGACGATGCCCGTGTCTTTTCCGTCGCTGCTGGCGCTGCCGAACCCCACTTGCGTGCGCACGGACGCGAGCGGGCCAAAAGGGCGGAATAGGTCGTACAGTTGTGAATCGGTGAAGTTGGGCGGGAGCTGCTTGACGATGCGTGGTGAGGCGGACGGAGCGGGCAAGGCGGTAGGGTGTGTGGGCGGGTAGGGCGAGAGGCTTATGAGCGCTGTTGGGGACACGTTTGGGACGGGACGGCCTTGTAGTGTTGCTAGCGCCTTCTCCGCTGCAGACAACAACAAGAGTTAGAGACTAGCGATGAAAATACTATATTCGACGTTATGTACCTTTCTCGAGTTGCTTGAACTCGATGGTGCCGCTGAGGGGTTTCTCTGCATTATCGTCGCGAGGGATGCGCGGGCGATAGGGTATACAGTGCTCGAGCGCATGCGAGAGTTCATTGACAGATACGTGCGGCGCGAGGTTGGAAATGTAGAGGATGGGCTCGAGCAGGTATGGATGCGGCCCTGGAGTGTAGTTGTACTCTTGCTGCAAATCGTCGGCCATCTTAGCGTACGATGTGATAGAGACTAGTTTTAGATGTTGTAGAAGTTGTCCGTGGTGCTCGTTTGCGCGTCGTGTTGCGTCGTGAGGAGTCGTGAAGGAGGAGGCACAGGGGGCGAGCGCGACGTGGGGAGTGTTGTCGACGACGACGACGGGGTCAGGTTTCGACAAAAAACTGGAGACGGTGGTGGCCTCAGCATACACACGTGCTGTGACAGTCACACTTCATTTACTACACATGTGGTTGTATGCAACGCAAAACGCACTTCATTCCAAGTTACCACTGCCAGTGAGCTATTCAAGTTGTGCGGCCAGAGATTTGGACCATATATTCAAGTGATATAAAAACCTCTTCTTTACTATTTTCAGTCACGTCTTCCTGCATTGACTCGAAAAGAAGCGCCAAGCCTACTGTAATTATCCTGTTTGTATTGCAACTTTGCTGCTATATGTATTTTCTTCGTTCCCTCAAATAGCAATTTAGCAAGGGATCAAACAAATGAATACTCAGGATCAAATGTTGGAGGGACGATACAAGTTAGTAGCAGGTTTCTCTCGACTTCAAGAGCTCTCTCCAATACAGCAGAGCATCATTGCAATGCAGCTGTGCATAACATACGAATGTGAGTCAAATTTCTACAACGCCCGCATCGCCCGCAGGAAGTGCCAGAAACGAGGAGAAAGGAGAGAGAGGAGAGTGTTCAAGTTGAGGCACTGCTCCGTGGTTGATGGATGTGTCTAAATCATCAGGGAAACTTCTTTTTCACTTACGGTTACTTAAACGGCCTGAAATTATCTGAAGCCCTGGGAAGTAAAAAATTACTGATTTACTGATTTCAGGCATGTGGTTTCATTATTCAGGAAGGGGCTTACTGAAATCAGTGCGGTCAACTGAAATCAGTGCTTCAGACATTCAGTCTTCAGCGTTCAAGCATAGCAGGAGAGGATTTTCTGACAGTTGATTTGCAGTGCTCAAGTGTGTAAGAGGCTTAAGTAGTTCATTCCATAAGTAATTCAGCATTTAATCATATAAGTAAACATTTGTTGTCAGTCGGTCTGCAGTACTCAAGTGTGTAAGTGCATACTAAGAGGTTAAGGTACTAATACTAATGTAAGACAAAAAAGTAGAGATCAGTGCCTCAGTGTTCATCAGTAACTACACCACGGAATCTTAACCCAGATTGTATTTCGCTACTTCTGCCTGTTCCTCGGCGTACTCAGAGAACAGAGGCCACACTGCAAGTTGATGGTAGTAAGTGTTTGAACACAGTGGCGGGAATGTTAGGTCGAAGCTAAGGCTCACCAGTACTAATCGATCGACTCTTAAAAGTCTGCGCCATCCGTAGCCGAATCCCATATTGAAGCCTCGTCCTCCTCGCGCTCGCCCTTGCCTTCCCCATCCTCCGAGTCTCCGCCTGCGTCATTCTCCTCGCCCTCAGAACCTCCATAGCGTCTACCACCCACGCTGAGATCCTCGTCCACGTCGCTGCGCTTATCCTCATTCATGTCCCCGTCTCCCTCGACAAACAATTCCTCTTCCTCTACGTCCTCTTCCCTGCCTTTGAAATCCTCG
Source organism: Trichaptum abietinum (assembly GCA_910574555.1). NCBI lineage: Eukaryota > Fungi > Basidiomycota > Agaricomycetes > Hymenochaetales > Trichaptaceae > Trichaptum > Trichaptum abietinum. Next base: position 2,244,179 of record CAJTBE010000010.1, on the reverse strand, counting down.
AATTCTTCGCCGTCATTATCCTTATCTTCGGTTTTCTCCTTACAAATACTACTATTAGTAGCGCCCTCAATGTATGGATACTCGCCGCTTACATCCGCGTCTCCAACGTCAAGATATAGGGAGAAATCCCTGCCAGTAACACCCGATCCAACAAGTTCAATGTTCCTTCCCGCATCAATATCTTCAACGGAATTGTAGGCTGCTAGGCGGGTCCGGACCTTCTCCCAGTTAGATTCAGTGAAGAAAGAGGAATTCGACAATAAGTTGACATAGTCGTCCGTGTGAGGCTGCCACAGAGCGCTAGTGAAGTACCACTCAGCGCCACCAAGCTCTTCTTTGATATTCTGCAACCGAGCTACCTGCTTATCGATTGCAACCTTGACCTGTCCATAAAAGATTCAGTGAATAAAACTATAATGAGCACTAAGCAGATATATACCGCTGTTGCCGCAAGGGAGAGGGCACCGATAGGCTTTCCTACTGTGTTTTTGTCCAGTATTTTATGCCGACCCAGGGCCAAGACGATGTGTACGGACAACACACTGAGACCACGAGATCAGAGCAGAACAATCCTTGCTTCTGTACGTTCAGAGTCAATGCAGGGACACAAAGGCTGACATGGGGTAAAATTTAACACACCCTTTCCATACTATGCCAGCGTTCCCAGAGGAATGGTTCGGCTTTTTTCTTGTCAACCAATGACTGCAACGTCTTCACAATTTCTTCGGTTTCCATTGACTTAGAGCGCTCGTTGCTTATAAAACTTAAAACTGATTGCTCGGCTTTCTCAAACAATTTCTTGCGCCAACTATCAGAGCATCTCTGGGCTGCCTACAGAACAGATCATGCTTAATTCAGTATGGCATATGTAAGACAAGTACTAAGGATGACTCAACTAAAGAACAGATGTCGGCCAACTGTGTGTCGTAACTGAGTTCGACAGAATCAAACACTTTCCCCCACAGTGTTCCGATGAACTTATTGTCCGGGTTTTGCCATGGAGTTGTGGACTTTCCAACTGCGCGATAAAGCGAAGGCAGAAGAATATGAGTCCAGCCTGCCTGAGTACCAGGAGGAAGACACTGATTTGTTGCCCTTTTTTTGCCGGGAGCACGAGATCCCTCCCTTCCGTTACTTCTGACCTTGTCCTCAAGTCCTACAGATGTCTGCACGTAAGCAAGTTAGTGGAAGCATATCATAAACATGATTGGATTAACACACAGAGCTAGTGGTCCGAGAGACTTTGCGATGACCGAGATGAGCCCTAGTCGCAAGCACTTCGGGTTCGGGACTGAAGGATACTGTCGTCATCACAGGTGATTGTGCTCGTGGTGTTAGTAACACCTTACGACCATTTGCCTTTTTAAAAAGCCGTGAATAAGTACCCGAATCAATTACAGCACCCAGCTCACACTTGCGATATGGTGGGCATGAGCCGCCAGTGACCTCTTGCGAATAGAGTCGGAAGATTTTATCTGTATCAAGTTAGTAGGTTTGTAACCGAGGGGAACGGGCAGCTCGAAGAGAATCGGATACCAGAGCATCAGCCTGAGAATGACTGTCTTGCGATTTACTCTTCTTAGTAAGATTCAAATCCTTGTTGCTTGGTCAGGAAACGATATGAAATGGGGATTAGATAGGATTGGCACTAACTGTCGAGGCAGCCTGTGATGTCGGCCTTTTCTTAATCATGTTCATGCTAGCCTGTTTTAGATAGTAAGGAAGTGGTTTAGCAATTAGGTGGAAGTGCAAGAGTTACCACATCAACATGCGAGTTAAAGTCCGGCGACAACTTCCTCTTCTTATTATTCGCAACCATGCTGTCCTACACATGAGCAAAGTTTAGCGCACAACCGGATACTTGCCGAAGAAAGGAGCACAACGAGTCATCCTAATGAGTCAATGCCTACACATACCTGCATCTGTAGATGCAAAGCCGGGGACTGCGCCCTACGGCCATCAAGAGCAATACCCTCCTGACAAGATAGCAGGTGAGAAGACGGGTGACGGGGTAAAGCAGGATAAACTTACCGATACGTCGAACTGGGAGTTGGCGATTCTCTTCATTTTTGCGTCCTATTCAGAGTAAGAGACAGAGTAAGACTTGGTAAGTAATGATGGAAAGATATGATGAATCCGGAGGCCACAACGAAGTCTGGCACCAAGTCCATGCTTTGTCGTGTAGTGCTCACCTGAACGCCCAATTGTCTCTTGATGCTTTTCTTCTTCAGACACAAAGGAAGAAGAATAAGTAACTCGAATGAAGCAAGACATTATGATGCCGCTTACCAATGTTGTATGAGCCTGCAACTCGGAGAAGGGGTTGTGGGATAGCTTCCCTTTCTTCAATTTACTGCTGGCCCCATCCTATTACGTTATAGAAACATTGTTAGATAGACACAGTGCATGGGACTCCACCGACGCATAGCTGTTGTGAATCGAACAATTTTTCTGAAGTATAAGCGGCACTCACACTGGCTTGGGTAGGTATTGTCATTCTCCTCAAGCCCTAATTGAACGCACAATCAAATTATTAAGATTTCATCTGTCAATCTAACGCTCCAGCCAACTCACGTTATCAGTGTCGGAGTCAACGAGAATCGCCGTCTGTTGCCCGGTGGCAGAGCTATTCTTTCCACCTTGAAAACTCGTGAGGGTTACTGTCTCTCCTTCATCCTCCCAAGGACTAAGATTTGCATCGTCTTGCACCGAGACGGGAAGTCTAGTTTTTCTCTGTGTCAGCCAGGTTCATAACTTGTAACAAAGATGAGTATTGTAAGCGAAGAAGGGTCGCCAACCCAGGGCATCTTGAAGTCACGGTAGTAAACCATGAGTGTGGCAGCACCGGTGGCAATTAGTAAGCTAACTTGAAGTACTAGATCATGATTAGCGTAGCGCTGAGTCTAAATCAAGCATCACACTTACTATTGATAATGTTTGTTCTTTCGTACTATGATGCCAACGGTTGAGTAGTACGACTTCAGACTCACAAGTTCAAGTTGAGCCCTACCTGCCCTACCCCCTCAGGGCTTTTGCCCTCTCCACCGAAGAAAGTGGATCCATCTGTGTTACGAAGCGCCCTAATAGGTCGCTTTGTCTTATCGTTCCGCTTCGACGTATTGGGTGAGTCTATCATGTCTGTATCCTCACCAGAAAGACTGTTGTTCTGTCCTGTAAGCATACTATGATAGTCAGAGCCACTTATGGCACAACTTGAAGCCTTTGCACCCTGCACGCGAGTACGAAACGGAAGTGCACTGTTGGTGTCCTTTTTCCTTGCCTTTTTTGCGCTCTCTCTGTTCGGCGCATCGGAATTGGCTAGATCATAATGTGAGTCAAAGTGGTCATCTTTCCGAATCTTTAGTCGTAAGGGAATGCAACTTACTAATCTTCAAGTTTTCGTCGTCTTCAGCTTCACAGCTCAAGCTGTCTTTGTCATCGTTCGTTGAACCTGCAATGCATATATCTCGCAACTCGACCGTCGCTAACTCGAAGTAATGGACTCACTAGCTTCAGGGATAACTTTCGATTTTTTTCGCCCTCGGTTGCCGATGTCCGCCAGCTTGATAGGTGCGGTTGAACCCATCTGGGTACGAATACCAAGAGCAATCGACAAATTGTTCTCAAGCTCCATTGTCTCCAGTATTGCTGCTTCCTGTTGCTCTGCTGCGCCAGTCCTCTTTTTGCGTACCTTCTCAGATGTCTCTTGTTCTTTCGCAACACGCTTCTGTTCCGCAGCGAGTTTTCTCTTCTCTCTCGCATCGGCGGCTTGCTGAGTTGCAGCTTTGCGCAGAGCTGCCCGTTCTTCCTTCTGTTTTTCCTTTTCCTCCTTTTCTCGTAATGCCTCCTCACGCTTTGATGCCTGCTCTTCTCTCCTTCTCTCTTTTTCTTCCTTCTCCTTCAATATCTCCTCTTTCGTTCGACATGTTCTGAGTTTATTGACTACCACTCCCGGGTGCTGATCGCTATTCTTAGTCCTCGTCTGTCTTCGAGTTGACATTCTTCAAGTTGTGCAGCCTGAGTGTTTGGGGCACAGGTGCAGTGCTAGTACGAGTATTGATGGTGAGTTGAGTCAAAGGTGCAACTTAAAGTTCAAGTTCAAGTTCGGAGGTGAGGGCGCCTATCCAAGGAAAATTTACGCCCACTGCCAACTTGAACTTCGGCTACTACTACTACTACTACTACTAGCCTAGTAGTACTACTAGTAGTAGTAGTAGTAGTTCAGGGCGCCTGATTCCGAGTCAGTGCCAGACTGTTGTGACTTCAAGTTCTAGCACCTCAAGTTAGTTGGCTTAAAATTCAGCTTCAAGCCAGAGTTCAAGTTCAAGTTAGCATTTCTCGACAAATACTCGTAATACTGAAGGCTGCGTTCAAGTTCAAGATCATGCCGGTAACACGGCGAAGGCCCAAACCCGTTCACCTCACTGATTCCTTCCCCCCAACTATTCGATGCACCTACTCCGGTTGCAGCAGGAGGTTCAAGAATCAATCCGCAAGAACAAGACACGAATATTCAGCCCATCCGTCATCATTCGCGACAAGACCTGCTGCTTACGGTTATGATTCATCACCCATTCAAGTTACTACTACTAGTAGACCCGCATACGCTCCGAGATCTCAAACTCTCCCGAGCTCTCCCAAGCTCCCAACAAGCTTGAACGGCCAACTTGAAAATGAAAGCGGCTACGACTCCTCAAGTTACGATTGTGACATTTCTGTACTTATGCAGGATATCTCGATGCTCAGCATATGTCAAGATGAACTGCTTCAAGGTTTAGATGGACCTGGTTGTCTGTCCTATTCTGTCACTGGAAGTGATGATGACGAAGACAATTACGCATCCTCTAATGATCTGGATTCCGACATTGGAGACTATGATGAGAATGATGGTATCTTAAAGGTGTATCATAGACATCTGATTGGTGTGTGCCATGTTCATTGTCCCCCGTTTACTTTATCATTCTGACACCAAACGTCGTGCAGCCACTCCATGCGATGTGGAAGGGAACCTCTTAGAAGACGAAGATCCACCTGTCCCGCGAAGCAAACCTGCGTCAAATGACTGGTTTCCCTATTCGTGCCGAGCAGATTTCGAGCTCGCAGATTTTCTCTATCGCGATGAGCAAATGTCTGCTGGCAACATAACAAAGCTTCTCGGGATCATGAAGGCTTATCAGCTAATTCAGTCAGCGAAGAACTCAAAATTTGGTGGATATTCCGAGTTGTACGCGGCTGAGCCCGACGATGACTCAAATCTGGATACTACTATTACGCTACTCGATGGAGACGCACAAAAGTTGTACAAAGTCATTGACGCTACGATAGTTGGTGATGTGCCTTGGAAATCCTTTAGCAATTTCTACACGGAGGACAATGGCCAGAAGGCAACAAACGAGAACGCCGAGTCATGGAAGAGGAGAGAATATGATGTATGGTATCGAGATCCTCTGGAAGTGATCCGAAATTTGGTGGATAATCCAGCTTTGAAAGGCGAATTTGACTATGTCCCGTTTCGTGAGTATCAGCCGAAGGAGGACTCTGATGACAAGAAAGAACGAGTGTTCAGAAATTACATGTCCGGAAATTTTGCATGGGAACAGGCTGTAAGTCGTTAATCATAAACTCGCAGGAAAATTACTGATTATCCTTGACTTAGAACAAGATCTACGCTGAAGATATATCAGTCCATGGATCTATGTTCGTTCCGGTGATCTTAGGGAGCGACAAGACGACAGTCTCTGTTGGAACTGGCAATAACGAATACTATCCTTTGTATCTCTCGATCGGGAATGTATCAAACAAGGCCCGGCGGTCCCAGAAATTGAATACAGTTCAGCTGATAGCATTTCTAGCAATACCAAAAAGTGTGTACCAAAAAGTGTCCTATTCAATTGTGTTCTGACGCTTTGCAGCTGAGCGACAGTACGAAAAGTCAGATGACTTCCGTCGCTTTAGACATCAAATTTTTCATTCGTCTATATCGAGAATCTTGAACTCACTGAAACCCTCAATGATTATGAACACTCAGAGTACCATTCTTCGGTGCCCTGATGGTCACTTGCGTAGGTCAGTTCTAGGACTTGGCTCGTATATAGCCGATTACCCAGAACAGGTGAGTCTATGCGCAATATGCACTGGATGGTGCTGCAAGTAAGTACTATCCTCAGGCAACGCATATGAGTCCGTGAAAATGGCTTACTGTTGCTATTTGATATAGATGTACAGCACCTCACAAGAACCTAGATAATCCAGAATTTGTTACAAATCCTCGAACAAAAGATCTGCACGAACGATTGATAGAACAGGTGGATGAAAACGTCATAAGTAGAGCAACAATTCGAAAAGAGTATGGATTCCATCAGGATATCGTGGTATGTGCTTCAAAATCTCCCCTGGATGCATTATTTTCTCAATCAGGTTGTCCCATAGCCTTTCACCAATGACTTTCCGCGAGCGGATATATGCGATCTCATATCTCCGGACCTACTGCACCAAATCATCAAAGGCGTGTTTAAGGATCATCTTGTCGAGTGGATTTGCCAGAGCTTGACCACGACAGAGTTGGATGTTGTAGATAGAAGGTGCTCTTCTCTCACAAGTCGTGATGCGAATGCCATTGCTGACCTCCGCGTAGAATCAGAGTCGCTGCTCCCTTTCCTGGACTTCGCAGATTTCCGGAGGGCCGAGGCTTTAAGCAATGGACAGGCAATGATTCGAAGGCACTTATGAAAGTACGCGGTCTTTTAATCTCGTTTGTAGTGATGGTTCGCTGATTCTTGATGCAAACCTTTGAGGTATATCTACCGGCTATTGTGGGCATTGTGCACGATGATATGATTCACGCATTGAGTGCATTCCTGGACTTCTGTTACCTTGTGCGTCGGTACACGATTACAGCCTCAATCATTGGTCAGATTGAAGCCTCGCTGGATCACTTTCATCAATATCGGCAAATATTCATAGCTAAGGGCATCCGGGATAACTTCTCACTGCCACGACAGCATGCCATGGTCCACTATCCTACAATGATCCCACTGTTCGCTGCACCGAGCGGACTGTGCTCATCAATTACAGAGAATAAACACATTTACGCTGTCAAAGAAACATGGCGACGCTCGAACAGAAATGATCCCTTGGGCCAAATGATCACAGCAAACCAACGACTCAGTAAACTTATTGCATCGAGGGCAGACTTCAAAAGGCGTGGAATGCTGGACGATACGCTGTCCGAAGCTACGTGGAAAGCTCTGCGGGATGTTCTGCGCAAGAATATGTCAGAGTCGGAGACGATTGATGTTGAGAGTACCCCAAATAGGAGGGAACAGATGCAACATCATGGTACCCCAGTAGCAGGGGCAACCGATGATACAGACGATTTCTTCGATAACATTGCGGGCAATCAAGAGCACAACGAAATTGCCGACCTGGATGATTCCGGAAGTTTGGCGGATGAGTCTCAGCGAAATGCGGTTCATGATATAGGAAATGCAGAGTGCCTGCTACGTTTGGGTGGCAGAAACGACCCTTTGAGCTTGATATCGATGGCCTCAAAACATCGTTAGTAACATGTCTTTTTGGTGGTGCACATCTAACTTCTTTATTGGTGCCTTTGCAGAGTCCAGCAAGGCGTACCCAAAACAGCTCAATGCTCTTGTGGCATTGAAAGGCCATCCAGAGCTGCGACAGCTGCGACAGCTTATTGAAATATACTTGTTTAACAAGTACAAAAGGTGTAACTCCGCCTCAGGGAGTTCTTTAGGCAGGACTGAACAAGACCACAACAGATATAAGCAGTTCGAATTCGACATGAGCGACGACTTTTCAGTTTTCCATTCAGCCACCGCTTTCTTTGCCTATCGTGGCGAATCAATCCCTATAGAACAAGCTATGAGGGAGGTAATCAGGTCCAATCCCTCTTGGCGCGGAAAACCACGACGGGATGCAGTTCTTGTACAATTCAATACTTGCAAAAGGGGGTTTGAAGGAATGCGAGTTGCTCGGGTTATGCTACTTTTCTCCTTCACCGCCAAAGGAGAACGTCAGGAATGCGCACTTGTCCAGTTCTTTAAACGTGTTGAAGACTTGCCTGACCCGAAAACAAGAATGTGGATTGTCGAACCAGAATTCGAGTTCACGACTGATACCTCTCTGTATGTCGGAAGTCGACAGACTCGGAGTGGCAGTGATACTTATCAATCTAATATTCCGAAGCCGAAGTTATCCGTGATCGCTCTGGGGTGTATCTTTCGGTTGGCTCACCTCCTCGGGGTCCCGAAGGGTGATGAATCTCCTCCGAAGTCTTTAATACCAGAAGACTCCCTGGACTTCTATGATAAATTCTATGTTAACAGATTTGCCGATATGCATATGCATGAGTTGTTGTATGAAGCTAGACAATAAAACTAGGTAATAGCAGAACTGTATTATTTACTACTACTACTAGTAATGCACAGTACAATAAAAATAACAATTTGAAGAAAGTGAGTGCACGACATAGTACTACTACGGCGCCGGCTCAGGCTGCCTGACAACTTGAACGCGCGGTAGTTATAGTACTAGTAGTAGTAGTAGTAGTAGTATCGAAGCTCAATGTGCCAACGTTCTTCAAATTGCTCGGCGGGTACTTACTGTACTACTAGTAGTAGTAGCTCTCGCAACTAGTACTGGCAGTGGTTGGGGTCAATTTGAATGATGTCAGCGCCACTGCCGGTCGACGATACGCGTAGAGAAAATGGATGATATTTCAAGCATAATGAATGACAACAATGACAAAGAAACTCCGAGTCGTAAAGTTAATATCAAATACTCCTATAATGAAAAGAACGATCTCCCTAGTATTGCGTAGTATGAACAATCATTGCGACACAAATTGGATACAAGTACAAACAACTTGATGAGGCTTCAAGTTTAACATCGTAGACGTACTACGCATTATCAGCTTGTCCCGTTACACTAATGTCCGAAGCGCCATCTACCGCGACGACTCGGATAGGATTAAGTTTCTCCAGAAGATCCACTAAAATCGCGTAGTCCTCACAATAAGCCGAGTTACGTACTGCCGTAGAGACGTACTCATCGATCTCGTGCTCTGTCGCAATAAGGTTCTTCTTGTTGCTATCATAGTCGGCATCGCTTTCGCGAAGACGCAAGGCTACCATAACCAATCTGTTCTCCGCCTCGTCTTTAATAAACCAGTCGTTAGGGCTGCTGCTGGTATCGAAGTGTCCTCTTGATGGTGGATAGAAGTTCTCCAAGGTAGTAGTATCGAAATTGAGCACTATGTTTAGAATCGTGTCATTGGTAAGGATCAATAGACATTTCCTGATCAAATTGAATTTGTTCAGGAAGGTCAAACGTTCCTTGCGTAGGTCATTCAGATGCACCTCTTCGCCAGCCTTGACATCGTGTACATCATTAGATGATTTGTTGCTCTGCTTTGCGGTGTCCCGTGCAGCAGCCTCCGTACCAACAGTGTCATCGACGGCGGATAACTCCGTAGCATTGAGTCGGCGGCGAAAATCTACCACTGATCCATACCGGAAAACAGTGGAATAATCGATTTCTACCTTCAGGCTTGGTGTTGGATCTGCCGTTGAGGAGTCTGGGGCTGACTCTTCCTGACGTTGACGTTGTGCAATAAGGGCGTCTAACAAGACCAAGCATTCCTTGCATTGGTTGTACGACCAGACAAGTAGAGGGACGAAGAACCTCAACGCGATCTTAGAATTCCCAGACTGCCTTAGTTTACGCACAGAAGCTCCGTGTTGCACCGGAGCGTCGAGATCCGCAAAGTGGTTGCAAAAGCTGCCTGTGAAGGGAATCGGGTTTTCGGACAATAAAACGTCCCCGCGGCGCGTTCCACTGGTGAGATAGGTAGATTCGAAGCAATTGTGAAAGTTGTCGAATACAGATTTCTTGTGAAGCAGGATCCCGTCCGCTGATGGCTCGACGCCACCTGAATCTTGCGGTTGTTCGCCCGATGACGATTCGCCGTTCGGAAGAATCACGAAATGCGCGCGATGGTAACGATTAACGCGAACCAAGAATTTCGACCACCCAATACCGTTGATGAGCCGAGAATAAAGCTTTACGAGTTCATCGCTTTGAAAGACCCCGGGAAGAAGCCTTGAGAACGTCGACAACACAATAAGCTTGATTTCGCCAATATAGTTCTTGATAGCGAACTGAAAGCTCTCCCACTGGTAATATAGTGAGTCAATCACCGGAGCAAGAAATCAGTTGATATTCACGCTTACGTTTGGATCGAATATATCACTCCATTTACCGTCGAACAGCGCCATACACTCCCTCAACTGTCTATCATGTGAATGCATCTTCTTGAAGACACGCTCGAACTTCTGTTCGTACGCTAACAAGGTGTTTTTCATCTGCTGTGTTATCACGTCGATGTCGGCGACCAAACCAAGCATAAGCTCAGATTCCGCGGTCGGTCTTCCATAGGCCATCTGACGGGTTAGATGCAAAGATATAGCGTCGGTTATCTTCGAGAGGGACTCTGGGTTAACGAGATGGTTGGCCTGCATTGTTGGGCCAACCCGAACTGTATATTCGCGAATAATGCCACCCTTGGAGCCGTCTGAGGCACTGCCAGTGGGAGTTACATAGGCACCTGTACCCTAGTATTTAGTCCTGTGCATAGCCTAAGGTAGAATCAAGTGCTTTGTGTCTCTTACCAGGCGAAAATTCGAAGTCGGGATCGTAACTTGCATCTGAGTCGTCACTGGCAATGGCACTCAATATGTCAGTGACCGAGTCTGCCAGTGACTCCGACTCCGAGTCGGAGTCGGAGTCCAAGTGTACTAGCGATGGCATTCTCAGCCAGAGGAAGGAGTAGCAGTACTGTGACTGCTATGGTACTACCGCGACTTGGAAGGAAGGGGCTTGAGACAAGACACGGTCGCTGGCAGACTCGGAGTGCTCTTCATATACCGTGACGATAAGGGGATCATTCACCGCGTGTGTAGTTTGATACTACTATTAGTATATAGTACTATGCGGCAGCTTGACATCGGCGTGATACTACGGTCACTGGCACGGTGGCGCCACTGATACCCGCCGGCCCGGGAGTCACTCGGAGCTTGATGTTCCGGCGACTGACTACAACAGTACTACTCAGGCTAGCCTTAATACTCAGGCTAGTGGCAATTTGAAATTCCGAGTCGGATAGTAGTAGTAGTAGTAGTAGTAATTGATTGAACCGCGCAGTGACTGCGGCTTGAGAAGTTCAAACTGTACTACTAGTACCCGCTCACTACCCGGTGCCAGCAGTGCCAGCCTGAGTGTGACTCAGTACTAACTATAGCATTCAAGTTCGGAAGTACTAGAGGTAGTACACCCCTGTACCCCTGTGCCCCGCTTTTCATCGTCTCCCTCACATTACGATCGCTAGCGTTTCTTCAACTGTGATGCCAAACGAACGTACGCCTGACGCTGATCCTGCGCCAAATCGAAGCGTTGCGCCAACTCTGCAACCAATGCCAGACAATCCTCAGCCTGAGGACAATCCTACTACTCATCCAAGCCATGTCAATGATGCGACACCTCAGCCTGAGGCTGATCCTGTGCCAAGTGTTCCACTGGCAATGTCAGACAATCCTCAGCTTGAGGACAATCCCACTCATAGCACTCATTCGAGTCGTCATCCTCAGCCTGAGGCTGATCCTGCCACTGGCGGTGCGCCAACTCCGAGCACAATTGCATCTGCGGCAACCGCATATGGTGTGTAGTATACTAATGTATGCCAATGCAACAAAGCACTCATGATCATTCACTGTATGGTGGTCACTGGTACTGAATAGCACTTTGGACAGAAAGGGCAGGTCGACACAATCAATACTTGAACTTCGAGTGGCGAGATGGCAACAACAACAACGAGCTAGAGTCGAGTGACTCGGACTCACCCTCTCAATCAGAAGTCAGCACCAGCTCGTTGTCTACTACTAGTGCTGGGATCTTCAGCCACCTTCGGAAGGTCAACAAAGTCATCAACTCGTCGGTGTTCGAGGACCCTACACTTCGCGAAGATATCAGAAAGGCAACTATTGCCATTAACGCTCACAATTTTGAGAGCTCCCACCAAGAATGGATGGATGAACTTAACCAAAAAAACAGCATCCCCACTGCAGAAACTAAATGGATGGTGAATCGAAGAGTCGTCGAGCCTCAGAGATCAATTCTACAGAAAAAACTGTCCGACAGCATGACAGCCCACAAGGTGGCGGTGAACACTCGTTTGCAAGACGTCGAAGCCTCTTTGAACTGCATGGAACTTCATCTCCGCAGCACCTTAAACAAGGTTCAAAATGACTTGAACGACTTGAGGAAGGGAGGAAGCAGCGTGGCTGAGTTTACCAAGGGGCTTGGTGGTGTATCACAATCCGTGCGGCGTTTGAAGGACTTGGTGGTAGCGAATCTTGACGATTTCGCAAGGAGCAAAACGAGACCACCAAGATGATAGCCACCTTGAATGCCGAAGTCGAATCTATCAAGAATCTGCTAGACGAGAAGGTGCAAAGGTCGACCGCTGACACGACTGAAACTCGTGATGCCGACGTCAGAGCTCGCAAGACAGCGTCCACCGACTCTGAAAGGCTTCCGGAAGAACGCGGCGATTTCAAGACGGAAGATGCGCATTCGTTAGCAAACACCTTCAATGTGTTAGTGGCTATGAACATCAAATTGATGTACTATCATGCAGCGGCTGTAATCAAAGAAGTTAGTGTTCAAGTTAATGGTATTGATGTGTCACAATTTACTCACACGATGCACTGGCACACAGTTGGAGGTTCCGGCAGCGGCCCTCTGTATACGTGCGGCCGGGGAGGACGGTCGAGATGTAATTTTTCGAGCCTTCAGTTATACCTACCCTTATATCGCGTCCTTGAAGGTGGAACCGGCGGTGAAACATCAATCGCATCCCGACTCGGGTATAAAGACCACAGGATTCGTCGAAACCTTGACAAAACTGTATAACGTACATCATATGCCTCACGGCGAGCTACTCATGGAGGACTTCATTGGAGACTCCGCGGCGGCAGAGAGATTGAAGGATAAGCGTGACTTGGATGAAAAAGCGCGCTTGCAATCGATAAATCCCTCAATACAGCGTCAAGCCACCGGGAAAAAGGATCTCAACACCATGTTACGATTTTTCGTTCCACGTCTCCATGGGACTTTCGAGTACCATTACGTCATGTACATGCTACTCAGATATCAGATTCGCAAATTGGAGGACGAGGCTGCTGGTAACATGTCTTCAGGGCAACATGAAGAAGGCGGTGAATCCTGGCTCTTGTACTCCGAGTCTCACGAGGAAGTCGCCGAACTGAGCGAGGTTTTCGAGCGTTACTTGGGGGTCAATGAGTTGCGCGAATTACCCCCTGACATGGAGACCGAATTAAAAACAATCTTCGGCATCGACACTGGATTTGCAGAGAGGCTGAAGCCGGATTACGCTGCTCAGAGGACATGCCCCTGGCTATGCTGGGGTTAAAAAAGGCCTTGAGTAAGGTCTGGAGGGAGCGTCACGCACACGCATCAAGTAACGAAAATCGAAATGCAGTGGCAGGTGGGGGCAAAGATTCAGTGCGTACTAGTAATGCAGGCGCAGGCGCAAAGCCGTCTGTCCATGACAAGGGACATAGTTCATCCGGAGAAGCGCATTCTAGTAAGAAGAAGAACGAGAACGAGAACAAGGACGAGAACGAGAACGAGAAGAAGAAGAAGAAGAATAAGAAGAATAAGAAGAAGAAGAACGAGAACGAGAACGAGAACGAGAACGAGAACGAGAACGAGAGCAAGAAGGGCAAGGGCGACTTGAAGGGCAAGGGCAAGGACAACAGCGGGAATGCACCAAAACCGTCAGGGGAAACTGAGGGGGGCCTGAAGTTCTTTGACAATGAAGGTCTCGGTCGCTGGCTTTGGAGCAATGATGTCAAACCGTTCTTGCATGCGGCGATCACACACGCCGAAACGGCGCTCAACGCACTTTCGGTTCCTACTAACCCCCCAGACGACAAACGCTACGGCGAGCGGCTCAGTAAAACATACATAGATTCATTGAGGAGCGAGCTCCCCCTTGAAGTTCGTGCGGATCATCTCACTGACACGTCGAAACTAACGCCTGAAAAGGCCGAACTTCTCCGAATATTGAGGATGCGATGCAGCGAAAATCGCGAGAGGCTAAGCTGCCTCTACCATGCAATATCTCTCATTTTATCCGGAGCGGTCAAGGACATCATCGCGGAAGAGGACTTCTTCCGCGATTTTTTCAACCGGCATTTGCATGGTCGGAGCAATCCCCCTTCCTGGGACATGACTCTAAAACTCCTCGACCGCGCAGACCAGATATTCATGGGAGCACTGTCGGCTGATTACGTCGAATCGATGAAGTCTGTCGTAACGATATTGAAAGATCATCAGTTGTATGGTACGGAATTCGATGATAAGCCCGGTGCCTTACCCCCCATATCCAGGGCTGATGTAGAGGATACTTTCTTCAAAGAAAAGAACAAGGATGGCGAGCCAAGCTCAGACTATAACAACATCGCGAACGGGAAATATGACCACTGGCTCTATCTCATGTATATGGCCAGTGTGCCTAGAAGTGTGAGTCAGGCTCATGAGTGTGTGCGACGCCCGTCGACGGAACAGCAGAGCTCGTCGGCGCAACAGAATGTGCCAGGCCCGTCGACGGAACAGCAGAGCTCGTCGGCGCAACAGAATGTGCCAGGCCCGTCGACGGAACAGCAGAGCTCGTCGGCGCAACAGAATGTGCCAGGCCCGTCGACGGAACAGCAGAGCTCGTCGGCGCAACAGAATGTGCCAGGCCCGTCGACGCAAAAGCAGAGTTCATCGGCGCAACAGCAACTTGAAAGCCTTGCCAATCTCCCGTCAGTAATTGAGGACAAGACCGGCGCTTTATTTTCGTTCAAATATCCGTGGTGGGGTTCAATAGTCGCTGCCAGTGCCGATAGGGACGCAGTTCCTACTACCATGGACACGGTTCCTACCACTGGTAGGACTCACAGTCACGGTTATGACTCGGACTTGGACTATCCGACCTACTATAGTACTGGCAATAACCCTCGCGTTAACTTGAAACTAATATAATAGTCTCAATTCATGTTACATAGTATTGGATTGGTAATGCATCTGTGTGTACTACTACTAGTAGTAGTACTCTTTTTGACGGGGGCGATTCCTTCAGATTTTGTTAGTTTTCTGTCTTTGAGACAGAGACCGTGGTATAGAACCAAACCTTCTCATTGGCATGCCCTTCTACCCACCTTCATTGTCCTCACCTCCATTCACAATTTTATCGGTGTCACGAACAGGTGTCCAAGTCTACTATGTTACCTCGTACATTACTTGACTTGTGGGCGTGGGCCCGGGGCTTGTCTTTGCAGCCTGAGGCATTGGATTGTGGGTCATTATCGAGAGGAGTAGAATCTGCCGGCGAAGCTCAGCCCGTAATCTACTACTAGTATTAGTACCAGTACTAAACTAGTAGTGGTGCGACGAGGGAACAACTTGAACTTGAAGACTCGAACTACGGACGCTTGAAGCAGTGCCAGTGAGCCTGCCACTCAGGCTGCAGTGAGCGCGCGCCGCGTTCAAGTTCAAGTTGAGATCTACTACTACTACTACTACTACTACTACTACTACTATATACTACTAGCACTTCCTGACTATCCTTCAGCACTGGCATACTCTGCCTATCCTTGGTCTCATGGATTTAGCGGAGAAACAATGGACAGACTAAGCCTGGCCGCCTCGCATCTATCGTCTGTATTTGCCTCTTCGGCACATGTTACAACCTATGCTGTTCCAACCTCGCGACGAGACACCCCTCTTGCAGAAACAAACTCGGATATTCCGGACGGGCATGCTCTACACTCATCTTATCTCAAACAAGCATTGGAGGAGATGTGCTGATACTACGCATAGTTCAAGGTGGCCTCGCGGTAGAGCTCATCTCTCTCTCTTTCGACAAGCGTATCCCCAATCCGGTTTGTTTTTCCGGCCATAACAACACCATCGCTCGTTTATTGGAGAGATCAACTTCATCCTCTCGTTCTTACCTCAGTCGGCTCGCTGCTTCGAATAATTTTGCCTGTCTGTGAAGGTGGACTGCTATGGCACGAGCCACTGCGCAAGAATTGGTCTAGGGAATGGACTGGAGGAAGCTGGGAGGAATTAAACCAAAGATAGCTTACGTGCAGGATGCTATCACCATTGCTATCGGATCGAGCACGGGAGGTTACGTGAGACTAGAATCGGACTTTCATGATGATGGAACTTATGCAGGTTAGTGACTAACCAAAAATATGTAGAGATCAGCACTCTAATTTGTGTATCGTTTCGCAGAGTACAGGATGAACATCTGGTATTCAGCACTTCTTCCTGTTCTCTCATCCAGCGCAGAACATCCGAACGAGGCTCTCTCATTCGCGTCTGTCCCTCAACCGAGCGACGTTACCGACCTCTTAACGTTGTCTCAAGATCGTATCCTACGATGTTGGTCTCCGAATAAAGGATGCCGGTCACTGGCAGAGGTGTCTTTACCTCCATTAAATGGTATCATAGAAGCCTGAGGGCCTTCGCTGTTAGAGGGGCGTCCGCTAAAACTTCTGCAGGCTTACGATTCATCGAGTCAAACCGAAGACAGCTACTAGTACGCCTTCTCGGCATTCGTCCCTTCCCTTGCTTTAGGTACTTCAGGTGGCACTTTTTCATATTTATGAGTCCACACTTGACCAATTATATTGGAATCTTGTTACATCAACCCCCACGTCCCCTAAAAGTGCGTTTGCTAATGACAGGATTTACTTCTTACGGATGGGAGGCTGTACGTTCTTTGAGAGAGGCAAGGGAAATCTGTGTGCGAAGTCGCTTATTCCGGTCCTGGTGTTGAAAGGCGTACTTGGGGCTCCCGCGGTCTACGGTCAAACGGACGAACTGACACAGGAAAACGATCTGTGGGTTGTTGTTGCAACCAGGCTCGTTAACAGAGCCTACTACATCCTGAATTCACGAAAGTCATGACTCCGCACACGGCCAGACATTCTCATCGCAACACTGGGGCGACTCTATGACCACCTCCGAGAGTCGCCCACCTTCGCACTCGACGCACTCTGTTTGCTCGTTCGCCGACGAACTCAAGGAGATCATCTCCGCCTGTCCGACGGCACGTCAAATAGAGCGTTTCTCAGCAACTATGACCGTTGACGTCAACGCTCTCGTGAGTGTGTCCTTCCCTCCGGTGCACTGTCCGCTCGTCATTGATGTGAAGAGCTGGACTGCGCGAGGGCTCGTGCAAGAGTTTGTTCGCGTGAGGGCAGAGAGAATGAGCACGCTGCCTTCCTCGTGGTACTCTACAAGAGAACGTGCAAGCATGACATGATCGTGACCTCCAGGAGCAAGAAGCTGGCCCTTCAGATGCGAGTGGTGTTTGGGATTCTAGGTATGAAAGCTGAGGAAACTTCGATCCTTCTTCCTGTTTTCCATTTACACTTCAGCTCAGAACTGTTGGATAAAGCTACTGAAGATGCTGCCCTCATGTATAGCGTCTTGGGGCTCTGCAGCTTTTCCGCGACGGTGCAGTCGTCTTCTTGATGGCCACTGACCTTTCCACTCGCAGTCTGTATAATTTGGGAATCGAGACTGTTGTCAACTACGACATGCATTACCTCCATCGGAGACAGAGCAGGTCCAGCTGACCGCACAGGCGAAGGACTTGCAGATAATACAACATCAAGTAGCCACAGCGGGGCCATCACTCGCTCACGATGCGCAGCGGCAAATCTCACGGCGGTCATGCTCAGTCAGGCCAACGAGAGTTTTGTTTCACTCCAAAGTCCGTCGAGGAGGACATGCAGAGGGCCGACGACATGCAGCGTAGGCGAGAAGAGGAGGCGAAACCATGGATGGACAAGGCGTCATACAGCTTTGAGGTGGAGAAAGAGGAGATTGCGGTGGCGGCTGAGATGGAAAACCGACGTTCAAAGCATGCAAGAACCGTATTTCAAGCATCATCATGAATGCAGGCGGAGACGGACAGCAAACTCCGCAGAACTCAAGATCTTAGCGATTCAGAAGGGAAGGGTTGTGCTCATGGCGGGCCTTGTAATGGAGATGCGCAGTGCGTACGAGATGGCAGTCAAGTTCAACGACACGAACAGTCAGGCTGTCAAGCGGATCAAGAACGGCAAGCGCTGGCAGCGAATCTCGATCATCTGTCCATCGCCCAGTAGAAGGCCGAGTTGCTCTCGAAAAGTAGCCAGGAGATGAAACGTCAGCTCCAGCTGACTCGGGAGGAAAACAAGTATCTTGCCGATACGATGCGTTGCGCTTGTACTTGACGTTGCGAAGGAAGAGGCGAAGGTGAACTCAGCATCCGCTCAAAAGGAGATTCGAGGACAGTCTCTACGAATGATCTCTTGGAGAAGGAGAATATGACGGCAGTACGGCGTGACTAGCGTAGCTAGATGCTCTCGATGCTCCACTCGCCAAACAAAAGCGGCTTCACAAACCATGTATACGCGCCAGAGCTCGGCGACAGCATCTATTGGACGGCTGGAAGCACAACTAGCGAGTATGACGAAGAGGGCGAACTACTTGGGCGCAGAGGGAAGACGCTGCGGGAGAAGCTTAGGGAGCAGGCAAAGCTGTCTTAGCCTACTAGTGAGCTCTCTGTATATTCTGGACAGGATCCCAGAGTACGTGGATAGCGGCGCGCAGTGCGGAGAAATCAATATCCGGTGACCTACCTCACAAAGTTTTGTTGCTTGACGCGATCAGTCTGTGCGAAGCGCCTTCCGTTGTTTATGTTCGAGACTATATGTTTTAAAGCGTCTGGTACATTCTTGATCCCCATATCCAGTGCTTGCGAGAATCTTTCTCCTCGCCTGCCTGCCCTCTTCATATCGCTGGCGTCTGGGAATTTCGAACTTCAAAAACACCATCGGGTCCCTCCTCATAGGTCACACTCTGAATGACCCGAGAATCCAGGAGGTGGAGTCAAAACTTATCACCAGCACGTCAGTGGATGTTCAGAGAACAGTTAGCATTAAAGTGAGTGATACATTTGATCTGAGTAGTATGAATCTTTTCCAATAACTGTTGAAGGTCAACTGTGTCGGAGTGTCATACATTCTCCGCCACACAACTAGTCTACTCCAAATCCTCCCTCGCGGTAACGAAGGATTCGTTGTCCTCCCCTTCGTTCTCATTGGCACGTACGCAGCGATATGTCTTTGTAATTTGCTTTCATTAGTCGATACTGATTAGTTTTTTTAAAAAACTCAGATACACATACACAGATGCAGAATAATGCTCTCGTGATGTCATCGTCTCCATCTGCGACCTGCTTGCGGTGCTTTTGGAGTCGGAAGAACAATTTTCTCCTTGGTTTGTTTAATATTTTTTCCATGCAAAGTTTGACAGTCGTTAATTCTCTGCATTTCCTCAACATGAACACTTGGCTTTGCAGACCCAATAGAAAGACATACTCAATGAGATATCTGTTGCATAGGTCCGGGAGTCGGCCGCCCAGTGCCATTCTGATTTTTTCTAGCTCGTCGTTCACCCGTTCCAGGACTTTTTCTGCTTCAATCCGCAGATCGTGAACCCCCTATGTGAGTTTAGCATGCTGCGCACTCAGATGGGATCTCTCACTCACCACCATAATCGTTAACAGGTCAACGATGACCTTGGTTATCAATTTGGCAGGCGTCCCCGATAAGAGGTCATCGACGTATTTGAGAACATCAACCATTATAACCAGGGCCTCCATCGCAACCTCGCTCAAGATGCTCCCGCTGTGCACATTATCGTGACCCGTATTCATTTGTGTGAAGCTTGTAGGAACTGATGTCGAAGTGTAATAGAGTGTAATTCGGGTCACAACGATAGTAGGGTCAAATTATATATGCAGGAGGACGAGTCACCGTGTAAGTGACTAGGATAATGAAGCTGAAGAATGTTCTAATAATTTTCTATCAACTAGTTTCATGTCACGGGATACCGTTTCTATTTTAAAGTGAAACTCACAGAAATACTTTGCATCCTTCGACTCGGAGGTGTGTCTCCCTCCACTGGCACCAACGGCCTTTTCACCCTTCCATAATTCAAGTTGGCAATATCGAGTTCAGGTTATCCATAGAATCAAATTGCGTTTGTCTTTCCCCCACTGCCGCATTCAAGGACATTAACATGAAAGTGACATACCCAGTGCGCAAACGCGGAGTAGTAATCAAGAGCTACATAGAAATTGTAGTCTGAACTTATAGAAGCGGGCCACTACTCAAACTCTTCAACATTTCTGCACAGGTAAAGTACACTATCAACCTCATTCTGCTTAGTAGAGTTGGCCATCTTACTATGTATTTGGAAACCGTTCCAACCATGACACTAAGTCAACTAAGATGCTTTAGCCTTGTATCAAAATCTCTTGGAATACGTTCCGTCCCTCGATAGCGATGTCTGTGACCACCGCTGGCCGCTGCATCGAACGATAGAGCTCCTCCGAATGGAAGAAGCCTCCGAACTACTGAAAGCTGAAACGAAATCGAGGGTAGCGAAGGGGTGTATCTCACTTACTACTTAGAGGTGCGTCACAAAGGACCTACTCTCGGGGGCTATGACTCATCATGTATATTCTAGTAACCCTTTCTGTTTAACCGTTAATCTGCGCGGAAGATGTGCTTCTACCTCATCATTTCGGAGATATACGCAGTGTTTCTCCGGTTCAAGTTGCATTCGACATCACTACTTCATTACCATAACAATGCCAATGTACCGCCGCCGGTACTACAGTATGGAGATTATGTGTCCTAACTGTTTTTGGTATGTTTTGACCCGGGCCCTTCGTAGCGCCTTCATCTGACTAGTATTTTGGCCGCTGTTCTTTGGCAGTAGTAGAGATCAATCCGTTACCTCTGTGACACTTGCCACGGTGCATTCTTTATACACTTACCATGATTTCGTATGTCTAACATCCGATTTTGATTGTTTTTTCGGCTAACGGGCGTAATTGTAGCTGAAGGGATCATTGACTGCAAAAACTTACGATGAACGAGTCACCGGAGTTCGTTTATGCTTCCATCCGGCCTTCATCACAAGTAACACAGCGTCGTCGAGAGAAATACACTTGGTTCAACAATAACTGTAACTTGACGCCATTTCTGATGGTCCAGAGTAAATCTGTGAGTTCTTTCTTCGAGTTTCCGGTTTCCTCGGAAATCAGATATCACGAAGTCATCACAAAGCTTCGAAGTTCAGAGAAATGAAATCAAGAAGACAACTTCAAGGTGAATGTGACTCAGACTCTTGCTAAAGAGTGTGCATTTTCCCACATCCAGGTCAGCCTAGAGCTGCGTATCCTCAGGCTGGGACATTGAGCGCTCTTCCAAATCATACTGAAGAATGGTATGATACTCCGCACATTTATTTACTTTGAATATGCTAACAACACAGTAGTCATTGCTTAGCACAATAACATACAATGGTATACCAGTTACAACTACTGAGAAATACCCTCGCAAGTGGAGGATTAGACGGGCGACTGACCGCAATCTCACGCAAAATTATATCTACAGTATGATAAATTTCGGTACACGACTCATTAAAGAAAGCTCCTCGTGCAACACGTATTTCCATGTCATCGGAGGGCGCTGATGAACACAACCTAGCGTATATCGGGGAGCAGGCTCAGCAATAACTGCAAGAACGTATGCGCGAGAAGGAAGAGGCGGAAGAGAAGGCACGTCAGGCAGAAAAGGACGCGGAAGAGCGCAAACGTGTGAGGAGGGAGAGACTGGAAAGTGAGCGTGCGCTGCAGGATGGTAGATTAGTTACACCGGCACCTCCCACTCCGACACCCACCTCCTCATTTGCACCTCCAGTGCCAACACCCACTTCCAGTGCTGTAAGACCGCCCCCACATCCTGCACCGAAGAGAGCGCCTGAAACGCCGCCTACAAAGTCGCGCGTTTTTGCCACACGTCCACCGGTGTCCTCAGCCTCGTTGGTCCCGACTATTCGTGCGCCTGTCCTGCCTCCACCGCCACCTGTTGCCACACCGGCCTGTCCAGCAAAGCCCGAAGGAGACCCTGAGGAACGAATGCTGAGGGGTTCGTGAGGAACAGCTACGGAAGCAGCGCAATACTCGGTCAGAGCGGCTTCGCCAACTTGAGCGTGAAGAAGAGGCACGTCGTCAGGATGAAGAAAGTCTTCCGCTGGATTACTGGTGTACTAATTTGTACTTAGTACTAAAACATTTGAATTGTGGATGCTTGTACTTAGTCTATACTTATGCCTGACTTGCTTCCTGATGTACTGATGTACTGAGTGTGTCCTGAAAATCTGCTTATTTCAGTGTGTTCAATCCATCAGTTGAATTTAGACAGGCATAGCAACACATCAGTAGATTTCAGACAGGCATGGCAACGCTTCAGTCCATTTAAGGCAGCGTCAGGACGCGTCAGTCGCCGTAAGCAAAAAGTAGTTTCCCTGATGATGCGGGTATGCTATACATCATGCTGTCCGCCCCTGCGCGCCCACCGCGCATATACATACAATACTCTTCGCGTTCAACTTCTTTCTCGCTCCCACTCTCCTTCTCTCTTCGCTTTCAAACGACCGTGTTATTGTACACTTCTGTACAGCTGCACCACTGAACGACGTTTCCTGTGACATAGTGTACTAGCGCACGCGGGCTGAAAAAGACTTGAAGACTTGAAGTTATCGATAATTTAAATCCATTATCCATCCGAAGAACAGATACCATTGAAAAGAGCGGAAAATCCACGCAGCGGCCTGCAGGATGCCGACTCACCTGACGATCCTTTTGATCTTGCTCGTCGTTCTGGTGCTATGTCTGCCGGGCAACGGCGTCTACGCGTTCGGCGCGGGTAATATACCTTCGTGCGTCTCTTCATCCTTCGTCTTTCCTTCCTTCCTTCTCTATCTCAATCACTGTCTTTCTCGTACTCCACCTTATCAACTATCATGCTCACCCCGACTTTAGCTTCGCATACATGGAAGGCCGGGCATTCAGACATGGCGATATCGTACGTCCTCTCGATGAATTGGAAATAAGAATTTGGCGATGCTAACAAACACCTTTCAATCCACATCCAACTTGTCATGTTTGTGGCATACGTAGGAAGACACGCTCGAGACCCTCTTCAAGGCCGGTGCGGGCGGCTTCAGCCTCGGCTCGCTAGTAGGCAAAGGCAGTTCGAAGTTTGGCGGTCTGGATATCAAAAGGGTGTACTTTGGGTGAGCTTGCGGTTGCGTTTCCTTCGCCATTGTCTTCATTTCCGTGGAGGTCCTGCTGCGCAGATTATAATTCGGAAAAGCGACTCCTCTGAAATGGATGTTGATGCTGACACCTTTTGCCCTTGGTGGATAGGAACTGGCTTCGGGACTACTCCCAGGCGATGGACATTGCCAGTCTGAAGAAATTGCAGCCGCAGGTGAATCCTTATTCTACTGCTTACTGTCTCTGAAGGGCACCAAAGATCTAACTATCTCGATCACCCTGTTATACAATCCGAATAAATCCAATGTAGACAATCATCAACTTGTGTATGGCACTCGGCTTCCTCGCGCACGGATACGCGACGCACGAGTTCGAGGTCACTGAGGAAAGGTTGGGAGTATATCTGCCGGTGAGTTGTTTCTCCCCCTTCTCCTTTCCTTTCCATTCCGGAGGGTATTCTGACATGTAATACTCCCATGAACCCGTCGCGCGAAAACGAAGACGGAGCACATCGACAACCCGAAGGGCTATGGCGAAGGCGAGGACGCGCGCAAGTACCATCCGAAACTCCGCCCGCCGGTCGACCCCCGCGAGCTCGAGATCGATCCGCAGACGGGCATGAAGAACTACATTGCGAACGGTGCGTGCAGTCCTTTCCTCTTCTTCAGAGGTTACGATATTGCATCAGGCTCAATGTTACTTCCGTACAGAACATGGGACGTGGGATACGTCGAAGGCCCTCGTCCGCCGCACGCTCGAGCGGTGCATCCACCTCGGCCGGCAGCACCGCTCGCAAGGCAACAAGCACGACGAATACGAGGCGTACAGGCTTTTAGGCCAAGCTGTGAGATCTCTCCTTCTCCGCCTAGTTTCTTACTAAAAGTAATCCACCTCTTTGAACTAAACGCGATGATTTGCAACCGTTCATGTATACCCTATAGCTGCACACCCTTGAGGACTTCTCCGCGCACTCAAACTTCTGTGAACTCGCCCTCGTATCGCTAGGCCATCAGAATGTGTTTGTGCAGGTTGGAGATAACGTACGCGTTCATGCGCCCAACGGGAAGATGGTTGCACCGCTTGTTACAGGTATGTTCGCTCTTTCCTTCTCTAAACAAATATGGACAATTGAATGTATTGATGAATCAGGCACTTTTGGGTCGAGCGACTTCATTCACAGCTTGCTTGGCGAGGCGACGGATCATATCGTGAGTCTATCACAATCCATTCTGTACTTAGTTGTCTATCAAGCTGACATCTTCCTCAGAGCGAAGCGTCTGTTTCAGACCTCAACAAAGAGCTCGACAAGGCACGATCCCGCTCTCGCAGTGGCCCAGGTGGCGGCGGCGGGTCGAGCAACCCCACAGACATGCTCCGGGATCTCCTCTTCCAGCTGCCAGGCTCCGGCGGGGGCGAGATGTCGCGCGAGATGGACAGCATCGAGCGGATCCGCGCCGGGCCCGCCGCGGGGGGCAAGCGCCCGGAGGACATGAGCCCGCAGGAGATACACGCCGTGCTCTGGCAGGTGCTCACCTTCCGGGACTCGGTCGTCAAGAAGATCGAGAAGACGATCGAGAAGATCCCCGGGCTGGGGCCGCTGATCGAGAAGCTGATGGACTCGATCTCGGTGTTCGTGTTCACGACGCTGGAGCCGTTCTTGAAGCCGCTGCTGAAGACGGCGACGCAGGGCCTGATGAGCGCGAGCGGGGAGGTGATCGACACGCATGACCAGTACGAGGTGTTCAATGACCCCCAGGCGAGCGACCCGACACATTCGTTCTTGAGCAAAGACCATTTTAATCTGATCTTGAATGAGCCGGCGGGACAATTGGCGAAGATCATCGTGCAGAATACGGTCACGCAGGTTGTGAAGGCGTGGGATAATACCTCAATGAACGTCCATCAGACGACGGAGGAGATCCTGGAATGCTTGTAAGGCCATTTCTATTCTTCCTGAAGTAAAAAAAATTGCTGTGGATATTAACTTCACTGCGTTGCACAGGTTCCATCCCGACTTTCACAACCCGAATTCGCGCATCCAGCGCGAGATGTTGCAGCACATGAGACAATGGGTTCAGGGCCTGGGGAACAAGCAGCACGAAGTGCTCAACCGGCTTTCGAAGGAGCAGGTTCGCAATCACAAGAACATCCGGCTCGGTGGCGAGGGCGGCACGCCCGCCGCGCAGGGCTCGTACGCGTCCAACGCCGCACACAATGTGCAGCACCAGATTGGCGGGTATGTGAACACGATCCCCGGCGTGCAGCAGGTACAGGGCGTGTTCCACAGTGTCAGTGCGTTTGGACAGCAGCCGGGCTTTTCAAGGGATGGGCCGAACGTAGGACCAGGAGGAACGGGTAGTGCGAGTGGCTACCACCCGCCTTCTGGTCCCCCGCCGGGTAGCGCCCCGTCCCCGATGCCGGTGTCGGCTTCTGGAGAGGCAGCGAGCTACTATGGGGTTGGGTCGGGTCCGAGCCAGCACCCTCCCCCGCCTGTGCGACACGATACGCGCCCCGGATTCCCGGACGCTGCGCCGTCTGGCGCACCTTCCTTCCCATCGTACGGCGGCGGCGGCGGCGGTGGATATGGCGACAACAGCCCGCACGCACAGCAGGGTTACGCGCCGTCGTACAGCTCACCGCCCCCCGGTGGTCCTCCGTCGTTCCCGAACGTGTCTTCCTACCCCGGCCAACAACAGCATCACCACCATGGGCCGCCGCCGCCGCCTGGAGGAGGGTACGGAATGCCGAGTTACGGTGGTCCGCCAGGGTTTCCCGGAGCTGATGTCCCGGGAGGTCCGCCCGGATTCCCGAGCGCAGGCGCCTATGCACCCCCGCCAGGTCCACCCCCGCCGTTCCCGGGCGGAGGAGGCGGGAGCTATTATGGAGGCTACCAATCCCCACCTGGTCCACCGCCTGGTGGATGGTGAGCCTGCTTATTGTGGATTTTTGCAAGAAACGCGCGGGTGCAAAGTGACAATGACTGTGAAGCCAGAAAAGTGGTGTAATGAAAGAGTATACAAACGACTGAGCATGTACGAAACGAGATATGTACACAAACATACATATTTGTATATATTCCTGTAGTATTTCAATCCTAAATATGATTGTTTGTGCCGCGGCTATGTCTTTCTGTTGTGTCACAGAGCAAAGCATCGTTGTCAAGGCGACTTGCGAGCTGGCTATTATGCTCAGAAGTAGATGTTTCGTCGAGGCCTGAAATTATGTACACTCAATCGCAAGCGCTGCCAGACTCGGAGTCCTGTTTCATTGCTACATACTCCTTTGCTGATCCGGAATATTCGGTACGCTGTTCCGCGGTGATGCTTTGAAGCAGTCCGTCGCTTTGATTCCATTGCATCTACCGATCATCCACATCGGCCATGCCTTCATAGCTATATGGCTACTAGATGGCAGTGACTGTACAAGTTGCAGAAAAGCTTGGATCGTATGGATTGAATGCCCCTGAGAAGAAGCCAAACGTGAAGGTAGAACTTGGATAATCATCCTGCCGCATTGACCGCCTAACGTCTACATTTGCGCTTGGATGCTGAAAAAGATTTCGAACTTATTGATATGCTCGTCTTTATTGGCGGTAAGTATTTCTGGCTGATGAATTGCAATTACAAGAGTTGTGAAAGGATTTGTGGCGTGAGAGAATGAGCTGGCTAAATCCAAAAGTCTAATTTTCGCTTGAGGAAGTTGCTTCATTCTTCTTTTTGCTTCCGTTCACTCCTTCAACTTGTTTGTCATAAACCTCCTGCCGATGCTTCCTCCTGTCAGACTCTGCCCGTATCATGCCGGGAGAGACAAAATGCCTCAAAATTGCTCCTCTGAAGGTTTGTAGTTCTTGAAGCTTGCGAAAAGTGTAGGCTTGAAATCAGAAAGACTTGCGGCCGGTACGCGCGACTGACAGAAGTCACCACCTCTCCGATCAACTGAAGGCGGAGCCGAGAGAAAAAATCGTCCAAAAATCACTTTAAGCAGTTCAACGGCAATCCTGCGTCTTTATGCCTTTTGGCTCATCGTCAACTGGATCTCAGAATGCCCCTGCATGTCAGTGAACAGTTACTTCTGGATAAACTCGTGGAGGGCGTAGGCGACGGCGTCTGTCGTACAACGGACGCGGCACACCGAGGTGATTGCTTCTTGGCCGTTTCAAAAGCTCTCACAGCCAATCAATAGTCAACTCTCCTCTTTGCCGACGACTAATATACTACGCGCACTGACAGTCGCATGTCGGACCGTGTCGAGATGTGTCGTCTCGTATTTCGTGTTCTGAACGGTGAGTCTCCAGTATAAGAGCCTGCGATGCACCATTGTTTAAAACTCGCCCTCTTCTACTTCTTCTTTCTCTTTCTCTAAAGTCCACTCTTTCTTATTCTCCCTCCCCGCATTCTCTTAGCACCTTCTCTTCTGTGTATCAGCAATGGCAGCTCCATCTTCATCTTCTGTACGCAAGACCTATTCTCCAGACTCATCCTCGGCTTCCAACCAAATCATCCTCCCCGACCTGGTATCTCACTGCACGTTCGAGCTGCGTTGTAACCCGTACCTCAAGAACATCGCCGCCGCATCCGATGCATGGCTCACTCGCTCTGGAAACCTCAGCGTCAAGAAACAGAAGGCGCTCCATGGTCTCAAGTGTGGTCTTCTTACGGCAATGACCTATCCCGACTGTCCGGAACACGAGCTCCGCGTCTGCTGCGACTACCTCAGCTATCTGTTTCACCTTGACAACATTTCGGACAACATGGAGAGCGACGGGACAGTCAGCACCCAGCGAGTGGTCATCGATTCGCTGCGCGACCCGTCCTTTAAGTCCAATTCTCGGGTTGGAAAGATGACAAAGGAGTCGGTCTTCTCTCGCTCATGTGTTCCTTATTCTTTCGATGTTGACAATCGCATTACTCAGCTTCTGGGCACGTCTTATCCCGACCGCCGCGGAGGGAATGAAAAGACGCTTCATCCACACTTTCGACCTCTTCTTCATCGCTGTCACTCAGCAAGCCGAAGACCGCGTAGCAGGAGTCATTCCCGACCTCGAGTCGTACATCACTCTTCGCCGGGACACCAGTGGCTGCAAGCCATGCTGGGCCCTGATCGAGTACGCCAACGGCCTTGACATCCCCGACGAAGTTATGGAGCACGAGGTCATTGCGACACTCGACGAGGCCGCCAATGACCTTGTTACGTGGTCAAACGTAAGTGCCAGTGTTTCAGACTTCCTTGCCGTCGATTATTCTATCATTGGCATACTTCTCGGGTTCTTGTCCTTCTTTGTTCGCTTCGGTAGCGTTTAGCTAACTTTACACTGTGTTTTGGCTGAGTGACGTCGCTGACGCTATTCGCCTCTTTTTCTGCATGCAGGACGTCTTCTCGTACAACGTCGAGCAGGCACGCGGGGACACGCACAACATGATCGTCATCGTCATGCAGACACAGGGCCTCTCTCTCCAGGAGGCAGTCGACTTTGTCGGCGACATGTGCAAGCAGTCCATCGACCGCTTTGTCGAGGCGAAGGGCCGCCTACCGTCCTTCGACTGCGGCGGTTGCATTGACCGCGAGGTCGCTCAGTATGTCAAGGGTCTCGAGGACTGGATTGTGGGCACTCTCCACTGGAGTTTTGAGTCTGCGCGCTACTTTGGCAAGACAGGCCATATGGCGAAGAAGACCCGCGTCGTCGAGCTCTTGCCAAGAGTGAACCGTCACTGAAGACTATATTTGCATACTGCTATCAAAATCCCCAGGAGAGTCATGCCATTGCTACTATACTGTGCTTTAAAATCTGGGCCATCTATTATCCTTTAATCTATAATCTCATGCAAACTCTACATCTATTGCTTAATTATGCGTCCTGTTCTTCATCTTCCACCATCTAATATTACCGCTCACCATAATATTTTCCCATATCTTCCAATGAAGTGCGCGATATTCGTTCCAGTTTGTAAACATATCATTATTTACCTAGATATAACTTCCAGTCGATCGTTATGCGACCGTAATGTATATTCTTAACTGTTATCCCCTTGTAGAGTCACCCTTGGTTGTTTTCTCTCCACCTTTAAAGACTTATTCAATCAATTACCTCTATACACGACTTTTACAGTCCTTCTACAGTCATCGATAATAGAAAGATATAATTTCCGAATCGTTCGTCAGCGCTCCTGCTTGATTTCGAAGAGGAGGTTCAAGCTATTCGACGGATCCCAGTCCCAATCCAAGTTTGAGCGGGAGTATTCTCCCCATGCGCGTCGCATTCGACATCGGTCCTTGTAAATCGCCCATGTCAGCGTCTGGGACCCTTCGCCGTAGTCATCGAAGTCGCCACGAGCTTCTCGAAACTCGTGAGCCAGGCTTGTCTTGTGGGCTGGAGCTGCCTGCGCTCGGCGGAAAGAGCGACGCGCCCCCTCTATGTCAAATGGCACTGTCTCATTTGATGTCGATTGATTGTATTCGCTTTCACACTGTAGTGCGCTATCTTTCGCCTCTCTTTCTAACTCAGTTGGCGAGTATAGCAATCGACAAGATCTTGTAGTGGATGCCCTGATGTAGCTTCGAAGCATTGGTGCAGGGTTGGCGTTGCTCCTCCTTGTGCATATAGTATTACTGAGAATTGGACGTTCCTGAATGCAATTGTAGACATTAGGGAACAGCGACGCAAACTGTGTATCTCTGATCCTATATCACAGTAAGCGTGTCATTCCGTCAGCACATATCCAGCATCGGATACATTAAATTCAGACATACGCGTAGAACGGACTTTGCAACGTGACAGCAAGCTGCACGAATTGCAAATCCTGAGTTTCAAGACGCGCAAAAGCTGAGAATGTTGCAGTCATGACAACGTCAAGCCATCGGGCAAAGGTCGTCATCAGAATGTTGGCAAGTCGTTGAGTGCTAGCCTTCAGATGTACGGCTTGGCAATATAGATCAAGGATGTTTCGGAGAATGAAGATAGTTAGGAAGTAACCTGTCTCTATGACGCTGCGTGAAGCAGGGCTGAAATCCCGAATGCTCAAATTCCGTTGAATACAAGATGTGGCTTTGGCGAAAGGCAAATATACTTTGCTTGCTGAGGCAAAGCCAGCACGCTCAAGGGTCCTTAACATGTGTGATATCAGTCAACCGATTGACAGTTAAGGTTATGGGTTATGCAAGAACGAACCAGCAAGTATCAAATATGTTCAGCAAGTCTTGTCGCAAGTTAGTAGCAAGGAATTTGGTCTGCAGTGCAGACCCTTCGCCAACGTAAAGGTTTGCCCGAGCGAGGCTGACCAAACAGGTAAAATATATCCACTCGGGGTCTGATTCGTTAAGTTGATCCACGAGTACTTCTAAATGAAATATACTATCGACTCGGGCGACAGCTATGTAGAAGCTGCCGAAGCCGTTCGGCGACATAGAGACATAAATGAGGGCTGCAAGAGCGGCAGAAGATCTATAGAGCGACGATGACCTATAGATAGAGTGTTGAATCAGCCTCTTTCTCCGTCGGCAGGATTTAGCAGGAAGACTCACTTTGATTGTTTCACGAGACTCTTCAACCCGGCCACGCACGGTCGATGCCACGATGCTACCCTAGAACTCACGTCCTCTACAACTTCGCCTAGTCCCAATATCATTGGCGAGTCAATCGATATTTCAGGGAGACAGCCTGCTCCATTGAATCCGGAATCGTCCTTCTGTACGAAATACTGCAATATATGGGCTGGGGAAAGGGTCGAAAAGGTCACCTGAAAGGCAATGTTCTCTATTTTCCTTCCGAAACGCTGGTAGATATGCTTGTCTATTATACGACCAGGTCCAGGAATGTCATCATCCGTAGCGGTTGTGGAGATAGAGCTGATGGAGCTGCCATCACTAAAGTCAAACTCGGTACCATGAGAATGGCTAGAATGATAAGCACTCATAGAAGAGCTATAAAAGCTATAGTTTCGAGACAAGAATCGCTCCACCTTTCTTCCAAGGAACTGATAGACATGCTTGTCGATTATACGACCAGGGCCGGGAAGGTCGTCTGCTGTCGCAGTCGTCGAAAAAGAGTCAATGGAACTTGTCTCGTTGTCTTCAGCTGTGCCGAGTCCCAGATCAGTCCCGGGCCACAAGTAAGGTACATCCTTCTCAGTGCGATTCGAAATCTTCTTGAAGACATTACTGATGCGAGCCAATGGCTTTGACATAGTAAAAGAATCCCGGAGGGTCTAAGGAGCGTAGTGGGTGATTGTAGAGTTCGATGATTGCGGTCACTGCCCTAAGGCTCTACCGATGGCAACCGTGGGAAATCGCACAATACATCATGATGAGACTGTATTGCATATGTGTTTTGTAAACAGAACTGGAGGAACGATACAACGGAAAAGACATCCCGTACTCTCGGTATATACATATGTATTTCGCAGACGTTTTTACGATTAGATATGCGACCGTGACATTGTGCACATGGTATCTATGGACCATAACT
Organism: Trichaptum abietinum; assembly: GCA_910574555.1. Taxonomy (NCBI): domain Eukaryota; kingdom Fungi; phylum Basidiomycota; class Agaricomycetes; order Hymenochaetales; family Trichaptaceae; genus Trichaptum; species Trichaptum abietinum. Next base: position 2,212,431 of record CAJTBE010000010.1, on the reverse strand, counting down.
CCATAGAATAGATTTCCGGTTCGGATGTTAGCACAGCAATGCGAGTTCCCTGTCAATAAACTAGCGTCTGAAGTCAGAGGGGATGGTTCAGGAGGATATACATATATTTTCTGTACAGACCGAGATTATGCAGGATAGACTATCCTGATCCAGCGCTGATACTCACATGTGCGGATAATTGCGCCACTCAGGTAATCCAATTTACATAGTGTCCAAGGGCCAGCGAGCCACTTGGGTGCAGTTCGAATCGATGAAGGTGTTTGACCCTGAAAGTGATTAGCAGCTGTGTTGCTTTCATCTATTGTCGTAAGAACAAATGAGTCTTCAATCCGTTCTTTGCGACTCCCCCGCGCCGAGTAAAGTACGATAGAGCGCCCTGATAATGAGCATGGAATGAAGCGAGTTAATCTTTGCCCGGTATAGGAGGGGGACGGGGAAGGAAAGAATTTGCTGCTCGATACAAGACTCAGCAATGGTGGTTCTCCATATACTGTTCGAGGTGTAAAGATATAGCGATTGACGAACCACCCATAGCATCGAGATCGCACGTCCTTTGCAGAAAATTCCACTGTGAGCTGGTTGTACCTTTCCCTCCCCTCCTTCCAGTGGAAAGAGCACAGGGACGGAAGTGCGACCTCCGTCAATTTGCTATCGTGTCCAATTGGCAACTCAATGTGTATGTCCCTAAAATCGAGTTCGTCGACGTGAATTGCTTCTGAGGCTTTGAAAGATATCCGCCGGCCACCTCCTGCGACGGTAAGAACATGGCGGACGTCCAAAACCTTCAGAAACAGTGGGCCCAAGAAGTGGCTACCTGAGAGGAAGAGATGCCCCAGAACGATCTTGATACTTTGATTATACTGGAGGCTCGAGTTATTAGGGGATAAAGCAGGGAATGTATCTGGCAGGCACTCACAAGGGGCATTAGGTAGCCATTTGAAAAAGAAATCTTTGCGAGTACGTTTTGATCTTTCACAAAGTCGATGATGACAAGTAGAGAGAACCCCGCTTCTTCCTCGGGTTGATGTCTGCTTCCACCGGAGAGAAGCGATAGCAAGTCCCCTTCTATCGTAATAGATAGACTATCAGGATAATAAGCATGTTCTGTTCTTGAATACAATCTGCTTACTTCCTGATTCGCTAGACTGAAGCGAAACACCTCGATTATTCTAAGGATAACGCGTAAGAAAGTTATTATCAGCGTGTAATACTAATGTGTACTCACAACTCTTTTAAGCCTGTCCTCCTATCTTGTGGGTCTCCCTTCCAGTAAGCTACAGCAACATTGACGTAGCCATCGGCTTGGAAGTCAACATCATAGCGCAAACAATTGTCTGACCAAAGTTTCAAATCCATCTGGTCCGACGGAAGATTAGGATACGTCCAAATGGCCTTCCGCACTTCAATGTCAACAAGCTGAACGAAGCCATGGGTCCATTGTACTAAGAGATAATCTCCTCCTGGAAATAACGTGATTTTGGGGTCATAGCCGGGGGCGGAGCGAGCGATGGCCACTGGAGTGTCTCTTGGATCTACCAAATGAGCGGCAGGTAGGTCATTCAATTCGATGTAAATATCCCGGGCTTGTGCGTTTTTGCCGAAAACGCCGTTTCGCCAATTGTCGTGCGCCTGAACAGCCCTGATGACCATGGTTCGAAGTTCCTCGCTTTTGAGACTATGTACATCGATGTGGTAAGGTAAGTTGGGTGCATGTGCCTGGTCAAGTCGGCGAAGGTAGATCAGCCAGATCTGCTGGGTTGATGCAAGATCTCGGAACCTACGGCATGTCTACGCGAAAGTCAGCGGCTTCGATATCTAGATGAAATTAAAGACAGAAGTTTCTACCTGTTCGATCCTGAGTAGATCCTTTAGATCGCAGACACAAAATAAAGCGACGAGAATATCTGCCGGTAGTTCGTAAAGCAGCATGGTGCTGGTGAAGACGACGAGGTTAAGTCTGTCACGAAAGTCCCTATTACGAACAATGCAATGTATCAGCTGAAGGCACTTCTAGACGGACTCAAAGCACGAGAAGGTACGCGCCTTTTTTCGCTTGCCAGTGTACTAGTTGATTGTGGGAAAGTTGGGGTTAGGGCCGGCTCAGTCATGCTCTCTCTATGCACGTTGAGCAGTTGTTCAGCCCCATGATTCACCGGCTTCGTTCTTGCTGACCTTTATAGCAACCTGAAACCGATTTCACTACTATCTATGCCAAGGAATCGTAATTATAAACCATGGCCTCATGGACTGGCAATTACATTATTCGGGAGGCGGGCAATCGTGACGACGTGCAGTGACAAATTGCAATAACTGAAGAGGCTTCTGTCCGAATAGATGTCAGCCACTCGCCTACAAAGAAATGTTCTTTCTAAAGCTCTTTCATCTGCGACCTGCACTCCTTACAAAACCACACTCCTTCAATCTACGCCATGCAGCACCTTTTGAATCTACTCTTGCTGGCAGTTACAGTCTATGCCGTTCCTACGCCTCGAAACTTCTTGGATAGCAAAGCGCCGAGCACGATCTTGTCAGCACGGTCGACATCACCAACTGTGGCTTATGCGTCAGACGATTCTAATGACGTCCTCTTCGGTACCGACTCTGGTCAACGTGGTGAATTGGGAGGAAACGTGATAGGGCCCAACAATCGCCCTCTCGTCTATGAAAACCCGGACCTCATTGCCCCTCCGACAACCGATCACGGCACCGTGTGAGCTTACTTTTGTATATGTTGCATTTATGACTTACTTATATTGGAATAGAAACAACATCAAGTGGCCGTTTTCCCTCAGCCATAACCGTCTTCAGACAGGAGGCTGGGCCAGACAACAGAATGGTTTGGCTTTTACTTTGAATCCGTCCAATCGCTCGTGCTTAGCAACTCTCACAGTCAACGTCTTGCCCGTCGCAGAGGGGATAGCTGGTAAGCCCGAATGTTCTCAATCATGAGTCCATTCTTCTCACTATCTGCTAGGCGTCAACATGCGACTGGAACCGGGAGCATACCGGTGAGACTATCCATGGAAACCTCACGATTAACTATACTGATCGAGAAATATAAGTGAGATGCATTGGCATAGCACGGCGGAGGTATGCGTTCAATCGCTCGCCTGTATTTCAAAAAAAAACTGACTTGCTATGTTATCAAAGTGGGCATATGTGATAAAGGTATTTAGACTTATACCTTGCTAGGTGCCTCTTAGCTTATATACGCCAGGGTGGAACGCGGATTAGTACCCTGACTCCCGAAGGCCAAATCTATGTCGGAGATGTCGTACGCATTCGTTTTGACTCACTGTGTATCTGAGACTGATAATATATCGTCGCACTAGAATGCAGGAGATCTGTGGTATTTCCCTGCAGGAATGCCGCACTCCATCCAAGCGTTCGGACCAAGCGACTGTGACGACCCAGCTCAGTGCGAATACGATGAAGGCGCCGAGTTCCTTCTTGTTTTTGAGAACGGGGACTTCGACGAAAACGACACACTCCTCCTCACCGATTGGCTCGCGCATACGCCGAAAAGTGTGATCGCGAAGAACTTCCAGATGCCCGCAAGCAACTTCGACCACATCCCCAGTCATGAACTGTATATCTTTCCAGGTAAGTAATCAGCTCGCGTTGATTGGATAAAAAAGGTGCATTGGGGCTATTTATCAGGAACCCCGCCGCCGAAGGACCTAGAATCCAATATGGTCATCCCAAATGATACACCGGAGCCGTACACATTCGCATTCTCTCAAGTCGAGCCGATGCAGAAACCTGGAGGCACTGTCAAGATTGCAGATTCCCGTAGCTTCAAAGTCTCCGACAAAATCGCTGTCGCTGAAGTGGTCGTAGAAGTCGATGGAATTAGGTGTGTAGCCACTCACTCGTCAAATCAGTGTCGCTTTGCTAACATGTTTCGTTTTCAATGAAGAGAGATGCATGTAAGTCATCAGCAAGTGTCTTTTGAAGTCTCGTACTCAGCGATCTTTCGTGCAGTGGCATCCAACCATGCCAGAATGGACTTACTTTGTGTGAGTGCTTAGCTGTGATATCCACCTCTAACTCTTGTTCATTTTCATTCTAAGACAAGGAACGGCACGTATGACGGTATTCGCAGGCTCAGCGAACGCTCAGACATACGACTTCCAGGTGATTCAAAAAACAATACGTCCTTATTACGATCAATTACTGACATCTATCGCGCAGGCCGGTGACATAGCTTATATCTCACCTTCATTTGGACACTATATTGAAAATATCGGTGACGAGCCGCTGAAGTTTCTGGAAATCTTGAAGACAGGTCTTTATAATTCCACGTGTATCTGAATTCCCGCTTACGGTGCCTGTGTCGTAGATCGCTTCCAAGACATATCTTTACAACAATGGCTTGCCCTGACGCCACATGATGTTGTCAAGGCATATCTGGGTCTCTCCGATGAAACAATCAATAGTTTTAGTAAGGAGGAATAGGTCGTTGTATGAAGGCATTCCGAGTCTCGCCATACATCCGCTTTCACGGTCTTCCATCTTTAAATGATACACTCCGAGTTTCGTAGGTTTCAAACACATAATGATCTATGTATATTCACGTAGAAATGCTCTCCGTATTTTAACTGACATTATTTATCCATTATTTTCATCCGCGATTTTCATCATTGTAAAGACGGAGCAAGCGTATGAGAGTGACGAGATTTCGCCGAGCCAAAAAGAGGGTGCTATCGAACTACACTACCTCAGGTCGAGAGTGTGTGATCTCGATGACAATGGGTTTCTTCTCACATATGTCCTCCTTGGCAAATCTAAGAAGCATGTCCGAAGAGATGATTGGGACGGCGACATTCTGCAGTATTAGTGCGTTAGCGCTAGCTCATACCCAATATAAAGAGGAGGGACTTATGCGTACTTGAGCATGCACATTGGAGACAGTTTGGGACGCGAGCGTCGCCTGGGACCTATTCCCGTTCGCGCCTATGATGAGGATGCTTTGGTTGGATGATGAAGATGGTGAGCCGCTCCGCATTGTGACTGCAAGCGGTCCTGTCCTGGCTCGAAGAGAGGCTCGTGAGTTCAGCCTTTCGTTGGAAAAACTGGTCAGAACACCCCCTCAGAATGTATCGATGGAAGAGATACTGACATCGCAACTTTCGTAAAAAGAAAAAAAGTTCAGTATCATTTGTTGAATGAGCAGAGAAAGTAGTAGATGCACTCACGTAACATGTTAACATAGAGTTTGCTCTGGCTTATATGGAACGGCATCCTGGTAGACGTCCTTCCATAAGCGTGCTATATTAATATGTAGACAGATTCTTACCAATATTCTTTAGATGGGGCAGCCAGGTATGCGACGATGTGCCCCGTTTGTGCGATCGTCACGAGGAGCCCGCGGTTTACAGAGAAGAAGAGTAACGCTTTGATGAGAGCTCTCGTCCTAAGACACCAGCATCAATACAATTCAATGGACACAGCTCATCTATAGTCGCGAGTACTTGCCCCTTGTATTCTGTCTGCTGCGATGACAGATAGTAAAACATAGCGACTGTCGCTACCATGTCACATAGCACTGCAAATCCTGAGTACATTGCGGACGCGATCTACGAAAAGTCTCAACACTACATTCTGGTGAAAGAGTGCATACGAAGAAGAGTGCACGCACCAGAATCCGGTGGCTTGGGAGGGCCGATATTTCTAGGTCTACCAAAAAGAGTTCGAAAAATATCGCTGGCAATGGATGCAAGTCAATCTTCGCTGAGAAAAAGGGAAACAACACTGTACTAACCAACACCTCCTGCCAGGGAACAGATTGCAAATCCACACTATATATTGAAATAAGCTTCGTGTTGTGGAAATATGGGATGCCTCGAAGTTCTGAGAATTTCACTGACGATTATCAGGGGCACAGAGCGAGCGTCCTTGTTAACTAAAAAAAAAAATTCTGTCAGTTCTAGGTAGCTTCCGAAGTGACACAATCGCATACCGGCATAGATTTGGCTCGCGTAGAAGATTTGGGCCCTGGTGATTAGGGAAAGTGTCAGGGGGGAATGAGAAATAGTGTGAAGGTGCACTTACACAAACGTAATTATCACAGTCAACAAGTACTCCACTGCAAACGGTCTGTGGTCTGCAGTTATGGCCAGGTCATGAGTAATCTAGGTGAACCACGTACTTGGTAATAGTGAGCAATATCAGAGGATTCCCATAGTTTTTGATCTGATTGAAACAAGTGAGGCGTTAGAGTAAGACAAATTTCTGATAATGTCATGGAGTTACCAGATAGAAGTAAAGCGATTGCGCGATGAGGACGGTAGTGGCCAAGTCAAGAGCTCTGAAAGTGAGTCAGTCAGACTGTCAGTGACGAGAACCATAGACTGGCTTACAGCAAGCCAGAGACCTAAGATCAATACTGGAGCTTAGCGTGAGAGGTTACCAATACAGAAGAGATGACTCACGACGCCCTTCAGGAACCACCGATCTCGACTTGCGCTACCGATGAAGTACAAGTAACCCTGAACAACAGAGATACCAAACAAGCTACAAGATGTAGGAGGTTAGGTGGCAAATTTGCTGGCCCTATCCTAAGGTAGGTGCGACGTACGTTGTTGCGATAACAAGACCTGGGATATGACTTAAGCAGCACGAGCAGAGGAAAGCATGTAGCTTTAATGAACTCACTGCAGTATATGATGCCGAACGTATTGGATAAATCTATGTGGAGCATTTTGTGAGATGCAGTGGCGAGTATGGGTGAGTATGCGCTTCGTCATTTCCATAGAGCAGGTTTTATCTTCGACGCTGAGATCGTCTTGGAGAGGTTTGGGAACTGTCATGAAATGCCTCATGTGTACTGACATTACTCCTACGCTAGGAGGTGTCATCCCATAGCAGAGTGTGCTTCAATAAAAGCCGAAAAGGCGAACCGGCTAAGCTAATAAGCGGATGTAGTTACTGTGGTAGTTTGTAGCATCCTGACACAACCGTCTCCTGAACCTGGAAGAGAACCTAGATGAGGCCGATAACAGAAGCTCCGGTTTCAGTTATCCAAGTAATAGCGGATGCAGCAGCAGTGAGAGAGTCTGCGCCACAGCTTTTAATCAGTGCCCAGAGGACACAAACGATCTGCGTCCGTCCTATAACTGCCCGAGCAAGACATTCCGTGGGTACTCTCGACCCTTATTTAGATTTGGTATGTTGCAGTCTACGGGTGATTGTCGACCTGAGATGTCATTGCTCTTTGTCGATAAGGTGAGGTTCCTCATTGTACTTGCCTTGCATGGTTGTTTTGACAAACCTGACTGCGCATTGTGATTAATGATTTTAGGGACTTGACTATCGAACAAGTCAAACCTGATTCTAGGTCTACAGGGCAGACAGGCTCTCCTACAAGGCAAGATATGTGCGCCTTAATTTAGGCGTTCGACGATTGCGTGAAAATAATTCAAGACTGCAATAAGAGCGCGTGTGGGATGTAAAGTCAAAGGGAGCGTGGTCATTGGACGTCGCCGTTCGACATCCTTGCCAGCAAGACAGGGCCAGAACAAGAGCGTTGCCTTGATTTAATATATGCGGATTGACCACAGGGAGACAAAGCCAAAGGTTTCAGAGAAGTAAGTAGATGGGATGAGAGTTGGAAGTAAAGTGACGCAAGTCCAAAGGTTGCTGACTAAGCCAGCGCAAAGTCTCTGGGACATTCGGCGGAAGTCACTCGCAGCATGAACAACTTGCTCGGCAACCATCACCACCGCTCCTTTTCTCTTTCAAAAACCAGTAAAAAACCAGTAGAAAAACCCTTTCTCAACAATCAAACCCGAGGCTCATTACCAGCTGTTTTCTGAGAGGAAGTTTAAACAATTACAGGGAAAATAGCGGCTTCTCTATACTATGGAAAAGCAAGCACCAGAGGTCGAACGTGATGGGGTATCTGCACAGCCAGCATACGATGAAAAGCATGATGAACCTCCGGTTCAACAAGATGCGACTCCAGTCGAGCACGAGCACGACGAGGAGCTGCGACCAGCCGAACCGAACACAAGAGTAGGCGCTGGGTCAGGAGGAACAGGAGAGGAAAGGCCTTCTCGCTGGCGGCGGCTCCTGGTGATCATTGGGATGCTTGCTGTATTCTGGCTTATTTCCTCTATTCGAAGTGCGCAGAAGGCTCCGCCGAAGGTCGTGCATGCGTCGAGGTACGTTCAATTCCTCACTAACTTGAATACGAACACGAACGAACTTCACCTCCTTTTTTTGCCGTTCGATTAGGTACTCGAAAGAATACAAATTCCGACCAGCGGCGAGCCCAATCATTACTGAGCAGCTCAAAGACGGGCGGACGCGCATACGGGGAGCGGAACCGACTTTCCGCGTGGACGAGCGCGCGGCGTCACCAACGGCTCGTCCGACTGCGAAAGCGAAAGGAAAAGGAAAGGGGAAGGGGAAGACGAAAACTGCACGTCAAAGAAAGTGATTGCGACCTGGTTGCACCTGATTGGAGATTTAAAGGAGTGAGGGATTCGGTATGAAGCTGTGCCTGTTCCACAATATATGGTATGTGTTAGTATCTTCAAATTTCTTCCTTCCAAACTATAGATCTAAGCTGCTAACACCACCCTCAATTTAAATGTCTGAATTTGTCTGAATTTAGGCTAATTTCAACTTCTAGCTTCTGACCAGTCACTACGCTCTTGGCTTTACTGCACGTTAAACGTGCATATACCATACTCGCCCCGTCCTTTTCCCATTCTGTACATTATCCTGTGTCTAATGGCATTTTCTCGTTCACTCTGTGCAGCACGGACATAACGCCCTGGAAGTGATTCCTCATTTGCTTGCTATGAACTCTGCAAAATGCTTGCAATCTGCGTCATGGCTGGCAATCGTAATGCGGCAAGGGACCAAATAACGTCTTAGTGACGACAACAGGATGCAGTTGAAGCATCGGCATAGACTTACCCGATACGACAGGGGGAATGAGTATTGTCCATGAAGGTTTCCGTGCGTCCATGTAAGAGGTCAGTGTGCGTGTAGTGTTTGTGCAGGGTTCGCGGAAGACACGGTAGATGCTACGTTTGGCTAGATTTACCACCTCCCCCACCCCATGGACATTCATTACATAGTGCCCAGTACATCCATAACTCCATAGAATAGATAGCAGATTCGTATGTCAGGAGGGCATTGTAGTTCCCTGTCAGTGAACGAACGTCGGAAGTCAGAGGCGATGGTTCAGGAGGATATAAATTGTCGTACAAACCGAGATTAAGATTATGCAGGATAGGCTATCTTGATCCGTCGCTGATCCTCACATGTTTGGATAATTGCGCCGCTCAGGTAATCCAATTTGCATGGACTAGCCAACCATTTGGGTGCATTTCGAATCGATGAAGGTGTCTGACCCTGAGAGTTATTGGCTTCTGTGTTGCTTTCGTCTATCGTCGTAAGAACAATTTTAAACCAGTCTTTGCCACTCTCCCACGCCGCGTAAAGCATGATAGAGCGCCCTGATAATGAGCATGGAATGACGCGCAATAATCTTTGCATGTCGCGGGAAGGGGACGGGGAAGGAAAGAACTTGTCGCTCGATACGAGACTCAGCATTGGAGGTACACCATATGATGTTCGAGGCGTGAAGGTAAAGCGATTGATGAACCACCCACGGCATTGAGTTCGCAGGTCCTTTGCAGGAATTTCCACAGTGAGCCGGTCATACCTTTCCCGCTCCTCTTTCCAATGGAAAGAGCACAGGGACGGGAGTGCAACCTCCATCCATTCGCTTTCGTATCCAATTGGCAACTCAAAGTATATGTCACTAAATTCAAGTTCGCCAACGTCGATTGCTTCTGAGGCTGTGAAAGATTTCCGTCGACCACCTCCTGCGACTGTAAGAACACAGCGGACGTCCAAAACCTTCAGAAGCGGTGGGCTCGAAATGCAGATATCTGAGAGGAAAAGATGCCCCAGAACGATCTTGATACTTCGAAATTCATAAATATCCTTGAGGCTCGAAAATTAGGGGATAAAGCAGGGAACGCATCTGGCAGCACAGGAAGTTGAATTATGTAGTCCATCGATTTACGTATCTTGGCGAGTACATTTTGATCTTTCACAAAGTCGATGATGACGAGTAGAGTGAACTCGCTCTCCTCCCCGGGGAACTGTCTGCCACCGCAGGAGTGAAGCGATAACAAATCTCCTTCTATCGTAATGTATAGAAAGCGCGGAGAATAGGATACTTCTGTTCTTGAATACAGTCTGCTTACTTCTTGATTCGCTAGACTGAAGCGAAAGACCTCGATTATTCTAAGAATAGCGCGTAAGAAAGTTATTATCAGCGTGTAATACTAATGTGTACTCACAACTCTTTTAAGCCTGTCCTCCCATCTTGTGGGTCTCCCTTCCAGTAAGCTACAGCAACATTGGCGTAACCATCGGATTGGAAGTCAACATCATAGCACAGACAGTTGTGTGACCAAAATCTCAAGTCCGTCTGGCCCCATGGAAGGTCAGGATACGTCCAAATGGCCTTTCGCGCTTCAATGTCAACAAGCTGAACGAAGCCATGGGTCCACTGTGCTAAGAGATAATCCCCTCCTGGAAATAACATAATTTTGGGACCGGAGGCGGAGCAAGCGATGGCTGAAGCTTTCCCATCTGGATGTACCAAATGCGTGGCAGGTAGGTCTTTCAATTCGATGTGTATATTCCGGGGATAGCGCATTTTTGCCGAAAGTACCATTTCGCCAATTATCATGCGCCTGAACGGCCCTGATGACCATGGTTCGAAGCTCCTCGCTTTTGAGACTATGTACATCGACGTGGTAAGGTAAGTTGGGTGCATGTGCCTGGTCAAGTCGGCGAAGGTAGAGCAGCCAGTTCTGCTGGGTTGATGCAAGATCTCGCAGCCTTCGGCACGTCTACGCGAAAGTCAGCTGAGATACCTGGATGAAATCAAAGACATAAGTTTATCTACCTGTTCGATCCTGAGGAGATCCTTTAGATCGCAGAGACAGAATAAAGCGATAAGAATATCTTCCGGTAGTTCGCAAAGCAGTATAGTATTTGTGTAGAAGGCAGTAAGAACTTGAAGCTTTAATCTGTCGCTGTTCATTGAAGGCCAAATGCTCGTCAGGGCGGCGGCTATTTGGCAAAATATTTAGGGCTGGCATTACTATTACTAATACGTAGTTTAGGGCCGGTCTGCAAAGATCGGGCTTTCAACTATTTGAGTCAAGCATTCATCTTTTTGAGCAACTTCCTTGTCTCTTTCCTCATCCTCTCCAGACTTTAGCAACACTGCCAGGCTCTCCCATCTACCTCGGGTAGTCTAGTAGTGATTTGAACTAACAATTGCCTTCCTCAGGACATTTTACTCTTCTGGCAATCTGGTACTATCAACGTTGATCTCATTCAAGCAGATGAAATTGAAACAAAAGGTTACATACATACTGAACAAACCGCCCGTTTATCTACTCATGTCATGGCAAAGAAATATTTAGACCCCAAAACTCCTCAGATATGTACAGACATGCCACCAAAACATTCACGGGTACAACCAAAAAAACTAGAGTGAAATACAATATGCTGCTAATCCACTAAAAACTCTTTCTTGATAAAGATAACAATCGAAAAGTAGTGTATCGATTATATCGCACCGGATGGCATCTCGAACGTCGCGTGCGGGTCGTATACCGCCATCTTGCTCTCCTATAAGCACCGGTGAGCATGTACAGTATACCATTTAAGCAAAAACAGAGAAAGGTTCGACAATGGAGTGAAAGAAGAGTCACGTACGGGAAGATCCATTGACTCCGTCGCACCGACCGACTGTCCTCCGGCTTTGGACGCGTTCGTGACGAGCGTGCCCGACGCGAACCGGTTGGTGCTGTTCTGGATCTTGAAGCTGTCGAGCTGCAGGTCGTGGCTCTCTTGCTGCGACTTCATGTCTGGGTCCCGGATGTTCAAACTGAAGGAAACCATGACGGTGGACACGAAGACAAACACCAATAATCAACAAAACAAGTTTCCTGGACGCGTGTGATAGAAGTGGAGAAGACATACGTTGCCAGGAGGGAGTTGGCATAGACTATCGATTGCGCGAATGAGGGGAAGATAACCAGTAAGCATGTGACAGGCTTGAAGGATGCACATAAATCCTCACACTTTGACACAATTTCGTAGATTGCCAAATACGCTAGGCTCTCACCCGTGAGAGCCGAAGACTGGGAATTGATTGGGATTCAGTGATATTGTCCGGAGAGAAGCTAAAAGGAAGGTAACTCACACAAGCTAGCACAGCGATATCCGTCATACTGACATCATAAGAGATGTGTGCAAGGGTGGGATGAAAGAAAACCCGTTAGCTATGATGTTTGAGACATGGCGGGGATCCAGAAACTGGGACTTACCTCGTCAGTAAACCGATATTGACAGCAAAGAAGATCAGCCTGTTGAGAAGCTGGTTCGTCCTTCTCAACACAAAAGTTCAAGGGCATCTCAGATGAGGGGCTTGAGCAGATAGATCAGAGCTGGAGGAAACGCACTTGGAGAAGCCGGTGCGCCTGTGGTTGAGATAGTAGCAGAGCGTGCAGGTGACCGTGAAATCGGCGGCGATGCTGAAGGCCAGACCGGTCGTTGATACAACCTGTTTTCACATTTCGCACAGGCGAAAATAAGAGATGAGAGTCAGCAACGGTGTGGTCTTCTCTACAGATTATAGAACAGAGGAAGAGGAATGGAACGACGATGTCATACAAAAGTAATGTGTCCGAAGTCTGCGAAATTTCCTTTGATGACGCTAAGAACGTACGTCCCTAATTGCGTTTCCAAGTAAAGTTAATCCCTCTACCATTCCACTTAATGTTCGTAATTAAAAGACCACTCACCGATCGTACAAGCTTAAGAAAAGAAGGGAAACCAATTTGGTTCAGTTCTGATATAGACCATATATTGCGTGAAAACGTACCGAATGCGCCGAGACCAAATGTAGCCTATGACCATCCACACGTGAGTAATGACGAGAACGGTGAGCTGGAAAAGCTTACGATAATAGATGGGAAGATCCAATTATTTCCGCTCACTGAATTCCATGATACACCTCAGAACCGGCCATAGAAAGAGATTTCAAGCGTACAAACCTATCCAGATACGCCACATGAAGAAAGCTCGGACGGTTGTTTCCACGAATGCCTAGAGGGACAAACACAGATTGTTAACTAACGCCTTACTCACTAGCACGATGGCGACACAGACCGTAAACAGCAAGGTGATCTATCGTCAGAGAAGAACAAACGTTCATTAGTAGGTGACCGTTAAATGACGAACAACATCATGTTTCTTACATCAAGGCTCCTGGAAATAAAGTTGAAATGTCAGAACAGCCCATGACTTGTTGTTGCGTTGCAAAACGGATGGGAGAGAAAGAACAGAGCCCGATGCTGACCAAATCGATTGTTCCAACGCCAACGGGTTCCCCCAATTCAAGATCACATAGTGATAGAGCGCGTGAGCTCCGCAAACTGAGTGGAGGAGCTCCAGAATCCTGATCAGATACGCAATTGTCAATTTGTCGAAATCAGAGGTAAAGATATAAAGATCAGTACTTACCAGACTCCCGCTACCTAAGAATATAAGGATCAAATCATCAGGAATTAGGTTGTGATTTGATTTAGTGGGGATCTACATCTGAGGTAAGAAACTCACTATGAACCGCAATAGGATGGGATCCTTCGGGAAGCGCTGGTAGTACAACCAAGTCTGAAGAGTGGTTATACCGAGAAGCCTAAAACGACCGAATTCGCCATGCTCAACAACGAGATTTGAAGATGGCACAACAGGATAGACGACTTACCCAATTGATGTCAGTATGCCAATGTACAAGGCACCAAAGGAGGGCTTCAGGTCGAAATGCGGCAGATTGGGAACGGATGCCATCGTGCAACGTGTAGCAGCGTTGAGGTCAGAAGACAAGCTAGGCTAGTTGGCGATGAAGGCGCTGGGCACTGCTGCACACTGCGGCCGCACGATGAAAGGGTAGTCGCGACTCGGAGCTCTTGCGCCAAGTGCCTGCCCCCTACCGCCACTATTAATATTGCCTTAAAGCACAGTCCCTGCTGACCCGGACTGCTGATGGCAGAGCTAAAATAAATATCATCGTCAGCTATTGCCGATCCCTCTCCACCCACAACAGCACAGGGCAGATTGACACCGAGAGATTCCTGTTTTTTTTCCTGCCGGAAGACAGAGGAGCGATACAACGTCCAGGCACGAACAGACTGACCGACAGCGAATAACTTCAACGGTGGCCCCAGGCTGTCAGTGCGTTTATCCCTTCGAGACCTTCGTTGCCAGAACTCAAATTAATCGTGTCCCTCCCTGAAGTGGTACGTGTTCTGCCGATGGTGATGAAGATGAAGAGTGTACAAACACGCTTTCCAGCCTTCAGCGCCGATGCTCCGCCGCTGTTTAGGCATGAGTTGCTGATCTTAATCGCATTGTAAGCGAAACAGCGTCTATGCGTGGGTATGCATCTGTAGGAAGCAAGACTGAGCGTATGGACAATGGACACCGTTGGCAGAGAACGCCGATGGGGTACTGTACATGGAAGTGGAAGTGGAGAAGTGGGTCCATAACAATCAACTCATTAACTTAAACACTAATCTTCCCACGGTTTACATTCCAAATTCCCGGACATGTTGGCGCTGAAACCCGGCCAGACGATACATTGCAACTCGCTTCTTAAAATCCATCAGGCTTCTCCCAATCTATGAGTGCCCGATATCAGGCAACGCACTGTACTACTCGACTTCCAGCTGACATGCGCCTCCGTGATCCCCGGTTAGCTGCGCATCGATATTACAGACACGTTCATATAAATAAACATATGTATTGCCTCGTGTAATGACTTGTATCCGAGTCCGAGGAAACTCTATCGACTCTAACCGACGCAAGAGCGAGAAATATGTGTTACAACTACGAAAGAGACGCTGATCCAAAGTGCGAGTGATAGGGGTCACTGACATCCTAATTCTAAGCTCCTCGGACATCCGGTATCCAGAAAACAAAATAAGCAAATAGATACACAGGCAGTCTGCAACCTCGTGTAACGCCCCATAACACGCCAAGTACATGCAGACACAATACGTCGACTTCAGCCTTGAGTCTGCGCTGTCGCAGCGAACTGTCCCTTTTTATTCCTATAGAATAAAACGTCACCTATAGTAATCGAAACCGTCAGCGGCAGTGACTTAAAAAGCTTATTAGACACGGTCATGCCAGACGGCGACCCTTACCTTCGTCATCGACGAACTGACATTCATTGTACGTCTTCCACAGGGCCGGGAAGACAGGCTCGTCGGACGCGTGGTAATGTTCGCCGATGAACGCTTTCAGGTGTTTCGTAGCCTCCTCTCCGTTGTCTGTGACAGATACATACAGTGTCAATGTTACATGTCGAAGACCTCTCTCAAATGCGCGAACAGAAAGAAAGAAACCACTCACAGAATGGCATTTGCGGGAAGAAGTGGTGTACGACGTGGAAGTGCGCAACTATACGTGAAATTCCATCATGGTCAGAATTCTGTATCTTCATGCGGTAAGAATGAAGTCCGAACGGCAAACGCACCATCATGGAGGAAGAAACGGCCTTGCCACCCGAGGAAGTCTCTATCCATCGTCGCAGAAGCGCCCCGCTGGAAGTTCCATGCACCATTT
Source organism: Trichaptum abietinum (assembly GCA_910574555.1). Classification (NCBI taxonomy): domain Eukaryota; kingdom Fungi; phylum Basidiomycota; class Agaricomycetes; order Hymenochaetales; family Trichaptaceae; genus Trichaptum; species Trichaptum abietinum. The sequence goes on along the minus strand of CAJTBE010000010.1, from coordinate 2,196,750 downwards.
CTATAATGTGGAAGGTCCGGACTTGTGTGGTGCAGCTAAACGCATCACAAGAGGTCCGGAGGGTCCATGACAAGCGTGATATTAAGACAATCCAATCTGGTTAGCAATAAGACAGTTGTAGACCAAAAACACTCAACGTACATAAGTAATCATAATGAACCAATGCGACACGAGAAGCCAGGGTATGCCATAGTACTTGAGTACGGTCCACCCGCCAAAGAGCGTACATGCCTTCGCGGTGAGCCCGACCATGGCGAGGATACCCAGGTCGGACGCAATCACAGCACTAGCCTGGGAGGACTTGAAGAGAATAGAATTCGCTATCCATCATAACATAGTTCAACCTGAGCTTTACTGTTCCACATTTCCGAGGTAAAACTGGATACTTACGATTAAAGTGGTTCGTCCTATGTAATCAAAAAACAGATGATCGCAGGTGAGTGCCTGAACTTTACGCGCATTGGACTGCACGATCTCTTACCATTTCGGATAGCTCCTCTGACCAGAGACGTTGAAAAACAGGTACGCTGGGAACGCGAGGAGCTGCTGCCTAAGAAGCGTGAAGAGCGTCCAGATGGGTGTATCGCCGAAATACTCTGAGTAGTCAAGTTCATGGTCATGATCGTGGCCGTGTTCATGTTCGGTACCATTTCCGCTGACTACTTTCTCAGGGAATACACCTAGCTCCGAGCGCGTCCACGGTACGTAGCTTAAATATGTATCATCAGGTAAGTTGAAGTTACGTACGTTCGGAAGAAAGGAAGTCAAGAAACCCCATGAATAGGAACTTACACTTCGTCGCGCTCCATCGATGCGTGATTTGCATGATGCCGGTGATGGACGATCCTCCAGCTGAAATAGGGCGTCCAGAGTGCGGAGTGCAGAATGAACCCCAGCACGTCGCACACGACGCGGGAGGACGAAAACGCGCCGTGTCCACACTATTTCGAAGTTTTTTTTTGTTACAATCAATCAGTTAACTCATCCCATTAAGTACCACGGAAAGTCCAGTCATGATCTGGGTAGCGTACTAACCTCGTGTCCGATGGTCCATAGTCCAGTAAGGATAAGTCCCTAACGTGATATGATGATGAGGGTCCCTCAAACAAACTACCGTATTAAGGTTCAGAATATCATACCTGGAACCACCAGCTTTGATGGGGTAGACGAAAGCAATCATCAACATCACCTTCCATCGTGGAGCAGGAGCGAGAACACTCACTAAGTCAACCACAGCGCAGTCCGCGCTAGTATGATCATCGCAGTGGTCGTCGAACCCGAAACCGAGATCCACGAAGTCGGTCCGGACATCGCACTGTTGGGAGTTGCGGCGAAGCTATCAAGGAAGAACTCGGCCTTCACCGCCGCGAACCAGAGCGCCACAGCGAGTATAAGGTCTCGGGATAGGTAGTAGAGGCCGAGAGGAGTGTTGCGCTCAAAGAGGTGCCCTGGGATGGCCCGCCGGATGTCCGCCATCGACCAAGCCATGGGCTGGAAGGTGACCGCTGGATTGGACTTGGCGGTCTTGAGACTAACCTCGCTGGGCATGGATACGCCAGTACTGTCCATTGCTTTCTTGTGTTGACAAGTTACGCTGGAGTAAAGAAAATCACGGTCAATACTATAGGTGATTTGCTTGAGGGTTCGCGCTGTTCACTGATATTTAGCGTCAGGTGAGAAGAAGAGGGCCCACACGCGGTTTCAGGCCTCAATAAACTCGCGGGAGGAAACGTCCGGTGTCAGAGAAATTGCTATGCACAGCCAACGCGTTGTTACTTAATCGTCCTACCAACAGCAACCCGTTCGCCCCTCCACCCCTCCGTGCGTTCGTCTCATAGGTTCCCCCGAGTGATAGGCTAGAATCTGAGAACCATCGCCGATGTCATATCGAGCGGTAATGTCTGATGAAAGATACCAGTAGAGAGTACAAGTGATGTGTCGAGACGACAGCTCAATCCCAGGCAAACGAGATGAAAAAAAAATGTGTACCCCAAACACGAGCAATTTTGTCCCAGCATCATATTTTGCACTGGGCGCAGCTCGGACATTATGAGACTTGATCCGACATAGAAGTCACAGGGATCAGAGAAGTAAGGTCAATAGAATACAGAAGACGGAAAGTTTGATGGCCAAAGTGTACCAGTATCGACTCAAGGAGTTCTTGAGTATGTCAGGCTGAACTTGAAGATCGGTTCTTGAGAAAACTTGTAAAGCTTCGCGACATATGGAGGTTGGCTGAGTGATGCCAGTTAGGCGTTATCATATGTATTTTTATTGTAGTCTCGACAGAGACTGAAATGGTCGCGAGCCCATGGATCGATGGACATAACAGACACAGAGTTCTTCGTCTTCGCAATCTAAGTCGCGATTAGGCTACATTCATCAGAATTCGAAGTGATTAATTGGTCTCCGAACGAGCTATTTATCCTCACACCTCCCACAGTGTTTTGTAGTTTTGCAGTCCATTATATCCGTACTGTCAGAATGCGAGTAATTCGAAGGTAGTATGGGTATGCTGATGGATGGGGAAGAAGGAGGAATAGACTTCAACCAAAATTCTATCGTCCGATTGGGCTTGTATTTCTCACGCTCTTCAAGTTTACGACCGCCGTGACCACCGTATCCTTCCCTTCGCGAGCGATCATCTCAACTGCTAAAAAGGTGAATCAAACGCATCCCTAATGACCCGCTTCTATCTCGCAATTCGACATGTGTGTCAAATCTCTGGATGAACATGATGTGAGTCTACACTACATTACTGGGCTTGATGTCAATCTTTTCTAAATTCTTCAGCTCACAAACCCACAAGCGACTGCATTCTTTCTGATCATCTGCCTATACACAATCTTCTTCGGACCCATCAGTAATTAAGCGTTTGATTCACCTTTGAGCAGGAAGTACCCAATGGATCTAAAGCGCCCGCCACCCCGTTCTGGCTCGTGTCGTATCCATCACGCTTCCCCAGAAACAAACATCTTATGGAGGTTCACACATGCTACACTCTTCCCCGCCCCAATGTTCCGAATTATGCTCGGACTTTACTCAAAGAGACATCTAAATTCCCATCTCTCGACTCGGAGCACATTACAACCCGCAACTCCGTAGGAGCCGAAAGTGCACGTTTTGGATCTTGTCCGAAGGTGAACCGTGACCTGTAGCTACCCCGTCGCTCCGCTGTGTTATCTGCATAGTGCTATGTCTGCCACCTCCAAAGTCGCATTTGGACTGAATGATAATCTCGGGGTACTATTCGGGGTTCTTCTCGCCGTAGCCGTCCTCGTTCTTGCTCGTACGACGAGGAATGGCGCGAGACGCGTTCCGCCAGGACCACCCCCGGCTTTCCTGCTCGGAAACGCTCTCCACCTCCCGAAAGTCCGACCCTGGCTAAAGCTGCATGAGTGGGGACGCACGTACGGTACGTGTCGGCATTCTCTGGCTTTCGAACGCCAGAACATTCTCACCTTTGCGCTGGGCCTTCAGGCGATGTCATCTCGTTCAAGATCTTCAGCCGTCAATTCGTCGTAGTGGAATCCTACGAAGCGGCGTGTGCTCTCTTCGAGAAACGCTCATCTGTGTATTCACAGAGGCCTCAACGGGCTATGGCCCAAATGTACGGTCACAGGGTCTACTCCCAGTATTTGTACAAGCTAACTGCTCTGCGCAGGTGCGGATTCGGGAAAGCGTTGTTGTTCCAGAGTTATGGCGAGAGCGTCCGGCAGGCAAGGCGGTTGATGCATAAGGAGTTGAATGCCCGCAGCGTAGTCGTGCACCAAGATCTGCAACAACAAGAGGCGCGTCGTATGGCACTTAGGTTTATCGACAGCAAATCTCTAAGCATAACTGCAAACCTTCGCTTGTAAGCCCTCTTTACCCTGCATTCTATGACTCGCGGTCACGAAGCTATGATATTGAAGAACAGCGGCCGCGGCTTTATTGAGGATCACATACGGCCATGAAGTCAAGGATGACAATGACCCGCTCGTTGGCCTTGCGGAGGAAGTCATGAATAACCTCGCGGACGTCATCACTCCGAATAAGTTCCTCGTCGATAACATCCCAGCCCGTAGGTTGTCTTCTCCTGTACAATGATATTTTGTTATCTGGAGGACTTTCTAACGAAGATCGACAGTGAGACATCTTCCGAGTTGGTTTCCAGGATGTGGATTCCAAAATACTGCACGAGACTGCAAGAAACTCCTTGAAACGTTCATGAGTACTCCGTTTGAAGAGGCCCGGGACCATATACAGAAGGGCACTGCTCTCCCGTCGTTCACTCTCAACCTCCTCGAAGACCCAGAAGAACCATTAGGAGAGAAGGAACTCGAGTTGTATAAGTGGACTGCAGGAGGCATCTATGCTGGTATGTACATACACATCAGCTCTCTATGCATGTTCACTCAACTGTCCTCACTGCGCTCTAGCCGGATCCGACACAGTAAGCCCTCTCTGCTCACGGACATAAAGTCTCCAACAACGTTCTAAGCTTGACTTGTAGACCATAAGCATCCTGACGTCCTTCTTCCTCGCTATGCTGCTCCATCCAGATGTAGTTCGCAAGGTGCACGAAGAACTAGACAGGGTAGTCGGAAGGGACCGTCTTCCGACCTTCCAAGACCGGCCTAACCTGCCGTACATCGAATGCGTGCTCAAGGAAGTTCTCAGGTGGAACCCGGCTACGCCATTGAGTGAGTACTAAATTCACTTTAGTAGAGCTTCCGGGGAGACTGACGAAAGTGTTCCTTCCGGATGTGCGTTTACAGTCAGCCGCAGCACGAACGAAGATGATGAGTACAACGGCATGATCATTCCTGCAAAATCCGTGGTCATGGTCAATGTATGGTCAGTTTCGTACTATTAACTATCAACTATCAATTAATGTATGTACATGATGGACTGATCTGCATGCCATAGGAGTCTTACACATGACCCAAACGCATACGAGGACGCGGGCAAGTTCATTCCGGAGCGTTTCCTTCCTCCGAGTTCATCTCCCGAGAAGACCGCCAGCGCCAGCTCGATCCCGCCCGACCCTCGTTTGTTCGTCTTCGGCTTCGGCAGAAGGTAAACTCTGAAATACATAAACTGCAATCGCCGTGTTTCACTTACTGATACAGTATTTCATTCTGCATTCAAGGAACTGCCCGGGATCACATCTCGCGGACTCGTTCATCTACGCCGTCATCGTCACGATGCTCGCAGTTTTCCGGTTCGAAACCGAGACTGAGATCGTTCGTGATGGGAAAACACACATACGCATGGATCCAGATGATCTCGGATACTCCACGGGCGCCGTCAGGTTCGTTTTTTTTTACGTTTTTTTGGGTCCTTGCGCAAAAGACTATATCTAAACTTTGGTTTCATTGATGGAATGCCTAATTAGCCATCCGGCGCCGTTTTCGTGCAAGCTCGTACCGAGGTTCTCCGACATCGAAAGTCTGTTGAGAGCGGCTCTGGATGCATGATATTTGCCTTTTTTGCTGTAGCTTCCGCGAGCGGGAGGAGATGTAATGAGAATCTTATTCGCCTTGCTGTTCACTGCCCGCCTGCCGCAACTCGCTTAAAATCAACTAATTTTAAGGGTTCTGGTATCTTGATACTGAGCATAGATCAAGACGAAGAAGGACTGGAATCAACGCTCACTCTCGCACTTCGTCCGCTTCTCAATGTTCCGTGATCTGCGTGAGCGCATTTGTCTTTGGAAGGTTCCCAGACTCATCATCAATATCATCATCATGGAAAATTGCTGCTTCTGAATGCCACATCGTGGGCCCGGAGGCGATGAACAAGCGAAGGTCTCATTTATTCTTAGAAGCTCATTGCTGCGCATATCAGGAAGATGTTCCCAAGCACTACTTGCAGACGGTGTGATCGGTTCCGCACACGGAAGACTTCTTGTCCCTGGAGATCTTTCGCGACCAAGGCTCCTCACCGGATTCTCGAACCCCTGAGTGCACCGCGGCCAGATGAGGAGACCTGGAACAATCAGAGAAGTGAGTTCAAGATCCTTCTTTCGTTCTTTTGATTCTGATTAATGCTACTCACTGTCTCAAGTTTCTTGACAGAGTGTGCGGCCTGCAGTAGTATTATTTTATTTTCATGCGACTCAGAAGCCCTGTTGCTATTCTAGATTCCCCTTCGTTTGCTGCAGTGACACGGGACCTTATCAATACCCGGAACTCAGGATACAGGATTGCAGTCCGGATCTGATGTGGAACACTCTTAGTGGGTTCTTGCTGGATGGAAGAAAGAAGCAATTCCGATATAGCTTGAAGATTAAAAACAGCGAGCTGAAATGTTCTCACGCTCATTAATTGTTTGGTCTAATTTGTACACGTGCAACATCGTCAAATCGTCGAGTCCATGGATACACGAACAGTTCCCTTTTCCTTCTGCTTCAACCATCGTTTTATCAGGAACAAAAGAAGATCAAATATATTTATCACTCTCCACTTGACAATTGGTCCCCGGCCTTCTGGTGGCCGTGGCTAACCATGAGAGGGCAACTTGTTTCTGGTTTTGATGAACGTGTCATGCACTGGCAGAGTGAGTCGTATGGACAGCCACCTCTTGTTCTCCATCGCAAGAGCGCGATTGACACGCGTTAACTATTCACGGACTCATGTGAATCTGTACTCTCCCAAAGCTATGCCCCTGCTGTACCAAGCATAGCGCTGCAATGCAATGATCCGACTTTTCTTCCTCTTAAAAGACTAGCACCAGCATAGGGATGACTCAGGACTGGTGCTTCTTGGGCAACACGCTACGATGACTGTCTGGTGTCTCGTCCTCCTTGCGAGCCTCGCATCTGCTATCTCAACTGGCGATCTACGAGTTCTGAATAGCACTGTTTCTGGCCGTCTCTTCCAGGCGACTCCGTTCTCTCGGCCATGCTTTCCGAGCGCCGACCCTAACGTCGGTCGAACTGATGCTGCGCAGTGCTCGTTGATCATAGAGAATTACAGGGATAGAGGTCAGCTTTCCAACCCTTTATCCAGCTTAATTCTAACTGTCGGGTTTCGAAATAGATCTACGATCTCAGTCTTTCGGCTCTTATATGAATGTGAGTGCATTGTTTCATTTTATTACAGGGGGACGGTTTCTGACTGATTCAAAAAGACTGAATGGGAAACATGTCAAGCGAACTCGGCCCAATGCCTACTTGATGCTGCTCAGCCAAACAATACTGAAGCGTTCACCAGGCGTACATGTGACCAAGGAAGCGTTCCAGCATATTTTGTAAGTGCGAAAGCCAGAATCCCGCATTCGCCTCGATGAATTTATCTATTATTAGATTGATGTGCAAGATGCTTCGGATGTCGTGGCTGCATTCAAATTCTCCAAACAAACGAGGATGCCTTTAGTGATAAAGAATACCGGTGTAAGATTTCAGTCGGGCGTGTCTTCTACGATTTGTACTCATCGTTCCTCAAGCACGACTACAAAGGCAGGAGTAGCGCCCCTAACTCTCTGGCATTATGGGTAAGCTTCATATCTAGGTTCTAATAGACTGCGTCTGATTGATGAGCTGCTTAGATGCACAATTTTCAATCAGTAGGCAGCATGTCTTGTCCAGCGTGTCCGACAGTCTCTGAAAATACATGCTCTTGAAGCTGTCATTTAACCCTGAGTTTATTCCGGAAGGTTGCCATGCTTCTACAAAGCCTGTGATGGGCGCGACAGTCGGGGTAACTGCCTTTTTTTCTACTCATTAGCATCTTAGTGCTAATGTTGCGCTGCAAGGCCGGGGTGACCCATCAATCACTTTACACTTTTGCCGACCAGCATAATATAACTATTCCGGGAGGTACAGACCCCTCAGTCGGATTTGCAGGCGGCTACTTAATGGTATGTGATTAGCTTATCACTGTCCGATAAGAGAAAGCCTCAATCATCACTTAGGGTGGCGGACACAGGTTGGTGTGCGTTAAAAGGTTTTCGTCCGCTCGTTAACTTGGTCCTCAAGTGCCCTGTCAAACACCTTTGGTTTAGCAGTTGATAGACTTGTGAGTCCGAGGCGACCTTTATCCGATACTATGTTGATCTTTCGACATCAATGTTGCTATAATAATCTAGCTAGAAGCTCAGATAGTCACGCCCACGGGACAAGTCCTGACAGCGAATGCATGCCAGAACGAGGATCTTTTCTTTGCCATCCGTGGGGGCGGCGGTGGGACATTTGGCGTGCTACTCGAAATTACTACACTTGCACTCCCTCACATGTCCCTACCAACGTAAGTACATAACTTTCTGTGGAGACGACACGGTGCCGTGCGATTAACAAGTCATTCCTGTAGGGTTACCGTCTCATTCACGAATTCTACTAAGAACCAGCGGGCTTTCATGGAATTCATGGTCAGTCACGCACAAGCCTTTGCAGAATCAGGTCAGACATTATCTTTCTCTTGAGTGCTCGGGAATGTTTTTGACTGAGCTTGAAATACAGGATGGGGAGGTTTCATCTCAGTACGCCAAACTATGCACCTCGTTAGTATCATGCATATGGACCTAACTATTGGTCGTGAACTTAGCCCTCGACCGGACTCATATTCACAAACCCGACAATAAGCGAAGAAGCGGTGAATGTGACGATGGCGGACTTGCAGTCACTGATAGTCAATGAACTCAACGGAACGTTCCTTTCAGTCGTGGAGCCATCCTATTTCTCGTTCTTCCAAGATTTCCTGATTCCAACAGACGTCGTAAGTTCCGTCTGTTGCTCACATAGAGACTATTGTAGTTGCTAACTATGAACCTGTTGCAAGCCGGTTGGGGTTCCCTTCGCAGTGACATCGCGACTCATTCCAGTGCAAAACTTCAATACAGCCTCTAACCAGGCGAACCTAGTCGATACGCTACTTCCTGTACTGAACAACCAGCCTCTGGACATCATTTTCGCAACAGCTCCATTTCAATTCAGCCAGGCTCGTTCGATCGACGAGCTGACCGGGAATACAAGTGTTACACCAGCCTGGAGAAACTCCCTTTGGCATGTAAGGAAACTGACTGATTTAATACCGCATTTCATGTATATTATAATTCACATCAATTACTGTTTAGGTCACGACCTCTGACTTGTGGGACTTCGATACTACCTCTTTACAGAGGCAACAAATTTATTCTAGTCTCTCCCGAGGCATGGATAAGTTGAGAGACATAACACCAGGTTCGGGAGCTTACCAGGTCAGTCCTCCTGGCTTCTTCAATTGACTGGATTCAAGTGACGCTGCTATCACTTTATTTTTCTCAGAACGAAGCTGATGTCTTTGAACCTAACTTCGAAAGTAAGCACGCTTTTCCGAGCCATGACTTGCTCTAGACTCACCGGAATCTCGTTCTGTCTGAAGGCTCATTTTGGGGTGCGAATTATGCCAAACTTCTCAGCATCAAAAACAAGTAGTATGTATTGAACTATGGAGACACATACAGTAACTCAGTTTACTACTTTCTTAGTGATCCGGAACATCTCCTGGACTGCTGGCAATGTGGTAGGTTCTCTCGCTTACGGATTGTGATTTTAACTGAACCTTCCTTAGTGGGCTGGCAGGGACCTCAAGCGTCCAGATTTAGCTGCTACATGAACGAGGCTCTCATAAGGAAATAGATTATTGCATGAATCACTTTTAAATGTTTTCTCATTTGTTTATTTGTTTATTGATGGAAAGGAGTTGACTCTATACATGCTCCCGAGAGTCTTTACAGTCCTTTTCCCCTCCACTCTGTACCCTGCGATCAATATACCTTTTTTTGATGTGCATCTACGGTATTTAAATAATCTGGCGTCTGGTATGTATGAGATGAGATAAAATTTGTTAACGTTAGTACCACGACTAAGCTAACTTGAAGCCGAAAATGGTGCCGGAAAACAAAATAATAACCGGCGGCCGCTTAATCGTCCAGTTGCCTGAAAATTATTTTCCTCTCACCCACCTTTTTCATCTCATTACTCTTTCTATGGGTTCTGAAACCACAAATTGTGACGAGTCATAGTCTACAATGTGGTTGTGGTATATACTGTCGGAACCACAATTCTTCTTTCGACTATAAAGGACGAATCAGCTTTGAATCTCTTATCCTACGAACAACACCCTTTCAACAACAACGCACATATGGACTACCCTCACCTAAACTATGAAGATTGCTGCTGGAACGTACCCGGGCTCATTGATGCTGTCACCTCAAATCTACCACACGATCTGCATTCCATTCTTGACAAACTGTCAAATGCTTCAGAATCTCCTGGAGACGTCGAAGGAGTAGATGGTGAATGCTTGGACCAAATATTGTATACGGCAACAGGAGAAGACAATGAGACGAAGCAATGGCGAGACTGGCCAACGACACCTCCCCAGGACAACCCTGGTCAATTTGTCTCGTTCATAAACCAAGTTACGGACGTTATCCGACGACTTACATCCGACGGCCCATTTGAAAGCAGTGAAACAGACTTAACTTTTCTCGATCGGGGATCACTTCGAGATCCCGCAGTGGCAAGTCAGGATTTTCCTGATTTCATTCTCGGCAAGCGACGCACTGCAAAGCTAGAGGACCTGACGTGGATGAGTATCCATTGCGTTGGGGTCTTCGGGGACTCTTATGCTGGATATGATGTCCGCAACACTACCCGTCGTCTTGCAGAGTATGCCAGACGCTGCTTTGACGGCTGGGCTCGACGGTTTGTCCTTGGAATTGGGATCTTTCACACCAAATTTTCGCTTTTCGTATTCGATCGAACAGGCATCCTGTCGTCACAGATATTCGACGTTCACGAGCACCCCATCGAGTTTCTACGTGCGGTCGTTTGCCTTCCCTTCCTTGACCTCACGGATACTGGCAGGGATATAACATGCAATACCAGCCGGGATATAATACGTGGCGTTCCCGGTGAAGAATATAACATCATCTTTGAAGGGGGACGGCGATACGTTATTCTGGAGACTATGAATAACACTATTGGCCGCCTTGTTGGGAAGGGGACGCGTTGCCTCAAGGTCAAAGACGATGCCGGGAAGATCTACCTCTTAAAAGACTGTTGGCCTCTTCGCACACAGGCTGCGAGGGAGATAAAAATGCTGGACCTGATCAAGGACCTGAAGAACGTACCCAAATTAATATCCTACGGATTTCTCGACATCGAAGATTCCTCCGGCTGTTTGATTCCGGACAGCACGGAGCGTATGCGTAAACCGATCGAAAAAGCTAGGCTCGAACTCGACGCACTCGAGAAGGAAGGTCGACTCCGTAAGCGGGATGGCGGTTGGGAGACGTGGGAGTTTAAACAGTATGATCCTTGCTTCAGAGATCATCTACGATGCATAATGTCTCCGTGCGGAAATTTCTTAGAAGAATTCAAGTCGTTGCCAGAGCTTGTTTCTGCGTTGCTCGATGTCCTTGAAAGTGAGAACACTGTTACCTCTTAACTTTCTATTCTGATTATATGTGTTTGCAGCCATCGATGAACTCGATAAGCGAGGTATTGTCCACGGAGGCATCAGCCAGGCGAATATTATCCTTGGGCCGACTGAAGGGTCTCCCTATCGCACTGGCTATTTGATAGATTTTCAGACCGCTATAAAACGCCGGTCAGATTACTTCACAGAGACAAACCTGGTATGTGAAGGGCATGAATTACAGGATTACATTTGATGCTAACAAAATATATTCATATTCAGATATCATTAATGTTTGTAAATACTGGGCGGACAAATAACGAAGGTCTCTGCGCACTAGGTGATGCAGAATCCTTGCTCTACGTCCTCATCTTCATCACCATTGCCTATACTGGACCGAACCAGATGGACAAGGACTTCGATATCGACGAGTCGATTTTCGGAGCAACGGCCATGTTGCCCCCTGACTTATTCTCATCGGATGCCTCAAGCTACGTCCTTGGCAAGTGCGAAGTCATGTCGTACACGGATGAATTCGAAGCCAAAGTTCTGCAAAGGATGCATCCATATTTTCATCCTTTGCGAAAGTGTGTTTCGGACCTGCGGGAGCTTATCTACTGGGCCTCGTTGCACAAAGGCCTGAAGGACTGGAAGAGAATGTCCCCTGAAGAAAACGAACTAGAGGCGAAGATGACGAGGCAAAGCCTGAACAAAATGAAAGGCATCTTGCGAGCAACCCTCTTCGAATTAGAGCAGACCGAGAGGATAGCGAAACTACCTTTCGCACTTTGTCCCCGGCCACCTAAGCGCCCTGCATCGGAGGAAGAGAGTCAATCGAAAATCTGTCGAAGAAAACATTAATGTTTCTGCCTCAAAAACATGGCTAGGCAACCTTGTAAATGAAGAGCTGGTATAACAGAATATACCAAATCTGATATCTTATTCACTTGTATTATTAAACTCCATCATCTTTCTTCCCTTTGTGCCAAACCTTGTCTTTATTCTTTACACAAACTTGTCCGTTCTATAGTTATCGACCATGATCCCGCAGAACGTATTTGATTCAATATACCACCGGTTTCCGGACATTGCAATCTTGTGAACTCTTAACACTTTCCAATTCCCACCTGAAGTTGGATTCGCGATTTAGAGCCGGCGGCTCGCAAGTAATATCTCTGAGATGAACCTTACATTTAATGAAATAGACGGTGTAAGCCTGAGGTCCAGTAACTACAACTCCGAGCCGCAGTGGTAACTCACAACTTTAAGTTCGACCCTGACTCGAAGCGTGAGATTGTTGAGCAAGCTTCTTGAATGTTGGAAGTCAACGGTCGTTTCTTACTACGCTCTTCGCCTCTTGTATCTCGTCTTATGCATCTGGTTGTACTTGCACTGAAATCCTACTGGGGATCACAACGCATTGGTAATAATCCTGGCCGGTGATAACCCGTCAATTGTGGTTCACCATGTGGTTGTGGTACTTTCTGAACCACAATGGTTCGCATGATTATAAAAAACGAACTCACTTCGCATTTCTTGCCCCACAAACGAATCCTCCCCAAGAGCCAGCGCAGACATGAAATATCGTATACTGCTTAGTACAGTATGCTGCCAGAATGTTCCCAAACTCATTGAGAATGTCACCTCAAAATTGCCACACGATCTACAATCCGTTCTGGACAAGCTGTCCAAAGTTCGTGAATCTTCCGAAGACGCGGAGGGCATGGAAGGTGGAGGCCTGGGTTCGGGGATGTATACGGTAGTAGGGAAAAACAAACGGAAGAAGGAATGGCGAAACTGGCCAACAACACTTCATGCGGACAATCATGGTCATGTTGTGTCTTTCGTCAACGAGATCACGGACGCTATCCGACAACAAACATCCGACAGCCCATGGAAAAGCAGTGACACAGACTTCACGTTTCTCCATCAGGGCTCACTTCAAGACTCCTCGGAGACAAGCCGCAATTTCCCCGACTTCTTTCTCGCCAGACGCCGCACCGCAAACTCAAAGCTCGAGAACCTGTCGTGGTTGAATATCTATTGCGTCGGGGTCATATCGGATGCTTGCATCGATGATGATTTCGAAGACTCCAGGAGCTGTTTGGCAGAGTATGCCAGACGCTGCTTTGTGGAGTGCCAGGGCCGGCGTCGATTTCTTCTTGGGATCTGTGTCTTTCGCACCAAATTTGCGCTGCTCGTATTCGATCGAAGCGGCGTCCTGTCCTCAGAGATCTTCGACGTTCACAGAAACCCCATCCAATTCTTACGAGCGGTTGTTTGCCTTCCCCTCCTTGATGTGAACGACCTTGGCAAAGATTCGTCGTGTGACTATGGTCACGACGGGCAAGCTTATATCACTGAAGGGCACAAAAAATACGCTGTTGTGAAGGAGCTGCATATTACCAAGGACCTCATTGGGAGTGGGACGTATTGTCTCAAGGTCAAGGACACTGACGGGAACGTACGCGCTCTGAAAGACTGGTGGCCCCGAACTGCACAGGCTGAGAGGGAGATGAAAATGCTAGACCTGATCAAGGACGTGAAGAACGTAACCAAGTTGGTCCACTATGAGTCTGTCTCCTCCCAGGGACCCCTTGGCTACTTGATTCCGGACAGCACGGAACGTCTGCGCCAGTCGATCAAGGATGCAAGACTTACGATCGACGGTCTAATATGGGAGGACTGGATGCACAGTGGCTTTAATCTCTGCCCGAGAGTCCATATGCGATGTGTAATGTCGACATGCGGAGATCCCATATATCGCTTCAAGTCGTTGCCGGAGCTTGTGTCTGCTTTCATTGACGCCCTTGAAAGTAAGAGTTTTGTTCACTTCATGGTATCCCAACTGACTGTGTGCTTCTAGCCATCGATGAACTAGACAAGCGAGGCATCGTCCATGGTGACATCAGCTCCGCAAATGTTGTTCTTGTGGCAACTGAAGGATCGCCCTATCGCACAGGCACTTTGATCGACTTTGAATCGGCTGTAAAACGCGGGTCAGACTATTTCACAGACATAAAGCTGGTACGTGAAGTATTCGTGAATGTACATTGTAATATCTTACAGCATACTGACAAATTTTACTTACTCTTTCTCCAAAGTTCACTGCGGAATTCCTATCCACGGGGAGGCTCGATGTAGATGGCGACTTCAAAGCACTGCACGCACTGTACGATGCCGAATCTCTGATCTACGTTCTTATATACCTCGCCCTCGTTTTCAGCGGGCCGGGCGAGTCGTGCAAGGACTTCGCCGTGGAAGGGACGATCTTCGAAGGGATACCGTACGATCTCTTCGACCGCTCGCGACTCCGGGACTACTGCCGCGCCAAGAAGGCCATCATGTGCGACGCACGGGCGTTCGACAAGACGGTGCTGCAGCGGGTGCAGCCGTATTTCCACCCACTACGCCCGTGTCTGGTGGCCCTGCGCGAGTTCATCTGCCGGGCCTCCCTGGACTACGGCCTGGGCAACTGGTCGCCCGTGGTTGTGACCGAAAGCGAGAAGGCGAAGGCGACGCGGGCGAATTTGAAGGAGATGAAAGGCATCCTGCGGGACACCCTCGTCGAGCTGGAGGCAACTGAGAGGCGAGCGAAACTCCCTTATACACTTCGTCCGCGGCCGGCGAAGCGCCCTACACCGGAGGAAGACGATCAAGCACAAGCCGGCCCAAGCAAACGGAAACGAAAATAATCTGTGGTCAAGGGGGCGCGTAAATGAAGTGCTACTAATGTCCCATGAATATAGTACAGTATAACCAATCCTACTTCTTACACATAACACCTTTTCATGACTTAATCCCATCTTTCTTCCTTCTGCTTCAATCATATATTTCTGACAAGGACTCGTCTAGTCTATGCATCATATATCTCTATATATACAAACATCTCCTGCATTTGCCAAAATACATATGCTTCTACAGAACTTATTTCAATTCGTTAAAACCGTTTATTCGTGCGACGTGCAAGAACATGAAAGAGAGTGACAGTCAAGTACATATAAACGACGAATAGCTACCTCCATGAGCGGATATTCGAACAGGCGGTCCAAGGCGTTGTTATTTTAGTCCCAGGCCACTAATTCTGCATCCAGCTCGATCAACTTCAAGACATCCAGGTGTCAGACGGTGTAAGCCTGAGGTCGAGTAACTACATATATTACCCCGAGTCGCAGTGTTCACTACTTCAAGTTGATCCCTGTGCGTGAGAATTGTTGAGCAAGCTTTAATTGAGTTGGAAGTTAACGGTCACTACTCTTTTATCTCTTCTTATGCATTCAGGTATACTAGCAATGAAATCCTATCGGGGATTATGTACTATATGTCCTGATGACAATATTGTCGGTGACAAACCGTGTATTGTGGTTCACCTTGTGGTTGTGGTACTGTCTGAACCACAATGGTTCGTATTGTTATAAAAGACGTACCCGAGCCAACATTTGCATATCTTACCCCACGAACAAATCCCATCCCCCCCATCCCCCTCCCCCTCATCCCCCCTCCAAGCGTCAGTGTACACATGACATATCCTCTACTAAAGCGCAGAGATTGCTGCCGAAATGTGCCCGGGCTCATAAAACTCGTCACCTCAAATTTGCCAAAAGATCTGCATCCCGTTCTGGACAAGCTGACAGATGTTCCTGAATCTTCTGAAGACGCCGAGGGAGCAGACGATGGAGGCTTGGGTCGGATGGTGTATACGGCAGGAGGGGAAGACAATCAGACGAAGCAATGGCGAGACTGGCCAACGACACCTCATGCGGACAATCATGGTCACTTTGTGTCGTTCGTCAACGAAATCACGGACACTATACGACGACACACATCCGACGGCCCATGGCAAAGCAGTGACACAGACTTCACGTTCCTCCATCAGGGCTCACTCCAAGACTCCTCTGAGACGGACAGCAGTTTCCCTGACTTCTTTCTCGCTAAGCGCCGTACTGCCAACTCCAAGTTAGATAACCTGACGTGGTTAAGTATCTATTGCGTCGGGGTCATATCGGATTCTGGTATCGATAAGTATTTCGACGACGCTACGAGTTGTCTGGCAGAGTATGCCAAGCGCTGCTTTGCGGAGTGCCAGGGTCGGGGTTACGATCGTCGATTTCTTCTTGGGATCTGTGTCTTTCGTACCCAATTTGCGCTGTTCGTATTCGATCGAACTGGCGTCGTTTCCTCAGAGATATTCGACGTTCACAGTGACCCCATCCAATTCTTACGTGCGGTTGTTTGCCTTCCCCTTCTTGATCCGGTGGACCTTGGCAAAGATACGACGTGCGATTATGGTCTCGACGGGAACGTTTATATTTCTGAAGGAAACCGGAAATACGCTGTTGTGAAGGAAATGTTTATCTGCAATGACCTCATTGGCAGTGGAACATATTGTCTCAAGGTCAAGGACAATGAGGGGACGGTATACGCTTTGAAAGACTGGTGGCCTCGACGTGGGAAGACAGTGAGAGAGATGAGAATGCTGGAGCTGATCAAGGACGTGAAGAACGTAACAAAACTGGTCCACTACGAGTTTGTCCACACCAAGGGGCCCCTTGGCTATCTGACTCCGGACAGCACGGAATATCTGCGTATGTCGATCAAGGAGGAAAGGTCTAGGTTCGACGCAATCAGGAGAGGGAAAGGAAGTCGATTTGGCATGCGGTATCAGGTATGGGAGGACTGGAAGGATGACGGTTATGATCTTCGGTTGAGAGACCATATGCGATGCGTAATGTCTACCTGCGGGGAATCCATACATCACTTTAAGTCATTGCCGGAGCTTGTGTCTGCTTTCCTCAATGTCCTTGAAAGTGAGAGATTTGTTCACTTCATGGCATCCCCAACTGACTGTTTGTGTGTTTGTAGCCATTGATGAACTAGACAAACGTGGCATTGTCCATGGCGACATCAGCTTCGCGAATATTATTCTTGGGGCGAGTGAAGGGTCGCCCTATCGCAGTGGCACTTTGATTGACTTTGAATCGGCTATAAAACGCGGGTCAGACTACTTCACAGACATAGAGCTGGTACGTGAAGTATTCGTGAATGTACATTTTGATATCTTACAGCATACTGACAAGTTTTACTCCCCCTTTCCCCCCCCCCCCCCCCCCCCCAAAGTTCACTGCGCATTTCCTATCCACGGGAAGGGTCGATCAGGACGGCGACTTCAATGCACTTCACGCACTGCACGATGCTGAATCTCTGATCTACGTTCTTATATACCTCACCCTCATGCTCAGCGGGCCGGGCGAGTGGTACAAGGACTTCACCGCGGAAGGGACAATTTTCGGAGGGATTCCAGACGATCTCTCCGACCCAACGGAATTACGGGATTACTGCCGCGCCAAGAACGCCATCATGTGCGACCCACGGGCGTTCGACAAGACGGTGCTGCAGCGGATGCAGCCGTATTTCCACCCGCTGCGCCCGTGTCTGGCCGCCCTGCGCGAATTTATCTACCGGGTCTCGCTACGCGACGGCCTGAGCGACTGGACGTGCATGGATGAGGCGGAGGCCGCGAAGGAGGCGAAGGCGACGCGGGCGCGGCTGAAGGAGATGAAAGGCATCCTGCGGGACACCCTCGTCGAGCTGGAGGCGACCGAGAGGCGAGCGACACTCCCTTATGCACTTCGTCCGCGCACACGGAAGCGCCCTGCACCAGCGGAAGAAGACGGCCAAGCGGAAGCCGGTCCAAGCAAACGAAAACGTCGTGCACCTCGAAGAAACCCTGTCGCTAAGGGGGCTCGTAAATAACGCGCTACCAGTATCATAAGGAAATAGTACAGCATACCCACTCCTACTTCTTATACATAATCCAATTTCATAACTTATTCCCATTCCCATTCTTCCTTCTGCATCAACTACACATTTATTTTTGACACGGACTTGTCTAATCAATGCATTGTATGTATCTGAATATTTGCACATCTCCTACATTTGCCACAATATACTTCTACAGAAAAAGTTTTGACTCCAAAGAACCTAGTCATTTATATGAAGCACAAAGGCATGGTAACATACATACGTATGTATGCATCCATTCGTGTGGTATCAAGCACTGTACAGTAAGACCATACCCGAGTATGTAGTAGTGGGTGCGTGCGCCGGGTGCCTCAGTCCCAGGCCACAAGCTCCGCATCCGCCTCCAGCGCGGCCGACTCGATCAACTTCAAGACGTCCGGGTTCCGCGGGACGAGCTGCATCTTGAACGGCTGCGGCCGGCTCACCAAGCCGCCTACGAACGCCTTGTCGTCCGGCGGGGCGGGGTGCCCGTCGTCCCCGAGCTCGGGCAAGATGTCGAATGCCCATAGCATCCTGCATAAAGAACAAGAGATTCACGGAGAGGGATTCACACATACACACATACACGCAGAGTGAGAGGGGGGGGGGGGGGGGGAGGGGGGAGAGTTGTAAGTAAATTGAACTAGGAAAGAAAAAGAAGAAAAGAAAAAGAGGGAGACGGCACGAACCTGGAGATGACGATGAAGATAGACTGCAGGGCGACGTGCTGGCCGGGGCAGATCCGGCGCCCGAAGCCGAACGGCAGGTCAAAGTCCACGACGCGCGGGTGCGTCGGGTGCACGAAGCGCTCCGGGTCGAACGTCTCCGGGTCCGGGAACACCTCCGGGTCTTTCGAGATCGCACTGGTGGTGGTTACCCGAAAAAAAAAAAACTCATGTTTAGCAAAACGTCATGGAGATAACGAGGGGAAAGAATAAAGGAAAGGAAAAGACAAGAAGATGATATGATATGAAAGGAGGTCCACTGACTAGATGTTCGCGTAGACCGTCGCGCCCTTCGGGATGAAGTATCCCTCGTAATAATCGTCTTGCGTCACGGCGTGCGCTACTCCCGTCGGGGCCACCGGTCGCCATCTACGCATAAAATTTATATCAGATGTACGATATATAAAATCTGTTATCTGTGTATGTTGTAAGCATGAAGATTACCGCATAGATTCCTTGATCATCGCTTTGAGGTACGGCAGCGCGGGCTCGTCCTCGAAGGAGGGCAGGCGAGTCTGTCCCACGACGGAGTCGATCTCGGCCTGCGCCTTCCGTGCGCATGCGGGGTTGAGCAGTAGCGCCACTACGTACGTACAAAACATAAGGCGTTTAAGAAACAACAACACGGGTTAGAGACAAAACGCTTCCGAGTTTCCGAGTAAAAAAGTAAAACGTCAGGGGGACGTACGTAATAGGACGTCCAGTGCGGCAGTCACCTTTTTAAAGATAATCAAATAAGTTTCTGCAGTCGATACATAGAGAAGGAGATCCCTACGGTAGAGATCCCAGCTGAGAACGAGCTCGAGACCGCGTAGCTCATCTGGACGAAGCTCAGCTCGCCATTCGTCACGGTGCTGAGCATGTGCGAGGACAGGCAGTCCTTCGCCCTGCCCTCGTCCATCTTGCGCTTCACCTCTGACAGACATCGCGTGTAGAGCTCGATGTCGAGCTGTCGGTCCTTCTCGAACTCTTTGCGGAACCATTGGAGCGGTTTCTATATACATTACACAGGACAAAGGCCAAAATATAAAGTTATGAGTTTTTGGGAGGACTGAGGGTTAAAGGATGACCAGTTTGAGTGCTTACGGGGAGCCACAGAAGGATCGGCCACTGCATATACGTAAGAACGGATTCAGTGTGACAATGAGGTATGAAAGCTAAGGACGTACGGATTCTACGATGTACCGACCCGGCATCCTGCATGGTTATGAATAAGCGTTATTTAACGAGTAATGATGAAGGCATACGTAGTCCGTCCAAATGCTTCCAATCGCATCCGATTAGACCATCAATCAGTTCGCGTCTGGCAGGACACAGTAACGCTCACCAAACATTGCTCTCTGATTATCTAGCACGACTTTCTCGTCCAAGGATTGAATGCGCTTTCCGTAGCTAATCGCAAACGCCACGCTCGTCGCAAACCTAGATACCCCAAAAAGTTTTTAACTTCGCATTCGTTCGCAGTGAATGCGCACAAAAATGAAAGGATCCTCCCCTCCGTGCGCACCTTTTCATGGATACGCTGTAGTTATCCGGAGCCTTGCTCAAGTCACGCAGGAGGACGCTGGTCTCGAGTTCCTGAACTAGTCGGTAGGTATGCGCGTTCTTGTGCGCCATTCCAGTATGTTGAAACTGCCATAGGTAGTGCGGGATAATTTTCAGCACATGCACGACCAAGCCATGCGTTTCGGGACCGCACGTACCTTGCGCCATTGGCGATAGCGAGGCCCGTACTGCATTCCGAGCCCTCGCATGTTTCCGGACAGTATTTCTTGCCTGAACAACAAGCAAGGAGTGTAAGCCACGCGATGAGCTGGCACATATGAAAGTCGGTAGCAAGAGTCACCCCATGATGTTTCGCGGCCGGCTTGAGTAGATCTCCCCTCGTTTGTCCAGTAGGTCGTACGCCGACTTCATGTCGTTCACCACTAGTGAATCCACGTTTGCACTTCCAATATCATCCTATTATTCCACCTAGTACAGTTACATACCGATATTCGGGTGCCGACCCAGGTAGAATGAAATAATCGGTGCTGCGGGTCATTTTCGGTCAGTACGTCTGGCGTTCAACAGAGAGACACATAACTGGTATATATTGCACATACCGTTGAACTGTTTTGACCACGCCCAGAATGTCTTCCATGGTTCGACATCGGGCACCTGGGCCCTGTTGTCTCCAAGAAGGCCCGTCGGTGGGCCCGGCGGCAGCTTTCTGGGCTTTACTTTGACGAAATAGTACGCGACGGCGACGAGGGCGACCAGAGCACTGTATGAGAGCATCCTGGTGAGGGCGTAATACCACGATTTGCACACGAGAGGACCTTTTTTTCCGGGAGCAGACAGCGGACAAGAGGGTCGCGGTAAGAGGAGGTTAGGGATACGGAGCCCAGATACGCTTGCTGGCAGGTATGAGGAGGCGCTGCTCAAGTTCGCCTCAGGTACGTTCCGCGGGTCGACTCAGCTGCCAGAGTTCCGCGGAGGCCCTGGCAATGTACATACTACTGTCTGCCCCCCTGCCACCGGATAGTCTAATCTGACTGCGCGTACCACGGATGCGCCGTAATCCTAATACCCTTCAGGAGTCACGTCTGACAACGAACCAGATGAAAAGAAAGATAATGGAAGTTTGATGTGCATTCCGAGTCCATCCATTATCGGTACCAGTCACAAAACGCAAGAGCTGAGAGCACAGTTATAAATACGATCTCAGTTCGGAATCAGTAATAACACTGCCATCCGAAGAACTCGCGTGTGTAGAGAACGCACTTCTGTTATCCGAGATGTACATAGAACGCAGAAGACGCCTCCCCCCTAAAGATGATTATGTTTCCTTGATGGTTCAAGCAAATAACACACACCATGACACATGTCCATCAAAAGAAGAAGTAATGGGGGAATGTTTTAAAAGGAGGCAATTGATCTACGCACTGCAAGTCTCCCACCGGTCCAAAAAAGCGCAACCAAAACGCCTATCGCCGGAGAAGTAGAAGTAGACGTAGAAAGAAGAAGAACGGGACCGCGACACGAGACGTAAACTTCGTCTCGAATATAGAACTCAGAACAGAATGGTATTTGATGGACATGGGCATGGGCATGGTCGTGGGCATGACTCCAAAGTCATGACTCAGTTGATCGATATGCAACTTGAAGGGAGAAGAAATGAGCGTGAGAACGTTTCGTTTCCATCGGCATGATTCACCTCTTTTGGGTGGGCGTTTAAATCTTGTTTAGGGCCGGCCAACATGAGGCCATTTATGATCTTCAGAAATTTTCATTCATTGGAAAATATGCACTGATTGTTTTTTTAATGTTGAAACGAAAAATACCACTTGTCCACAACTAATACAAATTTACATCTTGAAACACGAGAATAGGTATCGAGGCAGTTGCAATAATTTGTTTCCGATGCTGCTTGCCGCAGGAGGGGACTCATCAGATGCGTGCGCGGGGGCGGGGGCGTTCTCGGACTCGGACTCCGCTGCTTTGCCTGAGGCCGGCGCGGTCACGGTCGCAGCAACAGGCGTGTCGGAGGGAGCAGGAGCAGGCGTACTGGAGTTCGTCTCAGATGCAACAAACAACACAAGAAAAGGCGAGCAAAGGGAAACCCTACCTACACCCAAGTCTTCTCCAACGCTAAGAAGCTGTCAATCGTCGCACCGACCGTGTCCTTCCACGCGATATACTCCGTCAAGCCGAGCTTCTCCGCCGCGGGCGCGGTGTCTATTGCCGATATCGTGCTGGGAAGGTTCGGCCCCGGCGCGTCGAGCGCAGGCAGCCGGTCCCTGAGCTCCGGGCGCGCCTCCGCGAGGTACGCGGCCGCGTCTTTCCAGAAGAAGACCCCGCCGGAGATGAGGAAGCGCTTTTCGAGCGCGCCGACGTCCGACGCCGGGGGCGCGGAGAGCGCGCGGACGTGGGCGGTCGCGACGTCGCGCACGTCGATGTAGTACGGCGAGAGCTGCATGGGCGGCGCGCGGCCTTTCTCGCCTGCAATGAGCCCGTACACCATGCGGTTTGTGCCTGCGCCTGCGAAGCTCGCGGGTGCGAGGCCGTCGATGAACGGGCCATAGATGAACGGAGGATTGACTATAACGGTCATCCGGTCAGCTGCTAGCCTCTGCGTTAAGTCTGGGATAATATAGACGGGATACGCAACTGGTTGTGAGATCAACGGCTGTAGTCTCCGCTGCGAACTTCCAGGCCTCCTTTTCGGCTAATGTCTTGGCTGCGAGGTAGATCCAGAGAGGATTCCGGGTCCCGTCCACGACTTGCTCTGCCGTGCATTCGCCCCAATCTAGCGCAGTGCATTGGACACGTCAGAGCAACATCCCACGGAGTAGAGTATGTCGAATCGCTCACCTTTCGCTGTAAACGTCTTCCCTGCGTAAGTCTGTTTCAAATCCGCTGAAAAAAGAAAATCAATAAGGAGTTAAAAGGAGTCGTTCAAAAGGGCCAACTCACGATCCAGCGCAGTGCCCCAGCTACTCGTGATAATGACTTTGCTGACGCCATTCTTCGCTGCCGCGCGCAACACACTCATAGTGCCGTCAATCGTCATCTAATAATCATACACGAATATCACTGAGCCCTAAGCCCATGGTACTTATTAGTCAGGCCTGAACGCACCTTCAGCGTATCTTGCGCAGATGCTCGGCCTGCCAGGGGCGACGCAGCATGGATGATCGCGCCCACGCCCTTGAGCGCCTCCGTCAAGTCGTCCGTCACGATGTCCGTGATCTCGAACACCTCCGCGGCCGTCGTCGCGCCCTTCGCTTTGAAGAACGCCTGCAGCTCCTGCACCTTCGCGCCGCGCGCGACACTGCATGCAGTGTCAGCTGGTTAGTAGCTGCTGGGGGGCGGGCAGAGACACAGAGGGGGGTACGCACGCGCGGATGGGGTAGCCGGCCTCGAGCAGCTGGACGAGGATGTGCGAGCCTACGAACCCGGACGCGCCAGTGACCTGGTCGAGTTCGGACGCGAGCGAGCAGGGATTGATCAGCATCTAGCACGTCCAACGCAGGACGACGACACACACCAACACAGTAGGCTTGTCCGACATCGTGAAGTGGATAGTATGTTGGAGCGAGCGAAGTACGCAAACAGATTCCAGTCGCTACAGTGCACGGGTGTCGGTGTCGGTGATGGTGGTAAGAACAGTTGCCGAGTGAGTAAGGACTGATACCAGTCTCCTAGTAAGTATTGATACGCCACCAAGTACGGATTATGTATGATAACACATATCACAAAAGCAAGGGCCCCAATAGATCGCAGTAGCTCTTTCTTTAGCATATCCTTCCATCTTCTTCTCTTCCTGGAACCGGGAACCGCAGTCAGTGTTCGGATCTCCGAAGGGTTCTCCGAGTCAATCTTCAATCTCCTCATCGCCATCATCATCATTCCCGGGCTTCTCATTAGTTAGACCAGTTACAGCAAGCTTGATGCCACAAGAGCCTTTCCACGCAAACTTCGAGCTGCTTCTCTCCAGTTCTTCCAGGGCGCAGAGCAACAAGCCAGTAGTAAAATGCAAGTGAGGGAACCATGGAAATCAGAAAGTACTGCCAGTGGCGAGAAGGTTCAAAGTCTTCGGGGTAGTCGGGGATTGCGCACCTTTGAGATAGTCATCGAAGGATGATGGCCCGAGTTCCATCGCCCGTACTGAGGTTCGTCTTTGCTTCTCATTAGACGTTGTGTGTGAAGGCCACGGTGGTAAGCAAGCAGAGTAAAAACAAATGACGCACAAATTCGAACTCCGCCAAACCGCCGTGCCGTCCACTACTATTCCAAGTTCAATCTCCGCCACCTTTTTTAATGTGATGCATATCTCGAAGGCTGCGGCTTCTTAGCAATATGATCCTTCTTTTTATTTATTTATGTGAGAGCCGTCTTCGCCGGAATGTTGTTTCTTCTCCATCACAACCCAGCTAGAGGACAACAACAACTATCAATAAGAAGATCGGAGTTTGCCTTTATTCCAACGCCAGCGCCAATTCCAACTGCCAACTTGCAGGTAGTATAGTAATATCGGGCCAGTGCTTTCGCATTCCCGATTCTCAATCACATTCTATCACTGATGGAAGAAGACCCACCCTCGTGCGTGCACTGAGCGCGCTCGCACATTGCCCAGCTTGAATGATAGCGGT
This sequence comes from Trichaptum abietinum, assembly GCA_910574555.1. Lineage (NCBI taxonomy): Eukaryota > Fungi > Basidiomycota > Agaricomycetes > Hymenochaetales > Trichaptaceae > Trichaptum > Trichaptum abietinum. The sequence goes on along the minus strand of CAJTBE010000010.1, from coordinate 2,171,721 downwards.
GAGTAACGGCAGAGCGTGCCACACGGGACATACATACATACTGTACGTATATACTTCCACTTTTGAGCAGAGATGAACCGTATTACCCAAATGGATGCCATTGCCCACACAACGTCAGTCGACGTCTTTTCTCACCGGCACAGATTAGGTTTTTTCCGGCGGAAAGCATAATAGACACCTAGGTAGGCTCTCCGAGTCACTGGTATGCTATAAACTCCTAGAACGTTGCGCATGGCCCAGCACCCCCTATGCTAAATAGTATTTATAGATCCATCGACACGGAAGGCAATCTATGGGCGGAGATCCAGGGGCGCACTCCATTCAGACCGGACCCTGTTCAAGCATATACGGCGGAGTATGCCAGTGATTGAGATTGATGTCGAACTGAGTTCATGAGCTATCTCTGTATTGCGACAAACTGAGATTTGAGGGACATGAGAGATTCCGATCTGTCTGCGGCCCTGCATCGTGGATCAGAGTTTGCTGCTCAGCGCCGCCGCCGGCGGCGGAGGCGCGCGCGTGTCCAGCAGCCCAAGGAGGTGCTGTGCAAGCAGCGCAGGTTTCTCTTGAGGGATCTGCACCGCAAATAATACGCGAGAAATAAACAAATCTGTGATATTCAAGCGTTACGGCAAGATACACGTTTACTCACGAGGTGTGCAGCTCCAGGAATATCGCAGATAGACGCGAACGTCTGAACCGCATCGGACCTCAGTCGCCCTAGGTCTTCTTCCGTAGGTCTGCACATAAAAAATCAGTCCCATGCGCAGATACTGTATATGTAAGTTATTAAGTAAAGCATACCGAAACAGGCTCTTCTGTCCAAAGACGAGATGCACAGGAATGCGCTGGGTGATGGCGACGAGATAGTTGACGGCCATGATCGGGTCGTCGAAATTGCTGTACGAATCGGTTTCGTGCATCTTGTAGCAGGACAGGGTCACGCCCGTCTTGTCGTCCGGATAGAACGCCGTCGGGAGGTCGCGCAGACCATATGCCTTCAGTACCAAAAACAAAAAGAAAAAAGAAAGGAGCCTTCAGCATAGTACATACATATGTATATTATCGTACAAATCATCATCTTTGAAAGATAATGGGATGGGACAGGATCGTACATACCACGAACGAATCTAATGCGCGTGTATCCCAGACTTTCCAGGGCATGCGTCGCGACATCCACTCCTTAGCTTCTGCTCTCGAGCTCCATGTGTCCTTTTTCTTCTTCGAGGCCTCGACCATGCCTTCCACCACCAGTCCTTTCCTCTCCATTTTCCCGGTACCGCCTGTAGGGACCAGCAGCGAGGTCATCTCGACGAGTACGAGCGCACTAAAAGGCATGGTCCCGGTCTTTTGGCATAGATGCATGGCAAGGATACTGGAGTGATTCCGCGACAGAGCTGCGTCAATACATCGACACTTGCCGACAACAACAATAGTAAAACAAAAAGGCCAGACCTTGACACAGCACCGGCCGAATGCCCAACGAGGACCAGTGTTTTGGACTCTACGTCCTTCACTAGCCCATTCTTCAGGATAGCCAGGAGCGAGCGGCCGAAATCAACACAGGCTACTCCCAGAAGGACACGATGAAAGAATGAGTCTCAGAAGGATATATGCGAAAACGCCAGATCTAAAGGGTCAAAAGATAGAGACGACGCACTCGTAAGGCCTGGTTTGCCGCGAAACTCCGCGTCGTTGAGCACGCCGCCCTCTCCGTGATTCGGGCAGTCCACCGCCCACGCTTCAGCGACCTGCGGCCCGGCAGGGTTCCCGAGCTGGATGGCCTGGAGGTCCTGCAGCATCGGCTCCCATTGCTCCTTGTCTAATCATGGAGGATTTTGTTTGTTTTTATGTTGCAGTCAAGTAAGTTGAGTAAGAACAGTTTGAAAGTACGTACGTAGTCCGATTCCATGTGCAAGAAAGAGCACGGTCTCAGGCTGTGGGCTGCCCGCCAGTTCTGCGGGGCGTTTCTGCGACGGGGTCCGCAGCACGTACCGCCTGCCCGTTATTCTGAGATTGCGTATCAGGTCATGCCGCTCGATGGTGAATGGCTCGATAGCCAGGCCTGCGGAATGCGGTCCCGTGGGCATCGTTGCCATAGGATGGGTGTTGGGGACGGAGAGAAGAGAAGGTAACTCGGAGAGAGAGAAAAGAGAGAGAGGTTAGACTCGGAAGCCTGGGGCGTGTGGCTGAGTCGGGTGTAATAATAGAGGAATAAGAAGATGGCATGGCATGCATGGTATGGTAAGCCCCATACTACAACCTTGTAGCGTGCGACGAGAATCGTTGCGCAAATATCCCAACGACCCCAACGTCCCAACTTCAGGTGAGTCCTGGAACCATGAATCACGCATGCCCCCGGCTGTGGCTTTTGAGAACCTAAACGGGGTGCGTCAACGGTCAATGGTCAATGGCAAGCCCAAAACACTAGCAACCCACCTGATTTCGTGCCGTATCCCGATTCCTGGGACTTCGCCCTACGGATCGCAGCATAGGAAGATCAAACGACCTGCACCCGGCGCAGAATCATTAATGATCATATCAATCGCACTCAGGCTGCAAGGCTTCCCATGGTCACGGTGGCGGTTCACACCACTGCCAGTAGCCCGGCTGGCACGATATCTTTGTCCGTTGTCATCACAAAAAATCATTTGTAGATATTTGTGGTGTTCCTTATGGAAAGAGAAGTGGAGAGTTCACCGGGGACATAGAACCGAACGATATCAACGATCGGCTGAGCTGAGGGCCAGGAAGAGGGGGCTCGGATGGGCGCGAGACGCGAGATGACCAGCCCTAACTTGAAACTCAGGCCAGCACGTGAAAGATCTTGGACTTCTCTCAAACTCTTGCGCTTCATCAAGTTTGAATTCGGGCACTCGTCTTCTTTTCGCGTTAAAGAACCGGTGCCCAAAAATCCAGCTCGAAATCAGAGTTTGATACTCTAAATAATGCACGTACATGCATGGGGAAGAAAGAAACTAATATGTAGTGATATATGTGTAGGTAATAGGTATTGTATATGTCAATAACAGAACAGAAGGATAAAGACCGTGAAGGTGAAGTAATAATACACTGTATCGGGATCATGGAAGTTAATCAAATAGATAAAACAAAGCCGCAATGCCACAGAATTTTTAGTCATGAGAAAACTGATAAAAAAAAAAGAGAAAAAGAAAAAAAGAAGCAAGTCAGAAACCAACAAAGCCCCGCTCAGTCGACCATCGAAGGCATCTTCACGTTTCTACACCGCAGCTCCGTAGAGTCCGAGTCCGAGAGGAAGCTGTCCCTACCCGCCGTACTGCACGTGTCGTACGGGATATACGCAAGGCTGCGGGGCTCGTTCATGCGGAGGAAAAGGCGGGACACCGCGGCTGCAACGACCATACTGCCGAAGCTGAGGTCGAGAACACGGGAGATACAGAGCCGGAGCGTGCGTGTTTTTCAGAGAGTATGGACGAATTGTGTGGCTGTTGTTAGACGGCGCTCGATAGGACAACAGGAATGGTGACCTACATGAGGCTCATTGCTGCGATCTCTCCCTGTAACATCAGATAAGAGTGATTGATGAGCGATGAGGCGATGGACACGCCAATGGTGCAAATATAGTAGACTAACCGGAGCAGTTGATATGAGCACCAATGAGAAAATGCGCACACCTATTTTGAGTACCCAATGGGGGGGAAAACTCAGCACTGCACAGGTTCAATGGGTTACCTAGTAAAGTACTGACTGAAGGTAGTCTAGTAGTGGAGCGAGTCAGTGGGCGTGGTGAAAATAGCAATAAAAACTGAATTCTATGAGATTCTGAGACGCACCAAGAAGAACACAAGCCCATCACCCCACAGCATGTCCAGCAGACGCTGCGATGTTGACCGGGGTCTCGAGAGGGCATTAATAAGGAGGAGAATGAACGAATAGACATCGAGAATGACCTTGCATGTCGATGAGAAACGAGCTAGCCCGCAGATACTGTTTTTATCCTAGACCACACGCACCGCTGGGATATACACGCCTTTCATCGCCTGCGGGTTATTTCCTGCAATGCACAGAGAGGAGACTGTAACATCGAGCCCCGTCTGCTCCCTGACAACAAAGCGCATAAATTGGAAGCTGTCTGTTTAGTAAGTATGAGTCAGAGCCAATCGCCGGGCGAGGATAAGCAACCGACGCACCTTTCATCTGAATGATAACGGAAGCCAAAGACCCGATTATGCACGAGTGCATGATGATGTAGCCGGATGCCATGATCCACGCGATCTTCCTCTTGCATGCCCAGAGGCGGATGAGCTCGTACAGGATGATACCTTTGAACAGCCCGCGGCGAGTCAACGAAGGCTTGCGACACACGAAATTAGGCCGACTCACCATTCCCGACTGTGTCGGTAAAGATCATTAGAACTTGTACACTAATCCCGGTCCGCGTGCACCTAAAATCGATCCAGTAAGGTCGAGTTCGGAAGGACCGTAACGAATCTGAGATAGTACTGAAGCGACGAGTGTATGTCAGTGTATTGAAGCTAGGGCTTTCCAGAAAGAAGTACTCACCCAAGTCTTCGTGTGTGCAGACAGAGGTATTAGAACTGACAGAACAGGTCATTGCCTTTCGAAGAAAACCACGAGCCCATATAGCAAGCTTACAAGACAGATAGAGCGCGGACGTCATGCAAGCACCATAGCGATTGATCAGATACGCGAGCTTTGGGAAAGTAAATTTTTGTGACCAGATGACTTGAACCTCATCGGCGAATGTCAAGAAGATGTCATATAATAGAACGGCAAAACCTGCGACTTCAATGGCCGAAGATGGAGTATCTCTTTAGCATAGATAGTGAGTCGAGTGTAGTTGGTAACTCACTTGATAGATATCTTGCGATATAGATGCGCTGAAATATGACTGCGTCGGCTATGAGGTCAGTTTGAGACGACATATTCATTGTACCGATGGCGAGGGTTGGCAGCTGCGGGAGTCAAGACCACAGCGTAAGCCTCAGGCTCACGGTTCAGTTAATGAGTGTTTTGTCTCCATGAGCCATCTGATGAAGAGACTGGGCGACGAGCAAGCAGATGGCTGTACTTGATGCCCGAACATAACTAGGTGGATATCAACTCCACGAGGATCACTAGGCTGACGCCCCCGAGTACCCGCGCCGTGGATGCTTCTGTCCAGAATGATCGCAGCATCGCGAACGGCAATACAACAATGCGGCGTGTATCGAAATGTTCCGAGTTGCTTGTTGCCTATTCTCCCATCGCACATCTTCAATCGGAGTCGGCGAGTTCAAGTCATGATGGCTTAACATGCAGTATGACAGGATCAATGATACTAAGAGCTGGTCAGCACAGGATCTCTGATACTGTAGTCACTCCGGCATTCTTTCAGTCTTCGAGAGGAGCCATCATGATATAAAGTTTGGTGAGCTCAGAGCGGTTGATTGCAGTAGAATATGGAAGGTGTTGAGTGAAACACAAGTTTAGACTCAACATTGGGTCCATCATGATGTCGTGTGAACATTTTAATTCGGAGATGAAACTTCAAGTTGAAGCTCATCCTCCTTCCCAGGGTCTCCATTGACCTCTGAGTCTCACGTTTGTACTTGATATATCTGGCGCCACATGTAATTACTAAATTAGTCAAAGAGCAAATAAACCAAACTTTAAATAAACAAAGTACAAAGTGAGACTTCAGAGGTCAATGGGACCCTGGTAGAAAACTCTTTGTAAGCAAGCCCGCTCGTTGTCGCGACGCGCCGCCAGGAACCGCCGCCGCAGTATGGCGGCCTTCATACAATTGCGCCTGCTTACCTTTGAAGCTTCGGACCTTGTATATATAGTACTTTCTAGTATAAGGATTGTAGTTGTGCACTAAAAATTACCAGCAGGACCATGAGCTGAAAGTAATGGTGTATATTCATGTAATTTGACAATATATGCATATAGTCAAACTCCCAAAGCTTTTTAACAGCCCAAGATTTTACTTATCTGAAGCAGATCAGCTCTCTTAGTAGAATCCCAATGTTATGTAGCTTTGATTTATGCTAGAGTCGTACTTGCTCTTGAGAAACCGAGGCCGCCATAATGCGGCGGCGGTTCCCTTAGAAGCGCCGCAACGATGAGCGGGCTTGCTTACAAAGAGTTTTCAGCCAGGGTCCCATTGACGTCCGTAAGTTCCAAGTTTCAAAGTTTGGTTTATTTGTTCATTTACTAATTTAGTAATTACATGTGGCGTGGACGTCAATGGGACCCTGGGAAGGAGGATGGTTGAAGCTCGTCTCTGCGACGCAATGACTTTCGCGGTACTGCAGCTAAATATCTCACAATACATACTCCCTCTCTGTGGTAACAGCCATTCGACCTCCGAGTCTACCAGAGCTAAACTAGTCTAGTTTCAGCAGTTGCGAGCCTACTACAGGTGGATGGAGTTGTCGGCAGTAGCGCTCGGGGATATGAATGCGGTTTTAGAACTTCACCGCACGCATTAGATCGATTCTCGTCAAATGGAAGCTGATATGGAATCTAATAGACTGCATACCTCTTTGCCTTAGTTTCATGTGACGAGCATGGGAGTCGAAAGCACTCCGAACCGCAATGCTTCTCCTCGGTCTCTGATAGCGACGCATCCGCGGGTGATGTCCGGTCCAAGCTCACAAGCATCCTGTGTTATTCTTAGGGCTGTTCTGACTCCTGAGGTCCCGCTTATATCGGCTCGTTTCGTACTGCACTCCAGTCTGGCCCAAGAACCTTTCGGTAGGAAGACCTCCGGGAGCTGTTTGGCTCTATTTTCTGGGCAGTCAGCGTTCGAACCAATGGTGCGTGTCCGCTCTCGCACTATACCTACTTATGCCTTGCCACGCCTGTCTGCAACCTGCGTCCACTTCAGAGAGTGGAGAGCTGAACGCGCTCTATCTAGTCGTCGTCAGAAGAGTTCCTGGAGCTCGAAAGCATGCAACAGCACGCCGACCAGTCGACCGACCGAGTTCTTTCCGAACCTGAGTCACCGCCGACGGAGAAAGAACAGAAGGCACCACAGAGTCGCAAGGATGCACGGTTTTGGGCGACGATCCTCGTCATAAATATCGCGTATTTTCTTCCGTTGCTAGAGACAGTGAGTCCTCGATTGCTCCAATTATTTCAGCTACAGCTGAATGGCTTGAAGAGCTGCATCTCCACTGCCTTGCCGACAATAATCAACAGCCTCCATGGGAGCGACTTCGTATGGGCGGGTTCAGTGTACAACATCGCGGCTTCGGCATTCATGCCGACCACGGGTGGCTTAGCGCAGGTGAGTGTCCTGTCAATTTTGACGTATATTGTCTGAATTTATGTAGGTGTTCGGCAGAAAACCAACACTGTTATTTTCTCTGTTGTTATTCTCCCTCGGATGTATCTTGTGCGGGGCAGCTCAGAATCAAGAGACACTCATTGCAGGTCGAGGTTTGTTCTACTATCATGTATCAAGAGTGGCACGAACTGAGCTGGGAAACTTTTCTAGCCATTCAAGGTGCAGGCGGCGCGGGACTGTTTTCGGTTTCCACAATAGTGTTGTCGGACATCGTGCCTTTACAAGAACGAGGAACGTACAACGGCATTCTTCAAGTGTGAGCTGAGGTCGAACTTGAGTTTTGACAACAGCTTGACTTATGTTGTACATCTTCTGGAAAGGACGTGGTGTGTAGCTGCAGGTATTGGACCTGCTGTCGGAGGTGCTTTAGCTCAGGCAGGACAATGGCGATGGCTATTTTGTACGTTTTCACCCCAGCAGCACCGCCCATTCCTTATGCTTCAATACAACAGTCCTGAATCTTCCCATCGCGGGAGTGACTGGTGTGGTGATCTTGCTCTTCATGAAAATGAAGAGCCCCGAGGGAGACTTCTTGAAAAAGATGGCCCGAATGGATTGGATGTAAGTTCTTTCCTTTCAATGATCAATCGTCTTTATTGCCAAATTCATGCTTTATTTGTAGAGGAATTTTCCTTGTAACGGCTAGTACATGCTCTGTCGCTATCGCCCTGACCTGGGGAGGCGCGGTCTTCCCTTGGTCTTCAGCTCGGGTGCTTGTGCCTCTTATCCTCGGCGCCATTGGCTTTTTGGGATTCCTTGCATATGAGGGACTGGTTGCTAAGATGCCCTTGGTCGGTTTCGTCCATTTCTCTAACTGTGTCTTTTATCTTACGTTGCGCAGATCCCCTTCAAGATTTTATCCAATCGGACTAGTCTTAGCGGGTAAGTCTACAGGCCGTCATATCCTAGTCTACATATCTGAGTGAGATCTTGCAGGTACATTCAAACATTCTTGCTACAGATCCCATTCCCCGCCCTTGTCTGTGAGTAATCTAAATACTAATTGTTCATGTCCCGAAGTGTGAAAACCACATAAACAGTCTACCTTCCGATCTATTTCCAAGCGTGCAAGGGCTTTTCGCCGCTGAAGTCGGGCACATCCCTTCTGCCGCTCGCATTCTCCACGGCGCCGGCGTCGATCGTCGCCGGCATCACCGTCTCCAAGACTGGCCGATACCGCCCACAGCTCTATATCGGATGGGCGCTGGCGGTCCCCGCCCTCGTGCTGATCGGGCTGGCGGGCGTGCATACGCCTGTGGGAAACATCATTGGGTACGAGTTCCTCGCAGGCATCGGATTCGGCCTGGTGTTCTCGGCGACGTACTTCCCTGTCCTCGCGCCTCTGCCGCTTACCACCATCGCACCTGCCCTTGCGTTCTTTGCGTTTTTGAGACAATTCGGTCAGGTGAGCCCTTAGTTCACTATCTTCAAATGCATCCCGACCCGTGGGGTCTGTCTACGCAACAAACGAAAAGAAAAAGAAACAGCCAAACTGACCGCTCCCTTTCCTCTCTTCTGTGTCTGGTGTATGCTTGCGACCAGATCTGGGCTATCACCATCGGAGGCTCGATCCTGCAGAACGAGCTGAGCCACAAGCTCCCGGCCGCGGTCTCCAGCCGCTTCGCAGGCGACTCGGCGCTCGCGTTCGGCATCATCCCCGAGCTCGCGGGCCTCAACCTCGGGCCCGACGTGCTGGCGCAGGTGCAGGAGGGCTTCGCCGCGGGCCTGCATGTCGTGTGGCGCGTCATGGCAGGCGTGTGTGGCTTTGCGCTCCTGTCGTGCCTCCTGATGAAGGGCCTCCCGCTCCATACGTCGACGGATAAGAATTGGGGTGTGCAGGAGAAGGAGAAGAAGAAGGATACGGCTTTGGACGTGGAGGCCGCCTCGCCTAGTCCACGCAGTCAATCAGCATCGTGATGGCGAACTGAGTACAGGCTTCTTATTTGTATGATATATTGTCTGGATATGATTGAAATTATGACAGCCTTCTTTTAAGTTCGGGAATACAGGTGTGAATGTCTCGACATTGAACTCACAATCCACAACAACCTCAGGGCAGGCTTCTCCCGCAGGCCTCAACTTTCTCACGCTCTTTTCCGTGTCGAAAATGGGTTCTTAGAACTAACGACGGTCATGGTGCATCTCTTCGAATAGGGCACTGACATTCAACTAAAAGCCCCCTTCTCTCAAGTTTACAAATGGTTCCTTGAACAGTTCCTCTTCGATTCTCAAGCCGAAGGAACTTATATTTAATCAATCAATAGTCGACCACTCAACCATCAATGCTGCTACCGTGACTAGTGAAAGTAAATACATCTACACACCACAGGTGCCGGCTGACCTCGTGTGAGTGTCTATTTTGTGACCTTCTTCCTCCTTATCAAATACTGGCGGTATGTAGCAGACGCTGATTGTTGCCTATCCTAAACAGTGTTCCGATCAGACCGGCGGCGCCTAGTATGTAACTAAATGAATCTTGCGAATAGTACGCATTCTCGGTCTCGCCGGCTGAACGTTCCTCTTGACGACTCCCTCAGGATAAGTCTTGTCGTTCATCGTACTACCCTGCAAGCTTGCGCAACGGCCTTTGTTCTGCGCCCAGGCTCCGAGCGGACTCGTTGGGTGAGTATCCTGTTCTCTTTTGCCTGGCCTGCAGTCATGTTTCCTACACGACGAGTTTATCTCCTGTTGTCCCGGATGGTGTAGAATTTAAATTAGCTTTTGCTTTTTTTTGCAGGTTCAATACTGCTACTACTATGTGCAAACAATGCGCCGCTGGCGTCAAGGTGTTCCGGCCTCCGAATTGGTAAAATTGAAACACGCCTGACGATCTCGGACGATCCTGACTGTACACCGCTTTAGGTCTGTTTCGCAACTCAAGCAGGCCATTCCTGCGGAGTTGTTCGTCAAGAGTACGCCGAAGGCGCTCGTGTACCTGCTGCGAGACTTGGTGCAATGCGCAGCTCTGTTCTACGTGGCTTATGCATTCGAGACAAGCGATGCTCGCGCCATCCGGGCTGTTCATGCAAACGAATCCGTCGCAGCGCTTTGCTTGAGGACAATGTTCTGGGTCACTTAGTGAGTATTGTCTTTGTGGCTGTGGACTCTGGCCGGAGAAGCTCATCGATTTCTGCCGTAGTTGGTGGCTGCAAGGGTTGACACTCACGGGCCTCTGGGTCATCGCTCACGAAGTGAGTGCAGGATTTTTGTTTCTTTATCGCGTGTGCTGTGGTAGAAGCTTACTGTTTGAGTAGTGCGGTCACCACGCTTTCTCCGCTTCCATCCCGCTATGTGATGCGATTGGATTTGTGAGTAAAAACCCTTCCGGGAGAGTCAGACCGATTCATGCTGAAGAGAGCACAAGGTCTTGCATACTGCTTTGGGCACTCCGTACTACAACTGGAAGTACACGCACCGTCATCACCACCGATACAACAGTCATATGGAGAAAGACGAGCAGTGCGTTTGATCCAATCTGAAATATAAACTCAACGCTCAGCTTAAATTTGAAGCTGGATCCCTGATGTTCGCGACAACACGATACCTGAACAGGAGCACCGCGAATCTAGCTTAAGCTGGACCGAAGTAATGGAGGATACGCCGGTTTATCAGCTTCTGAAGCTGGTGATACAGCAAGCGTTTGGGTTCCATGCGTATCTTCTCTTCAACATCTCGGGCCAGCCAAGTTATAAAGGCTGGGTAAACCACTACGATCGTGCGTTTAGTCACCTTCTTTTTCCTTATCCACGCACTGAAGGAGCCTCCGGACAACAACGCAGCGTACTCGGTCCTATTTCAACCAAATCAACGAGCCGCGGTGCTGATCTCGGACATCGGCCTCGCGACGACGCTCTACACGCTCTACACGTTCGGCGCGCGCCTCGGCGTCGGTCCGCTCTTCAGGATCTACGGCGTGCCGTGGCTCGCGATGTCGCACTGGATAATGATGATCGTATTCCTGCAGCATACGGACCCCGCCCTGCCGCACTACCGCGGCTCGAAGTGGACGTACGCGCGCGGCGCACTCGCCACGATGGATCGCGATTTCCTCGGATGGCAGGGGCGATATTTCTTGCACAACGTGAGTGATTTTCTGGGCTGCCCGCCCGTCGATATCTGGTCGCTCACAACTCAGCTTGCGCGCTGCTAGGTCTCGCACTGTCACGTCGTTCACCACTTCTTCCCTGAGCTGCCTCATTGTACGTCGTCCCCCTCCTATCACCTATCAATCCTATTCCCTGCTTCGTCTGCTTATCTTCTTCTATATTCTATGGTTTACCTAGACAACCTCCCAGCGGCCACCGAATATGCTAAAGAGCTCCTTGGATCCGATTACCGGGCTTGTGAGACACCCGTATTCAAGTCTCTGTGGTTGAATCAACTGCATTGCCAGTACGTTGACAGCGAAGGTGAGGGAGGATATAGAGAATGATTGTAATAGAGCTTGCCTGACTATTTTCGGGTTTTTAGGCGATGTTCTTTTCTACAAGGACAGGAAAGGGCGCTCGGTGAATGAAAAGATAGAACATTAGGCTTGAGGACACAATTAAGACACGGTTCTTACATACTTTTTCATTAAAGTCTATCAGAGAAAGAAACTTCACGCGTCTCAATGCATTGTTCGCTTTTCTCTCGCTCACATGCATGATCATTGGTTATCGTGAATAATCTTAAGGCTGACTAGGAGCGACTAACAAGCGGCTTTCAAGGATAGAACAGCGATGCATTCAGCTATCTTGGTGTTGAACTATACAATATTCATTAAATCGTACAAATGAGGATAATTATGTATACAATTGAGATATACTGCAAATGAGGAAGGAACACAACTAGGGCTTCAAACGCACAGCGACCACCTGCCCTCTCCCACCTGATAGATCCTATCGTCTCTCTTCAGCTTCTCCAACACCTCCTCGATGGTCCACAGCCCCAGACGCTCCCATCGCATGTCCATCGCATGGAGGTAAGCAAGAATCTCAGAGGCTGTTGGATGCCGTTGTTTGCGTCCGGTCGGTCGGGATCTACCTGTGCTCGCCATTGAACTTGGCTGAGTCCTTACGTTTGGCGCCGCCTGAGATGAGGACGATGATAATGTTCGGATAGCGCCTAGGATGAGCGGGGCCATCGTCTTTGTCGTGACGGGGAGGTACGCCTCCTCACGTGGGTTGGGTTCGGACAGTTCTCCAGCACTGTCGTCTCCCTCTGCGCATTGTGTTTGTGTCATCGCCCTGCTTGAAACCGTAGTCGTAGTCGCCATGCTCAGGTTGCCCATAGCAATACTTGTGCTGGTCTTCCACATTGCACTCGAGCCTTCATCCAGTTTCTCGTCGCCATCGAAGCCGGAAGCGTGAGACCAGTGCCGCACACCTCCAGTCCAGAGCACGATGCTACCGTCTGCGTATAGCTCTCGGATCGTCTTCTGGAAAAGCCGCTTCATCTTCTTGGATGTGGGTTCTGATCTTGCTTTGTCTTTCCCCGACTGTTGACTCACTCTCGTGGAACTCGTCGGGGCGTGAGCAGGAACTTTATAAGACGACTTCGATGAGCTCGCGATAGTGACTGAGCTTGAGCTGGGTCCTGCGCGGGAAGCTTGAGACTTTGCCAGTTCTGCTTTCGCGCGCTGCCGGGCTTCACGTTCGCGTCGCTTTCGTTCGGCTCTTACAACGCCCCGAGCCATCTCTGCCAGGACAGGGACACGGCGAAGGTAGCTAAGAGTAAACCCGTACTGACTGTTATTGAACTCGTCTTCGTCATCAACGACGTTAACAGTTGCAGGACTATTCGAATGAGTTACTGCACTTGTTGACGGGCGAGGTGTATCAAAGTCTAGCTGATCGCAAGAGCGAGACCGACAAGTGGGAGTAGGTGTTGTGCAGCGCTCAGGATGTAAGTCATCGACCTCTCGCTGAAAAGGGTACGGGGGTGCGAAGTCCATGTAGTGCTTGAGGTACATTCGAAAAGTAACGTCTGTCAAGTCACGAGTCCTGAGCTTCGATGGATGTCGCAAACGGGGCTTCTGAGGTGACTTGAAAATTGACATTCAATGAAATGCTTAGAAGAATAATTAATGAATTCAAGACTGACTGCGGTAGATGCCCTGACGGGACTGGATATAGGCTTGGTGGGTGACGAGCTGGGGACAGGCGAAGACGGTGCAATCACGCTGGAAGCTGAAGGCGAAGCAGGTTGAGGGACATATTTCTCCGGTGTATGCTGAGTCTGTAGGATTTCAAGCTTCGGGATAATGAATGTTTCTGAAGAGGAGTAGGAGTCGCGGTGTAGACGGGTAACTTCGAGCCAGTGCTGAGGTTCGTCGTTTGAGGAGAGACATGTCACTATAAGGAAACATTAGGATTCTGAATAGTAGAAATGCTGTTAAGACACACCAAGATTTCCAGGCTCGACTCGAAGAAACCGAGACCCCCTTCCGCGCATTATACGCCCTGTTACCCGGACCGCCATGCCGACATCTACGAGAGGAACAGCCACTCGCTCAGCAAAGACTGAGATCTTATTCTGACTTATTATGGATGCTGGCTTCGAAATATTTGGAGTTGGGCGGTACTTTGCGAGAATGGATTTGCATGGTGTGTTAGGGTCTCTTGAAGTCGTAGGCTTGGTTGACGAAGACGTGCGTTTATGTCGTTTGGCCGAGGGAGACGGAGCAGCCCTGTGTACTTTAGGATGCTTACAGTCGCAATCTATGACTGCAGTGCCGTCGTCGACTGCAAACAATGACTTGTTAACGTAGTTTTGGTGTCGTGTTTGAGGTTGTGCATACTTTTCAATCTTGTCATGTCATCAAAATTGTCTATTCCTACTACCACGCCCACGATTCTGACTGTCCGACAGGGAACATGCCCTAGCCAATACAAATCATCATCTGCAAGCGACGATGGTCAGCTTTACACGAGGTAGTTGGTAAGACGTGTCGGCCACTCACTATCACCATCTAATACCATACTCAGCACATCTCCCGCAAAGCATGGAGCGATAGCAGCACGGGTAAATGTCCACTGATACAGCTCCATTTTCGAGTGAAAGCATTTCCTAGACTCGTATACCCTGTTCTTGTCTTCCTCATTCACCGTATTGGCCACTGTCCTTGCTGCTATTGGTGTCCTTTCAACAGCATCAAGCTTTGAAGGTCCAGCAGCATGTTGACTTGTATCAATGCTGCTCGCACTTGCATCAGAGCTCAGTCTTTTCCTCTTCGTCGGTGTCAACAGGATGATCTTCGTTCGTTGGCTATCTCTTGTCTTGGTTGGGGTCTGCAGAGTCGCTGTGAATGACATTCAGGTATCTTCTATTGTTCAATCCCTCGACCTTACTGTTTTATACGCGAGCTGATGAGTCAAGTGTGGGTGAGAACGTGTTCAGCGGGAGCGCGACATGAAGGGCAGGGCGTAAAGTGGCGTGCCACAACTCTGAGTTGGCCGCGTCGTGGGGCGCGCGTGAGTCACGTGAACTTGAAGTCATACTCTTATACTAATAGTTTTCAAGCAAAAAGATAATGAGAAAAGCACTCAATCGTTCATAAGGGTGATATTATCTTGTAAATGTCCGATATTCGTTCTCTAATATCTCGGAAATCTGTCTAGTTTTGCGCACAATGAGGGACTATCCACCGCCATCTTGAGCATCTTACGTACTGATTACGTCTTTCACACACGCAACTTGAACTTGAACGTGAACGCTCGCGCTTCCGAACGTGTCTATACACCGTTGACAGCGACGACGACAACCCTGTTGTCAAAACAGTGTCGAAGAGTCGAGCATCACTTCAAACTACTGCAAATTCCTCTTGACCTGTATCGAATCTGTTATTGAACTTAAACATTGTGCGCGTCTTTCTTTGCTGCATCCTTGAACGGTACATACTAATACCGAGATCACAGCGAATGGATCTCAGGAGGCAAAATGTCACAGCAACTGCTACTTCAAAAGCCTTGAAGCGGATGAGTCGCCTGTTTTCGAACACCAAGTTCTTCAGCACAAGCAAGCCCTATTCTGCGCTGGACGAAGATTTCATAGGAGACCCACCGCCCATCACTTTCGCACCGGACATCCCTCGTCTTCCGGCGCTGCCAGCTGAGATTTGGAATCACATACTGGCTTTTGTGACGCGTCTTCCGGGAACACTCAACATAGCTTTACCCGACGCCTTTCACGTTGGCGTACATGATCATGTCTCAAAAAAGATGGAGCGAGAGAGTCGCCAGAATGCAGGCGTCCTTCAGCTCGTGTGCCGCGCTTGGCGCGTTGCAGCGATTAAGCTCACCTACGAACACCTTACCCTCTGTTGCCACGAACACATTCAGCCCTTAATTGCTGTACTGGAGCAGACGAAGGCCCGCGATCCCCAAGGCCACGGGTACGGGTGGTGGGTGCGGGAGGTTGAATGTCGGCTGGGAATTTGTCCGAGTTCCGCAGGTGAAGACATAGAGAAAAAACGCGTAGAGTTGGAGACATATCATGCTGATGTTGTACGTGCACTGCAGTACATGCCCAACCTAATGATCTATACCAACAGCAATGGGTGGGGTGGTCCTTTGGGCTTTGCTACGCACGCGGACGTTTTGGTGGCCCTCGGGAAACACTGCGGCCGCTCTCTGCAAAAACTCGAGTGGATCGCTTCCGAAAGCCCACGATTTGTCGACCTTCAAGCTTTACTGTATGAGACGCCGTACCTGCGCTCACTTTCGGTGCTGCACACATTCTATCCAAAACAACCCGTCGAGCTCTTGCACGAAAAACCTTGCTTTCTTCGTTATTTACGAGAGCTGCGCCTAGGTCCATTCCCAACTCCTCATGGAGCACCAATTCCAGTTTGGGACAAGTTCCTGACATTCTTGATGCCAGCAGAACAACCCGCCCCTGCGCCCTACTGCTCACCACCTGAACCCACCGAGGAAGAACTCCAACTACCTCAAATCTGGTCTTTGTCGATCACACCGGTGAACATCCTAAAGTTACACACCCCGACCGAACGCTTCCTCACCATCTATGGCTCGCGGCTGCGCTTCCTGCGCACATCGAACCTAACCCCAAAAGCCGTACTTTCGCTATCAGAAAGCGTCGCTGTGCGAGAAAACCGATCGTTACGGACGATGCTTGCTCTTTGTCCACATCTACGGGATCTGATCCTCAATCCTCTGCAACCTACGCAATTTCCGCTAGCCCACTCTACGTTGGAGAGGGTTGGTATCTTCCCTCCGCACGAAAACGCGATCAACGCACCGAAGCGGATGTACGATCAGGTGATTCAGGTACCTGTGGATCGATTGATGCAGGAGCTGCTCGCTGGGGGCTTCCCGAACTTGAAGGTTGTACGATTACGGGATGCAGGATCGTTTGGCTTCCTGGGTCGGTCAGACGAATGGCTGGACACGTGGCAACCGAAGCTGGAAGAGCGTGGCATTCGATTTGAAAATCGGGATGGCATGAAGCTCGAGCTCTATAATATGGATTGCATGGAGGATATTCCGGATGGTGTATAGCTCATCTAATCGTCAGTCGATCTCTTGGACAGTGGCTAATTGCGATCGTTGTTTTCGTGGTTGTATACTTTACTGTTATTTTCTTGAAGTGTGAAAAAATTCTAATCGGCTTGTACGTAAATACTAGAACTCGACGCTCAGCGTTCCTAATACATTACGCGCCTTTCGGCCATATCAATCACTCGGCCGCAAATGACGAGCCGAAGACCTCGCAATTGAAGGATAACTTAGGTCAAAATCTCATTCGTCAGCTATGGCACACTGGCGGTTCCGTAGAGGATCTGCCAGAGCAGGATCAGAGATGGTGGCGTCGGTCACAGCCAATACTCAGCGTTCAAGAACGTCGAGACTTCTGATGTTGTTTTTTCCATTCGGTGAGGAAGGCGTGTATGTACGAGCTGCATGAGGTGGATCAAGGTATTCTTATGATCATCACAAAAAAAAGATGTGATTTACGCTTCCATGTCATCAATTATGTTACTGAACAGCATGAGGAAGTATTTAAGAAACGAAGCATTGCTCTCCCTTTATTTTCTCTTTGCTCTGAAAAATAGACAAGAACCCCTCTTGTTAATATTTCCAATCGCTTGTGATCATGTCTACCATGGAGAGCCTCTTGGTTGATACGTATGGTGTCACTTACTGGGGTGAGTAGCTCTGCACTATATGGCATGGAATTGACTGACAATGTGTTGCATTTATATACTGATAGGTGTGATGATAGCAGCTGTGCAAGTCGATATGCTTAACATGATGCACCACAGACAATCTAAAACCTTTTTTATCTAAAGCCTTCTCGGCATTTCGTTTACTCAGGCTTACCAGTACTTTACTGGATCGGGCTCTGATGATTCTTGGAGGCTTCGCTCATTTGTGAGTTATCTTTCAGCTCGAATTTCTTTCACTCATGCTTGTTACCCAACAAGGTTGCATTCGCTCTGTTCGTCTTCTTGCCCATCGGGCGAAATTGCACTAAAGCTCAAAACTACAGAATATTGGAATTCTTAACTAGCGTGCTTTCCTTCCAGGCTCTATACACATATTTAGTGGGTATACGTATCAGCTTTCTCCTGCCGCATTTCATCTAACTGGCAAAACCCAGGTTGTGGATGCTGGAAACGTGTTCGCCATGCTTTTTATGGCTAAGTATATCGCTCTGATTGCAATGTCTCAATTTTTTCTGACGCTGTGAGGTCTCAGGACCTTTTGCGCTGAATTCATGATCACAATCACGATCACATTCATGTAAGATACATTCTTTTGTAGAAACAGAAAGAAAAGAAAATAGTAGCTGACCTATTGGGATCCAATCAAGGTCGCAACTCTTTTACGCAAACGTGGTTTACATCGGTGATACACATCATTTTCCATTCTGTGCGCATCATCTCATCGTCAGGACAGCGAAGGGGCGTTCGCGCTTCGCTCCGGCCGTCATTGTGGGCCTTCTCCTGATGCTGTATCCCTTATGTGGATTTTCTGATAACCCCTTTCTCGAACTAGGTTATATTAGCGATTGGAGCTTATGCAGCGGGAATCGGTGAGTCAATTATTTTCGCCATGGTTTTCGGCTATGGTGATATCATATACAATCTAGCACTATTCGTTGAGCTTTTCGAGTCGGGGCGCATCATGTTGAAGTTATCAGAGAACAAGTTCAAGGCAGGATGTGCTCTCTACGCTGGTTCATTGTTACTGACTTCGTTCTGCTAGTAGATTATGGCGAGCTTGAATAACGGGCTCTCAGCAATTTGTGATATAACTAGCACCGTTGCTATGATATTTTTCTTAGCATCTCATAAAACCGTACTTAACGGGTATGTAATTCCACACTTTCTTCTGCTATTAGTCCATCTCTGAGGATCACATGCTGTCTCTCAGGATAGGTTCTACTTCCGTTATCAGAACCATCTTCTTTTTCATCGTCAATCGCAGAATCCTCGTTGCTAGCATTCAAGTTGGTCACATGCTTGCATACCTTCTGTACCCACAGGAGTTGTATTGGTAAGTTCCTGTCAGTTCGCACCAAAGTCTGCTCATCTTCTCTCCGCTGCGTTTCGTATTGCAGGGCGCCTTTCCATTTCAGCGAAAGCAAACTCCATGTGATCACACTTTGTGAGTGCATACATAGCCTGACTGAACTACGAAGGTTAACTCTGAGGATTGCTACGCTTTTCCTGAATTTTACCAGTGACAATGTACGACTTTCGGAAACAGATATATTGGCTTATTTGACTGCTGATATTTCTGCCCCAGGTTGAACAACAGGAGCAGTCTTCGGGCGCGATGGGGCGCATCAACCCATACCTTACGATTCAACACGGGATACGTGAACGGGTCCACCACCTCATCGGTGCAAACGAAAGATATCGAACTACAGGCGTCGATAAGTAGTCTGGAGGCTCGTACCCCATAAAATTTCAGATTTCCAGTTAACTTCACAATCATTTCATTGGATTTCTATGGTAGAGAAAGCAGGAGATTGCCTATACCAACCGAGTGAAACTTCTTGACCGTATCGTGCATCAAACCTCTCATCATAGGCATCTCATGTAATCACTTAGCTCTTTATCTCTACAAGACAGTTACATACGAAGAGCATTTCTACGTGAAGATAGATCATTATTTAAAACCTACTAAACTCGGAGCGCATCAAAACGCGGAAGACCGTGAAAGCGGATGTATGGCGAGACTCAGACTTCATACAACTACCTGTTCCTCCTTGCTAAAACTATTGATGGTCTCATCGGAGAGACCCAGATGTGCCTTGACAACATCATGTGGCGTCAGGGCAAGCCATTGTTGTAAAGATATGTCTTGGAAGCGATCTACGACACAGGCACCGTAAGCGAGAATTCGGAAACAAGTGGAATTATAAATACCTGTCTTCAGGATTTCCAGAAACTTCAGCGGCTCGTCGCCAATATTTTCAATATAGTGTCCGAATGAAGGTGAGATATAAGCTATGTCACCGGCCTGCACGATAGATGTCAGTAATTGATCGTATTAAGGACGTATTAAGACTCGAATCACCTGGAAGTCGTATGTCTGAGCGTTCGCTGAGCCTGCGAATACCGTCATACGTGCCGTTCCTTGTCTTAGAATGAAAATGAACAAGAGTTAGAGGTGGATATCACAGCTATGCACTCACACAAAGTAAGTCCATTCTGGCATGGTTGGATGCCACTGCACGAAAGAGCGCTGAGTACGAGACATCAAATGACACTTGTTGATGACTTACATGCATCTCTCTTCATTAAAAACAAAACATGTTAGCAAAACGAAACCGATTCGACAAGTGAATGGCCACACACCTAATCCCATCGACTTCTACGACCACTTCAGCGACAGCAATTTTGTCGGAGACTTTGAAGCTGCGGGAATCTGCAATCTTGACAGTGCCTCCAGGTTTCTGTATCGGCTCAACCTGAGAGAAAGCGAATGTGTACGGCTCCGGTGTATCATTTGGGATGACCATATTGGACTCTAAGTGCTTCGGTGGCGGGGTTCCTAATAAATAGCCCAAATGCACCTTTTTTTCCCCCTAATCAATGTGTGCTGATTACCTACCTGGAAAGATATACAGTTCATGGCTGGGGATGTGGCCGAAGGTGCTTGCGGGCATCTGGAAGTTCTTCGCGATCACACTTTTCGGCGTATGCGCAAGCCAATCGGTGAGGAGGAGAGTGTCGTTTTCGTCGAAATCCCCGTTATCAAAAATAAGAAGGAACTCGGCGCCTTCATCGTATTCGCACTGAGCTGGGTCGTCACAGTCGCTTGGTCCGAACGCTTGGATGGAGTGCGGCATTCCTGCAGGGAAATACCACAGATCTCCTGCATTCTAGTGCAACGATATATTATCAGTCTCAGATATACAGTGGGTCAAAACGAATGCGTACGACATCTCCGACATAGATTTTGCCTTCGGGAGTCAGGGTACTAATCCGCGTTCCGCCCTGGCGTATATAAGCTAAGAGACGCCTAGCAAGGTAGAAGTCTAAATACCTTTATCATGTATGCCCACTTTGAAACATAACAAGTCAGTTTTTCAGAATACAGGCGAGCGATTGAAAAGACATACCTCCGCCGTGCTATGCCAATGCATCTCACTTATAGTTCTCGATCAGTAAAGTTAATCGTGAGGTTTCCATGGATAGTCTCACCGGTATGCTCCCGGTTCCAGCCGCATATTGACGCCTAGCAGATAGTGAGAAGAATGGACTCATGAGAAAGAACATAAGGGCTTACCAGCTATCCCCTTTGCGACTGGCAAGACGTTGACTGTGAAAATGACTGAGCACGAGCAATTCGACGGATTCAATGCAAAAGCCAAACCATTCTGTTGTCTGGCCCAGCCTCCTGTCTGAAGACGGTTATGACTGAGGGAGAATGGCCACTTGATGTTGTTTCTATTCCAATATAAGTAAGTCATAAATGCAACATATACAAAAGTAAGCTCACACAGTGCCGTGATCGGTTGTCGGAGGGGCAATGAGGTCCGGGTTTTCATAGACGATAGGGCGATTGTTGGGCCCTATAACGTTCCCTCCCAAACCACCACGTTGACCAGAATCAGTACCGAAGAGGACGTCATTAGAATCGTCTGACGCATAAGCCACTGTGGGTGAGGTCGTCCGTGCTGACAAGATCCTGCTCGGCGCTTTGCTATCCAAGAAGTTTCGAGGTGCAGGTATGGCAGAGACTGTAACTGCCAGCAAGAGTAGATTTAAAAGGCGCTGCATAATGTAGCTTGAAGGAGTGTGTTTTTTAGAAGAGTGCTGGTGGCAGATAAAAGAGAGAATGAGCTTTAGACGTGACAACATCGACGCAAGAGAGAACTTCTCATATTGTAGGCGAGTGGCTGACATCTATTCGGACAGAAGCCTCTCCAGATATTCCAATCTTCGCTTCATGTCTGTCACGATCGCCAGCCACCCGAAGAATGTATATTACCAGCCCATGAGGCCTTGATTTAACGAGAGTTTACGATTCCTTGGATACACAGATAGTGATATCGGTTTTAGGTTGCTATAAAGGTCAACAGGAACGAAAATTGAATATTTGTTCAGTTTAGTGGTTCATAGTAAGCTGACAGGTGTGGTGATCTCATGGGGCTTGTTCACTTATGAACGTGCACAGAGAGATGATCAGAAAGAGACAAGACAACGAAAAATGTATAAAGTTCCTCCCGAACCGGCCCTCACTTAGTATACTTTCCCACGTCAAGACTCGGAGTGCCAGCCCTAAACACTGGCAAGCGAAGAAAAGGCGCCTAAGTGCCTTCTCGTACTTCTTCTGTAGGCATTTGGTATTTGAGTCCTTCTGACAGTGCTTTTAGCGGATACATTTCGTTAGAGACTTCTCGCGACATACTTAAGTTTGTCTTCTTCACCAGCACTATGCTGCTTTACGAACTACCGGAAGATATTCTTATCGCTTTATTTTGTCTCTGCGATCTAAAGGATCTCCTCAGGATCGAACAGGTAGATCATAAATTTCTGTCTTTGATTTCATCCAGATATCGAAATTTACCTTCACCTAGACATGCCGTAGGCTGCGAGATCTTGCATCAACCCAGCAGATCTGGCTGTTCTACCTTCGCCGACTTGACCAGGCACATGCACCCAACTTACCTTACCACGTCGACGTGTATAGCCTCGATAACGAGGAGCTTCGAACCATGGTCATCAGGGCTGTACAGGCGCACGAGAATTGGCGAAACGGTACTTTGGGTAAAAATGCACAATCTCGGGATATATACATCGAATTAAATGACCCACCTGCCGCTCATTTGGTACATCCAGATGGGAAAGCTTCAGCAATCGCTCGCTCCGCCTCGCGCTCCAAAATCATGTTATTTCCAGGAGGAGATTATCTCTTAGTACAGTGGACCCATGGCTTCGTTCAGCTTGTTGACATTGGAGCGCAAAAGGCCATTTGGACGTATCCTGACCTTCCGTCGGCCCAGACGAATCTGAGACATTGGTCACATAACTGTTTGTGCTATGATGTTTCCTTCCAAGCCGATGGTTACGCCAATGTTGCCGTGGCTTACTGGAAGGTAGGCACAGTAAATGTTTACCTAGGTTTAAAAGAGTTGTGAGTACACAATAGTATTCCGCGCTGATAATACCTTTCTTACGTGTCATCCTTAGAATAATTGAGGTATTCCGCTTCAGTCTAGCGAATCAAGAAGTAAGCAGATTGTACTCAAGAGCAGAAAATGCTTATTATCCTGGAAATCTATCTATAACGATAGAAGGGGATTTGTTATCGCTTCTCTCCCATGGAAGCAAATATCAACCCGAGGAGGAGACGGAGTTCTCTCTACTCGTCATCATCGACTTTGTGAAAGATCAAAACGTACTCGCCAAGATACCTTTCTCGATTGACTACATAATGCACTCTGTGAGCGATTGCCAGATACGTTCCCTGCTTTATCCCCTAATTTTTCGAGCCTTAAGAATAGTCAAATTATCAAGATCGTTCTGGGGCATCTCTTCCTCTCAGGTATCTGCTCTTCGTGCTCACCATTTCTGAAAGTTTTGGACGTCCGCCATGCTCTTACCGTCGCAAGAGATGGCCGGCGGATATCTTTCACAGCCTCAGAAGCAACCAACGTTAACGAACTTGAACTCAGGAACATACACTTTGAGCTGCCAATTGGATACAAAAGCGAATTGGAGGAGGTCGCACTTCCGTCCCTATGTTCTTTCCATTGGAAGGAGGGGCGGGAAAGGTATGACCAGCTCACTGTGGAAATTCCTGCAAAGGAACTGCAATCTCACTGCCATGGGTCGTTCATCAATCGCTATATCCTCACGCCTCGAACATCATATGGTGAATCTCCAATGCTGAGTCTCGTTTCGAGTAGAAAAGTCTTTCCTTCCCCGTCCCCCTCCTACGACAAGCAATGGTTATCACGTTACATTCCATGCTCATTATCAGGGCGCTCTATCATGCAATACTCGGCGTCCGCGAGTGGCGAATTCCGAGAAGAAGATGTAGTTCTTACGACGATAGATGAAAGCGCAGATGCCAATTGCTCTCAGGGTCAACCATCATCATCGATTCGAACTGCACCCAATTTGATGCCTGGACTACTAATAGTCGGGTTGGATTACCTGAGCAGCGCAATTATCGCATGTGAGGGTCAGCGAAGGATCAAGATAGCCTATCCAGCATAATCTCGGTTTGTACGACAATTTATATCCTCCTGAACCATCCCCTCTGACTTCCGACATTAGATCATTGACAGGGATCTCACAATGCTCTCCTAACATACGAATCTGAAATCTATTCTTTGGAGTTATGGACGTGCTGGGCACCATGTAATAAGCGCTCATGGTGTGGGCGAAATGGTGAATCTCGCCGAACCGTATGCATGACATACCTAAATGTATATACTATAAATCTGACTTGGCATTTTCGTCGTATCATTAGTTTTGGGCATGTTTCAGTGTACGAATATTACTGTCAACACTCACACTACAAATCTACACGTATATACTCACAAATAAACTGTCTAAACTGGCTATCTTGTCGAGTATATGTTGATGCTTTAACTGACCTCACCATCGTGAGTTGTCGTCACGAAGACGATATGTCATCCTGATCACCAGGAGCCGCCGCCAGCGAGAGGGCCTGTCCTCTCCTGTTCCTCCTGAACTAGCGCCTACTCTTGTGTTTGGTTCGGCTGATCGCAGCTCCTCGTCGTGCTCGTCCAGAGTCGCTTCTTGTTGGGTCGGAGGTTCATCATGCTTTTCATCGTATGCTGGCTGCGCAGAGTCCCCATCACGTTCGACCTCTGGTGCTTGCTTTTCCATAGTAACAGAATGGGACGTAGAGGAGAAGCCGCTATTTCCCCCTGTAGTTGCTCAAACTTCCTCTCAGAACACAGCTAGTAATGAGCCTCGGATCTGATTGTCAAGGAGGGGCTTTTCACTGGGTTTTGAAAGAGAAAAGGAACGGTGGTGATGGTTGCCTCAAAAGTTGTTCATGTTGCGAGTGATCAGTGACCACAGAATGTCCGTGCTGGCTTAGTCAGCATCTTCAATAGCAGTGGCTGTGTCAGCGAAAACCGTCAACTCACCCTTGCGGACGTCCGGCTTGTTCCGGTTGTATTGCATATAAGTTCGCAATTTTATTGCTGCTTTGTACTACACATGTAATATAAACACTTGATAACCTTCGGACTTCTTGTTTGATTTAACTGGGCAGAGCTGCGCCGTCTTTCGACGGCGCGGCTGTATGTGAGTCGACGTCCGGGGGGGCTAACCCCGGAAGGAGACGCACAAAATCAGAACAAGGAGAGGGTGGGTGGGTAAAGCAAAGTGGTGTCGGAAGTGTTGCGGATGGTGAATGAAACAAGGAAAGATGTGCGCGTCTCGCGCGCGTCTAGGTTCACCTAGACTGGGTGGCACGGTCACGTGCGCCTACCTCCTTGGTGAGTCGTGGGACTCTCTCTAGTCCTGCCAACTCACCCTTGCGGACGTCCGGCTTGTTCCGGTTGTATTGCATATAAGTTCGCAATTTTATTGCTGCTTTGTACTACACATGTAATATAAACACTTGATAACCTTCGGACTTCTTGTTTGATTTAACTGGGCAGAGCTGCGCCGTCTTTCGACGGCGCGGCTGTATGTGAGTCGACGTCCGGGGGGGCTAACCCAGACGGCTGAAGGCCACAGCCAAGGACCGGACGAGGCTCACCCAACTGGCCTGAGGCCGCAGCTGGTTTGAGTTTCGAAGTATGTTTGGGAATGACGGTATCCAGATTGCGCCAGTAACGAAGAAAGGAGTCGGAGGACCAGCGCCCAGATTGTTTAATGATGTCAGGGTGAACTCCGCAAAGGAGAAGGTGAGAAGTACCTCCTATGCGGAAAGAGTGACCGGAAGTTTGAGTGAGGCCGCAAGAGGCCCAGATTTCATTACAACGTGAGAGGAATTGACGTTTGAGCAGCGGAGAAACTCCGTACACATCGTTGAACGAGAATAGAATGGATGTATCGGGAATGTGATTGACTAAGAGATGGCGCTGAAGAGCTTTGACGGGATCGGTTGGATTATCTTGAATGGTAAGATAAATGTTTTCGCCAGACCATTTCTTAACTTTGGTCCAGGGTAGGCGAAGCTTCAGTGAATTCTCATCCCCTTTCGTAATGGACGGAGGGCAAGGGAAGGGGACGGGGTCGCGGCTGAAAGTGTAGGTTGATGGAATTAGTTCGCCGAGTCGAGCTAGACCCCAGAAAGCGCAAGTGGCACATGCGAAGACACAAATGTCCAGTGGATTATTTAGGTCAAGTTTGTTGGCAAGGGCAGTCAGCATTTCAACAGTAACCGGAGGTCTGGGCGGATTTTTATTTGCGAGAGGACGAGTGGCTCGCGCGAGCAGATTAAGCCTGTCCGAGCGGGTGAAGGCGTAGCCATTACTAATGTGCCATGCACGAATGGCTGAAATATAATTCTTAATAGTCGACTGAGACACTGTTTGAAGTTGCGCAGCGATGAACGCGCAGACCAGATAGTCGGATGATGGAAATGTTTGTTTAGGCGGAATGTTATGTGAGGAGCAGAAGGCCAAGAAAGTGCGAATGGAGTGGGAGTATGTCTTGATTGTACTGCCAGCCCAGGCTTTGCTGAGTGCGGAGTCGATGGACTTCTGGAATTCGGCAGGCCATTGTTCAGTGAGGATCGGTTCGGTTGGAGGGGGAGGGAGGGAGGGTGGAGAGTAAGAGCGAGGTTGCAAGTGGACCTTTCTAGAGGGTCTCATCTGCTCTAAAAGCACCGAATTCGCGACAGCGATGAGCTCTTCTTGAGCGGTTGTTGTTACAAATTCTAACTATGTCAGCGGCCCCCTTTTGTTCCAACGGACTCCCGCGACTCCACACCCTTTGCCCTATCTGATTCTATTCTTGTCTTTGCTCAGTCATCCTTGTTTCTTATCGTCCAATCCCGGAGCCCCACATGTAACCCTTTGTCAAACCCCCCGTCTCTAGTCACACTATACATCTGCTTTATCTCTACTCCACATCGTAGGCCTTTGTCCATACTTAAAGACTCTAAGTGTTGAGCCCCAGCTCCGCTATTAGTCTTAGCAACCAACGTTGCGAAACCCAACTATACGAGACCGTAAGTTGAGACGTAACAATTAGATCGAACTTATCTACCGTCGAAGACATCCGTCTTTACGACTACAGTGTTGAGCCTTAGCTCCACGTACTACTAACCAGTTGTAAACCAATCTAGTCCAGAAGAACTACCGCTCGAGGTAATCCCTTCAGTGTAGCAAGGTGCTCATCGATTGCAAGAGGGAGGCCAAGGAAAACTTCGAGAGTCGCGATCCGAAGATTAAGAAAACCGCTCCAGCTCATTGGTTGATTCAAACCCCGGACAGTAGCGTTACGAAGAACAGGAACCAACTTCTGTCATATACAACGGGACCGTAGCTGTGCACACAGGAAGAGGACTCAGTACCTGCAAAGAAGGCATAAAGCTGCTAGCCTAGTCTTTGGGACGCCTATTGGACAACGAGCAAACATTTGCAGACGTGCCGCTTGATACAGCGAAGGGAGACCGATCCAGAAATCGAAGAACAGACAAGCTGTTAAAACATCAATAGTTATTCACCACGGCAAACCTAATCCCAAACAGAGTTCAGATTCTCGAACAGACCAACACCAATCAACGTGACAACCTAGGACGCCCCATATACGAAATCCGATACTCAGTCACCAATTGCTACCAATACGATTCATACAGTTTCACCCAATACTGCGACGATACTGTTTGGACAATCACTCGAACTGCGAGTCCCATTGTCAACCACAGTGACACTTTCATCCTCTATCACACCAACCCAGACGCATTCTTCTACCTCGAAAACTTCGCCCCCAACAAAGTCCGCATAATCCACATCTGTGGAAGTGACCGTCGACTTCTAAGGATACACTACACCGTACCGCCATCGTGGCTGACATCCTATCCCTTCCAGCCCTTGACGATCCTATCTACTCTACCAGAGACCTCATCCGAAACCGATTCCTCGCATTTGCCGAAGAGTTCGACGACATCCTAAATCGAATCCGAACACTCTTGGACGAACGATATCGTGATTGGATTTCAGCTGTTGAATACGCACAATACACTCGAGATCAACAACAACCTTGGATATACAAATACGGACTCTTGTGGCATCATACACGCTTATTCATCCCTAGAGACACTTACCTACGTCTTTCTTTATTGGTCACATACATTTCGATAACCACGGAGAAACATTACATCGAAGCGAAGCAGAAACCACACGTCTTGTAGCAAGACATTTCTGTTGGGCAAATCTCAGCGACGACGTCAACCACTACATCTTTCAGTGCACCTGTCAACACCATCAACCCACACCCACTAATACCCTTCATCACTACCTAGCACCGCCTATCGAAATACCTGAAGACCACGTTACTGCTCATACTCTCAACTCTTACTACGACGACTCAGACAGTTACGGATATCATTCCGGAACCGATTAGTCACCACGGCAGATAAAGGCAAAAACAAGTCTTCCTCGCGTCAGACTACTCAAACACCTGCTATACCATCATCATCAACTAAACCAAGTCGAACCCAAACTACGCAAACACCTGTTGTTCCTACAGCCTCAACCAGTCAAACATCCCGAACCAACGTACACCAGCGTTGTTAAAGCACCACCACCACATCGAAACCTACACTTCAACAGAGAGACACAATTCTTTTACCTCACCTTCGAAGGAGAAGTAGGGAAACGACCTTGGTCCTACGACCCATCTATACGTAGGTGGACGCCTATTGCAGCAAAATCAGCAACAGCAGGACGAGCCTTCTTCATTGCCAATACACCTAACTGGGAAGACCTTGCCAGCCGATCTCTAGCAGGAGAATTTGATAATCGCGAACCACCCCCACCACCATTTCCTACAACCCTCACCTTCAACGAAGAAACTCAACTCTTTCACTTCCAAAATAGTGACGGAACTCTCTCAGAGACACCTTGGGTGTGGAACCCTATCAACGACGAGTGGACTACCGTACCCCCAGGTTGGGACCCCAGAGAAGCATACGAAATTTCAACACCCAACTGGAGGGAGTTAAAAGACGAATATTACCGCCGACACCCTGAACTTACCCGCCAACCAACACCACCCCCTCGTGAACCAGCACCGAGCCGTGAACCCTCACCAATTCGCGAATCATCTACTGAATCGCCTACCCCAGCCCCTCAGGATCCACCCAAAGACCTCTTTGAAGAACCGTTTAAACGACCAGTATCACAACAGTCTTCGATATCAGGAACTTCCCACTACTCCTTTGCAGAAAAAACTCCCACTCGACCAACAACCAATCCTAACCCACCTCCCATAAAACCAAAACCCTCTCTCACATACACTCGTCCTCATATCGAACCACTATCACGAAATACAATGGCTGATACACAAACTATTACAGTTACAGACGCCTCATTCTTCCGCCCCCCACCTGGAGAAGAAAGTATTAGTGCCTGGCATGGCTTCGGACAAGAAGGAAGAATGTGGGGACCAGCAAGAAATCGAGGACGAGATGATAGACCACCTGGAGGAAACCCACCAGGAGGAGGAGGAGGACCAGGAGGAGGAGGAGGAGGACCAGGAGGAGGAGGACCAGGAGGAGGAGGACCAGGAGGACCAGGAGGACCTGGAGGACCTGGAGGAGACGACAACGAACCTGAACCAAATAACGTCAATCAAGCCTTTATTCCGATGAAAATCAAGCCCTTCACCGGAACTCAAAAGGATGTCGATCGATTTCTCATGCAATGCAACGTCTTCCTACGACTCAACGCACAACAATATAACACGGATTATCGATGCATCGCATTCATAATTTCCCACTGCTCAGAACCAGGATCCATACCATTCGCCACTCAATATGTCGCATCTGGTCGACTCGAAACGGATACTTTTGAAGAGTTTATTCAAGAATTTGAACGAACCTTTGTATCATCGGAACTCACTGTCCAAGCTCAACTAGAACTGGATAACCTTCGTCAAACGGGATCTATCGAATCGTACAATCTTGCGTTTAAACCACTGATACAACGCGCTCGAATCACTGGATATATTGCTCAACGTAACCAATATTGGAAAGGACTCAATAACAACCTCCTACAAAAGTTACTAGCTTGTCATCCACAACCTACTACAATGGACGGATGGTACTATCTTGCCACCAAACTGGACACTGGCTATAAAATTGGTCGCGCAATGGACAGACGCCCCAGATCGAATGAATACCAATCCACTCGACGACCTACACGCCAAGCCAACCGACAAATCCGCGCCATTACCAACGAAGCGTACATTGAAGAGGAACCCTCCGATAACTCTCTCAATGACATAGATCAGCTTGTTGACTCCGCAGTCAACCATCTATTCCTTGCGCGTTTATCAACAGAAGAATACCAGCAACACATGAAAGACAACCTCTGTTTCAATTGTCACAAACCAGGACATCGTACCGCTAAATGTCCTCAACCACACCCCAAACGCAACAACAGATCTCGATGGCCAAACTCACGCACACCTAAAGCCAAAGTCATTCGTCAGATCACAGCTACAGATGATCAAGACGAATACTCGGAACCCGAAAACGACGATGACAACCAAGAATCGCTCTCAACCGAAGATCGCGCTGCCCAGATTCAACAACTTCTCATTGGTCTTGATGATGACACGGTCAATCAAGTCTTTGATAAAGTTGAGGAAGCAAATTTTTAAACGACGAAGAGCTTCCGCAGCCATCTCTCTCGTTGAATATTCGGCTGCTCATCAACTCTATTAACAACAATCATGCCTTACGAATTCCGATTACCTTCAGCTATAACGATAAAATCCACAAAGCGACTGCACTTCTAGACACCGGAGCCGAAGGTCTATTCATCGACCGAAAACTCGTAGAAAAACTCCACCTAAAAACAATCAAATTACGACACCCACTGCGACCCAAGAACGTTGATGGAACACTCAACAATGCCGGACGTATCACCTCCTATACACCTCTTCAAGTCAAACTTGGAAATCAACAATATGCTATGCGATTCTATGTTACCACTCTTGGAAAAGAAGAATTTATTCTTGGCCTACCATGGTTCAAGAAATATAAGCCAAAAATCGATTGGGATACAGGATCCATACAGCTCAACCGCGTCAACATCTCGACTCAGCTTGCACAACAAGCTCAAAAAGGATTTGAAGCTGCTAAGCCACTTCTAGATCTTGTACCTCGCCAATATCACCAATTCCTTTCCCTATTCGACGAAGAAAAAGCACACCGTTTTCCACCAAAACGACCATATGACCATGTTATCGATCTCAAACCAGACTTCATTCCCAAACGGCACTCTCCATATCCACTATCTCTTCCGCAACGCGCCGCTCTGGACACCTTCATCAACGAAAACCTTAAAAATGGATATATACGACCTTCAAAGTCGCCTATGGCATCACCCCTTTTCTTTGTTGACAAGAAAGACGGAACTCTACAACCCGTACAAGATTACCGTTACCTCAACAATGGTACAATCAAAAACGCGTACCCATTACCACTTGTTCAAGACCTTTTAGACAAACTCCACGGATCGCAATACTTCATTGCTCTAGATATCCGATGGGGATACAATAACATACGAATCAAAGAAGGCGACCAATGGAAAGCTGCGTTTACCACTCAACGAGGACTTTTCGAACCAACAGTTATGTTTTTCGGCTTATGCAATTCTCCAGCAACTTTCCAACACTTTATGAACGACATTCTTGGAGAAGAAATCCTACTGAACCACCTCTTGGTTTATATGGACGACATTCTCATCCATGCCCCAACCTTACCAGAACTTATCCACCGCGCCAAACGCGCCTTCACAATCCTTCAACGAAATGACTTATACTTCAAACCCACCAAATGTTTCTTCCATACACAGAAACTTACTTATCTAGGACTCATCATTACGCCTAATCACATCCAAACAGATCCTACCAAGATCGAAGGCATCACCAAATGGCCAGTACCCACTAACGTCAAAGACGTTCGCTCATTTACTGGTTTCACCAACTTTTATCGCCGATTTATCCCTCATTACGCCGAGATTACCAAAGCACTGGACAACCTCAAACGGAAAGACCAACCATTCATTTGGACTGAGGTTGAACAGAAGGCATTTGACGCACTCAAAGCTGCATTTTCTCAACATCCGCTACTTCTAATGCCGAATCCACACAAACCTTTCTTCCTAGAAACCGATGCTTCCAAAGTCGCTACCGGAGCTGTCCTTCGCCAACATGATGACAACAGTGTTCTTAAACCCATTGGATACATTTCGCAATCACTCAACTCAGCCGAACGTAATTACGAAATTTACGACAGAGAACTACTTGCCATCATTCGTGCCCTTAATACTTGGAAACATTATCTCCTCGGATCACCACATCAAGTCATCTTGTGGTGTGACCATTGCAATCTAACCTATTGGAGAGAAGCCCGACGACTTTCACCCCGTCAAGCTCGATGGCATTTGTTGTTATCACAATTCGACCTTCACATTACACATGTTCCCGGCAAACAGATGATACAATCTGACCTTCTATCACGCCGGGCGGACCATGTTAAACAGGGGGAGAATTTAAACGAAGTTTCTATAATGCTGCCGAATGACCTCTTCATTTCCGCATTACAAGACCACAATGATTCGGAAGACGAAGAAGAAAGCATTAACTACGAGTCTGACGACGACCTTCCAGACACTGATAACCTGACGAAATCCATCAAAGAATCAATGACGAAAGACGAATACCTCACCAATACCATTTCTCAACTAAAGAAGAAGCTACCACCCGCTCGAACCGCACTCAAAGACTGGTTTTTCGACGACACTGGCATTTTATACTTCAAGAACCGCATCTATATCCCGGATAATCTCGAATTAAAACGCACAATCTTACGACTTCACCATGATATCCCAGTACGCGCTCACCCTGGTATATTCAACACTCTGGAACAAGTCCGAAGAACGTATTATTGGCCCCGAATGCAGAAATTTATATCAGATTACGTCCATGGATGTGCACTATGCCAACAAATGAAAGTCAATCACCACCCAACCGCACCACCACTAATGCCTATCGCCGCCGATAAGAACTCTTTTCCATTCTCTCACGTCAATATGGACTTCATCACCGACCTTCCAATGTCCCATGGATACGACACCCTTCTATTGGTCATTGATCACGATTGTTCCAAAGCTATTGTTCTCATCCCTTGCGAAAAGACAATAGACGCCATCGAAACAGCACAACTATACTTCGATAACGTATACCGACGATTTGGACTTCCCATCCGCATCATCTCCGATAGAGGACCTCAATTCGCCTCTAAAGCATTTCAAGAACTATGCAAAATCGTAGGAATCAAATCATCGATGTCCACCGCCTATCATCCACAAACCGACGGACAAGCAGAACGAACCAATCAAGAGATCGAAGTCTATCTCCGGATCTATTGTACTGGAGAACCGGAAAATTGGTCTCAACATCTTCCCAACATTGAATTCGCCCATAACAACCGCGCTCACACGGTCACCAAAAGAACCCCCTTCTCACTTCTCATGGGATATGAACCAATTGCACTACCCCTGAAATACCCAAAGTCGAACGTTCCATCAGTATCACAACGACTCGCCAATCTCACGGTCTACCGATCAGAAGCCCTGGCCGCCCATTCAGTTGCTGCCATGGTTATGAAAGAACGTACCTTCCGGAACTTCAAACCATTCAATAAAGGCGACAAAGTCTGGCTAGACTCCAAAAACCTCCGAATCCCTGGCCTATCACAGAAGTTCAAGGAAAAACGTGACGGACCATTCCGGATCAAGAAAGTCTTATCGCCACTAGTCTATGAACTAGATCTCTCACGGACTAAATGGAAGATACACCCAGCATTCCACGCTGCGCTTCTCGTGAGATACACCGAGACCGAAGCATATGGACCGCCCCACAGTAATCCCCCACCTGACCTGATCGAAGGACAAGAACAATACGAAGTCGAAGCCATCCGTGCCCACCGTGGAAACGGCACTAGACGAAGATACCTTATAAAATGGAAAGGTTACCCCACTTCTGGAAACTCATGGGAACCTGAGTCCA
The DNA here is from genome assembly GCA_910574555.1 of Trichaptum abietinum. Lineage (NCBI taxonomy): Eukaryota > Fungi > Basidiomycota > Agaricomycetes > Hymenochaetales > Trichaptaceae > Trichaptum > Trichaptum abietinum. The sequence continues at coordinate 2,137,678 of CAJTBE010000010.1, read as the reverse complement.
ATCTCCGGAACGCACAGACCATCCTCAAAACCTATAAGAAGCTCCACCAACTTACCTGAATGCCCGCATCCCACAAACTCGTTCGCTTCTCTTATCCCCACTCCTCTAACATCGTCAACGACTCCACTCTCTCTGCATCATACCAACAACCCATTACTCCTGAACCCACAACCCTCGTACTACCGCCTACCTCGATTCCAACCCGCCCCAGTTACCTGGACGCCGTCCGACCCTCATTCACAAAAACAAAAACAGAAAAACACTTTATACCTGACTGGCAGAAAGTATACTCCAACCGTCTGCACGTCCCCACCCTCTCTACGTTCCTCATTCATTGCTTCTACTTTGACCCTGATCACGCACAACAACTCGTCAACTACTTCAACATCTCTGCCCGCGTCCAACCACCTCTTACTCTGACCCGACCAATTGTCCGACATCGCCGCAAACACATCAGTCACTTCGAACCTCAACGCTCTGATCCTTACTGTACCTGCAGTTGTTGCCACTACAATTGTCCAACTCACTCCCTCTAGAACATGCCCCCTGCTCGTACTCAACGCCCTCAGACTCGCAACACACTCCGAACATCCATCCCACCACTCATCAACCAGACCTCAAGATAGACCACCTAGAATCCGGAAGAATCACGCGCCTCTTTTCTGATCGAACTATCCACCAACGTCTCCACCACTCTACCCACAATGTTACTCCTATTCTCAATATGTGGACCCAATGCTACGATATTGCCACTCGCAACCGAGAAGTCATGGACTCCAACATCTATCTTGTGGAAGGAACCCTCCGACTACTACGACAAACTCAGAACTCCTTCCAAGATGCACGACGTTTTGCCATTGATCAATTCCTCATCCACGCTCCGCCCGACATCATTGCACCAACGGTTATTGACCTTACTACGGAAGATGAAGTCATTGATCTCACCAATGACCTCATCAATTCAGTCGGTACTCAAGTCCCAGAACGGCCAGACCTCGCTGACCGGATATCTGACCCCATGGAATTCAAATCACCCAGCCCTACATATGAAGTTCACACCGCACCACCATCACCGGCCACCAGTCCAAAACCGGACAACAACCCGTTCTCAACCATGGCACTTGATTCTTCGACCGAATGCTCGACGCACACCCCCGTTGAACACCAATACGATCTGGCCGCCTCCACCTGCGAATCGTATACATGTCCATATTGTCATAAGCAAGCACCTGGACACATCGCCTCGGAATGCAACGATCATCGATGCGTCTCATGCGGACAACAGGAAGGTCATGACGACGAATGCGCTACCTTCCGAGTCCTCCAACAACGTGTTCAGAGACGTATAAAGGAACGCAACTCCTCTCAAAGCGACTAAAGCACCTGTTGCTCACCACCAGATACCCTATTGGCGTTAACTTCGCCTATATGGCACGTTTTTCTTACTTTCTTTATTGGACTTAACTTGTCCCTATAACGGCCATTTTCTCTTTATCTATTAACTGATTTCCACTACGTTTCAATTTAAGAACGGGGTAATGTTACAAATTCTAACTATGTCAGCGGCCCCCTTTTGTTCCAACGGACTCCCGCGACTCCACACCCTTTGCCCTATCTGATTCTATTCTTGTCTTTGCTCAGTCATCCTTGTTTCTTATCGTCCAATCCCGGAGCCCCACATGTAACCCTTTGTCAAACCCCCCGTCTCTAGTCACACTATACATCTGCTTTATCTCTACTCCACATCGTAGGCCTTTGTCCATACTTAAAGACTCTAAGTGTTGAGCCCCAGCTCCGCTATTAGTCTTAGCAACCAACGTTGCGAAACCCAACTATACGAGACCGTAAGTTGAGACGTAACAGTTGTCATGGTGGGCTGATGTGGGACTAGGATGAAGTGGGGTAGAGAAGTACGTACCAGTATATGAAGTTATAGGCGCAATTAATTGTGGCTGACTGAAACCTATTACATTCCCAACTAGTGACGTATTAGAAAGGGTACAAGGGATGGATCTAGGTTCAGTTTAGTGTTGATGCGGCTGGACATAGGAGGCAGGATACCGCGGGATAAGGGGTCTGCTGGGTTGTTAATACTGCGAATGTATGTAGTAGAGAGGAAGGAATCATGGTTCAGTAAAGTGGAAGAGAGACGAGATAAAGAAGCGTTCTGGGAAGCGCCACGTGAAAACGACGATTCTACAGATCCTATGACTCCCTGATTATCTGAGTGAATTAAAAAATGGGAGTTGCGGGGATGGACCGAACACAATAGAGTGACTGCTAATTCGACCGCTATCATCTCAGCCCAGCCGATGGACCGCGAAGATGAGAAAGTGTTGGGTTGAAATTGCCAAGCGGCCCACTTGTTATTGATTTGAATGCCAATTCCCCAAGAAGTGGATGCGTCGACGTAAATTTGAAGAGGAAGAATTGGGGGAGGATTGGCAACTGAACAGCCAAAGAAGGATTTGGATAATGTTGTCTCCCACCACTCGATATCTGAGCGTAGAGTGGAGGAAATGGGCAGCGAGAGGAAAGGTGAAGAGTTTGGGGGGAATCTAGCTATGAAAGTGCGTAAGTGGAAAAGGCGAGTTTGAGCAGAGCGAAAAATTAAGCAGCAATGATTGAGAGATCCGAGAAGAATTTGAGCCGTACAAAGTGTTTGTTTTGGCTTCGAAATCCAGGTTCTGCAGCGGGTTGCGAACTTGGATTTCTTACAGGTAGAAAGTTCGACAGTCTTATTAGGGATGTCCCAAAGGAAACCGAGATATGAAAAGGACGATGAAAAATCTTGAAATTTAGGGATAGACCATGGGAGGCCGAGTTTGAATGCAGTATCAAATACTAATTGAGCATGATAAGTATAAGAATAAGGAGGAACGGAATTGCGGGGATATCGAAAGAAAATAATATCATCCACCCATTTGAGAACCTGTTCTGCGCCGTATGCCTTAACAATTGCAACGAAACAGTCAGCGACCCTTCCGAAGAGACCTGCGGAACTGGCTGATCCGAATGCTACGCAGTGATCGACATATATCTGGTTATCCCATGCGACACAGAAATGGTTTTGGTCTTCAGGATGAATAGGAATATTCCGGTAGGCACTGTCGACATCGAATACAGAAACTTGAGTGCCTGGAGGCGCTTTAGCGACCAAGAAATAGCATTGCGCGAAGGTCCCCCACTCGCACGGGAAACTGTCAGAGTCGATCTCGGAATTGATAGATGCAAAGGAAGGGTCGTTTCGAGGAAAGGAAAGGTCTTGAATAATATGCGACTTGTTAGAGTTGGGTTTGGGCACCACTCCTAAAGGAGCCGTACGAAATGGACCTATTAACGATGAGAGTTGCGATATAGAAAATGGGCCAGAGTAGCGACCGAGCCTTAACTCGGTCGAGAGATGGTGAGTAACGATGCTAGGCGCTTGCAGTGATGAGCTATGATTGTTTGGTGTGGAAGTCGAGGTGATGCGCGATGAAACGCCAGTCTTAAAGCCATCGCGAAGGCCGATGGGAACATCTTCAAATTGGTCTAGCAATGAACATTCTTTGAGAGCATTGTACCAGGCTGAGTGTGATAGTGGGGTGACGACCTTAAGAAGGGATGCGCGAGCACCTGCGAGCGTTGTGAGCTTTGCTGCCGCAAAGCGTGCATCTATGCTCTCGATTGCAGCTTTGACAAGAGGTGGAATCGTTATTCCACTTGTAACAAAGCTGCTCCCCGTCCGGACCGAGCCAGCGCCCGGACTTGTCCTGGACGAGGAATGGGGCCTTTGAGGAAGGGCATGCGTAACTCGCATGACCGTTCTGACCGCAGGCGATACAGAAAGTCTTGGCTGTGGGTCCGGCGTAGGGCCGAAAGGGGCGAGACTTGTATTCTTTCTTGGGCCCTGAGGGGACATGTGAGTTTCGGCGAGGGGAAGCAGAGCGAGAGCGTCCACGAGAACCAGAGCCTGCGACTGAAGGTTCGTTTCCCGGATTGCTAACTATGCGATTGCGGGCGAGATCGCGCGAATATTTGTCGCTCTCTGACTTGAAGATATTCGGCTCGTATCCTGTTGGTATGTATCTTGCAGTTGCTACGATGTTGCGTATATTTATATCGTAGCGAAGATACAGGAGAAAGTCGTCATAATAGTCTGGCCTCGCACTAATCCAGTCGAAGTGTTTTTGAAGACCTTCAACGATTTGCAACCTCGTGCGTCGACTGCAGTGATAGGTGATGAGACGAATGAGATTTGGATAGGAGAACCTCCATTCGGCCTCGGTCATCTTGAATTCGTCTTTGTAATTAGGACCCTTCGTGACTAGCGTAAGGGACCCGCTGGCAGTAGCTTGCGCATACTGAACGTCAGAGGATGGCAAGCGACTGCAGTCGCTGATGCTCTTAGGAGTCAATATTTGCAGGGGAAGATGCTCCTTCCAGTCGTGCATAATACGAAGTGCTTGACGAGGGAAAGTTGTGATAGTGGCCAGTAAGTGACCGTTCTCATCCACGTCAGTGGGACGAATGAAGTTATCTTCGTCCAAGTTCCGGCGAAGGGAGTCGAGTGCGAGCATTAGGGGTGCGGGAACGCCTTGCTGGGGGAGGATGGGGAGCGGGAGGTGGGGAGTCGAAGGGGTTCGAACTGTGACGACGAGTGGTGGGGGGTTCCGTGCGGTTCGACCTGTTACGCGTTGGAGTCCGCGTTGGCGTGCGCGCATTGTCGGGAGAGTTCGCACCGGAGGGAGGGAGAGGAGGAAGTACTCCTGGCCTTGCCACTGATAATGAGAATCGTTAGAATCGTAGCGCATATAATGGGAGTTAAGAAGTTGCGCATATAGGACAAGCAAAGGAGGTGAAGAACAATGGGCATATAGCCAAACATAGTAGCGAATGAATCGCGAAGAGAAGGAATACCCGCAGGCAATTAGAAATAATAGCATATAGCCAGTCGACCGCGATCAGAAATCGCGGGAAGTATCCCGCAGGCAAAAAGGAGAGCTCGCAGGTGGAAAGTAAGCCCGCAGGCCTCATCAAGCCCGCAGGCTCTATCAAGCCCGCAGGCTTTATTCAGCCCGCAGGCATTATCAAGCCCGCAGGCAAATGAGGCCCGCAGGCAGTATTGCACTTTGGCAAAGTTAGCCCGCAGGCAAAAAAGGGCCCGCAGGCAAAAGGGCCCGCAGGCAAAGTGTAAGTTGTCTAATGACACGAAGTAGGCTGCCAGAGCCATAATGAACCTATGCTCAAGAGGTCTGGCAGCAAATGAAATACTGGAATGAAGAGTAATCAGTAAGAGGGGAGCACGACTTACCTCGGGGAATCTCAACGCCTCTCTCTCGAATCTGACGTGCAAACGTCTCGTTCATTGCTTCAAGAGCAGTCAAATAGTTGAGGCGCTCTGTGGCGTCAGCTAACGCCAACAGTTGGCGACCTCGTTGACCAGGTCCAGCGAGGCTGGCGTCCGAGATGGAGGAGGGCGACCGTTGTGGTGTGCGGGGAGGAGGGGGGTTGTCGTTGTCCACTCCGCTGCCATTTGGCGACCTAGGCGGCCTGTGAGAGTCGCGACCGCGGCTCGGTGACCTTGATCGCCTTCTACTCTCATTCCTGCCACCGCGTTCTACGTCTCTGGGTGGCATGTCACGTTCGCGACTTGAAGGTCGCTCGGATGCGTCTCTTGGGTCTTGAGTTTCCGGAACCTCGTCTTCGTCTTGCCGTTGCCTGCGTGTAAAGACCATGCTTATATAGGAACTCGGAGAGGATTTCGGAGAGAAGAAACTAAAGCAAAGTGGTGTCGGAAGTGTTGCGGATGGTGAATGAAACAAGGAAAGATGTGCGCGTCTCGCGCGCGTCTAGGTTCACCTAGACTGGGTGGCACGGTCACGTGCGCCTACCTCCTTGGTGAGTCGTGGGACTCTCTCTAGTCCTGCCATTTGCCATGCCTTTCCTTGTCTAAGAATGAAAATAAACAAGAGTTAGAGGAAGATATCACAAGTATGCACTCACACGAAGAAAGTCCATTCTGGCATAGTTGGATGCCACTGCACGAAAGATCGCTGAATACGAGACTTCAAAAGACACTTGATGATGTCTTACGTGCATCTCTCTTCATCAAAGACAAAACATGTCAGCGAAATGACACTGAGTGAGTGGCTACACACCTAATCCCATCGACTTCTACGACCCTTCAGCGACAGCAATTTTGTCGGAGACTTTGAAGCTGCGGGAATCTGCAAGTTTCTGTACCGGCTCAACTCGAGAGAAAGCGAATGTGTACGGCTCCGGTGTATCATTTGGGATGACCATATTGGACTCTAGGTTCTTTTGCGGTGTGGTTTCCTAAATAAAAGCCCCAATGCACCTTCTTTTCAATTCATCAACGCGGACTGATTACTTATCTGGAAAGACATACAGTTCATGACCGGGTATGTGGTCGAAGTTGCCTGCGGGTATCTGGAAGTTCTTCGCGATCACACTTTTCGGCATAAGCGCGAGCCAATTGGTGTGTAGGAGTGTGTCGTTTCCGTCGAAATCCCCGTTATCGAAAATGAGAAGGAACTCGGCACCTTCATCGTATTCGCAGGTACCGAACTTCGCTAGGATTGAGTCCTGCAGGGTAGTAAGTGTGCAATTTCTCACGACTCCGAGTCTCGGGGGCGCTGCTACGTGGTAAAGCCACTCATCATGATGTTGCCGATCTCTCTCTCTCTCTCTCTCTCCCTTTATCTTTGTTTCTTTCTCTCGCTCAACAGTTAGCAAACGGGAGCACGCGAAACTTCCAGTTAGTGCAGTGAAGGCCAAGAGACGCTGATAATTGTCAATGATTGGTTGAAACTCATACACTGTCAGCCAGCATCTATGTGGATAGACCCGGTCGGCAAACAAAGATGTAAAGGTATGAAGCAAGAACTTTTAAGTCTTCTCAAACAAACGTCTCCACCGAAATCTGCGGAGCACGCAGCTCAAATTAGATATATGAGCTGAGGTAGGTAGCTATGCTCTTGTTCTGACCGCAGTAAGACTTCGAATGGAAGCTCTGTGTTGATATATCGCGGCAGTTATTAATATTGATCCTGCTTTTTACTCCAATCGGAGTTGGAGAGGGCATTCGGTGCTAATCCGGTGTTATGAGCAGATCGGCAGATCTTCTTGCTGTAAGCACGGAAAGCCTGTGCACAGCTTCATGGCTCTGAACATAGGCAATGGGAGTGCCGCAATTTTCAAATGTGGCTATTCCCGCTGCTCGGAAATCAACTCTCCGACACGGCGGAAGGAAACAAGCTGCTGGTAGGCATATCTTATCTATAGAAGACGAAGTGCACCCGTCCATGATTAACTTCTACTTCACTGTAGACAAGAACAATAAAATCTACCACAGCATGGGTCGGGTACTATCTATCTCCCGTTTCTACGGGAAGTGCAGATGCTGTTGAATTACTCTACGGAACCAGATGAACCGGAAAGATTGCAATATCGAAGGAAAATCAACACGGGAAGGCTTTGTGAACGGTCTTAGGCAAGTGATAACTGTGATGCTATGCAGAATAAAACGCTGATGTAGACATATCAGTTAAAGAAGCTTTAAGAATTATATAAGAGCAAAGTGTACTGTTCGTTGTCCATACACAACATCCCAGTGCAACGTCATCCGAATATCACCCAATCTCCTCTTTATTCCACAACAAACATGGCGGCTTGTTTTCATATTGACCTAGCGCACTATCTGGGCCCTATATTCTGGGGCAAGTTGCTTTGTATCACCGCTACTCAACGCGTAAGAGCTGACAGGCGTTTTGTCAATACACGTAGGAGTAATGACCGCGACACTGTGAGATAGTTCTTAAAGAAGCTTGAAGACCTTTATCCATTGACTCCTTGTTACAGATTACTTGGCGTAATAATTGTCCAGGCCTACTTATACTTCTCGGGGACCGGAAATGAAGACTCTCATATGTGCAAGATTTTTGTAGGAGAAATCTCAAATTGTCTTTGTGATATTGTTAACAATTGCTTTCACCTTCAGATTATAATCATGCTGTTCGTCAGTTTGGCTCCGTACTATTCTTCACTAAAACGTGGGCTATGAAGTGCACTAGATATTTCGACTAGCGCTTTCTCGATCCAGTCGCTCTACGTTTACATGGTACAAATTACTCCGGAACTGTATTTTTCCGATGCTCACTATATCCCAGGTTACAGACATCGGAGATGTGTTCTCGTTTGCCTACGTCACAAAGTGCGTCGGATCGTCATTGCCTACTCCTACTCGAAATTTTGTATTAATGAGCTTTCATAGAACGTTCTGTGCTGAATACTTTATATCAGCTGTTGTCATATTTCTGTCCGCAGGAAACCTTTTCAACTTACTTGCAATGTCCTCTAACCTTCACTCGTAGGGCACAGATCTTCTATGCATCTCGTATCTATATTGGTGAGTATAGGAATGTACTTTTCGAATAATAGAACTGATAGACTTTAGTGAAAGGACGTTCGCATGCTATTCCGGCGCTCATAGTATGCATTGAACGCTCTTAACGACCATTCGCAAGCTGACACTTCATTCTTTGTGCTGAGCAGGTCTTACTGGCAGTTATTTCACTCTCTTTAGCCATAGGTTCTCGAATCTAATTCGCAAATTTGTTCGTAACTTACATGTTTGTATGCTTCCAGCATCGTTAGCTGAGCTTCTCGTTCACCATCGAGACGGTCTTACCTTTGCGGATACTAAACAAAAGGTAGGTACATATGATCACCATAGATTAATTATTCTTCATATCCCTTTTGTCCTAGGTTTTGGGAGTCATGACTACGGGTGTTGCCGCAGCTTGTGATATCCTCGCCACAGCTGCTATGTTGTTGTTTTTCGCATCCAGCGAGGTAGTATATCCAGGGTAAGGTATACTCTGGTCTTATTTACGAGCAACTGACAGAAATACAATTGACAGAACTAAATCTGTGATCAAAACACTCATTTTCTTCACGATCAATCGAGGCATCCTTGTTGCGTTAACGCAAGTGGGGCATTTGATAGCGTTTCTTCATTCACCCCTTGATTCATTCTGGTGGGCTATTATAACAACTTCATGTGCTTTATAAGTCCCTAACATAATGCGGAAGGGTACCCTTTCATATCTGTTTGAGCAAAGTGCATGTAATCACGCTTTGTGAGTGAACAACCTTGAGAGAATTCAAGTCGAATTTTCTAACCATGCGACTGACTCTTCCTTCACAGTGGCCTTGTAAGGACCTTTCTTTCTTTTTGTATATCGCTACAAACTAACACCTTATCATAATTACCTGGTCATGAACTCTAGGCTCAATAATCGAAGCTCTCTACGGGCGAGGATGGAATTACCTGTTTATACAGCGAAAGGAGGGTTTAAAGATCCTACATTCCCCTCGCCACCCACAGAGGTGACAACAATGACGTTCTCCGTCTTGGGGGATGCGGAAATACACTGCCAAACAGTTTCAGATCGTTCAGAAAGCAATCATACGGCAGCCGTGACCGTGCATATATCTTCAGAGTCAGTGGCCGATACATAAAATTAAAAATCAAGGAATGCAGGCAGTCCTTTTTTTATCATGTATGTTCCCTTCTCCTAATATTGATAGACTTTCATACATGATATTCCTCGGGATCCTTCCATTGAATGGTAGTCACGATGGGCAACGGTGAAGGATAAACATAAATATCAGTAGTTTCTCACGATCCTGTCTGCCAGTGAGTCACGCCGTGACGTCACTCCAACTTTACCACCTCCGGAGCTCGTTTTTCTTTCTCGGCGTTGTGGTCGAGGTCTATGTTTGTTACATTCCATTCTTGAAACCTTTGGACAAGAAAACCTTGGCTATTGACTGAATATCGACAGTTATATTGAATCTTCGGCACGAGACACTGGCCGCTCAAAGATCTGGCATTATACGCATACCAGTGTAAAGGCCATCAATGTACCCAGTTCAAGATGGTGGATCTATGACTGGATGATATGGGCGTTATTGGACTATGTGACCTACCAGCTTCCTGGCTGAGGGCACCGGGGCTGCCAGTGTGCAATGGGGTGCAAAAATCCTTTGACTTCAATTGATCAGATAGATGGCTGATTGCTTGGTTGTCGCCCTGTTCATGAAAGAAACTCTGGAGGTTGACTACTCGTGGATTTCACCAGAGTTGTGTGTATCTTTCTCTTCTATCATCCTCAAATACTTGCTGATTACGGTCAGGAGTGTCCATTTTTATAGACATTGCGACGAGCGACGAAGGTCTCTCTGTTGGTATTCAAATGTGCGGGAAGACCAGGTAGAAGATAATCACATTTGGTCGACGTTTTTACCGAGCGCTACTTCCGACGCCTGCAGCTCAGTTCTGAAAGCAACTTCCCAGATATCTCACATCGCTTTAGTACGCGATGATACACCGCGAATGCGATCGACCGGTGAGAGCTACGCCTTTATTCTTCTGTCTGCTGTGGGAACTGACCAGCCTAATGTATCAACCTTTCTCAGATCAAGTCTCGCGCAGTTACTAAGATAATCTTCCAATAGATATCAAGAGCATGAGTAAGATAGTGCGGTACTATTGCCAACGTTCACCAGAGAAGGTTACGGCACCTTAACAACTCGGAAGATCATAAATCTATCGTTCGAGCGCTCAATTAATTAAAGACGGAAAATATTATATAAATAAGTAAGTTCATTGTCTACTCGGGAAGCTACTTCTGTGATAATTGCCAACGCCTTCTCCTATACTTCTAGGCTGCTCTTTCTTTCCCAGCCATGTCTATGACCATCAGAAGATCATGATCATGGCCGCGCTCTAAAAAGATAAATGAAATTGTTTAAGACATGTCTCGAACAGAAGATCATGCAGCACGAAGTACTGGTACTTCCATTCCTTTCATTATCTCGCCTTTATAAGCCCATGGAGACACACTGAGATGTTCAACCCTGACATTAGAGTTCCCATGGCGGACATAACCTTGGCCACAACCTATGGAGTCGCCTATTGGGGTGAGTGTTATTTCAACTTGCATCCATCTCACCCCAGCTTATATCAAATATCTTGTAGGTATTATGATAGCAGCCGTGTATGTCGAATCAGCAGACATAACATTTGGTCGCCCCAGCTCATCAAAAATTTGCTAGGCTGCTCGGTATCTCTCTCGTACAGGCATACCAATATTTCATTGGAACAGGCGCGGGCGATTCTCGGACACTACAAACTTTCGTAAGTGTTACCTTTCAGTATTTTTCGTCATTTTTCAAACCTTTTCGTTTCCTTAGATTGCAGTTATAACGTGAGTAATGGGCCTGTACTCTCAAGGGTGTCTCATTGATGATAGTGCCTCCAGTTTCTTTGAGTTCACATGTAGTGCGCTTTCGTTTCAAGCGCTTTACGAGTACTTGGTGAATATTATTATTGCCATATATTATTGCCTTTCTCATGGAAGACGATCTAGATCACGGATTCCAAGGATCCATTACTTCTGCTCTACATATCCAAGTGCGTATGCAGTACTGTCACGGTATTACCGACGAAAGGTCCGAAGGATTTGATCCCACAGGACGTTCTGCGCCGAATTCTTGATAACGATTGCTGTAACGTTCATGTAAGTTATATTTTCTTGTCTTCTGAATAGCTCCCGCTAACTATCACATCAAAGGTCTCAGCTCTTTTATGCAAAACTTATCTATAACGGTGAATGGCTTGTTTTTGAATCTTACGTTATTATTCGGCCGCACTTAACAGCCTGAGTCTCCTTGTAGCCAAAGAGCGCGCTCTTCTTGTTCCAGGCGTGATTGTGCGTTTCATCTATCGCTGTTAAACCTGAGACTAAAGTTGCTTTTGAAGGTCGTACTTGCCATGGGAGCCTTCGGGACTGGAATTGGTAAACACGTCTGCCCTTTCTGTATTGCAAAGTAGAGACCACTTAAATCTCTATTTACATAAGTGATTTTCGTCGAGCTCTTCAGACTCGATCGCTTTCTTCTGGACTTCTCTGAGGGCAAAATCAAGGTTCGTAACATAATTGCGACATTTTCTGCACATGCTGATATATCGGAAGTGTAGATCTTTGCCAGTCTAAACAACGGTATCGCAGCGCTTTGCGATATAATAAGCACCATTGCCATGTTCTGTTTCTTGGCCTCTTTCAGAGCAACATCTACAGGGTGTGCTAACTCATCAAAACATTCTTCCAACTTTCGAACTGATTGTTTTATCCAGGACAAGTTCTCTACTGAAAGCTATCATCTTCTTTACCCTGAACCGTGGTATTCTTATCGCCAGCTCACAAGTTGGGCATGTGGTTGCCTATCTTCTTTTCCCTCAAGAACTGTACTGGTAAGTGTTATCTGCCTTCGTTGAGATCGAAGATTTGATACTTACGGTTTGATTGCTTGCGCAGGACTCCATTTCATTTCAGCGAGAGTAAGCTGCATGTCATAACTCTGTGTGGGTACTTTTCTCTCGCCAAGTTGAACCCCTGTACAGCCTTGACTTACGGTTAGGATGTGCCGCTTTAGTGACAATGTAAGGTTTGTACCAAATGCTGTGTGGTGTAGGGCTAACCTGTTCTATATCCGGCGGTATCACAGGCTGAACAACCGGAGCACTCTTCGCGCGAAATGGGGAACATCTGCCCGCTCCGAAAATACCACTACAGCGTGCTCATCTATGAGTAACCAGATTCCAATGACCCCGAGAACTATGGCGTATCAGTCATCCGTCGATGATCTAGAGAATCGGTCCTCAAATAAGTCTGCATCTCTGTAGTTGATTCGTTGACTACCGCTCAAACGCTGAAGCCTGGAAGTTAGGAGGACTCTTGCTATCGTGTTTGCTTTGTTCGCCCTCTTTCTGTTGTTTCATTTCTCCCTATTCGTCACTGTCACCGCTGATTCTTCCATGTACTACCAGATGCCGACCTCGTACTTTTGAAATGCATGTTGCTAAACGATACCCCGCTGGCTCAGCTTCGTCGCCTTCGGGTAGGATCAAAATGAATGGTTCCATTACAGTTTTACGGATCCCATTGCATCCGCCGCGGTAGCGCCCTACGGTTACGAACTTTGTGTGTATGAGCTCGCTATCAAAAGAGGTAGAAAATGCTCGCCGGGAGAAAGCGAATGCTCTGTCTTAAGGTTAAGTCTAACTCCTGTCCTGTGACAGAGGGCATGGACTAGAACCACCAGCGAGGAGCTTATGTTTTGATTCTTCCCACGCATGTCATCTTATTTGCAGGAAAATGAATGATAGTAGGTTTCGCACCATATACTTGCGATGGGATGCTGATTCCTATTATGCAGTCGAAGGCACTTGACTTCCTGAGAATATAGAGTAGCTATCCAGGATGCTCCACATCTTTTCAATTTGCATGATCTAGCCCCGTAAGTAACTCTGCTAGGCCGAAGTAATTGAAATGAGGCTGATTCTATATTTACAGAAAAACAGGGAAGGCAGAAGTTTCTGATCCTGCGGCTCGTATGATTCATATATAAGGGACCACAGATTTCGTCCCGTTATGCACAGGGTGTCAGCGACCGCATCTACAAGGACTATGACGTTCAACATGAACTCCGATATCGATATTGACTTAGTTCATTACTTGAGTCCTATATTCTGGGGCAAGTTTATTCTTATACCTTTACTGGAAGTGAAAGTACTGATACGTTCGAGTTAGGTGTCATTATTGGGACAGTGTGAGCTTGCTCATCACTATCCTCAGTATCGCGGGCGCGATCTTGATTGCATCTCTTTTTTTTTCTAAGGCTTCTCGGCATTTCAATCGTTCAGGGCTTTATCTACTTCTCCGTCTCCGGAGAAAAGGACTCAAATCTGAAGAAAGTGTTTGTGCGTGATATATACTTTTGCGCTCTATTTAAACTAAGTCAAAGGCCTTTGTTAATGTTCAGGTCATGACCATGATGTTCGTCCTACCATTCTTTCAATAACTGACGTCTGATTTCCTGTTTCAAGCGTGTTAGATCTTGCAGCCAGTGCTCTCTCGATACAATCTCTCTACACATATACTGTAAGCTGACATAAGAACTTTGTTGAGGAAAGACTCACCACATTCCTCTAGATAACTGATACTGGCATTCTACCGTTCCTCTTCGTCACACAGTACTATGTTTCTTATCTTTCATAGGAAGAAATGCTGACTTTCACTGTCGAAGAGAATTCTGTGCCGAGTATCTGGCCTCTGCTATCGTCATATTCGGGTATACCAAACATATTTTGTCTTCTCCCAGTAGCTAAGTCACTGATCTCGGATGTAGAACTCAAGTTTTCTACGCTTATCAATTGTATATTGGTTAGTAGGTCCGCATCCAGTGCTGCAGTATACTGAAACGCTGAGTATATTTTCAACAGCGAAAGGACGGTCCTGGGCTGTTCCGTCTGTAATGGTAAGCATACTATTGATCTACTGCGCATTGATCTCTCTGACCTAGCATTACAAATTTTAATAGATTGCATTGGCAACTAGCTGTCTGATTACTACTGCAGGTTGTTATTATCGTTCATGCCCCTCAAGATTGTTCTAGCAAAAGATGCTAACTTCCGTTTAAGCAAATTTGGCTGAACTGTATGTGAATCATCGGCTCGAGATAAGTCTCGCTGAATCCAGTCAAAAGGTACCTATTCCTCCTTTTCTACTCTCACCCGATGGCTAATTACAGATGACTTCATCTTACAGGTCCTTGGAATTATAAGCAGCAGCACTGCCGCAGCATGTGATATACTAGGATCCTCAGCCATGGTGTTTTTTCTATCCTCTCATGAAGTGCTCCACCCGGGGTACGTATGGAGTATCATTTCAGCAGATAGAGAATGGTCTAATAATTCTCAAAAAGGACTCTATCGGTGATTAAGGCACTCATATTCTTCACGGTGAACAGAGGTGCTCTTGTTGCTGTGACTCAAGTCGGACATCTGATTGCTTATCTGGCATCTCCTACTGGGGTATACTGGTACGCAAATATCCGCCGCCGTGAACATCTTATGCATTCCTCATATCGCCCGTCGTAATGCAGGCTACCATTCCATCTTTGTCAGAGCAAGATTCAGGTCATAACCCTCCGTAAGTGGATGCTTAGAAAGATAACTGAATTCTGAATAACATTCCTTTTTCTTCAGTGGCTATGTAAGCAAATTGAACTCCTCCTCCCAACATCTATTGATTTGCTTCATATTCAGGCTAAATTCCCGAGATACCCTTCGAACGAAGATGAACGAACCGGTGTATACAGAGAGAACTCGGAAAGGCTTCAAGCTGAAGAGTGCCTATCCTTCGCCCTCTCGTTCCGAGATGACAGCAATAGTCTTCGAGGGCGGCGATCCGGAAATAGATGCGGCTCCGGTACATGTCACGTCAACTGCCACCTCGCAACCAGGTCTCGACCATGCAGTTTGTAACGGAGACCCTTCAGATCAGGCTTAGCTCATCGCTTCGCAGAAAACACCATCCCTAATATACACGACAAAACAATAACCAAACATACACGACATCCGTTCTTTGATTAATTATTTTATACTAGTCGGCATCATTTTCTTACGTCCGGTCGTGGACTCTAACTTGATACACAAGTACATACATTGCCCTGAGCAAGTGAATAGAATGCGGGATCACTTAGAATCATGCCGATCTGAGAGCATGTGCATTTAGAATTTATTATCTCCGGCACAGATATATTGAGGTACGGGAGGGCGATCCGCGTGCTGCAGTGATTGGATTGACGAGGCTAGGTAGATATAAGCTATATCCCTCATTAAATGAAACATAGTACATAAACCCGGGTGTCCACGGTTGCCTGGTGAGTGACAGACTGACACGCCGAAACGAGCCATTTCGGGCAACATTTGAAATTCCCTCGGTCAAACGTCCCGGCTCTTTTATGCACACAACACTCTTTGATATTCCGCCTAGATAGTTGACCGGCCAGAGCTCACGGTGCCGGTTTGAAGAGGGGCCACTGACAGGCAGATAACACATTCATAGGTGTTGAATGACGACTTACGCGTATAAAATCTAGTGATAGTACAATGGCGCAACATCTCTGCGTAAAAGTCCCTCTTCTACCGGTACCATCTCAGAAGACATGGCCACCTCTGTTAATATTAGCTTGGATTCTACGTTTGGAGTTGCGTATTGGGGTGAGTGAAGGGCTACACTCTTTCATTTCAAATTTCTTACGATCTACTTCATGCAAAGGTGTAATGATAGGGACAGTGTATGTCGCTTTCCGAGGCTGAAGGGTAGAAATGCCTGAAAAATACGCTACAGATTCCTCGGTATCTCCATCGCACAGGCCTACACATACTTTACTGGAACTTGGGCGGGTGATTCATGGATACTTCGGACGTTTGTGAGTAATAATCAACCCTCTTAAAATTGAACAAGAAAGATGACACGCGTTACAGGTCATCTTTGTATTGTCAGTTTTCTTCCTCTTCCCCCCGTCCAGTCCTCTTGAGCTTCGCTTGGCTTGGTAGCTTGTTGGATATGACTACGAGTCTTCTTCAATTCCACGCGCTATACTCATACTTGGTGAGAGTTCATGTCGTCAAATTAAGACATCCAAATGGTTACTTTGATTTAGATTACGGACTATGGCAACTTCCTCGCCATGCTCTATATAACGAAGTGCGTTCTTATCCCGAAGCTCTTTAGAGAGCCTGACCTCTGACTATCTGATGTAGGAGCTTTTGCGCTGAATTCCTTATCACAACCGCTGTAACATTTCTGTACGTTGCTACGCCCTTTAATCCTTTTCGCAGCACTTTTTATGACGACTTATAAATATGACTGTCAGATGCCAGCTTTTCTATGCAAGCCGAATTTACATTGGTCAGTCAGACAGAATAGACACGGCTATATGGTCAACGCTGATCCCTTCGCAGTACGAAGTAAATCCAGGATAGTCTCCGCTGTAATCGTAAGCTCTACTTCTTTCAACATCTCACGACCCGTCTGATTACTTGACATTCATAGGTTGGACTAGCTATTTGCGCCTTCGCTTCTGGACTTGGTACTGAGCGACATTCCTTGTGGGCTTATGAATAGACAACTGACCTCTTGTTCAGCAATATTCATAGAGCTGTTCGCACTGGGCCGCTTGATACCAGCCTTTTCCGTGACAATAACGAAGGTAGATTAAACTGAATGACCTACTTTGTCGTAACGTCTCACGGAATATCATCTCACAGATCCTAGCTGGAGTGTATAATGGTACGGCTGTTGTGTGCGACATTATCAGCACCACAGCCATGTTTTACTTCTTGACGTCTCAACAAGTAGCCTTCAATGGGTAGGCCCTTATACGTCTCGTATTTCCGTGCAGATGCTGGTATTGAATATTTCGCATTGATCCAGGACGAGCTCAATCATCAAGAATCTTATTTATCTGATAGTCAACCGCGGAATTCTAGTTGCTCTCTCTCAAGCGGGACATATGCTTTCATATCTCATTTATCCTAGTCAGCTTTACTGGTGAGCACCCCTCGTTCAAGGAACGTATGCTTTATAAAGGTGCTAATCAGAGCTTGATATCGAATAGGCTTCCGTTTCACTTTAGCCAAGGAAAGCTTCATGTGATTACACTTTGTAAGTGCTCAACTCATTTATACGAGGAGTGAAACACTAAGTGATTGTGTTTTCATAGTGGCGATGTCAGTAGCTTGACTTCCATTCGCATCTCAAGACTATTGAGACTAACGATATCTCTTTCTACCTATCTCAGGTTGAACAACCGGAGTACACTCCGCGCGAAGCTCGGACCGAATGTATACGAGCCACGATCCGATTCCAAGCTTCCAGCGCCACTGCGCCTTAGTCCTTCCGCCGATTCAACCCTTGACGTTCGGTTTTCCTCCGACCTGGAAATGCAGACGCTGAAGGGGGACACTTTGAAGGGATCTGACCTCATGGTATGTAACTTCCTTTTTAAGTCGCTGAATAGCGAGTCTCTGAGAGCTGACGTGCATCAACCCAACCCAGAGACCATATAAGAAGCCTTGAACCCTGGGCCTGGATTTTTTTATTGTATATAAATGATTCACTCGGACAGTAATGGAATGGACTCACTGTTGTTGTTATTGTGTAACTTCTATATTGTGTGCCACCGGATGGCAGTAGTTAACGCTCTAATTATACTCGTAATACTATTCATTGGGCGGCGGAGCTGTGTGCTAATATAGCGTTAGAGATGTCCTCCAGACTCACCCCTGACATGGAATGGCCGGCAAGTTCCGAAACTTGAATGGGTGGAAAATAAACTTGGTTTGACGTCGACCCTCTTCAATTTCAACTCTGAATAGTTCAGATACATGCAAAGATTGTTACTGACTGTGACATGTGTGCTGAGGATAGCTGTGTGACTTCTGCTTGCTTCCTATTGTCCTGATCCATCTCCCCCGCATTGTCACGCTATCCAAGCTCTTCACTACTAGTAAGTACACTACTTCGACGGTTTGACAAAGCTTGAAAGACTTATATTCCCAAACAAACTGGATCCAAATCTAGGGAAGTTCAGCTTCCCGGATCTGGAGATATATGAAGCCTGTGAGGGGAGCGCAAACCCGAATATCAGGAGAAAACTTGCGTCCTTGGACTAGCGCGGATGTACAACTACCAGTAGGAGCACTTGGCGTATACTATTGTAAAGTATATAGTGTGTATTGATTGGTAACCCGTGTATTTCGCATACGTTGCGGCCTTGACGGAAATTTCAGAGGACGAAGAGGAGATTACAACTCGTATACAAAAAGAAATAAAATGTCTCAAAATGTTATACGATGATAGTACACGGGAACCAAAACGGATGGTCGTTGAAATGAAATGAATACATAGCAGAGCAAAATCTACATGTTACAAAGTAACATAAACCTCCTGCGACCCAAACGGTTGCGTCGCTTAACCTACACGTAGTTCTATTACATTCAATTACCAGTGCCGACATGCTGGACAGTGATGAGCAAACGGCCACCAGCTGCTAATCTGAAAGATCGTCCATACACAAGCTATGAATGCCCAGAAGAGCACGAATGCCAGTATAATGCTTTGTGTATTAAAATGAATCTGCAAGTAAGCGACGTAGCCAATCGCAACTACAAAGGAGATCGCGCTTTAGGTTAATAGAAGTGAGCATGTTGTTCGTAAGGTGTTGAGGGAGGAAGGACGCACCTCCACATCAACATGCCATAAGGGAGACTGTACATTAAAGCCAGTCTCAGCAAACCGTGCTCCTTTCTCCACCAATATTCAAGGTACTTCCACTAATCTTATGTCAGAGCATATCTTTCAATATATTCGAAGATACGAGCACACGTACTACTTCATTATTATATTTTTGCTTCTCTTGTAGGCTTCTCATCCGTTTTGTCAAAAGTAGCCCAAGAATGACACTACACAGCGATGTAATTATCGAAATGAGGCTTGCCACTTCGCCTACAGAAAGGCTACTCGTATTTCTTGAGGCTCCACCTGCGCTGCTGGCAGCCGGGATCACTCCAGGTATCGCGAGATACGCAACATTTGCATTGAGAAGAACGGCAGCCTTGTGGAAAAGGTTTAGTCATTCTTTTAATGCATGCATGAGTTATTCGCCCTACGTTTATAATCTCTGCTTGCCAACTGTCAACAAGTCGGTTTGCTACGTCAATGAATGATAGCACGTGCACCTGATGGTCGACAAATGTTTTGTTGATCATCTCGAGACGTTCCAATGGCACGCGAAAGAGGAGCAAGGAGACCAAGCTCAAGGTTGACGTTCGGGTTTCTTCATGGATAGAATTGCCTAATGAAAGGCGGGCATACGATTGGCCGTAGAAATGGCAATATCTATCTAATTCTAATAAAACGTCAATGCCGAGAAAAGTCTCAACGATATAGATGCATACCGAATATAAACCGAAGTCGAGCTGTAACAAGCTTTAGGAACTTCTCGATCATTCGAAGGGTGTTCTTTACCTGCAGATGCAACGGAATACTCTGGCTTTTTTGACATGTTTACTGAAAAAAACAATCAGTACAAATATCCATTATCCGAAATAGAGTTTCTTTCTTACATTCCATCTGTTCGGTCAGTAGCAGAAGTTTCTCCAAATCGTCCTTTGTATATCCTGCAAGTGATTCCTTAGACGTTATCGCATCTTCGAGCGCCATTCGGCGTAAGCCGAATAGTAGACGAAATAAGAAATTGATTACTTACCTGTCATCGCCCACGTCAATATACCTTTCAGTTCAGCAAAGAACTCATCGTGAAGTTTATTCTCATGAGGAAAGTTAGAAAGATGCGTATAGTACTCGTGAGTCAGCAAAGTTCCTACGATAAAAATATGACAAATGAGTATACCCCATGCTGAAGTAAATGTAATTGCGTACTGAGATGCGAAAGTTGATTACCACCATAGGGTACCAAATGACTTATCGTGTGATCCTGCAACCATAGGATCTGGCGTGTTTTATGGTCGACAAGGTAATAGCCCCATGCCTTACAGTCAACTGAATCAATGACTACCTCCAAGTTCATTCGAAGAGGAGTATCATTATATTTCTGTCCTAGAAGGACAAAATCGTGATTGATCTTGTTCATGACTTCCTCAACCACCTGCATGTGTTTATCATCGTAGATATCGATGTCAGTTGTGAAAGTAAGACCTTCGTATACAGTCTTATGATATAGCATTCCTTCAGGATGAGCGTATGATTTCCAACCCTCGAGCAAGTCTCTTCTGAAGAAAATACCAGCCATTGTCAGTGAGCGTCTAAAGAATACGGCGGTAACAACAACAATCACTGACTCCAAATCGGCAACGGATAGCATAGTATTAATATCCCAATCTTTGGCGATAGTTTTCCTGCAAAAAGATCGAGATTATCATTAGCCACTAGTGAATCAGTTGAGTATACCACTGTGCTTACGTCTCAACCCGGTGATCGTATCGCTTCAATTGCGATGGAAGAATTGGCTTCAGATCAAGGTAACCACGGCGTGCTGTGTTGCCAGAGGGTTCAGCAAGTTCGTGCACAAACTCGCTCAACTCTAAATCCTCATTTGCCTCTCTATCTTCCTGAAGAAGAGTAGCAGCGACCGTGACAGGGTTTGCCTGAGTCATGCTGTTCCGCAACGCTAGTGGTTTAGAACTGGTATTCGCCGACGAGACATTTTGAGCTAGCTCTAGTGTCCCTTCTACAGAGGTTAAAGAACATCCCATTAGTGAAGTTGTCGAGTCTTGAAATGGCAAATTGAAATTGCTATCGGCGCCCGAGCCAGATTCAAGATCAGCATTCACCGACATCCTTTCTGTCGTTGATATCGCAATGTCGATGTCAAGTCTGTAGAGGAGTGAAGTATTGCAGCAGGCGAATATGGGGGACGGTAAGTTACAGCAACAACGAAGTCAAAGGAAATAAAGCCTCAGGCCGTGCGTTACCCAGGCGGCTGCATCGTGTCCTATGTCAGTCATCACAGCAAAACATGATGGACACAAGTAAGCCCAAGAACCATAAATGTCGGACTATCACAGCGTTAGAACAAAGTTTCATTGAGTGATATTATGCTGCATACACCACAATGTTGCGGTCATATCTCCTGAAACTTCAAACTAGTTAGTACTGTTTCCCATATATTTAGCTGATGTCTTTGGCTGCTTGCCTCGGGTTCTTCTACAATTCGCCACAAGGGATCATTGAATATGCTTTCAACAAAGAAGGCCATCTTCATCAATCTGTGTGTATTCTTTTCAAGATTTGCAGTTTCCGAGGGTCCCAGTACCGTCCCACAGGCGCCGACTCTTCAACCTCTTCTGTGGTCTGGGCAATGCCAATGACCGTGGATTTGAAACAGATGGTGTCTGCGCGTACGTAGTCTTGGAGCGATGATTTAGTCGAACGGAGTCGAGAGTTGCTAAATTTCCGCCAGTGGCACCCTGAGCATAAAATGAAAACTTGTTGAGGCACAAAACACTGGTAAGATAACTATACCGAAGGTTCAAATTAAAACTGTCGCGGAAAATGGAACGAGGAAATTAATGTAACAAAAATGGCGAAAAGAGAAGAATATACTGACATGTTATTTACGACACATAGCTCTATGAGCAAATACTGGCGACCTTCCCGAAGATACAGTAGCGGCCACTCGTATGATCCAAATGCATATTTATCGGCCAGTCTATACAAGGCAAGACGATTCTAAAGCTGGGGTGGTTGAGGACGGCTGGAATGCTTGGTTTTGTAAATGAGTGAATCAAGCAGGATAGGATGGTGGTGATGACATTGGGGGCCGTTCACTCAACTGCTAATGGAGTCAGGGACCATCTGACGCTGTGACACATGTACGGTGTAAACCACACCTCATTGCATTGGCATGCGTCGCAGCTTTCATTCATTCTCAGCTAAGTTTCACCATGGACATTCGTCAGCGTTGTAAGTATCGACAAGCCGGGAGCATTCGTCATTCCAGTGGCCGATTCGGTTACGCGTCTAATCTCCCACTGGCATCCATAATAATTCAACTAGCATATTAAGATTTCCACCACCTCCTGCTAATTTCGGATCTGAAAGTACCGAAGAAGCTCTGGGTTCAGCCAGAGAAGCCTACTGTGCAAACCTGTGGTCGTTGAGGTCAAGCTGCCACCCCCGCGCGTGTCGGAAGTATAAGGCCTGCTGCTAGCCACGCATTTCGAACCAAACTTCTATCTTCATTCGAATCACTGGCATCTATCAGCTTTGCTGCACGGAGAACAATGGATACGTTGGGGTACATCAGTGTCGTGAGCACGGCGGATCAGAAGAGGCTGCTGAGGAGGCGGGAAAGCCGGCTCACTGGGTGGACAAGAAGGGGTGCGAGTTCGCAAATCCTTGGCCGAGCTTTCGAAAGCATGGTTTCAAAGATACTGTATATGTGAGTGCCCAGGTCTACATAGCTATTACGCATGCGTACTAACAAGCTTGTGACGTCCTTCAGCTCCTCCCACACATGATGACCCAGTCCCCAACCACCCCCAAGGATATGAAGACTTGGCTACCCGTCATCAAACCTACCTGGGGCTTGTCCGAAAGTCGTTCTCTGGTGGCTGAGACTCGGGAGAAGATCAAAGCGACTTGGTTCGGCCATCTTCCTCGTAGAGCTACCGGTTCGATCACCTGATGTCGGACGTGGTGCAAGAATACTATATGACCCAGTCTTCAACGACCGATGCTCTCCAAGTTAAATTATTGGTCCAAAGCGCTTTACAGGTGATTGCACGTATTTTGATCAATCTAAAGATATATTTACTAAAACAAAACGAAATTTCGTAGAGCCTCCAAATCTCCGAAATCCGTGAACTCGATGCTATTGTTATTTCAGTAAGCATAGTTATACATTAGAACTATACAACATACTGATGAACATCACTGTATAGCATGACCACTATGACAAGCACGCTATACTAATGTCAGAAGACTATTCCATCATTTGCATATCTTTGCAGCCTCGATACGCCTACCATCACTGAGCTCATGACGAGAAAGCGTCCACCACAGATATTCGCCCCACTCGGTAACGGGCCATACTTCCGTTCTTTAGGCACCAAAGACGAGTTAGTGAAAGTAAAATACGGACAATTCCTGTGTGAATTCTATGCTGCTGTGCTGTCGTAGGATGGTTATGGCTTCTATACGGGTGATTACTGCCACTTCTTTCACACATCTACTATTAAAAAGGGCCTCGCTTTCCAGGTTCTCTCATGCGCTATCACTCGATAAACAGGCCGAAAGCATCGTCTACCGTGAGGTGACTTAGTCCAGCCGTTTTGCTACATTGGAAGACATATCCTCATCCCTGGTACCGCTCAAACACCACCTGCCTTAGCTTCCTTTGGACGTCTCCCCGCTTCTCAACTTCCTTCGAGAAGTGAACGAACTGCGGGGGCGGGAGTGGGGTCATACACGGGCTGCTTTTGGCTCAGCACGGCCAGCATTGACGCTAAGTAGTTTCTTCGCTCGGAGATCGTTCTGTTTTAAGGTGCGGGATTGGCTCTAGCGGTAATCATGATACATCTAGGTACGATATAAATAATAGCTTATGGTACTCATAGGTACCCTTCTTACCGATCATAATCCCCTGGGACGGCGATAGTAGGATAGTGTACGTACGATATTGTGCGATAGAGGGCTGTCTGGGGATATCGATTTGCCCCTTCTCTCCTGTGACGCGCTCACAACCGTTCTCCAGATCCTCGGGGTGTTTGCGCTTCCGACTGAGTTCTCTTCAGGAGATTTGGGATAGATGAAGACAACGAAGATGGCGAAAGATGCTTCCCTAGCTACTCCGCATGAGAATACAAGCAAGGTAAGGTGATTCTTCGCCGATGTCCTGAGAGTGTCATGATGTTTTTCAGTGTTATGTCCGCAGCATGCGACTCTACGGCGATTTGACATCTTTTTTTTTTATGATGAACGCCATGTTCGCCGAACGTTGACATGATGCACGAAGGTTAAGCTACGCAAATCTTCGAATACAAAGGCAACCAGTTTGATCATGATAGAGTCGGGGTGAGAGGCGGCCTAAGGATCAATCAATCTAACATGAATGATCAACTTTCTGAAGTTCTTGCGATGGGTCTAATGATGTGCAACTTGAATGATTGGCACATGAGGCTGAGCATGAGATTTATTTTACACTCAGACATCCCGAAACGGACATTTTGTACTCGGCATCTTCGGCAAAAATGTGCATATCACCATATGGCTGCATTACAGGCGTACAACACACCTCTTTCACACTGTACAACCACCTCCTTCCTTGACATTCACTCAACACACACGCATTATGGGCGCAATTGGACAGCAATGCAGCGAAACAAGAGAGAAGGAGGATGGACAAAAGAAGGGCCGGGTTAGGCTTGGTACAACGAAAAGGGATGAGCGGAGTTTCACTCGCTTTTCCTGTTTGGCAGCGTAAACAGAGCTAATGGAATGGAGTCAAAAAGACGCCTATAAGACACGTTCATTTCATTTACACCCCACATAGCTTTGATCCTTCCTTCGTTTTTTCACTTTGCTTCCGATGGCGACAATGACTGCAACACAGACAGCGACGACGCCCCCGTCCTCGCCGCGACGAAAGACATTCGGAATTAGCATCTCTCCTAAGGCTGTTGTCAGTAGGATTACCGCCCCAAAGCGGTTCGCGAGCACCCCCGACTTCGGACGGTCGACGCCAGGCTCGCCACGAAGACAGAGCACTGCCCCGGCTCAACAGCAGCAATCACAAAATAGAGTTGTGTCGACGCCGGTGCGGAATGGCAAGCAGGCGGAAGGCTCCGTGGCGAGCAACGGCGCGCAGGTTGTTAATGGTGGTGAGCGGGACGTAGCGGCGTCGGTGACGAGCGCGAGTACCACTCGCTCGCTGTCTTTCCCGCATGTTGCCGACATCTTCATCAAGATGCGGCGCGCACGGGACCGCGCGAGGGCGAGCCACATTACTTCTTCCTCCGGAGATGCACCCAAGACTCATCCCTCTCTCGCCGTTGTGCCCTTGCCTGTCGTGATTGCTCCGCCTGAGCCTGATGCAGAGCCTTCATCTCCATCTCGGCCAGCACACTCATCTCACCTGAGTGCAGATGATGCGTCTGTGGATCTGGATGTCCCGAAAAAACATGCACGCTTTGAGCTGCGGGACGATTTTGTGTGTGCGGATGGTGTGGACGTGAAGAAGCTTCTGCGGGCGAGCAGGATGACTTTGCTAGAGCATGCGCAGCTGTTTCGTGCCAATGTACTCACTGACGAAGAGTGTGTGCCATTTCTCTCTCGCTTACCCCCTTCATGCAATCTTACATGATGGTCAACTTTTCCCTCTTTCTTAGATGGTCATGCTCCATCTCGGTGCCAAGAAACAAGCAGGATGGCCACTACAGAGTCCACGTAAGCTCACTCATCTGATATTCACTCAGGCAATCAAAGCTATTTGCTTTCACTGTTCCCCACATTTCCATTCGGCCGCCGCTTTCTCTTCCCTTTTCACCCCATTACCGCCTCAGCCCGGATGACCGATTCGACTCCCGGTGCACATTATCATAGTCATCGTCATCTTCCTTATCCAAGTTACCTACCCTATCTTTAACTAAGGATACTGATTTTATTCTATTCTCCATGCACACAGATTCGCTATAGTGCAACAGCAGCGCGCTCAGCACGCAAAGATCCGCGCCAGCCTGTGGCACTCGACCAAGCCCGTGGTGTCCCAGGCTTGATGACCATCGTCAGCAGGGATATTGTTGCGCTATCTGTGCAGTTGATTCAAGATGCGTAAATGATGCTCTGTCCACGTACTTGTGTTAGTCTTCATGACTCCAAGCAATTTGGCTACCTTCGCCTCCTTTTCGTGGCCTCGACTCTTTCTTTCCACTGCTCTATTCTCTTCCGTTCAACTGTCGACGCTCTAGCTAATCTGTGACGATAAATAACTGCGATGACGCCACCGCCATGCATCCAATTCTTTCCTCGTATCAAGTTCCAGTAATCGTTTGTCTCGTAAGCCAACGGGAACAAATAACTCTCCTTTCCTTTCGAAAAAATCTGGCGTTGCCTTCTCATCTGTAATCATACTCTGCATCATTCTTTCGCTCACACATCCATCGTATTTTGTACATATACAGTGCTCAATATCTTGTACCCTTACTTCGATCAGGGCTTCCCTTTTCATCTCTTCCCCACTCCATCAATTTCACGGGCGTGCGTAGCAGGTCACTTTATAATTCCCTTTCATTCATTTCGTCTTTCCTGGTAGTCTGGTAAAACTTTCAGTTTCGTGATTCATCTTCTCATCCATGGACTGAAAAGTTGCAATATACTTTGGCAATAAAACAACTTATTTACCTTCACCGTTTGCGCAAGACTTCTAACCTTTCTTCAATACAGCCATCACAATTCTTGCACGTACGTTACTCCAATATCACGGTTTCTTGCTGTAATGTCTGATCTCATTGACGTCGGTACCTCCGGTATCTATTCAGATGTCATCGTCATTGTCCGTCCCGCAATACACTATATTGTCTGTCCAGGCCTTGGCCTCATGCGCACTGGCATCTGTCTATCTATTCACTTTTTACAAGGTGCGGAGTTGTAAGAGTGAAACACAGTCGGCTTCAAGTACGGGGGATGGATGTCAGTTATCTCGGAAGGCCCACTTGATCAAAAGTTAATATGAGAGAACGTATGACACGTTTGCTATGCATGCGCAGCATGATGATTGATTGCACAGCTTTCTTGCAGTTAGTACACACTTCAAGTTCTGTATGAGTACAGATCTTCGATACAGGTCTCCATTGCTGTCACTTGGTTACAAAGAAAGGCGTATCTGTGCGCCGAGTGAGTTACTTCACAACTAGTACGGGCGGAGCGCCTTGCCAGTGATATTAAAATTTAAAATGGTGGTATAAGCGTACATACTAGCAATGACCGAAAAGGCAATATTTTGTTTGCTTTGCGTTTCCCGAAATGGATACTCTGAGTTCCCACGCGACTTCGAGTTGGAGGAAAAGAACGACTCGGAATGGCCTCCTTCGAACGACCATCATGGCTTGCGAGCAATCCTTACCTCCTACTCGTACGAAATCTTACAATGTGATAGCTGCCTGCTGAAGTCTTACAAGGGAGGAGGAAATATGATCTGTATCGGGTTACTGCAGCCAGCGAGGCAATCCTTGGCCAGATTTCTGATAGACGCTGTCTCTGCTTTTCGTTCCTTCCTAATGACACTGTCTGACTTCATGACTGCGAGCTCACGCACGAAGAACAACACTCTATAGATTCTATGCCCATAATGGTGTACTTTGATCTCAAAGGCCACATACAATGCATCACAGAGGCTATGCTGCGTGTATCCATGCTTCCCAGCGCTTATGGTCGGAAATACATAGCTATCGGTTCCTGCAACTTGATGAGTGCCTGCTTCCAAGTCCTCGAGATTTGCCCGTCATTGACTTCTACTGGATGATTGGAAATTTTACTTAGCGCCTAAGGACTGTATATCTTCGCGATGGGGCTGATGAGGTCCCCCAGAAAGCTTGACTGGATCATACCTCTTCTTGACGAACTGTCCGTCGCAGGGCTCAACCATGTTCGCCTCTAAGAACTGTACGACCTCTATCTCTGAGATCTCGGGCGAAGAGGTCATAGAAGCCGTCTGTCTCACCTCCTTACAACGCATAGGACTCACCGTGAGTGTGCCATCAATAAATCTTTGCTGATCATAGTCTACCGGACTGATACGCAAGAAACTCAGATAGTCTCATGCGCGGGCTTCATGTCTTTTCTGGCCCTGGTGGTTCTCGCTGTGTTGGTTGTGGTACGTGTCCTAGCCCGTTGCACGAGCTGCTGATTGCTTAAACCGATGGCCAGCGCAACGTCGTCCGCTATCGCCGGCGATATCCGGGTCGCAAATGGACCCTGATACAAAGACCTCCGGACGCATATGTTGTACGTACAAGATTGCAAGGCAATGAATCTACATAGTAAGGGCTGACATATCATAGATCTCCCTGTGCTGCGCAGACGCGCTGCAGGCGGTGGGCACGTTCATGGATGTGCGGTGGGTGCACGACGGCGTTGTGAAAGTGGGGAGCTACTGCAGGGCACAAGGCAAGCTGCTCCCTGTGCTTTTCTTATTTCATTATCTAGCCACTTACCTTTCCGTTTCAAACAAAAGGAGCCATACAGCAAACGGGTGAAACTGCTGTTGCATTCGCGACGATGGTGCGTGGAATAACAATATATCAAACAATGAACGCTCTTCTGATGTAACGTATTCTGGATTCAGGCCATCGCGTTGCATACCTTCGTCGTAGTCTGGTTCTTCAAAGGACAACACAATATGACAGCTGCATTCTGCGTCATCGCACTGTACTGGCTGTTCGTCATCCTGTTTGTCATAATCTCAGCGACGACTACCCACAACTATTTCACACCCGACACCGTAAGCCTCATCGTGCTCGCAGCTACAATTGTGCTAACTCATGTGACTATATAGTACTGGTGCTGGGTTGGTGGGCAGCAGAGTTTATTAGGGGATAAGATCGGTGGAGAATACGTCTGGCTTTGGCTCACCATTGTTGTGTCGTTCATGGTTTACATTCCGATTTACCTTCGGAGACTAGGATACCTGAACGTACGCAATCGCAAGAGGGATTCGATGCCATTAGAAGAGAAAGGCGACTATACCAGGCAACCAAAGCTGTTGATAAAGCAACAGAAACCCGCCGTGGCATCCCTAGCGCTTTTAGCGTACGTTCGCATTCTTTCTTTTCTTGTTCACAGAAGCCTTTCTTTCGCTCATTTATCCTCATTTGAATTTGCGTCTAATGATCCCACAGCTACCCAGTTGCCTACACGATCGTAGTACTACCGGTCAGCATAGTTCGTTGGGCCACATTTACGGGACACAGCATACCGGATGCTGCAACGTTCTTCACGGTTTTCCTACACGACTCATTCGGTCTCGTGAACGTCATCCTTCTGCTCACCACACGGCACGGTCTGCTCATGTTCGAGGACACAACGACGAATTCTCAGACAACTCAGTCCTTGCCTTCGAGGTTGTCCGTGACTAGGACCGTTGTCATAACCCGGGATATCGATTGTCGACAGAGCAAAAGCGAGTCTACGGATAGCGATCTGGAGGCTTGGGAGAGGGTCAAAACTGGCCAGGATGTCTGACTCCGCCTTGCACTAAGTCCAGAAGTGTGCGGCTTATTTGCATCTCACAACACGCAGTAATTTCCAGAGGAAGTGAGCAGGCTTGTAAGAAATAGTTTTAGCTGCAGTGTATCGAGAATATCATACTGTCTGAAACGTAGTAATATCCCCTGTATGTACCACCGCTATACGATAATTAGAATAAGAACAATCGCATGAAGCAAGATTATGCGGGATAGGCTATCTTGATCCATCGCTCTTTTTTGCCTGTATAAATGATTGCACCGCTCAGGTGATCCAGGTCGTATACGAGTGAACTAAGCCTCGGCAGCCATTTGGGTGCAGACCTGAACGGCTGACACTGTGAACTATTGTCATCTACGTTTTTGTCGTCTATCGTTGCCAAAACGAAATCACTTATCGGCTGCTTTCGTCTGGTCGGTAAGTGCCTCGAGTGAAGCAACAAGCGACCAGACAACGTGATCTGCTTGCGGTAGAACAAAAACATCTCGTTCAGTGGAGGAAGAACATTGGTGCACGGTAGAAGGCGCAAGACAGGTGGTTCGGTGTCTGATTTACGGGGAGTAAAGGCGTAGCGGAAAATGAATGGTCCTGTGTGCTTGGAGTCCTCATTCCCTGCGTTAACCGCTATAGTGAGCTGATGAAACCTCTCGTGCTCTTCTTTCCAGTGAAAAGAGCAGATCGAAGGAAGTGCGATGCGCCCATCAGTCTCATATCCAGGAGGCAATTCAAAGTGGATGTCTGTAAATCCGAGCGCATCCACGTCGATTGTTGCGGCTACAGACGATGCTCTGTATTCCTCTCGTAGAGTGGCGAATAGGTGCCGGATGTCCAAGACCCTCAATAAAGGCACTTCTGGATTGTCGAAGGTGGAACAAGACAGGAAGATATGGTCCAGAATAATCGTGATAGACGGAGTCTCATAGTTCTTGAGATGCTTGATCAGGATATAATTTTTCGTATGATCGGTAATAACTCACTTCAGGCATCTTCACGAACACGGCCTGGTCTGACACAAAGTTGGTGATCATTAACAAGGAGGTCTGATCAACAAGATGTGTTAACGAGACTGCCGTAAAGTCTCCTTTTATGACAGTAGCGTCCAGCACGGTCAGATGAGTAGGATCTACTGTTCTTCTCGAATATATTCTGCTTATCTCTGGGCGTGTCTTTAAGTTGACATGGAATACCTCCGTTAACCTGTGAACAATAGCTAAAGTTAGGAACCTGCTGCAAGGGAAATGATGGGAACCCTAATTTCTCACATGTCCCTCGAATGCGCTTGAGTGTTTATTCTGTTAAGGCGAGAGATGACAACAGTGACAGAATCACCGCTTTGGACGTCGACATCAAAGCCCTCAACAGCCATGGTCAAGTTGTCCGTTGACGACGTATCAGGATATGTCCAGACGGCCTTTTGCGTCTCCGTGTCAACCATCTGAACGAAGCCATTGGTCCACTGAACAAAGAGATACCGTGACCGCCCTCCCGGGACTAGCTTGATCATGGGCGTCCATATGTTGAAGGTGGGCTCGTTAACATAGTTGTACGAGTCAATCCATGGCCCTTCTACCGAAGAAGCGATAGTAGGCGGGTCATTTAATTCAACACATATGGTTTTCTCTTCATCGAAAGTACCGTTTCGCCAATTCTCGTACCCTTGCACAGCTTTGATGACTATCGACCGAAGTTCATCGCTCTTGAGTGTACGAGCATCGACGTGGAAGGGTAAATTTGGTGCATGCGCTTGATCAAGTCGACGGAGCTGTGCCAGCCAGACATGTTGAGTCGATAGTATGAGATGTCGAAGGGCGCGACATAACTGTGTGGAAGTGAAGGTCAGCTTCGAGGTGTACGAACTTCTAGTAAGCATGACATCGACCTGTTCAAGCTTGAGGATCTCTTTCACTCCAAAGAGATCAAGAGTATGTATAATTATATCTTCTGGCAATTCAGAGAATAACATAGTGGTGGAGTTAGTGCAAGGTGTGACACGATATCGAAAGTTTGGCAAACTATTTATAGGTTAATTAGTACTAGAAATGGATGACAATCAATGGATGACTTCCCGTAAGGATTTAGGACGACATTTTCATCCTAAATGGCACAGAGCCAAACTTCTGGTCTTGGTTGGGCAGTCCTAAACTTCAAGGATCTGGCAGAGGGGGGAGGGGGGTCGGCCAGATGCTCGAGCTCTAGGATAGTCGTCCTAGATGCACTGCCCTGACCCCCGCTTACCTTTCTGGGTAAAGTACACCCTGATGCCTTACCATGTAAGGTAAATGCTACCGCGGGAAACTCTCGGCAGAACTTCATGGAATTTCTGATCGCAGCACCGGGAAGACATCGCAAAGGTTGGCTTACGGTTTAGAAAACCCTCCCTAAATGCTTGCCGAGCGGAGTTTCAAGGGTTTAGGATAGGATTTGTCGTCCTAAATCCTTACGGGAAGTCATCCAATGATTAATAAAATCGAGCTCAGCCTCCGCAATAGCTTTGTTCCCCTAGTTGTGAATCGACACTCAAATCATGAACTTAATCCAAAAAGATGATGCATTAGGTATAAGATGAACAATAATGACAGACGCAGATCTATGGTATATGGTAAATGTCCAAGGGAATAAACTAGTTTTCAGCCGGTTTCCTGCTGATGACGAGGTACATAGGCGTGAATAGCTATATGAAGACATTAGACATTGATGAAAGTACGAAAGCAGAGCAATGCTCACTTTAGTTTGACCACCCTTCACAAGTGCATCACCAGCAACCTTCAACGCCTCACCGACCTCCCAGGTTCCCTTCGGCACGAGACCGACGAGCTCAATCAACTTCAGCGCGTTGTGCGTTACGAGCTTGCCGCTCCAGCTCATACGCCAGACAGTGAAGTAGTCCCAGACTGTTTGTGCTTTGCGGATGTCGCCCTCGAGAGGATAGTACCACGGGAGCGGGTCGTTGCGCTCTGCAAGGTCCTCCTCGTGCTCAATGTTGAAGCCAACTTTGATCAACGCCTCCCGGGCCTTCGCTAAGGGACGCATTTCCGGGATACCGTTGCCCAATTCGATCTGGTGCGCGAGCTCCTTGTGCTCGGGGATAGCAGGATTCCAGCTGTCAGTCATACACCACTCGTATACACCGAAGATTCCTCCCGGCTTGAGCACACGACGAATCTGCTCGTAGACACCCTCCCAGGTCGGTGCATGGACCGTCGCCTCGATCGCGTAGACGGCGTCGAAGCTGTTCTCACCAAACTGGTCGACGAGCTTCATGAAGTCGCCTTTCGCAAAAGACACCTGGTTTTGGAGGCCAGCGCGTTGCGTATACTTCCGTGCACGCTGGATCTGGAAGTCGTTGTTGTTGAGACCGACGATGTTGACATCCGCGAAAGCAGCAATTTCCCGAGCGGGTCCGCCCACACCGCAACCGACATCGAGTACCCGCATACCCGGCCTGAGGTTCATTTGGGCAGCGAGATAGTGCTCATGGCGGGCAAGTGAGGCAGTGAAGCCCTCACCCTTGTTGAACCGAGAAAAGTGGAAGGATTGTGCCCAGCCATACTCGTATAGCTCAGTCGCACCGTCATAATAGCCTAACCCATAGGTCAACGCTCTGACTTAAATTAAAGATGTTTAACTGACATACCATTGACAACATCGGTGTAGCTATCGAGACGGTTCTCGGTGTCGACCGAGTCCTCCTTCGTCATATCCTTCTGCCAGAAGCCAGTGTAGTTCGCTACGCGGTCCTTCACGCGGCCATCTGCGAGTGTTGATTCAGAGGACATTTTGAGGGTCTATAAAAACAGAGAAATTTAGTTGTGTTGTTCATTTTGTCCGTGAAGAAACACGAGAGGATTCAGTGACTTGAATGGTTCCCGAAGGACTCCAACCCATAGTGCATGACACACGTCGCAGGTTTGCAGAAGTTATGCATCATGAAAATTTGATGTAGATGGAAGCTATACTCACGGTCGAGGAGGAACGAGGAGGAAGGTGTCGGTGAGAGGAAAAAATGAGAAGAAGGAGCTTTTATACTTGCATAAAATCAGCCCATCCGAACTTTTTTTTTATTCCATATCGAACGACTTTGTCACGTCACGATTTGCCAGGTGCCGTGTGACACTTTGTACGTAAAATTAATATCCTACCGAATCTTGTGCTTTGCGCTTTATGCTCATTGCAGCACATTATTTTGAGGCACAGAATACGTGTGTTTTGCTGGCTGAAAAGTAAGAGCCATGGTAGTGGGAACGGGGAAGAAAATCAAGTGCATATCATTAAAATGGGAATGGGTGACGGAAATAATCTAAATTAGGAAGCTCTAGTAAATCAATAAGAAATATCTAATCTGATTATTTATGTCTTGCATGGCAAACAGCCTGAGTACTTTCATTCGACCCAGCCACCTTTTGTTAACCTTGCGACATCTCGACTTGCTGAAATGTACGTTCAAGTCAGAGAAATCTGGTTATGAGTTATAGGTACGTATATTTGATTTTCACTGCGTATATAACGCCCGTGCCTACTAACTTTAGCACCTGTTCGCTAGTGACTCCATCATGTTGCTTTCGCAATCTCTTCTGGCGTCAGCAGTAAAACAACGCTACGATGCTGCTGTTAAGCACCCTTTCCTACAAGCTGCTGGAGAAAGGACATTGAATGCAGAGCTCCTCTCTCTGTGGCTCTCGCAAGATCGAATCTACGCGGCTCATGCTTATCCACGCGTCATCGGAAGTTTGATCTCCAAGATCCCATTTTCATCACACCACACAATAGGAGGCCCAGAGGAAGGACGCAACAATCACCTCCTTGCAGTTCTCACTTACGCTCTGCAGAATGTCGTCCGTGAAGCAAACTTCTTTCTGGACACATCGAAGAAGTATGGGCTGGACTTGGATTGTTGGAAGGAACGTCCAGAGACAAGATCTTACACGGCAGAAATGGCTAGGGTAGCGAGCCAAGGGTCACTAGAGGAAGGACTGGTATTTTTGTGGGCAATGGAGAAGGTATGTGATTTTCTAGGTGGAGTAGAAATCTAATCCCATGATTTCGTTCTAGGTTTATCTGGACGCCTGGTCATACGTAGCCGGACTCCCTCGTAACCCTTCCTTTGAGTCTTCGTCTTTCAAAGCCGGTCAAGCTCTTAAAGAATTCGAAGAAAACTGGACGAACGACGAGTTCAAAAAGTTTGTAGACGACCTCAGAGACATTGTCGACAATTTGGGAATCCAGCCTGGTTCCGAACTGTGGACGCGAGCTGAGATGGTCTGGGATCGTGTGCTTGAACTCGAAGTCGGCTTTTGGCCGAAAATTGGGGAGGAGAAGCAGAATGGCGCTAAGAAGGAGATCTAACGCCACTCACACTATTGAGTACGCCCATCATCTTTGTAAAACGTCATCCGTGTATTCCTGGACTCACTCCTTCTTAAATTTAGACTGATAGTTTGCATGTACATAAAAAATATGTATCCAATGCAGGGGACCTGAGATCGTCATAATCGTCATGTATCGTCATGCTGTTTTTGTCATTGGACCCGAATAGGTTCTGGACCGAGTACCGCAGTGGCCATTATAACCTCAGTCGAGGCTGTCTGGTCTCTATCGCCTACTTTTCTGTGTAGTATCACTACCACTCCTCTATCCACGTATGTTGCTATATCTGCCCCTAGAGCTTCTTTTCGACATTCTGCAACTCTGCAGAACTCAAGATGTACTATGTTTTGAAAGGGTTCGGACCACTCGATCATGATTAAAGAAAAGACTCTTACGTCCTCTATAGACATGCCAGACCTCCTATAAGGTTGTAAAGTCGCGTCATCTCTGGCTCGACCTCCTTCACAGCCTCGACCAGTCGCAAGCTCCGAATCTGCCTCTTCATGTCGACCTTGATGCCCTTTCGTGCGCCGATATACGCAAATTAGTCGTAAAAGCCGTCCGAGGGTACCTTAACATCAAGAATGAGCGTTTAGGCAACCTCAAGAACGAAGTCTTCGTTGAGCTCTTTGACGTTCCTGGCATCGATAGCTTGACAGCGAGGGGTACTCCGGACCTCTTCCCTCATTCTAACAGGGACAATATTAGACTTCTTCCTGGTGGGACGCATTTGATCGTTCAATGGTCCCATGGGTATATCCAGATCATTGACATTGCGACACATGGAGCCGTCTGGACCTACCCGAATGATATTTCACCAAACGAACGTCCAGATGATTTAACGCTTGTCTCGAGTTACGCCCTTGACGCCAGAGAGGACGGGTTCGTTACGCTTATGGTCCTACTAAATAGGCCAAGAGAAGTTCCAGTTTCAAAGCGTACGTGACATTTTCTTTTCTACCAGTAACAGAGAATTATGACGCCTTGTCTCGAAATAGTTGAGGTATTTCGCATAGATGCCGTCAACCTCGGGCAACGCACGAATGTTGAACGACTTTCTACGTTGGACTTCGAATCTGTGTCCGATAGGCGTTTATGCGTTTTATCAGCCTCAATACAAGGAAATTACGTAGCGCTCAGATGCGACAGCTTTGCTCCAGGCTCCGTGATCTTGGTGCTAATCGAATACACTACGAACCAAATAATATTTTCCGCAGAGACGCATTTCTGGGTATGGCGGCCTGTCTCTTTCTACTTCCGTCATGCTATACTAACATCGAGAAGAGTCGCATCAGACCAGAAGTCAAGATCATTCAGGGTCACCTGTTCTACTTGTGCGCATCGACGTCAAGCGCGCCGTCGAGTCTGATTAGAACTGTAGATCTCCGCGAGGTCTTTGCGAAACGAAGGGATGGGCAGAAAGGACAAGAGGATGATAGAGGTCCGCTGATTGTCGACATGGAAGCACTCGGTTTCACAGACTACGAGGTAAAACCACCAGACAGTTTCGTCGTCAACGCCATGACTTTGCCCTCGTTATGCACCTTCCACTGGAAAGCGCCCAAGGAGAGGTTCGATCAAATCTCATTAATGCTCTCCGTCGCCGCCACAGTGGAAGATCTACCCTTCTTCGTTCTCAACCGCTACGCCTTCGTGCCTCAGCCATCAGCCTCCGGAGATCCTGTGTTACAGCTTATCACCAGCACAGGCCCCATCAGGCCGAGTTGCCTTGGTGGGATGAAATATTCGAACTGCGGAGGCGCGGCCCTCGCGCTTTCTGGCGCCAGTTTTCTATCGTGCAGGGATGAAATGAACTCGAGGGGATCACTGGCAGCAAACGGTCGGGTTATATCATCCTTGATTGCAGACGATGGGCAAAAGGCGGGACAGACACTTAAGTTATCTCCGGTTGACGCGGAGAGCTGGACTCGTCCGGACACCCAAAGCGATATGGATCTCGGACAGGCCAATACAAGGTACACACATTGCACAATGGACTATTTGAGTGGTGCGCTCCTATCAAGAGTTCGAGGTCAGCGATGGATCACAATAAAGTATCCCGCTTAGCATTATGTTTGTAATAAAATTAAATCGTTACTAATGGCAATGGAAAACCCAACCCTCAGAAATCGTAAAGAGAATTGGCATATGCCAAAGTGTGCAAACAATGTTCTCAAATTATCATTTGAGAAGGATGAATAAAGCAAAACTTCACAAACTGTTAGAACAAAACTCAGCGACTTTGAAAAAACGTGGGACCTATAGAAACGGGGTAGGATATAATACCTTCCCAGAAATCTACAATGAATCATCTCCGATTACGCAGGATAAACTACCCTGATCCACCGTCCGTCCTTGCCTGTATAAGAGATGATTGCGCCGCTTAGGTGATCTACGTCGAATCGGTGTACGCCTAGTCTCCTGGGCACACTCGATACTGCGAGTGTTGAACGCACATTACCAGATCCATCGATCGGCGTTGATATAACAAGTTCGAGCTCAGGGTTTGTGGTCTTTCTAAATGACGTGAGGCGCATGAGAGCGCGGGTAGATAATGGCAATTCCTCGATGAGGCAGTGCAAAGACACCGGCGACCCATTGCGTACAGGAGGAAACAAGTTCGTACTGATGAGAGACAACGACGGTGTTTGTGCCTCTGATTTACGAGGTATAAAGGCAAATCGGCGCAAGACCGACCATCCTGGCGATCCTTTCCCAAGACGCGTGAGTCGCATGTGGATTTGCATACTAAGCATGTCAAATCTCTCCCCCTCCTCCTTCCAATGGAAAGAACATAGCGAAGGTACCGTAGCTTCATCGATTACGCATGTATGTGGCACTTCAAATCCCATGTTTGAGAAACCTATTTCACCTATGTCGATTGTCTTGTTTATAGAGGGGGAAAGACAACTATCCGGTAGCACGGTAAAAAGATGTCGGATATCCAACATCCTCAATGACGAGTATCCGTTGGAATCATGATCTACCAAGAACAAATGTTCCCGGATGACTGTAATCTTCGGACGTAATTGGTTCTTGCGACAAGTCGGGTCAATAACTGTCTGCTATCAATGGAGATCAAGAGATCAATTGCTTACATGTATAGCCTGAGGAAGCTTAACATGCACAATTTCATCGGTGATATAGTTGCCAATTGTAAGCACATAAGATTCGCTTTGAAGATCATCGGTGGCGACACATAAAAGCGCTATGAAGTCTCCTTGCACGATGACACTGAGAGCACGCAGTTCATTCTCAATTTCTATCACTTTCGAATATAGCTTGCGTATTTCTAGATTGTCGAAATTGATATGATGCACGTCGATTGCCCTGCATCCAAGAAGACACATCAATCTTTTATGGTGTGTTGTAAAGGTAGAAAAATCTCACAAGTCAAAATTATGAGCCCACCCAGATGCCCGTCTTGTTATGAAGTAACAGACAACGGAGGCGGAACCATCAGTTCGGAAGTCGACACCGTAGTCATGCATATCAATTTTGTTTTTAGAATTAAATTCCATAAGTTCCAAAACTGATACGAGAGATCGAGGTTTGTTTTCTTCTGGATATGTCCAGACGGCCTTCCGCGTTCTCGTGTCTACCAGCTGGAGACGCGCACACGACCAACGAACAAATAGGAAGCTCCTACCCGGAACTAGAGTAGCATTGCAAATGCAGCTGCCAGAGTCGGGTGGATCTAGCTTGATAGAAATTTCATTGCTGGGTTTGTGGACGGTTCTACCGAAAGTTCCATTCAGACTATTATCATACGCTCGCACGGCTGTGGTGACGATTTCTCGGAGTTCGTTGAGCTCGAGAGTTAATACATCGACGTGGATGGGTAGATTGGGTGCATGCTCCTGGTCAAGGCGACGAAGCTGGGCCAGCCAAACTTGCCGGGTCGACACGATGTCTCTAATTGTACGACATGTCTACATGCGAGTTAGCATAGGAATAATATGGGTTTAAGCTAAACAAAAATGATATCGACCTGTTCAAGTTTCAGAACATCTCTTAGGTCATAGCAACATAGGAAAGCAATTAATATATCTGCAGGCAGTTCGAGTAGTAGAATCATGATAGGTGATGATGGAGGAAGGTCGCCACACGGGGAGCACTTCGAACCTCGAGTTAGATCGCAGGCTCACCCTGAAGTACACCCACATAATTATCTCAACAGCCAATGCCAGTATCATTTACACCATACTAGTACTCTGCTTTACTTCGGCATTTATTTCACTTCTTTGTGCTACATATTTCATTTCAAGCACAATCTGAATCCTGATGGACAATATATCTACCATGGGTCAAGAACGACTCAGAGTCATTCTTCAAAATCAAGTGAAGAACCAAATGCTCATGTCTCTGGAAGCTCACAACAGCATCTGGCAGTTTCCTCCAGAAACGATAGTACAGATGCTTTCCCCGAAGACCGCACATCAAAAGAAATCAACCGAAAACCCTGCTAGTGCAAGTGGTTCAAAGTGGCAGGAGGACTATGAGATTGAGACAGATAGGCCGGAGTTCCAAGCGGCGTGCGACGCGGCTTTTGAGAAATGGCAGTACGACGCAGAGCTCCGGTGGTTAGGAGACACATCACAGCCCGGAGACACAGCAGCAGCATCGGATTCGAATACAGACAAATCGTGGCCAGACAGCGCGGACGCCCCAGAGACCGCCTTTCACGCGCCCTTCGGGCACCTGATCACGCACTGCGTCACACTCGGCTGCTCAGCGCTGCTGGCTCGCAACTTCGCTATCACCCCTTCCTCGCACGCGGAGTACACCTGCGAGGTCAAGGCTACGTGGTTCGAGATCGTCGAGGCGTTCGGCGTGGTCTTCTTCGACCGCATCATCGCGTGCCCGAGGCGCGCTTTTGTGCTCATGGTGGGCTACAACTGCGAGGACGACGAAGCAAGGTTCATGATATGGCATCCCAAGGGCATATCTGCGACGACGAATATTAAGTTGAAGAGCACGGAGGGGCAGAAGATGTTCTTGAAGCTTGTGATGACGACCCTGTTATGGAGAGAAGCAAAACATTGCGGGTTGCCTGAAGATTATGAAGGTACGTACTCTTGCATACTTGATCTGCGTATGAGCACGAAGACCCATATTTATCATTTTGTCTGTCTGTTCCGCTCTGAAGTCGGGAAGAAGGCTCTTGACTCCTTTGATGCAACTTTCCTGATACGCCAAGCATTCTGGAAATCTCAAGATACCTCCGCGAAGGTGAAGCACCAAGCATTCGGGTTACTCTGAACACCCTGAAAGGCCAATAACAAGCCTCTAATTGTTTTCCACTCAACTGTACAACCACTTGCTACTTTGTTCTGACTGTCCGCGCAAACAGTTGTGTTAAATGAAAGTAAAGAAATATGGAATTATAAATATGACAATACATCTAGTAGAAATACAACAGACGGAAATAATAAACAAGACGATTACTTGGGGTTCGCACTCGAGAACTGAGGACAGAAAAATTAGACTCCAACCTAAGTTTGTCAATACAGTAAGGACGAACCTTGGTAACCGACTTGGTACCCTCAGAGATGGCGTGCTTGGAAAGCTCTCCAGGAAGGATCAAGCGCACAGAAGTTTGGATCTCACGTGAAGAGATAGTCGACTTCTTAGAGTACGAAGCCAGTTCTGATGAGGAGCACTGAGTCAGCAAAGATCCCAAGACGATACTGAAGAACGGAGTACGAACTGGATGCCTCAGTGGCAATGCGCTCGAAGATATCGTTTACAAACGAGTTGAGGATGGCCATCGCCTTGTTGGAGATACCAGTATCAGGGTGAACCTGCTTAAGGACTACGGAGTCAATGCAAGTCAGAACGAGTCACCATG
Organism: Trichaptum abietinum; assembly: GCA_910574555.1. Classification (NCBI taxonomy): domain Eukaryota; kingdom Fungi; phylum Basidiomycota; class Agaricomycetes; order Hymenochaetales; family Trichaptaceae; genus Trichaptum; species Trichaptum abietinum. The sequence goes on along the minus strand of CAJTBE010000010.1, from coordinate 2,096,776 downwards.
AATAACGGAGAACTAAAGATGACGCACCCTTGTAGATGTAAGAAGAGTAAGTCTCCTTGCGGACCTTGCGCTTCTTCTTCTTTTCACCATCAGCAGGCGCAGTCTTCTTCGCGGTCTTCTTCGCAGCCTTGTCAGCGGTAGTCTTTGCTGGTGCCTTCGAGGCAGTGGAGGCGGGAGCCTTGCCAGCGGTGGAAGCGGGTTTGGGGGCCATTGCGACTGAGTGTAGTTGGTGGTGGTGGTGGTGGTGAAGTGTAGTTGGTGTGCGTGCGCGAAGACGGCGATGAAGGCAGAAGGAAGAGTGTTAGAGGTGTCGACGACAAGGACCAGAGGTACATATACAGACGCGTGCTGTGTGGTTGTGTTTGGTCAAGACGCGTCGACTCACGCGTGCGTGGTGGCTATCGTGGGCGCTGTTGTGCTCAAACCTTATTTTACTGAGCACAGCCACAGGGCGTATATAAGTAATCAGCACTTCGCGTTTCCGCTGCTTCTTTATCTCTTAAAGTACACTCGTCGCCCGTCCGCCTCCAACACCCTTCATCACCAACCACCACCACTACTACTTTAACAACTACAATGTCTGGCAAAGGAAAAGCTGGCAAGTCCGGAGGCAAGTCTGGCGACTCTAGCAAGGCGCAGTCCCGATCTGCAAAGGCTGGTCTCCAGTTCCCGGTCGGTCGTATCCACCGTCTCCTCAAGCGCGGCAACTACGCGCAGCGTGTCGGCGCTGGTGCACCTGGTAAGCCCATTTGACCTTCATTTGTGGGCTTGGCATCCGAAATCTGACTTTGGGCGGATTTCAGTCTATCTCGCGGCTGTCCTCGAGTACTTGGCTGCTGAGATTCTTGAGCTCGCTGGCAATGCTGCGCGCGATAACAAGAAGCAGCGTATTGTGCCTCGCCACCTTCAACTCGCCATCCGCAATGATGAGGAGTAAGTTTGACTACCCCTTTATTTCGATGACTCGGTTTCTGACATTTCTAATCAGATTAAACAAACTTCTTGGCCATGTTGTCATCTCGCAGGGCGGCGTCGTTCCCTTCATCAACCCCGAAGTAAGCAAAGCGGTCTTTACCTCATTAAAACTGTTTTCTGACTGCGCATACAGTTACTCCCGAGCAAGTCAGCGAAGGGCAAGAAGGACTCACAGGAGGTGTAAACACTTCTTTCACTCTTGTTCGCTTCTGTATTCGCATATTGTATTATTTACTTACCCTGTACTCTTCCCTATCTATATCTTATTTTTTGTAATGCCACTATAAAGCATTATTCGAACTTCACTGTGTGCCTGCATACGGTACTTCGTTGACTATATCCGAGATGCGTGCGCTGCTAGCCTACTCGTGGGAATGTTACTTTCTGCACGTGACCGTGTTTAAGCGTGTCCGTCCAGCCTGATTTGGATGAAGTTGGAATCTGGCACGCGCTGCAACTTTCTTTCGCCTTCATTGTTCACGACAGCGCCCAACACTCTGCTCAACGTTCTCGGCGACGAGCATCCTCTTTCTTCACCGTATACCTGAACGAAGAACAAGAATCCTCCTCATGAGCCACTATCCATCATACTACGCGCGCCAACCAGGGCCTCCTACTCAAGCCCCTATCGCGTCCTCAATGTACTCTGCGCGGCCACTCGCAGCACAAGGCGCATACACAGTGATGCCTGGACATAACAATGCACTTTCCCATGACCAAAAACACCCGCAGCCACCACCGAAACACCCAGCTCAACGACAACGCTCGAACTCTGCGCAGGGACAGAACCAACCGCACGCAGCGCAGCCTGCGAGCTCTCAACCTCAAATGCAGTCACACCAAAGACCAACTCCAGGAGGTGGACAGGCAGGACAACAGTACGGGCAGGTGCAGCAACCCTACAACCCATCGTATGCGCAGACGCGTCCAGTGGCCGGTGCGCAAGCTCCTGCTCCTGCTCCTGTCCAACGAGGACCGGTACCATATGCTGGACACCAACCATACCAGACGCCGAGTCGAGCACCTATCTCCACACACGCTCCTACTCATGCATCTCCGTATTCGTATCCAGCGCCAGGTCAACCACAAAGAACATATAGCTATCCTTCTCCAGGCCAGCCTGTGCAACAACCACCTCCACATGCATCGGGGCCTGGACCTTATCCTCCTTCGGCTCAGTCTGCGTATGCAAGAGGTCTGAGTGCCTTTCAGCAGCAACAGCAACGGCAACAGCAGCAGCAGCATTATACTCAACCACCGGCTACCCAACCAGCTCCTGCACCCCATCAGTATGCTCGATCTGCCGTTCCTCCAGCACAGATACCTCCACCTGCTAGCTCAGGCGGCCGACGCCCACTCCCAACACCTGGCCCTAGTGGGACCTCACCCTCCCGCGAACGCCCTATATCTATGCCTCCTCAACGAAGCCAAACCTATCAGCAACCTCCGAGTGCATCCCCATACAGTCATTCATCGTCCTCATCTCTTTCGCACATCATACCTACAAGTAGCTTTTCAAGCTTGTCCTCTGCGAAACCTGTAACCTCCTCTTTCCCCAACATACCGCGCGATACTTCTCCGACTCGCCGTCCGCTTCCCCCGCCTTCGCCTGGCCCTGGAGTTCCTGCATTCCCTGCTTCCGTCCCCACGTCTTCAGCTCCGATTGGGATTCCACGGTCTACGAATATGCATTTCCAGCAACCCTCCAGTCCTTCGAAATCTATGCCAGTCAATACATACGGGAACACGCTGGCAGGTCCATCTCAAGTGCCCTCAACTTCTCCTCAACGGCGTGCCCTACCGAGCTCGCCTAATGATCAGCCTAATCTAGGCCAGCTGGCGTCAGGGAATCTTGCTAGGCGAGGGACTGTGTCTGCCATGGTGTCGAAGTTTGCAGGAACGAACTGTCCCCCGAGCCCGACCAAATCGACTACGCAAGCTCCCCCCTCGGCAAGTCCGTATACTCCGCGTGCTCCTGTTAGATCCCAAACACTGCCAGGGACCAATAGCGCTCCTCCTGCACCGCATCAGACTCCCGAAGATATGTACGAAGATGACGATCCGGACGCCTCATTTAGCGATGAAGAGACGGCATCCTCAGCATTCGACGCCGCGGAGACTGAGTCGAGAGCAAGCAGCGAGTTCGCCATGTCACCACAATATGGCATTCGTGATCTACCTAGACGCTCAGCATTCGCGTCCGGTTCAGCTTCAACAGAACCCCAATCACCGCAGTATGGCATTTTGGACCTGCCCAGACGCGCTAAAAGCGTGTATGATCGGACTCGCTCATGGGAACAACAATCAGGTCAGGGAGCAGCTTCGTCGCCTTGGACGTCTGCTGCTAATGGCTCTGCAACTGCGAGGAGAGGCTCCGTAGATATTGGAACTGCGAGAAACACTGCGCATATTGCTGTGTCTCCAACTAAATCAGCGGTTGATCCACTTTCTATACCGCCCCCGAAGCATCCGCAGACGACGTCCCTTGTGAAGCCTGTGTCTCCTATCTCGCCCTCAAAATCACCGCAGCCACAACAGCCGCAACAGGAGCAAAAGTTGCCAATGCCGCCTGTGCGTCATCCCAAACCAAGCAGGACGGAACGCACACCATCGTGGACGCTTCCTACGGCAAATTTAGATAGAATTCAGGCACAAGCACCAGCACAACTCCCTCCGGTTGCTGAAGCTTCAGGGACGTCAATGGCCTTCAAATTCGCGACTATGAGTCTGAATGACGAGGCTGATAGTGCAAGGCAGGCTCAAACACAAGGGTATAAGAGCACTAGCTCGACCTCGAGGCAGACCTCACCAACTCGGCCATCCGCGTACGAGGCAGCGATGCAGTTTAAGCAAGCGCAAAAACAGAAGGAGAAAGAGGAGGAGGAGAGGCAACAGCAGGCAAGGATGCAATCTCAACCTCGATCTCAACCACCCTCGCATCCGTCTTCGCGTGCTCCTTCACCGAGTAAAGCTTATCCGCCGTTTGCCTTGAAGACACCCCGGGTTGCCCATGCGAACCTGGACCTGAGCCTAGACGATGCACCTCCGCCTTCCCTGCGTCGCTCACCTTCACCTTCCCCATCTACGTCATCGTCCTCGGTCCCGTCGATACCAACTATCAGGACGCCAGAAGATGGATCGGCATACGGCGCAGCCTCAAACCAGTACGCAAGCGGACGAACTGCAGGAGGCGTCTCGATACCGGTCATAAACCTACCCGGAGACGCGGATTATGACGACCCACCTGATAACCGGAGTGCATATAGCGATGTCTCGCAAGTGCATGCGCCGACTATCGTCATATCACCACAACCTTTCAGTCCGCAGAAAGTCCCAGTTCTGAACCTTCCGGACGATGGTTACGACGAAGTCCCGAACTCAGGGCCCATCATCTCCGTCTCAGCACCTCCAGCATCCGCTCCGAGCACGCCTGCTATGCCAGTCATCCTCAGTGACCTTGCGAACTCGCCCAACTCATCGCCGACAAAGTCTCCGCGGAACCTTCCGCGTCCGCCGCCCGGCACTCAGACACCGTCGTCGTCGTCTCTCGTCACGAGCTCGAGCTCTGGGTCGAATGTGCGACCGAGAGGCGGTGGGCTAGTCTGTGGCGGATGCCACAAGAGCATTATTGGCCGAATCGTGAGCGCGATGGGTGTCAGGTGGCATCCGCAGTGCTTCAAGTGCTGTACGTGTGGCGAGCTGCTTGAGCATGTCAGTTCGTATGAACACGACGGGAAACCATATTGTCACTTGGATTATCATGAGGTTCGCATATTTTTTTTCGCTTGTAACCTTCTTTTGTGGATTACTAAATAAAACAATCTTTGTGACGTATAGGCTTTCGCTCCTCAGTGTTACCACTGCAAGACGCCCATTATCGACGAGAGGTTCATCACCCTCGATGACCCGGCACTGGGGAGACGGGCATATCATGAACAGCACTTCTTTTGTGCAGAGTGTGGCGACCCGTTCCTAGCGCCTTCGTCCCCAAGCAAAGCCCGCCAACGACCCGCCTTCAATAGCCATTCGCATCCGGACGAAGATCCGAATGAGATCAGCATCAAAGGCGATGGGGCGTTTGATGTTGCGCTGGATGAAGACGGAGACGAGGTGGGGTTCACTGTGTTCCGCGGACATCCGTACTGCGAGACATGTCATGTGAGACTGCGAGCGCCGAAGTGCAAAGCGTGTAAGCGTAGTATTCGAGATGGAATGAGAGCTGTGGAGGCTCTCGGGGGAAAGTGGTGCTTCGAGTGCTTTGTTTGTGCTGTAAGTTGTTTTTCACTGCGACACGCATGTTAGAGATGGTGATGCTGATTGACCGAGAACAGGGCTGCCAAAATCCATTTGAAGATCCTTCGTTCTTCCAGCGCGATAAGAAGCCTTACTGTGAACCGTGCTTCAGCCTTATTTTGAGGAATGAAGTATAGAAATTTCTTCGTTCTGCATTTCCGCACGTCCGCCCATGATGTTCTGACATTCTTAACGATTTATCTATTGATATTGAACGCTGAATATTTATATGTATGTATTATATGTACACGTTTCATGTAAGTAGCGTACCAGACACATCGATTACAAATGGCAAACATGGAGAACTGGGAGCTAGCAGAATCGCATAGTCATTCAGAGACAGACCCAGAGATTTTTTGCGACGCAGCGAATTAACGAGACTTTTGACACCTCCTTTCAGAACAGACAGGCCAAGATGAGTTAGAGTACAAAGCTAGTGAGACTTGCAAGTGCAGATTTGATGCGCTGGATGAACTCCAAGAGTCGAAGTCTGCTTTGCTCTGAAAGAAGTAGAGAAAAAGAGGGGTCATGATGAGTATATGCGCGCTACATGGGTCAGGTATATGCCAGCAATCGAATGGAAGGGTGAAGCGATATCGGTTGTCGCAGAAGGAGGAGAAAGTTGGATGATAGCATCCATACCAAAGGAAAACAACGACATGCCTTGTTCCTCCTCGGTGGCCTTTACGCGCTGCGTTTCGTCCAAGAGTGTGTCCCCTGCAATAGCCGTTTCATATTCCGGACGTGACGTCGACCAGGCGTGGAGATTAATGACCGCGTCAAGCATCATTTCGCTCAACCCTGTGATATACAGTATCGTGAGTTGAAGCGCATATACCCAGCACCACAAGGGAATAAAATTGGGCCCCTGGTGCAAACAAAAAAGGCGGTGAAGATAAGAAAAACGTACGTTCCTGAAACTCCATATCGCGCCGCTGCTCCTCGTTGAATGGCTTCGCTAGCACTACATCGTGCTGAAACCCATGAAAGGGCTCTGCGAGCGCATCGGCGCCTGCGTCTTGCGAACTCGCCCCGTTGGGCTTTTCAAGTTCAGGATCAGGCGGTTGAGTCGCAGACTGCCCGAATCCGAGATCTTTCGTGTCTTGGTTTGACTGAGATTTCGCATCCTTCGATTGCGTACTTTGGGGTGGCGCCGGCTGCGGTGGTGAGGAAGATTGCTGCATGGCGTTCGATGGTGGTGGATGCAGGTCAAGAGGGAAGGTCGGAATTTCCCATTTTAAGAAACAGACGCCGATCATTGAGGTTCAAACTCCGCGAGCACCCAGCTTGAGACGCCATTGTCGCTCCATCATTCGACTGGTTTTAATACCCGAGCAACGGAGACACAATTATATAAGTCAGTTGACGTTCTGGATTGAGAAATTAGTGCTTTAGCTTTCATAAGGATAGGTAATTAAACAGAAATCTTCGAGGGGCGTTGATCTTTATGATTCATAAACCCGGAGATTAAACGCTACAACTAGACCCTCCGAGTCATGTATCACTGGCACAGGGAGCGTATTGATAGGATGGATGACATTATGAAGTAGCTCCGGTAAGCAATATATTGTCTCTTCCAGATACCAGTTAGCGAGCGGCCCACTGTGCGATTGGTAGTTTCTAATCTGACCTTTTTTATACTTGTCAACCTGCTGTGGCAGGGTGCAGTCCCAGGCATTTCAGATTTCTTACTTCTTTCAGAAGATATGTTGACTGGAACTCTACTGCCAGTGATACCGGAGAAGAATTTACCCAATATCAAAGTTTACTATCAATGATCATGCATGAGCTTCAAAAGGCGCCCAAAGCGCTCACTAAGTAACATCATCTTCACACCCCTAACTCACATGCGCTTTCTCTTCTCCACGTCTGTTTTCAGTCTCGCAAACCCTCATAACACGCTCAAAAGACATCATCCTTCTGCTTTTGGCCAGTCAATCAACTGCAGGCCCGATACCTGTTATGTCCGAGTCGCAATCACATCTTGCGACTGAGAACAATTTAAATAGTAACTCGGAGGCCATAGTACCGTCTTCCAATCCTCAGTAAGTTTAATAACGCTACCCCGGTTTGACAGGGTGAAGTGATGGGTCTTACACAGGCCGCGTTCCAGCACAGGCAACGATGCGATGAACTCCGATAGCAGTGGGGATGACACTACCAAAGCTCGCATGTAAGTGCGTCCGTCGTCGTCGTTATTTGCTAAGCGCCCAATCTTGCTTGTTTGACGCCCTAATTTTTCAGGTTCAGGTTTCTTCCAAAGGGGAACAAGCAAGATCAGTCATCCCATGGGAATAGAAATCACAATAGTGAAATGAAGCTTCGTTGTATCATTATCTAGGAATCTACTTCGATTGCATGCATCACTGCAAACCATCAGCAACTACACCGTCACCCACCCAGGCGTTGTCTATATTCGTCAACTTTAAGATTATGTTCCCATGAAACTCTACCAGTGAGCAAGCTGTTCACCTCGGCATCATGCTCGCTTGCGATGAAGATGGCTCATTCAAGACTATCAAATGTGAATACTACGCTTTCAATCATTGCCGGTGGGCTATGTATCAAGCCTACTTCGAGGCCTGAATTTTCGGCCTAAAGGCTTGCAAACAGTATATAAATCCACGCTCTCTTTCATCCTCGGCCCTCAGTTCACAATATTCAGAGGCCATCTACCCTCCCTCCACAAATATTTCAAGATCGAGAATATAAACAAATCTGCGCAATGGACGCTGAAAGGTAGCTGTATACATCTTCGATTTGCGCTAATGAACTCACCCAAACTACCTACCTCTTCCAATTTGCATCTGTCTCACCATCCACAAGCCTTTCCGTTTTTCCTTCGAGGACAGAGGCCAAAATTACCCGCACACAAGGCCAAGTCGAAAGCCATGCTACCGTAGAGTATGTTGTGACTTGTACCCTCCATAGTTAAAGTTGCTGATTCAATAAACCCAGGAAAGACCCGGGTCACTATTCTATGCCGACAAAGGGGTTCGAGAGTGAGGATTCATCGATAGATGATGAGAGCCTTGCGTATGTAGTTCCTTGATCTGACCGCAACCTCATTGTTAAACGTTTAAGCAGTCCGCGATATATTCCCAGGGGCAGTGCGTACAAACCATCGTCGTATCATCGTCCAGGCTCGGACACGCACAAGGGAGGATGTTGTATCATCTGCTGATATTTTATTGAGGAGGAAAAAGTATTTGGTGTCGCGTATCTCTATGCTGTAATAATTCTAGTTGTGCACGTTCTTCCGGTATCGTTATGAAAAATTGAATTATGACTCCCGGGAAATGCACGCGATGGCTTGCATCGCATTTAGTGAACTTGCAAAAGCAGACAAGGCCGCTACATATACACTACACGTATCCTCCAACAAGCGTTTCAGTGATCCTTGATGGTTGTATAGCTGGATCTTATGCTTTCCAGGAACAACAGCCGTTTTGAGACGATTTCCTGTGCTGTTTCAGAATCAGTCGTAGGGATCCTTGAAAGCGATGAAATGATTATACGAACCTAATATCGTTGAAAAGGGCATGTGGATAGTGCCCGCCCACAAACACTGCTTTGCACTGCTGAGAAGACGCCGGCGATGTATACATAAATCTCGCGAATTCAAAGCTGGAAATCGAGTCCCAGTTCTCATTCAGCGAGCCCTCGTTCCTTCTCTTACCACTTGCATCCATGTATCCAATGTCCTTCCCAGAGCCACAACACAATTCTAATGACTTTCAGAATCCCGGCATAGCCATGCCGCAGGCACAACCATAGTGAGTACCTCTTGTTTGTGCAGCTTTCATCTGCGCCCAAACATGTTATGCAGTTACGGCCCTGAAGGACAAGGGCTACCAGTCGGATACCCAGAAGTAGTAACGCAACTTGAAGGAAACTCAACCAGGGCAAGGTAAACTCGATCTCAACTTTTCATCAGCCATACTAACATACCCTGAAGAGGGCATACGAACAATGCGTCGGGCGGACCCACCAGGCAATCCCAAGAGCGTTCTTGTTGTGGTTGCGTCATATGTTAGAAATAAATGCAAAACTAGACAGACTAGAAACCTTTTCTCCATGCTTGTATTGTAGTTCGATATAGATTGAAGTCGACGTGAGACCGTAGATCACTAAAAAGAGCCGTGCTATCTCGCACCAAGCACACTAAGAAAGCTTGTTGTCGGGATGACTGTGACGATCGTACACCTGAAAATGTAGAAGAACAAGAAGACTACTTCACCTTCTTCCACGGAACTCTCTAAGTAATCCACTCATGGACACTGTGCCAGATCTGTTGAATAGTGTAAAGGAGCGTAAAACCCATTAAACATGATTTTTACAGAGAACAACAACGTCCTAATGTCGTATGTCTGGACTTCACCTACAGAACGCCAACATCAATTACCGCGGCGCGGGTAAGCCTGATGAAGCGACACCGATTTCTGTCAGCTCCAGCAGAGCGTCAAGCTTGCCCTTGTACTCCGGAAGATATGACGCTCCCGTATAAGGGCATGAGACGGACGGCGAGCCCTTGTAGATGGGCGTGAAGCTCGCCGCACAAATTTCGAATTCGGTGAACTCATCGTAGTCAATTTCGACCGCATTCCGTGGGTTTCTATCACCAGCGGCAATCCGCTGACGTGCCTGGATATCAAAGGTATCACATTAGCGGGTAGAGAATACAATACCAGAACAATGAATTCTTACCTGGGCAACAATCTTAGGGTCGGGATTGAGCTCCAATAGACGCCTAGCAAACTTAGCAGACGTGGCGTGGTTATTCGCTTTCGCGAAAACACTGATCGCACTGCGCAATGCGATTTGCATGTGTGGCGGTTGGAGCTGGCAATGTGTGAAGTATGCAGCGAGCTCGAGATTGCGTTTGACGTTCGAAGACTCTGCTTCAACGACTCTACGGCGCTCAAGCTCCAAAGTGACACCCAGAAGATACTCCCGAGTAGACGTAACAAGGTTCCGCCACTATGATACAAAAAAGAATGAGCTTAATATGGTCAAAAGCGTTCATATATGACAGACCTCAGTTGCTTCCGCATCGGAGGTGATGGGGACGAGTAGCAAGCTCAAGAGAACAGACTTAAAGGCTGTCTTCGCATCAGATAGTCTGTTTCCAGACACAGCGCGATAGCCCTCCTGAAGTTCTGGCTTGATCGATTTGATCGTCCTAACAGCTACAGGTAACAGGCGACTAGCAGACGATTCTTCAATGTTACGCCGTAAGTGAAGTTGTAAAGGAGGGAGGGAAGCATTTGGTGACAGGTACGTATGCGCGGATCGATAAACCGCGAGGAATAATGGTTTTAGCGGAGCGAAGTTCGAAATGCCTTGTTGACGGCTCAATAGCTGTGAATTATAACAAAGTGAGCACAGTGCAAGAACGCCTGCCTTAGGCTATACATACCTGCATGGCCGTCTCAAATGATCCTGCAGCAACATGATCTGCTGGGAAGGGCGAGTTTCGTACCCAGAGCTCAGATTCTTTCACTCCAGGACTGGCAGCAGCGCCCGAATCTGTCAGCTCTTCAACGTCTTCAGCTGTATCCAGATCATCGGCTTGCGCATCAGCACCCCCAGCATCCAAGTCCCAACCGCCTTCCTCGGGCGGCACGTCGTCAAGGATTTCCTCATCTTTGGCCCAGTCATCAAGAGCAGTCGAAGCGGCGGTACCACCAACACCATTCAGATACGGTGTTTCGCTATCGGCCTCGAGATGACCATTCGCAAGTGCACGATCGAAGAAGCTTTCACCTTTGCTGAGTGATGGCCAAACAAGATCGGTAATGGGAGTGACAGGCACAGGAGGCTTGAGTGACGAAGATCCAAAGTTCGGAATGTCATCGACATCAGCCTCAGTTAAACCAGCCTCTTCAAGGATTTCTTGAGCTACTTCGGGCAGCCCGTTTGTCAAAGCAGTAAGATATGCCAATGGGTCTATCAATGAAGTATTGAGTGTTGGTCTTCGACGTTACTCGGAGAACTGGACTTACACATGCCGACGTCGCGTAACACTGTGATGCGACTCGCAACGTCCCCAGCGTAAAGAGCATTGTGGAAACGTGACATCGGATCTCCTCGGGATTGAGCTATCTTTTGCATTTTCAACAATTTGTCCGAACTTCCAGTAGCCAGATATAAGAACGACAAGCGATCGAAATTCTTCGTCTTTTGGTACGCTTTCTCAACAATCTAAGCAGCAAATTTGAATGAGAATACTCAAGAGATTGGTAGAATACCATACCTTATGATTGCCTTGCTGAAGCGCCTGCTGTGCAAGACGGTCCCAGCATTCTGTACGATCGATAGCAGTGGCCATTTCAAGAGCCACGTCAAGGTTACCGCATTCAACAGCAAGATCGAACCTCGTCTTCTTGTCTTCAACGAAGTGCAAGGCGATCTTATGACAACTTTTCAACGAACAATTGAAGGTGTACACGAAGCATGACACGTACCTCCGGGAAACCCTTCTGCTGAAGGTAAGCAATGATGCTTTGGCCGACAAGGTTCGATGTCTTGATGATATGCAGCATTTCTTCATAGTTGTTGCGAAGCAATGCTAGCTTGAAGCGATACTCAGTGGGATCTATTGAAATCGTCCTAGGCCGTGCTGCACGGTCAAGACAATGCACGGTGCTTCCCTTGACGCGCGTAAGGTAGACGGGGTTGTCCAAAGTACGAATGACACCAGTATCACTGTTGATACGGGTCACTAATCACAGTCAAATACACATAATAAACTGCAATAACGTACCCCTGAGGCAAGCAGTACTTAATGTGGTTTAGAGTCGAGTATATCAAAACACCGGAGTCATCCCATGCGCCCGACTTGATACGGATTGTCTCATGGATCAAGCTGCTCTGACTGAAGTTCTTGTTGGCGATTGTGATAGCTAACACATATCATTAATAAATGAAGATTATGCACTGCGGAGAGAACAATACTCACTGTGTTTGCTTAGCAAGGCAACCAACGATCCGTCATTGCTCCAGACGACGTATTTGACTGGCGGAGTTGTTATCTCTGCAATTTTCTTGCCTTGTTGAATGTCATATAACACTGCCGAGTTCGTCGAGCTCAGGATCAAGCTCGCCGTGCCGCCATAAAAGATTTCGTTCGTCTGAACTGGAGGCTTGACAGACTTCACGATTGAGTTCGATAAGTCGCGGATTTCAATCAACTGGCGATGAAGGTCAGCCGCTGCAATCCAAGCCATAAGTTTTAAAAATTGGATACTAACCTGGCTAGCTTTGTTCAAGACCGCAAACCTGTTGCGTGCCACGAATATCGCACTTTGGCCGGAGCCCCTCTTGCCGTCTGTCGCAGAGTCCCTGACTTCCGTGTTCCCATCCTTTGCGAGATGCGCCAACTCGAACAGACCGTTGTCAGACGAGATCGTCAGGACTACCGCACGCTCGGCAGGGTTGAAGCTCAACGTTTTGGGGGGAATGTATGGGCTGCCGAACTTGCGGACGCTCAAAACGCCCACATCTGCACCGGTGTTTATGTCATACTGCCTCACGTACTTATCCCTCACGTAGTACAGCATATCATTGTGGAGGGAGTAAGCAGGGCGTTCGCGCTCGAGTTTGAAGACAATAAGGCCATTATCATGACCTGCAGGCCGATTAACTCAATAACGAAAGGGGAGAAAATATGGAATAGCAAAACGATACGCACCAGCAGCAAACAGATTCAACTCAGGGTGAGCTGCTAAAACCCAGAACCTATCATGCTCTCTCCGGAATGTCTGCACAGGTGCGCGCTTCGCCATGTCCCAGACACGGATAGTCTTGTCCTCGCTGCACGAGATGATGAGCTCGTGGCGAGGATGGAACAGCGCACTGGACACATTGTTGAAATGCCCGCGCATAGTGTCAACCTCCCAGGCCTTCGTGTCGCTCATGCGCCAGAGCTTGATTTGGCGGTCATCTCCAGCAGAGACGATGAGCGGCAGCGTCGGGTGGAATTGCGCCCAGTTCACGCCGCGGTCGTGGCCCTCAAGCACATATTTGACGGTCGAGAACGAGTCGAAGGACTCGAACCCACCGGGTGCCGAATTAGGCGTGCTCTTACGCAGACCGGAGATGTCCCAGACGCGCACGGTCTGGTCCATCGCTGCAGAAACGACAAGGTCCTCCTTCGGGTGGAAGAAGGCAGACATGATGTAGTGCGAATGTCCGGTCAGGATTGCGATGCAGTTTCTTGAAGTGCTGTTCCAGACACGAATGGTCTGGTCGTCAGACGCTGAAATCTATCGCATAGTTATAAGTTGCAGAGCTAATCAAGGGCATAAAGCATATTGTGACGTACGATCCATGGCATTTCATGATGGAACATGACCGTTCGTACATAGTCAAGATGTCCATGTAGTGTGAAGAGACATCGCCGAGTTTGTGGTCGAATGTCTAGGGAGCATATCACTGAGTTTCATGCCCAAGAAGCAGCAAGAGAACCAGACATACCCCAGACTTTAACTTTATAGTCATCTCCACCGCTAGCAAGTAATGGTCGCGATGGGTGAAAATGCACGCCTCGAACAGGTCCTATCAAAACACAAGTCCGTTGAGCGTCTACAACCCCTCTAGCATATCAGAGATGTCCTCCTCACCATCGTGTTCCTCAAATCGATCAACTAACACGCCCATACGATAGTTCCATAGCTGTACACTCCCATTATGCAGGGAAGCCGCAAGCAACGGCCGCGTTGGATGGAAAGCAAGGCCTCGAACTATAACTCAGCTCACTTTCACTTTACCCGCAGGATCCCTATCAACATACCTTTCACCCTATTGCTTTTCGACTCGAACTTCGTGAGCATCACCGACATGGCTGGAGATTGGTGGATTTTGCGCGCGGCGCTCCTTCGCTGCGCTCGGTTTCGATGTTTGCGTTGACTTGATGCGAGTCCTTCACTCGTTTTCCTGCGCCGCAATCGAAGGTGCGAATGAGTTTTTGAGTTTTATACAGCGACAGGCTTCCAGAGACGTGTCCAAATGGTCTATGTCGCCGGAATTAAGTACTTTTGTTGAGCGCGCGGTGAGTTCGACGTGGCTTCACGAAAGTAATGATGAGGCGCGTTGTATGTTCAAGTCACACCTTCCTTTCTGGATAATTATTGTCACAAGGGTACGGAGGCTAATATTTCGACATTTATTATCTTTCTTTCCTTCATTCCTTCATTCATATCATTCATCAACACTCATCCTTTTCGTGTACTCTATCAATTCAATCAGACAGTATTGGGTATAACTCTTAAAACAACGATGGTGGCTTTCTCAACGAACAGGTAAAGTACATTTACTATCTCTAACATGAAGTGTTTTCAGGGAATTATGTTGTTTAAGAAGACTCCAAACTTCAAGGTTTATCCTTATGCAGAGTTGCTCGGAAGCTGTGACGAGATCCAGTTAACGAAGTTATCCGGGTTTCGTGTCTGGATATACACAGTCCCTGGTCCAGTGAATCTAATTAGAGTAGTCGGCGCAAATTATAATCAATGGATGAGTTCCATATTCTCCACGGATGGAGAATTCCAAACTCACCGACAAACAAGGCCCTCATCGGTATGCAGTTTCGACAAGAAGCCGCCTTGCGCTTGTATGCGCTCGACCTTGTAGTTTGCAGACCACGCAACGAGGTGGCCGTTATCGACGATCCACTGCTCACCCTCGCGCAGCTGTCTCTGGACAATCGCACCCATAGATTGAACGAAGATTATGCCCTGCCCGGAAACTTCGTGCACAAAGATGCCTTCTCCTGAGACTAGTGAGGTTTTCGAGGGACTTTGTCAGTAAGCTTAAACGGAGCAGGTGGGAGTGTTTACTGACACAATCCTTTCATGACGCCCTGGCTTTTGTGGGTTTTGATGACGCCCTGTGTACAGGCGAGGTATGAGTGCTTTCCGACCTTCCAGGGTACGCGTCCGTCTAAATAGATGGGGACAATGTCTCCCCAGATGTCAGGAGCGAGGATGACCTCACCCGGACCAGTGAAGTGGGACTCAGCCATCTGAGCAATGGATGTAAATATGAATACGACGGGGACGCTTGATATACCCACCTCACTATCCGTGAACAGCTTGGAGACGCTTAGAGAATCGAGAGCCAGTGAGTTTTTTGGCAACTTCGTTATAAACTCTGCTAACAACTCACCTGAACTTCAACTATTTACGGAAGCCGAAATCAACATCACAGCCCGAAAATTCTTAGACTTCTCCTTACCTTTCCCTGGATCTGGACGGTCGGGTCCATAGCGACCATCGAGCCCGGAAGTGCCTATATCCCGCCCAGATTGAGAGTCTTCAGTACATGTGATGTTCATTTTACAAGACATCTAGAGGAATCACCTTGAACTGATATCCAGGATGCAAAGTCACACATAGAATTGTGTTATTGTCCCGGTGCTGGATTGCAAATTGCATGCCTTCAAAATTTCCAGTTGTATTTATCAGCTGAGTTGAGCCTGCCGCAGGCTGCTGCTGCTGCTGGGGAAGTGGAGGCTGTTGGAAAGAGCCGCCGTGCTGCGGGGCAGGAGGTCCTGGAGGAGCATACCCGGCTCCGGGGCCTCGATGGTGTGCGTCGGGATTGGGGAAGCCAGGAGTTTGCATTATGAAGTGTTTGTGCTGAAGAGAAAGAGCCTTTGTATAATTTGTATAGAGAAAGGAGCTGTAGTAGTGGTTGACGAAGAGAGGAAACGTATAAGAAAGTGCGGCGAGTCGAAAGGCTTTTATACAACAAAAGAGGTCCATAGGGTCAGAAGATCATCCTCCGATCAGATCTCGGATTGAATCAAGGCCGATAAACAATCATGCATGTGAAGTTTCAGAACCGCCATTTGGAGCTCACTTCATCGCAGCAGACTCTAGTCTTCGAACAGCCACATCAACCCCGAATCAGACCGGCACCAATACCACGAAGACAGCTTCCGCAAAACACTGGGCGTACAGAGCTTAGATTATGCTTCACAGTAGCGAACAGAAGTTGACAATTCGATATCGGACAGTCTCGACGACCGACATATCGCAGGAAAGCGCTCAGCGTCCGCAGTCCCGCTGGTGTCAACATCTTCGGCCTTCAGCGGTGACTGGCAACTGCATGCGTCTCTCCACGCGAAGCATAATAACCCATGTAATGATGGGACTATTCTGGCGGTGCAATTGGTGAGAGGCGAAGAGCTTGACGTCAGGTAGAGGCGGTGAGCAGTACATGCTGTAAGTATAGTAAGAGAGGTTAAATAGTGATGCGATGAACAGTGCCAGTGCAGTGTATAATATTATCCCACGCTTCTGATGCCAACTTGATAATGCACTTTTGTGTCGACGTAACGTCCGTGCCGTTCTCCAGCTTCAAGAGCTTCAACAACTGCTTCAACTCTCCAGCTATCTATCGACCTCAGAATCCGCAAATAAGACGAAGAACTGATTCAGTACGAAGCGACAAAATGACGTTGACGGGTCCAAAAGAGCGCCCATCACCTCGTGTATGCCCAAATACTGCACTCAATTGCCTCGAGGGCCTCACCGCCTCACCATACTTGGGGAAAGGACCAAAGAAGCCTTCGAACGGCTCTTCCGAGTCTGTAGAGCTGTGTGCTTCTCAAATACGGCTACTGGGAGCAAAGCTCTCGTTCCAGTCCACTATTACACGGCCAAGTAGATCGTTGGGATCATCGGACGATACGCAGAGGAGGCCGAAACGATAGCACGATGTTCAATATTGGTGGCGGGGCTCATCAGGATCACGACAATCACGACCAATCGCCGAGACGCTCTTCGACACATTCGTCAAGCGAGACCAAAGTTGACGACGAGAAAGAGTTTCCGTTTGCTTACGATAACACAGAGCTAGGGGAGGACGAGAAGTCCAAAAGAGTGGAAGCTGTATTATGGCCTGTCGAGCAGAGGCCAAGGACACCATTGCCTGCTGTGACTCGGAGCGGTGGGGAACGCCTCACGTCAATCGACTCGTATGCTACTAGCAGCTCCGAACCGCTGTCGCCGACAGAGACACTTGGGCGAAATGACCGATCGTTTACGCTAATGCTGGACGAATCAGGCCGGTACTGCACTTCGCCGAACAAGGAGAGTCGGCCGGTGCAGAGGAAGGACAGCAGCAACATTGCAGCGCCTGCCCATATTGTCGCAAGACCCAATGGGGACGAGATAGCCTCGACGCTCCCAAGTATACGGACTCGCTATGACAAACCAATTAAAATGTAAGTTGCACTTTCGATGCGATTCTCCTCGGCGTCTGACCAGTTTTCGACAGTGGACGCAAGTACCACGACAATATAATATTCGGACCGCTCACAACCAAAAGAGTTTACGAGTGCGTAGTCATCCTAATATATCATTTCAGCGTCTCATGTACTCAAACATCCTCCTCAGAAAACAAAGTACTGCATGCTGGCAGTCCTACATGCACCCAGACGGGCTGCGGTACTTCTACTGGAAGAAAGGCGACCACAACACCCACCACTTTTCCTACTTAACCGACGACAACATCTGTGATCCTGTAGTACGCGAAGAAATAGAAGATTTCATTACCAAACTCGAAGAAACAGCAGACCGATTTCACGACCAGCTTCCCGAAGATGCCGAAGCCGTTTTGCAAATCGAGGAGAACGCAGACATCCGTTGGCAGTACTATATCGCTGATTTGGATAAGAAAGAATTAATTTGGTTGCACAATTTCGATGCATCCTGGATCGCTAATCTTCTGGACGGTGTGGATTGCCTTACACAACTGAGTGAGTTGTGTTGCACTTCTCGTCCACCCTTTGAGAGTTGAATTGTTCGTCTTCAAAAGAACATTACCTTGATTTCGAATTCTGGTCACATATTGAAAACTTCCCATCTCACCGAAAGCTATATACTGGGTTATTGGAGGAGCTGATGGGCTACACTACACACGGCTGCATCGGTATGACCATCTCGATTAGGCCTACAAGCACGTATTCACGTTCCTTTGTTTATAGATACAATGACTTCCCTCGATTCCACCGCCCCGTATTCAGCCTCACACATGCGCGACCTCTCTGGCTTGGTTAAGCAACTCATTTGTTCGTTCGCTCCTCATCACTATTAGCACTTCTATGTGGCTGACGTATTATATAGCTTTAAACAGAAGTGGCAAGGCAAATGACTACATTATCTCCGCTTCTGGTATGTGCGATTCATAGTTGTCATCGAATGTACACTAAATGGCCGTAAACTATAGCACGACTCATGTCTATCATCGGTAAGTCGCACCTCTTCTAATCACCATTAGTATAGCAAGGACGGTCAAACTCACATCACTTTCTTCCCTTTTTTTTATAGCGAACGAGCGGTTTTGGAACTTTGCTGGGAGTCACGGCGCTCGGATCGTTCGAGACCAAAGCGTGCGCGGCGTGACTTACGTGAAATCCTGGCTTATCCGAATCCTCTCTCCGCTCCTCTTCTTCGCCCCGGAAGTGCACCTCCACAGCCTCGAGAAGATCTGGGTCGATGGGCACATCACGCAATGCCACTGGGCGCCGTTCCTCGAGAAGCTCGAGACAGATTGGGAGCAGTTCATCCTTTATGTACGTTCTATTTGCTCTGGCTTTACCTTCCGTGATTCATAACTTGGTTTGCGTTCTATGCGATAGTCTACAGTCCTGTTGACAGCGAACGTCTCATTCCTGGCTATCCCAACCGTCATCTCGAACCAGGGCCCGCTTATTTGGGCTTCCCCCGCGCAAATATTCAGCCAGGTCTCTATCGTTTGCAGCCTTGGGAGCATCATCTTGGGTCTTTTGCTCGTTCGACAACATCGCAGACAAACGCGGGAATCCGCTGACGATGCTGTGAGTGGTTCCTCTCTATGTGACGAGTTTCAGTGATCGAAGTTCGGTATCCCTTTTGTAGGCGCAATTTCTAGAACGGCGCTCTCATAGACAACTTGGTCGAGAGATCCTGGCTATCATGTACAGTCTGCCTTATGCGTTGCTGATGTGGGGGTAAGCGCGTTCTTTACTCGACCGTTCTCTTATAAATCTAATTCCGTTTCTCTGTTTGTTCTCAGCATGTTATCTTTCCTTCCGTCCATCGGCATCACCTGCTTCATGAACATCCAGGGCAGCATCGAGGGCCTCCTCCCACGCGTCGTCTACGCGTTCACCTGGCTTGCCGTGCTCTGCCTCATCTTCTGGACCGCGCTCACCGGGTGGGAGACGACGGCGAAGAAGTCTTGGCGCGACCTCATACCCTTCTGGGGCTTCTGGCGCAGGAAGAAGGACGAAGCGGAGCCGGGCTCGGGGTCGGAAGCCGTGCTGTCGGACGCGGTGTCGATCTGCTCAACGGCGTCATCGACGAGATCGTGGAGCAGGCGGATCGGGAAACTAAGAGTGAGGCTGGCAAAAAGCAAAAAGGACTCGATGAACTCGCTGGACGGTATAATACTTTCCGGAGCGAATCCGGTTCAGTAACGCTCGTCGCTGTGATGATGGCGCAAGATTGGTTTTTTACTATTCACACACAACAATGCACATCTCTATATCTATAGATAATTCATTCATCCATTGTATAGTAGCACAGCAACACAATGTAGTAGATGGAATTGAAAGGAAACTTTTAGCTCACACGGGTTATAATCAGAGTTAGGCCCATACGTTTCTATTGTCATATAATAGTACATAAAATGATAACAAACTTCAGATGAGAGATGTATCTCGCGGACACCGCAACAACTCTTAGAAATACACAGCATCAGGCTTATGAACCGCTGTCTTGCCCGATTTCGCACTCTTCAAGACGACGCGCGGCTCGTCTTGGGAGGCTTTTGCATGGATTCCATCCACCTCCTTTTCTTCGTACAATATATCCACGACCGCTCCTATCACATAAGTAGCAGCACCGTCAGCAAATTCAAGATTCATTATGAGAGAAAAAAAGGAAATTAAGGCATACCTTCTGTCCAATTCCGACCGACCTTCCAGTGAACGTTCTGTCCTTCTTTGGGGAGGCGTTCACTGCTGCCCGGCTTGCCGTGTTCATCATCGCCCTCGTCTGCTTGGCTCCCTGTACCACTATCCTCTACTTCGTTCGAAGCCTCAATGCCGTTCCGCTGTTCTTCATCTGTGCTGGACTTTGTGACTATCGTCTCTCCATCGTCACCCTTGGCTTTTTTCGTTGCCTTCGAGGCCCCGTCGTCTCCTTCGTCCACCTCTGCTTCCTCCCGCTTGTGTTTGGTACCAGATGCACTATGGTCTGTACCGTTCTTAGCTGCACCGTTATTCGTCCCCGCTCCGCTGGCCTCAACTACGTCGTCAGTCACCTCCTTCCTTGCTTTCTTCGCGGCATCACTGTTCGGAACATGCTGTACATTTTACCCCCCGATTCAGTTAATATTCATACTCATGCACGAAGACCGGAACACACCTGATTCCCTTCTTTACTGCCTTCCAACTTCATTTCCTCCGTTTCTTGCTTCTCTTCCTCAGTCATATTCTCCCAAGCCTTCTTCGGCAAGTAACGACGCTCCGTGCCATCTTCCTGCTTTGCATGACCGGACCCATCGCTCGTCTGCCAGTCTTCCTCGCCCCACTTCGTGAGGTGCTTCTGGTTCTCCGAAAGCTCGCTTTTGTCAGTCGTGTAAGGTTCTTCTCCTCGCTCTTCCATTGCTTTCTTATATTCAGCAGCTGTCAGCTATTGTGAGGAGGATATCAGCTATAAAATAATCCGGATAGTAAGATTGTTATGCTTTCCTGCGCTTTACGAGCTGACCACTGCCTACGCATCCAATTTGTCAAACGTCTACAAGCCATTTCGCTTCAAATAAAGCTCACCCTGGTTGTCCACCTTTGTCCGAGGCATGGATATCCTCCTTGATTTCCGCACGAAGCTCTGGATGAATGAAATATAAAACATGGAGTTAGTTACTCCAAAAACGACATACCGGGATCAGTATATTTGTCGTCGTCTTGTGCCATGACCAGAGAATGAAGGGGAGGGGGGGGGTGGGGGGGGGGGGGGGTTGTCGTTGAAGACAGAGAAGCAAGTATGTCTTGTCAAATCGTTGCCTCCTTATATACCCAGAGTGCATGTCAAAATGTCAACCTGGTGTGGATCCATACAGGAATGACGCTCATTGCGGCGTGCACATGTTGCGTTGAGGATCTGACGCAAATAAGGTTCAATGATCGCCGTGCAATGCTTCCTACGAGTATAGAAAGGAGCGATTAAGAGCACGAATATCGTTTAAATGGTCCAGTCGAATATTATTCCAAGTCTGGTGAGTAGATAGTGTACAAATTAATAGGTTAACAGTGCATATCACCTCTTTCCGCTATTTCTCTTTAACATGATACCACCACTCCGAGCGATCAGGATCCTGTAGAATATTCTGCTTCCATGGCGGGCGGGAATCCTCGTTCAGTTCGGCTTTCCATTGGACACGCTCCTCAAGGACACGTATAGGCCTTTTCTTCAGAAGAACTTCTCGCCTCTGATTCAATTCGCTGTCGAAATGGCCCTTCTCGTATCTCGAAAGCCTGTGCAAGATGGCTTGCGTCCGCACATCCACTCCCCGCTTGAAGTATCCTCGCTGCTGCATACGTTCCTGCACCTTTCGTGCCGAGCGGTACATCCCGCACTCGGTAAGGCCACGAATGACACTGCTGTGCATGACGATGATGCGTCTGCGCAGATTCGCTTTCCGGTACGTCGAGTAAGTAGAGTCGGGGGAGTTGGCAACGTTCTCCATCTTGTCAACATGCTTCAGGATCACTGCCAAACGTCGGACATCACCGGACCGTGCGTAGGCTCCTGCAACGGCACCCCAATCGTCCACCGTAGCCTTTAGTCCCAGCTGTTGTATGTCTGCAACAACCTTTGCGCCCCGAAGAGGAGAGATACGCGTAGACATAGCTACAACGAAGTGATGGAAGAAAGCGGCCGTAGGAAAGACGGCTGGGGGGGTAACCATATACAATGATTTACTCTGATCGCTCTGCCATAGGGGCGGGGCATCTTCCTCTTCAGAATCTTCCGGATCGTCATGCTCAAGTTCCACTTCCTGTTCTTTTCCATCTTTCTTTGCCGCCTTCACGTGATCATAGAGAATTTGATACAGACGCTCCAAGTCTTCAACGCTCGAAAGCTGGATAATAGCCTTCCACGTTAATGCACAAGAGATCCTCGACGGCCAGACCTTCGTATAAGTAGAGATAGGCGGTAGATTGTGCGCCAACCAGCTATCAGCCGTCTTTGGGGCACTGCCTTTTTTCTCGCTTGTCCATTCATTAAAGACTCGAAGAACTTCAGACGCGAGGACATGATCTGCAACGCAGTAATGCAGATGTGCCCGAAGGATAGCCAGCGGATAATGCTGTGAGGAGTAGTAGAGTTGCTCTGCCGCAACCCATTTCGCACGCACACTGCTACTGGATGCCTGAAAGACCTTCCTCCGAAGTGCAAAGAATGCCCTCTTCCGCTTGGCGAGAACGACATACTCATAGATGAAATCGGCCACATTGGATAATAGGTTAGGAGGTGCATTTACCAGGATTGCTTGACGTATAAGTCGTAGCTTCGAAGCTAGTTCGGAGGAGGTCGGAGGGTCATTCTTCGAGCGATAATCGCGTGAGCGTGAGGCGGGCGGTAGTTGTACCGTATGCAGAGGTTCACTGCTAGTTGCGGAGGAGTTTCGATCCATGTAAAGGCGCGTGGTTGGTTCAATGATTTCTGTCTCTTCAGCTAGATTCTTCGCAAATTCTCTCCGGCCAGCAATGTAGTGCATTCTAATTGCAAGATTCCGAAAGCCCATGACCTCCTCTTCGTTCTTTCCTTTGGACCGAGCGATGTCCTCGAGCTCTTCCAGAAGATCTAGCGTGGCCGGAGGATATGCATATCGGAAAATATGGTGGAGTATGCGACATTTCAAGAGGTCACTGATCAATCCTGCTTGAGCACAGAGGAGGCAGAACTGCCGTAGGAGATTCAAGTCGAAAGGATGGTGTAGAAGATCGTCAGAGATCTGCATGATAAATCTGCTGAGTCCCCACGGCGGTAGGAGAGGGAGCCAGGTGCTGAACGCTTCAAAGCGAGCTTCCTCCTCGGGAATCGTCAGAGATTGTTGAACCATTTTCAAGTAGACGACGTCCGGCTCGATGGGTATGTCCATCTTCAAGAATTCCCTTCTCGCGAGCTCCGCGCCATCGAAGTCATTCTTCTTTATAAAGCCGCCAATGACGCCAGCGACATGTGCCTTTCTACCCATAACAGGCCTTACAGACTCCCTCAGCAGCTCCTCTCCGTATTCCGAACTGACGTCCTCGAGGAAAGCATTTCCTGGAACAGGGGGAGAGGCTGTCTCCAAACCTACTCGAGGGCTGGTCACCGCATCATCCGAGATTCGGCAGGCGTTATTGAGGTGAAGAAGAGCATCGTGAGCTCGAGATGTGAATGCAAGAGCTCTCTTATGTACGTGGGCGACGGCTGGTAGCACTTGCGAAAGCCTCGTCACAATTGACATGCGTCTGCGACGTCAAAGTATTCTGTCGACGCTGTTGGAGGTTAGAAATTTGATAGAGATAACATAGGTAGAGCTTACACAATCCAGACTGTTGCATTTGTCGTTCGTTTGTAGAGTGGGATTTTTGTCGCCGCCTCTGGGGGTCGGTGTCGACGTTGAGCAAGGTGAGCTGGTTGTATTTTTTACACTACTTTTGCTCTGCAAATCAAGTTCCCACGCTCTTCTTACTTTCAACTTCTAAGTTCGACACCTCGCCTTGTTCGCAGTTGCGGACTACCCTTTCATTCCCGACAACGTCGAGTAAACGATGGAGACACCGAAGCGAGGCGGGTCGCCGTCTACGAACGCGGAAATCAAGCGGGTGAAGCTCACTGTGCCCGAGCAAAATCAGGGCGTAACAGCTGTGGACCCAGAAAACGCACCCGGAAAGAAGTCCGAGCTTGAACCCATCCCATCGGGCGACGTTGCAAACCTCCCGACTGAACCCGCGAACGACACAAAACCAGAGGCGGGCGGGAGTGCGAAAGTGCGCGTGCAGGGCGAAGGCGACGACGATGGCGGGGATGTGTCAATGGGGGATGATGAGGCGGACTCCGGGGACGACAACGACGACGAAGACCCCGCTCAGCTGGAGGCGACGCGCTTGAGGCTCGAAGAACAAGCGCGAAAGTATCTCGCAGCGCAGACACATGAAGTTATCATTCCTTCGTACGCTGCGTGGTTCGACATGTCGAAGATCCACCCAGTTGAGCGACGCGCTCTACCAGAGTTCTTCAATAGCAGGAACCGCTCGAAAACGCCTTCAATATACAAGGACTACCGTGATTTCATGATCAATACCTACCGCCTTCGACCAAGCGAATACTTGACATTCACGGCGTGCCGGAGAAACCTTGCGGGAGATGTCTGCGCGATCATGCGCGTCCATGCTTTCCTTGAACAGTGGGGCTTGATCAATTATCAGGTGCGTGTTTGAGCAGAATCTCTATAACACCTTCTCATTTTTATTGCAGATCGACCCAGATACGCGCCCAGCTACTTTAGCTCCTCCCTTCACTGGACATTTCCGCGTCATTCTCGACACACCTCGCGGGTTACAGTCACTTCACCCTGGTACGCGCCCTTCTGATAAGGAAGCGGCCGCAGCGGTGAACGGTGCATCCAAGGCAGGCCAGAGCTCAGCATCAGCGTCTCTCGAGCTTCGCTCCAATATCTATCAGACAACTGCTAAAGCTTCACGAGAAGTCTCTGCTTCTGACGCACAAGCACTTGCGAATGGCGCATCGCAGTCCGGCGTACCTAACGGTCTTGGTGGCTACACCACATCCGCCAGCTACTCATGTGATACATGTGGTGTAGACTGCACAGCGGTACGCTATCACTCTCTGAAGGTCAAGGGCTTTGAACTCTGCCAAACATGTTATCTTGAAGGCCGCTTCCCAAGCTCAATGTTCTCTGGGGACTTCGTCAAGCTCACAGCATCGCAAAGCTCTTATGCACAGGGTAACGGTGATGAAGACTGGAGTGACCAAGAAATTCTACTCCTGCTGGAAGGTGTAGAGATGTACGATGACGACTGGTCAGCGATTGAGGAGCATGTCGGAACGCGTTCTGCACAGCAATGTATTCGAAAGTTCCTGGAACTACCCATCGAAGACCCTTACCTCGCCGCTGAAAGCGAGAGCGCACAGGGACCATTACGCTACGCACGCCTACCATTTGAGCAGGCAGACAATCCCGTCATGAGTGTCGTCGCATTTTTAGCCGGTGTCGTGGGACCGGGCGTTGCAGCTGAAGCTGCGAAGACTGCACTGCATGAACTAACAGACGGCGGGGCTGAGGGAGAAAAGGAGGAAGGAAGCGCAGAGAAGGCCGATGCGGCGGAAGAGGCAGTAAAGGACAAGTCTGATGGTGACGAGACTATGGCCTCTACTGAAAAGGAGCCAAAAGAAACATCGACTGAAGAACCCGACGCATCAAGTAAAAATGGAGATGACAATATGGCTGTTGACACTCCAGCCTCTTCTTCCAAAAAACCATCCATCTCTCACTCCAAGGTCCAACGCGCAGCGTCACTTGCTCTCAAGGCGTCCGCTCGTGCAGCACGCTCACTCGCCGACGTCGAGGAGCAATCCATCCGGAGCACCCTCGCGCAGCTAATCAAGCTCACGCTATCGAAGCTCGAGCTCAAGATGAGCCAGTTCGAGGAGATGGAGTCGCTCCTCGAAGAAGAACGACGCAACCTCGAGTCTCAGCGACTCGCGCTCGCCAACGAACGCATGGGAATACGGAAGATGATGGAGAGCGTCCGAGCCGAGTTGGCGAAGAACGGCGGGACGCCAACTGCGGGGGGTGCGATTGCGGCTGCGCTGGAATCGACGACGCCTGGGCAGGGTACGAAGGCGACAGAGGTGCAGGGGGACGTGTCGATGGGTGTGGAAGCGGGTCCCTCGTCTGAGGGTAATTTCGCGCCGCTCGGATGAGCGATTGTACATGCATACCTGTATTCTTGTGTCTTATGTTTTATCTCTTTTGCGTTACTTACTTTTCCGCGCTTTCGATAACTTAAACTTCTTCGTCCGTTTCAACGATGTGTCTGACTGAAAATAAATGTTTATCTTTCATCGGAATCTGGAACGTTTTTAAGACTAAGGTTTTCTAGTGCTGCGAAAAAGATGTGCATATTGATGAAAAACATAGAAAGCGATTATTATTTTTAACGATCTTCGAAAGCCCTATCTATTTACATGCAACTAATATTTATGACGAAACCATTATATCCTGTACAGCAGATCAAATGCGTGCGTAACCAAAACAATACGATAGCGTGATAGTAGACAGCATCACGGATAACAGCACCACAGTGAACAGCGAGAATGGGGGTGTGCTTGTATGTGAGCAAATGTGAAACAGAAAACGGATCGCGTCATTCAAAGAACGTAACGGTATGCAAGGTTCTCCTTGTCCGTCAGATCCAGCAAGCTCTTCTCCACGCGGATACGCATGACCTTGCCCTCCTCGTCCTTCGTCTCGAGCCACGCGAACTCATCGAACTGGGCCAAGCCGATCCCAGTCTCCTCCGCCTGCTTCTTGAGCGCATCCCTGCGCTTGTTCTCCTGAACGAAAAGGTAGCGCAACGCAAGTGTGAAGATGATGACACAGAGGTAGGACATGAGTGTGATGCCCCAAGGAACAAGGTTGCGCGGACGGTATTGAACCTTCCAGAATTGTGTGCACAGTACCTGGCCTAGAGAATAACCGACGAGGAAGATCGCGTTGGTGGTCATTTTCTTGGTGTGACCAGAGACGGTAGCAGTGATCCAAGACATTGCCATGATGAAGCAGGGTGAGCTACCCAAATCTATACGAAAGAGAGGTGAGATTGTGAGGAGAAGTAGAAATCGTCAAAAACTTACATAACAGATAGATAGCTACAAGGTGGCCAGTTTTGTTGGAGAAAGGTAAGCCAATTTGGAGTAGGCAAGATAAGATGGCAGGGATAAGGGAAATAATGGAGATCCATGCCCTCGAGTTCTGTCGATGTGTTAGTTGATGTTAGCAACATTCAAAAGGAAATAACATACGGGGAATTTCCTGAGAGCATAGCATGCAGATGAGATACCAATAATCTGCGCGAAGCCAGATGGAATATTAAGCAGGGTCGTTTGTAGAGTCGTGAAACCGAAGGCCTTGATGACAAGCGAGTATTGGACACCGATGCCACCTTGCAAGGCTGAGAACGCCGCGAAGAGGGCAAATAACCAGGTCTTCGGATCCGTAAACGCCTCAATGCACTGTTTTCGCTTCCACACCTTCGTCTCAATACCGTTCTGATTGACCTGCACACGCTTGACGGCCATCAAACGTTCCTCGGGAGTCAGGAACTTGGCAGTTGTAGGGTTATCCGGGAAGAAGAAGAGGAAGAAAACGAAGGCGACAAAAGTGAGCAAGGAGGTCGTGATCATGAGCCATTGCCATTGGTTCGGGGAAGCGGTGGGGGAGGCGTGGAAAACACCGAAGGATAAGAAACCAGAGATTATGACGGCCAGACCATTGCATTGGAACGTCCATCCTAAACGCTCACCGATTTCATTGCGGGTGTAGAACATCGAGCATACGAGCATCAGACCGGCAGTCATCGCGCCCTCCGATGCACCGAGGAAAAATCGCACAGCGACTAGCGAAGATGGTCAGATTTGACAGGCAATTGAATTGAGAGAAACTCACATAGGCCACCAAAGTTATGGCATACCGAGTGCAAACCTAGTAAAAGTGCCCTAGTCACAATATGTTAGTAAACGAATATCATTAACAGTACCTGTATACGAACCAGATGAAGATATTCAACGTCAACCACTTGCCCACAGGCAACCTTTGCAGCGCCCAATTCTGCGGCCATTCGAATACAAGATAACCTATGTAGGGTAAACAAAGTTTCGATGAGCACAAGTTTATAAAATCCTTGTTGTTGACACCAATTATAGAGTTATATAAAACCCTGCTAATCTGCGATGATCTGGCGAAACGAATAAAGTTATAGTACTCTGGGAATAAACCCACGGTCTAGAAAAGATCGAGAAGGGATTCGAAGCTTCCCATCAAGATAGTAGACAAAAGGAAGATCACAACAGAAGGTCGATCCTTCGTGCAACCCGTGACAGAGATGCACACATGGTTTCAAAGAGGGAAAGAGATGCTCACCAATATAGAAGGCAGAGCTAAGGGTATTGAAGTCATCCGTAGTCAAGTGGTTATCGGTAATTATCCCCAGGATGGATGAAGACGCCAACGTGCCCCTGCAGGAAGAAGAGTGTGTCATCAGCGATCAAGTCCCGCTTTACGGACATCGCGGGAAAATGAAGTAAAGATCTGCTCGAATAACGATACGGAATGACAAAGTGCGTCTTTTCCCCTTCCACTGGGACTAAACCGCTTCATCTTCGTCATGAGCCGCCGCAAATCCAGTGCTAGCCCAACAGCGACAACTACTGTATATATCGAACGAAATGAACTTACTTGTCAATGAATTGAACTAATGGATAGGTCGCGCAAATCAGACACAGATGGGCTTGAGTGGTAAATCGAACGAACTCACCAGTGTAGATCAGGCAAAGCAGGGGCAAGAGGTGCCAATCAATCTTGCGCCTCAGGCGAGCCGACTCCTGTGGTGACAACTCGGGGTCGTCGCCGTGCCTCGCCGCCAGCTTCATACCGACGTCGAATGTACTAATGTCGCCATGGATGAACTCCGTTGAGTCCGACGGATGTTTTTCGTCTGTAAACGACCCGGTCGTCGACTGCTTCTCCGACGAACCTGTACCATGTTCGAGCTTTTCGAGTACGCTCATCGTGATGTTCCAGTCGTCCGGCAGATACTGTTCGACAAGAACTGTATGGCGGGTAGACGTGCAACAAAGAACTTAAGCAGTGAAGACGCTGGGGGAAGTTGGCCGGGGGCAGCTTGGCGACATGGCAAGCGAAAGGGAACAAAGTTATATATCGCGAATTTGACTGTATTCATGTCGCGGTTGGCGGAATTAGATCCATCGTTTTTCTCTGCGAAAGTTCCAGGTCGAATCGCCGGGTGCTCGGGTCCAGGAGCATTTTTGAAAAGGATTGGCCGAGCGCTATTACGAGTTTTGCATTCTTTGGCCCTGATTGACTTATGAGGAAACCGATGTTACCCGAGTAATGAAATGAAGTTAATAAAGCCACCCTCGTCAGAGCTAGAGATGTGTGGCTAAATTGTAGTCAAACGATGAACAGTTTAAGAGAGAGATGATGGTGGTATTAGGAAGAGAAGAGTGCTTTGTGGCAGAAGAGTGATATGTGCTGCGTTGGAAACTTATTATTAATTGAATGAAATGACTAAGCGTACGCTTTTATCCTCAGGCTGGCCTTGAGGACCTCGACGGCTTCCGAGCACCATTCTTGCCTGTTTTTTAACTACTCATATCCGCAGCTTAATCTAATGCCGGTCTCTCTGTGAGAACCATGATTTCTGAGCATATTTACGATAAGAGCTTTGTAAACTCAGGGATACATAGTACCGTCAGTAAGCACAAAATTGATTATGTTTATGTACAAATCAAAAACGACTAATTTTGTCAAGTTCGTCAATCAACATTGACCCTGTCAAAATCTCTCTACTAGTAGTCCCTCGCCGTATCGCTTCAAATTGCAAGGCACATACTTACTACTAGTTACAAAACAGTTTGATATTTATGCAGTACGTACCGCAGGCTACTTTACTTGACTCGCTCGAGCGCTTCACTGAGTGGGCAGGAAATCCGTCACGCCGCACCATATCATCTCAGATAAATCATACTCGAGGTGCGACACTGCGCAAAGTGCAAAGAAATGGGTTAGCTCGAAGTGCCTGTAAGGAAGAATCCGAGATTTACACCCAGATTGACCAATTGATTAGCTGCCTCGTGAAAGGTACAGGTCACCAGCAAGCAAGCCGCTTACGTCCGTCCGAGGACGGAAGCAAATTTACAAACATATGGATCACCCTCACCAAGCTCTGAGAGCGCGCTGTTCTTCTGGAAGTCTTCTGCTTTACCCATCATCCGGACACAAACGCCAGCGCAACAAATCTCCTCGTTCGGGCACTAATTCCCCACAAGAAGCTCTTCAAAACTACTTCTGCGACCTCATAGCTTTATCTTTCGAAGCCGGGTACTCTTCTTCTCCCGTCCGTCCGAAATCTCCCCACCCCACATACACCCAGCCTCATCTTTATGATCTGCAATTACGACCTGATGCGGAAATTTAGAACGCCGTTTGAGGTTTCCAAATCCGCTCAAAACGTCCCTGGAGTCGTTCATATTGGACATGTGTAAAGGCGCGATTCTAGCCTGTCCGGGACAAAGAATTTGCTTCCGGCTCTTCGTGGATTTGGTTGAGGGATGACGGAAGACCTTGGCCGTGCTAGATGCTTACCCGATCGCATTCACATGGGTGGCGCATACCTAAGGAGGGGAACAATTCTGTACATTGAAATATTTGTCCAGGAAGCAGGTCACCCCTATCTGCGGGACAAGCTTATCAAGACGCTTGTTTCGCTCTTAACCATTCAACGAGACTCCGTGTGCCACAAAATTCGAAGAGGATGCACGGATGTGCCTTCCATCAGATCAAGGACAATTTTTGGATAGCCAATTGCACGTCCGTAGTGCCCGATGCCCCGAAATAAATGTGATCGTATTGCCAAGTTCCCATCAGTCTCCTATATCCATGCTGACTCTGCGCAGTTAGTTGCACGAAGGACGGACGTGAGACGCGTCGTTCTATTATCTTGCGTCCAAGTCTATGCAGGTTAGTGCTTATCTCCGTGTATTCATGGTTAGCCGGGCGGTGACACACTCCGAGTAGCAATCCTCGATCGTGAGCGTACGCGGTGATTAGACCGAGAAACATATTCATCGGCAAGTAAGCTGAAACCCTTCGGATGTGCTACTATATTATTGTATGTACGTGTGCTAGTTTCGAAGGACACGTCGACATATCTTATCCATATATTACACAATTCCGTTGAACGTCGGGTCGGAGACTGAATTGACATCTTCTCACCCAGGCTTGAAACTATAGCCCCACTCAATTTTGTTTTTTTGCTCCTGTTGCTCGGTGTCATGCCGCAAGGGTCCTTTCCGCGGCACGGACAGACCCTTAGAAACAACAATGTAAGCGGACTAAGTCACAGAGAGGTCACGCGTTAGGGCAGGCTGATGAGCTTGTGCGGAGCTGCTCAATTTGCAGGTCCGCTCGCTTATGCCCTTTTTTTGCGTCATTTCTCCGCATTCGGACAGAGTTTCGCTGTTGCGCAACAAAAAAGCATCTCGCGAGGTGCTTTTTTGTTGCTCACCGTTAAGCGAGTGTGACGAGCTCAAACAGGAAGGAAACCCTGTTCTCACTCCACCGTACCATTTCTCCGGTGCTCTACGTGCCTAGAAACAACGGAGGAGAAACAAAATTGAGTAGGGCTTATGTGGATGATCAACGTCGACCTAAGCCCGGCATGTGACAACGGACATGTCGTTTCATACTTTCTATGCTCTCTGATATTCACTACCTTTATATGCAAGATATCGGAGGAAAGTCCTTGGCTTTGATCTGAAGGCATTATATCTCGCTAGCAGCGAACGTAATGATATTATCAAGATGCTCTACTATAATTCATGAGTGCGAACAGCTCGAAAGTCGAAGAGGGAAAAACAAGTCATTGGTCCAGACATCGATTACCCTGAAAGAAAGAGAAATTACAGCCTTTTCGGCATTTGGGCCTTGACGTTGCGAGGTCACACAGTACTATGATGTGCTCTTTGCCCACCGAAGTGTAATCATCCGCCGAAAGAGACTCGGAGCTTTACGATACGAAAGCCTGAGAAAGGTAAAGAATCAAGAAAAGCTCAAAATAAATAATTGCATACTCCACACAGTCCTCAACTCATACACGTCTGAAGCTGCCTGCTTCATATGCTGTACAAAGTCATGACATCAATCCTTGCGAAAAGCAAAGCTTCCCCGACGTTCACCTTTGCATCATCACAGTGACTTGCAATGCTAAATTCTCGTATATGGGAAGATCGGCACCTGCTTTTAGAAGATCTGCCGAAGCCGAATGCCGAAACCGGGTGCCGAGTGCCAGCGTCGAAAATTGCGCTCTTGTCTGGTCATCATCATCCTACATACATACCACGACTTAACGGAGCATCTATGCAATCATCATATTATTGCGTATTCCAGCGTATTCCTCGCATATAATAAAGAAAGTGGTTGAGACCGGGCTATAGATCGCCGATTTCTACAAATTAATCCCATTGAAATACAAATTATCACGATGGGACCTTGATGATAAACGCCGCACCCAGAAAAATGGATTCCCAAACGCAGAAATGATTAGAGGGTGCTCGATCTCCGTCCCGGAAGCCAAATTATCCGCACAACTTGCCTACCTAGCCATAGCGGAGTTAAGGTCTTTGAAGGCACTCAGCACACACAAAGATTAAATGCATTTTTATAGAAACGGAGGGCGGACAGAACGGGCAATACGATCAAGTAAGGCAAATATAATAGGACGGGGACTAGAAGTCATCCATCCCATCGTCATCGTCCAAGTCGCCATCCTGAATCTCCTTAGCTAACTCTTTCTCCCGTTCACGGGCACCTTCCGCAGCCGCAAGCTCTTTTCGGTGAGCATTGAGGGGATAGCGCATCGCCTAAAGGGAGTAGGTAATGTCAATAAGCAAAAAGTCCTCATACACGCAGAAAGGGGGTAGAGAGGGATCGGGCACGTACCTTAACACTCTCGTTATGTAACTGCAAGCAGAACTGTATCCGACGCTGATAAACGTCCGCAACGTCCGCTCCATAACCGGTCTTTGCTCCACCACATTCAACCCAGCCTTTCTCGTGCACGACTTTGCCTTCAATAACCCCATCGCGGATCGCCTTGCCGACAATGTACTCTGCATCTTCCTCCGAGTCGAGATTGAGCTTAACGCAAATGTCGCGGAGCGAGATGCGCGAGTAGGAAAGCGACAGCCGGCGCACGCCTGTCTTGATCACGTTCTGCCGCAGCCGGCCGACCAAGGTGTAAGCATTGTCACTGGTGAATTGAGCTTGGTGCTCTTTCAGAGTCTTCTGGAACTGCGTGAGTGACCCCGTGCGGACGGCTGTGCAATATGAAGCAAGGAATGTTAGTTTCATTCTTACGCGGGAAAGCGAAATGCAAAAGCAAACAGAAATAAGTTGGAGAGGGGTAAAGGTAAATTAGGATCCATAAACTTACCCTTCACGATCTCAAAGTAACCCGCAAGCGCATTCTGGAGTACGGGATGTCTGAACAAACTCCTTTCCGGGATATCACCCATCAACAACTCCACAACAACAAAGAATTTGTGGACAGCTTGGTAGAAGCCCGGCGCAGCCTTGGCAGGGGGCGCGCGGCGAATTGCCTGCTGTAAGTTGGTGTGCGCGTCAGAGTAGTTGAGTTGCACGGCCTTGATACGACCCAGGTAAAAGTGGTACCGGGCGAGCTGCGGGTTACCGGCGGAGGTAGGGAAAGAGGTTTTCGCGACTAGCTTGTCGGCTTGATCATAGAGGTTGTAGTGTATGTAATTGCGTAGGAGGAGATTGAGCAATACAGCGAGACACTCGTCGTCTCTTCGAAGAGATGCTGTCTTCTGTGCCGCGAGTAGCAGCCTAGCAAGACACTTATTGAGTTTACTCTATAGATTATGCATCATTGTCAAAGAATGGTCACTTACGGTCTAACGTCTTCTAACTCTCCAGCAATTTCATAGGCACGACCTAAAGCAAACCAAACACGAGCGGCAAGAGCGTCCATGCTTCGCCGGTTCCACGCCTGGATCCTTTCCACGGTCTCGTGCGCTACCTTGAATACTTGACTGCGGGTGGTAGGTGAAGCAAGCAGGTGGTAGATGATCAATAAACGGAAATAAATTTCAGTTTCTGGAAGAGGCTCCGATGTCGGTAGTACAGGTTTCGCGGGTTGTGATTCAGCAGCACCATCAATCTCCATAGATGCTTCTCCAGTTGGAGCGTCAGGTAAGTAGGATAATAGTTGCTTCTTTACAGCAGAGTCTGCAGACAATGCTTGACATCAATATATTTGTTGAATGGCAAAAAGCTCAACTCGTACCTTTGGGATATGTCTCATTAACGGCATCTCTAAGTACTTTATCATCAAGTTTTCTCCTCAGTCCTGTCAGTGTCCGTAGGACTCTCTGGGTGAATCGAGGTTCCAGAGTCTGTACACCACGCTCAATGAGAGCAATATTCGTCTTTATTTCCTGCACCGGTGTAGGAGGTGGAGGCGGCGGCGCTTTCTCTTCCTTCTTCTCCTCCTTAGATTGCTCGTCCAATGGCTTCATGTCAACATCGACAGACATGTTGTGTAAAAAGATAGGTGACAACAAAGAAGGGAGAGTGTAAAGAGCGTTCACGAATCTGCCTAGTCGAGGCTCGACGCGCGTTCGTGCAGATGACGCGTACGCTGCCAGTGAGGACAACCCTAACCTTAAATTTCAAGCGTGCGTGAGAGCACGGTTTGAACTTCGAACTACCTCAGGCTTACTTTTCCATCTTGCCCGTAAACGTTTTGCAAACAATGTCGTTTTTATCTCGCCTTTGGACTTTCATTCGGAGGCCTGTAAGTCCTATAATGCTACATTAATGTGTCACAGCTAAAGCAAGTGCGTCAGACAGGCTACGTAGGCAAGGATCTTGAAGGTGGACAAGCACCTCCATATGATTGCTACGGATGATGCTCAAACCCATACATCATTATAGGGAATTACTTCTATGAGTACGCCGCTAGCTCAAACGGTATGTGTAACGATGAAGAAGTGCTATAAGCATGAAGTTGACACCCATTGCAGATCCTCGGCGAACGAGACGCGTTGTGAAATACCAAGGAAAGACAGATATGCTCGAAGTTGCTGAAAGGAGTCGCTCGCTTGCAGGTGTGCTACCCCCCACAAATAGCTTGAGTATTGATATACATACTCTGACAATTTATAAGTGCAATGGAAATCATGGTTAACGCATACGCGCAGGGATCCTCCAACACTCACCGTAAGCTCACAAAACATTCCTCAACTTATTATCTACGAAGATAACGTCTGTCATAGGAGATACGTGCTGACCTGGAGAGGCGACAGCGTGTGCTAGCGAACGTCGCCATTATAGCTGAAAGAGAAAAGGAAGAACGTTTCCGTTTGTCAAGCTCGCGAGCTCGGAACACTATTGCTGGACCAGAACCTCAGCAACTCAACGTGTCTGCACATATTCCAAACGGTGGAATGTCACCCCCTCCCTCTCAAGATTCCGTTCAGAAAGAGCAAAACCCTTGGGTGTCACCGCCTGCATCTGATGAGCCGGAAACGTGGAATCCGAAAGCAGTCCGGAGAAGAGGGTAGAAATTACGCTTCGCAGTCTAAGTAACTAAATAATGTATCGTCTCTTAATTATTGAGAATATAAGAGGTGTTTCGTTATACTTCTATTATAATTTGCAGCCATCTGAAGAGATAGGAAATTGTGTTTGTTCCTGCATAGTACATCTGCAGTGCGCAATTCAAGTCCATATTTAGCGTCGTCTATTTCCTTGGTTGTGCATCCGAGTCAATATCTTCCTCCTGCTTCGCCACGCTATACTAGGAATGTCATAAATGTCCAGAACTCGCATACAAATTGTTCATTGGCAATCAGGGAAGGCTCTTTGAATCATTAGAAGGTCGATATCACTAGCACTCCTATTCCCTACGTTCCTACGTTTGGCATGCGTAACTCAAGTGAACATTGTGCATTCGTGCTCCTGGCAGAGTTCGACATAGATGATGGCGCACAACTTACATATCAGTTTCCTCAGCCTTTAGGTACAAATGAAAGGTACGTATATATTGTAACTTTCGTGTATCTAACCTCAAAAACAAATGTTTTCTTTGTAGATTGCTAGCAGACCTCATGATCCCTGATGGCGCGGAAAAGCAGCAAGAGGACTGGACGATCTTCTTTCTGAATCAAACACCGTTCAATACGATTGCACCTGTACTTGCACTGGAATCGGAACCGGGCCTCAAGTCAAACGGAGATAATGTGAAGAAACCGGATCTGCTGTACGTCCTGAATCTGGTACGGACGAAGATGGATTCAAGCGTTCGACGGTGCGTAGGCAATTCAGTTCAGATGGTAGATTGGCGAGCTCATATTCTCATAGTGGGGCGTTAGTGAAAGCGATGGCAATCTGTACGCGACATCCCTTTATTCAAATATTCAAGGTATGTGGAGGCATGTTGTACAACTTTCTCATTATTGACATTAGATGTAACCTCGCGATAGCCCGTCCTATTGATGGCTCTTGATGACTACTTCAACGAACCCTCACAAGAATGCCTAGCACGTCTTTTTGACGCTGTGAATGCAATGGACATATCCCTGGCACCAACATTAACACGCGACGAGAAGCTCATCATGCGTGTCTCCGAGCGGAAAGACGTGTTTGCAGAGAAGTTCGCTGCTAGCCTAGAAGCCAAGCGACCTTCTACAGATAGTGGACACGGACATGGACAGGGCCACAGCCATTCACATTCCCTAGCGAGTACCGCGAACACGCTCACTGGGGCGGGTGGTAGTCATCCGTACGCCGCGTCCTCAGCCTACGCAGGTTCAAATCGCGATACACTAGTGATGCACGCGTCGGAGGGTGGCTCGCGCTCGAGCTTTGAAGGAGGGTCCGCGAAGGCGCGCAGTCGGACAGATAGCATCCGGAGCCACCAGAGCAACTCCGAAGCATCGTTCGCTCTTGGTGGTAACCCTGTATGGGTCGGTGACGAGAGTAATGCTGAGGACGATAGCCATACACCGCATGCGCATAACAATGTACAAGCACAATCTCAGAAGGGGCGGAAGTCGATGGACACGAATTCCGTGAGTTCGCATGGGATGCATGGGACCAGAAAAGAGGAAGTCTCAACCCCCGGAATTCATATCGACCCTTTTGCGAGAGCTCCGAAGGATACGCATTTCTATTCGACGTGTATCGTGTACAGAGGGCACACTCTGCCAATCAAATTGCCGCTATCGACCTTCTCAGAGGAAGTCGGAGATGTGAGTAGCTTTCTTCCCTTCCACAAATCTGGAGAGTTCTGAATGTCTCCATTAGTATTCTCTCATCTCTTTAGTCCAAACCTTTTCTTCACCCAATGCGACCTTATCCGGCCCTCAGCATCCTCACCTACATTCCAACGGAAGTCTAACTCACCCGATCATTCTTCTCTTCAATGCACTAGTAACCGGGAAACGTATAATATTCTTAGGCTATCAGCGTCCAGCAGGGCAGGTCTCCTCATTTGTGCTAGCTGCTTGTGCTCTCGGCTCAGGGTGTGGCTCTGCTATGCGCGGGTACATTTCCCGTGCTTTCCCGTATGCCAACTTAACGAACCGTGAAGAATGGGAGACAATGTGAGTCTCTGCATATCTTGAAATCAACAAGTATTGATGAGATTCCTAGACCTGGATACATAGCAGGCGTAACAAACCCAATCTTCGAACAAGTAGGTGCTTGGGACCTCCTCTGCGACATCGGAACCGGGAGAGTGGTTGTCCATAAAGATATTCATATTTCCTGTCCTGTTACCTCCGTCTCTGCACCTGTTGGAAGTCTTCTACCAAGATCAGGCACTTTGAAGGCAGAGACATCTGCTGGAAATGAAGACGACATGGGTCGACAAATCCCATCACAGCTAACTCAAGGAACAAGGAGTGAAATCATCGGCAAGGCTGATAGCTCAGATAACATGTTCATGGAAGATGTGAGTTTATAGCTGCTTTCAATCGTTTGTCATTGATGTCATCCGTTGCCTCCCCAGATCGTATCTGCCATCTCTTTACATTTTGGAGAACCTCTTGTCCGCGCACGCTTCATGGAATACGTGTTACGCTTCGTCCGGCTCGCCGCTCGATACGAAGAAGAGTTCGTGGGTTCCACGAAGATCGGGTACCCGAGTGTACCTTTCGCCTTGGGCTCGGACGGTTATTTCCAACTAGGCAGTGGCCTTCCCTTCACTGACGACGTTTCTGTAACGAAGGAGCTTTCACTGAATGCTCAGCGTATTGAAGGCTGGCGGAAAACAGTTTTATACGAATACTACATTATTGTGGGTACAAGAGCGATACTTTCTGAAAATTCTGAGCGTTGGCTAACAATGCGTAGGACTTTCAACACCACCTAGCCACGAAGCCAATCCAGGGATATGATCTTTACTACCAACTGGTACGGCTCAGAACGGTGAAGAACATGAGCGATGCGGAGGCGGAGTTGATCATGCGTACACTTGTTGAATCCATACAATCGTACGAGCAAGTAGTCGAGGTAAGGAGCAAGCCTGAATCAACGAATGACAGCTGATCTTTTTGTTCGTTAGTTCCTCGCCGTATTGCCGCAATATCTAGGCGGACTTTTGCCTGTCTCCTTCAGTCTCTTTCACCAGCAAGAACATATCCGTGACCTTACTGTCGAGCTATTGACAGTTCTGCGTGCATATCCCGTACGTTCATCGCTACACATATATCTCATTTCAGAAGCTGACTTACGTGTCATCAGATCGGCGTGCAGTTCTTACAGGGACTAAACCATTTCCACCGTTACGCATACGTTAGGCAAGCGCATTTGCGCGAGGCCAAGACGCAGCGAGAACCCAACTCGCTCCTTAGTCCGCCAATGACCCACCTCGTTGCAAGAACGCCTTCGAATCGCAGCGAATCAAGCCTAAGTTGAGAATACCGCAGAGCAGCTGTGTCAATGGCGTTGAATGTTGTTGTCCCTTCGACTTCTCTTGTTGTACTCTGCGTGTCACCCCTGTCATACTTTTCCGTTATTTATTTGACTCGTCTGGGATTATTACATTATTTGTATTGATAGAGTCTTTGCTTACATCTAATTAATCAAAGGATGGGCTGCTGGTCGTGATGACGAATAACTTATGTCTTCATACGATAAAGAGAGTCTAGAACGTGAATGGTTCATCTAAAATATGGTCCTGAAGTGTGAAAAAAAAATTACTGGTTGGGCCGTAAGCTCTTTCCTTCGTCAGAAGTAACTTACCAAAGGTTGAAGGCTTCCGAGCTGCGGCACGTTCAACTATAGCAAGGAAGTGAATCATAATCGTGACTCACACTAGGTTTAGGTTGTGGGAACTCGAAGCTGGGGCCAAACTCCTTCTCGAAATATTTCTTGGCAGTTTTGGCAGTGCTGAAGAGTTTCTCGCTTTCCAATTCGTGTTAGATGGATATCGCCTAGTTTCTGAAAATTGAATAACAAGTTCACCCTTACCTCAGTGCCTCGAATACCTCCCTATTCGTACGGCTATGGTTTTCTCCTGGATTAGCTGAGTTAGCGAAACCAGCTTGGTACATATAACGGGTTCTTACGGAGTATCTTTACGAACGTCTTCAAAAGGGGATGTCAGCGGCTGTTTAATTATCATAAGTATTACGAGGCCGGAGCTCACTTGCGTCAGAATACCCCCATCCGTACTTTCGATTCCGATCTGACCGTCTAAGCAAGCGGACCAGGAAGTCTGAAAAGAAGAAGGAATGCATTGGCTCATTTCATCATCAGAGCAAAATATTGTAGGAGTCACTGACGGCATGTTTGAAGTTATTTCCGGTACCTCTATTTACAACAATCTGTTCGATCGATGTCTGGGTCTCTGTCTCTGAGTCTGTCCCGGGACGTTTTGGGCCCAAGGGATCTGTCGATCTGATAGAAATGACGTGACCGCGTGCTTTGAAGGGGAGCTCTGGTTCGCAAGAGTAAGCCACTCAACGAATACTAAGAAGAATAATCCTGACATACTCATATTCGCAACGCCTTTGACATTTCGCCTGTCTACTATGATGCAATTTAGTCATAGTAAGAGATCAAGGGTATGTGAGGCAGAAATAACATACCGTTCACAGACGAGCGGCGACGGCCCGATAGTGTATCAAGGGACATGCTTCGGGAAGGCGGGAGTGACAATTGTGCGACGCGACTGTCTACTGGGGACATTACGGGGGAAGCCCAGAGGTGATCTAGCTTTGTATCCGAATGCGAGTGAGGCAAATCTGAGGGTATCTTGTTGTTAGAAGAAGATATTCGAAATTATGAAGCTTTGACCTAAGGCCGTGCCAGAGTGACAGCAGTCGAATAACACCTGAGGCAGAGTAGCGTCAGATGGATCGTCCTAATCCCCACGAGAATGTAGATCATACTGTGATGTGTGCCCCATCGGGGAGAGTATCTACGAGTATACGCTTAAGGTCCTAAATGAAAAAAAAACAGATAAACTCTATGAACAATCCAGAAGGGCTGTTATATGTACATACGTCATCGATGATATAATTGTTTACTATCGCGGGTTCGTCTTCGAACGGGGGAGCATGGTATTCTATATCCTCCGGCCAAATCACTGTAGTTTATTTGCCCATGAGCTCATATAATTGTACCAAGAAGCAGTGTTGATTCAGACCTTCATCCATGCCATCGTCTTCAGTCTGGTCAAGGTTTTCAACCTGAGATCCATGGCCCGAATCTGCGCAGAATACAATATTGCGTATCTTGTTGCATCCTAATATTCTCAATGAGCTTACAATGAAAGACGAAATGATCGCCTGCTCTCGCTCCCTCCACAAGGTTTTGCATGGCCTTTATCTGTTCGCTAGGTCAGCATTTGTTATAATGGTATTTGAAGCTTCTCGCGGACCATATTCTCCCTGGTAGGTCTAATGTGATGCCCATCGTCACTAAGGATAGTAATATCTTTCTTCTTGAAACCATACAAGTCTATTTGGATGAAACGTCAGTATAACTATTCGTCCTATTGTCTCCGAAGGAACTTACTAATCAAAATATCTCGTATGGCTTCCGGATCTTTGAGGGTATATGGCAGTCGTAAAGGAGGTGACTCGTCCGGCCACATGTCCGCCAAATCCTTGTAGGTTATCGCAACCGAGAGTGCTTTCTTCATTGGAAGGCAGGTGGAATCAATCGGTTGGTGCCTTGTCCATAGCTGGGGCAGCCTAGCGCAGATAGGGATGTCGACATAGAGAATAGTGCGAGTCATTGTAGAGAAAGGAATAGCCGCGCAATCCCATTGACCATCTGCAAATTACAGTTATTACAGTGAATATGCGACTTCTGTGACTATACGTTCTTATACTATTACGGAGGTGGAGCGGGTGCGTACGAGGGTTATTTCTAGTTTCAGATTTCGAACGACATCAACTGAGTGTTCATTGATATCGCTAGCTTCGGGTTACGGAGGCTGTATCAGATGTAGCTGATATGTTTCAAGTATAGCTCGAGCAGTTCATTGCTGTACATGGAAAAGATCAATCTCGATCTTGAGATCTACGCAAAACGCAACCTTTGACGCGGAGATTAAAATCAAAGGCAACTTGAACCCCCTGATCTGCAACTTAAATTTGAACTTCTCACGCTTTGTTTGTCTTCCAAACCTTCATGATCGAGCCAGCTGTGTTATTCCAAAT
This sequence comes from Trichaptum abietinum, assembly GCA_910574555.1. Lineage (NCBI taxonomy): Eukaryota > Fungi > Basidiomycota > Agaricomycetes > Hymenochaetales > Trichaptaceae > Trichaptum > Trichaptum abietinum. Next base: position 2,054,939 of record CAJTBE010000010.1, on the reverse strand, counting down.
GTATCTCGCATTCTAGCTAAAGATAATAAGAGCGACGAAAAACGCTATATTTTCGTGAGTGAGTCTTCGAGTAATTGCGGAAAAAAGATCTCACGAACGCTAAAAGCTGAAAGGCTCCTTGGCAATCTGTTTCTATAAATTGGTTTCGTCAACCTCTGGAAACTCGCGATGCTCGAATACCTACCAACGGGACGTTGCTGGCGAACTGTTGAACTCATCGCATCAGTTAAGACTGAGAAGTCTGCACCATTAAAGGCACTCACGACTGGAAACGGCTTCATATTAAAATTTTCATCATGATGCGCTTTCGCCATGTATTCCTTTGCTTTGGTCGCTACACCTGCGAAGCTACGTCTGCAAGTGGCTTTGGTCAAACAAAGAACTGTCTCAGGATTTAATTAACCTGTCCTACCGGATCTCCACCAATAATTCGTGATGAGTACGCTCTTTCTTCTTCCCTATACGTCCCTTTCAGGTAATGTTTGAGCTCAGTAACAAACTGCTTACTCAAGGCGTTATCCAGTGCCTACATTACTACGACGTTAACCATATGTCGCGTCAACATTAATCTGGACGTACCATGGTCAGGATTCCACCCCCAGAGGTATCTTCGATCGTCACTTCATTGTCGACACAAGCCGCCCAATACGTCTAAAAATGCCGATGTCTTTTGGTACTTACCTCAAAATGAAGTACAGTACCCTTGAGTGACTCACGAGATACTGCGACCTTTCCTCATCAAACCCGTCATGGCCTTTCTTCAAGGTCCTAATCTGGAGTCCGTGCAAGCTAGCATCTTCTTCTTCCGGAGTTTCCTTGGCACCCGCGCTCTCAACAATCCCAACGAACGGTAACTCTAAGAGCAAACAGAAGGTAAGCAATGTTCATGTTACCTACTCACTCGGTGAAATGCGGCGCACTCGGCTTTAAAGTTGCCATCTTCTTGGGCCTCCGGTCCTGGACGGAGCTGACGGACTCTCTACGACCTTCTAGGTCGGATGTCGGAAAGGAGAAGGGGGCACTGCCAGGTTCAGCAATTGGTGACGTGAGTAACTCCAGATTCGTAGTACTGTCGTATGGCAAGTCTAGTGTGGAGGTGGCTCAGCTTCATCTTATACAGTGCAAAGTCTGCTCACCCATTCCTGTTCCAGAGTGACAGCAGTCCATAATTACCTTTCTCGTTCAAATTCCTGTAAGCTTTATACTCTTCACGAAAGGCATCACGCATACCGTCAAACGGACACCAGAGGGAAGACCTTTCTCAAGTATGTCGTTAAGCTCCTATTTAACTGTAAGTGCACCGCATTTCATCAGCCCGAAAGAATATCTGACATCATCCACTATGTAGTTTTCAAGCTCCTTGACGGACCATGCTTCTTCATTCGGGTTGTACTTGACGTCGGAGGGTAATATGACTTTAAGGAAAGTTCATTGTTCTAATTAAACTGATCTGTGAAGGAGAGCTAGGAAACACACTTTCGTCAAAGCCGTCCACCTCATTCTCGTTGTTGCTGGCGATTTGTGATCCATGTCCAGAGACTGAGACGAAGGTCAGTCAATCACGGATAATCGAAGTTCTACGACTAGATGACGTACAATGGAAAGCGAGCTGGTCCCCCTCGCTCGCGTCACGGACTAGTTCCTTCAAAGCGCTGATCTATGCACAACCATGAGGCTCGCTCCCTTAGAACTTAACAAATTACTCACAATGTTCTCCCGTGTAGGATCAGTGGCCGTCCCATCGTCTTTGAGCATGACAATGTTCTTCCTCTCAAACCCGTAGACGTCTGTTCCGAGATGTCATTCTTAACAGTTAGTTACCTAGCGAGGCCATTACCCGACGGCCTACTCACCGACCAAGAGGTTGGCCATGGTATCACAGTCCTTGTGTGGTGTGGGCAGAGATGCAGATGCGCCTAGGGGCGCCTGCTCCGGTATTCCCTTCACTTGGATCCTGTACGTCTCATCGAACCTCGTATACCGCACCCCGACGAGTACTGCTTTCTTCATAGCTGGACGGTCTTGCTGAAGAGGATGTTTAACGCTAGACGTGGGCTGTGGTCGAGGGCAAGTAGTGGGCGCTTCGCCAGCTTCAATTGCATGTACAGTATACCGTGTCTATAACTGCCAGTGAGCAATGATTAGTGATTCTTCCATGGAGCGCCCATGGCATTGGAGATGATACCGGGAATGCGTGAGCGCCCGCAAAAGAGTCATTAACTACACACTGCATTCTTCACCGTGACTCACGTTTCGAGCGCCGAGCTATGTTAATCAATCAATCAGTCGGGCCAAATGGGATTGCGCATTGTTCTAGTCACAGTACTGAGGGACAAAGAGCGCCCTAGGACGCCCTCGGACGTGTGATCTACAAGCTACTTGGGCGCATAAGCTAGAACCTCTGAGATACATATATAGCTTCAGGCACCCTGATCGCTACTTGTAGATTATCTTTAGGACGCGGATATATAGTAAGTATAATATGTATCATAATGGTATGTGGCTCAAAGGGTACTAAGGTATAATAACACAAGGGCGACAATGTCAACTACTTCTGTTCTTGTAATACCCCATAAACGTCAAGGGGAATGAATAAAAGTAGATAAACACAGGAATAAAAATAATGTGGTAAAAGAAAGGTTTGAAGTTATGCCGGACCTTCAACTTGAAGACCGTGACCGAGTCTCCGGATGTTTCCGATACGAGCCAATTGCCAATAATATCATACTAAAGCTTAACCTTGAACCAACTGGTAGCACTGGCACATCCAAACAACAGATTTTAGATACCAGCATAAGATTAGACCAAGAATTCAAATAGCAGGCAAATCAGAGGACGACTCCCATCCCGTTTCCCAAACCTTCCCATCAACCAGTATATCCTTACTACTATCCCATGCCTGATACCACTACTAGTAGAAGCATTCAGGCTAACCAAGGAATCCCCAGGCTCAGGAATCTACTACCCATATAAACGGTATGATCGAGACCAAAAAACAGCCAAGCCAATGTCAATTAATTTGCGTCCTGACGCACACAGAGGATTCAACAAATTTGGGAGCCCGGACACACCGTGGGCCATGGCCATCATGACGATACAGTGCTTGCCGAGCATTGCGTACTGCCACAGTCACAAGTTGATGAACACGAAATGTTAAGAATGCGTCCAGTCGTACAATTCGCGCACCCGAATTGCGTGGTCGCGTCGCAACGTATCGTCTGCGTGTGGTCAAAAGCACTGGTGCCGCGGTCTTCACCTTGAACCACCACCGTCTTGAATACCTGACGCTTTCACAATATGCCCGTGGGGGTCGAGACAACCTTCACAACCTTCGACTGGCAGTTCACTGACTAAGCACTGCAGTATCTAAGTTTAGAGGGTTTCGGATGCTGGAGAGGAGTCAGGTAAAGTCGGAGCCGTCAAGAGTCAAGAGTTATTCTCTAACCACGGCTTCGTAGAATTGGTTTATCGGTCCCGTTCTTGGCACCAAAATGACTCCCTCGCATAGTCTGCTACGCTAAATACAAGAAATCTGCACCGGGAAGGAGCGTACAGACAAAACGCCATCGGAAACGCAGCGCACAGATATACTCTTCAGCCTTTTTTTTGCCAGACATCATGGTCAAATTCACCGTCGACCAGATACGTGGGCTCATGGACAAGACTTCCAACATTCGTAACATGAGTGTCATCGCCCATGTCGACCACGGAAAGTCTACTCTCACAGACTCGTTAGTGTCCAAGGCTGGTATCATCGCCGCCAAGAATGTCGGTGGCCGATTTATGGACACAGGAGAAGACGAAAAAGAACGCGGGATCACCATTAAATCCACTGCCATCTCAATGTACTTCGAGGTGGGCAAGGAGGATCTCAGCTCAATCAAAGAAAACCCAGATGGTGAGAAGTTGTTTTAATGTGTATTGCTGGGACCCGATTGATACCCCACAACAAAATTAAAAGGCAATGAGTTCTTGATCAATCTGATTGACTCTCCCGGACACGTCGACTTTTCTTCGGAAGTTACTGCCGCTCTCCGTGTCACCGACGGCGCGCTCGTTGTTGTCGACTGTATCGACGGTGTTTGCGTACAGACAGAAACAGTTCTGCGCCAAGCTCTGTCCGAACGCATAAAGCCCGTAGTCGTCATCAACAAGGTCGACCGTGCACTTCTCGAGCTCCAGGTCAACAAGGAAGATCTCTATCAGTCGTTCTTGCGGACAATCGAGTCCGTGAACGTCATCATCTCGACGTACCACGATGAAGCCCTCGGTGATGTTCAAGTCTACCCCGACAAGGGCACTGTCGCTTTTGGTGCCGGCCTGCACGGATGGGGGTTCACTCTTCGCCAGTTCGCTACCCGTTACGCAAAGAGGTTCGGTGTTGACAAGGAGAAGATGATGGACAAGCTTTGGGGCGACAACTTTTTCAATCCCAAGACAAAGAAGTGGACGACGAAGGGCACTGACGCTGACGGCAATAAACTCGAACGTGCATTCAACATGTTCGTCCTCGATCCCATTTTCAAGATCTTCGACGCCACGATGAACTCCAAGAAGGATGCTCTTCTCAATATGATCGACAAGCTCGAAATCAAGCTCGCCCAGGACGAGAAGGCACTGGAGGGCAAGGAACTCCTCAAGGTCGTCATGCGCAAGTTCCTACCCGCTGGCGATTCTCTCCTGGAGATGATAGTCATCAACCTCCCTTCCCCGAAAACGGCGCAACGTTATCGGGTCGAGACCCTCTACGAGGGTCCGATGGACGATGAGTCTGCCATCGGTATTCGTGACTGCGATCCTAAAGCTCCTCTTGTCTTCTATGTCTCGAAGATGGTGCCGACTTCTGATAAGGGTCGCTTCTACGCCTTCGGTCGTGTGTTCTCTGGGACTGTCCGTACAAATACGAAGTACCGTATCCAAGGTCCGAACTACATCCCGGGAAATAAGGAAGATCTCTTCGTCAAAACCGTTCAGCGCACTGTGCTAATGATGGGTCGTTCCGTGGAGGCCATCGAGGATTGCCCGGCCGGTAACATCGTCGGTCTCGTGGGTGTCGACCAATTCTTGCTCAAAAGTGGCACGATCACGCAGAGTGAGACCGCGCACAACATGAAGGTCATGAAGTTCTCCGTCTCTCCTGTCGTGCGGGTCGCCGTTGACGTCAAGAATCCGGCGGACCTGCCAAAGCTCGTCGAAGGTCTCAAGCGCCTCTCCAAGTCCGACCCCTGCGTGCAAGCCTGGACCGACGTCAGTGGAGAGCACATCGTCGCCGGAGCCGGTGAGCTGCACCTTGAAATCTGCTTGAAGGAGCTCGAGGACGTCCACGCCGGCATCCCGTTGAAGAAGTCGGACCCGGTCGTCGGCTACCGCGAGACCGTCAAGGCCGAGTCCTCGATCGTCGCGCTCTCCAAGTCTCAGAACAAGCACAACCGCCTGTACGTGAAGGCGCAGCCGCTGGCCGAAGAGCTCGCGATCGCGATCGAGGACGGCAAAGTGAACCCGCGAGACGACGTCAAGCTGCGCGCGCGTCTCCTTGCGGACGAGTTCGGCTGGGACGTGGCCGACGCGCGCAGGATCTGGTGTTTTGGCCCGGACACGACGGGCCCCAACCTGCTCGTCGACACCACGAAGGGCGTGCAGTACCTCCACGAGATCAAGGACTCGTGCGTCGCTGGCTTCCAGTGGGCGACGAAGGAGGGTGTGTGTGCCGAGGAGAGCATGCGTGGGGTGCGCTTCAACATACTCGACGTGACGCTCCATGGCGACGCCATCCACCGTGGCGGCGGACAGATCATCCCAACGATCCGGCGGGCCTGCTATGCCGCCTGCCTGCTCGCGACGCCCGGGCTCCAGGAGCCAGTCTACCTCGTCGAGATCCAGTGCCCCGAGAGCGCGATCGGCGGCATCTTCTCCGTGCTCAACAGGCGGCGCGGGGTCGTCTTCTCGCAGGAACAGCGCGTCGGGACGCCGATGTTCACCATCAAGGCATACCTGCCCGTTAACGAGTCGTTCGGGTTCAACGCCGCTCTGCGCGAAAACACAGGCGGCCAAGCCTTCCCGCAGTCTGTCTTCGACCACTGGGACGTCATGGCCGGATCCCCACTCGACGCGGGCGGCAAGCTCGAAGAAATAGTCAGGGCTATCCGGACGCGCAAGGGTCTCAAGCCCGAAATCCCTTCTCTAGACAATTACTATGACAAGCTCTAATCTCTTTATAGCGTAACGTTTGCGGTGGGTGGGTGGGTGGGAGGCGCGTTATTGTTCGTAATAGTCAGTTATTTTTATTTTTCAATAATGTTATCGAAACTGTAGATTACTCCTGCTGTACATGTACAATATGTAGTCTCCAGCTATGACAATGTTATACACCGTGAAAAAAATCGGGATATTGAAAGTCAACCATCAGGGCTTGTGCGAAGCCTTCCTTGTGCCTGCGATCGTCGCAGTCGTCGTGTTCCTCGGCTTTGCTGATTGATAGCTTCAGAACTATGAATATAATACGCGCGGATATTAAGGTCATACATATGCTTCGAGTTCAATGAGCATATCTGCAGACACCATTGTCAAGGATGAAATGGTACAATATTAGTAGAGATAATCATTATGCCACTGACAGCAACTTGAACCTCCTTACATACTATGCTGGACAAACCGGGCCCAGATACAACTTTGAATAGGGTGTTTTCTACGTCGCAACGAGATTCAGCTCAGGATTCCGTTCAAGTTATGTACATATTAAATGGTACACATAATGATAAATGCGTTGTGAAGGCAGGAAAGGGCAAAGAGAATCAAATAATTTAATAGAAGCGAAGTCAGGACTAGCAATTTTGCTCTTTGCTTATTAAAAAGTGTTGAAGAGGAGGAAACCCAACAAACCAAGTCTCTCAAAGAATATAGCTCAACGAACTCGAAAAAGGATCGAAAAAGGATAATTGATGGGGTAAGAGAATCAGAGAAGGCAACATAGTGAATCGCTCGAACTGAATTACGGCTTAAAATGCAAAAGGGACATCATAGATTTCGCTCTACAAGAACGTCAGGACTCCTAGACGGGATGGCCGAATGCTAGGTTGCTCACCATTCTATGAAGACTCCCCAGCTGCATCGGTTCAAAGCCAGGGATTGTCAGGCAGGTAGCGCTATATCTAACGATATAACTCACTATAGGTCTCGGACAGGCCATGGGATTGCCTGCGTCTTGATGTTTCGCAACTTTCAGAGTTTTGGCAAGGTGTGAACTACAGCGGAGTATGCGTTGAGTGAATGCGGCATGACATCTGAACGGGAGAGGAAACATTGCGTACCCAAGGGCGACGAGTAATTCCTTATGCGTCAAGCGTTGATTCTGGCCTGTCTCTGATGAGCAGGCTATTGATTTGACGAGTGATGCCACGCTTACATAGAATGTTCGCGAATGCCTAACAAGCCGTGTTAGTCAAAGAAAGGCCTCTGCGATACCAGACAAAGAGCTTACGTGTGTGAGCAGCCCCCCCTCAGGTCCATCGTAAGTGACCTCTTCGTCTGCACACGCAGCCCAGGACGTCTACCAAGCTCGTCGTGTGAGAACGATGTAGCATGTACGCGTTTAATGTATGCATACCACATATTTCCCCTTGTTTCGGTCGTCTAACTCAGCCGCGGCCTGCAATATTTTCTCGCGGAACATCTGAGTGAGATGAACGCCGGGAGATAGCCTTCCTGAAGTAGGGTTAGGAGGCGAATGCTCCATGAAGGGCATTTCTACAAACCAGCGTCAACTCCAAGCGTCTAGTATCCGAAAAAAAAGTTGGGCTTACTGAATTTGATTGAGCCTTTCGCTCTGACTGGAGAAATTTTAGTGAGCAGCACATTTGGGCGCCAATGTATGTACGGCTTACCCTTCGGAGTTGGATTCCGATGTGTCTCCCAAGGTTTATGAGCTGCCGAGAGAGTCACAGGTGACGACCATATTTCCGATCCGCTGTCGTCCGAATGCATGAACGGAAGATCTAGCGGAGAAAGTTCCGACGATTGAGGAGCGCACTTCTGATGATGATTAGAAATGGAACCTTACCAACACCAGATCCAGAATGACAACAATCCAGAATGACCTAAAACTCATCAAAATGAGCACATATGTATGCAGACGAGTGCGCTAGAAGATAAAAGTCCATACGGTGAGGTGTGTCCCAGGCGGAAGGGCGTTGACAAGGCGTTCTTTCAGCTCCTGGCAAGGTGACATGAATATGAGTCCCCGTTCGTTTTCAAGTCAAGAAGAAAAAAAGAATTAGCTGACGTCGTCGACGATGTAGTTTGATTTCACTTCGTCGCGGATTTTGTCATAGACCACATCAACCGGCCAGATAGCTAAGAAAGAAGAAGGACATCAAAAAGGGTGTACTTGTGAGAAGAACGTGGAGGTATGCACCTTCATCCATACCATCAGCTTCGTAGTCGATATCATCTTTGTTTTCCACTTGCGATGAATGACCGGAGACTGAAACGAGGGTCATTCGTACCGCTTCCAAATAAGAAGAAGAAACTCAGTTAACTTACAATGGAAGACGAAATGATCTCCGGCCTTCGCAGTTTTCACCATCCGGTCTATTGCTTTCAACTGAAACACTATATAAGCCGTTTCCTCTCTCTCTTATTAGGGCAGCATTCGTACTATGTTATGCCGAGTGGGCAAAGTGTGTTTCCCATCGTCCATGAGGATTTGGATGTCTTCTTCCCTATAGCCATAGGCGCCTATCCCGCAGAAAAATTTAATGTCATGAGGGAATGTCATTTCTTCGCATAATGCGGTACGCAGACGCACGAATGAGGAGCGCCTTCAGGACTTCGGGGTCATTATGTGCATGTGATAGCTGGGGGGGTGGATCGCTGTTCGTCTTGGCATAAACTGCGGTGTCCTGGTATTGAATCCCAATAGAGATGGCCTTTTTCGAGACGACTGAAGCCAGTTTCCCCACCGCCACCGCGTCGTGGCCATGGCTCTGCCGTACGATGCCAGGCATGGTCCCTACACTTGCGTCTAGTCCTGGCCTGTGGCCGTGGGTGGCTTAAGAGGAGAAAGAGGAGCAAGAGAGAGATTAGGTTGACGAGGCCCGGCACACGACGCAAGGCGCCCTTCCTAGTATCAGTGGGAGGAATGATATACATTCTTCCGTGTCCGGCGCTACAAGTACTAAGTAGCGCTGGCGTCTACTAGGACATGGGCGGTACAGTGCCAGCCTGAGTGACTCAAGCAAATGGTTCTCCATCAAGGCAAAGATCTTCGGCGCTAAATGGTCATCAATGATGGACCGGACTGTGCGGGTCTGTATGATTGTTCACTATCGAGCTCAAGTTCTAGTGCGGAGATGATAGTCGTCAAGATCACCAGCATCGCAGCTCTTGAAGGCTTAACTCGGAGGATGTAAAGGAAAAGTCGACCATGATGGTAGTACTTAGTACTGAAGAGCTGCCAGTGCCGCCAGTGAGCGAGTCGAGTTCTGATGACTAATCAAATTCAAGCTTCACACAACTTTACGCAAAGTTACAATGCATTCAGAACATTATACAGCTCGATTCTCCCCTCGTACAAGACAAATAAGTTACTGTAATCCCCTATAGAGAGCACCAAATTTCCTTTGATTTGTATCAAAGTACAAATCAACGAAAACATACAAGCACCAATTGGCTGCCGGACGCTCTATTCCAGCCGAGAAAAATGAATAAATGGCGTAGATCGACACAGAAGTGGTCATTTCTGTCGATCGACACCTTTATTCAAATTTCTCACCTTTTTTATTGTGAGCTGGGGTTTTTACGTAAAATAAAGGGAAGGGTTTTGCTTCATTGAATTCCATTCAATGAAGCAAAAGTCTTCTTTTTTGTTTACGGCGAAAACCCAGATGCCTTCTTGACTTCGACGGCGCTTTTTTCCAGGTCGCTGTCGTTCTTGGAGGCTCGGTGTATAAAGCGAGTAAGGCATCGGGGCATTCGGAACCAGTTGAACTCGATGTCCGGCAGGCTTGCGAAGAAGAGGACGGCTACGACGGCGACGACGCCCGCGATGGCGACGAACGTGAACACGCTTGCGACGTAGATGTTCGTGCGCACGAACAGGGCGATGCACGTCTGGGCTGCGATCAACGCCATCGACCAGAAAAGCGATGCCTTCGGGAGGCTGTACGCCATGGACAGGGGTGCAAAACCGCATGAGTCATAATACGTCTGCGCTAGGAAATTTGCCTTTAAGAAGACGGGGGGAAAGAATGGAGTGTCAGAGACCAGTGCATCGCGAGACGGCGGGGCCCCCTTGGCCGCAGCGATCGGGCAGGCACTAAGGAATATCCGGGGTGGAGGGGAAAGCCAGTCTCACCCCCGCCGAGCATTCCTTAGTGCCTACCCGAGCGCTGCGGCCAAGGAGGCCCCAAATGTTCTTTTCTCACAGCATCATTTGTTTCGAAGACGAGCGGCATCTGGTGGTAGTGCGATAGGATAGCGCCCGTGATGAGGCCTACGGTCGAAAGGGCCAGAGAAGCCAGGGCAATAGGGCGCAGGCCGAGTGATGCTGCGTAAAAGATCGCATGCAATCTGTAAGCATAAGATCATAATGGACGTTATCAGCACCGGATCCATATAACCCTAGTCACGCACTGACAGTATGAGCACCGCACATCCCTGTGCCGCTTCCTTCCACTCGAGATTCGCGCGGTTGATGAACTGCTTCCAGGGGTCTGCGTACACAAGGTTGTCTACCCATATCTGGCCGAGCTCGTTATTGAAACGTCGAGGCATGTCGAAGAAGAACAGCCTTGAGATCATCCTCAAGGGGAACGCAGGTTGCCGCGGTGCATCGTCGACCATCCGTTGATCTCGTGATAGCCGTGCATTCTCTTCGCCATAGAAATTCAGAAAGCGGTGTCTGGCTGTTTAGAGGTATTAGTACTTCGAAACACTGATATAGGGCCCTTCTGCAGGGAAGCTTCGCGTACCGACTTGGGCCCAGAGACGAGCTAAGAGCCGATTTCTATCAATATGCAGGTGATACTACAGAATCCGTAGGCGCTCACCTACGACACAGATAACATATGTGTCAGTCAAGGCGTCTTCCGATTTTGTCACTGGATCCCGGATAATATCGATGAAGTCTTTGCACTGGTCTGCGGTATACGGGAAAGTTCCGACTGACGAAGTCAAGTGATCTAAAGTATGAGGCGTTAGCGCCTAAATTTTCTTGGAAGAGGGGCAGAGAATCTGATCTACCTGCTCTGGCATGTGTAAGTATACTAATGAGCTCCAAGGCGAGTGCTTTCCGAATGTTACCGAGGTGCGAAGGGAAGTATTCCACATGCGTCCAGTAGTGTTCAGATGATATCCACCCTGGAAAATATTGATTAAACCAATTCACCTTTGAACTGAGGGCTCACTCACTGAGCTGCGACAGTGTCAAAGAAGGCGGCAGGTCCAACTCTTCCGACGAGTAATCCTGTAACCAGAACTCTGACTGTGTCGAATGGTCGACAAGGTAGTAACTGCATCCGCCGTCTTCGCTGCCGTCAAGTTGCAGGAATAATTCGACGTTTTCTGAAAACTTGATCTCTTGCTTGCAAGCGAGACGTTCGATGACATCGATCCAGAAAGAAACGCGCTTCAGCGTCGGAGCCGAGTATATATACGCTTCGGTTAAGACGCGGGACTGCTTGTTGTAGAAGTACAGTTGGCCCTCTGGTTGGATGTACGATGACCACCCTTCCGGAAGATATCTAGGCCTTTACGAATAGCGAATAGTCAGCTCATTGATGAATAATGCACCAAGAAAAAAAACGAGTACGCACTCTGGTTCAGCTAGTCTCGAGAATACACTAGTAGGGATTTGGGTATGGGATAACGTAGTTCTGATAGTAATAAACCGGTAAGCAAGAGGACAATAACAAGAGGTTCAACGCACCTCACAGACTTGGAATAACGCACTGAATAAGCGGGGGTCGTGGGTCGTAATTTTGCAAGTGCAAGGTCATAGCTGTCATAAGGCATTGATCCAACTGACGCAGGCATGGTAGTGGTTGTAGTAGTGACACTAATTGCGATTGCACAGCGGATAAGTGTTGTGAGCGGGGCGGAATTAGGAATCCTAGGATGACTGAAAGGACCGAAGCCAGGATTTATGTCGACTTGAGTGCTGTGCAGCCCGGTTTGGGTCGGCCCCATTCCTGTGCAAATACAATTTTTTGACCCACATTATGTAACACCATCGGACCGCAGGCCTCTCCGTTCATAGCTGTTACGGTTCTTGCCAGTACTTCATATTCCAGCAAGGCATAATATGTCGCCGATGCCCTCTACAGGTTTCGCCTTTCAAAGGGCTGAGTCGGAGGTGGACTGAGTCGGACGTGCATCATGTCCAACTTGAAGTCCGTTCCGTGACGACCAGCATTCAAGTTTGCACAGGCTTACGTAATTATAAAAGTTCAAGAATCCCGTGTCGAACGTACTGGACACGCAACACTGGCACTGCTATGCTACCTGGTTCTTTTAATGTGCGAAGCCTGAACGGTGGTGTAAATTTCAATCAAGTGAAGCGTCGTCAGACCGCAGCATTGCAATCCAAGGATAGGGCGCCCGCTGCCTGAGAGCTGACAGCCGGCACTTGTGGTGAGCGTCCTATTCCAATCCCATGACTTGCTGTACTAATGCTTTCCAGACTGCCACATATTATACATGCTTTTCGGTTATAGGGCATGCGATGAGATACTGTACTTGGGCGGTAGGGTGGTTCCGAAGTTCCATCAGGCATGTGTCCTTCCATTATCAAACTCCATCTGTCTGACGATGAAATACTCTGCAACAGATCCCATGGTCATCTTTGTCTGATGCCTTCTAGATCCAGAGCAGGGATCTGAATCAGGAAATCTCAATAGGATTGTGTCTGTGAGATGAGAAGCCTTGGTCCTTCGTATGCGTCCTCAGGCTACTTATCAATAGCGGTGTTTACTCATTGATCGGCTTCTATTGCAATGAGCACCTTTAGGACTAATCTCAACCAACTCAAACTATTATTAGTCTGCGTAACGGGTGTAAAGACGGCCACTCTGCTTCCTTCTATTCGTCTAGCACTGCCTGTCTGGTTCTCCTTCTATTGGGTACGTGAAACTGTGTTGCTTCGCTACAGTGCGCATCGTTGTCTCATATTCTCCCGAACCAAGTCTCGCCTTCCCATCTAGAAGACGTTGTTCGGTGCGGCTATATAGGCAACCTCCTCGTTTCAAGACTTCTCAGGCCTTCAGGCCTATTGATAGCCCAGACAGAGCTCACGTTCCTGAATCTCGATGATCATTGGACTTTAAATGGAGAATCAGTCCTTGAATCGCAGACGATCAGGCAGCCACAGATAATCATTGCAGATTGGCATGACCAGGAGTTGCGCGCCGCATTTCACTTATTGACTGATCGCTTGGAGCCCTGTAAGCGCTAAGTCCCACCAGTTCTTGGTTTGTGGAGAAGGAGTGCAAACGCTTGAAGATTCACTAGCGTTGATAGTCCATCACAGCGTAAGGCCGTCCTATTCGTTCAATCAGCTTCGCTCGGCGGGAACACGCGGTGTCTTACTAGTATCGCGTAAGTGAACGTTGTTAAGCCTAAACACTTATTCGCTCGCACCGCCTATCTCCTTTTCAATACATTGCCCAAAGGAAGAAGCAAGGAACGAACATGATCCCAATGCAGCGCTGAAGTGCTCGAAAGTTCTCATTCGTGGACTTGACTTTCCGAGTCGTAATGTCTTGCTAGCGTAGCGCCTGGTAGGCTGTGAACAGTCGTCCGAGTCAGCTCCAACGTCCTTGGATGGAGCACTGGTTTGAGACGAACGTCCGCTCTGCATCTCCTTTATACCTCACGAGCTGCATAGGTTTCCTTGAAGTCGGAGACCTCATATGAGTCAAGTGCGGCTTCCGACTTGTGACGCTCAACGGGCAAGCGCCCGGTTTTAAGAAGAAAGAAACGGAAGTATAAAGAGGCGGGCCTTGAAGGCCAAGGCGGTTCCCAACTGCGTCAAGACCAGCCTATCTATCCCAGTCGCCTACTTCCCTGAACAAAATGTCTCCCGCAAATGTTACTATTAGTCCTCAGGACACACTCGCTAAGCCTGACTTGGCGAGCGTCGAAGACAGGTAAGAGCCTGTCCAATCATTTCCGTCTTCTCAATTAAAATACTAAAACCTCCCGCGTCTTTAAGTAGCTCGTCTGACTCGTCTTCTCAGACGAAGTGCGAGGTTACCGAGGCCACGGTGGTGCCTACTCAAGGCCCAGAAGAGGGTGGGGACGAATTAAGCAAACCAGCCGGCGGGTCCATCATTTCGACGACGTATGTGCCTTCGCCTTCTTCGTTCTTGCTCCGAGTCAATGCATAGCGCTAACCTTTAAACACACACTTACTTTTTTTTTTCCTTGTCGATTTTTAGAGACGACACTGTCAGTGATGCTGGCGATGCGAGCAAGTTTGACTACCCTCGCTATCTCCCCAAGGGCAGGACGAATCTGCCATCCGGGTCTGGAAAGCCTAAACCCCCACCCGGGTCTACTACGGGCGGGGGCCATTCCACAATTAAGCGATGATCATTGTACTTGAACGTGTTGGACCTCATGCACATGATTCCGGTCACCATTGTATCCACATTTGATACCTACGTAGATTGCATCCGCTCTCTCGCTCTCGTGATTTGTTCTTAATACATGTACATGTTTTCCTCCTGCTTTGCACTATACTGCTACTGCACTCCTGCTTTGTGTTGTCCTGTCTATTTCTGTCTGTTCCTCGCTTTCACACACTATACAAGCTGTGCTTACATACTTATTCTGGTCTCATGCCAGTCGAGGCGGTACAGCAACTTCGAATGTTCTGTAAATCTATCAACATAGAGACGTCCGCTGCGCATGATGATCGTCCCTTTATTTGCAGATCGAGGATCAACGTCCTACAAGTACACGTTGTATGCCCTTCGATCCAAGAATTCAGATACATAGCCTTCAGCATCGTGATGCTCGATGGTGCGAGGCGATGCAGTTGAACCTTTCTACAGTATCTCCTTACGATCGACAGTGGGAACACTGGCAGTTGCTGATTAATACTTACTTGATACGCTGTGCCGGTCATACAAAAGACATCATCGTCGCGAACAAAAATACACGGATATAGTACTTCAAGCTGGTCTCACATACTCTTGACCCTCACCGCCCGTCGCTCGTCGCCCATCTCTACGCACAACCGTCTTTCGCAGGCTCTCCAAGTCTGCGAAAAAAAGGCAGATCTTCGGCTTTCCTTTCCCACTTTAGCGACATGTCAAGCCCAGCGCCGCTCCAAGCCTCGAATTCCATGGAGGAGGCCGTAATGAACGCGAAGGGAAGCGTGTCTGCGTCTGCGCCTGAATCCAAGCATCAAGATGCGCCTGAGGAGCAGAGGAGTGGTTCAAACAGGTACGCCGCCACGATATGCACTCCAAGAAAAGTAGTATGAAATTGCGGCACTCATCCACACGAATTTCAATTTACTGTACATCCATGGAAATCGTACGACTTCCGTCTTTCGCCTCTACAAACACAGCACCGAGACGGGAGCACGTAGATATACAGCGTCTATAGGCGACGATAAGGCCGAGAGGCGGTCCGTGCACTCAATGGCATCTCACGAGCTCGAGGAGGCGACGCCAGGGGTCGGCAAGCCTGGAATCCCGACCGGCGATGACTCGGAAAGCCCAGCCAAGGCTGCGTATGTCCAAACACACGTCCCCTTCATGAAAAGAAAAAAAAAAAGTAAAACTGACTTTGTGTCATCTTGTCATGACAGAGGCCCGGTAGCGAAAGCCGAAGGCGAGGCGGCAGTCAAGTCGAGTAATCCGGAATCAACTGTTCCAGAACCGGATCTCGCAGACACGACAGGGAAGCAATCTCAGAGGCCAACGTGAGTTCAATCTCTTCGTCTGCCGGAGCTTTGTCGTCCGAAAGGACTTTATCCGGTCGCCACCGGTCTTCATGTCCGTCGTCCAGACTTGCTCATTGATTTCCCTTCCGTAGAATGCGATTCCTCCCTAAAGGCCGACCTAATCGGCCGACGTCCGGAAGCAAAAAGCGGGGAGGCGGTGGCGGATGTATAGTCTTTTGATTATGTCGGCCAGCATTCATCTGAGTTCATTCCTTCGGATCTCTTGCATATCATTTCTTCCCATTTTATCTGTTGAACTAGCTGTATATGATACCCTTCATGTCCAAGTTATCTCCTGTGCTGTGTTGTATCCTACGTAGAATCGCCGGCATCTCAAGCCGCTTACAAATATATCGGAATTGTAAATACCGGAAATACCCGATGTCTATATGCTCTTGTGACTGGCAGCTGTTCTCTGACTTCCGACCATCATCATGTCGCTCTTATTGAAGACACCGTGATAATTCACCTTATGGACTCTCCGATAGCTTTAGCAGAGTCAAAGTTCCAGATGACTTTACGGACGTGACTGATCCAGCACCTAGCACCTTCAGTTTCATTCAATCCTTCTCCTTGATCTTGGAGGCAACACTTTCCGAATCCTACGTCATCAAGACTCAGAAATACATGCCGCGGGCTAATTTACAGCCCAAACAACATGCGTCAAACTTGAAAATACATGCTTTGCGTGGGCGTTCTGTTCAATCGTGTAATACACAAAACTTGGCAGCAAGCAGCATGTCTCAGATGATTGATCGTACGTCACTCGCACTGCCTTCAGATTTGTTAGTAGACAACGCGGCGAACTCATACAATTCATATCTGGAGCTAGGAGCTACGCGTTTTTATCAACGTATGCCCTGGAAGTCTCTCGTCAGTGAGCAGGCTAGTTTCCTGTAGCTCCATGGAGCTTGTATATCTCCATTCATCATCATCGTGGTGGCTGGCGGTGCCTTATTGTCAAGTGACACTGCACAGCATACGGCGACGAAGAACCTGATGCTTGCGAAGAATAGCCTAATCTGGGTACGATCCTATGCGAGGAACTCATGGTGCATCGCGAAGCCCAGCCTTTCGTAGTTGCTCCAGTACTCCTCGACGTGGCGTGGCAAGGCTTATTCATTATTGCGCTCGGTATTTGCAGCAGAACACAAGACTTACATCTGATCTACATAGCTCGTCATCATTGTGCTATTTCCATCGAACAAAAAGGGACTTGCTACCACCCGGAACCCTAGTGAAATGCACCGGCCAGTCGAGCGTCCATCTCCGCGCCCACCGTGATACGGTACTAATCAAATCTTGCTCTTGCAGTGCTCTAGCTACCCGGTATGTGACACCAGCGCACCCGGGGACAATCGTCAAATCGAACATAGGCGCCTTCGACTTGAAGTTAATCTTGGAGAACCAAGATAGCTATGCTTGACTGGAACCCTGTTATGCACTACACAGGAGACCCACCGGGCTCACTTCCCGACATCGACTCTCTAGACGGGCGCATGCCGGCGTTAGCATTAAACTCAGTAGGTTTCGAAAGGCTCCTTGGCGCATGTGATATCGCATGTCTCTTTGAATAAAAGGCTTTCAGTATCATGATATCCGTACCTATTGGTGCGGGCGGAAGACAACAGTATTTATAGTAGCAGACCGAAAGGCACTGATACGGAGGCCTCGAAGAGTCCATTCCTCGTATTGTGTTTATAACTTAAGCAGTACACAATTCGTCATCGGATTCCGGCTAATAGCGCATTTCCTGTGTATCCTACTGGTTGCTGTGCATCGGCTTGTCAAAAGGTAGAGGGCAAAACACCGGATACGATCATTTGGCATTTAGGCGCCCAAAAAGGAGGCGCTTAACTACTTAAGAGAATCGTCTTAATATAAGCCCAGCGCGGTCTACCTCCTCTTGTTATCAGACACCCATCTCCTGCCGCCCTACTCAACTAGAGCGAACTAAGCAACTCCCCGCAAATAATGTCGACAATCGATGACAGTCTCTTCGATCCCGGAGACCACAAATCGGTGCAGAATCAGAAGCCGGAAGAGTGAGTGGGATTCTGATTTCTGTTATCTATACATTTTTTCCCAGAATGTATGTGCCCCTGCACAGTCTTTCTGTTGAAATTGGGAGTGTTGGAATCAGCGCTAGGATCATGTATGCACGATGAGCGGCCCTATCCTGATACCACGATGCAAGACGTCTAGGGACATTCGCTCTGGACAAACTCCGAACGATGGAATCATGATAACAAACTGACCCGGTGCCTTTTCCTCCTGTTTTCATATTACCAGGAACGCTCAGCCTGTCAACGAAACACCGGAAGATGTCACGCAAAGAGAGGAAGTAGGGAAGGAGAGGTGAGCATTTGCTAGTGAATGGGAGGACAGAGTCGGGTCGCTGATGTTAGTATACTTGCAGCGCGGACGATGCACCTGGTACCGGAGAAACACCATCGGCCAAGGACGATGACGAAATGTGAGCACCGCCCCGGGCCTTCTTTACAACGACGTACAACTTATTCTATCTCGATTGAACTTGCAGCGAAATCCCGCGCTTCATCCCCCGCGGGCGTGTCAACCCGCCGAGTGGGTCAGGGAAGAAGAAGTGAACATCATGATCATGGGCTCTCCGAGTCGCCAAGAATCAATGATGCAGTGATGTGTCAACGTCTCGGCGATAATGATGGGGAAGGATATAGGGACATTTAGTTGAGGCGCAATACGCTGCATTAAGTCATGTCAAATAAATTTAAATATTTTTCCATTCCATTCCCTTTGATTTGTCTTGCTATTTCTTGTTCAGTGTGTACATAGCCATGTACTTATACTCACGCTACGCGTTTTCTTGCAAATAAGCTGTCAATGCATCTTGTACAATGATCGATACTTCCCGCACTGCGCCACTGCCATTCGTCGAGGACCCCTCAAGCTGCAGCAAAGAGCCGTTCATCAGGGAAACTACTTTTTGCTTACGGCGACTGACGCGTCCTGACGCTGCCTTAAATGGACTGAAGCGTTGCCATGCCTGTCTGAAATCTGCTGATGTGTTGCTATGCCTGTCTGAAATCAACTGATGGCCTGAACACACTGAAATAAGCAGATTTCCAGGACACACTCAGTACGTCAGTACATCAGGAGGTCAGTCAAGCATAAGTAAAGACTAAGTACAAGCATGTACAATTCAAATGTCATAGTAAGTACAAATCAGTACACCAGTACGTCAGTACGTCAGTACTGTAAATTGCGTGCTGTTTTCCTCTCGCCTTCGCTGAGGAGGATGTTCGTGCCTTTTGCTATCACCTGAGCGAAGTAAGCACATTTGCCTTGTGCGTTTCGTATAACTGTCCATCCTTATTATTCCAGTGACTTCAAAAGTCGCACTTATTTCTTTCCCTCGCATGCTCATTGAAGTTCACCACCTGCGGCCCGATGCTTGTTAACTCGGGACTAGGTTTGGCAAAGAGGGTGCTACTGGAGGCACGGGTGGAGGAGGTGCAGATGCGGGTGCGGGTGCGGGAGGGGTAGGGGTTACTGCACTGGATGGTGCACTTGCAGCGGGACTTCTTGCGGCTGCCAACCTTTCCTCCTGAAGTCTTTCAAAATCTTCATCCTGGCGACGTGCCTCTTCTTCCTCACGCTCAAGTTGGCGAAGCCGCTCTGCCCGAGCTTCACGCTGCTTCCGCAGCCGCTCCTCACGCTCCCTCAGCATGCGTTCCTCATTCTTCTTCGGGCTCTGCTGGAGGAGCTGGAGGAGAAGGGGGAGGTGCCGGTGTGACAACAGGTGGCGCTGGAGGCGGGACAGGCGCACGAATAGTCGCGACTGACGAGGCTGAGGACACCGGTGGTGTAGCAGCCCCACGTGTCTTTGGAGGCGGCGGTGCTGGCGCTCTCTTCGGCGCAGGAGGCGGAGGCGGCCTCACAGCACTAGCAGTGGGTGTTGGTGCTGGAGGTGCAGCTGAGGAGGTGGTTGTCGGGGTGGGAGGTGCCGGTGTAACAGATCTACCATCCTTTAGCGCACGCTCGCTTTCCAATATCGCCCTCCTCAGCCGTTCGCGCTCTTCCGCATCCTTTTCGCCGGTGCGCATTTTCTTCCGCCTCCTTATATTGTGCCAGTCACGTTTCCACAGAAGTATCCACCGCGGGCGACTTTGGCGAAGGTGTAATGACACCTAACGCGCGCATACGTTCTTGCAGTTGAGCCTGCTCCCTGATATACGCTTAACGCTCCGGGCTTGGGTACAGCAGGTGCCGGAGAAGCCACAAGGGTTGGTGGTGGAGGCGGCGGAGAACGAGCTGCGGCAGGCGGGCTGCGAGGGCGGTCGCGGTCGCGTTCACGTTCACGTTCGTGCTCACGATCTTTCTCCCTGTCCCAAGAACGGCCGCGTTCGCGATTGCGCGAATAAGGCCAATCCCTGTCATAATCCCTGTCTCTGTCGTAGTCCCTATCCCTATCACGACTCCGCTCTCTCTCGCGGTCCCTGTCGCAATCATGCCGCCCATAGTCACGTTCCCTGTCGTAGCTTCTCTCGTCGTACCGCCCGAAGCGCTCATTCCGCCTATCCCGGTCTTTCGTCCACTCCCTCTTCTCCCGTTCGCGCCTACGCTCCCGATCTTCCATCTTCTTCTGTACTTCCGGGATCCTCTCGTGCATGAGGTGCAATAAGTCACGCTCTAGTTTCCGCCTCTCCTCATCCTTCTCGGTGCTCCTTGGTCCACGGCTGACGTACTTAAGGCCTTCCTGGATTCGCTTCGCTCTGTATCTGAGGTCTTCCATCTCACGCTCAAGCTCCTCGTCTTCCCTTGTTCTCTGAGAGCTTTCGTCTGTAGCACGCTCCAAAGCCTGAGCAGCTCCTTCAAGCTGGCGTTTCATGCTCTCAAGATCCTGCGAAGAGGACTCATTTCCAACACGCACATCACGTCGGTCAACAAGCCTTCGGCGACTCTTGTAATATGAATCGTCATCGTCATTCTCGGTGTACTTGTAGACTGTTGCATCTTTTCTTCCACCTACACTCAGCACCGAAGCGTCATTGAAAGATCGGACCTTTGAACGCGAAATCGCAACACCGCTTCCCGCAGAGCTCGGCCGCGAGTTGTCGTGCTTCGGGATGTCCTTGAGGAAGCTGACGGATGTGTCACGATCACGAGCTGAAGGAGGCACTAGTTCTTGAGGAAGTTCATCCGGAATCTCCATGACAGTCAATTCTTGAAAAGGTCGTTAATATCAATTGTATACATATATAATTATCAAGGAGACTTGCTGCGATAAATGAAACCCATAGCAACATGAAACTCAGCTAGATTCAGTTTACCCTTGTTATCCCGATCAGCAAGGGCCCTAAAAACAAATATTCAGTGAAAGATCAGGTTTGCGAGAACATTAACATACCAAATCTTTTGCAAGATCATTCTTCTCAAGGCCACTCTGAACAAAAACCCCCGATAACCTCCAACGAACTGCAGTGTTCTACCTTGCATCGGTACCGAAGGATTGGCCGGCATGGATGAGCTCGACATCATCGCCAGTGCATGTCAATGTAACCAGTCTTCTGCGGCACCAATGGCGCAAGTGATGGACCGGGATAACCGGTTTGCTGCGGTACGAGCCCGACTCCGAAGGCAGGGGACGAATTCAAGTACAGCTGGGTGTAGAAAGTTATGAGACACCCCACGTGAGGGCACCTTCTTAATAAGGCAGAATACGACCAATTCTTACTTTATAAGGCAGGTAGAATTGGTCAGCTGTCTCATAACTTTCTACCTCCAGCTGTAGTTCCGCTGCGCAGGTGGAGGAAGTGCGCACAGTTGATTCTTCTGCTGCGCTCCTTTACGTTACTACCGGTGGGATTAGGTCTGAATCTTGAGCCGCCTAACTAGATTCACGCTACCTTCTGACGACAAGTTCCCATGCTGATGAGCGCCCAATGTCTACAAATTTCCATACCAAACAAAGGACGCTCACAATTAATTTCAGAGCCTTCGCGTTCATCCCATTGGTCTTCGACTCCGCCAGCGCTCTACCATGACTGTGAAAATGAAGGAAAAGGGATGGCTTACGACGGCTTTCATTTCATAGACACTCAAATGAAGGCCGCACGAAGGATCGAGGTGGGAATCGAAGGTGCTTGAAATGCGGCGAGGCGAGAGAGCGCTGAACGAGATGGACGTTATGAATTGCAGAGGCGGTCTGTCCACATGAGTTGTGTGAGAAGGAGACGTAACGGACACAGACGTGAGGGAAATTAGGAATTAGGACCGCACGCTTTTTGGGCGACAGGACATCATGGTGAGTGGATAATGTACACTGCCATCGTAGAGCCTGAATTCCGGCCCAACCCAAAAGAACCATGTATAGTCAGAGATGCTCGTCGGAGAGTCTAAGTAACTCCGTTTCATCAAACAGAGTCTGATAGGTGAGCTTCAAGTCGGAGAGAGACCCATGTTTTATAGTAAGCAGGCAGGGTTTCTGGCATTCGTATAAGATACAAGCAGCAATCTTAGTTCGATAAGAGTCTTGAAGGCGTATTTCAATGACCTTGAGGGAGAGCTCTTTTCATCTGACCCAAGATAGTATGGATGAACTCGTTGCAAAAGAACACGAATGAAGATGATGAGAGAGCAAAGAGCAAAGGGCGCGATTCAAGTTAAGTTTAAGTTCAGCCAAATTTGTAACTCCGATTCAACTCTATAATTTGAGTGCCAGAAGTACATCGCTGGTTTCAATATGAATGGTATTTCCCCCTTTTCTATAAGTACATACTGTCGTATCAGCAGTGGTCCATATTTTCACGGTAACACAATAGCAGATACCTAGGAGGGCTGCTACTCAGAGACGGCGCTCGGTAAACCAAGCTGGACGTTTTCAGGCTTGCCTACATGATATAGAAATTGCAGTTAGATACTTCTTCACAGAAAGCATGATTTGGAGGGAGTCAGCACTAACCAATGGCGTGGTCATAATATACAACCTGAAATTCCATCCCGGCAGCCTCTGCGACCTCTCTCGCATCCTTCCACTCATAAGGGCGAGGGATAATGATTTGGACACGCTTCATAGGACAAGGAGTGATTTTGGCTGCAAACACTAGTACCGCCCTCAATTTTCCTTCGGCCCATTGCATGTCGTTAAAGTCCATCTTGTCCGTTTCTCCTAACTCATCTGTGAGGATGAGGTGCTGCACATAGTACGGTAATTCAGGTGGTCGATGATCCCCGCCTTCTATGAATAGCGTTAAAGGAACAGACAGATATGTGAGCTTGATGATGCCACATAAGCGGATACCGAATAGGTTGAACGTGAATTCTGAATAGGGGTTGGATTTAGTCATTCCAGTGATTACCACGGACTCTAGCGACCGAACTTCCGGAATAATCGAACACAAATGGTCAGGATTAATAGTACAGTTGATCAGTTCCAAATAGTAAAGTAACGGACACCCGGGCGACGAGATCCTGAGCCACTCTTCATTCGTGTGCCACCCGCTGACTGAAAGGCGCCGCAATTGCGGCATTACTGGAAGTGCGACATGACAACGTTTAACTCTTGCGATGTCCACGCCGGATGGGTGCTCAGCGTGGATGATCAGTTCTTGAAGTGACGGAAGTTCGGCGACGGGACCTAGCAAAGGTCTATCTCCAGTAGCGTCTCTGCTACGAGGAAAATGCACTTCGAGACGAGTCGCATTGCACCAGTTTGTCTCGTATTGCTTTGCAAGCGAGGGCAAGACTTCATGCGCTCCTCGAAGATCAAGCGGGCACACGTATTTCGCGGCACGTAAATTCGGGCAGACTCTGTAAATCGTTTGCAAGTTCTCCATACCCTCCTTCGTGTATCCAACATAGGGTTGGCCAAAAATGTCGTTGGCCATAACGAAGGTGCGGACAACAGGTGGCAGGTGGCTGTTCTCGGGGGTCGTTAAGGCCTTAACCAGTGAACCTAGCGCAGCGTATGACGAAATATATATATCACGATACAAGCACATCATGGCCATTGGATACCAATTCCAACAGACAAGTGCTAGCGAGTAAAAGACCGGTTGTTGTATCGACAGTACTCTCGGTCCCGGAGGCAGGCCTTGAAACATGCGAATGCCGCACATAATCCATTCAGCCTTCGGGAAAGTCTGAATTTCTTGGTCGTGGATGACGGCGAGTTGAGCAAATATCTCTTTCAAAACCAAATCTGGGAGCCCAACAAGCTGGACTGGGAGTTGCGGGGCGTCCGACTGCTGGGACTCCGTACTATTTTGAGGGGCACTTGAAGTTTGCCGCAATTGATCAGTGTCGACATAGGATAGAGTGTTCATCCGTCGTTGTCGTGCAAATGAGGAGTGGGTGAGTACGGGGGGAAGGGGCAGAGAAGATCTATAAGAGAAGGCGGCTGTCAACAAAGCAGAATTTATAGGGCGAAGGCGCCACTTAAAGGGATGTCCAAACCTTGGCCGACAAAAATAAAAGGCTAAGTTTATTGAATTAAGTGGCGCTTATTGTCTATTTTGCAGGTCATACGGAGCGCATAGAGGCGAAAGAATGTGTTGCCACATATAAGCTAGGGTTACTATCCAAGAAGCCATTCGCGTACTCTTGTGTGCTGCTCACTGATGGCCGCTTAAGATGAAGCATAGCTATCAATATCATCACCCAGCTAATCCTGTAGACAACCCAAGATTGTAGTCGCATCGTATTGTCTTGTAACCACTTGAGAGAATGTTGGGCTTCAGCATTGTTATTGCGTTGTCTCGAGACAAAGGAGTACCGGTCGCCAAGAGTACTGATAAAAGTAGATACATAGTGGGTTGAGCTTCTGGATTTAAATGCCAATTGGCAGCCGAGGTAAACAGGTGTAGAGCCAGTGAGTAGAAATCGTAAGTGGCACAATTCAAGTTTACTTCCGGGCAGGCCTTTCCTTCACAGTACTTACGGTACCTCGTTGTGGAGGTGAGCCTACACTACCCTTACTAGCTCATTTGTTCATGCGAAAACCGCGTTATCTTCTCCAGTACGAACACGCTGTGCACAAACTACGATTGTATTTGGCAGCAAACGGCCCAAGGCGTTGTGTTCCATCAACTGTTCAGACTGACTTTCCTCACCAGCACGAGTCATGGCCCCGATACCCAACAGTCTTGACACGGAGACGATAAATCTTATCGATAACTTACAGCGACGGCAGAAGGACTTGGATGACTTTCAAGTACCTCGACTTCGGGATTGCAAAGGGCCGTTGTCTGTTCAGCAGAAATTCGCAGCGGAACTGAAGGAAGACCTCGACGCGTTCGGACAGCAGATTGAGGTTCGTGCGTACGAAGTTTTAGATCACGCAAGTGCAACTGGGACTAAAGGTGCTCGTACAGACACTTGATATTCTGGCGGATGACCTTCCGAGGAAAGGTGATCGACATACGGTGAAGCAGCTGGTAGAGGAGTCTCGGGAATCGAGCGCGAGGTTAGTGTCAGATTTCGCAGTGTGGTTTTGAGAGAGCATTGGCTAAACATTCGACTGTCAGGATACGGAAAGACATGCGTGCGGCACTGTTGCACTCCAAGAAAACTATCGACGTGCAAATGAAGTCGAACCGAGAGGATCTTTTCAAGGGAGCGATGGATAACCGAAATGTGGAAGAGAAAGCGACGTGAGTTTGTTCTGTTCGCGCCTAGTGAAATAATTCACTGACAATAAGGTGTATCTTAACTTGAACAGAGATGACGCTCTGATGAAAGCAAGTAATGATGTCACGGAATCTCTGCGACGAACGATGGGTCTGATGCAGAAAGAACTGGAGCGGTCGGTGCTATCTACGCAGATGCTCGGTGAGGAAGGATGACTATGTCATTCCAAACATATATCTGAGCTGACTCTTTACTTAGAACAATCTACTGCGACCTTGAGAGCCACTTCTACACAACATGACGTTCTCTCGTCGATCACCCTAACATCAAAGCAGCTCATCACTGCGCTCGAGAAAGCGGACTGGATGGACCGATTATTGATCTTCAGTGGTCTTGCCTTCTTTATCTTGGTTGTCCTATTCATCGTCAAGCAGCGGATTGTGGACAGAGGAATTCGCGTAGCTTTATTTTGGACACGTTTCGTGCCTTCGTCGACACGGTCTGTGGTGAAACGGTCTACGGAAGATATACTTATGAAACAGGAAGAGGGAAGTGCGACGATGTCGAGTATACTGGAAACGGTCAGAGAAAGCGTATCTACAGCACTATCATCCGTGACCTCTGTTTCTTCCTCTGCATCAGAATCAACGAGCACTTTGACGCAAGAAATGGATTCAATCATATCGAACGAAGTAACATCTTCGATATCTACAGCTTTGACCAGTGCAGTTTCCTCCTCGATAGAACATGTCGAATTATAGCATAATTAGAGGAGCCAGTCTATTATTATGTACTATAAATCTTTGTAATTTGCTCTAACACCTTCGAATATCTGCTCACGCGCGTACCACCCATCACGGTAGAACATCTTGTTCTCAAATACCAAATACTCCAGCACCTTCTTCGGCTCGGGCTCCCATCCAGGCTCTGCAACGGAACCGTCAGGTTTGATGATTTGGCCCCTGCGATCCATCACTGTGAGTGACTGAAGGGTCTCGAAACGTACGACAGCCTGTACGCAATTTCGGTTTCCTACTGCTGGTTCTTGTTGCGCATAGTAGGCGGGGAAGGCACGTAAAGAAAGAATGCGAACGGGCGAGACAAGGGAGTGAAGCTTCCAGGTATATGAACGATCTCCGGCCCTTTGAGCATTCCGTCGCAAGAGCTGCATGGCATGCTCTTGGTACTCATATGCAGTTACCTCTCGCAACGAACGAGCATCACCGCTATACCAAACGTCATCAAAAAACGACAAAACACTCAAGGTCTGTGCAACGTACCTAGCTATCGCTTCGTTTATACGTTTGTATCGCTCCAAGATATCCTGCCGGAATGGCGCTACCCAAGCTGAATCCTTCGTCGACTTAGCAGCGAATATTTGAGGGTGCAGTCTCCGTTTCGTGACGATTCGGGGGAAAGCAAAATCGCTGGCAAGGCGGTACATACTAGCTTGAACGTCCGTAAATGACCCGACTAACGGTATGAAATGTATGGCAAGAGCTCGTTCACCTGATCAAATTCTGCAGATTGTTTTGAACATTTTCTCGGAAAGCTCTCCAGTATGTCAAGGGGAGGGTACTTAGACGTTTGTCTTCAGACAACGCTCGCGCCTTCGACAGAGGCGTTGGTATACGCAAGTCTACACATTTAGTCAGAAACATTAGGTACATTTTATTAGTGTAGCTCACCTAGTAAACTCATTTTCTGAGCCCATGGGTCTGCACCCATTTTCAGCGACATGCGAATCATGTCCGCTTCCTGGCCCGTCTCCTTCGTCTCTCGCGCCATGACATCTCTCCGCACTTTCGCTGCTAGCTTTTCATCTACTACCGGTGCTGGTTGCGACGCATGTGAGCTAGTAGGCCTGACGAAGCTCGACGAACCAGATGGTGCGGTCGTTCGGTTCTTGACCTGTGAACCTGGCGTTGGGTTGGCAGTCGTCTGCTGAGGCAACGAACGAGGTGTCCGTGCCGTCTTTTGCTGAGTATAACAACGCAAGTGAGGGCGCAGTAGAAGGTTTGGTCGTTCTACATGTTTCGGAAACCGACAAGTCGTCCGGAACATAATGCAGAAGTCAAGCAAAAACTGAATTATTGTGACACTAATCACAGAAAAATCAATCCAAACGTGTGCTTATGTAATAGAACTCACAATGGTCAACTTCATCTCCGAGTGATCGAACTCCATTGTATCCTTTCTCCTTCACGACACACTGGGTGGTACGCTCGATCTATCTAGAGGACTATATCTCTAAAGCGCTCAAAATTTAGGATAAATACTACCCGGCGTTATCTCTGCGACTTGCAGCTCATCAAACAGACTCTGCCAGCATATGATGAATCAAAGGGTACTACTAGGCTAAAGTTACTATCAACTTATCCACTCGAGATTGGTCCAGTTCTTCCGGAGCAGAGCAATAGCACACGTTCAACAAGTAATATGTTGTTACAGGTGCACGATAGCGATGATCGTGACACTGGAGGAAAAGGTTCGTGGTGACGAGACACTTCTCCAGTAGCTCTTATCACTCAAGTTAGTGACTCACCGTCCTTTCTGACGGCTGTGGCCGAGCTTGTGTCTGGATATAGATACTCCATTCGAAGTCGTTGACTGGTCTTTCAACCGTGTTCGAAAACAAGAGTAGGCAGAGGACTGGATGAACTTCTGTTTTAGCAAGGGTCTATCATGACTTGCTTCAATACACTATGTTCGCCCGTGGCCACATACTCTTCGCCCCCGGGACTTGACGACCCGAAAGCCGAACAAAAGGAACAAATTGACAACAAACGCCACTTAATTCAAGATCCTAGACGTATAATTTTACCGATTACTGCATGAACAGCAGTGGCTTCTTCGCCCCCTAAAATCTACCCTTTTAAGTGTCTCCGACCACTTTCTACCATCAAATTTTCGACACCCCCCTCCAACTCTTATTCACGACTATAAAAACGGAAGAGATGACCACATTGCTAGACGACGACACTGTTAGTCACGATTTGGGTCAATCATGGTCTTCTCCTGACCTTGCGAGAAATGAGTCGCGTCTATCGAAGTGGCAGTGTCTCCCGGTTGAGCTTGTAGGGGAGATACTCAGCAGTCTCGCCATCATCCTCGACCAAGAAATTCAAACTTTCGCGCAGTCAAAATCGACGGAGTTTCAAGGCCTGCCTCCGGGAGTACTGACTATTCAACGACCGACCTTTCGGTCCCTATCATATGTCTGCTGGAACTGGTATCCGATGGCCACGAAATGCTTGTATCGTGATATATATATTTCGTCATACGCCGCGCTAGGATCACTGGTTAAAACCTTAACCAATCCAGAGAACAGCCTCCTGTCACCTGTTGTCCGCACCTTCGTTATGGCCAACGACATTTTTAGCCAACCCTACGTTGGATACACGAAGGAGGGCATGGAAAACTTGCAAACGATTTATAGAGTCTGCCCGAACTTACGTGCCGCGAAATACATGTGCCCGCTTGATCTTCGAGGAGCGCATGAAGTCTTGCCCTCGCTTGCAAAGCAACACGAGATAAACTGGTACAATGCGACTCGTCTCGAGGTTCATTTTCCTCGTAGCAGAGACGCTACTGGAGATAGACCTTTGCTAGGTCCCGTCGCCGAACTTCCGTCACTTCAAGAACTGATCATCCACGCTGAGCACCCATCTGGCGTGGACATCGCAAGAGTTAAACATTGTCAGGTTGCACTTCCAGTAATGCCGCAATTGCGGCGCCTTTCAGTCAGCGGGTGGCACACGAATAAAGAGAGGCTCAAGTTCCCGCGTTGTCCGCTACTTTATGTTGTGGAGTTAATCGGTTGTACCATCAGTCCTGGAAAATTATGTTCGATCTTGCCGGGTATAGATACACTCGAGTCCTTAGTGATCACTGGATTAATTGGACACGACACTTCAGAGTTCAGACTAGATCTAACTCACATGCTCAAACTCTCATATCTATGTGTTCCTTTGCGACTGTACATGTTCGACGGGTATCTTTCGAAACAGTTATTTCCGCCTTATTTGCGACATCTTGTCCTGACAGATGAGTTTGCACAAATGTGCGAGGACGCGAGGACGGAATGGAATTGGCTGAAATAAAACTGCTAAAATATATGGGAAAAATCACCGCTTGTCATCTGAAGGTTGTACAAATCATGGCCTCCTCCCCGTACAAGTGGAATGGTGCGAGAGAGTTTGCGGAGGCTGCTGGAGTTGAATTCCAGGTGCTACTATACTATCGACCACACCTCTGGTTAGTGTTAAGCCCTTCGAAGTCACGCGTTCTGTGAGGTAGTATCTAACCGCAACCTCTAAATCATGTAGGCAAGCCTGAGAACGTACAAATTGGTTTACCAAGCGCCGTCACGGCCATACTAAACCCACATTCAACCTACTCCTGTGATTCTGACGCGAGTATAAATGATCAATCAAGTTAAAGCAACCTTACTGTACGTATGAAGCATACACTATTACTCCGGTGAATCTCCCACTTTTAGCATATATAGATGGAAGTTAAAGCTATGTAGTTACGAGGATAAACTACTAATCATGCTGAAATTACTGATGTACTAAGGCAAAAGTCCCATAGTTCTGAATTTCCCCGCCAAATTATTGAGTTAAGTCGGAGCTACAAATTTGGCGGGCTTAAATATAGCGGCAACTTTAATACGTGTCGCTTCTTGCCTTCGTTCTCTTCATACATTTTCTTCCTCGTTCTTCTACTTCATCCATTCACTCTTGGAATGGAAGTAAGAAACTTTTACACTAGCCAATTAAAACTTTCCCTTCAGTTCTTGATGGAACTGTGTCTGCTGGTTATGTCTTGTCCGGAACGACTACTGCGTATCTTGCACGCAGTGGAACCCCCTACGCATGCGGTACCTCAAAAATTGACTGGCTTGGTGAAAATCTGGTGGAACCACTGCTTTTAAGTCTACAGTACGAGGAACTGACTATGACTAGGGACTGGAGAAAAAAAATCTATTCCAACTTCACTCACAAGTCGGAATAACGAAAGCAACATTCATACATGGCGCTAAGAGTATACAACACTGAGACAAGCACGCTTCCAACAGCATCAAGGTGATCTCTCTTGCCGGTCGATTGTATCCAGTATCTACATCGGATTATCGCCTTCTTGACCCTATTTTATCTGGGTTCTTGAGCGGTGTATTCTGAAACAATCAGATCGATATGTAGGACCTGTAATCTCTCTATCCCTCGGTACGTGACGAATGGACTATCTCAAGCAAGAACGCTAACAAAATCTTGCGAAGGACGACAGTCTTTGGTGGAATTACGAATGACCTTGTTTTCCGAAACGGATGAAAGATCATGGCTGCAAAATTAAAATGGTGTGTGCCTAGTACATTACACTGGACATGCACGCCAACCGATTCCAGCGGATAGAGGTGTTCATCAGATCTCTTTCCATTCCTTGCGAAACATCCGTGTAAGAGAAAATAGAGCTTCGCGCGAAAGCTATACTCCTTTCATTTCCCGTACTACTAAACGTCTGTATATAAAGCTTTACTTCTTTTCCCCCAAGACTCAAGTTTAAAGTCCAACGACATTTTTATACTCAAGCAATGCCCAAACGTTTTGCATCTTTGGCGGAGGCTACGTCAGAACCATCACCGGAGCTCGAGACTGAGCTACAGGTTTATAGATATATCATTATCGCTTCGGTTGGGGTAACGTCTTTACCGTATGGTAGTTTTCGAGCTTGATGGCAATCTAACTTTCTCTCTAATTTTGGACAGGCATATGTATGGGACCTACTATCAAATGTCTGGTCACACTACAAGTTACTCTTCCGCGAGAAGATTAAGCTTACGACTGTTGCGTACTTCGTTTCTATGTGAGTACAAGTCTAGTCACTTTTCATCTGCTACCCTTGATATTGCACTCTTAGCTTCGGAACTACTGTACTTCTGGTAGGATGTACTGTCTTCCACAGTGAGTCCTTGCAGCTTCTTTAACGCTTGTTAACTTACAACTATACCCCCAAGCTGGAATCATAAGCAACTGCCAATTGTTCGATTCCATGATTGCGATCGGCATTTCCATCAGTATACCTGCCACAGCCTTTCTTTTCCTCATTCGAGCACACGCCGTCTATCATGATGAGAACATTATCCGATGGGTGTTCTACGTCTTGTAGATTGGTGTCTTTGTTGCCTCCTTCCTCAACCCATTCGCAGTACGCGGTGTCCACCTTGGCACAACGCGATATTGTATCGACGCTGCTGTTCGACCGTATGGTAGTGCCGGGCTTATCGCACAGTCAATATTTGATACGCTCGTGTTCCTTGCAGTATCATGGAAGTTGACGTGCGATGAAATTCGGGAAGGGAAGACGTTTACGGAGAAGCTTAGGATGTTCTTTGGGGGGAAGGTGACAACTAGCGCTCTCCGTAAAGGTATGTTACAAAGTGGACAATTATACTTCCTGTAAGCCAATTCATTTCCAATCCACGAATCATCCAACAAATCTGATGGAATACATCGTAGGATAAGCGTGTGCGGAAACCTTGCAACCACAGCGATAATGTTCTCACCGCACTCTTTCACGCTTTACCGCGCGATCTTGACAATTCCCAACTCCGTAGTGACGAACGCTATGGCCTGCAAAATTTTCCGAGACCTTAAATTTAGGAATGAAACAAATATGAAGCTTCCCTCACTCCCCCCTATGGAATGCGAAGTGCCGGCGTCACGCGGACCACCGCACGCCGAGTACCCATCAACGGATGCTACATCATTTAGGTTTGCATCGTAGACCGTTAGACTTAGTCTGCTCGAAGAACATGGAAAATAGTGCTTGGAGAGGTTGAAGGGCTGGCTTTGGATCTTTGGAAGGAAGCATTATAATGTTATATTTGTACAGTTTTAATGTGATGAATTATTATGCCATCATTCAAGGCCAGGATTCTTGTCATAGCCTATACATTGGCCAGAAACTGTACTAGATATATAGGAAAGCGCGCTAGCTAAAACAGACTCGCGACATTTACATCTGTTACATCCTTACAACTTCACTGCCCATAAGAAAGCGCCGGGATATCCCGAGGCTATGAGCGGTGCCGCACGAATACTTCCGATCCCAAAAGCGCGAGTCCGCCCGGCGGCTATTATCTTGTTACTTTGATAGAGCACGCAAGACATCACTCGTTGTCTCTCTAACTATGACAACATAAGAGTCTGACTCAACTTTACCCAAATATAAAAACTCGTCTTCTTGGAACCTGGCTCTGCCCAGTATTTTTTGACTGAGCAAGTAAACGCTACTCTAGATCAGCAGCAACCGTTTGTGCCAGTGTACTCACCAGGCTGTAGATCGAAGCAGATCTCAATCTAGATCTCTACTGCTTCGACTAATGGACCATCTCTCAAGTGAGTAGACAGCTTGACTCTTCAACTATATCGCTATTACTAGATGCCCGGACTGTTGTAGGTGCTTTATATGTCAATGAGGCACTCGGTGCCAAGCCCCTCCGAATATGCGTAATTGGTGCTGGTGCTGGCGGACTGGCAGCTGTGAAGATCCTAAAAGACTCTAAAGAGTATCAGTCAGGACTTTGGTCGGTAGACGCCTACGAGGCTAGAGAAGATATAGGAGGAATATGGTTTGTAGTTCATATCGACTTTTTCTCGAGGAAGTGTCACTAACTCTGAGATATAGGCACCCCGCTCCTCCAACAGATGACCCTCCTCTGACCCCTTTGTATGATTCACTCACGACAAATCTACCGCATCCAGTGATGTGCTATGAATCGATGCCATTCCCGCCTTCAACTCCTCTATTTCCAAAAGCATCAGTGGTGGCGGACTACCTGAGATTATATGCGAAGACGTTTGACCTGATGCCACATATCCGATTGAATACCTCCGTCGTGTCTACTACCTGGACTGGCACCTCTTGGTCCGTCACCCCATCGACAGAGGAGGAGATCGAGTACGACCGTCTGATTGTTGCCAATGGACACTATCGTGTGCCATTTTACCCGCCAGTACCCGGACTGGACAAATGGCTTGCGGAGAAGAGAGCAACGCATTCAGTATACTATCGCTCTCCTCGCCCTCTGGGAGATAGAATACTCGTAATCGGAGCGGGCCCGAGTGGAAATGACATCTCGACTGAGATGCATACCGTCTGCAAAACACTCTTTCACTCAGTCCCTAATCCAGGAGAGCCATCTCCAAACGCCGGAAACATAGAAAAGAGAGCCAGAGTCGTGCGCTTCTCCGAAGACGACTCTCGTACCGTATACTTCTCCGACGGGTCCTCCGAGTCCGGGATCAACCACGTCTACCTCGCGACCGGCTACCTCCAAAGCTTCCCCTTCCTCTCCTCCCTCCCCACATCCACCCCCGGGCCCGTCCCTCCCCTCCCCTCCCACCTGCACACAACCGGCACGGTCCTCTTCCCCCTCGCCCGGGAGCTCTTCCCTCTCGCCGCGGACTTCCCACCCTGGGCCATCGCGTTCATCGGCCTCCCCCTGCGCGTCTCGCCCTTCCCGCTCTGCGAGGCCCAGATGCACGCCGTCGCCCACGTGTTCGCGCACCCGGACGCGCTGGATCCGCGCAGCGAGTCCGTCGCCGTCGTCGAGCGGTATGAGGCGCTCCGCGCGCGATTCGGCGACGACCCGGCCGTGCTCGCGCATGAGTGGCACCGGTTCTCCGGGACCGAGCAGTTCGAGTACCGGGATGCGTTGCATGCGCTTGCAGGACTCGATGGGCCAGAACACAGAGTGCCGGACTGGTCCGTTGAGTTCTATGACAAGAAGGTGGTCTTGAGAGAAGAGTGGATAAAATTGGAAGCGTCTGGGGAAGCGGAGGAGTGGTTGAAAGGAGTAGGGGAAGGTGGGATACAGGAGTGGGTTGATTTTATGCGGAGGCTATGTGCGAGAGCGGAGGAAGCTACCTCTGCGGCGAATAGTAAGGAGTCAAAGCTCTAATACTGTACACTTGGAAGTTTGCAATAGCTCTGATAGATCTTAGCATTGTATTGGATAGATATTGACGACGCAATTGATTCGACTCAAACAAGGCATACTGATTGCATTATTAAAACATATTGTTACTAATACAAATGAAAAGAACTCGGAACCACAACTACTGCTACATACATTTTACATCCGAGTTGCTCAAGGCCGGAGTTTACTTTAATTGTCCATTGAGAGAACGACACGGCCGACAATCTCGCCCTTTTCCATGCCTTCGTATACGCTGAGAGTTATGCATGTGAGCGGCGGAGAGACAGGACGATTATCAAGTACTCACTCTTTGAGATCGGCAAGCTTTCCGAGTTTAAAGTGCACCTTCACTTTACCAGCTGCGGCAATGTCGAGGGCTTCAACAGCATCTTGTCGGTTTCTGCGTAAACCAGGTATTAGAGGCGCCAATGAGAGCGCAAAATAGTAATCTTTACATACCCAACATATGAGCCTTCAATTTTGATGGACTGAAGAAGATTATGTATAAGCAAGTAGCAGGGATGTGAACTAAAAGAAACGACAGCTTACTTTGAAGACAGTCCAGAAGATATTTGCACCGAGTTTTTCGTTCGGTAAGCCAACAACAACAAGTGTACCCGTTGGTCTCAAGTAGTCGACAGCCTGCTCATATGCGGATGCCTAGCAATACACCCTTAGTCTCTGAGATTAATATGTAATGAAAAGGGAGACTCACATGAGCTGCAGCAACAATCGCGGCGTGAGGACCTAGACCATCTGTAGCGTCCTTCACATCCTTGACGAGGTCTTTGGTCTCCTTGAAGTCAATCCATTTCTCGGCACCAAGTGAGAGAACTAGCTCCTTCTTTTCGGCGCCAGTGTCTGCATTCGGTGTTAGCGGTTATTGGGAGGTGAGGAATGGGGAGGACTCACCAATGCCGACGACGCGTAGACCCATGGCGACAGCATATTGGACAGCTACGATGGAGAGGTTTGTGCGTTAAAAGACAATTCCGATGAGGAAATTATGGAGAAGCTGCTCACCGAGATGGCCAAGACCTCCTCCAGCACCGGGGATGACGACCCAGTCACCAATCTTAGTGTGGCTGCACTTGATAGCACGGTATACAGTGACACCCTACGGAAGCAAGGGGACAAAGAAATTTTCAGTTTTAGGAATGCTATGGTACTGACTGAGTTCTACTTACGGCACATAGGATGGAAGCGGCTCCAGCGCTGTCGAGTTCTTTTGGTATCGGGGTCACATGTTGCACATACGATACCTGCGTAAAAGAGGTTTGTCATAAAGAAAGAAGAGCAGCGGAGATCCACGGGTACTTACGACATATTGAGAGAATGTGCCGTCAACAGTATATCCACTGAGTTGAGCGTTCACGCAGTCTTGTGGGACAGAGCTCAGCTAACTGCATCACATGAAGCAACTGCTCGTCACTCACTTTGTTCAAATCCTTTACGGCAGAATTCGCAGTTCAGGCAGCTGTTAGCCAGCCATTTAATTCCGACACGGTCTCCAAGTTTCACGGGTGAGTGGGTGGTCTAAAGCAGATGCGCCTCATCAATACAGTATTCAGCTAGACGGCACAGATTGATACTCACATTGGCACCAATGGCAACGACCTCGCCAACGCCCTCATGACCGCCGATGAGAGGGTTGTTTGGCTTGACAGGCCAGTCTCCTTGCTTTGCATGGAGATCTGTGTGGCATACCTATATGCAGGTGAAGATGATGAATACCGTGCGTGCCACCGCTACATAGCAAAGAAACATACACCAGAGTGGCTGAGCTTTATGAGACATTCGCCCGGCGCGAGTTCCGATGCCTGCTTAACGGGGTGGTTATGCCTGATGTCGATGGGCGCGCCAATGGATTCTACGACGGCGGCTGTCTGCACTTTTGGGATGGAGGTGGTCGACATGGCGTTTCGAAAGTAAAGTCGATGAGATGTGTGTGGGTGAGTGGATGTGTTTGAGGTCGAAAGGAGTCCTCCAAGGTGCCTTTTATAAACGCTGGGAGTAATGGCGTAGGCCTTGGATCGGGTTGAGAGAAGCGTTCGGGAGGAAGTGCGGAACATTCGTGAGCTATCCTTGGAACAGATGAATGTGAGAGAAGTTGAGAAGCGGCCCAAAGTTGAATTATACCCAGTTTAAATTCCTTTCCAGGATAATATGTCGTGGGAGATCTAGGCGCCGATCTACGTCTCCGGCCTACGAACGCTCCCGGTCCCGATCTTTAGGTCGGTTCTCGCACCTGCGAGTGAGTCTGTCGGAAGGAAAATATAAAATCATGGTCAGAGTTATTGGAAATTGAGGGTCGCCGGACAGACCGATGATGTATGCTGCACCCAGAATTCTCAGGTTCCATCGTTGTCTGATGATTGTTTACTACCGTTACGAGCCGACTTTTCGCGGCGAATATCACCGGCTATAAAATCGGGTAAAATAGGAAAGCCATCATGCGCGCATGGGTTGATGGATTTTGCAGAGCTGGAAGGGCCGCGAGCAAAGGTTTGGAGCTGCGCAATTTGTCCATCTATCCTTGGAGGCCGGTCTAGATGGCATTCGATGCTATTCATAGGTAGAGATAACGGAGGTGTCGTCCCGTGTTAAATCTATTAGTCTAGGTCAGTTACGACGGAGCTAGTGTAGAACGCTACGTAGTGCGATCGAGTCATCGTCATACCATTTGAGATGTAGAAGTCTGTTAAGAGCCGGTTGAGTTTCTACCCCAGGTTGAATCGTCAGAATAAAGCGGCTTTCGAGAAGCTATCGACTGACCAGAAGATTTTCCATAGCTCACTTTACCAATATGCGAAGCTAGTCAACAAATCTCACGAGGAACAACTCTATAGCCAGCAGGGTTGAAGGTTGAAGAACAGCAACCTGGATTCCGTTTCCTCCTCCCTCCGTCGTACATCCGACACTTCCGGATTGCGGCGCAAAGTTTTGGGAGGGGGAGGGAGTTGGTGACGATGGTAGCTCAACGAGTATCTGCAGCCGGTGGGAATTAGAAGGAAAGGGCAGGACGGAGTGCGGGGTTGTGGAGGTCGCTTGGCGAGTTTCACGAGTGAATGGCTGTGTCGATGTGGGGTACAGGATTGTCTCCGAGAAGCTTTACTTTCCTAAATTTTCCGTAGACCATTCATTCGCTACGAAGTATTGATGCGAGACGCTGCTTAAGACCCATCCAACTCCGATTTGATGCGGGGGTGCTTGCGTAGTCTTGAGAGGCTAGCGGAAACAAAAGATGTCTGGACTCAATAAAAGAGACGCACAGCTGTGCCAATTTTCCGAGAGTTCCTTAGTAGCTTCCGTGGTAGACGCGAGGCTCTGTTGCTGTTACTTTTGCGAGTAAGGTCATCGTGTGTTCTCCATCCTTCTAGTAGAGGCTACAGATGAGCTCTTTCATTCAAGCACAAGCATCCAAAAGTAAGCCCGTAGATATGATGTTAAGCCCCAAGTATAGAACTTGTTTTAAGCGAATCCCTTTTAACAGACATGAGAGTAAAAGACGACAACTTGAAGTGATGCGAACTGAACTTAAAGAAGCGAAGACCTTCGGATTAAAACTCAGACGCCAAAGAAGGCAATTTGTCGACTCGGTTCCGAGTTAAACGTAGAGATCACATGACTTGACTTACGCGTGCCTTTGTCGCGTCTCTCTTCGCCACCACCACCACCACACGAGCGACCAAAGGAAAGAGTAAAAGATCCCAGAAGACTCACCGAATAAACCTAGCTGGTCCCTGTCCACCCAAACTGCTACGCAGGTGCTCTTTGCTTTGATTTATCTTCGCCACTATGCTGCTTCTCGGTTTACCATCCGATATCCTCATTGAATTACTTTGTGCATGTGAACTCAAGGATTTACTTAGATTCGAACAGGTGAAAAAGATAACTTACGTCTTTTTTGCGCGAAACTGACTCTCTTGAAGACATGCCGAGCGCTTCGAGATTTAGTATCGACCCAACAAGTTTGGTTGGCCCATCTTCGTCGACTTGATCAGGAACGAGCACCAGATCTACCTATCCATATCGACGTGCATAATCTGAAAAGCGAGGAGCTTCGAAAGCTTGTCATCAGAGCTGTACAAGCCTATGACAACTGTCGCAATGGAACTTTCGGCAGAAATGCACACAATCGCGATATATACATCGAACTAGATGATCCACCGTCCCTGGGCTTCTTTACGTCGACCATAAACGATCCTCTTGCTCTGGGACTATATACTCCTAGAAGAGAGCCGCACGTATCGCCTAAGTATAATCGCCGCAGCACGAAGCTAGTGCCGGGAGGAGACTATCTCTTTGTCCAATGGTCTCATGGCTTCGTTCAGTTGTTTAATGTTTCAACTCAGAAAGCGGTCTGGACGTATCCTGAGGTACCATCCCCCGATACATCACCAATTGGTGATATGTACGTTCAAAATTATAACGTCGACTTCCGCGACGATGGTGTGGCCATCATTGTATTATCTGGTCATGATGCAGAGGAACACGGGCTTGCCGAAGACTCCATGTAAGCGTCCACAGCTCCTCCTGAAGAATTTACCACTGAATCCCTCTTCAACACACTCTTCTACGCAGCCTGATTGAGGTAATACGCATAGATCTTGAGCACATCAAAGCGAGTAGATTGTACTCAAGAAGAGTAGAAAGCAAGAAATATCCGGACACACTCCATGCTGCCATACAAGGTGATTTTTTGGCACTTCTATGCATAGGACCGGATGATACTTCTGACGGGCCGTCTTTATTGATCCTCGCCAATTTTACCTCGGAGGAAATCAAGTTCTCCACATTACCCGATGTAAGCAGTCGCTTGTCGTTGTCTAGGACTTTTAATTTAATCTTAAACATATGTTAGAGCGCTTTACATCCTGCACACCCAAAAATCTCGATCATAAGAGAACATCTTTTCCTATCGTACTACGCTTCGAAAAGCTTGGCATTGAGTGTATTGGACATTCGTCACCTATTCGCCACCCTACGGCGGAGTGACAGTCAATCATCGTCTACAACTACAGCCATTGACATAGGCAGACTCGGTTTTACGGATTTCGGAGTTGATCTGCCATTTGGATTCGTGGTTGGACACGCGACTCTCCCTTCACTGTGCTCATTTCATTGGAAGGAAAAGCGGGAGAGGTTTGACCAGCTCTCAATCCAGTTTACTGCTCGGAGCGAACAATCATGGATAAACCAATGGCCTGTCCTTAACCGCTACGCCTTTACGCCTCGAAAATCAGACATAGAACCCCCATCGCTAATTCTCATCTCGAGCACAGGACTGACACCTTCGCCGTTCTGCATGGATATGTCCTCATCCACCTGTCTTATCGAGCAACTATCGATATCAGGCCGCTCTATCATGCGTTATTCAGCACGAAAAAAGGACAAAGTGCATGCACTCGATGTCGTACTATCGATGATTGATGCCGGAGCTGAAGTTGCAAGTAGTGCACACCTCTCGTCATTATTGGTATTCCGAGCTTTGCCACAGTTTATGACTCGCTATCTCCAGTTCGACTTGGACTATCTAAGTGGCGCGATTATTTCCACAAGTCAGCGATGGGTTAAAGTAAGCTATCCTACTTAACTCGAGTTACATAGGAATAAATATGTGACACTTCGTATTATCCTTCGGATAAATCACAATCGTAATCTATGGGATGTCGAGTCCCTTCTGCACGGACTGATGTATGCCCATCAGATTCTATGTGCTACTTAGCAACTTCGAAATGCGCCTGGGAGATCCAGTAAGTAGGAAGCAGTAATCTTCTCGAGACTCGATTATGGCATCCACTCATGTAGCTGGATCTGGGAACGCCACAGGCTTCGGCTTAGTCCCAAGCCTCTGGTTCGATGTATTTGAGAACGTCGTAGCTTTGCCGCGTCATCGCCACTCGGTGAGTGATGAGGAACTCTAAGAGCTACCCCGAGCTCGCGGTCGCCGTAGATTGACTGTTGCCCACCGTACGATGCTAATGGGCAGGACGAGGATTGTGTATACAAC
Source organism: Trichaptum abietinum (assembly GCA_910574555.1). Lineage (NCBI taxonomy): Eukaryota > Fungi > Basidiomycota > Agaricomycetes > Hymenochaetales > Trichaptaceae > Trichaptum > Trichaptum abietinum. Next base: position 2,014,385 of record CAJTBE010000010.1, on the reverse strand, counting down.
TGGATACCTGTCAGGCCGTTGGTATTCGCCCGTAGCAATAGTTATTAGAATAAACGCATGAGGACAGGATTGGTAAAAGAGAATGTACATACGCTAAAAGTGCGAGGTTCCTGGATCGTTTAGGTGGTCCGACTCTTCGTCTCTTTGCTGATCCCTTCGGTTTCCGAATTCGATCGCTACTCTTTTCCGGCTTTGACACACCTCTTCTCCATTCGCCCGCGTTTACATATCCAAGTCCCAGAAGATAGCGAAGAGGGATGTAAACCAAGAAAGTCCCAAGAATGCTGACCCAGAGCCATGCGTATTCTTTGATGATTGTTTCTTTCGGTAAACTCTGTGACCCGAACAACCGATCCAAATGTCGAATGAAGGATGATTCAGGTTAGACTTAGTGTGTGCACCACTTGAATGGATGTTGAAACTTACGATGTCAATGAATAGAAAGATAATGGCTGCGACAATGATCATAGCAACAAGTCCTGCGAGGCTGGCATTATCGCGTCGCACGTGTAAGACCGCACCTAGAGCATACAGTAGATCCGCACACCATAGCGAAAACTATCATTTGTTAGCTTAGTAGTACGCTCACGAACACGAAGAACCAGGACGTACAAGGTATACGTCAGGAGATCTTGGATTTAGATACCAGATCCCACTTTGAGATCGGTAGGGACCTCGAACGACGGTGCGCTGCAGGCATTGATATACATCATCGTGTCTTTACAGATAATAACAATATACATACGTACCACAATCAAGCCAGCAACAAGCAACGTGGCTACAAGCGATATCTTACTCGCCTCAGAAGATATCTACATTTGCGACAATATTAGTGTAATCTACTAGGATCAATAAGCACGCCATACTCACCATTAGTACAACTCGCTGGAAAGTTGTTAGAGATATAGAGCTTCTGGCTCCATCCTTCGAGTCCTCAGAGGGAGAATTTGGATAACTCGGTATGTCCAGCATGTTACCAAATTTCTGTGGGTTGCGATCTAACTCAGTGATTTCAGCCACAAGATATATGTTTCGCGCGCGCTAAATATTTGAATTGATGTATCCGCCATCATAGATACTCGATCTCTGATGGGCTATATGTGTCAAGGAATAGGCACCCATCAAGAAGGGACAGCCATGTAGTATGTAGGGCCAGGACCCAGCGCGTAGACTGGTGAGAAGCATTTTCGCCTTGCAGCAGCATGTGTAGCATAGCCTCTTTGTATACAGTTGCAAGGGGCAATCTAGCATGCCAGAGCTAGAGGTATCCCTGTGCTCGAATTTGAATGCTGAATAAATACCAACAAGCTAGCAAACAAACGGAGTAGCTAGGACAGCAGCCTGCCAGTGAGTCACGGTGTTGTAAGAATCCAAACTTGAAGTCTCACTGGGAAAATATTTCGAGCCCCCTTTGTATAGCTTAATTCATCAGCATTCAACCTGAATACCGTCAGAAGGAAGTAGGACAAGGCACTCCCAACAGTAGAAGTGCATATCGTGAAGCGTGATGGTGGTGTTGAGTAAGAATCGACTCGGACGCCGTTTGTTTTTTCGTAGATAGCACTGGTTGAGCTGCCAAAAGGAGATATTCCCATTTTTGTATATTAGGCGCCGGTACAAGTATGTATGGCGCCACTGGTTGACGCGTAAGTCGTGGCCGACTCGTTCATTTCCTGCTGAGCAGTGAGCATACGAGTTTTTGCCAGTACACGCAGCCGCTTTTCTTCTGTAGGATTGCATACCAGCTCAGAAAACCATTCAAGACTGAATCTCTACGCAGCGCTGCATCTGAATAGGCTACGGACAACACGCTTTTCCGGCGAGAACTCGACTTCGTCGTGCGGCATCGTGCTAGTGCCCGTCTGTTTCTCTATCCTCTATGAGGCGAAACATCGGCGATACTGGTCTCTTGTTTCTCTCCGCAGCTCTAATTTTTCAAGAGCTTGTGTGTCTCCTGCTTCGCGAGACGGCCACCTGTCCTCGCCTATGTAATTCCATCGGTTTTATTCCAAGGCGATGATCAAACTTTAAAATCAGAAAAGGCCGGCTCGGGTCTTCTCTTTTACCCGAATCACAAACCCCAAGGCTTACGGAAGCTCTTGGGCTCTTGCATTCTGTTGAGAATGATCTGAACTGGTCATAGGATATGTAATGCATATGTCTTCAAGAGCTTCTTGATACTTCAGCACTGCCGACAGTCTATGGACTTGCTCCTCTCCTTCCATGCAACGTCATATGACCACCAAGGAGGTATAGTATAAACAGCAGGAGAAATAGGTCTTTGTCGTTCAGAATCTCGACTGCATCATTAACTGCTGGTAATAATGATTCGCTTCGCGCCTGTCTTACTGTCTCTCGTGCTGTTGAGAACGTCTAATGCCCTTGATAATGGACTTGCTGTGGTTCCGCAAATGGGATGGGTGTGTTCAATTTTATCTCCCAAGGTGTTTGTTATACTCAATGACATTTGACAGAACTCGTGGAATGCTGTAGGCTGCGATAGCAGCGAGGACTTGCTCCTCAGTACCGGCAAGCTCATGGTGGACCTTGGTCTAAGGTACTTCCAATCTTTGCCACTCCACGGATCATTTGTGATAACTCATATGCATAATTGTAGGGATCTTGGATACACTTATGTCTTGCAAGACGATTGCTGGTCCGCTGGACGCAACGCTTCTGGCAATTTGCAGGCCGATACTACGAAATTTCCGCATGGTATTCCGTTTGTCACGGATCAGCTTCACAGCATGGGCCTAGGATTTGGCATCTATTCTGATGCGGGGGCTCTCACCTGCGCTCGGTTTGAAGGCTCTCTAGGACACGAAACCATTGACGCACAGACTTGGGCAAGCTGGGGTGTAAGTTTAATTTCTTCTCGACTCGCATGTGTCCCCTCTACCTCGTGACTCCGGCAGCGAGGACCAAAGAGCTTATTGTTTACGTTCGAAGGTGGATTATCTCAAATATGACAATTGCTTCAACGAAGGACAGTCGGGAACGCCACAAATCACGGCAGCGCGATACAAAGCGATGGGGGACGCTTTAAACGCGACGGGCCGTCCCATGCTCTACAGCATGTGCAACTGGGGAGAGGATGAGCCGTGGAATTGGGCTCAGACTGTTGCCAATTCATGGCGTATGGCTGGCGACCTCTTCGACACATTCGACCGGCCCGACGACCGATGCCCATGTACCGAGGACCAAGGCATGGATTGCCCTCTACCGGGATTTCACTGCCCCCTTATGAATGTCTTGAACAAGGCCTCCCACTTTCCGAGCAAAGGGGTTAACGGCGCTTGGAATGATATGGACCTTCTTGGTGCGTGCCTCGTGACCTTCTATATGACGAAAGCGTCTTCGGTAGACTGATCGACCCTATTGCTTCTGTGCTTCTTGTCTTCTTTCCCGTATCTCGTGCTTGTTTGCAGAGGTCGGCAATGGCGGCATGACTGACGACGAATACATGACGCATTTCTCTATGTGGGCGGCAATGAAGTCTCCTCTCATCATCAGTAACGACATCCGGCACATCACACCCGCGACATACACTATTCTGACAAACGCCGCGGTGCTTGCGGTCTCACAGGATCCGAACGCCGGGGCCGCAAACCGCCGCTGGCGCTTCTTCGTCGATGATACAGACGACTTTGGGATGGGGGAGATACAGATGTGGTCCACGTCTCTTTCCAATGGCGATAACCTCGTCATCATGCTGAACGCTGGGAACAAGGAGCGCGCGATGAACGCGACTCTCGAGGACATCTTCTGGGATAACGGACCAGGGGGCGTAGCTGGACAGGTCAAACAGGCTTGGGATGTATACGACCTTTGGGCAAACAGGATGGACAACTCAACCGCGGAAGAAATCATCGGCGCAGCCTTGAATGGGACTGGGCCGGTGAACTCAACTATCGGGGAACAGTTTCGGTACAACGCTACAGCGAACGGAGGGTATTTGTCGGGTCTCAATCAGAATCTACCGGTCTTGATGGGCAAGAAAGTGGGAAACGTTCAGCCTGGAGGGAGGGTAACAGCGACGGTGGCTAGGCATGGTGTTGCCATGTTCAGGCTGAAGGCTCAGCCGACCGGAAGCACGAAGCGTGATGAACTGTGATTGCTTTTATGCTCAGTCACCACATCCGAATGGTGACGATGCTGTGATAGTTTATTAGAAGCCAGTGCAATGAAAACTTGCACACGTCGATTATCACGCGACGGAACAGGCCACATTTGAAGTGAGGGGTGAAACGCCAGCGCCGTTTTCTGTGAGATAAATTGTGAGTTTAATGTGTCCAGCATACAATGGGTGCGCACCAGTGTTGCTTTCAACTTCTTGCAGACATCTATTTTTGATGTGCCAATGTCCATCGTGATTTCATCTCTAGAAGACCGTTCGCTACGAACAAGAGCCATTGAGTATGTCAATGGGGAGTATTGTATTGGAAGACAAGAGTACGAGAGAATCGTGAGCGGTACGCGCCTGCGCTTCATGATCAAAGTTAAGATACTGTATACTGAAGAAACTAAGCAGATCAGGCAAAACGTCGTTAGGGGTCCCGGAAGTAGCAGAGACTCGGAGCGAAGTAGTCATATTGTACAGCCATGAAGTAGGTGGCGCTCCAAAAACAAGGGTGCATTGTTTGCAGATATCATAAATCAGAACAAGAGCCGTCAGTTATCGGCAGTAAGCTTCATATATTCTTTTGATCTTGCACCTGAGCTGGTCGTCAGAACCGAAGGCCCAGCGCGGCGCAGCTTCAAGTTCAGTACCACAAAAAAAGTTTTGTATCTCGCCTGCCCTAAACAAAGTTGACTCTGGGTTTAATGATTTAATCCACTTCAACTGCACCCTCGTCTCGCAGCCTGTTTGTCCGCAATAGATTCGCCCGCGAGATTGTACGGCAAGAACGATACCGGTTCTAAACCAACTCGCGTAGTCAGGACAGCCGAAAGACAACTGTATTCTTCGCTTGTATCTTGATATGGTATTCATGAAATGCCAGTGCAGACAAACGCCACTTATCACCCTGCTTTACTAGGATATCTCTATCTCAATCGATGCAAGAATGGAGAACAATAGCTTCGGGGACGATATGAGGCGCGATAATTTTAAATGACGGAACGGACCTTATCTCTGTGCGTATATATACTCGTATAAAGCTACTTCTGTTTTCCTCATCATACTGCCACTCACTGACATCGGAAAATGCTCTCTTCTCGCCTCCACCGCGTCAACCGTTTCCACCTGCTCGCTTCCTCCCTCGTGTTCGAAGAGCAACCTCTAACGCTTGCTCCCTCGGAATGGCAGCGCCTGCCAATGGAGATCGCAGAGAACATTTTTGACATCTTCATCAACGATATCTGGGACTCACCGATGCCATACCTCAATAGTCGATTGAAACTTCAGTCAGCACTCCGTGCATTGGCGTGTGTCTGTAGACATTGGTACATTATGGCTACAGAGATCCTTTACGAAGACATCTACGTCGCCTCTCTTGCCGCTTTGGGCCTGCTTGCTGAAGCCTTGACGGACGGCAACAACAAACACCTCCCACCCCTTGTCCGGACCTTGATAATGGGTGCAGATATATTCAAGAATTTGCATAAGGCTGGCCAAATTGCCCAAATTGATCACGGCGAACGGATACGAAACTATCAAAAGATCTGCGAAGTCTGTCCCAACTTAACTTTCGTTCATCAATGGCGTGGCCGCGATTATGTTGGAGACATAATTGATGTAAATCATATAGATATATCAAAGCTAACGCATTTGGAAGTGTCGTTAGGGGGAGATATGGCGTGTATCGAAGACGTAAAACCATCATTTCTTGGATCTATCGAAGAGCTCCCAGCAGTTCAGGAGTTGATGATACGAGCATCTGTGGATGGGTTGGGGTGCGACATGCCATCTCCTGAAATCTGCACGATTAAACTTCCTGCAATGCCTCTTATCCGTCGCCTTTCTGTTGTGAACTGGGTTGCAGGAAGTTGTAAACCGATGGACAAATATGTCTCTGACTTCCCTACACTACGTGTCCAAGAGTACATCAACTGCAGTCTTGATCATCACTTATTTGTGTCCAGAGCAGTCGAGCGCCTGGTATTCACAGGTTCCGTGTACGGTCCTTATCCGCATGCAAGTCTAGGATCTCACCCATTCTTTATACGTTGCCACGCTCTGACGCATCTGTGTATCCCGTTCTCTATATTCCGGACTTGCGCTATGCCCATCAATCTTCGGTTTCTTCTCCTTATTGGGACTGTCGACGAGGACGAACTCGTGGATGCCGAAAAGGAACTAGTTTATTTTTTCGTTGAAAAATTGAAACTCTCAACATACAGTGGCTTTAATTACTTCGCGAAGGAGAGTCAAATGGCCTTCCTACAACATGTCCATGTCGCCAGCTCCCTCGTTGTTTCATGCAAGGATGGAAGTACATTTATTAGGCACGAATGGCCAGATGCCGCCAAGGCCGCAAGGAATGCTAACGTGGCATTTACCGTGGGCATAGAAGGTTTAGAAGGACATAGTGAGCTGTGTCAAGTTTCATATCTCAACGCTGTTACTGAAATTGAAATGTGCAGAAACCAATGAAGACGATGAGCACTGGCCGAATTTGGAGGACTATTATTAGTACTCTTCTTTGAATCCTTCAGCGACATTCATCGTGGATACATTGACTAATCCTACCGCTAGGACAGTTCTTAGCTCCTGATGAATGAAATATACATTCTGTAGTATGTAATCGAACAATAGAATTTGTATCAAACCAAATGGTTTTTGAGCGTCCACTTTGTGAGGTATCAGTGGTTAAATTGTGACATCACTGAAGAAACATAATTGCTCAATTTGAAACAGCTCTCTACACTATAATGAATTCAGATAGTCGTCTTTGGCTTGTTAAACTTGGGTGGCCAACTGATAGCTTGCAGACCAGCGGAGAGTACCACCCTCCTTCATCTTGCAGTGCAGCATTGGCAGTTGACTGCACTCCTCCTCTGTTTGCTCGCCACTGTCTCATAGGGTATTCAGGGTTTTTTTTTCGGTTTTTTGCTTGGAATACGGACAAATGCGCTCTAGGGTACAAAGCAGTCGAAGTTCGGGCGTCGTAACTCCACCTTCTCTTGACCTCCTACTTCCAGCAACCGACTCCAGCAGCCAGCATTTTTTGCGAGGACAAAGAAACAAAACCCACCACCTAGAAGTGGCTACTAGTAATACGTCCAAGTTGATAGTTTGCGATATAGAAGTTACAGACTCCGGAGATCTGATCCCTCGCGCGTTATAGAGTATGAGTTGCAAAGAACGGATTAGATATCTGTTGGTAAATGGTAGCCTTGCCTCAAACCGACGCGACGCGACGCGTATTGTCATTTGTTTCCGAGCGTGACTAAGACTAACAGCATGTGACCTTGTTACATCCGCATCATGCGTGACACTGATCAGGAACGACCGAGCCCAGCGGTTCTCCAGCATGTTCCATGGTCAGCGCTGACTGATCTTCACATCGATACTTTCACTCTCTGAACTGAAACATCCCCATGTTATATCAAGAGAAACATAAGAGTTGACTTACTCAAAGCACCGCTACAAATCCCGTATAGTTCTGAAACATAGGATCGCCCAAATGTCAGAGGCCGTGGGGGGCATGCCGCTGTTGAGTGGTCCACCTCCAGCCGGTGTTAACTTCGATACTCGCGCGGAGATGTCTTGCAGGAAGTGCAACAAAGAGTTTAACTTGATATTTGCTCGGGGCCGGAGTTGTAATCACTGTGGTGTGTAAATCGTCTCATTTGACAAGCATTGCATACACAGTGCTGAAGAACCTTCACTGCTTTGTAGGCTACATGTACTGCCATTCATGTTCTGATTATCAGGCGCTCATGCCTCGTGCTGGTAACGAGTCTGGATATGACCCCGTACCCGTTTGCGCGTTTTGCATCCAGTTCTTGACGAGTATGTGATCAATGAGCGCCACATATTGCCATATGCTTCCGTTTGCTCAGACAACTCTGTTCTGCTTTGTTCAGTCACAGCAGGCGGGAAAGCTTATCTACGTAGTCAGCCGATCGCGAAGCTGAAGAGTTATATTCAAGCTTATGGTCTTCGCCTCGGAGCTGACGTTATCGAGAAGGATGATGTGATTGATGCTATTGTCTCCGCACGAGTAAGAAGCTTGTTGATTAAGACTTCGTATACCGTTCACTGACCCGTCGTTCAAGCTGCGAAATGGCTGTCTACCTCCATCTCATGAGGTATCATTTAATATTCTTTCAAAGCGAGTCCTATGTGTCTGATTCCTGTTGTTTATCAGGCTTTTTACAGACAATATGCAGTTCCAAATGGACGGACGTCTCGTCCTCGCGGCTTGTTTAATAGAACAGAGCGAACAAGGCAACCGCCACGCTCCAATATAGATCCTTCGTCGCCGTGGACACAAGCCAATAGTTTCGCTAGACCAGACATTCAACCCGATGAACCTCCCCGACCACCAACTCGACCTCGACAGCAGCCTCAAAGTCAACCGAGTGCTTCACAAATGCCTCCTCGCCCTCCCCATAGTAATAGCACCTTCGATTTTAGTAATCAGGACCGCAATCGACCTGTCCCCCCTGTGCCTCCTTCCCCAACTTCTCGGACTTATGACGACCGGAATCCTCCGCCGCATTATAGCTCGCGCACACAACACGCATATGAGAATGAGAGACAGCAGTCTGTCCAATCTGAATTGTCTTGGTCTAATTATTTCTCACCTCCCCACAATGGGTCAGGCGATCGAAACGAAAGCCAGAGGGATACCCGGTATTCATTCCAACCTCGCGAACGGACTAGTACTTCCCCTAATCTCCCTCCTCGTCCCGCAAGTTATTCAGCTCCTGCACCCCCGCCTCCTCCCCCACCCCGACCTGTCCCATCTCTAGATGAATTGTTGAACATGTCGGGAGACGAAATATCGAATCTATCCGTGAGTAATCTCAAAGCGATTTTATTCCAGAATCACGTTCTCGCGCGTCAAATTTTAGAGAAGAGTGAGCTTGTGAGCAAGGTGAGGCGCTTTATTGAAAATGAGCGAGAAGAGAGGGCGCGCTCGCAGGCGATGCATATGCAAGAGGAATGGGAGGCACGGGAGAGGGAGCGGGAGAGAGAACGCGCGGAGCAGGAGAGAGAGCGGTTAAGGAGGGAAGCTCGCGAGGAGGAGTTACGGAGACAAAGAAGAGAGGCGTACAGGGCCAGCGTGGAGAGCGACAGCGGAAGTGAAGGAGGTGTGGACTCGTCACTTGGTGGTGGCCTTCCAGCGGACGGAGCACCGTTGATGCGCCCACGTACACCACCGGCATCTGGGCCTTCACAACCTGACCCAGCATTAACATCTGCTCAAGCTCCTTCATTGTCAACTTCAACACCAAGTGAATCGTCACCGACTCAGGCACCTCCACCAAAACCACCATCGGTAGGACCGTCGGCAGAGCGTAATGGCCTTTGCGTCGTGTGTCAGGATGAAGAGTCTAATATTGTGATTGTCGACTGCGGGTTAGTCTTCCCCTTTTCATACCTACACGCAGTAAATTCGAAGATGTGATATTAACTTAACGTCTGTTCCCGCGATTCTAGGCATCTAGCTCTATGTCGCACTTGTGCAGATCTGATCATGGCCTCGACTCGGGAATGTCCACTCTGCCGGATTCGAATTGTCACCGAATCACGTTTGCTGAGAGTCTTCAAGGCCTAGCAGCATATGATGCGTGCTTTTCGCCAGCTTGAAGGGCGGTATGTACGAGTATAAACTTATCGGAATTATGTGTCCGGATTCTAACTGTCGGAAGCCACTTTACATTGCATCATCCCTTGCAGATCTAACTTCTCCTCATCCATCACATTTTCTGTTCTGGGGTCAATATATCTTATGTATCTCTCCGCATTCTGTACTAAATTGTAGTAAATGTTTACGATTCACAATTCCCCAGTTAACTCAATGTGCACATCTATTTAATGTGCTATTTTCTTAGTAAATTTTCTACCAATGAAGATCATTTTCAAGCCTATGCCAACCTGAGCCTGAATACGCTACGCCCACTCCGAATTCCCACGCCGTCATCGACGCGTTTCGACGCGTCTTTTCCAATTCACTTTTCCAATTCTACCAATAGCTGCCCTCTCTCTTCGCCTTCCGTCGCTGTCGCTTTGCTTTTTATGACGGGTCAACCAGAAATATTATCGCAGAGCAGTACTCAGGCAGTGCTAGCTCTCACCGACTCTAATACTTATCCGGCTTTGCCTAACCAAACCGCTTTTCCTGCTGCTTCAAATGAACAGCTAAATTACTTTCGGAATGCCGAGCCACATTCTACGGTCCGGACTTCTACACCAGGCAGTATGCTTCGTATGCCCTCACAAACCTCAACATATCCAAGCTTATTTGCTTCTGCCGAAGGTGCGACTAACGAGCGAAACAGCGAGGCACACGTCCATATCTCGTCAGAGATACTACGGGCTGTGCTCACGGAGTATGACCATATCGTTTTCACCCGCTTATCTTGCTTTGACGCGTCATTGGGCCAGTTCGCAGAGCACCTGGTACAAGTCAGGCATGAGATTGTGGGCACTATGAACGCGATGCTGGATGAATACAGCATCGCAGCGGACACGAAGCTCGCAAGCAATGGGAAGAGACAATCGCGCTTTATCGAAGAGATGAAATCAGAGATGGGGTCTTGGAGGGCACTTTTGGACAAGTCGATGAAATCTGCTGTGAAGGATGGGCTCGCTGAAGCTATCAGAACGTCGGAGGTGAACCATGATGAGGTGCTGAAGCGTATGACGTCCATGTTTCTCTTAATTCTTGACCAATCGAAGCAGACGTCAGACTGCGTCTGTACGATGAATAATCCCTTGAAAGCTGTTGGGACGTCTGTCGACTCTGTGGACGCCGGATTCAATAAACGTTTGGAGACGATCGAGAATCTCGTTCTCGGGAGAACCGACTCAGCGCCATTCTCAGCATCACTTTCGAAGCCGGGCCTCTCTGTTAACTCAGAGGTCTCCCGGGCCGTTGGTCCTCTCACCACACCAGAAATGGATATCAGTGCCCGTGGTCGTCCTAATTCCACTTCAACTCCTGACTTGTTCGCGCGCCTGGTGAAGACCGTTGAGGTTACTCGCGAGGAGGCTCATTCGGGCAAAGAGGAGCTTGCAGAGATGTTGGAGGTGGCGCATGAGCTTCAGAAGGGACGTCTTGAGATCCTACAGGAGCAAATACGTGAATTGCGGTCTGAAGTGGGTCTCGACGACGCAACTGACGCAGACCGAGGTCATAAGTCACCTACCAAAGACGCGGATGAAGCCGGGGCTATGTCCACATCGCGGAAGCATCCCAGCCTATCGAAGCGAGTTAGCAATCTCGAACAGGACGTTCAGGAAGCACTCAGATTACTTCGAGTTCTGGTAGCAAATCGTGAGTTTATGATTTAGTTGTTGCTATGAAGTCCGATTACTGACGGCTTTTCTGCAAGTGCCTAATGCACCGTCGCATTTAGCGGAGACTAATGTTCAGATAGCGCCAGGAGACTTTGATAGAGGTGCGCATAAGATTAATCATTCGGGAGGACCTTTATTGAAATCATACTTTCTTACTTTAGAGAATCACAAATCATCTTCCTCAACAAATGAAGTACAGCGCCAGCCCTCTTCAGAGCCATTGGATGTCACGATGGTGGAACAGCACAGCGATGGTAGGGTTCCAGTATAACCACACGGACATCTCAACTGAAAGACGACGCAGTTCTGGAGACACTTAAAACGTCCGAAAATATACATTTATCACCAATCTCGGAGAAGAGAGCAGCGATAAATTCCTTTGAAATTGGTCCCATCGATTACCACACGACGAGCCCATCTACTCCACTCGATGTAGTAGATGACCAGCGTACTCCAGTCGCGTTCAGGCCTTCTTTACCGGCTTGGGAAAACCTGTCAATACATGTCTGGGATGACAAGGGTTCGGAAGAGGAGGATGGAGACCAAAATGAGCCTCCCTCGCCGCTCTCATCGTTGTCGACACACTTTGATTACCCTCTGGACATTCAAGTCGAAGATCCGACGGCCACGTCTCCGATCTTTCTACCTTCGTTACCCCCTTTTCACGAGCAGGAGGGCGAAATCGGAGCTTCGCCAATCTCACCATCCATTCCGGAGCTGGTTGACCACGAAGAGATGCATACAGATGTGTGCTATGATGGATCCTTTCAGGTCACCGAAGCTCTTCCATTAACCTCAGAAGAAGTAGAGTCAACGGAGCCAATACCGACACCACTGACACCTCGACCCGAGTTACCCGCTCACTGCCCTGCAAGAGAATCTCTAACGCCAACGCCAACAAACCGAATGCCACAATCGCCTTCAAACCGCAGTGCCAGGTCCTCTAGCTTCCCTTCCCTCGAAGAACTGCTCCGGTCCACCAAACCAAAGAAGGCGAAAGACTTCGACTTATTTTCTGACAGCTCCCTTACACCTCTATCATCTCCGGCTTCCTCGTCCTATGGTTCCGATTCGTCTGACACAAGCTCAGATGCCGAGGGTGTCGACGAGATTCATTCGCTCCCCTCTCATCGAGAAGTTTCGCCTTCTAATGGAAAGGTTGGGGAGGGTAGCGGAAGGCCCAAGAAGAAAAGAAAACTTACGAACGGGATGGCCGAGAAATCGAAAAGCAAGTCGAAGTCGCATTCTGGTGACATTACGTGGGCAGTGAGAACTGATGACGGCGAGACGTTCAATAGGCAACTGATTCAATGTGATTTGTAAGTCCGACTTGAACTCGGACGCTGTGATTGCATTGTATCTAACTTCCTCACTAGGTGCAGGAACTTCTATCATTTCCGATGCGCGGGTCTTATGAAGGGTGACGAAATCTTAGAAAAGGAAGACGCTCCGTATACTTGCCCTCCTTGCCACCTTCGGTAAGCGAGTCATAGTCCTCATTGACAAATAGTATGAAAACTGATATACCTCACTCTTCAGTTTTGCTAAAGGAGCAAACCTCGGTTTGTGTTCTTAATGCTTTCAGCCTTTGTTTCTTCTGACAACATGTTTCATGCCCTTAGATTCCACAGATACCGACCCACAAGAGCTCTGCCGACGGCCAGACTGTGATGTTTCTGAAGCCCCCGAATTCTATGTCGTAGAAAAGGTTCTTGGCAGGGCGCTATCAGAAACCGCCAACAAAAAGCCTATCGTAATCTGGCTAGTAAAGTGGGAAGGGTATGTTTACCGCTCCTTTCTTTTTCCGACTGGAACTGACCGCCGAGTGTAGCTACCCATATGATGCCTGCGCTTGGGAACCTACTAAGAATCTAGAAGGTTCAAAACGACTCCTCAAGGACTTTTATCGGCAGGCGAAGCTCGAAGGCCTAAACTGGAGGACTAACGACACAGTTGTTTTGAAGGAAGCTATCGATGGCGGGTACAGTTTGTAGGCCGAGTCATTGAAGATTATCATCATTACCTTCAGATATTATTTGTTAATTTAAGCATATTTTTCTTTACTCTTACCTCACCTTATAACTTGACCTCGTCATGCTTATGCTTCAGTTTATCTACGTGCTACTAATGCTAAAATCATTCACCTTTCCTGTACACCAATTTCTACGCTACAGTGCTTTGATACATCTGACTATGGTACTTGTACCGTAATGTAGATTACTCGTCTACATAAAGACACTCTTCAGTTAGCTCGCCTGCCTTCTCTTAGCACAGAAAATATAAAGCGCGTATTGCGTTAATACACAATTGCTCCCAGATTAATCGCATTGTCTTTTGCTGTTCAACGCGTACTTTATCAAACTAAGGTTTGAACATCTTTGAGCGAAGTTCAAACAAAGACCGTGAGAAATAAATTTCTTGAGCGACTTCTCCGACTTTTTTCTCGTCTGCATCTCATAACTTCCGACGGCGGTATATCATGGACTTCCTACTCCGAAATCAACAAAGTCGAATAGCTCAAAGCATGTTCTTTGCTGGGGAGAATCATCCCGGACGAGCTCAGCTGTTAAACGCCTGCTTTGATCTGACGGAAGTTGCCCAGGGCTATGGTTCTGGCCTACGCCGCCTATCTTCAAGCTCTAGAGATACGACCTATGCGTGTAAGTCTAAATGCTGTATAACTTCGATGTAATACTCACAGCATTCGACACATGGTTGCATTCGCCGAAGACTCAACGAACAGTTGTACCTATTAGGAGCGTTCAGTAACCGTGCCAGTGCAGCCTTCGGCGACGCTAATTGAAACTGCCACAGGATTCTGATACTGATGGCGTTCACTACTCGCTTATCACGTCCAGCGGACTCCCAAAGGCTAGTGCGTCAGCGAAGTGCGAGCCTATGTGTTGGCTACTCGTACAACAACTCCTATGGCTGTACTAGTATATACCTGCGAATTCAGCCACCTATTTGCCACTAATACTTCGCCTGAAGTATGTTTGGAACGTGTCTGTTCAAGTACGTGATTCATATAAGAGGAGATAGCTTAAGGCTTACGTCCCGTATCTTTCATTCTACACGACAGCCTATCACAAGTATTACCCGTCAGACAACATCTCTGCAGTAACATCTCCACCGCAGTCTGTCTACCACGTGAAGGAAACTTCAGCTTAACGTTTGGACGTTACTTGAATATCATCTCGTGATAAATTCATCCTATCTTCACTCCTATTCACGATCACGCTCCATCCCTTTGCGTGTTCTTGGCCTTTTGTAATGGCGCAGCAGCAAGGACCGCCATTTCAAGCCAACCCTCGCGCAGGTTCCGGTGCTCCATACTCTCCGTGGAGTAGCGAGGTTGCCACAGGCATGTTTTCGTCTAGTCGACCTACCTTACCAGCCCCTAATTCTGGACAAACGGCCAATGTTATACGAGATTATGAGATGCAATCAACTGTCCAATTGTCAGCACCCCAATCTGTATCCCGTACAACGCCTTATACGCCGATTGCTCCTTCCCATGCGAACCCTACTTCCAAGAACATAAGCGTCCTACAGAACTACGATACTTATGTCAATTCCCCGCCAGAAGTGCTGTACTCCATCCTAGGAGAATACGATCGAATAATCTCATCGCGACTCTCTTCCTTCAGCACGTCACTCGACCGCTTGACAGAGAATCTGAAAGTTGGGCATGAGACTTTCGCCTCGTCCACCACGAAACTAGACAATCATTTTATCGCACTGGATGAGAAATTTAATCGCCTTACCCAAGCCGTTGATATGAAATTGAACGGATGGACGGAGCGCTTGGAAGTTTCTGTAAAAACCTTGGTGAAAGAGACTGTAGCTGAGACCTTGAAGAACTCTTGGACGGACCGCGATCGGTATTTCAATCGAATGCTTGGTATGCTTGTTGAAAACACAAAGCGGACACAGGACAAATACATATCTTTACAGAATTCCTTGGAAACAATCATTACTTCGGTCGACTCCCTTCGCTCTCGGCAGACTGCTCTCGAAGATCTGATGGAGGCTCTCGAGAAGCAGGGAGTCTGCGAAAAGTCATCTAGCTCTCCTTCAGACGTTGAAACTTATACAAATGGTCTCGCTAGGCTCAACTTGGAATTCAGTAAACGCGCTGCCGATACCGAAGAGCTTCTAAATCTTTTAACGAATTCCATCAATGTTGTTCGCAACGAGGCTCATGCTGGAAGAGTACAAGTCGCCAACATGATCGACAAGGCACACCAAATCGACAAGGGACAGTTAAAGATTCTCCAAGAGGACATGCGTAGCTTGAAGTCGGCAGTAGGGATAGAGGACAATCCCAATGACATCGGCATGGAAATTATAAGTGAGGGCACCGAAGGGCGACAAATACCTCCGAGCTTGGCGGGTCGTATAGGCTATCTCGAGCGAGTAATCAGGGAAGAACTTGTACTATTCCATCTGATGATGGGAACACGTGAGTGCTTCATATATCTGTCTTGACTACGTGTGATAGCTACTCACAATATGTATTGTTGCAGGCTTTAACTCACCCTCGAATATTGCCTCAACTACGGTTAGTGTGTCTCCAAGCGCATCATTGAGAGGTAGGCACATAAGAGAAAGCTGTAACACATTTCACATACTAACACCTCATTTAACCATCCTCTATCAAAGTACGTTGCGGCTTGTCTGATACGACGAACGAAACCCGCTACTCGACCAATCCTCCCCATTTGAACTCCTCAGGATACGCGTTAGTTAGAGAGGAAGGGGAGAGCACACATTCGAATGATCCTCTTACTAACGGGATTGGGTTAAATACAACCTACGAAGCTCATGAAGAAATGCAACTTCATCGCCTTACTCCGGCCGAGGAGGTTGGGTTGACAACATCTCCCTCAAGTAATGTTATTCTTAATAACTCTTTGACTCTAGCTTCAACACAAGATGGAGGGTTAGGTGAAGCGGATCCCTCTGGAGCATCTGCATTCGGTCTGCCTCTGCCTATGCGGGCGTCCTTACAAAAGCAGGGGGATGAAGCTGTTTATATGGACCAGGACGAGGACGAAGTCAGTTCATTGTTGGAAATGTATGGCCTTGAGGAACATACATCGGCCAACACGAAGAAAACCGTTGGCTTCTCGGAATATTCACAGACTTCTCCACCGTGCCTTCTGAAAGAGAAAGGAAGCAAGGGCGAAGGATCGAGTAACGTTACGGAGCCTACTTCTATTCCAGGTGAACTTCCGACACTTCTAAATCAAGCGAGAATTGTACAGAAAGTGACGACTTATCCGAACCATTAGTAGATGGAGGTGAAGTGCACTCATATCCATCCGATCTGAACTTGGCATCAACTCTACCTACATACGAGTTTGCTCCGTCTATTGAGAACACGGAACCCGTAGAATCAATCAATGAACAAGAACGGCTTCGGCTCGCTCACTCGAAGAGGGAGGCATCCCTTAATGACTTTTACTCTGACGGCTACCTTAGCCCTCTATCCCCCTTGCCACCTTCTCCACCGGCCTCTGAATATACTCCTTCTAGTACGGATTCAGACTCAGAATCCGGCGATGATATTTATCATGAGCTGAAGGAGAGACGACCATCTTCTCGCCCACGTGCACCCTACCTTCTGAAGCCTGCCGACGTGCGTCCCAACGCTGAAACGACTAGCCCGCTCCCCATGGACACTTCTGGTCTGAAAATTCGTCTGAAACTGACCAAGGGGAACAAGAGTGGGAAAGATGTGAAGGGTGGTGGCCCAAGGTCTGTCAAGAAGCGTAAGCTCATGGACGGGACTGAGCTCCCGTTGGCTCCAAAGAAGAAGCGTGGTTGTACCCCCAAGCGCAAGGCTACTTCCCATACTGGTAAATATTCGAACTCAGAGGGACAAGTCATCGAGTCGAGCGATGTTGTGTGGCCAGTAATGACAAATGAAGATGTCGATTTCAACAGGCAACTGATTCAATGTGATATGTGAGTACACTTTTCAACATAGAGTCAATCGAATGTCGTGGTTAACGATCCGGTTGCAGATGTTTGAATCACTATCACTTTAGGTGTGCTGGTCTTCTGAAGGGTGACCGTAGGGTAGAGGTACTCGAAGAACCGTATAATTGTCCCCTTTGCTCTTTCCGGTACGTTTTGTGGAAGATTTCTAGTTTCATTCAAAGTCTGAGCTAATTCATTTGCATACAATGTAACAGAGCCATGTGTGGAATGAAGCTTGACAATCTAGCCGTTTCAGAAGGTATACAAGCTCATGGTGGAAGCTGCAAACGACCGGACTGTGACCAATCTGACAATTCTGAATTGTTTGTCATCGAGAAGATTCTTGGCCGAGGTCTGACGAAAGGCGAAGAAGGGAAATTTATTGAAATTTGGCTGGTAAAATGGGAAGGGTATGATCCAGCTAATCGCCTCACTTGACCCATTATTTATGAAAACTTTCTTCTTTATCACGTTATGACTAGGTGCTCCGTAGCAAGTCATTCCGAATGGTTGCCAACCACAAGCATCGGGAACTCGAAAGGGCTCATCAATGAATTTTACCAACAGGCAAGTCTTGAAGGGTTGAACTGTACGGACGGGAAAACAAATATTCTGAAGGAAGCTTTCGATGATGCGTTGAGACTTTGATTCGTGACTGTCAACTATGCACTATATTCCTTGCAATATGTATATGCCAATATGCCAATATGCCAATATGTGATTAAATCGGGATGCTGAAATTTAATGAAATATGATTATGTGCCAAAGAACCCGGAACAAAAAGTCAAGGAGGGAAATTACCTTCTTTAAAGGATGGATTGGGTTGAAGCCTGTTGTATTCTCTCGCCATGTCTGTTATAGCGAGGGAACTTCATACCGGTGTGATCTAGTCAAAAGCAAAAGCATCATAATATTATTGTTGGTAGACTTCCTGCAAGCCTTTTTAGTACCAGCCCGTGACTGGATTCGACGGTTGCCATAATAATTGAAACTCCGCATCGAGCCTGACTCCCAAACTTGAAACCGTCACCGTTAGTAAGTTATGTCTTCAAGTTGTCTGTTTGAACGCATTTTGGACTGCAACACAGTGCTGATATCATTATTATTATAGGCTCGAAGTTAATACCGTTGGAGCTGAAGTCGGTCCGTCTTTTTTCTTCCTCATGTATCATTTCTCAATGTTCTCAGCAATAGTTTGTGGCAGGTCAAATGTAGCCCGAGGGTATCTGCCGACAACCAGATTGAAACGTGTCAGACCGACATAATCTGTGTTGCTGAGAAGATCATTGAAAGGCAAATGGCAGAGAACGAAAGCGGCGAACCTCTCGTAAAGTGGCCTTCATGATCGCCTTGCTTGACGACTAACCATTCCCAGCTAACCATGGAGGTTTGCACATGGGAGCCAACTACAAATCTTGAAGAAAACTCGAAATGGAACGAGATGATTTCGCCACTGGCAAGCGAAGGAGGGACTAGACTGGCTAGTTGTGGAGGATTGATCTTCAAGTTGAAGGAGGGGGCCAACTTTGAATTGTCAATGCAACAAGGTCAAGATTAAGTTCAAGATCGGCTCACCAAATCTACAGTTCCTGGTCACCATTTTTCACGTCATGCATTCCATGCGATTCTTTTTACCTGACTTTGTCCTTGCCGACGGTAAATTTGAAGAGCGTCTCATGGGCGCTCCGCGTCGCATCCGAGTACCGGCAAGACGGCTAAGCGACAATTATATGGTACCCGATTGGGCCTACGCTTTTGTGCCTCAGCCTTTATCCGAGACATCATTCAAAAACTCTACCCCGCTTATTTTTTTCGCTCGTGTCTCTCTACCAGAAAGTACCTCTTCAAGCGACGAGTGGCTCTGTCTCAGACACTGCGGGGGCGATGTCTTACGCTCCCCCCTCGCAAGCGGCGCAACATATGCCTAGACCAGATGCCCATCCTCGTCATGTGCCCTCAGCGAGCACGCAGCATGCACAAAGCACCAAAACAGCTTTGCTATACGACAAGTCTTATATCGAAGGCCTCGTCAGTAACGATTACGCGAGCCTACCAGGCTCCTCGCATTCACAGGCATCACATCCAATCTTCCGACCAAATAACCCGAATGGACTACATGTACATCCCTCAGCACCTGTACCTTCTCCGTATCCGACAGCTCAGTTTCCTCCGACTCCAGTGACACCAACGGGACCATCGCCTGCTCCCGGCTTTAACGTGGCTCCGGGCCCAGGCTTTACACATCGCTCCTCCTCTGAACAAGCTGTGAATGTCATCCTTTCACATGAACTAGTGAATGCGATGGTGGCTACATGTGACAAGAATGTACAGGCCCGCTTATCTACATTTGAGTCATCAATGCAAGGCTACATTGAAAATCAGGCGCGCACCAATTCGTTGATTATCGGCACTGTGAACACGAAGTTGGCAGAGGAAAAGGCTTCGCTTGCGAAGAAATTGGACGACCTTATGCTTGACATTGAGCAGAAGCGGAGGTTGGCCACGCAGAATCTTTATAACAGCCTGGAAGACTGGCAGACAACGATGGCTGATACCACGAAAGCTGCCATCAAGGAAGTCGTCGAAAAAGCAGTGAATGTCGTTCCGCGGATTGACGAAAAGCTTTTAGAACAAATCAACGCTGTGGGTCGGCTGACTTTGGCATCGGAGGCAAAGGCATCAACGCAACGCAGTGTCATAGCGTCCGATATTAACCTGCTCCATACGATGCACGGTCGAATGCAGTCCCAAGTAGACTCAATTGAAGCGCGGACGAGGTCCATTGAAAAGACTCTGTCGTCTGCTATCTCTTCCATCGCGTCTCTTTCTTCCACCTTCTCTATTCCTATGGCTTCGTCAGCTGCTCTCCCTTCAACGTCAGTAACTTCAGCACTGACCATCGCTCCTACCGCACGCCAATCCCTCAATTCCGCTGGCGCTGTTGTGTCCGTGGTAACCCCCGAGCTCCTTACGTCCTCTGCTGATTCGCTCCGGGAACACATCACTGAATGTACCTCCCAGACGCAAGAAACGTTGGCGCAGTTTGCGAAAACAACGACTGTTGCGCGCGATGAAGAGCACGAAGGGAAAGCGGATCTCGCGGGAATGCTCGAGAAGTCGCATGAGCTGCAGACTGTCCAGATAAACGCGGTTCTTAACGAAATCAGCTCCCTCAAGGCGGCTGTAGGGGTTGTTGATCCCATGCAACTGTCGTCAGAGGAGCATGCTGTGAATGCTGAATCGATGACAATGGGGACAACGGAGGTGTCCGTTTCTCAAACTCCCATCAGCTTGGCTGATCGTATGCGTGTCGTCGAGGAAAATCAGCGACTCTTGATGCAATATTTTAAGAATACTGCGTTATTAGGTGAGTAGACTTTGGTCTCTGGACGATAATTGTGTTGTCTAACATTATCGTAGAGCAAGCTCTACCTCGCGAAGTGTCATTGGGCCCGCATGATTCCGCTAGTTCATGCTGCACAGACAATGGTACGAATGTTTGGTTTTGTTCGGCGTCAATATCCGCTTTTCATACAGGAATGCTGATAATCTCCGACTCTTTTCCCTTCCTTTAGCTGAATCTCATGTTTCAAACTCAGTCTTTGATGCAAGGGAGCAGATGACCAACGAGTTCAACCATATCTTACGTTGTACGTTTGTTCGCATCGATTGGTAATAACTTTGCCGAATGCTGAAAAAACATTTATTTGCTTTGCTACCCGTGTCCCGATATAGATCTTCTTGCGAATATCGAGTTGAAGCCAGACCAAGACCAAGACCGTTCTGGACTAGTGAAGCAGGAGACGAAACTGCAGATGAAAGCCGAGCCAACGAAGTCGCTGCATCGCGGAAGCCGACTTCGCTGTTCGAAGGTGAAGAATCTGGCGTCTTCTTCAAAGGCCAGTGTAAGGGAGATCTGGTCGTCCAAGCAGGTCGACGAGCATGCGCAGACGAGCAATGATTCAGGGCCTCAGACACAGGATCAACCCATGAATACTGTCGTCGCTGCTAGTAATGGCGATTCTGTTGCATTCACGGACTCGACCCCGGCTTTGCCGTCACTACCAAGCATAGCTATACGAACATCAACGTCTGGATCCCTATCCTATTCCCGTAGCATGAGGACAGCTGAAGCTCTACCAGTGGCGCAAAGCTCTAGTACCAACATGGCACAGGAGCGCCCCCCAGATAATCGTCGACTGAGTCGCACAGAGGTCGGAGAAAATCGGGATGGTGCCATTGACGAAGAATTTCCCACGGGCGAGGAACTTCTGTCCCCCCATTCCAAACGCTACCGACAAGACGAACGTGAAGACTCCCCCCTCACACAACTATGGAGCGATAGTGATGATGAGTATGTCCCTTCCAGCTCCTCTCGGAGTCATTTGCCTCGCTCTTCCGAGGCCGGACCTTCTCGCAGAAAGAGCACAGAAAACTCAAGAAAGGGGAAAATTGAACTGGTTTGCCCGAGACCTTCCTGTCGCAGAACTTTCAAACACATCGTAAATTTGAATCAGCACAAGGCACTTCGAGCCTGCCCTGATCTTAGAGCGGCGAGAATGAAAAAGTCCCCTATTCAGGGAACGGAGGGATCGCAAGTGCCAAGTAGTGCAACAGACACCTCCCACCCGCCTCCCACCAAGAAGCAGAAGTTGGGCAAGTCAAAGCATGACGCGACTATAACTTTATCTGTCTGTACGTGGCCCGAGAAATCGAAAGAAGATGATGTCTTCGACCGCCAAGTGGGTATTCATCGAATTATTTTCTGTCTTAGACTGATTGATTGATTTGTTTATGAATTTACAGCTTATTCAATGTGATACGTAAGTTTCTCATAGAATGTAGTAATTCTAACCTTCTGAAAGGTTGTTTAATCAGTTGTAGCAGCTTCTATCACTTCAGATGCGTAGGTGTGAAGAAAGGGGATCACGTTATCCAGAATGCGAATGAACCATTCATTTGTCCACCGTGTTCCTTACTGTGAGTGACTATGGAAGCATTACGTTTCGTGCAGCAAGATCCAATCGTTGACATCACTTTCAGATCCGCTGGGAATGTTAGAGCAGGTTGGTAAAATTTACTCTTCATTGAAAGCTTTGCTCCAGGACCTTATACATATGTTAATAGGTTCACGAAAACTTGACCCGCAACCGCGTTGTGGTCGACCAGATTGCGACTGGCGCAATGCTCAGGATATCTTCGTCGTCGACAAAATTCTTGGAAGAGCATTGTCAGATCCCGGGGATGGTGCTCCGTATTATTTCTGGTTGGTGAAATGGGAAGGGTGAGTATACGAAAAGCACCTGCAAATATGACGAAAGCTGAGGAACTCTTCAGATATCCAGCCTCAATGTGTCGTTGGGAAAAGGCCGAACAAATTGGCGATTCAGAAAAGCTAATCAAGGATTTCTACGATGCTGCGACCAAGGAGAGGTTTAACTGCCATTCCAACGAACTCATAATTTTAAAGGAAGCCATAGAAGGTGGATACAGAATCCAGGGTGTTTAATTATAATCTGCACATTAATCATGTTTCATCTGCACCTTTATCTGCACTGCATTCTTGAAGCTTCTGCAAGGAACTTATTGCCTACTTTACACTTAGGACATTCATACAACAATATACTTATTGAAATCAGTTATTTAGTTTAGAGCCATGATATTCTATTATGAGATATATCTAAAATCCACTGTGCTTCCTCTTTAAGTCCTTTCCTCTCAGTAGACTTGAAAGTCAACCCAGCGAAGTATACGGGAGATCCCAACCAATCGCACAACACCGGCATGTATGTGGAATGATCGCTCTGTCCGAGGGCAAGTTCAGAGACTCGGTCATGCCTCTTATGAAAGTTAGAGATTATGTCGGCTGATCGTTTTCCCGCCTTTGCCCAATCAGCCGGCGATGGTTGCTGGTGCAACTTCCCATATATTGCCCGAAGGACATCCTGAACGGTCACAAAATCCGTTCTGGACGGCTCCACGTGGATTAAAATTCCATGCTCTTCGATTTCGATAACCATCTCCGTGCACGGAGGTTGCGAGGCAGGTTCCCGGTAATCAGACAATCCTAATGGTGCTGGTCGGGGGAGTGTCTTTCGTATAGATGTCACTGGAAGTTGGAGATCAAAATGAAGTAATTCTGGACACTTCCTTGCTAGGAAATGGTGTGGTGTATAAATGTCTTCCTGTTTTGGCGGTCGGCCTAATGCAGAAATTAGTAGGCTAGAAAGAGTTGAAAAAAAAATCGTTAACACATACCATATGACTTTGACGAAGATGAGAGCGAGAATTTTGTCTTTGGAGTTGGGGACTCTGAACCGACTTTAGTGGAAGCGATGCTCGTAGTAGCTGATTTTTTCCGGCTTAAGCCTTTTGACTCAGGCTCAAAAAAGTTTGTAGTACGGTATAAGTCGCACATAAGATAGAAGAGAATATGAATATCAGCTCACTAGAGGCGGCATCTGGTTGCGGGAGGTCGTCGGAAAAGGAGGAACGGGCGGGGGCTGGAGGTCATTGGAAATCACGTTGAACAGGTTGTTTGCTATGTTTGTTATGGATGGCCTTATGTCGAGGGCCTCCCAACACGGACAGCATATATATGACCAAAGGGCCTTGTATTCATTAGGCCACCGCTCCCAATATTGGAGACAGGAAGGTAGTTCTCCTTGAATGATAGCGCAAATGACTTGAGCATCATTACGATGATCGGCATACGGCAGCCCCCTGGTTAAGATCTCCTGCCAGTGGAAGATCGCATCAGAGGCCATATATGTGCGCAGTGAGCGGGCTCTGGGAAAATACTCACATAAACAGTCATCCCGAAAGCCCACACATCAGCTAGTTGCAATCGTTGTAGTTCTTGTATGGGGGTGGTCCGTTCATTGACACCTAGTTCGGCACGAAGTTCCACACGCAGGACCTCAGGAGCCATCCACCGAGCTGTCCCCTTGAGGCCACTGCTTGTGCTCCCTTGCGAGACAGAAGTGCCCAGCAACATAGATATGCCAAAATCCGTAATAAGCGGAATCCCGGATGCAGACATGAGTATGTTAGCCTGTTCATGACATTTAGTGCTGACACTGAGTAATTAAGAAATTGTCTTACCGCTTTGAGATCTGCGTGGACAATGTCGTTCGAATGCAGATACCTGAGGCCCGCAACGATGCCTCTGACCTAGACAAATATATTAATTCCATTAGTATTGAACTTACCTCATTTCAGAAAGATGATGTACCAAGGAAAGGACATCGACGTGATAATTTTTTCTGACATATTCTGCAATTGTGCCATTCTCCATCCACTCAGTCACAAGTGCGGGGTATCGATCGCCCTCCAAGGCATATCCCATCAGAGGTAGGATGTTTGTATGGCTGACCATAGACCAGATCTGAACCTCTCTAGCCAATCTCTACAATTGATATTATTATCAAGCATTATTTTCAGAACACATTCAGAGATAAGGACAGAGAGATCGGAGCGCACCTTGGTAAATTTAGGATCATCCTGCAAATAGACGCGCAGTCTCTTCACGGCCACAAGAGCCCCATTAGCCATTCGTCCTTGGAACACATCACAGTAGCCCCCATGGCGCTTCATGACCGTATCTTCGAGCACGATAGAGCCAGTGAGGTCGAGGTCCATCAAGGTGAGGAGCACCTCCATCAGCGGGTTGGGCCCTTCATTGGCAACGGATGTAAGCGCCTCGCTGTCGTTCTGGAGTTCATCCTCAGCAGCGAAGCGCTCCAACAAGTTGAGCTGAGTACGAGTCCGTCCCTGCCTTGGTGCTGTCGAGGGCGACATGAAATCCCAGGTGAGAGTGCCTTCATATGCATTCAGCAGAGCACCTGTGGCACTGGAAGGTGGATGCTGGGGAGCTTTGACTGAAAGGCGATATTAGATTATTTTTAAGAGCTCAAGACACGAGGCAGGTCAATAGATATGCACGCACTTAGCCGAACGTATTTCCATGATTTTACACGGCATCTGTCGGGTGATCAGGTCAACCGCGGCATCCAATCTTTCGCGTCCATCACTCACAGCTTCACGTTGCTAACTGCATAGCACCTCCTTCACGCCTTTGAACCACAGCTCCCAACTCCAGCCGATGGTCAGACAATACCTAAAATTACACAGCTATTATATTTTGCGTCCTTGACCAAGAGAAGCGTACAAGTGGTATACGAATATGGGAATGACAGCAAGTAGAATGGAAATCATCAGTAGATCATGAGAAGGTAGTTATTGACAAGGAGTGACGAGGTTAGAACAAGAAACAAGAAAGGGGTTGATAAATGGGTAGTCAGGAGGGTATGGATATAGGAAGATGTGTATTAGATATGATCAGTGAACACCGCACAAAGTAAGTAATCCAGAATAAAACAACTCCTCAAAGATCATCGTTTTCCAACATGCCAGGTGGGTGGCCATCAATATCGACGTGGCCCTTCTCGTTCATGAATGCATGCTCACTTGACGCATCTATACCGAGCTTGATATTCTCCTTCACCTCCGCATCCGCCAGGCCCAGGGGATCGCTCGGCAGCCAAATAATGCGCATCGGCTCAACGCTCGCCGGGTGGTAGAAGTCCGTCGGCTCGTCATTGCGCTTGCCCTCCATCGGCACGCTCGCCCCATAGTCCGCCCCATCCTCACCGCGCACAGCCTGCTTGCCCGTTACCGGCTTCCGGTCGCGACTGTCGGTGCTCTCCGCGTCTGAGTCGTCGTTCTCCGGAGCCTTGGTCTCATTCTCAGCGACCTTCGCCTTGCCCTCTTCGCCACCGAATCCGTCCGAGTGCTTGTCGCCAATAAGCTCCTCCGACTCCTCCGAGCTGCGCGGCATACCGTACGACCTGTCGGCGAGCGACAGCGGGAGAGAGTGCAAAAGGGGGCCGTACGAGTTGTTGATCACCATATGGTACAAAGCGGTAAATACGATGAGAACGATCGTCAGTGCGCCTTCCGGCACGGCACTTGGATTTTTGTTCTCATCGCGAGCGAGGAAGAAGAGCGCTGCCAGACAGATGAGCTCGATGTAAAGCCCAACGAATATGTGCTGAATGGCTTTAGGGAAGAATAACCCGCCTGTGTCACCAGCAGCGGGCTGTTCTAATTGGTAAAGGAAAAGGTACTTCCACATCTGGTAATACAAGAAGAACGTCGCGCACGCGAGTCCATTGATGATCGGTGAGATGATAGAATAAGCAATAGCTGCGAAAAAAGGAGAAGATCGTTATTAACACTTTTCAAATAAACTCAAATGGCTATACGTACTAATAACAGCGATGAGCGTCGTGGCTGGGAAGAGAGTACCCCACTGGATGTTTCGCAACGTGTACTTGATGGTGTACACAGACCTTGGGGTGCTGGCCATAAGGAAGAGTTTGACATAGTAGATGGCAAGAGGCACAATTTGCAAGAAACCAGAAGCGGTGCCCGTAAGACCTTGAAGAATGGTGTACGTGAGGAAGAAGTTCGAGGCCTGTGGGAGCTGAGACGCCAGTAAACTCGGGATCGACGTTGGGTTCTTGACCAACTGGGGAAGAGCGGCGATGATACCAGATGAAAGAGTTACAATAAGGAAAGAATGCTAAAAGAGTCGAAAAATTAAAATCACTAGACACCTTCTGCACATGTGGTAAGAAACTACTCACAATGACCTGGAAGGAGAAGTATCGCGACATCAAACTCAGTTCCACGCCTGTGCGCCTTGGGATGCCCTCGAATTGGGCGAGGAAGCGAAGGAAGACGGGGAGGAGCATCATGAGCAACGCGAGCAAGACGGGTGGAAGAATACCCTGTATAATACCAACCACCGTTTCTGGCAGCTTGCAGAGCCAGGCCAACCAGTGGTACGTTTGGCAGAGATTCGCAATATTGGAGACGATACCAATGAACGCAACTGCATACGGAAAACAGACACATGTCAGTAATTTTCCCGTTCCCGCTTGCAAGAGAATATCGAAAACACTTTCTTCCAAAAAAGAAAGAAGAAAAGAGAAGGGAAGAGAAAAGTTTTACGCACCCGGAATAGCCCAGACAATGATTAACCCAACCGTGACCGCATAGCTAATCGCCAACCGAACTTTCGTCTCATACGGATTGAGACCTAAATTTCCCCAAATAACATCTGCGGGCGCGACCTCGGTGTACTTCGCGGCCATGCGGTACGGTTCATGGTGCGTGAGGCTCTGCGCCGCCATGTGCGCCGCGATCTGCTGGTGGAACAGCACGAACGCGCTGTTCAATGGCGGGTAAGTCTCTTCGTCATGGGAAGCCAGGCGGACGTTACTCGCGTCGGCGTCGCCCGAGCCGGTTGCTTCGCCTTCGGGCACATGTGACGACTCAGCGGAAACCTTACCTCCCGCACCCCTCCGACGGGCCTTCTCGGTGGACGTCGACGGGCGGCCAGGATGTGTGCCAGTGATGTCGTTATCGAAGTCTAGATCGTCCACGTCGCTCCTCCTGTGCAGTAAGCCGCCCTTCAGGGGGATCGGCACGTCCAGCCCGGTCACTAGTCCCGCAAACCCTCCAACCTTCCCGCGCACATTAGTTGAGCTCTCCTCTTCCTGCCTCAGGACCGACCTGCCCTTCTCGAGCGCGATGGTCGTTTCCTCGATCTCGTTGCGCGCCCACTCGATGCTGTCAACTTTCTTGCCGATGAGTGGGAGACCAAAGGGAATGAATCCCGCAGGCAGTCTGTGAGACGGTCTTTCGTTTGCAGGGACAAGTCGTTCCGCGAGCGAAAGAGCCTTCTCGCGATCTTGCAGCTCATCCGAACCTTTCATTTCAGTTCCGCCGCTCTTGGCTTCCGCCTTGAGTTTCGCATTATGAAGTTTGAGCGCGGTTCCGATAAGCGAGGTCTCCGCAGACTCCAGCTTGTTGCACGCCTTCAATCGGCGATTGTACAAGTCAGGAAGATCTTTCAAATCACTGAAGAGTAAAGTATTCAACAAAGTCAGCTCCGACTAATTTGAAATACAGATATATGACTAGCGAACCGATTAAGCCAGACCTTTCGCACTCCACCGGGGAAGTGGGAAAAGAGCTTCGTTATGGACTTCTCTGAGAGGTATTTGGTCGGGACACCCGTGATTAGGATGGTGTTTGCTTGGGCAGTTACTGAGTGCTCTGGGTCTACCAAATGCCGCTGGCGGGTCGTTACGAAATGGCGCATTTCCCCCTTAATAATGTACCAAATCCAGACTATCCAGAACGACGAAGGGTCTATTGCAGATCTTCTAACGAGACGCACGAATCCACTCACAAGTAAAGAGCCAGATCAATATGAGATGACCGGCATATCTCGATTGCTGCGTGGTGGGTATATTCCCGAAAGTAAATTGCTCAAGCCCTCCTTTTCCGGTATGTGTGTTGACGCTATCCAAAGGAAGTAGAACCGCCCACGAGATTAACCAGATGGGCAAAAGAATCTTGACCATCATCCGGAGGAAGCGAACAAAAAAATACGCGTCCATTCCATTTTGATATTTGATCTTCCGATAGTCGGCCTTATAGACGGAGATAGGCCATTCAAGCAACTTTGTAGCAAGCGGAGGGGAACGTTTCCTGAGAGAATAAGTTCAAAAGTCGTCAGTGTTTAGAGCTCTCTTGGTAGTTGTTGTGCAAAGGCACGCATATAGAATTGAGAAGCAAGGCACACACAACGCGCTTAGAGACTGCTCCAACGCATGAGGTCATGCATTGATGGACAGCGAGGCCCAGAGCCTGCAAGAGAAAGAGCAACTCACTTTTCCGATGGTATGTACGTCCGTGGCTCATAGATCGCCTTGAATCTCTGCCTCAAGAGAGTGAACGCCAGCAACTCCAGGGCAAACACGGCAGCATTGAGATACAACGAAGTCTCGAACGTCTTTGTCGACTGCACTTTCGCCGTCGACTGCAACTGCTCCGTCGAGTTCGTCGACCTGCCAAAGTCAAAGCGAGGTACGAGGTGGAGTTGTCCGGTATAATTCGATATCATTGAGATCGCCGTGTCGCGTACATTCGTGAACGAAGGGCCAACATGGGCATTCAACATTGGTGACATAAGAACATCAGCGAAGCGCGTAGGGTGCGGTGAGCAGAAATACTCACATTGCGAACGAACTATGAGGGAGGGAGCAGAGAGTTCAGCAAGGGTTTGAGGTGAGATGCAAAGAGGAAGGGAGAAAATGTGCAAAGGAGCGGAAGGTGAGAGTAATTTATATTCGTGGGCCTACAAAGTCAAATACAATACAGGCGCAAAGTCAGCTGGACTGTTGGCACCCATTAAAAATAGATCTTATAAGTTTATCTATAAATGTGCCACTACTACTTAATATAGCAACTTATCACATTTATATAGTTCATATATAGAAGCTATGCACCTTATATATATGGTATTTAATACTATGCACGTAGAATATAGGCTGTGCACTCGCTACACTTGCTCGGGGTCTTGCGAGCAATGACTATGCCCCGTCGGGAAATATTGCCGTGACGTCAATTGAATAAACTGGATAAATAAATTGAAGCTAGGCGCCTCCAACACGCTAAACGTCGATCATCCCGCTTCGGCTGCCGTACAATTTTTTGCATGGAAGACATATGATCAACAGCTTATCGACTTACTCTTACTTCTTATTATCTTATTATCTATCCTGTAGCTAACAGCTCAATGATATGAAGTTTGCAGCGGGGGTGAACCGAGTGTAGTAACAAACCTACAAACTCATCAATGGTGTGCCGCGTTTGTGCCTCCGGCTTCCGCATCTTGACGTATCGGCCGTCTAATCCGCCTCGCCGAGCCCTCGTGAACTCGCTTGTACTTCCACTGTACGCCGCACGCTTGGTTACTCGACTAATAATAAAACATGCCCTTTAAATTCAAATGCTGTTCGGCTCGGTGAGCTACAGATAAAGGTTCGATATGTCTTCTGTTTCTTCAAAGTTGAACATGGTGCATAGCAAGGACGCCGAATGCAGGAAAGCGGAACTCGGAGCATCTAGAGTTAAAAGCACAGCCATACGAACGGGGATCTCACTGACAAGAACCTAACCTCCGAGCGGGGTGGAAAAAGGAGGTCCGCTCAATACAAATATAAGCCGAAGAACGTCAATCTCACTGAGTTCTAGGTCGACACAGCTTTTGCCGATGAACAGCTTGACATTCCTCCGACTCCGAGATTGATCATGATAGATCAACTATCCGGAAGATGCCGGACTTTCATCCATCTTCACAGTCACGGTATTGTTCCTCTAAGCCTCACAGCCTTATAAACGTATGCACCAGCTGTTTCAGCGAAGAACATACTCAGCAGTACTAAAGATTATAATTCAGCAAAGTTCAAAACGACCACACAGACAACCGTAGCTGAGCTAAATAAAACTTGTCGCAGGTGTCCGTCACCGATACTCGACCATTCTGCACGTCTTAAAGCCAACATTAAGCCGTCCAGTACGGAACTTGTCGTACGTCAGAATAAACGCTGGAGTTTTATTATATGTAAGCCTATAAGTTATTTGAACGTGCAGTAGCAAAGGGTATGATGGTAGAGTGCACAATGCAAGAAAATGATTAAAACCGGTACCAAAAAGGCCATGAAATCCCGTCCAGAACCTCATAGAAGGATCACCATGAGTAACAGAACCATAAGTATCACAACCAGTATACCAATACACCAGCCCGATTTCGTCTCTATATTATTCCGCGTTTCACGGGGAAATAAAGAGAGGTAAGATCAGTTACAGTCGACTCCAGGGACGGAGATGAGACAAGGGACTGAACTGACCTTCGGTCTCACGCACAAACTGTTTTAGCCGCTTTAAGTTCTTTTGCAGCTTCGAGCCCGTGCTATCAACATTTGCTTCCAGATCATCCAGCATCCTGTCAAAGATAGATAGGTGTACGCCACATCAGTCCTATTGATTTTGGGAAGGCGGAGGACTGAAGGTAGAAACAAACAAGCCCATGTGCAAAACTTGCGATGCATGGTACGTGAATGGGCTCAGTACAGCAGGATGGGGTAGGGGGATGCAAGATAGTAACGGAGAGCAAGAAGGAAAGGAAGCGAAGGTAGACACGCACTCGATATGTTCCTCGATCTCGTGGCCCATCAAGCCTGCCTGTTCCGTTAAGACTGCAACAGTGCCTGTTATCGAGTCGATGGTCTTATCCTGCTCCTGCATTATCATCTGAACGAACGAACAAGGACATAAGCATTCGTCTATCCCGAGATATATGGTCGCAGTAGCTTACTTGCTGTTCCATCCGACTCCACGCAGCCTGGTCATCTTCATGCCGACCATCGTCCTCGGGACGTGGACTTCGAGCACCAGCAGTCTGTCTCGATGCATATGACGTTGACGCGTTCTATGTATTCCGTGATTAAATCCCAGTCCAAAAAAGTTGCTTTAGCACAAGGAAGAGGAGCTCACTTGAGAGGAGGCCACCTCTGCGCGCATGTTCTAGTCCTTGACGAATGCACGTCGCGTACGCGTGAGTTCTCCTTATTCCGACAAATCGAATGCAGAAGGCGTACCTCCAGCTCTCTCCGTACATCCCGAACGTAACGCCGACGTGTCTGCACCTCCGCATCATCTAGCCCAAAAACGCGTGGGCCGGTCTGTTCGACCACTCTAAACACAAATCGAGAGCATTTATAAATAAGGAGAAAGCTCATCATATTATATGAGTCAAGAAACTTACCGGACACTCTCCTCCAGGTCTTCCAAATCCGCTTCTAACGTAGAGAGCGCAGCTTTCAGCTGTACCGATTACAACGCTATTAACATCATACCATGCTAAGACCAGCAATTCGGACACGTACCTCATTTCTCGCATACACAACTTCCTCGCTGTTTTCCCTGGCCGTACTCCGTATTCGTTTATAACTCGACACCAATGTCCCTGCGCTCGCGAGAGTTGACTGAATCTCCGCCTGGACTACGTCATATGGGTCCGTCGACATTTTTGGTTAATGCGGAGGCAGTTATGTACAGTTTAATGTTGAGCAAGTATGAAGGATAATCTAGTTCATACACAACAAGATTGAGTCCGCAGTGCAGGGAGGAAGACGAATGTTTGCACTAGTGTTCATGTTGTTTACGTAATGATAAATTATGATGTGCTTTTTGAAGGGACAACAAGCAACTTCGAGCTCCTCTTTCCCTCACCACACCAACTTCTGGTCTTTGGTACTAGGCTGTCATTTTGCTTATCTCGCGATAGCGCAAACTTATATTGGACTCAACTCTTAATCGATTAAGAGTTCTCCGGAGTTCAATCAATTATTATGTTCCATTTACCTCTTGAAATCCTGGGGATTATCATCGAAATCCTCATAGCAGAACATACTGATATGGGCAAGAGCTATCAAGAAGTCCTTCTACCTCCTTGGTTCCTTGTCCCACTTCTTCGAGTCTGCAGGGCATGGTATCCGTCTGTCGAACAGTACCTGTATCGATCTATATCTGTCGGCGATAAGTTTCCGCACCGTATCGCGGAGGTCGAAGACGAACCTACTGCCGACTCGAGTCCAGCACACATCCAAGAATCAGCGGCAAAAGATAACAAGAACAATCGAAGTGGGAGGAAAATCGCCGAGGACCTTCTAGCGACGTTGGAACACAACGCGCGGCTGGCTGGGCTGGTCAGAGAGCTGAGGCTGGGCATCGACTCCGAGTCGTGGTCGGAAACCTCAAACGCAGAGCTCACACGGATAGGCATCCGCATCCTCCAGTGCTGCCCGAACGTGGAACACGTGCGGATCCGTGACTTTCACCGGAGCGAGGGCGACGCTGTGTTTGCAGCGCTGAAAGAGAAATCGCTAGTCTCTTTCTACTCATCTCATTGGGTCTCATGTCTCGACTCGTCCCAAATTTTAAACCTGATGCAGAATTGGCCGCAGCTCCGACATATCGAAGTAACGGAGCAATGGAGCAGCCCTGGATTCGGACGAGAATTAGCGGCATTTGACACAGTTGTTCCTACCTTGTGTCCAGAGCTTCATACGCTCATCCTCAGTGATAGAAATGTCACAGACGACGCGATGCTATCTGCTTTAAACAAACATCTCAATGCATGGTCGTCGACCCTCGTCTGCCTCAAATTGAGCATACGAAAGAATCGTTCGGACAGTCAGCACCTAAACAAGGCATTCTCCTCTCTAAAATGCATTCGACATCTACAAGTATACGGAATGGAGTTGGACATGGTCTCCTTATCGGATCTTCCACAGCTCGAGATATTGGCATTCGATGGTCTTGACAAGCAAACTAAAAGCCTAGTCGAATGTCTGGAGGATTTAGACAAGTTTACCGCTCTCAGCCTCATCAACGTCCTGCACCATCCAGGAGTTCTCGAACGACTTTTACATGTTTGCTCAGGACGGAAGATCAGATGTTCGGGTACCTCGGGCTACTTCCCTGTTCTACCAGCTACTTAGTCGACATCTACTGTTCCGAGTTCTTGGGTAGAGCCTCTCTTAGTTCTTCTGTCCCCTTTAAATCAAGTCCCTTGAAACTATCACAATAGCCCCGAAATATTCAATGTGTGTATTCGCGTTTCGATGTCCAAGAGTTTCCCTTAAGCGCATGCTAGTGAAATTTACTAGAGTTCAAATATTGATAATAGATATACACGGTGAATCAATAAAAGAGAAAAGTATGTAGGGGATGATTCTGTTCATAGATATATAAAGCTCAAGCTTTCTCGCTTAGCGAAGCTCCATTCCTCCTGACAAGACGAATCGGCACATCGCCCACACTAAGCGTCATAATCATCTGCGCCTGCATGACCCGCTCACGCGTCTGCTCCCTCGTTTCGCCCGGCTGTGACGGGACCTCGACCTTGAAGTCCCGAAGGAGCATCGCCAGCCAACACACACGCCTCGACGGCAGCGAACTTCCTGCCGATACATGCACGCGGTCCGACGCTGAAGGCCGTGAACGAGTCCGGCGCACCACCGGTCTCCTGACCATACCACCGAGAGGGTTTGTAAAGATGAGGATCGGGGAAGTAGCGTGGGTTGTACTCTATAAACATTATCATGAGCCCCATAAGCAGCTTCTCGTCAAGCATTTCGTGACTTACGAATTCCAACCATATCCACCAAGGCCTAGAAAATTATGTTACGAACTGTACATAATTATTATGAGACAGAAAGGCGCACAATAGTTCCTTTAGTGATCGGGATTTCCTGGGAACCCTCCTTGTCTGTCGCGTTGGGCACGGTGAGGATAGTGTCCTTAGCTGCCTCTCGAATCATCACAGAGCCAGCAGCTGTGGAGTGGAATTTGAATATCACTTCAATATAGTTTATGACTCAATAAAACTTACGGATGAGTCGGAGAGCCTCGTAGAAGGCAGCTAAAACCTTGTATAGCGCGGAGTAGTCTTCAAAAACCTTTTATGATTCCCCAAGACATCGTAAGGTATACGATATGAGAGCGGGAAGAACATACCGGTTCCCTATCATTACCAAGGACGCTGACTATCTGTTCGTATACGATATCTTGTTCTTCCTGATAAATACCAAGGAAACCTAGAGTTCCAGCGAGAGTATGGCCCGTTGTTTCTGTCAGAGTCATTGTCAGATTTTAAATTCTATCCCGACTTGCATGTGTGCTTACCGTGGCCGGCGAAGAGCAACACGAAAGTGTTTCCAATCTACGAAGCTATGATGAAAACCTTATTTTCACGGGAATGAGGGGAGTACTCACCAATTCTTGATCATCTAGCGGAAGTTTCTCCGTCTCTGACTCATTTGCGAGGACCAAACGGGAGAAAACATCGCTACGCTGAATATCCTCGCCTCCATTTTCTACCAATTCCTTTCGAATCTCTGCTTTGCGTAGTCGCACTTGATTCTTCATGAATGATTCAAGAGTCTGGTATGCAGAATCAATATAGCGGTATCTTCAAGCAAATTGTTAGAACACCATCGCGATACTGGTGTAATCAAAGAAAATGCAACGAACTTTGCGAGAGGCAGCTTCCAGAACCACTTCGGTAACGTCGTCCGAGGGAAGTTCCACTCTGATGTTAGGCGCAGGGCTTCCTGCAGACTCATCTTGCCATCGACGCCCTGAGGAGGCTCGTTCCATTCGAAGGGAAGACCAAAGCCACACCCAGCAATGATAAATAGTGCGAATTTGAAGGTATATGTCTGAATCACGGGTATGTCGACGGACGCCTTCTTTATCCATCCTTCCTCTTTAACCATTGATTTGTAAATACGCATAGTCTCATCCCAGACGAGCGCATAGCTGAAGAGGTTGTGCGAGTTAGCTTTATTCGCAGTCGAAGTCGATCAGATTGCCTTACGTCTTGTTGTTGAAAGCCGGTCCCATAATCCTTCTGTGGCGCCGCCAGATATCGTTATGGTCGGCACCAGCAAGGTTCATGCCCCACAGCCTGTACAAGATTGTCAGTGCAAATCGCTTGAGAAGGAAATCGAAAAGGACTAACAAAAGCGCCTGACTGTATTCCTGTGGCTTGAACCACGCAGCCCCTGGACCAGCAGTGATCACTTGGCGAGCAACATCAAGGTTGCCCGTCCAAATCCTCGGCGTACCCCATAGATATGGAACAATGACAATCGAATCTAGCTCGTTGTATACTGCAACAACGATAATGAGCATCAATATCAAACTCTGGGGTTGTTCGACTTACAAGACCGTCGTTTCGTCCACTGGAAGTTTATCCCGAGGTTCCAAGAGGACACAGGTAAAGTTGCGCCGAAAAGAGAGAATGGTTCGACTGCTGAATGTACTCTTGGTATGCCACCGAGTCCCTAGCGAGCGACAAAAGATAAGCGTCCAATGCCCTCAACACATACGTGGCCAGACGTACCCTTAGACCATTCACAACCACGTACACGCGCCAAGCTGCATAGGCTGCAACTACGCCCACGAAACCCGTCTTAATGTCCAGCAAGTCCCAAAGGCCCGTCGGACCATCCTGAAAGGCAGACATGATAGTTATGATAAATGAAGATGGAGTGGCATACCAGCTCAGAGCTGAGAAGAAACGCAATTACGGGCTCCGCTTACTGCTTACACCGTGCCCAGCCCATCATCGAATGTCAGTGAGAAACCGCCGGCATGGCTAATTGGGACGAAATCTGATGCTCGGATGCTGTCTAGTGGCAAATTTTGTCCATGGAGGAGCGTTATTCGAAATTATAAGACATGTTTCAGAGCATTGAGGGGAGTACAATTGCAACTGGAATTTCCGAGCCCAGGTCATCGAAAAAGAGTGGTGGACCGGCGGTACTAGTACTGTAAAGTAAGAAGTTGCATTACGTAATTATGTTTGACTTGTGAACCAATCAAAGAACAGAGATTGTATGTTCAGAAGAACTTGCGAAAGCCATGCGTAAAAAGATTGAAGCTTTTGATTCTGTCGCAGCATATGTGGTCATGTCGCCCACTTATCCAGTCATCCAGGAGGAGAAGAAACTGCAAGAAGAAACGAGCAAGTCGTCCGAACTAAGTAGTATTTTTTGAAAAAGTCGCAGAGTAATGAGAGTCTCGCAATCCATAATAGCATCAACGCCGATGTAGCTCAACGCCGACGTAGCTTGGGATGACCAGAGCAAACTCGCTGTCTGAGCCCATCCGAGAGTTCGATCGAGGTCGATTTGGATCGGTTGTCGTCGTCGGCGAAAATGAAAACAGAGGAATGTTGGCAAAGAGAGCACAACCGTGCGCTATATAAACGAAGAAGGTTCATTAAGATGCTTATGAAATTCTCTTCATATGAAATTGCCTCTCGTTGAGCTCTATGAACGCGCTAACATGAATGAGATGAGATGGCACCGCGACTTCTCTTCCCCGCGTTGCATCACGCGCGTTTGACACGTGACTCAGATCCGGTAATGCATCGTGCCATACAAGCTCCATTACTTGCAGACTTTCACTAGCAGGAATAGCTCTCTTCAACTTTATCAGCACTATCCACTAATTGGCATAATAGCTACATATTGTGCGCAAACATGCTTGCGCTTTACAGGGTGATTCCATCCTCCTTTTCAAAACATATACAGAAAGTGGAAAGCATATGCAACAACCCAGAGTCCGTAATGCGGGTCAATGGTGAATGGTATAAGTAAGGGAGCACGAATTCAAGAAGATTGGGCGAAAGATGTTTAAGTGATAATTTAAGAAGTATGTCCGGTCTGGTCGCACTGACACTTTCGAACGCTTATCGAAAAAAAAACAGGGGGAAGACAGGAAAGAAAAGAGTGAATGTTGCTTTTGGTTGTCGAAGTTGATAATAATATCTTGAACAAGAAACGCGAAGGACCTTTAATGAACCCTCAAGGGTACTTGTCCCTTGAACTCTGTGTTATCAAATATGACCGAAACTTGGAGAAAATACTACGGAGGGGACGGATCAGGATCATTGAACGAGTTCTGCAGTGAAGAACGAGTACACACCTCTATAGACAGCGCCTTCCATCTGACGGACGGGAACCAGCCCCTCTGGAGCGGTATGCTTCCTTTGTACAAGCCGTCAGGCAATGCGCTCACTGTGTCAAGCGATGGATGCGAGCCGGGTGCTTTCGCGCGGCTCTTGGGCCGCTTCGGGAACCCGACCGACACATCCGTGTGGAGAGTCCTCGAGTCCGTGAGATGGATCGTCGTCGCCCCGGGAGCAATCGACAAGGTCGTCTTGTTCCTGTTTTCCGCATAGTCTCCTTCCTGGGGGATCGTGGGCAGGGGCTTCTCCGCCGATCCGGGACCAGAAGGCCTCAGCCATATGACATCCTGATTAGCCCCGTCGGAGTCTGAGTCGACTGCTTTGGAGAGGCGGAAGCTGCTCAGGATCGGCGGGGCGCTCTTCACGACGCGTTTGAATAGACGGCCGCCATGCGAGTACGTGCGTTCTCTAGGCTTCTCCCGGGGTGCTTCAGGCTGAGTATGGGAGTGGTTCGAAGAGGTTGCGGTAGTGGACGATGGTGAGGAAGGGGACGACGGTTGAGAAGACGATGACGAAGTGACGGATACAGATGTATCCAACCTCGGCATCGGCGGTACAAGGCCTCGGTTGATGCTCGCCTTTCGTCGTAAGCTCCTCAAATCCGCCGACGAGCTCACACTGCGCAGACTCGCTCCAAAATTGAAGCCGCTCCCGCTCGACTCCTTCGCCTTGCCCTTGCTTCCGCCGGTCGAGGATGCAGGGCCACTCACAGCGAAGCCCGGATTCGGCTTATCAAAGCCCACGCGACGGACGAGAGAAACAGCAATCGTCGCGTCCGCCATAATCTCCGCAGACAGACTACGCGAGCGGGGTGTAGTGGTGAACACGACGAAATAG
This sequence comes from Trichaptum abietinum, assembly GCA_910574555.1. Lineage (NCBI taxonomy): Eukaryota > Fungi > Basidiomycota > Agaricomycetes > Hymenochaetales > Trichaptaceae > Trichaptum > Trichaptum abietinum. Next base: position 1,975,620 of record CAJTBE010000010.1, on the reverse strand, counting down.
GGAATTGAGGACTTTCGCGAGAAAGTCGCTGGATCAGGCATCGTGATCTGGTGGGATATTTCCATAGATTGAAAATCGGTGATCATAAGATTGCATGGTCGATATGAAATGCAAAGGAATGGAAGTCAGAAATCTTTCATCAAGTAAATTCACTGAAGCACACTTACGGCACACTCAACCGGCACTCCGTCCACTTTCGAAAGAGGTGTTTCGGACCACGATTGCGGGGGCAGCGCTAGCCCATCAAGTGATTGAAAGTCAGTATCCGGTTGGAAGAGGATCGGCGCTTCCAGCCTAGAAGGAAATAGTCAGCAAGCGAATTAAACACAAACCACCCAGAAGCAGAAAATTAGCAAAAAGGTTCCGGTGCTAGGGATAAATGGTCGCTATGGAGTAAAGATATGGCAAATATGATGCATTATATGGTGTTAAAAATGTGGGAAAACTGATAGGATCACAAATAGGGTCTGAGCAGATGCAGTGAAGGAAGGGAATGGTAAGAAGTATGAGTAAAGGGAAAAGAGACTTACTGGGCTTGTACGTTACTGCCGTCAAGAGCTTCCCACACAGCACGGACCCGATACTTGACATCGGCATTCTCAGCGTAAACTCGTCCCCGCACACCGGCCGACACGACATTGGAAGACGAAAAAGTCGGCGGCAGTTCGTCACCTTTATGGCCCCCTTTGGGAAGTTCGAACTCAAAATTAAAGGTCTTCGGGCTCGAACTCAAAGAAGACGAGGGTTCGGAAGCGTCAGACCAAGTAGCTGTCGGGGAAGATGATCGAGGATTTGATCCCGATGTGCCTGCGAGCATGCCTGCTTCCATTGACCGCGCCTTCTTCAAGACATGCTCTCCGGACCTGGCACGTCGCCCGAACGTAGCAATGGCAGAACGGAAGGTAGGACGTGACGGAGGCTCAGAAGCAGAGTACAAGGGAATGACCGCGGAGTCTTGATAAAAAACATGGCGATGCTTGCCCGGCGTGATTTGACTGGGCCCCGCCTTCGTGGCGGACATGGGAGAGATGTACTCGAAGACGCCTTCAATCTGTGAAATTAAATGTCAATAAAAACGTCAAAGAAGCAGTGATCAATCGAAGATTGACGCTGGCACTGAACACTGCGTACCGTAATAGTGAGTCTACCAGACTCGGCCGCACAGTTTTGGGGATCGAGGGCAACGCTGCCTGCTACATGGTCGTTGTCCCCGAAAATTGGCAGCGAGATGTCTGGCTCTGATTCTCTGCGAATTATGCGTGCGGAGGGGCTATATATTGTGATTGACAATTCTGGTGATCTGCACGGAGAAAACAGATAGTGTTCAACATAAGTTCTTCCATAACGATAGCATGAGTATAACGCACTTGAACGTTGAGGCCTTTGCCTCGCGAGCACCGTCGCGTTCAGTATATCGTATCCCCCGATAGCTCGATGGAGGTGTTGCAGAGTATGTACCAAACGACTTGGTGGGGACACTAGGGCCTGCAGATGACGCAGACACTACAGACTCCGAGTGCGCCCTGCTTCGAGTAAGACGAGAGCGGGTCGCCATTGACGATGATGTACAGCCGAAGTATAAGGTGACGAGCAGAGCACGAAGCAAGATATATCGAATGAATTTACAGCGAAAGCGAATGATAGACGGGCAGAAAGTGGGCGGTAGATTTCTGAAAGCTTGGAATTTTATTTGGTTGCGGCTCGGCAAGGATCGCGAGAGCGGTGTGTGTTCCATGCCCGCATTCCTTCCAGACGGATGGATGATGGAGATCAAGGCAATCCTGAGCGAAAAGTCTGAATCGCTACACGTGTGGACGTTCCTTCCCAAAACGTATACGACTAGAAGCCGCCACCCTGAATTACCCGAAATGGAAGTCATTTCAAATAATTCAACTGGATCGACACTGGCCGTCCCAGGCTTCTGGTAATTCATACCTTTCTGATGCGGAATGGCAAGAAGCCCCCCCCTCAGGATATGGATGTATCCGTTTCTATCTTTTCCCAGACCTATCACATGAACATTAACAGCATGAAACAGCTTTGCAATATCTCAGGCTCGTATCCAAGACGACTCGAATCTCAGACGCCCATACTTTCATTGGATTTTAGGTATGTTATCAAAGAAATTGCTCCTTTTCTCTGAGTAACATTCCCTATCTTCAAGTTCTAAAATAGCTTCCCATTTCGCCAAGATTGAAACATGCTAAACGAGGTGTTTGCATTAGGTTCCCACCGATGACGGTTCGCCTTCTGAAGAAGTTTCATTCGCTTAGTCGTGCTCTCTTGAAAATGAGTCCAAGTATACCTCGTAGAGTGCGTTCCATTGAGTGCCTCCGGTAGCTTATTTACAACCCACAAGATGCGGGTAAATCCGTAGGATTGAGCTCAGTCCATGTCTGACCGTCCAGGACGACAAGGTCGTCAGCGGCCAAAAAGGCTCGCCGTGTACTATGTCTCTAAAACCTCCGACTACTCCGTTTCAAAGTTGGTGCGGCTCACGGTCTGGTTCCTGGTTGGTTCAGCCAGCCAGCCCTTTCGCCTCCAGAACGTCGGATGCGAGGACGGGCGAAATAAAAACAAAACATACTCTCAGACAAGCGGATATTTATCCTGCAATAACCCACTCGACCATATCCCTTGCACCAAGGGCAATGCATATCTTCACAAGAAAACCAGGCAACGTACTAAGGAGGTGTTGCAACGAATATAGTGAAAGGTACTTACTTTTCAGTGCTTACACAAGAACTACATTTGGCACTGATCAACGCAGGTCCCGGCTATCAGTGAAATATGACCTGTTGTAATTGGTTTATTCTTTCAACAGAGTGCTCCAACCCAGGGCGCTGGGACAAAGATCGGCTGTGGCGCCAAACGTACCTTTCACCTTTAGCGATAGATATGAGCAACATATGGCCCAAAGACCGTCTATAAACTCATGAAGTCAAACTACTCCAGAGATAAGTAGCTCTATCTATGGAGATTCAGAGAAATCCGCCATACTTACACGCTAGTCTGTTTTCCAAACAGCGCCCAACAGGTGAAACAGCAGTCACTTCGAAGTGGACTTCTGATCTTTTTTTCTCTGTCGTATTGGACCGCCAGAAAGCGTGAGCGTCGTACGCGAAAGTTCGCCGTCCTTGTCATGCCGAGGGATCCGCTTCTTCAAGACCCGCGGAACCTATCTTATCTTCTAGACCCATCCCGCTAAGGCTCCAGCTTAGAAAATTCGCCCACCCGAAGGGCGCTCCGGGCCTTTCGGCAAACCTCTTCTTCTCATCGTCGGAGTCAACGAGCTTGAAAGGAACTGGTATGTGTTCCTCTTCATCCCTCCTTCTTTCCCCTTCTACTCCTATGTACAACACCTCCTTCACCCACATGATCGCAATACACTTTAGCAAGGTTTTGGATAGTACTTTGCATTGTACCAAACCACCAATGGCGTCCCCTATTTTCTCCCCGCACCCACGCGTCCCATTTTCCCCATATTTACCGGACCGCTCCTCTCCCCGCTCTAACTTTACCACTCTCCAGCTGAAATTTTTCATACATATAAACTCGCTGTCAATGGTATGAAAACGGTATAGGTGAGGTTCAAGGTTGAACTACCCTATATATTCGACCCTAACGTCTCCGTCGTATTGGGTAGTGCCCTTTGATCTAATATTTTCTCAGAAACACTCCTTTCCTGATGCATTTTGGTTTACCTGAGTTCGGGCCAGATTTCCGGATACGCCGCCCATCTGGCACGAAACTTTACTTCGACAGGGCTAGTATTTCATCCGGTAAATCTCTCTTTTTCTCTCGCTTTTTCAAAGACTTACAGTATGTACAGGGCTTAAACTTCTACATGTGTAGTACGTCAAGTATTGCATACTAACCTACCTGATGCACATACGAAGCACTGCAACTCCTGATGGTTAGGGACGGACCTCACACGCTCAGTGACTACCAGAGGATCTACTCTACTTGAAGGACAAATGCAGATGTGCAATTAACTCCGTTCGGAGTGTATTTCAGTCTGCCTTTAGAGTTGATTAGTTCCGGACACTCCGGCACTTGGACACCGGTTCCCATGATGATAGGAACGCCTGAAATTGAATGCACTCAAGTGCTCTCCCCGTTCAGAGATCTCTACAACCCTGCATAGTAAGTACTTGGATATGTAAAGGCTAGACTGCGGATACCTCATGAGTAGCGATGAAGTGCTGCTTTCGTCTTCCTACCGATGATGCCATTCGAAGAACTATCTCCCCCTACATTATATCGATGTGAAGACACGAGGCTAGCAACCTCACGAACTGGGTGTGAGCACTCATATGGTGAAAGATAGATACCAAGTCTGAACATTACCCTATCAAAGTGTGAAAACAAAGGCAGACAATTCTTGAGATTCGAACGTATACGGTATGCACCTAATCCCTGTAGAGATGATGCTATGCTGTCTGCTCTCTGCACCGTATGATCTGGAAGAGAATCACTGTGTGTACATATTAGGTCATAGCGCAAGCTATCGTTACTAGTAGATGGAGCTGTCATACAACAAATTGGAAATTAGTCGCAAGGAATGGTACATATGTTGTATGAGATCTGTTTAACAGCATGAGCGTTGCACAACCGACGAACTTGACCACGCTTTTCATTCGTTGCAATTCTCTTCTTCAAGAGTCCTATCAAATGCTGAATGTATAAAATTTGTGATAATCAGAGATTAGGATTCTCGGATGCGCTCAAAGTAAGTACAAGTTTTCTCAAAGGTCAACAGAATTTGATACACTCCTTTAAATCCTTGTGAGAATAAGTGGTTTGGGATCAGATGGAGGAGAGACCGAATTTCAAAGAAATCACAGTCTAAACCGTTCTCAATACGCAGCTCAAGTCCCTGAGAATCGGAAAGATTTACATCTTGTTGATCGAGCTACAAAATGAAAATGAAAATAAAATAAAATACAGGTACATGAATCGGGTCGTATCCTACCCAATCAAACTTGGCGTGAGCATGTAGCTCAGCATGTCAACGAGATGGAAGCAACGGGAGCAGTCTTAAAACGATCACTCACTCCATGGCAATGATTATGCTATTACGAATCTCGAATCTCGATGATATGATAAGTTATCTAGTAGCGCGGTCTGAAATGCGTTGAACCATTCACGGGCCCGAAGGAAGACGGCGGACGGGAGTGTCCAAATCTCAAAGTCCTCCACATATATGCAATGTTTCGGATATGGCTCATAACGGGGTACTGAGTGAGCGGATGAGAACATGGCCTTGCTAATGGGACACACTCCAGATCCCAGCTCATTCATTACAATCGAAGATACGGAACGGGGCACTCACCCTCCGACACCGCGGGTCCGACAGCGACATTACGTGTTTAACTTGCGATACACAAGTAGGACCAAATATCCATTAACAGTAGGCTAATTGACTTCATTAAAATTTCATTGGATCGACAAGAGTCTCCTAGCCTAGTGTGCATAAGTACTATAGTATTCAGCTCCCATTCTGAATGTGATAACAGAGACACCCTAGAAGCGTGAGACCGGTGGCAGTTAGAGCGCCCAGGGTGAACTTGTGAATGGTAAGAGTAGTACGCCACTGAATGCGGCCGGCTATGAAGGCAGTATCCGGAAAGCCATGTGCGGCGGAGATAGAGATGATCAAGGATACGAAAGAGACCTGCGCCGTCCTTCGTATAGAGAATACCATGTGTAAGAGGGTGGGCATTCTCCGCCTTTGAAGTATAGAAGATCATTCGTCTTCTCGTCGAAGTGTGAAGTGCCCTCAACAAGCTTCATTTTCACTTGGTCATGTCTGTCCGAATACCCTCTTCCGTTATGAAGACGAACGGCAAAGAGATGTTCAAAGCAGACACGGAGAAATAGACGTTGTACAGAATCAGCAGACCACGCTCTTTTGCTGGAAAGGGGACTGTGAGCTACACGATCGCGAAGGAAGGCAAGAGTCAGGAAGGTTCGGAGTATATTTCGCCCGAACCCTCGAAAGCGTGGTGAGAACTGCAAAGTTCGGAACAGCAGTAGGCTTAGTCGTTAATAGCTCCGGTCAGAGTGCGAAAGCTCTCGTGCTTTGATGGTGCGTCCTCGAAGCAAAGACACGTAGATACCACTACGTCATCTGAAATGGAATCAATGGGATCTTGGGATAGATAAGAATTATTTTCTATGCTTTATGACCGTGGCAAAAGAGGTTCGCTCACTGAGGGATCCCATTGAGCTTGCAATACTTTGAAGCTAAAGGCGGATTCAGCCAAAACGTACAAAGTTTAAATGCCTCGAGGCAAGATGAGTTGCACAGCTGCGAGAGTCGTGGGTAGTGACCGAATGTATTCGAACATCTCAGAGGCGATTAGAAGCACAGACTGTCCCTGCACTGGCATTCGGTCGGCATCAAAGACTTCCAGTCCTCGGAGAAAAGGATCCGCGCGTTTACGTAATAAACCACCAGTAGGCGACAAAAGAGAGCGATAATTCAACACAAACCTGAATGGCAGAGATCGCTGTATGAATATTTATAATGAGGTATTTGAGACAGAAATGACGACTTAAGGTCAGACTGTTGACAAGTTCGCGTAATGCGCCCGGAGAAGTTTGAATATCCCGGACAGAAACAAACCTGCAAAACTTGCAGGGAGTCTCTCAGATACAGCATTCACTGTATTCGTGCAGGACTGAATACAGATGTCTGGTGATTTCAGATCAGCAAATGGGTGCATGCGAAAGTACTCAAGGCGAATGGAAGGGATTAGCAAAGATAGAAACGCTCACCATTCACAAAGAGATCTCCTGACCTCGAAAGGCGGAGAGCCGGAGAGTATTCATGGCATCCAGGGTGGGTCCAGAAGCAATCTTGCAGAAAGGTATACATCCGCTTCAGCAATGATGGAAGAGTAAAAGAGCATTCCACCTACTCGCCATGATCAGGAAATCTGTAGAATGTTGGCACATTCCACCTGACAAAAAGCAACCCGAGATCTGATTTTTGAAAGAATATTCTGAAGAGTAGCGGAATGCAGACAGACAGATGGAAAACACTTCAGCATTTTGCAGAGTGAAAATGTGAAAGTTTTCCATATCGGGCGGCGAAAGAAAGGTGCACCATGTGCAGCTTTCGGATCTGTATGAAAGTCCGCTTATACCGTGTCTGTGTCGATAGCAACCAATTGGCAGGAATATGATGTCAAGGAGGCGTGGTCAAGGTGCAGACAGAGATTGGGTACCGTAAGCGGATAATTAACGGATCAAGATTTCATTATGATCCCCTATGTCCGTCGTTCTCTTCGTGTGGAAGGGAAAGTTCGAGAGGGAAGAATGCTCGGCTCTTTTCTACGACGAGGACCTGGTCAATGACAGAGTAAAGGCCATATGCTTGGGAACCTCAAGCGGAAATAGACCTAGGTCAACTGAGCGTAGTGGTGAACGAAGTTCTCTCTTCAGGTTCGTAAGTGAATATGTGCGGGCTATGGTCCGATAACCGAATGTTCTCTATAGGGCATCCACAGGAGTTTGAAGCGCCATGGATGATCTCTGTGGCTGAATCCATAAGATCCCCATTGAGTAGACGAAAATATGAGCATCTGAGAGTAAGGATATACGTAAGTGACAGTTAGGATGGAACTTCAGTGTGTCCGTTGGGCAGAGGGGTGTGAATTCGTACATACATAGAAAGTTCAAGGGGAAGTCTGGAGCGCGAGCGCTTGGAAATAAACATAGCGTAGTTGCTGAATCTTAGGACATGTTGGAGTAATGGGACAAACCGCTTTGAATAAGATTAGTGTTTGAATTCATCATTGAGGCTCCTGAACATGCGTAGGCAAATGTCAACCTGAAGCGGGACTAGCCGCAAGGTACAGAGATGACAGAAAAAGCAGACGTCGAAGATAAGAAGTGGTTATACGGAGGCATTCACAGGAGAAAGGGGTAAGGCTTTATTGAGAAGAAAATGTAGTGACACACCAATAGAACTTTGCACTAACTTGAATGGGAGCAAACCGTCCACAACTGCCGTTGAAGTTCGAGGCGAATCAAACCCACAGACCAAGACTCAAGACCCAGCCGTTAAAGCAGCTTGAAAGTACGGCAACACATGACCCCCCTCTTCTTCAGTGGTCCAGTAGCGATGTGAGCCTTAAGTGACTGTAAAAAGTATATGTCGTCGTGAGGATTGTGTGAATAATGATAGTCGAATTTGGTTAATTGGGTTCCTACGGGTTGCTTTGTCGACCTGACTGTTTTCAGACTATACATGTTAGAGGTATGAAGAACATAGCGGTTGAAGTGAAAGAGGCGCGCTCTCCGAGACGCGACTCGGGCGTCACGTCGTGTAGGCGCGTCTTCAGCTTGAAATCCCCACTGGCACGTGGTTCCTGCACACCATTATCCATCTTGAAGGCCACCGCCACTTGCAATTAGCTTCCTCTTCATTCGTTCTCTTGGGTTTAGTTGTGAGCTTTCATATCTTGGAAGCGCAATACCGGACGCTATCTTTCAAGCGTTCCTCTAAACGCAAGCTGTGAACTTGCACGGGCTTCGACGACTTTACATCCGACGGGTTGTCCTTATATTCGGAGAGAAGGAGTTGCTTGTATTGGGCTTGTTCTTACAAGCCATGTCGTCTGAACATCCAACGGCATCATGGCAGGCAATGCAGGACGGTAGTGCATTCTACAGGAGACAGCAGCTATACGCTATCCAGGATAAGCTTCCCGACCTTGACGCGTACATCATTGCTGGATGTCGATATGGAGGTCCTTTGGGTTCGTAGAGGTTTGGCAGATATGCTTAAAGTGAACTGATGTAGCTACTGGACTTAGCTATGATGAGAGATACCACGAAGATGATAAGTCTAGGCAGAAGTGTCCCTTCATTTACGAAGAACGAGGTCCGGGTTTACTCATCCGCGGGAGAGGGATTGCTTGTCTTCACAGTACGTGATCTGTCCACTGTTAGACTGAGAAGCTTACTCAAACTATACACAGTGGAACCAAGGAAAGCTGATCAAACTGGGTTGGACATTTGACGAGAAACTAGTTGTTTTGAATGAGGAGGGCATCTACCGTATCTATGACTTGCAAGGCGACTATCAGCAACATTCCCTTGGTGCAGACGCCTCGGAGACTGGAGTTCTCGATGCACGAATACATGAGAATGGGATGGTTATTCTGACGGGCAATTTAACACTCTTGGAAGTGAAAGGCTTTGATGGGGGGCGCCCTATGACGCTTGCAGTTACAGGTACGTTTGATTAGTTTCTTCTTCTGTTTTGAGAATTTGAACTAACATTGTTTATAGGCCTGAACGAACCACCTCAATCATGGGCAGTCATCGCTCCTGATCTATCAGTATCCCGACACACTGAAGTTCTCGTCTCCCCCGCTTCCTCTCCTTCCATTCTCTCTGTTGATTCCCTGGAAACTGTTGACCAGCGTCTCGGGCGAGGACCATTCACGCACATATCCCCCTCTCCAAACGGCCGCTCGCTCGCACTCATGACATTTTCCGGAACGTTATGGGTTGTATCTACCGACTTCCAACGTAGTCTAGCGGAGTATGACACCACGCAGAAGGTTGCAGAGGGCGCGGAAGGACCCGTTCGGCAAGTGGAATGGTGCGGAAATGATGCAGTTCTCGTTACCTGGGTCAGGCTTGCGTTGCTCGTCGGACCGTTCGGCGATACTCTAAGGTATGGTATACAACCTCGCAACCCGCCTTATCGCGTTTGTAATTTTTTATCTTCGCAGCTTCTTTTACTCAGGACCATCACACGCGGTGAGCGAGCCTGACGGCGTTCGTGTTGTCAGCCCCGACCTCTGCGACTTCATCCAGAAGGTGCCCGCCTCGTCCATAAACGTCTTTCGCCCAGGGTCAACAGCTCCCGCAGCTATCCTCTTCGATGCCTGGGATAATTTTCAGAAGCGAGCACCGAAAGCCGACGAGAACATCCGGAGTATCAAGCCGGACCTCGCCAAGGCCGTTGACGAGTGCATCGATGCCGCCGGTAGAGAATGGGAACCACATTGGCAACGGAGGCTTCTTAACGTTTGTAGTCTTTTCGTCTTTCCTCCCTTCTATTCTTCGAGCGATCCGCATCTTACTAAACTGCATATTTTTAGGCCGCAAAATTCGGTCGGTCTTTCCTGGATATGTATAATCCTACAGACTTCGTACATATGGGGCAGACCCTGAAAGTACTGAACGCCGTTCGTTACTATGAAATTGGCATTCCGATCACATATTCTCAGTACGTATCAAGCTCTCTGCGTACGAAAAAGAAGTGAACGCCACTCATTAATATTACACAGATTAGTATACACATCACCCGCCCATCTTATCTCACGCTTAACCGCCCGCTCTCTACACCTTCTTGCCCTTCGAATTTCAACTTACTTGTCTCTCAAGCCAGACGCCGTTCTCAAGCATTGGGCATGCGCAAAAATCGCACGTTCAAAGGCCGCAGCAGGCACTGATGCAGAGACAGGCGACGACGAACTGTGTCGTGTGATTATCGAGAAGTTCAAGAGTGTCGGTGGTGCCGGTGTGAGCTTTGCAGACATCGCTAAGCGCAGTTGGGAGGTCGGCAGGCCGGGGTTGGCTACGAAAGTGGGTGATTTCGAATTTTCTTGCAGAGTCATGACGATGACATCTTCATTAGCTATTAGATTTCGAACCACAGGCAGGGGACCAAGTACCGCTTCTGCTCGAAATGAAAGAAGACAGACTCGCGCTTCTCAAGGCCGTTAACAGCGGGGACACTGACTTGAGTGAGCAAAAATCTTGACTACAAACTTAGTTTCAATGCTTACTGTTCCTTTTCTCTCCAGTATACCATGTTCTTCTTCATCTATACAAGCGACTACCTTTAGGGTCGTTCTTTAAGCTAATTGAAGATGGTGGTCCCACACTTGCTCCGGCTGCGAAGCTGCTACAAGTTTACGCCAGAGAGCAGAACAGGGAGATGCTCAGGGATTTCTATTATTCGGATGACCGGCGCGTTGAAAGCGCAGTGCTGTCTTTAGAAGAGGCTAGAACCATGAAAGTCAGTACGGCCAACCTTTTACGATGAACCACACTTATGATCAAGTGATGATAGGATCCGAACGCAAAGATCATGGCTGTCAAGGCAGCACAAAAGTTTTTTTCAGAAGACAAGGACCGCGTATTCGAGTCCAGGGTTAGTCTTCTCATCCGACTTCCAGAATCTCAACAGTTTAGACTTATCACGTGTCCAGATGATGGACGAAAGCGTCAGACTTCTCACATACCAACAGCAATTGGAGCGGGAAGCTGACGGCAAAATCCCATTCTTTGGACTCAGCATAAATGAGACGATACGAACTTGTCTGTTGAATGGGATGTCGAAGAAGGCAGAGAAAGTCCGTGCCGACTTCAAGGTCCCGGATAAGCGGTGAGCCCATTTTGCCTATGTCAATTCGAAAATCTGACGTTCCTATCAGTTTCTGGTATATCAAGTTACACGCTCTAACGGCTGCTAGAGACTTTGAAGGCTTAGATACCTTCGCTAAGTCGAAAAGAAGTCCGATCGGTTACGAACCCTTCGTGCGACATTTAGTCAGCAAGGGATTCAGCAAGGAAGCGGCGAGCTTTGTTGCGAAATGCGACCCACCGAAACGGGTTGACTTGTATGTTGAATGCGGCGAATGGCGAATGGCCGCAAAGGAGTGTAAGGATAAAGGGGATAAAGCAAAGATGGAGTAGGTCCAGGTCCCCTTCTAAATGATAACTACTGATTAAAAGTTGAACATTCACTAGGCGATTAAAGAAATCCTGCCCAAATAGTCTCATCGCCCGCGAGATCGAGCAGATTGCCGGTACCATGAAATGAATATATTCCCAAGGAACGGTAAGGTGGAATGTAGTCGAAGCACAAGCACCTTCTATTCGGAATCAGCAATACGTTAATGACTTTACATGATGACGAGGACCAAGGCACAGTCAAGCCTCCTGGGGACGTTCCTCATCAGAACTCAGATGGGACATCCGGACTGTTTGTCGGCGCCTCCAACCACTCCTAGTACTAAAGTGCTCCTCATCATCTTCATCTCCGCCCTCGTCCGAGTCGTGCTCAACCTCATCAAAGTTGTACGGCAGAGGTACCTCGCGCGTGACACGATACTGATCAGTATTACCGATATGTTCGTTCTCCAGTCGAACTGTATTATAGACAACCCTTTAGTTCGTTCTTCATTCAATTATAGTATGACTAAAAGAGGCTTACGGAAGTTCCATTGCCATCGTCTGAACATCTCCAACATCGCTGCTATAAAGGCTCGGATATTATAGGCAACGCCGCCCCTAGGAATGTACATGATCCAGGTGAACCTGAGGATAACATTCGTTACCTGGACGCAGGTTTTAGTTTCCTGTTGCGAAAAATGGTTCAGAACGCGACTTACGATGGCAACGTAGTAGACCTAGAGTGTTTCCAGAGCCGGAGTCAATCAGTTAGGCAACTAGTTCGTCGACCCATAGTCTAGAAAGAGCTCACGTAGTAGTTCCCGGAGTACACGAGACTCTGACGCAGGAACGGATGTTGAGCTGGATGCTTGAACAGCGACCAATCCATCAATAAATCCTAAAACACACTTAATTATCGGAATTAGTGATCGGAGGGTGTATAACGTACCCAAGAAGATGAGTACAATGAATAGTTAACTGCGAAGAGAACAAACAAAGCCAGCGAAGAGTCATGTGCATCATCTGTTTGATGAAATGAAATGAAATAGGATCAATCATTAATTTGAAGAAACGCTTAATGACTTACTGTTATGTCTCCATAAATAGAAAAATAGATAATATAGTATATTAGATGCGTATTTTCCAGCCTGTTGGAATAAGTGTAGTAGTTAGATAGTGTTCTGAAGCTATCTGCCACCGAGCTCTACCCACGTACATTAATTAGATGTGTGTATAGGCCAGAGTCGACGTAACGTTTGATACTTTGTACTGTACGGACGAGCAGGGGAAGTGACGTGAGCGCAAAGGGGGCGCCCCAGTGTTTCGCAGTGCTGCATGTGATCCAGACGTTGTTCCAATTCTGATTGTAGGCACAGCCGACGAAGTAGAGATGCGATAAAGTAAAAGTAAGGCTGCAGAATTGATCCCTAAAGTTTCCGTTAGCATGAAACAAGTCGGCATCAGTATCGTTCCGTTATTTGCTCACCCCAGCCAGAAGTCAGTGAACTGTTTGGGTGCCATCAGCAGACCATCAGTAAGTCCAGTATTCTACGATAGAAGCGCACCTCGACGGGTTTCGTTCCAGACGCGAGTAGTCTAGCAACTTTCCGCGTTAACCACCAACGCGATTTGGGAAAAAGGACGTTTAATGGGTTTAGCATGATTACGACAGCGAGAATGATCCAAACGATCGGCCAGCTAGTTGGGGAGACAGTTGCTGTTCCTATACGACTAAATGTGAGCCAGAAGGCGTAACATAAAGTACTGAGAAGTAATGACGGCAGCTGGAATTGATAGCGTTAGTATAAAAGTTTCATCGCGATATGCATCTATCATGTACCTCAAAATACTCCCTGCTGTCTAACTGTGAGCGGATATCAAGATCTATACCACGAATCAATGTATGAACTAAGTATTGTATAGTCAAACTTCTCACCAAATATAAACTGGTAATTAATTCGTGCTCTACGCCAAACCCAGATGTTAATGCCGACGAGCAAACAGAATAGGAGCGGAATCATGAAGGCCGCATAAACGAGCAGTAGCGCATCCCAAGGCAACGTCTCCCGCACATCCGGTTGAAAGGCTATGGAATGAAAGATGGATGTTAGTGAACCTGCGTACAGACTTCGCGACGGGACGGACATTTGTATATTCCATCGGCCACAGCGGGGATAGCCAGGCCCAGGTACAGTCCAGCTCTAAAGGTGCTGAAATGGTGATTCTTCTGGTTCTCCGTAGTTCGGAGGCGCATGCGCGCTTTCTTCATGTCTCCTCGCTCTAAACATTAGAAGTAGTTAGGATATTCCTCCGGACTCAAACCTCGAAGAACAAACCAAAGCGAGCAGCATACTGTTCTTCGATCTCCTTTATCATCTTCTTAATAGTCTCACCGGACGAGAAAGTGCTCGTTTCCACCTGATCGAAAGATATGTATTATAACCAGACCCAAAAACATAGCTATATAGCTATTTAAAGAAATGGTATGACGAACTTTTTCTTGCATGTAGGATTGCTGTATATTGACCTATTGAATGGCATGGTTAGATGACGCAAGGGTAATAACGAGACCGGGGACGAACCCCGACAGTTTTTTCAAACTTCTTTAGAGCTTTGCGGAAACCAGTCAAGTTGAGCACCTGACCGGAGCAAGTGAGATCGTGTTCAAAAGGAATTCAATAATTCAACAAATGACTTCTTACTCGATAATCGTTTAAAAGCTCCAAGAAGCTGAATGTTCTCTAGTCAGTAGCGTACCACAGACAATTTGCAACAACGTACCGATAATATTGCAGTATTGCCTTTTTCAATTCTTTCTTCGCATGTTGATATTCTTCAGGATCTAGTCGATCGCGAACACCAGCCCGTAAAGAAGCAGGAGATGCAGAACGTTCACGTTCTTTTCCATTTTTACTAACACGTTCTCCACTCAAACGACCTGCCATAAGCACCGTATGAAACTCGAATTTGTCTGTTTCAAAATTAATGAAGACACTCACCGTTGGTAGAAATATAATCGTGTTCGACGCGAGTGTCATCTGCAACACGATCAGTCTTCCCGCCACGAATAGTTGCAGCGATTGGATGGACTGTCAAACGATCTACTATCATGTGAGGTAAAATCTTGGACCGCCAAGTCGACTCCGCTGCTTTAGCTTCCTACACAATAGATCATATTATTAAATGCGCGCTTAAAGGGTTCTATTGAAACTCACGTGAAAGATCCTTCGATGGTCTTGTAATTCACGAAGCTGCTCCTTTAAAGCAGATGCTCTGTAAGTCCCATCGTGTGAGTTAGTCAGCACATCCAGAATTTCAAGTAACCTACTGACCTTATCATTGCCTCGCTTTCACGTGCTTGATAGAAAGATTCCACTTTGTCGAGCTCCTTGTCTAACTTTTCAATGAACTGGCGCTCTAGAGGAGTCAAAGATGGCAGCACGACTGAAAGAGGAAGCGCAATTCCGGCTGAAGATCCTTCTCTATCTTCGTGAAAAAGTTAAAAGAAATATGTATGAGATTGTGGTGCATGACTTACTGATCCTTGTAGATTGCCTACGCCGAAGACCAGCAAGGAAGCGGCCCGCGGAGTTATTCGATGGTCTGGGAAGATCGGCTCCGCTGGATGAAGCACTCCAGATAGACATACTCCTTCTTGCATCTGCTGACTGCTGGAACAAAGAAGATATGAGGCGGTAAAGGGGCCCGTATATAACGAATGGCACGCACAGTGATATCCGTCTTCGAACGATACGCTCTCGGCCTCGACGAAGTAGGTTCCGACTCTCTGGAAATGGATCTTACTGAAAAATCTACCGAAGCCTTGTTCTGTTTATGTGGTAAAGGAAGGGCAGGCGATGGAAGCTCAACAGGAGGAGGCAGATCAGCGCTTTCATCGACGATAGCTACATTGTGTGCAACTAGAGGAGGAGTTTCCCCTGTGCTTCCATATGATGTCCGAGCGACAGGACGATCAGCGGCTGTGCTCTGTCGACCGTCAATTGAAGATGTAAGTCGTGGCGTCTCGCTCTGCTCTTCGATGGGAAGAAGTTGACCCGACTCCTGAGCTCTTTTAATGGCACTTATGAGTTTCTTCAGGCCACGATAATCGCTTGAAGAAAGCAACGCAAAATCTTAGGAGCAACACAAATTTCGCAGTAGCTTGGAAATCACATGTAGGCCTTCTTCCATTCCGGAACCTAGCAAACAGCATCCCCTAAGCCACTCATACCAAGAGTCACAGATATTGAACTTGAACGCACTTGTGTATCTCTCAAATAGCTGGAAAAGAGGTAAACAAAACTTCGCTACCCCAACAGCTACTAGAAGGCACTTACCGAGCAAACTTCATGCATAAATAAGATCAAGTTGCTGAGCTACCTTTCAATTTGGGTAAATGTATATGTCTTAGAAGTCAAGGCGCAAAAACTGGGTTGGCCAACACTGCTGAAAGTACGCACAAAGGCAACGAGATTTCAGGGTCCAAGATTACATAATAATAGCCCAAATTTTGAATTGCATACTAGTACCATTTGATGACGTCACTGTGCTGGCGAGATCGACGTCTAGTCGTATCATCGGGTCCGACTCGCTGTTCTCGCCTCACCATCTCTTATTCACTCTCCCATCCTGAATATCTACATCGCTCTAGGAACATCACATTGACTTGAAGAGTAGGATACTTCTAATACACCCGCTTACGAGCGCTACATGTAATGTAGCTGATAGCCTATTGTGAACAGCAATGCAACCGAAAACATTGAGCCAATTCGATGCTTTGATTTTCGACGTCTATGCAACCTTAGTTGTACGTGACCGTATGAGATTTCTCAGAAATATGTAGTTTGAATATCCTTAACTTTGGAATCAATATAGGACTGGGAAACAGGGATATCGAGCGCTCTTCAGCCTATTTTGGACCGTGCTCATTCTTCATGGACGAAAGAGGAGGCGTTGCTCGCGTATTCCTCAGTCGAGAAGGACCTCGAAGTGCAGCATCCAGATATGCTCTACACAGATCTCCTTGCTGATGTACACAAGGCGATTGCGACTAGGCTGGGAGTAGAATCTTCTCCAGAGGAGGACAAAGCCTTCGGCCGTTCGCTGGCGCAATGGAAGGTCTTCCCGGATACTGTTGAGGCATTGGCGACACTCAAGAAATACTACAAGCTCATAGTCCTATCGAACGTGGATAACAATGCCTTCAACACCTACACTCGCCCAGTTCTCGAGCCCCGCGGAGAGGGCACTATATTCGATTTAATCATCACCGCGCAGGACAACAAAGTCTATAAACCCGACCCTGCCGCATACGAGGCTGCTCTCCGAACCATTTCAGAAATGCTCGCGATACCGAAGGAGAAAGTTCTTGTCACAGCACAAAGCCTTACCCATGATCATGTGCCAGCGAACGCGCTAGGTATAGCATCGTGTTTTATTGATAGGGAAGGTGCATACATGGGTCTCGACTCTCATGCGACATACGATTTCAGCTTCAAAACCTTGGCGGAAATGGCGAAAGCTCGGGAGGAGGAAGTTGTGGCATAGTTAACATCGTACTCATGGACATCACGGCACAGAGACATGGCATTGGCTATAGAGATACCATGTATACTCTCTCAGCAAATGATAAGTTGGGAATAGGCATTACTACTGGATATGTGGCACGCATCGACTCTATACTCGGGCTGGACTTTGTGTTGTTGCGCATTTCATTCGACTGAAAGCTCCGGGGACATCAATTTGCAGCGGAAGAGGCATATCGTCGCGATCTGGCGCTTGGGTGCCTGATACGATCTAAGTGCGATTACTTGTGCATTCCGGTACGCCAAATTCGCTTTGAGGATTTAAGGAGATATTGTTATAGCTCGTTTTAGGTCAGTCGATTTATGAGGTGTCCTGCGCTTTCGAGCGACAGAAAATTTGCTTTCTATACTTTTGGTCGAGGACTCGGGATACGAGAGTTTATTGCCGGCTGACTGAGAACTCGGAAGCTCCACAGGTCGGATGTTTAGATCTCGAGTCCCGAGTAGTTTTGTACCATCGGATTTCATAGCCGTAGTCGATTTGAAAATCTTCTCTTCATCCCCGAGTTGAGACGAAGCTGATTCCTCGGAGCTGTCTTCCTCCAGCCCGTCTCCTAGGTGTAGATATCGATCGAAGTTTCTTTCGGGTATTTTATCAAGGCCAGCGCAATCATCAACGTCAGGCCTAAGATGCGCGTCACGAGTCTGTTCAGTAGTGAAGGCCTTTCCACAGAACACCCTCGGGCAACGATACAAGGTAGTATTCGCCATCGACTTCTGCTTCTTCCCAGAAAACGAAGACTTGCTTGTCGAAGCGGCCGGAGTCCGGCTACTGGAGGGTTCTGGGGCTTTCGTCTGTAATCGCCCCGCAAAAATGGAGCGCCTATGCCAATTCTCAGCCGTGTCTTCTTGCGACTGCAGAACGGCACTCGCAGCTTCATTAGGAGGGGAAATTTCGAAGTTATCTGACCGTATGTGAGATATGCTTGCCCGTAGCTCATCATCCGAGTCATATTCTATCTGGCCAGACGCAGAAACATCGGGCTCAGTTGTCGGCATGTTGTTTGCGGGATACTCCTGTGTTTGTCCCTCCGGCGATTTCTGGTCAGTTGCTTGCTTATCCGCTCGAACAACACGCTTAGAGTATTTCTTCTCCTTCGCTACGGCTTTTAGAGACACTGCAGACTCCTCGGTCGATGATTCGTGATCGAGCACCTTGACTTTACAACTCAATTTCCGTCTTTTCTCCTGTTGCATGTCAACGGGCCCTTGTTGCGCACGTTTTCGCCGTCGGTGGACGTTCGAATCTAAGGGATCTTCGCAATTTTTGGCGTTGTGTGCGACTGAGTACATAAAATGTGATGTTCATGTAAGAAACGTAGACGATACATAGATGAATGACGATGCTCACTTTCACCATGCCTATCAATTTCACCGGCTGTCACCGACCCACATAAATTTAAGTCAGGTTCCATTGTATTCACGGCTAGAGAGTGAGTGTCCACAGATACTTAGAGAGACAGATCGTTAGCATTAGCACGACAATGCGCATATATGCGCATAACCACAGCCGAGAATAATACATTTCCATACCTTCGTCTGTAGAGACAACATCCGCAGTTGTTGACACATGTCCGTTCACTCTGCCTAAAAGACGAAATGATAAAGTTAAAATGCAGAAAGTCCAGTTCAATTGCTCACCTGACTCGAAAAGCTTCTTTAGCCGCAGTATCGTTGCTTTCTGTCTCTTCTCCGCGGCCTTCAAAGGTTTCAAAGCACTATGAGATACAAGGGTAACCGGCGTGGAATGGGGTGCATCTTTATCTAAGTCTGTCGAACCTGCATGTATGGTTGGCGGGTTCTCCGCAGGCACTTGTAGGATATCACCGGCAGCTGGTTTCAAAACATGTTGAGAGTCGTCCTGTTTAAACTCGTTTCTCTCGAGCTTTTCCGCGCGTTCGTGCCCAGTCGAACACGACTCCGAGCTGTCACTTGCAACGTCTGGCGTCTCCGCTAGCTGGACAGTCTTGGCTTTTGTGGGCAACATGGGTTTGGTCACCTTGGTGAACGTGAAGGGGGACTGGGACCGGGGAGGAGAGGATGAAGAGATGCCAGCAGTTATTGAAGATGCAGTGCCTACGACAGATTCCAGCATTGGAGCGATAACAGGTAGTGAAACAGAGCTAAGGATCGGAGAAACAGTAGTAGCAGTAGATGAAGCAAATGACGGTGTGCAGGCGGCAAGATTGGAGGCTGCTGCAGACAGGAGATTTTCGATGGTTTGAATACGCGCATCAAGTGAGTCCAGGCGAGACAGCAAGGACAAGTTACTCGACGAAAACTCTTTCTCTACCGATTTGATAGCGACGTGTTGCTCGTTCACTTTTTCTTCGAGTGTTTTCGACAATTGAGCTGCAGTAGTGAGATACGTACTTAGTCTTTCCTCGTCCACTAGCGACCCAACCTTCTCCATAACTTCGCCATTGGTCTGCTGGATAACGACTCTCATGCTTTCCATAATTTCTTCCTTCCAAGAGTCCAGCTTTATTAAGAGAAACTGCTCTTCCTCCCCTCGCCTCTGATTGTTATCGCGAACATGGGCCTCCAGTTCGTTTGTGACTGCTGTCTGTAAACCCACTAGTCTGGTATTCACGTCGTTGAAGCGAGAGTCGCTGGCGCGCGATTGAGATTCGGCGTGCACCTTGAGAGACAACTCAAATGCCGACAGCCGCCCACGTACATTCTCATCACATGAACGCACCGATTCCAAGATGTCGTGTAGGGGTATCTGCGCTTGAGATAGATCGTTTCCGGATGTTGCGCCAGATACTTGAGCATGCGTTGGGTCTGTCGACACTATTGGTGCCGCTTGAGTCAGAGCAAGGTGTGAGCCAGCAGCAGCAAATGAAGGTGTTGGTATCTGCAATCCATGATTCGAGAGAATATTCCAGGCATGATCTGGACCGCCAGGACCGTTCAGGATATCGCAGCAAACAGCGATCGCGATAGGACTTGGGTACAGAAATTCGTCTTCGTAGTAGTCCCGGCCACTGGATTGTGCATGTTCATGCGACATTTCAACGCACAAAGCACCAATGCAGTCACTCGTCAACGACGTCGAGCCTGCAGGTTTGGAATGACCGAAGGTGGTGGACAGGAGCAAGATTGTAATAGCTAGGCCGAAACGGGTACATAAAACTTGAACGCGGAGTCCGTCGCGGACTCCACCCTGACGGGCCTCACGATAAACAGTTATAGTGCACAAATATTATTGCAAGTATCTCAGTTTCAAACATAGAGATCTGAAAATATTAAGATAGAAGGGTAACAATGCAGTGTGATGTGATAACTGATTGAAAAAAGGTTTCAAGTTGAGCTTTAACAGTGGTGACAATGATTGTAAGTATGTTTTGAGATTTCAGTAAGAGAAATCACCCATAAATACGACCTCTACATTCCGTTAACTTATAACCATCATCCATAGCTTGTTTAAGTATCAACGGCTCGGACGAATAGATATCGAGGCCATCCTTGTCTGCAGCGGCGTAGAAATCCTGGATAAGATTTCCTGCGTCTCCGATCTCTGTAGCGAGTTCCCAACGCCATTTAGACTTCGGATAACTACAGTCGAATCTGCATATAAGCATGACTATATATAAGCATACCTGACTATAAACATGGATTATTCCGTCTACGGAGTTGGTAGTTAAGAATTTGGACACTTACAAGCATAAAATGTACAGAAGCATATGCATAGCTTTCTGGTTGAAATTTAAACCAGATATGCTTATAACAGGTAAACTTCCGGGCCCTGAATCACATCAACTTTGAACCACATTGACTTTGAACCACAAAAAAAAGGTTAAAGCCATAGTACATTCTTCATTCATGTGCTCCATTGAGCTTGAATGTACTCAGAATGGCAATAGCAGTCTAAAAGAGGTATCTTTGCGGTGCAATGATATGTATAACACTACCATTTTAGGATACACAAAAAGTAATATGTAATATATATATTTCTTGCACAAGCATAAGGGTCTATAAGCATAGTTTATAGTGTCTACCGTGGCTCATGCTTATATACAGATTCGACTGTAGAGTGAGATGTTAAGAGTCTATACGAAGTCGCTATCGCCTTCTTTCACTTACCCAGGCCATTTCACCAGCCAGCAGAACTGGAGAGTCAAACCGCCCTCCTCCACCGCTCTACCATAGAACTTTGTAACTGGATGCCATTTCTTTGAAGTGGGCCAATCGCAATCCGGCCGTCCGCAAAGAGGATGTGACTCAAGCATTTGGGCGCCTGTCGATGAATAAGAATCAACAATTTAAAGGGAAGCTTTGAGGGGATCACGAACCAAAGCCTTTGGCAGCGCTGAATACAGGGTTCGGGTTTGGTTTTTGTATCACATAACGCCAAAGAATCACTCACAGAGAGCAACATGGAGGACATAAGTAATTCTTGAGTGATCTCGCATTTGCGGTAATTGGATGTCCTTTCGATATACCAATGCAGCGATAGTGATAGTCATTGAGACATCTGATCAAAGTATCCAGTTAGTTGGCGAAGCTGTGAAGCCCAGTGAACCTTACTTCCTACACCGAATTAGCTGAGAGGGTATAATACATTAGGCGTAGGCCTTATGGTAGCATATTGACTTGCACATACCTGTCTATCGAAGTCCTCACCCTCGTTGTATTTCTTTGGCCAGTCGCAGTTGGGCATAGCCAAGCGCGGCATTACCATCATTGGCGTACGTCTTTCAGGCACTGTATCAGAAGACAGGTGGTTGGTGGAGGAAAAGGATGGAGTTTCCGATGTAGGTACTTTGTAGGCAGCTGAACCGCTCGACGGTCCCGAGCCAGTGGATGCGATAGGTCTCCGTCGATGTCGAGATCTTTTTAATATCTTGGGTTTTATCCAATCGCCATTGGTATCTACTTCTGACTTCGAGGCTGATTTGCAAGGTGAGGCAGGTCTTTCGGCAGCTTCAGAACTACTTTGACCATGAGAAGGAAGGGTCAAAGGGTTGCTTGACTTAAACTGACCATCACAGCATGGAAATGCTACAGTTTCTTTTCTGTCAGGCCCTAGGTTTGTTGCGCTCGGCTCGGAAAGCTTTTGTTTCTTTGTGGGACGGACATCAGATGTATCCTTTCCATCCCGTTCCATATGCTGTTTTTCTATTTGCCGTGATGTCCGAGGTCCATTACGTTTGTGCCTTTTCCTTTTATTCGTGTCGCCGGAGGATCCGTACTCGTGTACAGTCACTTCATTGTTGATATTTGTTCTGGAGGACGACGGCACCGATATGGAATACTTTGGCGGCGATACCTCAGCGCTCTCAGCGGAAATGATGTCACGCGAAGTCAAAGCCTCAGGAGACAGCAGTCTTGGGGAGCGAGTAGAGCAGTCAGAAGTATCTTTCCGAAGCACATGTACATCGCCAGCGTGCCCTGATGACGGAGATGCTGCGAGAGAAGTGTCTGAATGACCAAGTTCAGGACTACGTTTCCTTGAACTCATTAGTGGCTCTTCGGCCGTAGGGAAGTGGATAGCTTCATCGCATGGTGTAGCCTGGGGATTGCTTTCGTTTTCGGCGCCAGCACTCCGTGTAGAGACGATTTGGACACTATCCTGTACAGTTGGAGCGACAACTTCGATCTCCCTTTCAGAGCCTGTGCGGGACACTGGACGTGACACCGAGGTATTTTCCGATGCAGTGGGCGGGATAGAAGAAAATGAAGCTTCAGATAAGGACGGCGGAACAGGCGAACGGCGTGGCGAATCTAGAATCAAGGAGTCGCACGGGGATGCTGGAAGTTCAAAGCAACCAGCTGCGGGTGACCTGTCACTCCAATCTCCAAGATGCTGCGGCTTCGTCGACTCATCCTGTTCGGTTTCCGTCCCGCCCTGCGCTCCCATTGTGAAAGCACCCATGTGGTCAGACTTCTCAAGGAGCTCAGCGACTGAAGTAAGAAGAAATATACAAAGAAATGTCAGCAACTGGTTTATGAAGATTGATAGAATAATGAAAAGAAACACACCTTTAGCATTACCTTCGGATTCATTGGGAGTAATTGATTCGGCCAGATCTAAGTCCATCGCGATTGTGCTCGCATCTGTTGCATATCCGACCTCTTCACAATGGAACAGGTGGGGGAGAGTAGGTCACGTTTAGCATACGTATGGCAATAGAGAAATCAGATGAACAAACCATTGGTTTCAATGTGAGCATTTGCACGTTGAGTCGGCGCCAACGGCTCGCAGTGCAAGTCCTGTCCTGGGATACGTGTTAGACAACCAATTTAATTTTAGGAGATTTTGCTTACCACAAGTCATTGAATTTTCAGAGTTGTCTAACATTGACCTTTGCGTCTCCTGGAACGCATCCGCAGGTTGTGATACGCTTGAAGCAGTAAGAGAAGGAGAAACGTCCAAGTCTCCTGTGTCCGTTAGTTCTGGGTTCGTGTCAATGATGCCCATAGCCACCTTCAGAGAACGAACGTCGATCTGCACGATTTCCATTTGAGCAGCCTGTAGTTCATGCGACTTCTCGAGCATCCCGGCAAGATTTTCGATGCCTGAGTAAGTCTCATCACGGGCGACGTTCATCGTTTTCGCAAGCTGGACTAGCATTTCCTCTGCCTGTGATATACGATCCGTGTAGTTTTCCTGGAGGGAGGCGAGGGATGTCGCAAGAAGCTCAGGAGTTACGAAAGAGACCGGGGAGTCAGCGAAGATGGCAGATAGAGTTGGTGAAGGAAGGACGGTCGCTGATGTAGAGTTGCAAGAAGTTGAAGATGAAGTGACAGAACTTGAAGTAGACAACGCAGTTGATAATGCAGAGTCAGCAAGGTTTGAAATTGGGGCAGATAGTTTATCGTCGATTGATTTCATGCGTGCGTTAAGTGAACGAAACTGGGACTGCATGGAAAGACTTGCCGACTGAACCTCCTTAAGGGCT
This sequence comes from Trichaptum abietinum, assembly GCA_910574555.1. Taxonomy (NCBI): domain Eukaryota; kingdom Fungi; phylum Basidiomycota; class Agaricomycetes; order Hymenochaetales; family Trichaptaceae; genus Trichaptum; species Trichaptum abietinum. The sequence continues at coordinate 1,951,418 of CAJTBE010000010.1, read as the reverse complement.
AATTCCATAGCACTGTATTGCTCCGTTGTCTTTCCTTCGAGAGTTGTCGCAAACTTTCTAACTGCGCAAGTATGTTCTAGCAAATTCTCTTCGTCAATTTTCAGTTTCACGTTCTTCAGAGCGCCTTCAACTCCTTCTATGATAGAGTATTTCATCATCTGCCTATACCATGAGTCCAGCTTCGCATCCACGTTCTCCATCGTCTCATTCCGCTTTCTAACATGGTCATAGGTATGTTCTTGTAATTGTTTCGCGATCGCCGCCTGTGTCTCTATGAGCTTCACATTGACCTCGCCGAGGAAATATGCGTTTGCGCGAGTCTGTGCTACCATGTAGTCCTGTAAAGTTGTCTCAAATGCAGATACTCGTCCTACGATCTTATCGCACACGCCCATCACTGGGGCCAGAATGTCATGCTCGAGTGTTAAAGGGGAACAATGGTGCGCAGCAGCTGCACTTGACGTGGTAGGTGTCTGGCTCGGTGTTGAATCCGAGCCTAGAGAATATAAACGAGAATGAGCCGGAAGTACGTATAAACAAGTGCATTCGAAATATGTACTTTCCACAGAGCTTGGGGGGCGACATAGGACTCGCAAGTCAGAGAAGCCTCCTCTATTCAAGCTAAGCATGTCACGATGAACAGCACTGGCGACAGGATTCAGATGTTGAAGGCCGTGGTCTTGAACGTCCGTGCTTGGCGGCGGAACAGGTTTCATAGCAGTATTTAGTAGGTGGATATGTGTGGAAGACGGCAGAGCCTGCGCCTGAGGGGCGTACGCCTTGCCAAACGACGGGTCCGAGCGTAATGAGGCGCGATGGTTATACATATAGAGACCTCCGCAGGTTCGACTTTCTGCCAGTGTGTGACAGTGACATTATTGCACTGCCAGTGGTGACAGCCAATTTGTCACATAATTGCTTTTTCAGGATGCATAAAAATACGAATGACAACGTTGATTGGCTTATAACTTTGACGCTAATTACCATACAGTAGAGCAAAAGTACATCAATATCATAGCTTTACTGCGTCCGTTGGCTCTACAAATCGCGACTTGACTACTATTACAGTGTTAAATATATGAGTACATTGTTGTTGAATGAGAAGGAGCTACTCATGAACTTCGTTAAGCTAAAAAAAAGCGCCGGAATGCGGCAGCATTTGTAAATAAGTAGATGTCGATCTTATATTGAATAAGATGTAAGGTGGTCGTAAAATGTCCCAGGTACAGCGGGACAGCCTTGCCTTGAACGAAGAGAGATGCATTTGCTTGCGCTTCGCATGTCGAGGTCACGGTGGCTTGGATGTGTCGTTTCTGATGTCTAATTTGTGAAATCTCGAAAAGCCGAGCTTTGCTCGATTCTGGGTGAGAAATACGATGTTATAGACCTGCTTGCATTCGATGGCGAGAGCTCCGAGTCTCCTGTCTGGGGTCTAATCTTCTTTTGTGCCCCGGGCGATTCTTTAACGCCAAACGTCGTGATCGCACTCGAGTCCATTAATTTCTGTTTCTTTGCTGGGCGCGATTCAAGCGGATGCATTGAAGCTACTGGATCCTGTAGTGCCTCCAATTGCCGAGGCGCTCGTGCACTACGGGACTCCTTCTCCTTTGCCGCCTTCAGGTCACGGCAGAGCCGCCGACCAACATGATTGTTGAAATTCAAGTGGTGAAGAAAATGTTTGCCGCAGGACGGTCTCGGGCAAACGAAGCCGGCATATCGTCTGTTGCCTGTCTTTTTGCTTAACGGAATGCGGTCGTCCTCGCTGTCACTCGTCAGGGCAGAGCCTTCGGGCTCGCCTACAGCATGGTTACTGAAGGGAGACGTCGGAGGTAATTCGTTCATCGCCGAATGAGCCCCACCATCCCGTAGGCCATTTGGATTTGACTCGTCGGTCCCCACTGGCACGCTGCTCAGATAGGCTGTACTATGTTCGGGCGCAAGATGCCTTTCTTCCGCCCTACGAGCATCTGTGCCACGGGCTGGTGACAAAGTCATCACAGCTTTCGGGGCCTGACTCGGACTTCCGTCATCCTGCGTTTGCACTGATCCTGCTTTGACCAACGAGCTCTCCTCCTGCCTCGTCTCCGGGGCCGGGTAGACTCGACCTTCCGACCGCTCCTCTTCGGAGTGTTGAAAATGTTGATCCACATGGTCCTTTTCATCGAAGTAGATAGCTGGGGGTTGTATTATGAGTTTATGAGCATCGCAAGGGGATTTGCTTAATTTGAGTAACACGCACACTCAGCCAAATGAGAGACTTTATCAAGATTCATCCGATCACTCGAGGCTACGTCTTCATCCATCGTGTCCGCATTTAATGTATGCACGTCTAAATAAAGGGACAAAGTCAGATACGCACTGATATGTGTATACGAGTACACTGATAAATTGAGAACATGCATACCTTTGTCTATGGAACGTGCATCCACAGCTTCTCTTGAGGTAGACGATGCGCCGTGGGATGGCACTCCAAATGAAACCAATGTCAAGACAAAACTATTGGTGACCTCTAGAAAACTCACCGGATGCGGAAGGGTCCTTGAGATACCGCATCAATTTTTGCTGGTTCGCCTCAAGGGTCTGCAAACGCTCAGTTAAGCTCATGGCCCTTCGAGAGGAGGAGCATTCTGATATTTCCAGTGCCGATGGCTCAGAGGTCCGTGTCAACTCTGCTTGAGCTGTAGGAGCCACAGAGCCATTTGCGCCGACTGCAGCCTTCAGCGCGCATATTTCCTTGCGCAAAAGCTCCATCTGTGCAGTCTGCAAATCATGCGATACGTCGACCATATTCGCGAGCTCTTCTTTGCCTGCGTGAGCCTCTTCGCGAGCGGCGTTAATCTTCTCCGCGAGCCGAACTATCATATCCTCTGCCTGCGACATGCACTCGGTAAGCTTTGTCTGGAATGAGGCGAAAGAGGATGCAAGGAGCTCAGGAGTAACGATGGAGGAGCGAACGTCAACGGAAGATGGAGTATTAGTAGGCGGGGTGATGGTCAATGAGGTTGCGTCGCAAGGGGTGCTAGTGGGTGGTGAGGTAGCAATGGTAGGTTTGGCAGCTGTAGGACTGGTAGAGGCAAAGCTAGAGGCAGCTGAAGATAGAATATCTGCAATGAACTTCATGCGCGCATCAAGTGCGTCAAGGCGGGAATGCATTGAGAGATTGCTCGTTTGAACCTCCTTCGCAATCATTTCAATGGCATTGCGCTGCTCTATCGCCCTTCCTTCTAGCCTTATTGCCAATTGGGCCGCGCCGCCGAAGTATGTACGCAGCTTCTCAACGTCCATCCGCGGCTCTACCTTATCCACAACTTCTTCACCGATAGCCTTGATAGCACCTTTCGCCTGGTCCATCAATGTCTCCTTCCAGGCGCTGAGGCTGGAATGTATTATCTGTAGCAACTCCCCCTGCTTCTGTCGGTAGTTCTGCGCATGATCATCCAATTTCTTCGAGACGGCTGCCTGTTCCTCCGCTAGTTTTGTGTTCACGTCGGTGAGAAATGACGTATTGGCGTGCGTCTGATGATCAACCCAGCCTTTCAACCATGACTCGAACGGGGACAAGCGTCCCGTTAGAACATTGTCGACCGTTCTTGACATCAAATTCAAGAACTCTACGGATGAGAGATTGTTGCTCGGAATGGACCTTTGTGCATGAGGATGCATGAATTCCGGACCTCCCCGTGAATCCAATCCATATGTTGGCGTTGCTGGCGTTGTTGTAGTTGCAGCGATAGGAAAAGTCGTGGATCCCGAGGGCGGTAGTTGTAGTCCATTCATATTACTTCTTTGCCAGTCGCTTGGCATATGATGGATGGGGCATGAGCTCAAAGAGCCTGAACGAATCTGCGACCCGCTGTCCCTTGCAATAGGACTTGGTTGCTGGTAGGTGTTATTCTGCATGTTGGTGGCTTGCGCATGAAGCACGCCAGGGAATGGCGCTGCCCGTGTTGAAGACCACGGTTGCGCCCACGGCGCCGGAGGTAGGTGAGACATGAGCACCTGCACTATTGAGATAGAGGAAAAACCACTGGGCCTTTATAACAAAAACTGGTTCTGAGAGATAGTCCAGGAAAGAGGGACCGAGGGGAAGGGAAGGGGAATGTAACTGATAAGGCGATATGAATTAATTGCAATCCAATCAAACGCAGCGCATCGAGCGATGAATTTGAATGTCATATGTCCAAAAATTTCTCGTAGATCTGAGATGATGGAACACGATCGCGGCAAGATCTCAGTGAGGATGTAGTGCATAGCAAAGAAGGCAGGCCGAAACTGTCAGTCCAAAGTCCAACTGCAAGTCTATCGTTTTCCAGAATGTTTCAGCTTAGTCCTTTAAGAATTCCAGGATCTCAAGGTTTCAAATATTGACATTTGCTAGCGGACCACGATGGCAGATTTTCAGAGCAGCTAACGTAGCATGTCATTGTAATATGTACAGAGAGAGAAAGAACAGGGATCAACTCACATCATTCAATTTAAGCCTGGCATCAGCCTTTTTATTTCCCGCGCCCAATACTCTATGAACCTTCATGATGAGCACCATTGAATGCTCTTGATAAAGTTGACTTATGACTCATTATTGGTAGAGAATAGAATGTGCAGTGGTATGGCTTCAGCGAGAAAAGCGACCGTGACACAAAGGCCCGGCACCTGCCTCGCGTTCGGAGTCTCGGACCGTCCATTCACTGCAGTGGCAGGTTATCGCAGGGACTATAAGGGATCTGCCGGCAACTTGAAAGCTCGGCCCGTTACAAACAAACAAACAAACAATAGATCATGATGACGTATTTCAAGATTTCCTTATTTGACTTTAAACTTCACTGGTACTACCATAACTTGAAGTCAATATGAACATCTTGCTCTTACCATCACCACTGCGATTGGGCCAACGGAAGCGCAACACTCTCGAGATTAATCAGTATCCAATCATGCTAGCCGCAAAACTATCAATAGCAAGTGGCAGACATTATTGCCAGCCGGAAGACTATAATCTTACGCTAGTCAGCCTCAGCTTCAGAGATATAAACTTGCTATGCTCGTGCTGGGAGAACTCACCCATCCGCGCTGCCTTCGTTCTTAGACATCATGGATGCCAACACCCGCCCCTCTACGTTCACACTCCTTCGGGCTGCACTCATCGCTGGGACCATCTTCCTTCTGCCCACTCCGGGAGATGCCCCGATGGATGCTGCGGTGGATGATATGTTCTTGTCAGCCCCGTCGTCAGTGCACCCATCAGTGTCATCGCTACCTCCCCCGAATGTGGGCTCTGAAGTAGTTGACAATGCTTCTGTGGTCATCGCGACGTCGGTCGACACATTCGTCAACGCCACCGTGACTTTGACGGGCTCAAGACTGCCTGCGATCGCCGTCGAAATCCTAAAGGACCTGACAGGGATAGTCCTAGAGAACGCGATAGTCTATTGCTCTGTACTGGCTGCGTCTGTGCTGGTTGCGATCTTTGTCTCATTCCGGCGATTCGTGACTGTCGCTCCGACGCGGTTGGGTGTAAGACTGTCTGCACGTGGACGTCAATTTATATGTTTACTGTGGTCCGTCCTTGAAGCCGTGAGTCTTATATTTCTCCTTATTTTATCTATTCTCAATTGCTTGGTTCCATAGATACGCTGCCATTTAGGATGGAATACTATGCTCGAGGATGAGATCACCCGGCTGAGGCCTGAACTGAACGAGGTTACCCTACGCCTCGCAACGGCAGGAGCCGGGCCCGCTGGTCTGAAGACGCTGGATGAGGACTCCCTACCCCTCATGACGGCTGGCACAGAACAGCAAACGGAGGCTTGTGTGGAATCACAGCCTTCCATCGTTGCATCTCTTTGCCTCGACACAACCAATTCCGACACCGTGTCTACGAAGGTCTCAGACGATGAACAGAACAGAACGTCGGAGAAGAGCATCACGCTGGACAAGTCAACTATGACCGGTACGCAAGAGCTGGACGAGACCACACCCTACCTCGTCGCAGCAAGACAAACGGACGAGGCATCCCTACCGCCGAAGACCGTTATGTTGGAGATAGAGGAGAACGATGTATCTCCCGAAGCACGACAAGCCGCGCAAATGGAGGCTTATGGATTACGCGAGCTCGTGCAGTCTTTAGAGTCGAGGCTCCAGGCTACTGTGAAGTCACTTGAGGAGACGACACTCGCGAAGCAAGTGGTGGAGCAGGACATGGCCCTTCAAACGCAGACGCTCACCAGGGATGTGGAAAGGTTGGCACTGGGTTTACAATATGCTGAAGGCCAGGCCATGGAGTGGCAACGCAGAGCCAAGGATAGTGAGGCGAGGCTTGAGGAGGAGAAGATAGTCGTGAGGCGGGAAAGTCAGAGAGCCGATGTAGCGGAACGGAAGATAGAGGACGCGCAGACCGGAATGGGCGCACTCTCGGAAGAACTGGTCGTGGCTAAGGCTCAGATCGTGGAGTCGCATGCTCATGCTGAGGACCTCGAGGTGCGGCTCAGAAATGAGATTCTGCAAGGCAAGAAGGGAAGGCGAAGGGAAGACAGGGCGAAACTCGGGTTGAGGAAGGCATGGAGTCGGATTGGTGCGCTCTCGATGAAGCTCAAGGACGAGCAGACGAAGGTTTGTGAGGTTGAGGCTCAAATCAGCGAGTCTCAGGCGAAAGCCTCCTTACTGGAGTCTGCTATTGAAGACGAGAGGCGGAGTGCGGAATTGCTAACGGAGGAGTCACGCGGAACAACTGGTACGCTCACTATGGCGCTTATGGAAGAGCAGACGAAGGTCCGGGAGGTTGAGGCTCTGCTCGCAGAGTCTCAGGCGAAAGCCTCTTTACTGAAGTCAACCATCGAGGACGAAAGGGAGAGGGGTGATTCGGCGAATTTGTTGTTGGACGAGGCGCACAGGACAATTGATACACTCTCGACTGCCCTTACAGAAGAACAGACGAAGGTTCGAGAGGTTGAGGCTCAGGTCAGCGAGTCTCAGGCGAAAGCCTCCTTACTGAAGTCGGCTCTTGGGGACGAGATGGGGAGGCGGAACTCGGCGATCTTGCTGTTGGAGGAGGCGCACGGGACAATCGGTACACTCTCGAATGCGCTTACGGAAGAACAGACGAAGGTCCGGGAGGTTGAGGCTCTGCTCATAGAGTCTCAGGCGAAAGCCTCTGGACTGGATTCTGCACTTACGAAGGCGAACCGGTGGACGGAGTTCGCGAGAGTCAAGATGATCACGCAAGCGAAGGACCTGGAGATATTACAGTGTCAAGTCGCTACCGCGCAATCAGCACTCGAAGACGAAACGCTCCGTGCAGATTTGACGGCGGCCATGTTCGCTCGGTCAAATGAAAGCTTTGTTTTACTCAAGAAGGCCGTCGAGGAGGACAAGCGGAGGGCCGATGACGCGGAACAGAGGATGGAGGAGCTGAGACATTGGATAGGCAAGTTCTTGGAATCTGTGGAGGCGGAAAAGAAGGAGATTGCTGAGGCGAATGTGACGGAGATCCGACGTTCACAGCAGGTAGTCACCGCACTTCAAGCATCATTACAGGCCGAGACGGAGAGAGCCAACTCAGCGGAAGACAAGATCTCGGCGATTCAGCAGGAGATGGACGGACTGATGAAGGGCCCCAAGGAGGAGATGCGCAGCGGGTACGAAATGAAGGTCAAACTCGACGATGCTGACAGTCAGGCCGCCAGAGCGTATCAAGAACGCCAAGCACTCGCGTTAGACCTCGACGCCACGAATGTCAATCCGTCGATCGCTCAGCAGAAGATCAAGGCACTCTCGGAAAGCTGCCAGGAGTTGGAACGTCAACTCCAGATGACTCGAGAGGACAACAAGCGGCTCGCAGATGCGACGCGTCGTGCTCATTTCGACGTCGCGAAAGAAGAGCTGCAGACGATCTCAGCATCTACAAGAGACGAGAGGGTCTGGAGACTGACGCAGAAAGATAAATTCTTGGAGAAGGAAAATAGGATGGCTGAGGGGCGAGTCAAGAGTAACCAGAAGCTCTTGACATTCTACTCGACGACCAACAAACAGCTTCTCAGAACGTTGAAGATACAGAAGTGTTCGATGGAAGCAGAGATCCGTCAAGTAAAAGCACGGCTTGAGACTGTGACGAAGAAGGCTATCAAGTTAGCGAAGGGAAAGGCAATTCAGGAGAAGCACAGGGTTCCGAGGAAGTTGTCTTATAGGTTTAGGCCACAGCAGATCTTAGACAGGTATCGAAGTACGGGGAGCGCGACGCGGAGGAAAGTTAGTCCAATGACCCTCCCCACGACAAAGATCTTTGAGACTGCAAAGACCGAAGACGAACAAAAGACAACGTTGTTGGGGCATCCGTCAATGTCTGGTCAGTATATCACTCTCTATCTGTGTCTGTCCGTTTATTGACGTTGCATTGGTATAGCTCCGACGCCTGACTCAACCAGTCTATGTGAGTCACCTCTGCAATCTCATTTCGAGACGAGGGGCTTGGGGGACATTGTGGACATGACACATGCATCCGTCAGTGCAGACGGGCTTTATATTCCCGAATGTCCTACCCCCAGCGATGGTTTGCTCCGTGGACCGGATGACAGAGAGCCTTCAGGGTTGCCCGAACTTCCGGAGGTGCCCTATACTGCGAGCTTTACGACACTGGAGACCATACCGGCATGGTCGCCACTTGAAATCGTACATCCTGAAGATCAGCTGAGCGTAGCGGAGGCATCTGAGTCTGTGGTTCTCTTATCTGGCTCTGATCTGCCTGATCTACCATCTTTCCCTTCTGGATCTGTGTCTTGGTCGAGATCACTTTCCCGGCATGGATGTGCTCAAGTACTAGAAGCAGGCACTCCTGAAGCGTCTGAATCTGTAGTGCTTCTCTCTGGATCTACTCTTTCTGATCTTCCGTCATTTCCATCTGGCACGGTGTCGTGGTCTAGATCGCTTCCTCGTACTGGGCTGCCTGCGACTGGAGTAACTCGAGCTACTGACTACGTACCAGTGCAAACGACTCCTGAGCGAGCATTGTTACCCCCCTCGCTTGTATTTCCGGACTCCTTAGGATCTTGTATGGACGACATCGCGTCTGCAGCAAGCATCATGCACGACAGCCCGTCAAACACGTCGCTGAGTGCTCTGCCAGCGAGGTCACCGCATCAATTGCTAACGGACCCCCGTGTAGCGGCACGAGCGGGGATGGAGGCGATGCTGCGCGCTCAGAGGCGAGAGCAGCAGCATTGTCTTTCTCCTACGCCGGGATCGCAAGCTGTCTCGTGTTCGGTCAAGGACTCTATGCCGACCTCGTGTTCACCCGTGATAAGTGCTTCTGTCTTGGACGTCTCCCAGCATGCGAGACGGCCATCTATGGACTCTGAGCTGTCCCTCATGGAGCTGTTCGACGTGTCTTTCAATGTTTTGACCTCGACTCCCCGGAAGGGCTCTGGCCTTCAGCAGATGACAATGGCCGAATCGAGCTCTGTTGGGGAGCTGGAGATGTCAGCTTTGGATATGTGTTCCTCATTCCCAGTCCCTGTGCTCTCACTACCACATGTCGTGGACGCAATCCTTCCCGATTATCTTGTTCTTCCATCAGTGCCTATGCTCACATGGGGTTTGGACGAGTCTGGTTTCGAGTCTTCCGTTCTGGTTCCCAGTCTCTCAGGTGAGGCAATTGATCATTTGTTAACTTTCAGGCATCTGACATTGATACAGTTGCACCCGAAGCTGATTTAATTCGTGGTGCTGCTTCTGAGTCGTCGCTCACGGAAAACGAGGCCTCTGTTGCACTGCCCTTGGCCAATTCGGTACCTGCAAACGAGAATGTACCTTCAAGTAGCGGAGGACGATCAAAGCAGACGCCTGCGACGGCTCTCGCATCAGTGCTTGTGGGTCACATGGCGGACAAGTGTGATGACGGTGGCGAGATGGACTGCGAGGGTCGTATGCGAGATGCTCGAACGCTCAAGTTTCGAAAGCGGTCATTGGAGGCTTTACAGAGTCGTCGGATTGTCAGTCACCGTATAGGCTCGCGTCTGCCAGATCAGTAGGATAGTCTATTTAGATAAGTACATAGTGTATAGTGTGGTAGAGTAGTTATTTTATTAATATTCTCATTTAAAAATGAATAACGGACGGACAAACAACTTCAAAGAAACGCGTTGCGACGTGTTGAATGACCCATTTAGTCCATGTTTCGACTATCACTGATGTCTTCCGCGAAGCGCATTCCTGCTCAGATGGATTTCCAGGATATTCTTTCAGTGTCGAATGCGGCAGCAATATTGGCAGAGCAGTATGTATGTACGAACTTGAAGACGTCCCATCATGGGCGAGGGGATACGTTTACTTGTACGTAAAGTTCAATCGAGGAGTTCGCCGCGGCCGCTCTGTAATCTGCAAATTTTCCATCTGGTGTCCCGATCAGTTAGTCCATGGGGTGCAGTGGGGTTCGGGTAATGGGTTTAATCATCTCTGGACGAGAATAACAACACAGGAGCCGCCCTGCTGTGAAGAGGGGAGATCTGGATTTCCTGCCGACGAAATCTCATGCCCCAATTGGCTCCACATCGTTGAGGTCATAACGCACTCGAGTCGTTCAGCTTCCGTTTCTTTTTCCGGCGGGAATCGCCTGCGAGCTTCAGCACTCCCAGCCCGCGCAGCGCCTTCGGCCGCCGCGGCGCGCGCGAATGACAGGCCTCTTTCTCCCTCGCCGCTTTGAGGTCCGGGCAGAGTTGGCGGCCGATATGGTTGTTGAGGTTGACGATGTGGTTGAACTGTCTGCCGCAGGACGGTCGCGGGCAGACGAGGTCAGGGAACCGCTTGGCTGGCCTCTTCTTGGCCGCTAGAGGAACGTAGTCGTCTTCGCTGTCACTCACGCCTGGATGGCTTTCGCGCACGCCTTGGCCGAGGCTGGTGGAGCGAGAGGCATGAGGTTTTTCGCTCGCGGAGGAATGCGCACCGTAGCTCGTTGAGCCATCCGGGCGCGATTTGCCGGGCCCCGGATTGCTTAGGCGAACGCTAGTCTGGGGGGACGGTTCATCAAGCCTAGCTGCGGGATTTCGATCCACAGCTAGCGCGTCCCGACGCATTTGGGCTGCTAGCGAGCCAACCGTCTCACCCTTGTCTGCGCCCGCTGTGTCCGCATCTAATGTGCGTTCGTCTGTATAAAGGGACGAGGTCAGAAAATTTCGTACGAGCGATTTAAAGTGTAGACATGTATACGAATACACTGATAAACTGCAGATAATTCGTACCTTTGTCTCCGGGTGGTGCGTCCGCGAATTCTCTTGAGGATACTGTTGCGTTCTTGAAGTGCCGCATCAGCTCTTGCTGGTCCGCCTCAAGCGTCAGCACACGCTCGACTAAGCTCGGTAACTTTCGAGAAACGGAAGATTCTGATGTATCTGGTGCAGCGGGTTCAGAGCTCCTTGTCGACTGCTCTTCTGTTGTGGATTCCCCAGAGGCATCCACGCCAACTGCAGCGCTCAGAGCGGATATTTCTTTATGCAAGAGCTTCATTTGCGCAGTCTGCATATCATGCGACATGTCCACCATATTCGCGAGCTGCTCTCTGCCTGCGTGTGCCTCCTCACGAGCAGTATTCGTCGTCTCCGCGAGCCGAACCATCATATCCTCCGCCTGAGATATATAGTCGGTGAATTTTGTTTGGAGCGAGGCGAAGGAGGACTCATGAGCTACGATGGAGGCCGGAATGTCAGCGGAAATTTGAGATTCGGGAGACCGGGCAATGGTAGGTGAGGTAACAACAGTAGGCTGGGTAGTTGTAAAAGTAGAAGCAGCGAGGTTAGAAGCAACCGTGGATAGAATATCTTCGATGGACTTCATGCGCGCATCAAATGAGTCTAGACGGGAATGCAGAGACTGGTTACTCAATTGAACTCCATTGACAATCAATTCGATGGCGTTGCGCTGCTCTGTCGCTTTTTCTTCCAGCGTTATCGCCAATTCTCCCGCGGCGCTAAAGTACGTACGCAACTTCTTCTCGTCAATCTGCGGCTCAACCTTCTTCGTAAAATCTTCACCGATGTTCTTCACAGCACCTTTTACGTGATCCACCGCCGTTTTCTGCCAGGCGCTTATACTCGAGCGTACACTCTGCATCAACTGTCCAGGATCTTGCTGACAGATGAGCGCATGATCATCCATTGTCTTCGCGATAGCCGCCTGCCCCTCCGCCATCTTCGCGTTCACGTCGCTGATAAATGACGCATTGGTTCGCTTCTGATAGTCGACGTAGTTCTTCAACGACTCCTCGAAGGCAGACAATCGCCCACGCACGACGTTATCAAACGCTCCTATCACGAAGGGTAAGACACCGGAAGTGAGAGATTCGAGCGAAGAGGGGTTTTGTACATGGGGATGTACGGATGCCGGATCTGCCTGTGTCCCCACCGCATATGTTGGTGCTGCTGAAGAGGATAGAGTCGGAGGAAGGCGTGGATTAGGAAACGTCGGGGGTATTGAGGGCAACATATGCGGTCCATTTGTATCGCTGCTTGGCCTGTCGTTCGACATGTAAGGCAGGGGCTGCGAGCCTGAAGTTACTGGTATATGGCGCGTGCCATGGGCTCTCATGCTCGTAGAGCTTCCTACATTTTGAACGGGGATGGTCTGCGCTTCATTCGCGCCCGGAAAAGGCGCACTGGCTTGTGTCGAAGGCCAATGCTGCGTCCCGGTCAATGGAGGTAAGTAAGACATGACCACCTCGCGTTAGCTGAGCTAAGTACTCGGCGACAGGGTGGGGGGCAACAAGCACTGGGTGAAAGCGAAGGCCAGTGCTGTGTATCAGACAGGTGCGCCAGTGCAAAAAAGTAATGAACCCAGAGACGGGTATTTGGAATTTGAAATTGGAACGGCACCCAATCAGGCAAGGCCCTCGTCGGTCCATAGACAAAGTATTGAAGATCGTTGGCTCAGGCTTCGAATCAGAAGTGTTTTCTGCTGCATTCTCTCGATAGTTCCTTCGAAACTTCGCTCGCAAATGAATCCCGAAAGATGGCTAAATGAGCGTCAACTAACACAGAAAAAGGAAGATATCAACTCACGTCCATCGTCTTTTGAACTTCAACGCCCATCCTATCGTATGCTATAAGCCTTCGCGCGATGCTCTTGGACAACATCAACATTGGCAGGGAATGTCATATAGCGGATGGAAACGAAGAGAGAGAACACCGCGCTCCCACTCAAGCTTCTGTGACGCTCAATAGCAATTTGAACCGCGGCGCCGCGGTATGGCATTGCCACTGGTGGCAACGTGACCCAAAGTCAGCATCATCATGAAGCAAGTTCAACTCCTGCCATCACCATTGTTCAGCCATTTGTTCCCAATCTCCTATCGCATCTGACTCTGATGCTGGAACGAGACTCTATTTGCCCAATAATTCCGCAGGCCTGGGTTCAACAACTCATGTAGCAATATAATCCACTGGCAACAGCTTCTTCTGATACCTGTTGCACATCAGCCTCAATCTAATTTTGTTCTTCTACTCTACGAAGGAGCCAGAAGGGCATTAGAGGTTCAGCTCCTTCTAGTTTGAGTTTAGTATCATTAAATTGATGTGCTTCAATCTACTTGGTATCTCTGATGCCCTGATAGCCACTCACCGGACACAAAGGACTGGAGACTCCGGACTCCAGTAAGAAAGAACCAATAACCCAAGTTTGTGTCACCAGTTGTTCGTCGTGAATGGACTGAATGTTCGGGATGAGATATTAGCTATTTCATCTACAAAAAGCTCGTCTATTCCGACCCTTCTCACTCATACTCCCCCCACCCCCCTTCCCAGCGCTGGACGCGAATTGGTCAACGGCTGCACTGGTAAGGCATAAGCCCTTCGTAGCCCTCAGTAGCGTCTAATATTCTTTTGTCTGCTTCAAGGTGATATGCTTCGTCGCAGAGATAGGGTAGCTCACCCTGCCAATCATGTCGCTGAAAGACGATCTGACAATAGCGAAGAGGCTGTATGTACATATTGCCTATTCTATAAATTCTTCATATGTACTTATGCAGGATTCCGGTCATCATCTCATTTTCTAGTTACCATTCATTACACAGCCTGTCGGAGAGAACGTACCGTTAGGGTATAAAATAGTAACAATTAACGATAACAGCCCACATGTCAACTACAGCGCCGGATGGGACCTGACCTTTGTACCACAGCAAGGGAAGCCAGCTCCAGGCCATACGTTCCATTCGACCACGGCCGTAAACTCGAACATCAGCCTACATTTCGATGGTGAGTCACCGGAACTACTTACTCTTGAAATTATATGTAGATGTAATTAACATTTTCTCCCGCAGGGATTCAGATTTTTATGTTTGGTCTTCTCCCACCCGGCGATGACCCAGTCTCTGCCGACTATAGCATTGACGGCGGTCCACTGGTTTCGAAGACGCTGGTCGCTCTACTGAACGAAACTCTTCCCGTAGGCAATGCTACATACTTCGCTTCGCCAAATCTCACCATGGGAACCCATAACCTCACAATCACGGTCACCAACACGAGTCAAGGAAGGAACTATACGCTCGATTATTTTCATGTGATTCAACCTGCCGAGGTCGACTTGCCGTCAAGCGTAACAGCAGGTAAAACCCATAGCAATGTCGGAGCGATCGTTGCTGGGGTCCTGAGTGCCTTTACACTTGGCATCATTTTGACGTTGACCGCTCGATGGTTTTGGAGGCGCCGCACACGATATCTCAGCAATGAATCTGGCCAGCCGGAAAACGACTCCGATATAGGTGTGTGTTCTCATATTCATACCGCTGCAAATCCTAACAGAATATATTTATCAGACGCTAAGCATACATACGCTGCTTCCTATATCCTTAATGGCTTGCCGAGACTCGCGCGACTAGATAAGACAGGCTTTGTTCGGTCAACAAGCTTTCAGACGCCCCTGACCGCTACTCAGGTAAACAGTGGAGCACCATCGGATGGCAGCGCGTCGCCAACTATCGTTCCAAACTACTCAAAGAAAGGGTATCCCCGAAGGGCGAGGTAGTTGTATGATCACCTTAACATCTACGTTGGGTTCACTGGTGGAAACCTGAGTTGTATAGTGAGAATCTAATCTATTTTACAATGAAATGGTGTTGAAGGTAAATCCGAAGCATAAAAGTCGTAAAAGAAATTCGTAAAAGTGTTTGTGAGCATATATACTGTATATCCGGGGGTATCTTTTTCTTCAAGCACGTTTCACTGCCCACGCAAGGTCATACTTGATGCTCCAATGTCTTGGGGGGTTTATAAGCTCTTCCCTAGCGCGTGCTATCCAGTCGTCAATGGTTTCCTCAGGAATCCCGCTGGACTTCATTAGCGGTTTTCCCGCCGGAAGGAATGTCTAACGTGTCGAAGGAATTGATGAGTACTCATGAATACAGCAACCGGATGCTACTTACTAGTAAGTTGGTTGCCATAAGCATGCCGATCTCACGTCCATTCTGAATATCGCCACCATCCCAGTTCACAGGGGTGTAGTAGGGTCTATGTTGTAGGAACTCAAACTGATCGTCGTTCTGGAGCAGCCACCCGACGTAATCACCGCCAAGCTT
Organism: Trichaptum abietinum; assembly: GCA_910574555.1. Classification (NCBI taxonomy): domain Eukaryota; kingdom Fungi; phylum Basidiomycota; class Agaricomycetes; order Hymenochaetales; family Trichaptaceae; genus Trichaptum; species Trichaptum abietinum. Next base: position 1,935,874 of record CAJTBE010000010.1, on the reverse strand, counting down.
GTCGAGGTTCTTCTCGTTCATCCGTCTTACTAGGTCGCTAATCCAGAAACCAAACCAGCTTCGCTCAGAATTGTCCGCGCCGGGCGCCGGATCGGCCGGGAGAATGCGCTCTTTCTGAGCGGAATAGATATCGGAGTTTCCGTCACTTAGAAGGACTAATCCGCCTGCAAAGAAAGAAGAGAGTTTAAACGTTGTGAGAACACTCCAAAGGTGAAAACGTCGCTGACCGGGCTTCAGAACTGTTGCGATGGTCCGAACCAAGCCCACCCGGTCGGAGACCTACGTGAAATGTGAAAGAAGATTTAGTGTTTGAATAAGCTTCACGAAGAACATGCGCACATGGCCGGCAACACAACGACATTGCACGAGATCAAACTGGTTTGCGAATTTATCTAGCCCCTTTGAGAGGTCTTCTGTAACAAAGCTAGATCAACGCGATTTGATATCAGTAAAAGTTAGTTCGGTTTGTTGACCGAAAGCGATTACTAACCTGCAGTTACGAGGTATGTGCCTGTTGGTAATTGAGCCGATAAGAGAAAGAGCAAAGCGGGAAGACTGCGGAAGCAAATGCTAACTGGAGAGAAAGTTTGGGTTCATAAAGGTCCAGGCCAACAACTCGGACATTCGGATGCATGGCGGCCATCTCCGCTGCCCTGATTATTCCAAATGAGCACATTAAACTCGCTAGTTCGGCAGCAGCGAATGGTCAGAAGACCAGCAGATTTTCTAATTTACGTACCAAATCCCGGACCCACATCCGAGGTCAAGAACCGCAGGCCGCGCAAGGTCGTCCCCGTCAAAAGTGGTCCGAGAAGCCAGAAGGCGGTTCACGATCTCCTCAGTCTCTGGAGGATACAAGCCATTGCCACCGATCAGAAGTTTCCACATGCGATGCTGGATATTCAGTCGCTATGCAGTTGTTTACGATAGTCAGATAACCGTGATACGCGGGCTAAAAAGATTACGAGAGTGTACGAACGTCTTGCTCTTCTTTATCTGCAGGCAGTTTGTATTCCTGTCAAGAAGGTTTAATAAGACTTCACGAGGTAACTGAGTAGAGTACGTGCATCGCTAGAGGGGTTCCAACCTCTTCCATGCACCTCCCGCAATCCGCTCGTTGTTTGATATATGGCCAGCGTAGACATGGTCAAAAGAAGAAGGTAAGAAAAGCAGACTGGGTGGGAAGAGAGGTCGAGTTGAATGTGTCGACTGGCTGAAGTGAACGTTACGCTTTATATGAGCTATGAACGCTCATGCACGGCTGCTTATCGATCCTCTTCGGCATACATTCAACGCCAAGCGGTCCTATAGAAAGACTGGGCAGATCTGGGTCCCTTTGCGTTGGACCTGACTACGCTCGTCATGGATAGGCTGCTCACTTGTTGGCAACAGAAAGCTTCGGCATGTCGTGGCCGGCCTTCCACCTTATATTTAGAGCACCTGTATAGGCTTTTTAGCGCTGCAGAATCCCTTTACACACATTCAAATGTCCATTTTGCAGATTTGTCCGCGACCATTTTCGGCTAGGAACGACTTGAACTGTATTCATTGCCCCTGTGGTGCCTTTCGTGACAGAAGCGGGCAACAGAATACCGTGCAGAAAAATGAATCTACGGCGTCTCACTGCACGCGACACAATTCAATTTGGTGCGGAGTTTTGTATCTTCCGTCTTTACGCATTCGCTGAAGAGTCAGAGATACATACCGGCTCACGAATAGCGTTGTAGAAAGTTTGAATGAAGAGCCGGTAAGAGTACAGTGTGTTAACAAATCCAGTTTCGTGCTGAAATGTCGACAGGATGAAGCGTGGGTCAGTAGAAGCGTCGTCTAAAGAACTGTTGTTGGGTTTCCTATAACTTGAACTTGAAGGCATATACATGTATTTTGCCACGAACCTTCGAACCTCGGAAAAGCAGAGAAAAGGACCAATCTTAAAAACCTCTTCATAACAGATACGCTAATGAAAATACCCAAGTAAGGCTTCAAATTAGAGTCGGAGATGACTGAGAAGCGATGAAGGAGGCTAGAAAAGAGAAATCTGGCTTGAGGACGTCGAGAGTAAAGAGAAAGTACCGTCTTTGAGTCTAGCGCCGGAAACATTTCAAGACACAAAGTTCCCACGATTTTAATTTGTTAAAATTACTAATTTGTGCCGCATGTTTGAGGAGAAATTTGGACTTTGTACATTAACCTCCCCTTCCCCTTCCTCCTCACCCATAATGGAGTTTATCGCTGCACCACCTGTACATCGTGTACTTTGTGCTGACTGCGGTGAGTATCATCTAGCAAAAGACTAGTTGTAGAGTCTGAACGCTCATGTTCTAGGTACGCCTATCGAGCCCAATTCTGCGAATTTATGCATTGCATGCCTTCGGAATTCGTGAGTGAGATGCGTGTATGACACCCGACATTTGGACTGAGGACATATAGGGTCGATATCACTGAGGGTATACCAAAACAAGGTGAGCGTAGCATGTAGCTTGATGCCGAGAGGTGACTCATGAAGGAACAGCGGCCCTCTCATTTTGCAAGAACTGTGAACGTTTCCTTTCCCCTCCTCAAACGTGGACGATCGCCGAGCCTGAATCAAGACAGCTGCTAGCAATTTGCCTGAAGAAGTTAAAAGGCTTAAGTAAAGTACGGTTGATCGATGCAGGATTCATCTGGACGGAGCCGCATTCGAAGCGAATAAAGGTGAAGCTGACAATTCAGAAGGAGGTGAGTTGCACTAGACTTTTTCTTGAAAGCTGGCCATTAACTATTTCCTGATAGGTGTTTACGTCCACGATTTTACAACAAGTCTTCCAAGTTGAATACCTCGTACAATACACCCAATGTCCGGATTGCACAAAGCTTGCGGCCAAGAATACCTGGAAAGCCCTTGTTCAAGTTCGGCAAAAGGTCCCTCATAAACGGACATTCCTGTTCCTCGAGCAGCTCATATTGAAGCACGGCGCGCAAAAAGAGACCATATCAGTAAAGGAGGTTCGTGATGGACTGGATTTCTTCTACAGTCAACGGAGTCATGCTATCCGGATGGTCGAGTTCCTCACTGGGGTCGTACCCGTACGAACAAAGTCTTCGGAACAATTATTGTCGACCGACACTCACTCAGGCACTGCAAGTTACAAGTTCACGTACTCCGTCGAAATTGCGCCGATATGCAAGGACGATCTTGTATGTTTGCCCCCAAAACAAGCTCGATCGCTCAGCAACGTCGCGCCCATCACCCTCTGCACACGTGTGGGCAACTCGCTACATCTGATTGATCCATCGACGCTCCAGTCTGTCGATGTTTCCTCGCAAGTGTTCTGGAGGACGCCTTTCGATGCGCTTGCCAGTGTGACGGATCTAGTTGAGTTCACGGTGCTGGACGTTGAGCCGTCTGGTCCGGTGCGCGGTAAGTGGGTCCTTGCGGATGCACAGGTTGCTTTGAATGGCGCGTTCCGTTCGTCGGGAGGTGGCGACACAGATGGAATGGACTTCGACGATGGTGCGATCGACCAGATATACCACACGCGTACACATCTTGGCGGAATCTTACAGCCCGGCGACACAGTCTTGGGATACCACCTTTCACGAGCGAACTTCAACTCCGACGCCCTGACGGCACTATCCGTGGATCGTGTACCCGACGTCATCCTCGTGCGTAAGACGTTCCCGAACCGCCGGAAGAAGAATCGCACACGTAACTGGAAGCTCAAGAGTATGGCAAAGGAGGCGGAGACGGAGGACGCAGCTGCTGATTCAGGTACGGGCACCGGAAAGAATCGTGCAGGTGTTATCGGCCGGATGGGCGGCCGCGACGCTCGGAAGGTGGAAGAGGACTACGAGCTGTTCTTGCGCGACATCGAGGAAGATGAGGAGATTCGTGCGGCTGTCAACCTGTACAAGGCACCAAGTATAGGCGCGGGCTCGGGTCTGGCTGGCGGAAAGACGAGACGAAAGGGCAAGGGTGGCCAGAATTCGATGGACGTGGACGACGGCGAAGCTGAGCAAGCTCCTGCTCGGCCAGAGGGTATGACTGAGACCGACACGGAGGAAGAAGAGGCTGACTTCCCGGAGGTTAAACTCGATGAGCTTTTAGAAGACTTCGATGAAATGACGCTGGGAAATGCAGGCGAAGAGGAAGAAACATGATATAATTTGCTTTTTACGCATCACATCAATTGTATGTACCTGTATGTCATGGTGTTAGGTTACTTTGTCTTCATGTGGAGCTACATGTAACATTACTTGTTGATCTATTGGATGAAACCCAAAAAGTGATAGCATTTAATAGTTGCACACTAGGTAAAGAAGGACAGTAAGGAGGGAAAAATTATAGTCAATAATGTACATGTTAAAATACATATTTGATAGGAAGCAACCAGAATTGTCCCGATCTCTATGCAGCTGTCTTGTCTGATCTGCGTAACAAAACATCTTCTCCGGCTCATATGCACTACAGATGCCTCCTTTCTGGTGGAAAGTTTTTGACGAAGAAGTCGCGTTCGCTAAGCTCTCCGCGAAAGCCTGGTCACGAAAAATTAAACCACGCTTAAGAGTGAGGTGCGAGAGAGCTAGTACAAAGCCTCTACATCTATGGAAAACGATGTTTTGTAGCTTCCTGGTCTATAATAGCAAGGAATAAAGTATGGTCAATAACGCTTTCAGCAAAACAGAGGTGTAGCACGCACTGTTGTAATGAAGCAGCTTTTCAATCAAGTCCACATGAGTCAGAACCATCCGACGACAACAATAACGCTTCAGGTTGCATCCATCAAGCGCTTCGCTATTTTTGATAGAAGGTCGCAATGCAAGTTGAACGTAGTAAGTGACTGAGGAGGAAACTCAAGCAGCTAAGAAACACACCCTTCGTTCCCGCCTTTCGCAAGAAGTTGTAGGTATTGGTTCCACTTGTCACCAACGACTTTCCCGCAGGAGAAACAGCGGACTGGGATGATCTGTTGAGTACGGTCAGTCTTCCAACGCTCCAGTACATTTAAATGATGTGAATGAGCACGAACCATTTTTCAAGTGAAAGCGAGACTCTAGCAGCAAAAAACTGACTGCGCTGCATATTCGTTCGTTTCATTGACAGCGCTGACTAAGCACAACTTCGCGCGAAGTCTGGGCGGCATCATCAGGCTTTGAGAACTGTCTTCCACCGCGACCACCAACATTGTCAACCGTTGCAATCACAATTTACGGACTTATATCACGTTTACAATTCAATGTCGCTGCGACTTTGAAGGAATTCTTCCGTTAAAGAATAGGATGTAACGCACCAACTCTCCACCGTCCAAGATGACAGTCCTAGACCCAGATCATAGCTTATGCGAGCTGTAGCTTCCGGTCTGCGACATCATTACCATCATGTTATAAAACGGATAGAGAAAGAGATTGGTAACAAAGTAAGTCAATTGTCGACAATATCACTTCGATGCGCGACAATCTGATGATCCTAAGACTTGTGATGCATAGAAACGTTAGCACCCGTTAATGATATATGAACGGACATTCGTGGTGGTCGATATCTCTATCCTTTAAAGGTGTTCGCCCCCGTTGTCTTAGCCGATCGCTCATCCTCGAGGAAACAAGCGCATTTTCATTTAACCAAGTCGGCTATGGCTGGACACAGTGGAAGTGAAAGACCAAATGTCCAGAGTTCTACGATCGTGCGCCGCCTGATTTGTTACGTTCCCTTAACTCCACTAATGTCCTTTGTAGACGAACATAACTACCACCGACACTCCTATTGTTATCCCCGCTGAAACGACATCAATATACATTCCTAACACGGCTGCGCTTGTCGAATACAGTGCGGGCTGGGACGACATTCTAGTCCCGCAGCAGTCTGGCTCTGATCGTGTCTTCCACTCTTCTTCAACACCCAACGCTCTTGTCCAACTCTCCTTTCAAGGTGCGTGGACTTTCATGACAGTATCGAATAAAATTAAACAGTGCAAAAGGAACAAATATTGTCGTCTTCGGTCTTCTTCCTCCAGGAGATACCACAGTCTCGGCCAACTATACGATCGACAATGACCCACCGCAATTTCGAACGCTGGAATCGTCTATGGATACACAGAACTTTCTCGGCAATTCGACATACTTTGATTCGGGAATACTCACGAATGGCTCGCACTATTTGATCATCAACGTGACCAGCGCAAGTATAAGAAGAAACTATACATTGGACTACTTTCAGATCCTCCAACCCATGCCTTCGGGTAGTAACTCCTCATCAAGTAACGCAGGGATGGGTTCTTTGACTACTGGGGTTTTTGTTGTAGGAATCTTAGGTGCAACCATCTTCGGTACACTATTGGCGACTGCATTCTCGTGCTGGCGGAAGCGGCGAGCCGACTTGCTGGTACAAGACAGCCCAAGTCTAAAGTCACGGTTACCAGATAATTATGACGCTGAGTCCATCCGTAGTTCGTTAACCGGTGAGCTCTGTTCTGCCTTTGATGACGTCGTATATCTTATGCCTTGCCAGGCGTATCGATTCAACCATATAATTATGTCTCTGGGTATATCCCTCCAAGCTTTCCGAAAGCGCTGGCGCAGCAGCCAGCATCGACAGCGACCGAAATGATGACGGAGAGTCTTTCAAGGCAATCAAGTTTGAGAACTGAACGTTCTGAACTTTACAGTATGTCGGCGCCATCTTTGGCATCACCAACCCTTGCGCCTTCAATTCCTTCTTTGGCAGTGCGGAGGAGGGAGAAATAGAGGCTGATCGATATCTTCACCCTTCCATGTTCGCCTTCCCAGGAATGGACATGGTCGATTGTCGCCCTCATATCTTACTCCGTATCTTGTCTCTCCTGTATTCTGAAATGCACTGGGGAGATTCCGCCACTTTCTGTCGTCATAACGGGGCATTACAAATTGATCTATCACATTTGAGCCAGTCAAATACTCCCTTACAAACATTACCGTCAAAACCTGTGGTCCTCGCATCTGCACACCGCGGAGGTATTTTTAATCCTTTGACCACTCTGAACTGCCTCTCTTTCCACCATCAGGGCACACAACATGGATAATCAACCTTCAAGTCCTTCCGTATGGTCTTCGCCGGCTACTTCGTGGGGCTAGAAAACACCGGTGATTGTTGTTAGAAGGTAAATGACACGACTTCTCATATCGCCATACATCATCGCTTAATCTTAAACAGATTTTCCTCGAAACGGAAGGAAACACTCGGAAGGTAAGTGTGCACCTAGTTTCTGTCAAGGTCTTATTATAACGTTTACCATATATGCTCCCACTGCTAATCTTGCTGCTGCTGTTGTGGCCACCGAAGTACCGGCTTACATGCATCGCGCACGGCGGCTTTGCTTTTGTTCTTTAGGTAGCGCAATGCAAGGGATGCTGAAGCTGTATTGTAGTGGTTCATAATCTCAGAAATCTCAGTGATAGAAGGTGAGCACTTCGGATAATGGATGGATAGCTCCGACACGGAAACCCTTCGGTGCTCTGTTTATCTCACAGATTTCCCGTGCCTACATCACTTCTGTGCGTGTTGATGGCTATGCATGGCCACCTATTCAAATTACGTCTAACTGAAGCTTTTTCCTTACCTCTTCGAACTCGGAAGACTGTGTCATGTTTTGATCTTTGCGCCTATTTTCGCGATCACTTTCTCAGACGGACTATAATGCTAATAAATGCCAACCTAGAATGTCCGGCTCGACCTAGTTGCTGCGCGAAATGAACAGATTCGTTGCCCCTTTTCGGTCGGAGGTTTTGAGCCCTGCCTCCATGTTGCTCTTATTTTCACTGGTTACCGGCGAGTCTTCTACACGATGATGGCAATGAGGAAGTCGAACGCACGGATTAGCGCCATCTGATGCATCAGGTGCGTATCTTAGTAGTAGTCATCACATCAACCAATGTTCTCATGACTGTGGCAATCGCAGGCTTTAGACGCTTAAAGGTTTAAGCTAGTCAAGCACGTTCGCCAATTTTGATCCTTCCGAGCATTTGCATTTTAAAATCGTTCCAGCCATTCGAAGGAGTCTACTTCGTGTAACTCCTGGAATCCTGATCTCGAGCATCTCAGGTTTCTGAGAGATAATATCTGGTTCATTCTCTGTGAGTAACACTACTCGTTCGACCTCGACCCCCATCCTCAAGCCCTTGACCTTTGTCTCCCTTTCCGATTTCCCACTCATCGACCTGCGCTTCATCTATATGCGTCGGATAGGCGATCGAAACCCCATTTCGTCATTCATGATATCTTGACTGCTGGAAACATTGCGCCTCGGAGAATCTGTATCTGATGTTCTGTTGCTCTATAGTGCTTCTTATACTCAGCGCCCAATGTCGCCTGGCGGAATTACTGACACTGCACAACGATACCAATCCATCTTAAGCACAATTAAATCCGCCCATCATCACCTTTCTAGACGCTCGCGCTATTTAGACTCGGAAATTTTGTTGGCGCATGCGACGCCATCAGTTTCACGTTTCTAGTGACTGAGTTCAAGTCTCAAGTCTGGCTTTGGGCATCCAATGATGGAGCTCCCACACGCACATTGACAGTTGGGGATCGGGTTCTGCCTCGTTTAGGAACGCTGAATATGCGGCCACCAGAGTGAATTGGAAATATTCATCAAAGATATGCTCAAGACGTTCTGACTCTGATCCATACAGTTTGGAACCTGGCATTCGTTAGTACGCCCTGTGCGGTTTAGTACTCTTCAGGAGGTGTGTCTGTACAGTGTCGACGGTACTCTCGGGCGCCGCCAACAAAGAAGATTGCTAAGGTCGGCTATATAGAATCTACAGAATTTGAAGCTTCTCCTGTGAGCAGTTCCAAAGAAGGTTTGTTTCTTAACGATCTTTGATGGGACCCTTCCAACAGGCGGCGTTTCTCATCATCGCTCTCATGCGGCATTAGCCAATCCTTTCTGTAAATCTGCCGAAGAGCACTGCGTCGTGCCCCATAAGTACTCGGAGAGGCAGAGATGATGCACACCGATGCTGGATGTCCCGTTCTTTCTAAAAACTCCTCACTCGTTATATCTGCCTCCTCAACGCTGGTCGTTCGGAAATATACTAAAAGGTGAGCATAAGCATGCCATTCATACAAGTTCAATTTGCTAATCCTAGTGTGAATGGCAGAATGGACAAAGTCGAAAGGAATGGCATGGACCTAAATCTTACTACTGGGGGACTTAATGGCGATAGGGGGACTGGCGGCAGCACCGGAGAGTGGAGGAATGGAAGGAAAGGTACAGGTGGCATACGCAGTGGCGGCAATTCTTTCGGTAGAGAGACGAGAGGAAATCGGGGTTCCGGAAGTGAGAACGCGAATGATGAAGGATCCGGCGGTAAATCCGAGGGAGGGAACGGAGGAGGGGGCGGGGGCGATGGAAACGGAAATGGAAATGGAAATGGGAGAGGTTCTTCAGGTAACGGAGGCGGGAGGGGTAATCACGGGTCATCTTCTAGCGACGGTAGCAACTCACATCATGGTCAAGCCGATGACAGTGTAAGTAAGCTTTTGAACCAAGCAGTAAGCCATCCAAAGTTAACAAGAACCCATGTTTCCTTTAGCTCGCATTGACTCCTCAAATTGTTGACCTTATTCCTCAAGGCTCTTCTGGTTTCGGAATCAGCGACAGGGATTTGAGTTTGAACTACAGTGCGGGATGGGATCTCCTCGTGATATCCCCTCACACATTTCATGCCACGTCGCTAGTTGGCTCCACTTTACGACTCACTTTCAATGGTGAGCATATATTGTAAACTCAAGATGTCGTTTTTGAGCAAACTTTTAACTTGCAGGTACTCAAATCATTGTCGTCGGTCTCCTTCCTCCGGGAAATAGTACTGTTTCTGCGAATTATAGCATTGACGGAGGCTCTCCACAGACAGAGACCCTAGATTCACTCTCCGGAACACGCTCACCCGTCGGCAATACCACTTTCTTCACTTCTCCGAACCTCCCTTTCGCAAATCATACCATCGAGATCTCTGTTTTAAAAACAGGTCAGGGACGGAACTATACCCTCGACTATTTTGAGGTTATTATCCCATCAACACTTTCCGAACCTGAAGGTTCTGTGCCGGCTACCGGAGTGACGTCTAAAACAAAAGCTGGTGCTATAGTAGGGGGTGTTCTTGGTGCCGTGGTGCTCATCCTCTGCGTAGCTCTCCTGTACTGGTTATATGTGTGTCGATTACGCAGAAGAGCTAATCGTCAGGAGCCAGCAATAATTCATTCTGAAGGGAAAGATGACTACGGTGAGTTTCGCTATTCAGGACGCAAAAACTGGTGAGATTCTGAATTTATTGTCAGTTATCGACCCCTACAACTATGAATCGCAAATGTTGCCAGGATCCAGTGGAAAGAGGCTGGCTATATTGCCAAGAACGCCAATGCGCACTTTCCAAATTACCGGATCACTCGATCCTACCTTTCGTAGTAGTATAGCTACTGTTCGAAGCGCAACACCGTTTGACTCAGAAACAAGCTCTCAGACCGTTGTCTTGCCGGAAGCGCATCATTTTACTTTTCATACTGGACCTAGACAAACATTTGTATGACATACGAATTCGGAATAAAATGGACTCACATTTTGGAGGCTGGAGAAATTCGTAGCTTTCGGGAACTTTGTGTATAACTTCAGAATCTTTGTATTTTGCAAGGTCATTTTCATTGCCATTCATGTAAATATTAATCGCGGAACAATATCGTCATTCTGACTGCCACCTTGGACAAGGCAACGCTACGCTGAAAGCTGCGTACTTTAACTACTATTGTAGCGATCGGTTCTCGTTTGCTGAGTACGGGCAGTGACTATCTGGCTTTCTTGCTATCATATGACTGGCACCAATTCGCGATTTCGCGGTTGACCTAGGATTGGACTTCACCCACCATTCAGTATAGTGCTCCATATACAGATAATGCCTCTTGATTAATTCTGTTGTACTATAGATTCAGCAAGCGCTTTTTTGGAAAAGTACAGTAGAAATGGCGCTGGAGACCGTGACAGTCGGAAAATATAGTTTATAAATATCTACTCTAGGGCCGGTCAAGTCAACTTGAACTTGAAGCTGCCACCAGTGGGGCCAGGTCAGTCTCCTACCCAAACCCTCCCACGGTTCGGAAGAGGCCTCGGCCTCTTCCGAACCGTGGGAGGGTTTGGGTAGGAGACTGGGGCCAGGTCACTTCGCATCGATCTTTACTAAAAGGCCACTGGCAGTCTCAGGCTCACGCTAAGCTTCATCATAGTAACTGGAAACATCTTTTACACACCGATATTAGATATAGCATCACCGACAACAAGAGAATAATGGCATAAACGCGCAATGTTGGTCCGGTATCTTGAGGATTGTCTGGGCGACATGCCCTTCTTTTTGCTGTTCGACTGGCTGGCCAGGAAAGCATCAGATCGCTCTAGGAAGAAAATACTCCTCCTTACCTATTATCAGCAATGTGTACTTATAGGTGATTGTAGTGAGGACTTACTAGCTTCAGTTTATAGTAAGACACTAATGCGGTTAAGCCATGATGCCCGACATCATCGAACTACGCAGCCTACGCTGCATAACGACAACAAACTTGAAGGCTAATCTTCAACCTTGTGTAGTAAAAGACGTATCTCAACACCTTCGGGCTCTCTTCAGTCTATGAAACCTACATAACGTCGTAGGTGAGCTCCTGTTATTGACTAACATTGATTAACGTTGACTGTTTGACAATGATGACCATAGTCCCGGTTGAAATGTCCTGCATCTTGAACCTTGGTTGAGCTTGATGACCTCGTCGAAGCTTCTCAATGGCCTCTGCTTCCGTGTCCTTATTGGTGATACCCCCATCGGCTCGAGTCGTCTCCGTTGGCCTAGGGTTGTCAGGTAGTATTGTTCTCGGTTGCGGAACGAGAGAAATCAGAGACTATGTCGTTGCTCGCCTTTGATCGGAGGCTTTTAACCCGTCTCGATCACGGCTTCATATGCTTCTTCATTGAGATGGTGCCCCGTGCCTTCTCGTCTCGTACCCTCAGTACTTCCTGGGGAAAAACGATTTCGATGGTACTTTTTTAATCTGAGGCCATTCAGACTTTTTGGACTTGGGTATCTTTATCTCTACTCCGCCCTACTCTTCGCTACTGTTGTAGCCCCCTAAAACATCAGTATTGATACACTCACCTCTCCCCTCTGCGGGCGGTAGATGGCGAAGTTGATTGCTATCACTTTCTTCGACTGTTGCACAGTTGCAGCTTCCCTCTGTCAACAGACGCTTCTCTCTGTAGTTAGTCTCAACGATTTCAGAAGAATCTCTTACCCTTCTGACTTCTCACTCTCACAAGCTTGCTTAATTTACTTGAATGAGTTCGGAGGAGCACTGTGCTGCTCTATATAAACAGACAGATACGTATGGTCGTGCAGTCCAAACCTCGAGAGGCGCTGTCCTTGTTTGTGAACTACGTCGTTAAACCTGCATATTTTGCTACGCTGGTCGTTTGCTACTAGACTGCAGGTGAGCACATACCCACATATGCATGCAGATTCATTAATATTCATCCAACGTGACAAACAGAATGGATAATATCATTGAAGTCGATCGAAATGATCCGAAAGACCATGGTCAGAACCGAAACTCCTCTTTCAGGCGCTTTGATAGAGGGTGCCCGAGCGAATCATCTGTCGAAAATGGATCGAACGAAAACCATGACCCGACGATCACGAATGATTCTGCTCACCAATCTGTGAACGGCATTCACCCTACCATTACTTCTCGTGCCGATGGCCGTGAAGATCAGCAAATCGATGGAGATATTGGCAGGGGCAGCGGAAGGATGGGAAATGCCGCTGCGGATGGTGAAACAGACAGGACGGACGAATTTTACAAAAAAGGGACCGACGGAAATAGTGTCAACGACAGCGATGTTCAAGATTCCAGCTTCATCGGTGACAATATCATCAACGATAGCGAAATCGGGGACTCTAGCTTTGTTGGCAGCGGTAGCGAAATACGAGACTCCGTCAGTGGGCGCAATGTCGGAAACCCCATCCTGAAGATCAGAAGCGGTACCTCGGCAACAGGTGGACGAGTAAGAGGTAATCTCAGCGGAGACGAGGCAGGGAACGGCGGTAACACCATTAACGATAGCAACATTCAAGACTCTAGTTTTAATGGAGGCAATGGCGAGGTAGGAGGAAGGAAAGGAAATGGGACGAGAGGAGGCAACATCATCAACGATAGCAATGTCCAAGGCTCAAGCTTCTTTGGAGGAAATGGTGACAACGCTAGTGCCGATGGTGATGGTGTTGACTCCGGCAATGGCAATGGCGGTAACTCAACTGCTAGTCACGGCGACAAGTCCTCTATCATCAACAATAACAGTAACGGCGGCTCCACTGTCAATAGCATCAATAATGGTGGCAACTCTACTATCGTCAGCAATGGCGGCAACTCGACCACCGATGGTCAAGTGAGAGGCAATAGCAGTGACGGTACCGAAGGCGACTCTGGCAACGATACTATGGTCGGAGATAACGGCGTGAGTACACATTCGTAGCATGATTCATCCGAATCGATTAATCGCTTCTCCTTTAGCTTGCGTTAGTTAGTCAAAATATCGACCTTATACCTCAAGGATCCTCGGGTTTCGCAGTCAGTGATAGGGATACGAGTATGGACTATAGTCCGGGATGGGATCTTCTCGTGATCTCTCCCCATACCTTCCATGCCACATCCCAAGCCGGCCCGACCTTACGCCACGCTTTCAATGGTGCGTGTCTCCTTTGTGATCTTAATATGATAATCGTTCGAGGCGAAACTCGATCTACAGGTACTCAAGTCATTGTCGTTGGTCTCCTTCCTCCGGGGAATAGTTCTGTCTCCGCGGACTATAGCATTGACGGGGGCCCTCCGCAATCAATCTCACTAGAGCCACTCTCCGGGACTAGCTCTCCCGTCGGAAACACAACATTCTTCACTTCCTCTGTCCTTCCTTTCACAAATCATACCATCGACATTGCTGTGACGGAATCCGGACAGGGACGGAACTACTCAATTGACTACCTTGAGATCGTGGTCCCGTCGACTCATTCCAATGTAGGAAGTGCTACGTCCAGTGGCGCAAGAGTCTCTAAAGTGAATGTTGGCTCTATAGTAGGTGGAGTCATTGGCGCTCTGATTCTCATCCTCTGCACTGCTCTCCTGTACTGGTTATGGAGCCACCGTATGCGAAGAAAGTCAGGTTCTCGGGATCCAGAGGTAGTTCAATCTGACGAAAAAGACCCGGAAGACTACGGTGAGTTTAACCTCCTCCTTTTCTTGTACCGAGATTCTGATTCCTCATTAGGTATTGACCCTTACGTCTATGAATCACAAAAGCGTTCAGACGGAAAGAGGATCAGGGTACCGCCGGTATCGCCCTTGCATAGTGGTCTATCCACGGGCACGGGCTCATCGAACCGTACCGATCGCAGTAGCAATGTTGCCGTTCGTACTGTCTCAACCCTGCTTGACTCCGAAACGGACTCTCAGACTGTCGTCTGGACTGGGACGCGTGATATGGCAGATTTGACACGCTTGCCATTCGCTACCGAACGGAAGGGTACGAGTCGGGAGAGACATATTTCTGCCTAACATTCCTTTGGGACATTTTTCCAAAGTGTGTTTTCTGTTTTGTTTTGTTTTGTTTTCGGACATCATTAATCTCGCCTTAGACTATATCCTCACAAGGACATGAACAACGCTATAATTCAGTCGAGTCTCGCTATTTTGAATATGGACACTATGTATGTAGCGGCCTATGTGTACAGTATAATGGACCAACAACAACACTCAGACGCCACTGTACGCATGGTTCCTCCTTCCCAGCAGTCATCATCGAAGCTGTTGTCGCATTCACATTTATGGTATTGCTTGCTTCGCACTACCCGAACTTCAAGCTTGAAATAAGGCTGACCTTTCGGTCATAACGCCCCCCCCCCTTCAAAAAAAACGTTTACCATCAAGGTGCTACGGACATGTGAGTGATATTTGGTGGGTGTTATCGGAGAAGCAGCACTCCCATCAATGATATTGCTTACTGTCACTTTCTGTAGAAAGAAAACACTGGAGTTCACCTGGAAAGGCCGAAGCTAACGATCCATCGTCAATAAACGCGGCTTCGGCAAGTGTGAATGGGTTTAGTGTCTTCACAAGAGCAAAAAGTTTGAAGATAGAATCTTAGCCTTGCGAATGGTCGTTTGTTCAGCGTATGAGAGATACAGGTCTGATCTCAAGCTCATTTCTCAGATAATTTCTGCAATGTTGAGTCCCTGTCGTTCCGAAGCCACACGACATCCGAGTCAACGAAAGTAAGATGCACACTGGCAGAATCTGAAACAGTCTGTTTAACAATGTCGCATCGTGACCCACAGAGGTGGAGGCTTGGTCTCTGATGTAACGCGGCATATCACCGCTGCGCGAGATTCGTCTAGAGTTGCTTCACGCTCTGGCAGTCCCCTTGCGGAAGCCACAGGTCTGGATCGACAGAGGCAATACGGTGGAGAACACGTTTAAGCGAAAGCTTTGCCTCACAGATCGTGATCCAAACTTATATGATTCGTCTCCGTCGAGTCTCTTGACGTATCCTAGGAGTCGGACCCCTATTACTGTTATTCGACGAATGAGATTTTAAGATCATCCTAAAGTATTCGTTACTGCAAAGACCCAACCGTTGTATTGCGGAAGACACCGCTTTGACGTTACAGTATATTGCCGATGTTGATTTACAGAAACTGAAAAGTTTTAGTCTCAGCCAAATCCTCCGTTCCTGCTTTCCTGGAAGCTCACCTTACGAGCACTTTTGCACTTCTTATATGTCCCGCCAGCAGTAACAAAGCCTGCGGAGTCGGCCCCGTCATATCCATGTAACTCGGTACAAACGAGGCTTACCTTCCTGGAGAAGTCCGGTAATATGTGACAACGAAACAGTTGAGCCTACATCCGTCATTTCGTATCGGGTAACTGCACAGAGCTCTGTTAACCAGTGGATTCAGACTTCGGTGGAGGTGACGGGAACTTCAAAAGAAAAGTAACATCAAGCCTCAGGCTGGACCCAGGAGGGTCACGGATACTCATGTGATCTTATTCAGGGCCGGTTTATGTGCTATTTCTTCGAGCAACCTCAACATAACCACTGGCAGTGTAAGTCTGCGCTTTCGCAGTTCGTTGACGAACAAGGAAAGCATCAGAAATCTCCGGAGAGAAGAGAAACCACCTCACCTACCAACAGAGATGAGATGCTATCGAACGCTTTTGGTGGAGGCTTTCTGACCGCAGTCTAGAGGAAGAGTGCAACGGAACCCACTATGTCCTGACTTCGAACTAATGCTAGTCATGCCGTAGGTGTAGAGGTTACCCTAAGTCAACTTGATGTTGAGCCAGACAACCATCATATCTTAGATGCGTTTACTCTTTATCGAACAAATGTCTATGAAGGGTGTACTCCGTAGCCTTTGAAAATCTGCTATTTCAACTAAGGTGAGTTTTACACTCTTGATTAACGTCGATCAACTCTGATCGCAAATATGATAGTGACCAAACCGCTACTGAACGCGGATTGGGCTTGTTTGAATATGTGAGAGTCACCAAATAGCACTTTCGGCTGCAGAGTGAGAGAAATCAAATTCGTTGCTCGCGATCTTCAGAACTAACTTACTGATAGTTACCAAGCATCTTCAATGCGGCGGCGCCCTATCTCGTAACTTCAGTTCTTCCTGATAAAGGTTTTCTCTACAATTGAAGACATTCAGATGTCTTTCGCTTGCGCGTCTGAGATCTTAGTGCTTACAACCGTCGTGTCTCCAACAATCATCATCAACACATCTACCGCGCGGGTGGCAGCTACTGTAACGAACTCAATTGCCAATGCTTTGGAAAATCTAGATTCCCTTCAGCGTCAGACTCCTTTCCCTTAAGTGAGCCTTCGACGACCTCTGATAAACCACACACCTTTCTGACGTTTCATGTATACAGTTATGGTCAATTCACTTCATCAATCTACGAAGCGCACTGCGCTATTCCCTATAAATATGCAAATCCTGGGTGCTGAACGTACCGTTCCTTTCCACGAACCGCTCGTTCAGTTTGCATTCTCTTCAACGCTGGTCGTTTGCTATTAGGCTATAGGTAACCACATACCCTCATACTTATGCAAATTCTTTGACCTCCATCTGACATGAAATGATAGAATGGTCAAGTTTATCGAAGTCGATCGACGTGACGCGGGAAGTCATACTCCAAACCGAGACATGTCTATCAACCGCCTTAAGAAGGAGCGTCCAGACGATGCATTTGCCGCAGCTGGATCGACCGATGACAATAACCCGAGCACCGCAGATAATTATGCCCGTCGATCTGTAGATGGTATCGATCATATCATCGCCTCTCATGCCGGAGATCGAGCAATTGGAAAAAGTGTCGGAGATATTAGCATTGACTGCAAGAGCGGGGTGGGAGGAAGGGTAGGGGATGCCATTAAAAGGGATGATAGAGCAAACGGTTCTGACGAAAACGTCATCAACGATGGCGAAATTCAGGACTCCACCTTTACTCGCGACAATACCATTAACGATAGCGATATCCAAGGCTCCAGATTTATCAACATAGGTATCATTGGCGGCCGAGAAATCCAAGACTCCATCCCGCCAAACGAACGCATTATCGGCAACTCCATCCAAAAGATTCGTAGCGGCAGCTCGGCGACCGGTGGACAAGTAAGAAGGGATGGTAGCGTAAATGGGAAACGCAGCACCGACAACTCGGAGATCGGTGGCGGTACCATAAAAGATAGCGAAATCCAAAACCTCAGCTTTTCTGGTGGCGATGGCGAGGTAAATGGAAATAGAGAGAGTGGTAGAGAAAATGGGACAGGCCGCGACGACGACGCAGGAAATGGCGGTGATAATGTTATCAAGAATGGCGGTAATCAAGTCTCCGGCTTACTTGGAGGAGATGGCGCCAACGCTAACGATGGTAACGGCGGAAAATCTGACGACAACAACGGCGGTCACTCCAGTGCTCACAGTACCAGTAAAGGCGGGCACGCCGTTGCTAATAGTACTAGTAGTGGAGGAGGCCACGCCATTGCTAGTGGTACTAATAACAAAGGAGGCCTCGCCGTCGCTAATAGTACTAGTAATGGCGGCAACTCCAATGTTAATAGCATCAGTGACAATGGCGGCAACTCCATTGCTAATAGCACTAGCCATGGCGGCAACTCTACTGCCAATGGTACTACCAGTCATGGCGGCAACGCTACTACCGGTGATTCCGGCAGTGCCGATGGCGGCAACTCCATTGTCAATAGTGATAACAATGGAGGCAACTCTACTATCATCAGCATTGGCGGCAATGGCGGCAATTCGACCACTGGTGATGCAGTAGCTGGTGGTCAAGTGGGAGGCAATAGCAGTGACGGTACCGAAGGCGACTCCGGCAACGATACTACAATCGGAGATAACGGCGTGAGTACACATTCATCACACGAACCATCCGAGTTAATTAATCGCTTTCCCATTAGCTTGCGTTAGTTAGTCAAAATATCGACCTTGTACCTCAAGGATCCTCGGGCTTCGCAGTCAGTGATAGGGATACGACTATGGACTATAGTCCGGGATGGGATCTTCTCGTGATCTCCCCCCATACCTTCCATACCACATCACAGGCCGGCCCAACTTTACGACACGTTTTCAATGGTAAGCATATATTGTAAATTTAGGATTTCAATTTTGACGCGAATCTCGACGTACAGGTACTCAAGTCATTGTCGTTGGTCTCCTTCCTCCCGGGAATAGCACTGTTTCCGCGAATTACAGCATTGACGGAGGTCCTCCGCAGTCCATTTCACTAGAGCCACTATCCGGGACTAGCTCTCCCGTCGGAAACACGACGCTCTTCACTTCCCCAGTCCTCCCTTTCACAAACCATACCATCGACATTGCTGTGACGGAATCTGGACAGGGACGGAACTACTCAATTGACTACCTTGAGATCGTGGTCCCATCGACTCTTTCCAATGTAGGAAATGCTAATTCCAGTGGCGCAAGAGTCTCTAAAGCGAATGTTGGCTCTATAGAAGGCGGAGTCATTGGTGCACTGATTCTCATCCTCTGCTCTGCTCTCCTGTACTGGTTATGGGGCCGTCGCACGCGAAGAAAGACTGCTCAGGATCCAGAGGTAGTTCAACCCGATGACAAAAAATCAAAAGACCACGGTGAGTCTCGCCTCGAAAGTTAGAATGCTCTCCGCTGGACTCTGACTTGTCGAATAGGATCGGACATCAACCCTTACGTTTATGAATCGCAGATGCATTCCGATGAAAAAAGGATCAGGGTGTTGCCGAGATCGCCTTTGCACAGCTACCAGATCACCGGCTCATTAAATCGAATTAGTCGCAGCAGCGTTGGCGCTGCTCGTACTTTCTCGACTCCATTTGACTTCGAAACGGAATCCCGGACTGTCGTCTGGACTGGGACACCAGATGTGATACGTTTGCCATTACCCGAACGGAAAAGTACGAGGCGGGAGAGACATATATCTGTCTGACGGTGTTTTGGGGGAGTGTAAGAATACGTTTCAGACACTATTGATCTCGAATTGAGATCTAGTCTTTATAAACGATACAAATTTGCCGAATCTTGCTATTCGGAATGTCGACAAACAAACGTGGGAATACTAGATTCGGTCTCATTTGAACCGTGCTACTCTCTCTTCTTTCAAGTTGTCCATCACTCATCTTCGGAAGCCTTTGTCACACTCGCAACTGCGCTATTGCTTGTTGCTTGCCTCACAGTACTCGAACTCTACTCGAACACCACAAGTTGCGTACAAGCTGTAAATATAGCCGATCCTTTATCGCTTGTAACCAGAGCCAATCTCAAGCAAGATCGTGGTTGATACCAGTGATGATTCGCCACTGGCATCTTGCTGTGCAAGGCTTATTCTGATCGTTGGGATGCTGGAGAAATCTATTTCTGGGGTACTATGATCGTCGCATTGTAACACAATCAACCCAGTATCGTTACTGATATTTGACCGATGGCCTTTCACTTTTACAGGGTCATTGAACAAAGATGAGATCAAGAACTAAGAAAATAGCACAGTGGCTGTTATTAAACCAGTATGTATGTATTTTGTCACTGCAGTTCCAGCTCATACAACCTCGATATTCTTGACCCCGGGCCAGCCTAGTAATGATGGCATGAGCCTGTTTACAACGGAGTTGCATAGCTATTTGACGTCAACTCTTTACTCCCCTCGCGAACACTCAGATGGATATGGATGAGAAGAGCTCTTTAGAATATGCCAGTCGTTGCTCAGAAGCTGGCAAAATCAATCTGTCGATCGCGTTGTTACTTGATCCATCATCATGGCCAACTCATCCGTGTAACTCCCCCTTTCAGTTCGAGCCCTATTAGTTGTCAGACTATTTATAAATTGACTTTAATGAGCGCCGCTGCTTTTACTACAAACCACTTAACGCCTTCTTTCCCCTCCGTATTGTCCATTTCTCAGATTTGAAGGCGCTGGACGCCTGACTCAAGGCAAGCTCGTTTCATTATCTCAAAGAGTTTCCGTACTAAATCTCTCCCACTTTACCGTTCGCATAGGTCTAGCAGTCAAAACAATGAGCTCATCCGGCACTAGCGCCACAAACAGTGACGGGAGTACAAACTCCTCGTGCTCATCTTCAAAGAATACGGACCTTGATGACCCACCGGTAAGTGTGCTGCTTTAAATAAAGTATGCGCATACTCTCGTTTAACACACTTCGTAGCTGCCATTCGTTTTAGTAAACTTCATCCCTATACCAGCTGGCGGATCTGGTAAATCTGTCAATGACCTAGATGGCTTCATAGAGTACAGTGCCGGGTGGGACATAAAGGTCGTTCCTCAGCAGGGGAAGCCATCTCCTGGACACACTGAACATTCGACAGCCATAGTAGGCTCCACAATTCGTTACACATTCAACGGTAGAATGGTCTTTCCAGCATTGTTTCACTTTCAACTCACATACAAATTGCAGGAACGCAAGTCGTTGTTTTGGGCTTGCTTCCTCCAGGAGACGGTCCAATATCCGCTACTTACAGTGTGGATGGGGATCCGCCGATATCGAATATTCAGGAAACCTTGACTGGCCCGTCTTTACCCCTCGGGAATCAGACTTTCTTCACTTCTGGTGTACTTCCTTTCGGCGAGCATGTTGTTAACGTTAATGTCACTCAGACGGGACAGGGCCGGAACTTTACGTTCGACTACTTCGAAGTCATAACGCCGAGCTCGACCTCTTCCCCATCGGTAATCGCAACTCCTGGGACAAAGAAGAATGGAACAAACGTCGGAGCGATCGTTGGCGGTGTTATCGGAGGACTAGCATTCCTATCGATGCTACTCCTAGCTTTCATTTTCTTCTGGAAGAGGAGACCGGGAGTGTTCCTAACAAAACCGAAACTACCGATGTATCGTCAGTCAATGAAGGCCGCTTCGACAGGTAAAGTCATTCATTTTCTAGCAAGTACATCGGGATTGATTTCGCTTCACATTTAGAGGCAATTCAGCCTTTCATTCCCCCTTCTACACCGGAAGGTAGATACAGGTCGGATCCGAAGCTTACTCCACAATTGAAGCTTAGCAACTCAGAGACTCTGACATTCCGGGGACGTCCGTCTATATCGAGTGTAGGCGGCACTTACACTGAGACGGCTAGTCCCACCATATCACCGGACACAGATAGCCGTAATCCGGAGACAGGTGAGAACCCAATTACCTTGAAATTTCGATAGTGAATATTGAACATCATGATCGTCTCTGTCATCAAGGTCCTGATGTACGAACTGAGAGGAAGCTCCTTCCTCCACTCCCGCGGTATACCAATCA
Source organism: Trichaptum abietinum (assembly GCA_910574555.1). NCBI lineage: Eukaryota > Fungi > Basidiomycota > Agaricomycetes > Hymenochaetales > Trichaptaceae > Trichaptum > Trichaptum abietinum. The sequence goes on along the minus strand of CAJTBE010000010.1, from coordinate 1,913,994 downwards.
ATCCGTTGTTGACACAATGAGATATTCGAGAAGAAGTTCAGGCAGCGGTGTGATATCTGACTTCACGCACTTCACGGCTGCGCGAGCTTCGTCTGGGATTGCTTCTCCTAGTTTCCCATCGCCGACGGCCTTAGGCTCACGTCGATCAGTAGTGAGCAGTACGGTGGAGGTATAGCGGAAGCCTGTTATCTGGTTTTTGATTGTAGCAACAGTTTATTCGATCTGACCCTCTGGACCTGTATGTATTTATGGCAGCCGACAAGTAGTTGTTCCATTGGTAACCGGGATGTCTGTAGTAAAATAGGTAACCAAAGAAATGTATGTCAACTGTGTCGGTTAAAATAGAAGACCAATGGCAGATGTAAGGCACGGCAGCAGTGGTGTTTGAATAGTCCATGCAAAGATAAGGTGTGAGTCCTGATTTTAGACCCGGTTTCTGAGGTATGGACTCTACTGTTAATTGAAAGCTCACGAATTATATGCAACTGGAAGATATAACTCCTGTGATACCTAGGTACAAGATGTAGCCTTCTTCGTCGTCTGATGCCTCGCATATTACATGAGGAGATAGCGATCTGATATCATGATGCTAACGGGCAAAGACGGTCCAGTATCCTCTACACCTACGGCCATGGTCACCCGCTTGCGACGAACTATGAGATGGAAAGAGTGGGCTTCACATCGCCTTGCTGTAGAATCGAATATCTCCGGGCATCAAGGCATTCATGTGATTGTACATGCAATGTGATGGGAAATCGCCCGACAGAACAGCAAAAGGACTATCCGGTCCTTGTATTTCTCCTCTAAGAATCCAAGCAAGGCAGGGCCACTGTTGAAGTTGCTGTCTCCACCAGAAGATCCCGTGAAGATCCCACAGCTGTGTTTTGGGGTGTAGTAACGGATCGCAGGAAGCAGATACCAAACGAGTCTGGTTCTCAGTCGAAGAGTATATCATCTTCCGGGGCGCTTATAACCCATATAGCCTAGTTCTGGATCCCCTTTGACTCTGTTGACTTCGTGAAGCCGATGGTAGCTGGCCTGTTATGAAGGGGTCGAGTTGAGCACATGATAGTAAGTAACGGAAATTTGGTGTCTGTGTCCACATTATGATGTGCCCATTAAAGCACTGTCGACAAAGCCCAGCTTTTCAACCCACTGCATTCAGTCCATGAACTTTCTCTGAGTCACTGATTGAATCAGGGTTCTCACCATTTTATTGTAGATTCTGGCACTGATGTCTCTCTGTCGTCACCGCATTCGCGAGACCGTTTAACGAAGTCCCTAATTACCGCAGGAGAGTAGAGAAAGAAGAGAGTCGTTCAAGTTCGCCGACGATCCAAAGAATGGGTGGTTAAACTGACTATTACATAATTTAAGCATGTCTAGGGCCGGCTAGATTTTTACGTCGGCAAGGCTTACGCAGAGAATCAGCCGGAAACATCTCTTGCAGCCTCGATTACTCTTTCTCTAGAGCTCATCCTTCCACCTTCACCACCACCATGCCTGTGAGTATCTTTTTTCTTTTGCTCTTTCTTCATTTTGTCTGTTGCATAAAATATACCTGACCTAACTGGTATAGCGTCAATCTCGTTCTCGTGCTGCCCCCGCTTCTCGCCCAGCTGCCCCCAGGTCTGCACCTGCGGCTCAGCAGTCCCGCGGTGCGCATACTGCGACAGCGCCGACAGGCGCAGCTCCCCAGGCGCCTCCTGTACCAGCTGGAGCTGCAGCAGCGCCCTCGCGTGAGCCAGGCATGATGGCACAGATGGCTGCGACCGCGGGGTCTGTTGCTATCGGTTCGACAATTGGACACGGACTGTCGAACATGCTGTTTGGCGGACGGAGCGCGGAGCCTGCTGCAGAGGCACCTCTCCCGCAGGCGGCGCCGGTTCAACAGCAGAATGCAGGTATTAGCTGTGACGTGCAAGCGAAAGGTATGTAACAGGACTATTTACGGTTGACTAACTGCTAATACTTTCTTCGAATTTGACAGACTTCACGAAGTGCTTGGAGAAGGCAGATGTACAGAGCTGCTCTTGGTACCTAGAACAGCTCAAGGCTGTGAGTTCTCTTCACTCATTTTCTTTGTTCTCATGACTAAAACGTATGATAATGTAGTGCCAAGCGGCCGCTGCACCTTACTAATTGTTTAATGTCTATCCTCACATTGTGTTAGTCGCTCGTGGTTTATTTGCATTTATGGAAATAAAAAGCAATAATAAAAATGTTCCCTAGGGCATCTAGGATGGAAGGAGCCAGTATCTGACCTTTGGAGCCTTTAATCCATAGTTTCTTACGAGGTTCTAAGGTATACATTTGCTTCAGACTGAAAAATAAATTCGGATAAGTTGCTTTGCAATGAGTTGCTATTGGCATGAATTATTTTCTTTGAATATGAAGAGTGCTATGTAAAACCGTATGTACATTGGGGACACCCATGCCTTACACTGGTGGGTTCTCGGCACTCACCTTTAGTTCAAATTGAGCTTTTACCATGTTCTCCTTGCGTCAACCTCCAGTCCAAAATCTTACGAATTTATCTCGAACGACACAGCGTCGCTCAGCCGTTGCTCGCCAACTGTCAATCTATGGTGCACACCTCAAGCCTGCGGTGGAAACGACACGGAATGGATTGCCTAAGACATCTGCAAGATATCTGAACACGGATCCCAATCCCATTCTATCCAACATCGCAAATTCCGACTCGCGATTTCGTATCTCGTACACACTAGCTGCATTAACTGCCTTGGGATTGGGCGCGACGGCATGGGGTCTGTGAGTGTTAATAGCTTTTGATTTCTCATAAACCTTTTGGTGGAGAAGTGTCGATGTTCGAAACTTTGAGTTGTGAACTATAAACCGACTTTTCTGTTTGGAATAGATTCGAGTTCTACGCCATGCTAACAATGTGGCCAGAGGAGGTCCGAGGTGACCTACGGGCAGGCCTTCGTGCAAAGGCTCGAGGAGACATGAAACTAAGTCAACGGCATCTTATGAGGTACAGAGCACCCTTCACTTGCATCCGTTCCCGTTTGCTAATTGTCAGAATCCATAAAGAGCATGGCAAGCAGTTCGCACATTACCAACATCGAAACTCGAGCCCGAGCCATACTTGAAGATATCCGGAGTAGCCATCGTCCTCGCTGAGGCGTTCGAGGACGATGGACGTCTTGCAGACGCGTACGCTACGCTCGCTGCTGCTCTGGCTTTGCTACTTCCACGCTTCAAGTCGCTCGGCGGTTTGAATGGGAAGTCAGAGGATATCAGCTCGCTGCCCTCAGAGAGTGCAGATATAGCATCTGAAGACATTTTGAGGGTTATATCCTCAGCATCTAACCCTGTCCCTTCGCTCTCATCCCTAACTTCAAATGCACCTTCCTCATCACAACTAAAAGGGTCCTCACGAAACCCTTCACGCTACTCTCTTCCAGCCAGCCCAGCCGTTCGGAAACGTGCCGCAGCACTCGCACTCAAACTCGCAGACCTCTCCGAGGTGCTCCAGCGTCCATCCACAGAAGAGGAGGCGCTCCTGTCCTTCGCAACTGAAGAGGTCATGCGTCTGGTTTATCAGGACAATGTGTTTGACTCAGCCATCAATATGGAGGTAGAGAAGAGCAATCGAGAGAAGGGAAAGGGAAAGGCTACAGGGATAGAAGAGATTCCCGATGCTGATTTTGAGCTTCCTCTACCGAGTTGGGCGAATCTCACTCGGACAGAGGTCGCAGCCCCAATGGAGCGTCTTGCTGCGTTCTATGCTAGGCAAGGGAAAGACGGGTACGCGACTCTCTGTGATTCTCTTTAAACAATTTTATTAATGATTACGCTAGTTATGCACTAGCGTTATACAATGGCGCACTTAATCTTCTACTCCCGTCCTCATCATCAGGCTACTCAATACCTGAATCATGTCAGGCCCTTCAAATCCTGTCTGCTCAGCTTGCGCTTCTAGCAGAATTGCATATCGCGCACCCTGACGACCCGTACCCAGCTCGGTCTTTTATGGAAGCGACTCAGCGTGCTCTAGCGATTTATGGTGCAGCGTATAACCGCAGCGGCGGGAATGCTGAGGGCGCTCAAAGCGAAGAGATGACCCTTTGCGAGGATGTATACCCAGCGATCTTGTACAACGCTGCCGTTTTCCATGAGGTGAGTAAATATTCACGTTTGCTCATGTTCCAATTGCGCCCAATAACCGTTTTGGCATGAATCGCATTTTTTAATCCCCTTGAAAGTTTGACACTGACAAGTTCGTTCACAGGGACGCGGCGAACTTGACACGGCACTTCAGTTCTATGCCCGTTCAGTACCGAGATTGCAGAAGAGCGGATCGCCGGATCAGGCGTATGAGGCTCAGGCAGGTTTACGGAGGGTAAAAAGAGAGTTGGAGAAGAGGCAATTGAAACAGTCGTGATTGTATAATTTATTGTAGGGAAGGCGAGAGGGACAGAATATATTATACGAACAGTAAAGCACCATGTCCACAACTGAAAACTAGACTCCATATACCACGTTATAGGCAAAGCAGACAGAAAGCAAGCTAAGAATCATCTTCTCCATCCCCTACATGCGCGGTTCGACTGGTAGGCCGAGATTCTCCTGAGGTCTCCACTTCCTCGATGAAAGCGCCTCCACCGTTGAGCGGAGTGCTTGTCCCCGAACTTTTACCCTTCGCCTTTCCTTTGCCTTTGCCGTCGACATCCCGCTTCTTCGACTTCTTTTTCTTCGGGAGGTCCCATTCCCAAAATGGAATGAATGATTCGATCTGCGCAGTGAATGTGATTAGAGAGGTTTGATCACTGAAAAAAGAGAAAGACAGAACATACAACGCCGACGTCCGCAAACAGCTTGGGAAATATCCAAATTCCGGGTGATACAACGACGACGGTGATGATGTAGAATATCAACCGGACAACCGCAATAGCCATGAACAAGCCAACCAGTCCGAGCACTCCGATACTTAAGTACCACACGCCCATTCTTAGGATGGGTGGCCAGAGAGGAAACATGACAGCAGCGAGCATTGCGACCACCATGGCCACACCGCCAACGTACGTTGTCCACATCGGGCCCTCGTAAAACCATGCATATCTATCTCCCGGTACGAATGCCTGCGCCTGATTGAGCGTTAAAGGCTTCGGCGCTTTCCCTCCCGATCCTGACCCCGCCGCAGAGTCCTGCTGGTCGACGCGGAGGTAGAAGGCAAAAGGAATAATGGAGTTTAAGAGCTTAACCGCCTCCTCTTCATTTGTGACTTTTGGCACATTCTTTTTCTTCGCATAGGCAGGCGACAGGACAGCCTTCACTGCTGCTTTTCCTGAGAGTCGATTCACGCAAAATTAGCTTCATTCGCGAAAGGCAGGAGTGCTACGTGTAGGCGCACCTTTGAAGAAGTCGACACGTTTCCCATTGAGAACACCCACGCGAGTCTTCATACCCGCTTTGCTGCTACGCAAGAAGTCTACGACATTTCGGATGTCTTTTGGTGCCTTTTGTTGCTGTTCCATTTTATAAACGGCGAGGCCGTGGGCGGCGGTAAACAAGAGGGGATGAGTTGGCGAGAGCTGTTGTCCACGCAAGTTTCTTCAAGTTTGGTCCTTTGACGCACGGACACGGAGGCAAAACGGTTATGTCAGCAACGCCAAAACGTCACTTTCTATCATCGCCTTCTAATCCCACCACCTTGTTCGCAAATATTTAAAATGCGGCGCTAAGCTCAGAGGATTCTAACTGTCACCTTTCAACAGATTGAAGCTTCGAAGCACCTTTATTACATCGATTGATTCTACTCTCACACTTGGAATCGCCTGCAGGTGCGAATATGACCATGCTGCGGTTCTCTGACTATTCTTATTTCTTTAGTACATCTCATACAATTACGTCCGGACTCCTGCTTCTTTCTAAATTCGAGCCCAAAAATCATCATCTACCCAACTGTTTCCAGCTGCATCGGTTGCATTGTTGAACACGAGTCGATTAGGCGACCCGAAGAGCGATTCGTGAGCCAGTTTTCCTTCCGAAGAAAGCACGAAAAGCGCATTCTTCAAATCTTCCGGGGTCAACGTCTTCGCTTTGGCTTGAGCCGACATATCCTCACTATGCTTAAATGTGGGCGGAGGAGGCAACCTATTGGCCATGAACACCGGAAGGGTACCATAGGCTACTTCGTATGCTGCAAGCAAGTATGCCTGGGAGCTCTTGGTTTTAGTGTCTGGGAAATGAGGTACGCCTATCTCTGGGTTGAACGTTTTATGGGGGTAGATGGATATCAGGTATGCAAGTAGCCCTGAGACATGCGGAGTAGCCATGCTCGTCCCAGAAGCTTCCGCTGAGGATTTGCGGTTGGTAATCCAGGTGCTCTCGATATCCTGCCCCGGTGCGAATACATCCACGCATTGGCCGTAATTCGTATCGCACATGCGTCTGTCGTTGACCGTTGAGGCGCCTACAGTTATGACTTTCTCGGCAGAGCCAGGTGATCTGAAGCACGCATCGCTGACGTCGTTACCGGCTGCGACGACGATAGGAATGCCGAGGTCCACGATCTGGTTGAGGACTTGTTCGGAGACCTTGGAGTGGCCACCGCTGAGCGACATGTTGATGACAGCGCCTTTGAACTTGGAAGTGCCATTGCTCTGTACCTCCGCGTCAGCTTCTTCGGAAAGACGTCTTATATCAAACGCCGCCCAGAGCGCTCCTTGGACGAAAGTGCCCATGTTTCCGAGACCGTCAGCGTCCACAACTTTTACGGCTGTGACATTTGCGGCTTTCGCGACACCGAAACGACGCGACGCAACGATGCCAGCGACATGTGTACCATGGCCAAAGTCGTCGACGTCTGGCTCACCCTTGACAACCGTGGTTCCCCATTTTGCACGACCTTCAAAGTCTTCGTGCTCGACGAAGATGCCTGAGTCAAGCACATAGACCATGACTCCCTCGCCGCCATTTTCAGCAAATTCATAATGATACGGCTTTTCCTGGTCTAGTAGTTCACGGTGCGAAATACGTGCTAGACCCTGCATGAAAGACAGTAAGAATCGACATTCTCTCAAAATTAAATACTGTCGATATCTACCCAAGGGACATTATCTTGCGTCTTCGCTACGCGCATGATCTGATCGTGCTCGACGTAATCTACTTCTGGCCTCATGCGTATCATCTCGACCACATCTTTGGAAAACTTTCCGGAGTAGCCTTTTACGATATGGCTGTCAAAGACATGCTCTAATCCACTGTCGACACCGTGAACGGGCATGGTCAGGCTAGCAGCCTCTAAGAGATTCATATGAGCACTGAAAAGCTTCTCTGGGGTGTCAGATTTAAGGATGACGATGTACGAGTCATCGATCAGATTCGCAGTTGGTGGTACATAGAGAGGTGCGATCTTTGCAGGGCGTTTCGCGATGCACGCTGTTGCGCAGGCGACTAAGGAAAAAAGGGGGAGACGGAGCTGCATGTTGAAGGCTGTGATCTACAACCATCTGTTCTCCTAGTCATCTCTTAAATGAACTCTGGAACAATTCCGCAAAAAGCGTCCGTGGCGGCGATACTCCAGTCCGGGAATTCCACATTCCGTGTGCTAGGTGTAATCGCGATAGAAGAGAGACACGATCAGGACTTTAGCGCATTATACTAAACTCCTCATCTCAGTCACGAGCTACTCTGCAAGATGTCCTACATCCTTCTTCCGACTTCAGAAATCGTACTACTTGAAGACTCAAGACAGCTCGTAGCCTCTCTACAGAATGTCACTTCAACTTGCCAGGTCTTCATAAAGGCGGAAGAAAATTCGCCGCCCATCGAAAAACGGAAGCAAATCAGGTACCACGACCACGTACTAGGCGATAATGTATGTACTCTTAGATTATTCACACAAAATTCAGAGGAACGATTGAATTTTTACTTCTAGGACATAAATCAACCAAATCTTTTACAGTCTAATCATGTATATCTATTTGAACATTGAATGGAAAGCAAATTAAAGGCACAGGGCGATTCATAATCTCTGCAAGAGAGGAGGATAGGATGTAAGAGTCTCCTGAAATACTTTTTAACTTCAGATTTGCGGGCTCCACATGCGGTTCTTGACGAACTGCATGAGCTCATCGTCGTTCATCTTGCGTAGGTCCGGGTGCCGGTCGACACCATCCTTCTGCGCAGTGCGGACAACACGGTGCGCGATCTGGGAGCTGATGTCACGGATGCGCTCAATGCGCGGGTACACGAGCTCGAGGGCGCGCTCCTCCGGCGTGAGTGAGTCGGCAAGAGCAAGAGATGCGGCTTCGACCATACGGTCGGTCACGGAGCTCGTGCGCGCAAGGATGGCGCCCAGACCGAGGCCAGGGAAGACGTACATGTTGTTGCCCTGGCCTGGGTGGTGCTCCTTGCCGTTGTGTGTGAGCGAAGGGAAGGGTGAGCCGGAGGCAAAGACCACGCGTCCTTGAGACCACTCGACAGCCTCGTCGAACTTGCATTCCGATAGGCTTACGGGGTTAGATAGAGGGAAGATGATCGGTCGGGCGTTGATCTGTGTCATCTTTTCGACCACTTGCTGGTTGAAGGCACCCTGATAAGGTAAAGGCGATTAAAGACTGAAGCTTTCCCGTTCATCAGACAAGGGGAAATGGATTGAATACGTACGGTCATTGTGGATAAGCCGAGCAGTGCTGTTGGCTTCACGTAGTCGATGATGCTGAGAAGATCCTTCATCGGAGGACCGGTGTAGTCCGGACGCGAGAAGTCTAGGGAATAGTCGTCTTTAACCTATGACGCTTCACATATAGACATGTTCAGCTTACACTTTTTGTGCTCTGCCATCGGTCCCCTAGAATCATAGATGAGACCTTGGGAATCGACGAACCACACGCGTCTGCGTGCTTCCTCCTCGCTCATGCCGTTGAGTGTGAAGAAGCTCTGCAGCTGCATTGCTACACCGACACCAGCAGATCCAGCTCCCAAGAAGAGGATCCGCTGATCAGCGAGAGGTGTTCCCGCAGCGGCTGAGGCAATTTTTGCAGCGTTGAGGAAACCAGAGAGAACCACAGCGCCAGTGCCCTAAACATGCTGTTGAGCGCGAGCTTCATGTAGCCAGCCATGAAATGAGCTTACTTGAATATCATCGTTGAAAACGGGGTGCCTATCTCTAAATGACTCGAGGTATTCGAAGGCATGCTCGGTCGAGAAATCCTCGAACTGCACAAGCAGCTTAGGGAAGGCTGCACGCACCTCAGACATGAACTCCTCCATGAACTCCGACATCTCCTTGTCAGATACACGGCGACGACGTAGTCCAAGGTAGAGCGGGTCATTAAGGAACTTCTCATTATTCGTCCCGAGGTCGAGGCAGATAGGGATAGTCGAAGACGGACGGATACTGAGAAGCAAAAGCATAATAAGCTCAGGGCCACGTGTCGGATCGACCCATACAAAAAGAAGACTCACCCTGCACCGGCGATGTAGAGCGACAGTTTACCGATGGAAATTGGCATTCCGTTCACGCCCAGATCTCCAAGACCAAGAATTCGGGAGCCTTGAATAGGGATTGTCGATCTTCAGCGCCTGCAGACCGGGACCAACAATAGAACCAATACATACCATCCGTGACCACTGAAATACGAGCCTCCTCCTTGCGCGGCCAGCTCTGAAGGATTTGGCCGATTTTGCCCTTGTCGTTGATTGAAATGAACTATCGGAAGAATTGTTAGCGGCCGCAAGATGAATGGCGACAATGGCGAGTAAACTCACGATACCCTCGGGCCTTCGGAAAATGTGCGAATATTGCAAGCACGCATCGCCGACAGTCGGTGTGTAAATTAGCGGAGTAATTTCCTGTGTCAAAAGAGCATATCAGTACCGGAAGCAAATTATGAATACATGTGGAAATGAAACGCACCGACATATTCCCGACACACAGGTGGTAGAACATGTTCTCGTCCGACTGCTTCAACTGCGAGAGGTAGATGTACTTCTCAATATCTTTGTCTTTCGACCGCAGCTGCGCCAGGCAGCGCGTGACGTGCACGGATCCATCGAGGGCGGGAGGGGTCAAGCCGTGCGCAGGCTTCGGGGACGCTTTGAGGTGCCCAGAGATATCGTACAAGCGGTTCAGAATTTGTTCCATGATTTGAAACATGTAAAGAGTCAGGACGTACGTTGGGGTGCAACCTTCAGCTTTTGAACACCATCGACCCAGTACGGGATAAGGACTCGTGTAGGCATTGCTCGATAATCAGATGGGGGTGACTCGACTGCTTGCTCTGTGTATTTGGGCCTGCCGGAGGAGAAGAACGCAGGGCGGAAGGGCGACGGAGGAATGGAAGGAAAGGCGTGCAACAGGGTACGTCTGCCTGGGGCCAGGCGAGTTTTCAGCTGAATACCTCTGGGGACACACATTCACAAGCTTTTTATACGCCGTGGACGAGCAACCGCACTACTGGATTTTCGTATTCAGAATCGGAATGCCGCTGTGAGGCACCTACGGATGATGACGGGAGCCAGAAAATGATGCGAACTTGATTCGCTGATACTCGAATGAAAGTCAGATTGAAGGAGCCCCAGATGGTCGTCGTAGTTACCCCATGATTATGAGCAAAACTCGCTGGCTTTTCATGTTTGGCGGCACTCACCGTTTCCCCAACAATAGTTTATCCCCCAATCTCAGATGACTCGAACGCGGATATAAGGCCTGTTCTAGACGTATATCGTGCCATATTACTCGTCGCCAGATTACACGACCCAAAAGCGCGCATTGGATGGTCCGACATCCACAGACTATGGTCCGTTTTGTTGTCAGTTGAGGAGAAATAAGGTCGATCTTTGATTTAGATGGTTGTGGCTCGAAATAGACATTTTGATAGTCAGGTCGATGCGCGCGCTGTTATTTGTCCACCACTTTCCTTAGCGGCCGGTGGCTACTCGCGAGTCGCTGGCGAGCCCAGTACCTGACATCAATCACTGATACAACGAACATATCTAAGAGATGTCGCCTGACATACGCTGTGTTCCGACGTCGATCTAAAACGATGTGGGATTAAATTGGGCTACTAGCCCTCTGGCAAGCCCTTAAACTCTTCTCCCCAAGGATGAGGAAGGTGTTAAATTCAAAAAATAAATAATGGGAGGTTTAGCGAGCGTACTGACTCATTGGTATGTTGCATTTCTGTAACTAAATGGATGAAGCTTTTGGTTTGGGGGAATTAGATTTCTGAGTGCTCCGGCTATTACAAGCCAAGCATCATCCCCACACCACTAGACTGCTAAACATTTTTCCCAACAGGAACAAAGGAGTGACAAGAAAGAAACGGCAAAACAATGTCCAAGAAATCCCCGCAGGGGCCGCTAGCTAATTGAATGAACTAAAGGTGCAAAAATACAAGACACAGGTATTTACAGAACGTGGGGATGTTTGATGAAGACTCGATGAGGTCCAGGTATTTAGTTGGGATAAACATAACGATACAAATATGTCTGATGTCCGCAGCTCAACGCAAGAAAAATAAGGTTGTGAAAGGTATGCCAACCGCAGAACAGAGCAACGACCTGATCAGAGAGCGTGTCCTAACCCTCTTACGCTGGACGCAGTGGTGAATCTGTCGAAATCACCCTGGGGCACAGGTTCTAACGGCTGCAGCGTTGGGGGCACCCGAGGCCGGGCTGGTGGCGTCGGTTCCCTGAATTGCATCGTCGAGACAGTCTTCTGTGAGGAGTACTGAGAGAAGTGGGAGACCCCTGCTTCCATGCTCGAGTTTTTCGTGCTTGTAGGGCTGCGCCAGCTGCCAGCACTGTCGACACCAACACTATGCACGCTCGCTCGACTCTGTCGATCATCTTTGACAGACGGAGCATTTGTCGGTGGATCAATGCTTGGTGGGGGAAAGCGAGAGAAGTCACTTATCGGCCATGAGCGGTGTGAGTGAGAAGTCGATTGGCTGTTGAAGGTGGGCGCGAATGGGTAAGGGTGAGCATCTAGGGCAAAACATAAAGAGATAAGTATCATGCGGGCATACGGGAGCGAAGCAGTTTCATTGAGAACGCACTCCATGGGCCCCCATCACCAGGACTTGACTGTCCATAATACATCATTTGGGGATGTTCGCGCTGGAAAGCAGATTGGCCCAACTTTCTCCTTCGCTTGAGGAAGAAAAAAAGAGCGAGAATAAGGAAAAAGGCGAAAACGCCCAGGACGCCGCCAACGATAGCGCCAACATTGGTTTTACTAGCAGGTGAGGGTTTCGGATCTGATCCGGACTTCGAGTCAGTTTGAGAAGGTGGTTTTGGTGACACGACTTGGAAATAATCTAGAGTGAAGTTGCGACCATCACCTGCCTCGGTTACAACTATACTGATGGTATGATTGCCATTCTTCAACGGGTTTGACACGAACAAGGTCGCATTGCCGATGAATGAATTCACTCCGGTTGAAGCTTCCAGTTGCTTGTTCTGCGGTGGCCCTCCGTCTACACTATAGTCGGCGGAAACGTTTGCACTCCCAGGAGGAAGGAGACCGAAGACATAGATTTGGGTGCCTGTAAAAAAGCTTAGCTCATGTTTCATTCTGATAAAGAGAGTACGGAAACCTTCAAATGGTAGAAAGACGGTCGCATTCGTTTGTGACGTTGAGTGGAATGTGTGACCAGGAGGGGGTTTAGAAGCTTCTTGGACTATCGAAAAGTCCCAACCCGCACTATAGCTTACTATCGGAGCCATATCGTTGACCATTTTAGCTTGAGAACCCGAAGACAAGAACAAGCTAGTGACGTCCGATTCCGTTAAGGTGATCTTTATTTACTAGTTTTCATTTATGATTGCAAAAAGGGGTGACTTTACTTACTGAAGAAGTAGGAGCGTCATTGCGATTTCCACCACCGTTGTGACCTCCACGTTGACCCCCATTACTTCCTCCATTGTTTCCACTGTTGTTTCCTCCACTGTTTCCACTGTTGTTTCCTCCACTACCTTCACCATTACTTCCACCGCTATTCCCACTGTTTTCGCCGTCCTCGTTATCTCTTGAACTGATGAAACCCATAGTATCCTATTTGCTTCCTGAGCCGTATTGCTTGTCGACGGTCAACCTAAACCCAGAAAATTTAGTGAGAAACTACCTCGAAAAAAAGGAAAGACCGACGTCAGTGTAAGATAGGTGATAAAAGTTGATTTAGAAAGAACAGCCAGCTGAGTGATTAGAAGTGAAGGATAGCGCTAGTCCATGCAGCGATTAACGAATGTAGGAACGAAAAGGAACGAAAAGATGAGTAGTATAGGAGGCGTGAAAGAAAGGAAGGGGACGTCCCACGCATCCAAGTGATGAATGAGGGTTAATGAGCAATCACGCACATTGCGATATGGTAGGTTAATCATAAATGCGCAGGCATCAGGATCGTTGCTAGAATACCGTCGCCCCAGGCCTTCATCCTCTCTGACGCCTCAGTCTGTCAAAGCATGGGAAACGACTGCAAAGCGCGCCCAAACGCATCACTGAGAATCGAAGGTGTACAAGCATGCCGTGTTTCATTACTTCTTGACTCGGAAGCATGTCGATCATACGAAAGGCCCGGTCCTGCGCCCCATCTTCTCGTTGTCCACTTTGCCCTCGAGATAGCCAGGTTGCATCTCACTTCGGTGATGTCGCTGTCCAAATATACCGGACTGAGCTAATAGTAGTAGTGTGTCGTTGATTGTTACCGTTGATGCCATAGAAAACGCCACCCTCATCCGCCCTATTCTCGTTGAGTAACTCAGTTTCTGATAGTTTATTTCAAAAAGATGATAATCAAATACCTGTGAGAGTCAAGCAAAATAGGACATGTCTTCAAAGCCTTTCTTCCCGGAATAAGCACGAAGCACTTTGAATGTGGTGATCTACAAATCCCAGATAGATCGGTAGAGTAAATTGCTAGAAGAACACATGTGAAATCAATTGCAAAACTTGATGTGAACGGGAGGGTGCATGGACCGGCAGTCTAAGACTCTAAGTGCTGTGTAGGAAATCGTAACCTTCGACTGAGATCGTTGCAACGGAGCAAAACGGTCATGAGGAAGAGGAAAAGAGATGATTATAGTCGTCAATCAAGCTGATGCTGGTCACGGTGCCGGTGGCTAAAGCCGCTTTCAAGTTCGATCTCCGATTCAAGGTCGCCTGAACATTTGTCTTGAAATTGTCTTGAAACTTTCCTCCAGTGGTAAAATTATCATGCAACGACACTGGGAAACATATCTGGATTCTGGTTATCTGAATTAAATGCTAGGGCCAATGAGAGTTGGAGCACAATCGCATTAACTCCGATTATTCGGTACATTCTACGCGAGAAAAAATGATCAACGCAACGTACAAGCTGTGATTTTCTAAGTACATGTCATTTATGTATAATCGAGGGAGGCCTAACTTGAAGGTGAGCAGGCACGAGTGTCGCCGAAGTGCTCGTTGTAAACAAGGAATTATGTCTCTGGACCTCGAGATCAGACTCCGGAGGATTGGCAAAAGATCTCCAGGCACCAAAGAATGTATGAAAAGTATGGCGCTTGTATCCAAGTCCTTTTGCATACGCTAGGGGTGGAAGATTAGGCACATATAATTCGGGATATACACTGTAGGGATCTGCGTTGCAGTTTCACATGAAAACTCGGCGCTTGAGAGTGAAAATTAGACATTGTCCTCACCGATAGATCCTCTGTGGTCTTCTTCCCGATACACTGATGCGTTAGAAGGGCTTCTATATTCGCCGACATGACCGGATAGATTCTTCCTGGCCTTACGACGGCGGCGCCAACAGATCATAAAGGCACCCATTGCCAAGATGAGGAGAATCGAAGTCGCGACTCCCAGTATCAAACTTAGATTATGGGGGTTACTCTGTTGGGAAGCCTGTACCTCTGATCCCACAACTTGGAAATAATCGAGAGTATAGTTCCTCCCATCCACCGCTCCTTTGACGAAAACGCTAAATGTATGATTATGTCTCGGCAAAGTTGCCGACTCGAAAAGCACTTGGTTCCCGAGCGTTTTATTGACTCGGGACGCAGTAATAGACCTGGTTTGCGCTTCGCCTCCGTCGACAATATAGTCTACGAGAAGGGGGTTCTCTCCAGGTGGCAAGAATCCGATGACATAGATCTTGGAACCTGCGAAGATATGTGATAAGAATTAATGAATGAAGAGAAAGGGAGCAAAAAAATTGTAGCCAACCAAAGAATGTCAAGTTCGCGTACGTTCCACTCACGCCAGAGGTATGGACAGTACGAGATACCTTCGGATTGTCGATGTTTGTAAAGAGATTCACATCCCATCCATCGCTGTAAGTGACGAGAGCATTTCTATCGGAAATCGTCCGAGAGCCATTCGGCGCGTTGAATGTCAAATATTTCACTATGATGTTTTTCTTCGTATGAATTCGAGTCAGATGTCTAGTGAGAAAGGGAAGAGCTTTGTCTAACCTTTGTCAGGGATTGAGAATTTAGAGTGACGTTCTGGCGTTGATAGCCTTGGGCCCCGTCATTCTCTAAAGGATCGACATTGTTTGCCGCCATCGCTTCCAATGTTTCAGTCGGCTACAGAGACTTCGTGGTCCTGGACTATAAAACGCTAGTCTTGAAGAATCAAATTATTTGAAGGAGAGAAAGTATCTAGAGAAGTTGATCCAGTATTATTCTCTAAGAATGAGTTTGAGTAGCATATCGCTCAAAATGAAACAACTCACTATGTCGTAAAAGTAATGGAAAAGTATAATAAAAGGTCGAAATATCAGGCTCCAGGCCTCCAAAAGTTACGTGCAAGAAGAGCTCAGAGTACTCAATCTTATATGTACAAGTATCAATGAACACTGTCGGTTGCCATGATGCTCGGTGGGTAGTCATAACGGTCAGTGTGCTTGGAAAGGCGTAAAGCGAGAAGATTTCCTTCCAGATAAAGGTCTTTATTTGGCTTTTCAGCAAGTGAGGACTTCGTGTAGGCACAGTTGATTAACCCAATCAGAGCGACCGGGTACTCCGGATTGACGGAGTAACAAAAATAACTGCTGTCTCCAGAAGTACGCAAGTGGCGTTTTGATATGATAGACGGACTCGGAGAAACATGACCGCGAATTTGAGGAAGAGTTGAAAATGAACACTGGCACTCGGTCGTCACGGTCTTGATCATCATGATGTGAAGCGAGTAGTGCTAGGTATTCGAGGTGAAAGACGGACAAGCGGTATAGCTGAGAGCGTTCATTCGCTTCTTGCTCGACATCTAGAGCATCGCTGAACCTCTTTCCGTATGATTACTGTCTGGTCATGGTTGAAGGCAAAGGGTGTAGGAAGTCAGCGATGATAGTATGCAATTGAATGAGTGTGAGCTAGAGTTTCCATTCTAGGAAGACCCTCCAGGCAATGTGCCAGTGGACAACCGCCGTTTCGACTGCACTTACCGTGTAATAATCTAACACTTGAGAGGTCAGTCTAATGTCATAAAGTACCATTGGCCACTATGGTTCCAACTCAATGCGGGAAAGGGAGCGAAGAAGAGGATCTGATGGACGAGAACTTACAAGTGAATTGGGAGCATTATCGAAAGCTTAGCCTGAAGGCTGGAGGTTTCGGTGAGGACAGAACACAAGCTTGGTACGTTGCACTTCAATAAGTTCTTAGTATACTTACCCATTGCGATGTCTAAAGGACTTACCTACTACACGCGCCGAATCTTGAAGAAAAGGCGGGGAACGATGGCACATCCTCACCTTCAGCAGTACGGCAGAGAAAGAAACGTAACTCGAAGGTGCTCGACCAGGTAATGACGGGGGACGACGAGAAAGCCGAAACGAGGTCACCAAGTCCCGAGCAACATCCTGACGAACACCAAATCAAGCTCGACACGGACCGTAGCTTTGTCCTTTATCCCGTAGGTGAAATCTTTTGTTAATGTGACGGCCTGTCTCCATACATACTGATCGTTTGAAATGCAAAGGACACAGCGACAGAGAAGAACTTCAAGAAGATTTGAATGCATTCATCACGGCCATATTTCGTAGTCATCCGGCCCTCAGCTACTTTCAGGTAAGCTCGTTCTGCTCAGTCTCTTTCACCGTCTGAGTGACTCGCATTTAAGGGGTATCATGACATCATTACTGTCCTTTTCCTTACCCTGCCAGAGAGATATCAGCTACGCTGTGCAGAACGGCTGAGTTTACACAGGCTTCGAGATGCCATGGGAAAGGGTTTAGAACCACTTATTGGGCTATTGCGGTATGCTTCACATCGCAATTCTATTACAGCAGACTGACGGAAATTATAGGATTCTGAAGTATCTTCTACGTTTAGCTGATTCAGAGTATGCTGCATTACTTGAAAGGTAGACTTTCAACTTAAGGATCGTGGTCGAATGTTGCTTAAACTTCGTATAGAAATACACCTTTGCCATATTTTGCGCTCTCAAACCTCCTCACCCTTTTCGCACATGATGTCCCGACGCTTCCGCTGATTCAACATGTATTCGACTATCTGCTTAGTCGACCACCAATTGCTTCGGTATACCTTGCTGCTGCTGTGCGTCCTCGTAACTCTATTTGTAATTTTGACTAACTGAACATGTGCTTTCATAGATAACAATAGCTCGAAAGGATGAAGCATACAAGATGGAAGAGGAGGGCGAAGATGGCATGCTGCACTCTCTCCTTAGCACTCTACCGGAGCTCATAGACGAAAAGGAATGCACCGGAATTCAAAAAGAGTCAGATCACACAGAACAAGGTGTAGGGGACGACGCAAAGATTGCTGAATCCTCACTCAAAGACAAAGATGAATTTGCGATCATAGATGACGGAAAGTCACATTTAGAAGCATCCGTCGTCGGCGAGATACTAGATGATTCGCCTAGTCGCGTGGAACATGAAGGTTTACAGGGGAAGACTTCACAAGATCCATCAGTGGGCGAAAACTCTGATGACGCCTTAACGCAACACAATGGAGTGGTGAATGCCTCACAACCACCAGGAAGCTCGGCTTGGGAGGAATCTGGTAGGCAACCTGTCTTAGACGCTAGTACTATCTTGAGCACAGAAGCTTCGAACGGTGATTTAGCCACCGCCGTCGATCACTCTTCTCGCACGTTACCATCGCCGTCATCATCAGAATCGCCGCCGCCCTCGCCGTCACCTCCGTCCTCTGAATTTCCACAACAACAGCGCAGAAGGAGAGCAGCAGTCTCCCTTCCCGACCTTCTAACCCATGCAGATGCTCTATTCGAGCGATTCCCACCCACGCATCCCTCACTACACCTCTCCGAGATCATAGGACCGAAAAGCGTGATCTTCACTTGGTCCGAAGATCCCGCACAGCTCCTCTCAGACGCCGAGGCAGAGGCTCTCATTGCTCACCCAGAACTCGTCATCCTGCCCTACCAAGACCCGGATGAATTACCTTTTACGAAAGAGGGTGAAGACTCCGATCAATACGACTCGGACGTCCGTCCCAAGAAAGGTAGACGGAAATTGCGCAAGCGCCGGCGGCGAGGCGACCCTCATTTCGGTGTGGCTTTGGACCGCAAAACGGTGTTGACCGGCGCAGTGGTTGCGCTCGGTGTCGCTGTCGCGGTGTACTCGGTGCGCTCGCGCAACGGTCATGGTCCGTTCGACGTTGCGCGCGCCGATCGGGAATGGAGGAGGGCTGGTCGATGGGTCAGTGGAGTTTTGATCGGTGGCAGTCAGAAACTGTTGGACACTTTTGGGTGGTAACCAACGCTACTAGTATCAGAACTATTTATGTGCACATATGAATCGAGCTATTCTGAGTGCTCTTACTGTGTATTTCGCGTCGCAGTCAAAGCCAGGAATCAGTCTCTTTATATTCTTTCGTACAATATGGTAAAAACTTGCATCATCTATGTTTACATAGCGAAGTGAAGGTAGAAATAGGGAGATGGAAGGTGCAGAAGAAAAGACGTGAAACCTATAAGAGTGACTACACAACAAACGAACGAAGATTGCCGAACGAAAAGTGCCCATTGAATGAACGGACGCCTGTGCACGACCAGTGCAACAAGCCGAAGAGAGGTTGCGCCGCAGGAAAACTTAGATGGTTAAGGAAAAAGGAAGGGAGCGGGGGGTAGATTGAAAATGATGAAGATGCACCTTATCTCCTTTCATTGATTGAAACCAATGGTGCTGTAATGGGGAGGCAAGTCAACCCTTCTCTGACCCAGGCTTGACTCAAGGGTTATACCCGCATCCTGATGCCAGACCGCTTCTACACTTTGATCGTAAGGAGTGGGTCGATAAGTCGCGTCTGTACCTTGGTACGCCTGTCCCCGCGACGTCGACAAATTAGTCGCATAATGAGATCCAGACATTTTCACATCCGGGGCAAACGACTGCGGGGCTTGGTTAATGGGGTTAGCCGACGTCGGTGCGGACCGTGCCTCCAGTGTCGATTGCGGTCGGGTAGGTAGGTAGGTCTCCATCGGAGAATAGGTAGAGGCAGGCGTCGCTGTCGGATTTCTAGTCATGGCCCCATATGATGCATCGTCTGACCATGTATGCCCAGAACTCCTCATCGTCCCACTCGTAATGCTCGGACTGTTGGTCAAGCTCGAGTAATCCTTCAGTGGCGGCAGTGCAAATGTTGGCGCTGCTTGCGCGCTCCGGCCAGATCCCACAAACACAGACCCGGGCACGGCCGGTTCACGGAACGGATACTCATACACGAACTCGGGCACGCTCGCACGCTCACTGACATTCGTCCCCACCGTCACCCGCGTCGTCATTGTTGCCCCTGAGATTGGGCGTTGCTTGATGTCGAAGACAGGCGATTCCGCAGGGTCCTGTTCGAGGAATGAGTGCTCTGGGCGAGGAGGTCGTGTTGGGGTGGGTTGCAGGGACGACGCGTTGGTGCTTCCCGAGAAGTTTGTCCTGTGGGTGGGGAGGAAGGGAGACGCCATCTTCTGCGAACTTCCTAAACCCGTAAGGTTCAGCCGAAGGTCAGAGAGGATGGGGCGACGTTTTTCGCTTGAAGGCCAGTCTCCACCTAATTCTTTGGTATGCGCAGGTCTCCGTTGCTGAAAACGTCGTCTTCGGAGATACAACACAAGTCCAACAACAATCAATGCAAGGAAAATTATAGCTCCTGTCACCGACCCGATAACTGTGCCGTCGACGCTAGTTCCTGCTCCAAGAGCTGCTTCCGGTGCTGATGAGGGTAAGGATGTAGGGGATGGCAAGCTTGATGAGGGTCCACTTGACATATGAGAACCTTGCTGGCTTGACTGCAACGGTTGTGAAGTTTGGCTAGTCTCAGGCGTCTGCCCTAACGGCGAAGTTGATGGGTTCCCGGAGGGACCGCTGGGGGCAATGATGGGGACGGTACTCGGTACGGTTGAGATTGGTTGCACCGGGGAGGTTTGCGAAGTAGTATCGGTCGGGGAAACTTGGGTAGTGGTGGATGAAGGGATAGGTATGGTGGTGGTGGTGATGGTGGTAGACGAGGTGGTCAAAGGGATGGTACTCGTATGAGGAGAACCTACCGAGGGAATTAAATTACTTAAACATAGAACAGTATCGTGCAAACATCAACTTACTGGAAGTGGTAGTAACTCCGGACGGAGTTGTGCCAATCTGAACAAAGTCTAGCGTAAATGGGCCTGCATCTAGAACATTTATCTGCAAGGTATGTTGCTGAGTCGGATCAAGATCGCTGGCTGAGTAGAGTTGCTGTTGGAGCTGAATGCCTGACCCAGAGCGAGCGATTGTGTCAACATTTTGGCTCCCGTCGTCCACTAGAAAGTGTATTTTCGGCTGCGACGCTCCTACAGTACTATAAACAGAAATAGAAGAGCCTATAGGGATGAATGACGCTTAGTACGGAGTCTCAGAAACAATCACGATCACTTACCCGTAAATGGACCGAATATAACCTGCGCCCCAGCGGTAGACGTGCTATGGTGTGTCGACTGAAACTCTCCTGTGATGCCTCCCGTGCTCCATGCACCATCCTTATAGTTGAAGAGAGGGCTGGTATCGTCCACATTGACGAAAGCCATCCTCCGACCTTTCACAACCTCCTCTAATAACCTCTACAACTGCTGTGCCTTTCCAGTGCGGTTGCGGTCAACCTGTGGCGGGAGAATGGTTTCAATTTTGAAAGCATTGCAATGTCAAATGTCAGCGGAAATGGTTGTAGGTGATAGCCCAAGGAACTTACGCGACCGACACCAAGTGAAGAAAAAAGAGTGTCACCCAAACAAGAGGGTATAAAGATGAATGAAAGTAGTCGAAGAAAGAGTGTGGCTTGAGCGCAAGGGGATGCGGCAATAGCAAGGATGGAGATGGAGTCAAAGAAAGCGAAGGGTCGGTAGCGACTGGACGTTGTCCATTCTTCTGGCTTCGGCTCGCGTTGCTCCCAAGTTCAGAACCAGCTCGGAACGTGCAGTAGCGCTCACTCCATAGGGCATCCGATCCCTCTAACGTCGATAAATCTCCTTTTGTCCGGTTCTGAGGCACCGACGGAACGGGTCCACCAACAGTAACCAAGTTCCAAGATGAGATTTGATGACTTCCGATTGGACACAGGGTGATCGCACCTCCGAAAGTGTCCTGATGTTGATGAACATCCCCGTTTGAGCGGCTGTGCCAATGAGGTGAGATGGTGTCGTAAAATTTCCTGTTCGTAGTGACGCAAAGCGTCATTTCTACTCGCCGTTTGACGTCTGGATGCTCGTAGACACAGAAATAGCGCCTGCGGTCTGAATTCCTAATGCAACTGAGAGTAGTCGCTCCCAAAATAATCGCACATCATAGAAGGAGTTCTTTGTTGCTGCAGCGTGTCCTCTAGCACTGAGAACCGAAACTGCGGGCGATCATTTGCAGTGATTTTTGCTATGTAGGTCCTGGAGTAGGCAGCTGCTTTTTCAGTATGTACAACAACATAAATTAGCTCAGGCTCACGATATGGCCTCTGAACACAACAAGACTGGCTTCCTTCGTGTCATTCATCACATTTGATGGCATGAATAGATAAGGAAGCGAACCAAAACATATAGTCCCACCAATAGTTCCTCAGGCCAATTTGCGTTTCCTTCATGAGTTGCATGCCCAGATATTGCAGCTTCACTTTACTTGGGTCGTTATCGAGATTCGCAGGGGATGGGAAGTCGCATGAGAGGAAGTAAATGATCGCCTAGTGCTATAGTTTCCTCGAATAGCCGTGTTGTTGACGTCGTGTTCGTCGTTGTCATGTTATGAACGAAGGACCTAGATCGTCGTTGTCGTTGTCGTTGAACACGCAGGGTCCATGATTGCCGCGGGTGTGGCTCAAACAAGTCTTCACCACCGTTTTCTTTCCTTTCCCATCATGTCTCAAGCATGCAAATCTGTCAGTTATGACCCAGACGAGCACAGTACTTGATTCTGGCGTTCTTTTGTACAATTACCTGTTTTCAATGCGAACTCCAGAGAACAAGCCAATTTGTTTTTGCCTCATTTACAGCATATCAGAAGATCTTCAGGCTATACTTACTTACTACAAGATCAATAGCCGATCTTCGCAATCTGATTTTCCATCGACTTACTACTATGGCTACGATGTCCTGTACAGCTGTTGATTCGCAGTCGCAAAGCTTTTCTGTTAGTACTCAATAGATGCCTCGCTGTCTTTGCTGTCTTACTGATAGTACTTTCCAGTGTTCCCTTGGATGCACCTACATACAACGGTTACTACAAGTCTACCACGATTTTGGTACTGCTCTAGAGCGTTCAACTGTGCTCTCAGTGGCTCTTCAATACTCTATCATGGCCTGTGCCCCTCTACTAAACTACATATTTGATGCACGCGGTTCGCGACTGGCGTTGTTGTAGCAAAAAGTCAGCATACGTGACGGCGATTCGGACCTATAACTCAAGAGCAAGCCTGCAAGTTTGCCACTGCCGCATCAGCATTATCTCCAACTTATTGACAGGATTTGAATGTTTCTTCTCTGATTGCCGAATTCCCGACACAAAAACGCATGTTTTGCTGGAGAGGTTTCAAGTTTTCACTTCAATCATCTGCGGACTGCCAGTGATTGGGGGTAGCCCTTTCTCACTTGAGTCCTTCGCTCGATATCTCTAAGCTTCTGGCTATCCTAAAGAAAAACAACGCACAACGCCGTGTTACAATCCCGCAAAGCATCAAGGACCAATCATGTAACATGTGAGAGCATGTGCACCTCACAATCAAGGCTCTTCGGTCTCAATAGAAGTGTGCCAGAGCTCACCAACAGATCATGCTAGCGTCGGTGATACGAGAATGATTAGCGCGAAGCTCGTCAAGCGCTGTTAATGAGGTTCTGCTAGTAAATCCTTGGTTGTCCAGAGAAATGTGTATGGATTGTGATATGGTACAGATGATGGAATGGCCCTTATGAGTACAAATTAAGATAGACATATGTGATGCCGAGTGTAACCTGTACAGAATGTCAGCAATTCGACTTCAACGGTTCGAACTTTGCAGATGGAGCTCACCTAAGAGAGCAGTAGAATGCAAGCAGGCGGACCAGGAGGACCCGTCAAAGCATGTTGTTATTGCAATTCGAAGCCATCACTCCGTCGCAGTCTATCATTCCTCTCCTTCGTCTCCATCCACTCTCTCTCCTTCTCTTTCTCCCTCTCAATCCTCTTCGTCTTAAACTCCTCCTTCCGTCTTCTCTCCTTCTCCAATAGCTTCACCCTCTGCTCCGGCTTCGGAAGCCATTTGCTCTTCAATATCCGTCGCACCGCCTCAGGGCTGATACGGAACTTCTCCGCAAGAGCTGGCGTGTTGAACGTCTCCGGGTCGTGTGCGTGTAGCGCGCGCAGGCCGTCCATGGCTTCGCGCGAGAGTTTGCGCGGGGGGTTCCAGCCCTCCGGAAAACGTTCCTTCATAATTCTCCGATGCTTCATAAACTCCTCTGGCACCGGTTCAGCGCGCGCTTTGCCTTTCTGCTCAGAGGCTACTTCGGCAGAAGCTCTGCCTTTGAGCGATGCGCGGATGTCTTCAAGCGTCCTGGGTCGTGATACACCCCACTTGTTGCCCGCAAAGGCATCCATTGATATAGACCTTGTGCACTGGGTGTCTAGAGATTTGAGAAATCGCGGAAGCATGTTGAAAGGTAGTAAACGTTCGGGAGGGACAGAATAAAGTTTTTGGCTCTTTTCGCAGTGCAATTTAGCGCGTTGTTTGTCCCTGTTTTCGATGGCGATCATCTTCCTCCGTTGACACGGTATACTTCCACTTCTCAACCCCCTCCCGCTTCCGTCTATTTCGTTCAAACCTTACCTTCAAACTTTTCTTTTCTTTCTGTATTTTCACTCAATATTCGGTATGGTTGACGTCTCGGATGAGAAGATCACTGAGGGTGCGTTGTATTGTCAACTTTGTGTCGACGATCAGCAACTGAGAGCCGAGCGCAGCATATCAGGACGTCCAGAAGTCCCCCGACACGAATTGGCTCTTAGTTGATTACGAGGTTCGCTAATCACTTTCCATCAAGTAAATAATCGAAAACTTACTCGTAAACAACTGCAGAATGACCGTTCTGATAAGCTGGTCCTGACCAAGACAGGCGCGGGCGGCCTGTCCGAGCTGGCGGAGGCGCTGGACGACTCCAAAGCCTCGTACGCATATGTGCGCGTGACATTCGCAAAGGACAAGGAGTCGAAGCGAGAGCGCTTCGTGTTTGTCAAGTGGATTGGCAAGGGCTGCAAGATCATGCGGAAGGCGAAGGTACGCTGCGTTCGCTTACATCCCATATCTTCCCTCTCTGCACTCCATTTCCTTCTTACGTTCAACTTTATTCTATTCTATGGGATGGGTAGTGCTGACATGGAGTTATACAGGTGTCTGTGCAGGCGGGAGAGGTAAAGCGCGTGCTACACAACTTCTCCATCGAGGTCGATGCATCAGATAAGGCAGACCTCGACGAAGAGAAGGTTGTTACGCGGTTGCGAGCAGTAAGCCACTCCCTTTCTTCCCCTTTTCTCTTGTAATAATTTACGCACTAGGTTGGCGGTGCATCCTACGACGGCGCAGCAGCATAGAATTCACATTGGGATTATTCGTATTTCCTTTTACTCTTACTACTTTCTTGGGGAATAAAATATGAAATTATACCATGATCCAAAGCGCCCAATTATTAACAACTATATGCTATACAAAATATATGGTATCAGTAGACCCTCGTCTCTCCGATATCGCAGATCACAAAGTCCTCATCTGCAATTCCAGCCTTCTTGCGTTCTTCAGCCAGGAGTATTGGAGGTTCCAAGACGTCTTCAGTGGTTAAAACCCACGTCCTGTAATGGAGCAATTTATTACAAGCTCAAGTCATTTTAGCGTTTGGAAACTTACCCCCAATGCATTCCCAGTGCCTTCTTCGCACGAACATCCTTGAACACAGCGACGCTATCGTGCGGTGAGCAGTGAATTGGGGACATGAAGTCGCGTGGCTGGTAAGCTCTGTATCCTCCGTTAGTACTGAGCATTTGATATTACCCCAAGCGAATCTACGAACCCAATAGGAATCATAGCGAAATCAAAGCCCCCAAAGCGCTCGCCTATTTCCTTGAATGCAGGGCATGTTGGTACAGCATCCTGGTCCTGTCCGTCACGAACAGCCCGGTATCCCGTATCCCCAGCAAAATAAACTTGCACGCCTTTCGTAGTACTCGCGCTTTCAGCAGGGACAACTTCCTGGATAACCCAGCTCGCCCAGAGAGTCCGGAACCGGTCGTGTAGACCACGTCCGGTAAAGTGCTGCGCTGGCGTACATGTCACGTCGAAAGTTAGCTTGGTGCTGGTGATAGCCGCCGATTCGGCGTCAGCCTTGACTTGCACATCGTTCAACTTCGTTTTCAACTCGATTTCGACGCGTCTCCCTTCCCACCAGTCCAGAGTGTGCACCAGCTCTTCTTTGATGCCTAGAGAGCGGAAGTACGGCCCATTACCGAGTGGGGCGAATATCTGTGGTGGACGCTTCCTCTTCATGAGCTCAGTGATGGTATGGGTATCGAGGCTACATAGATGTAAATGATGGTATATTCTTCCGACATTGGTTTAACGTACTGGTCATAGTGGTTATGCTATACAGAGAATGCCCATTAGTTCGTTTCATAGTCCTAATGCATAACTATGCTTACTGAGATAACAATAGCATCGATTTCAGGGATTTCGGAGATTTTGCACGGAGGCTCTACGATATTTCGTTTCTAGTTAGTAAATATAACTTTAGATTGATTGAAAGGTATGCAATCACCTGTGAAGCGCTTTGGACCAATTATCTGGCTTGGAGAGCATCGATCACTGAAGACCGGGTCAAACAATATTCTTGCACCACGTCCCACATCAGGTGAGCGAACCGGGAGCTCTACGAGGAAGCACGCATGGCCCAACCAAGTCGCTTTGATCTTCTCCCGAGTCTCAGCCACCAGAGAACCACTTTCGGACAAGCCCCAGGTAGGTTTGATGACGGGTAACCGAGTCTTCAGGTCTTTGGGGATGGTTGGAGACTGGGTCATCATGTGTGGAAGGAGCTGAAGGACGGTCACAAGCATGTTAGTACGCAAGCATTATAGCTATGTAGATCTGGTACTCACATATACAGTGTCTTTGAAACCATGCTTTCGAAAGCTCGGCCAAGGGTTTGTGAACTCGCACCCCTTCTTGTCCACCCAGTGAGCCGGCTTTCCCGCCTCCTCAGCAGCCTTCTTCTGCGCACTCTGATCCGCCGTGGTCACGACGCTGATATACCCCAACGTAGCCATTGTTCTCCGTGCAACTAAGCTTGTAGACGATTCGAATGAGAATGCAAGTTTAGTTCGAAAGGGGTGGCTGGCAGCAGGCCTTATACCTCCGACTCGCGCGGGGGTGGCAGCGCTGCCGACACGGAGTGAGATGACGCGTAGCAGCTTGACCTCGACGACCACAGGTTTGCGCAGTAGGCTTCTCTGGCTGAACCCAGGGCTTCTTCGGTACTTTCAGATCCGAGATTAGCAGGAGGTGGTGGAAATCTTAGCATGTTTATAGCTGTTGAATTATTATGGATGCCAGTGGGAGATTAGACGCGTAACCGAACCGGCCCATGACGAATGCTCCCGGCTTGTCGACAGAACGCTGACGGATGTTCAAACTTCATGGTGAAACTTTGATGAGAATGAATGAAAGGTAAGATGCATGCCAATGGCAAAGAAATGTGGTGTGGTTTACAGTGGACACCGTACAGGGCAATAGCCCGCGAACGATCGCAGTCTTTGTGAAGATATATGTGTCAGATGGTTCCTGAGTCCATAATGCTAGTAATTCTGGCAAAAGAAGTACAAACCGCGAGACACAAATAATAGTCATAAAATCAAGGAGAATCATTTCTATCTAAGAAGCTGTAAAGGTCCCAGGGGTAGAGTCTACCCATTGCACTCTATCAAAAAAAAAACGGTGTATGAGGGCAAATGAATACCCGAGGTGAGGTTTCCACACCACAGAGTCTGAGCTGGCGTAAACAGCTATTTCATCCTTCGGATATGCATTCTTTCTGATCGAAGAGTCGGAACAATAGTTGGTGAGGACCTGCCGTCTGATACTGTCCCACTGGAAATCTCAGTAGTTACACTATAAATAGCCGAGGGTGTCTGGAGGCTAGTCAATCGAACATGGTGCCTTTCATCTGAGTCCGCGATTTTTGGCGAGCTGGCATTGGTGCCAGAGGGCTCGTAAACATATGGATCAATGCCTTAGAACTTGTTCAGAATCTGCAAGTTTAAAATTCGACGAGGTAGAACGCACCTATCTCGGGGACTATGTCCGATTCAACATCCCTTGTTTTCTCCTTGGCTTCTATGTCGCCAGAGGACTTTGAGCGCCGCCTCCGAACCCACTGGAAGGCGAAGGCCATAAGTACGCCAAGTATAAAGGCACATAAGACTCCAGCAATGACGACCCCGACTTTGACACCTGCGTCTCCAGCTTTAACACTGAACGCAGTGGCCGTGTTTGCTACCGGGATTGGAGTAGCCACATCAAAATAGTCCAACGTATAATTTCTTGTCAGACTTGTGTTGGTTACTCTGATTGTCAGGTTATGCGAACCCATGTTGAGCGCCGGCGACTTGAAATACGTCGTGTTACCGATCGGAAGACTCTCACCCGGTAGAGCATCAAGTGCCTTCGACACAGGTGAGCCGCCATCAACACTATAGTCTGCGGAAACCAATTCATCACCTGGCGGGAGAAGACCAAACACGAAAAATTGTGTTCCTGTTACAATAATGTAAATGATTTGTTTGCTACAGAATATGCATCATCAGAAACGCACCACAAAATTGCAGGAAAAGCGTCGAGTTCACCAGAGTAGTGGAATGGAACGTATGGCCGGGCGAAGGCTTTCCCGCTTCAGCAACAACGGTGTAAGCCCATCCCATACTGTAGTCAACATCTGGATCCACATCGTTTACAAAATTTAATCTAAGATCCGGCGAAGTATGTGGAAAGGGTTGAGATACAAAAGGAAGCTTAAGGAATACGTTCAATGCATAGGTTTCTTATAATAATTGTGACAGAACGTACAGTTTCGTTCGTATCTTCATTTCGCCGTCTGCTAAGATCTTGAGGACCAGAATCAATAGCTCTTACATACTTGCGCATCATATGCATCGTTCACTGTTTAGCATAGGTAAGGCTGCCTTTGAGTATCATGCCAGTAGCGGATGCAGGAAACGGGATACTTACCAGCTCGATTGTCATTAATCAGCTACCTGAGCCAGCCTGAGGGGATGAAGGGACAAGCCTAGTACAAGTGTGTATGTCAGCCTTTATGCCAATAAACTTGATGCATGCAGATTGAGATTACACGCACATCACGAAGCTTCAATCAACTTACAACGAACAGATCTTGAAGTTACAACTCTCTGCCATTCTGGTGGGTACTGACTGTCTTAATAGAGTGATGTGTAGTCACGCTGTACTACTGTACAACTCTTTCAATTGGAAATCAAGACATCAGAGATCGCAGGTGAGGAGAAAGTCATGGCAATGACGAGTAAACCGAGCTGCCCGGATAATTGATATATCCCGAGATAGAGCGTCCAGGAGGGCGACAATAGTCTGTCGGCGAGCGACCAGTATCAATAGTTGTAATAGAGGCTGTTGGACTACGGATGTTGACACAAGATGTAGTTTTGTAACTCTGTAACTAGGCCAGGCTACATACCATACTACGCAAGGCAAACCTTCCTAAGCTCGGCTTGTTGCATGATGAGGTAGTCTGGTCTAGTCACAAGGCCATGCAACTTCTACATTAGTATTGGGCTGGTGAGTAGTAATGAGCATTTCAGCTGGAAGGAGTTCATGGTTCGAAGAAATCAAGTTGAAGTTCCACTGGCACGTCTCGGAGTCGCGGTTCAAGTTCCGGCAAATCCCGGGCTTAAGGGATATTTAACATTATCCGTATAATATATTGACAATGAGAGAGAAAGCACAAACTGTTCAAGAAACGTATGTATATCTTTATATCATGAGTACTTTCCATTGTAAGATATATCACACTAGTTCTTAAGCTGCGATAGCCGGTAATCATACATTATCTGTAGTGAAAATACAGAAATCTGTCATCATTGTTTATTCATATAGTGTTGCATCGTGACAATGGTGAAGCTCTGGGCGGGCAGGTGGTTTGGGTGAAGCATTTCAGTGGAGCTGGACCCTATCTCATCCTTCGAGTATGCACTCTCACTGATCGGACAGTCGGAGCAATCGTTGGAGACACTCTACCATCCGATGTCATTCAGCTAGATATCTCGTATCTAAACTTGAATTGATCGATAGTGCACGAGAGAATGTTGGTTCAACAAAAGCTGACTCTGCTCGTGGTGCAACCTTTAGGAAAGCTACGGTGCATGTCGAAAGGATCATATGTACAAGTAAGGATTGATGTCTAATGAAGCTGAATGAGAGTTCACTTACCCTGGTACTCGGACGCGGATAACCCGTGGAATGATAGGATCATCGCTTCTATGTGCGAACAGACTTGCTAAATCTGACTGTCATGCGGGCGGGATGTTTTCACAAATACTTGGGGGGCTGCACATGGTATTCGACGGCGTGCCAGTGGTAACTTTGTATTAACACAATGTTCCAATAGTTTAAGAAAGATGTTGTCCACTAATGTGAGGTGTCTTATATTGCAGTTGTATTGCTCAGTTTCAACCTAAACATCCTTCGTGTAAGACCATTGCTTTGCGCATATGTAAGTGTCGGTAGACTCACCTATAGTAGTGCAGAATTGGATTGGCCTTCAGCAAAATGCATGCGAGAGCGAGAGCGAGCTCGAAGCGATATGTATTCAGTCGGTTGTGGGGACTCATAGCAAACTCGTCTAAGATGCAATAGGAGCCGCGAACAAAGAATGCTATGGAGAGCACCCTGCATTCTGAGCGACAAAACATGGTCAACAACATTCCCATAGCCTCATAGGATGACCCACAATAACAGGAAGCCGTTTAGTTGATTCTAGAATCACAATGCATAGTCAGTTGCTCAGTAAAATATCGGGAAGAACTGACCACGTACATTCAACAGTACTAGAAGGAAGATGTTGACAATGGATAAAGCTGTCCATTGGCATAGGAAGTGTGATATTGTCGGCAATGAAGAGACTCACTCAACACGCAGACATAGAAAAATATACCTGAAGTATTTAAGCGGAGTGTATGGAGAAAAATAAGGTATTAAATACCATCTCTCACAACAGCAGCCATCATCCTGCTACCTATGATTCGCTTTAGCTGCATGAAGCTGAGCTTTCCGTTTTCTTCATCACTATTTGCGCTTTGTATAGGTATCAAGACGTTCTTAATCATAATTATGAATGTGACTATGTATTGGACAATCAGCGCGGGTTCAACAGTGAGCTTGACCTGCGTACATACCGCTTTCAAACAAAAGAATAAAGACCAAGCATATCCACCAAAGATGTCTGCTTTTGACCTGGATAATACAGCCACTGGCGAGAAGCTCCGGAATTCTCGCTAATTATCAACTTCATTAGGATATGTATGTCTCCAAGGATAATTCCTTACTGGCTGTGGCAGATTTGACAATGACCGCAGTGAGAGAGAGAGATGCAATCGTTAAAGGCTTTTGACAGTCTTAGTTGACCTTTTGGGGGCTTAGAACTGATTTCACTCACGATGTACAGAGCCAGAAGGAAAGGCATTGCAATTTTCCTTCCCCATACTGCGGCAGCGCGGACGAGCATCAAGTCTGACGGTGCGTAAGGATTAGGATATTCATTTTGTGTGGTTTTTACACACATCCTCCAGAGTTAAAAATCAGAGTGGTACGCACTGGAGTTGAGTTAGCGCACTATTTTCAAGTCAGAAATAAAATGTCTACTTACTAGCTGCGCATATTAAAAGCGTCTTGCAATGCTGATAGACGAGGATCAGCTGTCGTGGCAAACCAAGGTAAACTAAGTGACAAACTTCGACATTGCGCTCGAAAAGTAGCACTGGAATTTCAGCGTGAGCGCGTTGTGCAACGAGCAACCTCAATCGCCGAGGTCACTTACTTTGGTTTCCAATGATGACGCTCACAAATGGTAGGTATCGATTTGCAGCGAAGGCAAACTTTATTGGTGAGATCCTTGTTCTTTCAGGAGAGCGCCAAACAAGTGCCCACTGAAAAGCATAAGGATAAGTAAACATTTCGCGCCAGAAATCTTTCACCTCGTCCGGTATTGTCAAAATGAAGTCATACACCTAAAAGGAACGCAATATCCAGATCAAAAGTATCATTCCATAGATATTCTGCACTAACCAAGACTGATGCCGAAGCCACTATGTTCGTGTCAAAAGAATGATAAGACAATTATACTGATAGAGAAACAGTCTAACCTATCACATACTGGGAAACGTTAACAACATGTAAATTAAACAAGCACGAGCACGTACTTGAACGAGGTATACATCGGTTGCGAGCGTTTCCAGTATGTTTGCCATCGTAGACTTGCGAAGCGTTGAGCGACAGTGTAGGACAGGGTTTTGAAGAACAAAATCTTGGTGCTTTATGCGTTTATCTGCGCGCCGAAGAAGCGCCACCACCTCTATTCAATGAGCTTCGGATGAAAAATTAGATGTAAACTGTCCTAACGATATTTGAGTTTCGTTTGACGCTCCGTGTCAAAAGGCGAAATTCAATGTGCGTCCATGAGTGCCCATGTGGCACATCTCCACCATTGCAACTAAATAGACAGAATGAAAATAGTAAGCGAACAGTGGAAGTAGAAGGTAAGGACTCATATCACGTCGAGAAGGACCTATCGGTAAGTTGCCATCAGCTTCTGGACAGCAAAGCGCAAGTTAGCTGTTATGCGTAGTCGCTCGACAATCAATACTGCAAATCGTTCAGTGAAACTACAGTCGTATTTGATAGAATACAATAAGCAATTTTGAGATCCACCATTCTCGCAGACCTGCGGTTGAATGTACCTGAAACCAACCAAACCTCAGTGATAGACCGGCGGTTTTCTGTGGGAACCAGGGAGGATTCGCATAAAAGAAGTCCAGGCGAAATGAAATTGAAGGGATGCTAACTGAGAATTGAAGATCAATCTTCGTCTGAAACTGAAGATCGATGGCAGACGAAATGCTCTGAGTCTGTGAGACTGTTGCCAATATGACGCGATACATTGAATGATTTAAATTTATTGTTCTTGACGATGTGTTAACCTTACATTACTAGTCGTCTGAGACTTAAGTGAGGACAATGGGGGCTGAGCTCAGATGTAGGACTCACAGGAAGATTTCACTACCATTCGCCCTCAAGAAACATTTCTCGACATTGACTTTTTAATTAACTTCAATTCTCGACAGACATTCCCATTTCTACGGCCTCTCGTATGCACATCTGGCATTGTGCGAGTCTGTCTGTGAGAAAAAGCGGAAGCTAAGTCTGGGCCTTCCTTCTCTTTACTTCTCTTCTACGTACCACTGAAACGTCTTTAAAGCAATTATTTGCTATTTCATATGCGAACTCAGTGTAACTTACTTGCTTTTTTTCATAGTCCTCTGAGATATCCCTCAAATCCGCTATATCTGCAATGTAGATGGGCCATCAAACAGCACTCAACATTAATTTACATTAGTATACACCAGAGTCGAATACTCCTACTGGTAGTTATGCATCCGCACTAGTCCAATGACGCGAGAATGAGTTTCCTCATGATGTTCGGGACTGCGCTCCCTTCACAAGCTTCATGCGTCTCTAGCTCCGGGAAGCTAAACTTCCCTGGATTAGGATCGGGCTTGTTCGGGAAGTCTATGTCTTTCAGGCTTTGTCGAAACTGTGGAAGTAATGCAATTAGTAAAGAGCTTAGTCAGATCATAAAGCACGACGATGTGGAGGAGGAAGAAAATATGGACCTGGTCAACAGAAAGAAAACAGAACTCACACAACTATCCTCAGCCCGCATAGCACGCATGTCACAAATAGTGACATTCTTGCACGTATCTGAACAGTTCCTCCCACCTATAGGTGGTGGCGCATCGCGCACGGTTCTATTGCGATACAAGCCGAAAGCCGTGTCATTCGTTGCGAATACCTCGGTGAGTGAGTGCCAGAACGATGCATCGAGTGGACTTGAGGCAGGTGATGGATCAAACGATGGATATATCGTAGCGACAAGTGGACCGTAAGATGCGCGTGCGGAATAGTAAAGACCCCATTCGGCTGCGTAAATGAGACTCACATCAGGATATGCGAAAGTTAGAAAAGGTAAGTCCTTACGTTCATCCTGATAATCAGGTGTAGACATGTTTGCTATGTAAAGCGACGAGTGGTACTGTCAGAAGACATGTTCCATGCAACCATCTGACTAATCGATTACCTATATAGACTTTGGCGTCCATGATGTCGTACGTATCTGGGTCGACATCGTAGACAGTGAAGGCCGGATTGCCATCTAATCCAAGCAATTGAAAAGTCATGAATTTCCTGCCAAGAAGTATAAAAGGGATATACGTACTTGTTGGAGTCAGAGATGGTGCAACTAGACCAAAGCTCATCGCATTCTCCGCATTTGGGTCGGAGTAGTTGGTATAAGCAACTTGAAATTGGTCCTAAAATTTGATATTCAGCTGATCTGCATGGCTGTGAAGGCTCTAAGAACATACGTAATGAGTGTGTCCATAGAATTGCCCAGCAATAGTCTTCTGATAGCGATGGACAATCTGATTGTAGTAGTTCGACTACCCATCGACAGTTTTCAGCACCTGTTCCGCCAGTCTTGAATAACGAAGCTTACCTGATCCCGCACTACGTCGCTCGAGCCCGGGGGGATGTGTCCGAAGATCCATGCACGTTGACCCGCCTTTTCTGCAGCCGCTAATTCTGTGATTAAGAATTCCAGAATGCCATTCGGGTCAGGCCTTTAGGTTCGAAAGGAATGAGACACTTCATTGAAATTTTACAGTAGAGGAAACTTACTGGAACTCATCGCTATCGTATAGCCAGAAGCTATAGGTAAGTGGAGCGAACATAAGATGGCAATGATCAGCGACGATTCGACAAATGCGTTTTCTCATGTCAGGTAACATACTTGAATTTGTACCAGTATTGCGTATTAACCGATATAAGCCTTCATGGCGCAAGAACGTAAGTAATGAGAGGTGACGAGGTAGAAAGGACGCACTTTAATTTCGTTCCAGGGTGCACAATAGCGTATGATCCGGACATATGGCGGATGTATGAGGCGCCTTTATCACCAATCCATGGCTATATTAAAGTCAGACTGAGCAACCGTCCCAGGCAACTGAGGTCAAAGCAAAAAGACGAACCTGCCAATCAGAACTAATTAACTCAAATAACCAGTCGATGCCATTGTCTACTCCGGAGGTGTTGCGAGGGAAGTCGTTAGTAGGGTATGTGTCACTAGTCAATACCAAACGATCCTCCTTAGTACAGATCGTTGAATTCTGTATGATGGGTGCTCACTGGTTTCCTATATGGCGTGAGAGAGATGAGCACATCGGCAACCATGGGGGGTAAGGATCACACACCAAAGGAACCGTAGAAGACATTGTTTTCGGACAGATTGGCAAATAATTGAGCATGGAAGGAATGCAGCTCATCCTCGACTACGCTGAACAACAAGCACTTAGCAACTTCTCTCGTGCACCGGATCTACAAACGTCCAGACCTTTGCGTCAAAAGCCAATTCGCGTCTAGAATCAAAAAAGACAAAAACGTGAGTAACAAATATGTGCATGAGATTTAATGTACGCACGGTCAACTACGTCTCCGCTCGATATCGTGAATAACGCGTCGGGAACAAGCTCGTTAATGGCGCGGACCATGCTATCCGCCAGAGATGTCGGTGAATCACAACGGATGTTGCCGTATGGCCCAGCTGGGTCTGAGATTTCGCCACCTTCATCCTTGCCATTGTCCTTGCGACCGCTGGTCTCAAGACCACCTAACCTGGAACCCGGAGAAACGGAAGAAGTAAAGTTCCGACAGCAAATATACTTCGTGCAGTTCGCTTCAGAGCCAACCTTTTCATTTTTTCATATGGGCCAGTGGTAATCGAGTGGTGATGAGCCAGGTCAGCAAATCTGTGAGATAGGTGCAAATTGAGCAGAACACGTACGGTATAATGCCGATCAATGTGTACATCGCTGAGATGCACAACCTGAAACGGCTTCCTTCTTTCTGCTCTTTTCGAATCAGAAGCCACCGTCTCCCTCGCATCACCATGAGTTCCTGCCGTCATCACATCCTCTCGTTCCTCCCGTAGAGATTCAGGGAACGTCATGTTATACGGTTCGGGTGGCACGAGGTCGCACATCCCAAACAGTCCATTGCACAGCAACGTTGCTGTCCGACCCGACGTCGAGATCTGCCGAAGGCCATGCGCGATGATGGGCCCTTGTGAGCCAACGTCGCCCTCGCATATGTCGGGATCCGCCAGCTTCCGGACCTTGCAGAGCTGGACGACGGCGTTGACAAAACTCGCATCGCCGAGATGAGCGAGTCGCTTAAACGGCACGAGGAGAGCACGGCAGGACGCACATGTCTTTTGCGTGTGTGCGTCTCGCGCTGCGGATATGATCTCTTCGGTGATCACTTGCGTTGATGGAGAGTCCGTCAGAGAGTCAACCGACAGAATACTTTGCGCCTCAAATGCAAGGATAAGTTGTGGTAACCAAGCCAGTGAGAAGAGCACAGATAAAAGCAAGACCCGAGACCAGCTTCGGCTGGCCGATGTCCTCATAGAGTGTGATGACGTTGCTAAGACTAGAGAATCGAATTCAACCATTCCCCGAAGGATGCTAAGAGTAGCGAAATTGATATCCCAGGTCAAGACGCTTATGGTTATATCCAATCAAGAAAATATTAGGGGAGTGAATAAGAAAGAACGAAAGCGTTGCACATAGGAGCTGAGTGGTGACTAGTTCCTGAGTAGGAGTGCGCTCAACATGAAGGTTGTGTCATCTAAACCGGCCCTAAGGGCCCGCTCGGTAACGCGGTTAGGTAGTCGGTGCTATGCTTGGGGTTTTCTTCGTGGTAAAAACTTAGACAGATTACCAAATCTAGTGCTTTGCTTTGATGCTGGAATGACATCACTTGAGCTAATATGGCAATGTGTAAGTTGTGCCGACCTACGGATCAGCTGTAATTACTTTATAAAGATAAGTTGATGGCCGGTTGCTGTCGGCATGAGCTTGCTGTCACTCTGGCATCATTCTTACTATCAACTGTTTTCACACCCGGCATTTCCCTCACACTGCTTAAAGATTTTCCCATCTGCCAAATCCTTCTTGGTGTCTACCTAAGCCGTGTTACCGAGCGGGCCCTAAAGCTATTGGAGTACTAGACGCCCAACAAACGCCCACATGCTGAACTTCTTCAAGTTGAAGTTGAACCCAAAGCCGTGCCCGGAGTACTACTAACGTCACAGTTAAGTTACTTTCTACTTCGTACTAAATGCAGAGCTCAATGAACACGTTGTAAACACGATGCTGATCTGTGCTCCTATTATACAGGCAGGTAACGTACAGCCAGAGCGCGCCTGGATAGGAATTTGTTAAGCATAATGATGTTATGCATTACAACGGACTCTTAGTATAGTATTAGCTTCGTAGTAGAACATGTGTGTACACACATCATGTGTGGGAACTTATAATTACTTACGTAATCATAGTAATGTAGCGGCGAAGTTGCTGACAAGTGCACTTTATACAGTGCACTTATCAGCAGCTTTGCAGGTATGTAGTAGACAAAACTTTATCTATACAGTGCACTTATCAGCAGCTTTGCAGCCCTTATAAGTGACTTCTCCTGTAGCTCAGCCACTGCACTTAATAGGTTATGAGCCTTGAGTGTTAGAGCAACAGGGAAGTTATCACTTGTGTCATACACACTCTTTTCAGGTCGACTTCATCCTTCGTTTTCTCAACAACCACCCATTCGATTTCTACGCTCTTTACACCGCTGGAAAGGTATTTCGTGCATCCACCCAACGCCGCTTCGATCACGCAAATCCGTTGAGAACTTGAGAAGATACACCCCAATCTTTGCCAACAACATCTTCATCCCCTGCTCACAACATTGTTCACCCCATATCTCCACCATCTTTCGTCCGTCTCACGCGCTCTTTACACCGATTGAATCGTATAAACAACCTCGTTCCAACGCATTTTCGATCGAGCCAATCGGTGCAGAACTCGTCGAGCAACAGCTCATTCTTTGTGGGAAACCTTCGATTTTGGGGTGGTAAAGGGTGTTTTCACTGCTGTTTGTTGAGGGTGTTGGGCATTGCTGCTGCTCTAAGTACGTCTTCAACCATCTGTTGTTTTCCTTCTGCCTGCCTCCTGCACTCCTACCTCTCCTGTTCCTCTTCTTCTTGCACTGTGTGCCTCTTTGCTGCTGGTTACCAGTACTTGGGTAGAACAAGCCTACAGAGTGTGAAGCACGACCCAGGGCCTTTGTTCGCCATCTGACTGAGTGCCTCTCTCACTTCTGCGGATTTTCAGGGTGTTTAAACCACTGGTATTGCTTGCTTGTCCTCTGTGATACTTGCAGCCAGACGGTTCACATATAAGCACCTTCCACTTGATACAAAGACGCATCTGTCCAGGAAGGCTCCCATACCTTAACCTGCTATAGCTCACACTGTTCGACCTTTCCCAAAGGGGTTGCAGTAAGTGAACCATTATCTACATAAAGGTTCATTGAGTTTGACGGCTCTCCCTGTATCTTTTTCCTCTGCTGGAAGTGGTAAAACTGAGATCTGTCTTGCGGTGATTTCCCCAAGGAAAGTAAACAGTAGTTAAGCAGGTATCTTTTGCAGAAGCTTGAGCATCATTGAACAGTTTGAGAGGTATTGGAGCAGCGTATTGCACCATGTCCGACTCTACTGAGTCCGATACTAAGGGCATACCTATGCTGGATGGCAGTAATTATGAGCTATGGCGTGTTGCTATTGAGGCTAGCTTCTATATGAAGGGATCCATTAGGATTGTAGATGGGTCTGAGTCCAAACCCGATGCTTCTAAAGCAGAAGAGGTAAAGACGTGGAATAAGCTGAACGACCATGCAGTTGGTCTCATGCTGAAGACCATTGATCTTGGACAACGCACACATTTTAATGGTGCTATTGGCATTGCCTCAGACATGTGGAAGAAGCTTGAAGCTGTCCACCGGCAGAAACAACCTGTTAACCGCTTCATTGCATATCAGGATCTGTTCTCCATCTACAAGGGTGAAGATGAGACCTTACCTGCACTTGTAGCTCGAGTAAAAACTGCTAGCAATAGAGTTAAACTCCTTCGTCCAAAGGATGATAAAACCTATGATCTAGACGATGAGCTAGCATGCATGGTTCTCATCCGAGCCCTCCCTGAAGCATTCTCTAGCTTCAGATCTTCCTTAATGATGTCTGGTACTCTTGACTTAGAAAAGCTTGTAAACGCTTTCTATCAAGAAGAAAAAACAAGGAATGATTTGCACGCCACCTCCTCTGCAATTGCCTTGTCTGCCCAGACTAAAACAGCAAGAACCTGCAACTTCTGTGGACGTAAGGGCCATCTAGAAGCAGACTGTTATAAGAAGGCAGAATACAGCAAGCATTGCATTGAGGAGGCTGCTCAGCAGAAGAAGCAGAACAAGTCCAAGAAAGGGAAAGCTAAGAGTGCAAACGTAGCCTCTGATGCTCCCCAAACTGGCAGTTCTGATACCAATCAGTCCTCTGGAACACAAGAGGAAGCTGCGGAATTTGCTGGCAACACTGCAAGTATTTCTTCGCCATCCAATATTCTTGGACCTATCATCTCTGACGCAAGCTCCGACTGGAATACAGACACTGGGGCAACTCGTCATATGACTCCTCACCGACATTGGTTTCATACCTATACGCCACATAGAACACCCATTTGTCTTGCCGACAACCAAATCATCTACTCTGCAGGGTTGGGATCTGTACATTTTCAAGCACTTGTAAATGGCACACCTAGACACGAATTAGTTTTTGAAAACGTACTTCACGTTCCCCAACTTAAAAACAACCTTCTCTCTGTTCTGTATCTAACAAAGAAAAAGCAATTCACTGTCCTTATTCAACGCGATAAACTCTATTTCCGCAAGGACAACAAGCTTCTCTTTACTGCAACAGTCAATGAGCAGAACGCAGCATATTTGGATGGTTACCCAGTTCCAGTCACTCAGTTTGCAGGCCTGGTTAATTCAACTGCCTCTACGTTAACGCTATCATTATGGCACAGACGTTTTGGCCATTTAAATCTAGGCGATATACAAGAGATGATAAAGAAGAAAATGGTTACTGGCCTCAAGGTTCAAGACTCCTCAGTTCCTGATCCCATTTGCGAACCATGTCTTGCAGGGAAACAACATCGTGGACCAATCCCTAAAACTGCTCAGCATCGAGCTAAAATCCCTTTAGAGCTCATTCACTCCGACTTACATGGCCCTCTTCCCATACAAGCCAAGAATGGTGCTCGCTATTGGGTAACATTCATTGATGATGCTACTCGTACTTGGGTAGTAGTGGCAATACGACAAAAGAGTGACACTTTTGCTGCGTTTAAACTGTTTAAAGCACATGCTGAAAATCAGCTAAACCGCAAAATTAAAGCACTTAGGGATGACAAGGGTGGCGAATATATGTCAAAGGAGTTCAACGACTATCTTTTAGAGTCTGGAATTAACAGACAGCACACCACAAGAAATGAACCTCATCAAAATGGTGTTGCTGAACGAGCTAATCGGACACTTCAAGAAGGGATTACTGCAATGCTTACAGATTCAAAACTACCTTCGTCATTCTGGGTTGAAGCTCTCAACACTTTTGTCTATGTGCACAACCGCTCACCTACGTCCTCACTCAAAAACACCACCCCATATCAGAAATGGTTTAAACAAAAGCCAGACGTATCTAACCTTAAAGTTTTTGGGTGCACTGCCTACGTGCATATTCAAAAGGACAAAAGAAAAGGCCTTCAATCTCACACCCAGAAGTGCATCTTTGTTGGATATCCACTAGACTACAAGGGATGGCGGTTCTGGAATCCAGACACAAAGAAGTTCATCATTAGCAGTACCGCTGTATTTGATGAAAGAGTATATCCTGGTACATCTAAAGAAATCGTTGATTTATCTGTCCCTCAAAACTCTACTATGCCTAGCCCTGCTACCATTGTTCCGGTTGACTCTGATGAGTCTGAGGATCAAGGGGGAGAAGACGACAATAATAATCCTCAACCACCTCAAATTCCTCAGCCACAAACTCCACCACGTGTAAACCATCGTCAAAGACGACCATCAGTACAACTGCCCTCTCCATTGATTGCAAACAGACCTAAGCGCACAATAATCCAACCCAAACCACTTGACTGGAAGAACAGTGTTAAACCTTTACCATCAGAACCAATTCGATCCGCTGCCCCATCTCCTGAGCCTACTCCAGTAAACTTTCAACAATACAGAGAGACAACTCAATTACCCAGTGATGATGAAGACAATCAAAGCAATAATGGTTCTGATTATTCTGATCATCCTGATCATGATGTTGATGACCTGAACGTAATGTTTGCTGGCCTTTGCGAATTTGCATGCAATGCAGGTCTAGACGATGAATACATTGCGCTTGAAGATGCTGTGGATGTAATTAGTGCACAGGCACTTTCAGCTAGCAGCTCTGAACGTTTATCAGAGCCTAAAAGTCTTAAAGAAGCACTTAAGCGTTCAGATGCAGAAAAGTACTACAACGCGGCATTGGAAGAGATTTCTACCCTAGTAGCAAATGGAACTTGGACACCAGTTCAACTACCTCCAGGCAGAAAAGCGATAGGAAGCCGATGGGTCTTTAAAGTTAAAAGAAAGGCAGATGGGACGATTGACCGCTACAAAGCCCGACTAGTTGCTAAAGGTTTTGCACAAAGACCTGGTTTCGACTTTGAAGAAACCTTTGCTCCTACGGCTAAATGGGCAGCTTTACGTGCTATACTTGCTCTTGGAGCGCTAGAAGATCTTGAAATGGAGACAATAGATATTTCTAGTGCCTTCCTTAATGGAGAACTAGAGCATGACGTTTACATGCAGGAGCCTGAAGGTTTTGAGGAGTTAGGTCCAGGATGGGCGCTGAAGCTTATAAAGTCCATCTATGGTCTTAAGCAAGCAGGCAGGCAATGGCATAAGAAACTCGACTCTGCACTAGTTTCAATGGGATTTAGCAAAATCCGTTGTGATAATGCCATCTGGATCTTTAAAAGAAATAGCACCAGATTATCCTTCCAGTCTGGGTCGACGACATGACTATTGTTGCCAAGTCCAAGGCAGATACACAATGGGTGAAGGATGAGCTAGGAAAGCACTTCAAGCTTAGGGATTTAGGCCCTATATCCTTTTTACTAGGTGTCGCAGTTGCAAGAGACAGACAACAAAAAAAGGTCACACTTAATCAACGGCAATTTATCCTGGACTTCCTTGCACACTATTTTCCTAATCAAGAAATGCGAGGTGTAGATACACCATTAGATCCTGGAAGAAAGCTTACAATGGATATGTCACCCAAGACCGTTGAGGAGAGACTAGCAATGAAGGATAAGCCATATGCTCAAGTAGTTGGTACCCTGATGTATCTGGCTGTTGCTACTCGACCAGATATAGCCAAAGCGGTGGGAGTACTATCCAGATTCACTGTGGACCCTGGACCTCAGCACTGGAAGGCAGCAGTTCACTTATGTCGATATGTTGCAAGAACACTGGACTACAAGTTAACGTATGCACCCAACCCAGAAGATTCTGAATTATTCAGCTGCTACTCAGACGCAGATCATGGTGGAAACCCAGATAATGGTCGATCTACAAGTGGAATGGTAGTTAAAATGGGAACTGGTGCAATTAGCTGGTCGAGCAAACTACAGTCAATTGTAGCCCTGTCCACAACAGAAGCAGAGTACATATCTGCTGTTTCAGCCGCACAGGAAATTCTTTGGTTAAGGAATCTGTTCCAAGAGATGGGTTATAATCTGCAGCATCCCTCTACGCTCTATGTCGACAATCAGTCAGCTCTTCAAGTAATGAAGAATCCAGAACATCATGGGAGAATGAAACACTTGGATTTGCGATTTTATTGGCTAAGGGATGTAATTACATCAGGGCAGATTAAAGCAGAATATCTATCAACGGATCTAATGCCTGCAGACATACTCACCAAGTTGCTTGGAAGAGTAAAAGTGAAGGATATGTGTCGCATGCTTGGACTTATGAAATGAGTCACAGTATTGCAACATCAGGTGGGAGTGTTAAGCATAATGATGTTATGCATTACAACGGACTCTTAGTATAGTATTAGCTTCGTAGTAGAACATGTGTGTACACACATCATGTGTGGGAACTTATAATTACTTACGTAATCATAGTAATGTAGCGGCGAAGTTGCTGACAAGTGCACTTTATACAGTGCACTTATCAGCAGCTTTGCAGGTATGTAGTAGACAAAACTTTATCTATACAGTGCACTTATCAGCAGCTTTGCAGCCCTTATAAGTGACTTCTCCTGTAGCTCAGCCACTGCACTTAATAGAATTAATGTGATGCACACATCTTCGACGTTCCGCCACAACTAGCAAGTCCAATGGCTGAAAAGCATTTATCACTGGATTGATTTTCGCTATCTATGTGCATGTCGACATCTTTTTACGCAAGTTCAGTGGAAGTCGATACTGTGGGCGCCAATCCTAGGTCATGGGTCCAAATGATCTTCTATATTATCTGTCGCGATTAGAGTTGTGCCTATATCGACAGCTATCCTCGGCGGTTGGGATGATACTCTGTGTTCGATGTGTCCGATATAGTGGTCGATGGCTCTTCTCCCGATAAGCCGACTCATATATATACTGGTGCATGAAGTGCAGTGTGACGGCAGTTGTACCTCGCGGACTGCCAGATTTCCCCTGACGGTGCGACAGATTCAAGTGCGCATCCTCTCTCTTCCCACAGTCTTTTTACTAAATGAATATGGTAGAGCTCTCTCTCAGGTGCTTCCGCAATGAATGCCAATGTAAACACTCCGAAGACGTATCCTAAGGACAGAGGTCTTGGAAGATCAACCCTTGAGCATCATCCCTCACTACATGACTCGCACCATGAAAGATTTCATGTTAGATCGAGAGCACCTCCTCAAGAAATGATCGCAATTTTTATGTCAGACCCAAGCTACCAAGAACAATTATCCAGTGCTCCAGGTGGAGAAAGCCCTGATCCCGACGGCGAAGGTTGCTGTTCTCGTATCCTCATGATAAATACTATATTGACAAGTGTTACAAACATAGGTTATCATTATGTTGAGCCTGATGACCATACAAAGCGGTATCGAATGAGGGTGACCCTCCCATCTGAATTGAACCGCTACTATCGCAAAATCGAGGTGTAAGATGCATAATTAGTATTGGTAGTTAATCATGAGCGCATGTTGACAATCCGTTTCTTACAGAAAAATATCTGATAATCCGGCGAAAATCAAAGCCTTCATGGAAGCGTCACATCTAAGCTTCAAGTCCTCTGAGTCAGTACCTTTATACATTGCCCACGATGCGGGAGGATGATAATCCCCAGTACAGCGACGTGGATACCGCCTTGCATGAATTAGTGCCAGGGAAAGCGCGCATTGACAAGCACTACTATGACGGACCCGTTGCATGGAATTCATACACACACCCAGAAGGCTCGTTGTATCGACG
Source organism: Trichaptum abietinum (assembly GCA_910574555.1). Classification (NCBI taxonomy): domain Eukaryota; kingdom Fungi; phylum Basidiomycota; class Agaricomycetes; order Hymenochaetales; family Trichaptaceae; genus Trichaptum; species Trichaptum abietinum. The sequence goes on along the minus strand of CAJTBE010000010.1, from coordinate 1,869,775 downwards.
CGCAGACATAAAGGGTCTTACATTCACGACCGAGGCCGAGTTTTCCACCAACGGCACTTACAGCAAACTTCTTTCGGCCACGAAGTTCGTTGCGAAACTGCTAGGGCCGTGGCTTGAGGACCACAAATATCCCAAGGACCGTATCGAGGTCGTTCTCGAACTCGCGAAAGACGAAGACACTGAAAGGGATACATGGGAGTATTACATCATCGACCACAACAACCAGCACATACTTTGGTTACACTCCTTTAATTTACGGCTTGAAATTATAAATGCTCAGTCATCTCTTCAGCATGTCAGTGAGTCTTTCCAGTTTACCTCCTACGCTTCAGCTATCTCAGACCTTGTCATCATTCAGAAAAGTGGCTCACCTACGAGTACTATGTCCACCTCGCGCTGTTTCCGTCGGAGAAATTCCGACCACCGCGGAGCTTCTGTACTGAGTTGAAGGACATTCTTTCATGGGAGATAGTGAGTAAGTAACACATGACCCTCCACTTGAATGGACGTTGGTAACCCTCCGTTGAACTTCATAGACTCTGTCACGGGAGGCTGTATGAATTCTCAGTCACCTTACGGGATGGATGAGATGCAGTCGTTGCTATACCTAGTTCACGATATGGATCGTAAGGAAACTGCACTATGGAATTCATTGCGTTCTGCTCCTCATCTAAAGCCCATTATTCAGGGAATTGGGACCGTGCATCCCTGTACGTGCTGGCTTCTGCAGGCGAGTATATGCGTGGTCGTCTGTATTAACAAATTGGTAAATTTGACAAATTGTTCATCATAGCCAATATGAGAGCGAACTTCGGTAGGCTCTGCGCCCTTTCCACTTCGCATACAGTACAGGAATGACGCATGTTTCATTTGGAAGAGCGCTCCCGATTTTTCGAGTTCCATGGACTACCTGGTGCACGGCTCCATGCACGGCAATCCATCCGCGGTACAAAGGAGAGGTCGATCTCTATCATAGGATGGTTGATCTCCCTGCTTCTCTTCCACATGCCGCAGAAACGACTTGAAACGCTCAACGAGTCCTTTGTTGACTGTATAGTGCGCAAGGTCATATTCAGTGCACTTGTGAAAGAGCTCGATAAAAGCTGGCAAGTGGAGGTCATAAACGTGAGTTACCTAATCTCTAACATGCATCTCTTGGTGATGTTAATCTATTGTTGCATAGGCTACTGTACTTCTTAATGCAAACGTCGCTTTCTTAGCCGTGCCAGGACTTATCATGACGTCTGATGGAAATGCAGGCGAACTAAACGTCGGCGAAATAGCCAGCCTAGTCTCTATGGTCATGGCACTGTGCAGTGCTATTCTTGGACTACTCTTGAGTAAGCGGGTACAAGGACTCGGCGAGAGGGACGTTCGAGATATAGTACGTGATGCGTTCCGAAAAATACCAAAGTAATTGAATACTAGATATTGTCATGCTTTTCAGGCTAATTATCTGGGCTCGTGGTGGACCCCTCGGAACGGTCTGCTCAAGCTGGCAATTATGTATAGCCTGCCCTTCGGGATGCTAATGTGGAGGTTCAGTACAAGTTCTTTCTCTCTACCTTGGCGCATGGTGTTAACTATTAAAATCATAATTCTCTTTTTTTCCCAGTGTGATACTATTCGCCGCTGCGGTTGCCTACTTCTCCTTCGTCAACGCCACGTTGACGGCACCATGGCTTGTCCTTGGTGCGGCGTTCCTCATCGCATCGCTCTTGTGCATCTGGACAGTCTTCCAGTTCGAGAGATGGGCAGCGCTCGTCCGCATTTTCAAGTTCTGGACCTGGATCCCTCACGAGCAAGAGAAGAAGAACAAACGGATACGCAGGACAATCCATGATAGGAAGGATTGAGATAGAAGTTAGCCCACGGTGACATGTATGTACATTAGCCATGGAACGATGCCTGTTGGAGCTGTTTAAGGGCACTAGGTGCTATGATGCTGCTCCGAATTCCTCGTTATTTCAAGTTGACGATCTAAAGTCGGCTGTCCGAGAGTACTGATGAAGTCAACCCAGCCTGACTCTTCTGTCGCCTATCGTTTCGCCTGTTTGAGACTTTGTGGGATAGTCATTGAGCAGATTGTTTGGCGAAGGACACGCACAAACAGCACGTCTGGAGTGCTACCCCGTCTGTCTGCCCAAGCTCCCGATGTCGTGGATCGAAAATGCTGGCGAAGGCTGAAGCGGTCGGAGGAGCTCGAGAATGAGATATTGACAGGTCGTGCAAAGATTTGAAACGGTGTTCTAAATTTCCATCACGCAGCCCTGTGCCTTGTGCTAGTGCATCGAGACTCAGTGGAGGCAATCCTCCCGTAAACCGTCTATGGAGCTGCGCGGGTATGATCTATTTGAGTCATGTCATAGGCTATCGACGATGTTGCTGTTAATTCGAAGCACCTTTACCGAGGACTCGGACGTACGAAGGCTTTCGTTACTCATGGATCGACGTCACTGACGCCGCACCGAAGTTGTGAACTCAATAGCGATGGATTTGAAGCACTGTTTGGAGCACACGAGGAGGGTCTAATGAATTATTAATGTGGAGATTCCGAGTCGCTTCGTTGTAGTGTTGTGTCGTCGTCATCATCATGGGCTTCGAATGATAGGAATGATGAGTTAGATGATGTCGCAAGGGATATGTTGCGGAGAGATACCTTATTTGGGAATTCTAGATACTGTCACACCGAAATAAAACAAACATGTACGTCGTTGAAGACCCTGGGTATTGATTTGAAGGGGTGGAGAGTTACCTACATCAGGGAAACTACTTTCTGCTGAAAGTGACTTAAGCGTTACTTAAACGTCCTGAGTGACTTGAAGTCTGAATAAGGCAAGCTTGCCTTATTCATGCATGTCCTCCCATTATTCAGGACGAGTTGCCTGAAATAAGGACGAGTTGCCTGAAATAAGGACGAGTTGCCTGAAATAAGGACGAGTTGCCTGAAACAGTGCTCTAAGTGTTTCAGGCAATCTGCACCCCAGTGCTCCAGTGCTTCAGTGCTTCATCCTTTAATTACAGCAGGAGACAAGTGTTGTAAGACAAATTGCAGCGCTCAAGAGTTCAAGTGCATAAGAATGATCCAAGTATTTCATTGCATCAGAAATAATATAAGACAACGGTAAGTAGCTATCAGTGCCTCAGTGTTCAAGTACATCAGTCATTTACACAAGACTAAGCATAGCAGTCACTATCGTGGAACCCGCCACGACACGATTCTGAACCACTGCCACGGGCAGTGGCAGGCCCATTTCGCTACCGTGCCTTCAATTCTGCATGTTCTTTAGCGTGCCAGTAGAAACGAAGGTTGCTCTGCGAGTCGATGGTAATAAGTTATTGAGCGCACGGACAGAAACGAAACGAGAGGCTCACCAGTGAACGATTTGCTCTTAGAAGTCGACGCATTCCGTGGCCGAATCCCATTTTGAAGCGTCGTCCTCCTCATTATCGCCATCTCCGCCTGGATCCTTCTCCTCGCCCTCGTCCTTGTCCGCGCCCTCGTCCTCGTCCTCGTCCTCGTCCGCGCCCTCGCCCTCGTCCGCGCCCTTGTCCTCGTCCTCGTCCGCGCCCTTGTCCTCGTCCTCGTCCGAGCCCTTGTCCTCGTCCTCGTCCGCGCCCTTGTCCTCGTCCTCGTCCGCGCCCTTGTCCTCGTCCTCGTCCGAGCCCTTGTCCTCGTCCTCGTCCGAGCCCTTGTCCTCGTCCTCGTCCGCGCCCTCGTCCTCACCCTCACCCTCAATCTTGTCAGCGCCCTCGTACCCGCTCTCACTCAGGTCGTCATCTCCTTTAGCATCGGCATCCTCGTCCTCTGCATCACCTTCAACATCGCTTCTATGCTCAGCTCCTTCACGCTCGTCGCCCTTATCATCGCTCCCGTCTTCCCAATTACCAGCGCCTTCGTCATACGCTTTCTCGCAGGTCGAACCCGGACCTGCAACATCAAAATATAAGGAAAAGTCCCTGCCAGTGATACCCGATCCAAAAAGTTCGGTGTTCTTTCCAGCATCGATATCGTTACTGGCATCGTAAGCTAGGAGGTGGGATCGAACCTTTTCCCAGTTTGATTCAGTGAAGAAAGAGGGATTCGACAGCAATTTAACATAGTCGTCCGTATGAGGCTGCCACAGAGCGCTAGTGAAATACCACTCAGCGCCGCCAAGCTCTTCTTTGATATTTTGCAACCGAGCCACCTGTTTATCAATGGCGACCTTGACCTATCCATGAGGAGATCAGCGAATAAAGCCACTATAAGTTCTGAAAAAAAATACCGCTGTTGCCGCAAGGGCGAGGGCACCGATAGGCTTTCCTATGGAGTTTTTGTCCAGTACTTTATGCCGACCCATGGCTAAGACGATGTGTACGGACAACACAGAGACCACGAGGTCAGAGCAGAACAGTCCTTGCTTCTGTACATTCAGGGTCAATGCATGGACACAAAATGCCACAAGTACTATTTTACTTACCCTTTCCATACTATACCAGCTTTCCCATAGAAACGGTTCGGCTTTCTTCTTATCAACTAGCGTCTGCAACGTCTTCACAATTGCTTCGTTTTGCATTGACTTTGATTGTTCGCCGCTGATAAAACTCGCAACTGAATGCTCAGCTTTCTCAAACAGTTTCTTGCGCCAGCTATCAGAGCATCTCTGGGCCGCCTGAAATACAAGGATTGCATCTCAATCTGGTAAAGGTAACTTGAAGATAACTAAGAATGACTCAACTAGAGAACAGATGTCGGCGAACTGTGTTTCGTAACTTAGTTCCACAGAATCAAACACTTTCCCCCACAGTGTGCTGATGAGCTCATTGTCCGGGTTTTGCCATGGCGTGAGGGACTTTCCTACTGCGCGGAAAAGTGAAGGTAAAAAAATATGAATCCAACCGGCCTGAGTACCGGGAGGGAGACACTGGTTCGTCGCCCTTTTTCTGCCTGGCACGCGAGATCCTTCCTTTCCTTCATTTCGACCCTTGTCCTCCAGCCCCACTGATGTCTGCATATAAGTGAATCAGCAAAAATATGTCATAGTAATGAATTTGATTCGACACACTGAGCTAGTAGTCCGAGAGACTTTGCGATGACCAGGATAAGCCCCAATCACTAATACTTCGGGTCCGGGAGTGCAGGATACTCTCGTCATTGCAAGCGACTGTGTTAGAGGTGCTAACGGCATCTTTCGACCACCAGTCTAATAAGAATAGTGAGTGAATGCTCACATTTAGAGTGTATCAATCGACCCACACTTGCTTCATTATCAGCCACCAGCGACTGCCTCTTGCGATGAGAGGTAGCGGATCCAATCTCAGACTGCAATACGTCAGAAAGCTGTTATCCATGGCAAGTGAGCAGCTCGAAAGGAAGCAATTACCATCGTGTCGGCCTCAGGCCGATAAGGAATGTCAGAGGGTTTCCTCTTCTTACTCAAGTCCTTTCCGCCTGGTCAGAAACGAACTTAAAATGCCGGTTACCAAAGAATTGGCACTTACTGTGGCACTGACCTGTGTGTCCATGCCAGTGAACAATGACTTCTTGACCTTGACACTCTTGCTAGCCTATTGAGATGGTGTAAAGTAAACATAAACATGAAGGAATCCATAACACGTGAAGGTGGAAGAATTACCACATCAACCTGGGAGTCGGTGTCCGGTGGCGACTTTCTCTTTCTGTTTTTTGTGACTATGATGTCCTATTCATAGGCACAAATTAGCGATCGACCCGATGTGAGGAAGGGAACGAATAGTTGCTACAGCGGAGGTGAGCCTACGGTGCATCGACGCTCACACATACCTGTATACGGGGTTCCAAGGCTAGTGATTGCACCTTACAACCATAAATCAGGGGGAAACGAGAGAAATTGGAGTAAGATAGGACTTACCGGTGCGCTGAGCTGCGAGTTGGCAGTTCTCTTGGTTGCACCCTGTCCAAAGATCAATTCAGCAAACAATGAAGGAAGGATGTAGCATGAAGATCACTGTGCTTCACTGTCTGGCACTCACCTGTCCACCTGGTTTTGTTTCGTTGTTCTTATCCTCAAGTACGGAAAGGGATTGGTTAGTAGATTGGAAAAGGTAGGAATGATATGACGTCGCTTACCGTTGAAACCTGCGACCCGGAGAGAGTGTCGCGCAGCAACTTCCTTTTCTTTGAGTTCAAGTTGCTGCTACCTCCATCCTGTTCATTACACGACAGTTGGCAGAAAAATAATAACGAAGGGATATGATCAAACGGTCATGGGGTAACTGACGTGAATCGAACAGTAATAAGTCGCACTCACACTAGCTTGAGCCGGCCTTGTCAGCCTCCTCGGATCGCTTTCGCCCTACAAGCAAGGTATTCAGACTGCATCTGCCATTCTAATGTTCCGTCAACTCACAATATTTGTGTCCGAATCGACAAAATGTGCTGTCTGTTGCACGCTGATTGAGCTATTCTTTACACCATGATAGCTTGCGAGGGTTATTGTTTCCCCTTCATCCTCCCAAGGACTTAAGTTTTCATTGTCTTGCAATGAGATGCTGTGTCTAGTGTAGCTTGGCGTCAGCGAAGCTCATAATATGGTAACAAAGACGAGAGTGTCAATGTTGTAGGTAGAAGGAAATTTGATCCCGTTCTCCATGATCCGCTTCCTCAGCATGAACATTAGTAATCTAGTTGGATCATACTATGAGCTTTAGCTGAGTCTAAATCAAGCTTCACACTTACCATTACATCGTGCATACCAGAAATTGATCCCGTACGCATTGCAAGATTTCAGATTTAAACTCACAAATTGATCCCTCTCGAGTCTATCCCTGCCACCTCAAGTCCTCCATCCTCTTCACCAATGAAAGTGGATTCATCTGTGTTGCGAAGCGCCCTGGCAAGTCGCTTTGTCTTGTCGTCCCGCTTTGACGTAGCGGGCGAGTCTATTATATCCGTTTCTTCACCAGAAAGGCTCTCGTTCTGTCCGGCAGGTGCGTGAAAGAAAGTGTTGCTTGGAGTGGCGGCAGATCTCGACGTCTTTGCGGTCTGCACACGGGTGCGAAATGGAAGTTCACCTTTGGGATCTTCTTTCCTAGCCTTTTTTGCAGGCTTTCTGTTTGACGCATCCGTACTTGCCGCTTCATATTGTGAGTCAAAGTAGTCAACCTCCAAGCTTTGAAAACATCTGAAAATGTATAGGCAATATAACTCACCAATGTCTAAGTCTTCGTCGTATTCAACTTCACAACCCGACACGTCTTTAACACCGTTCTTCGAGCCTGCTTACGCCAGTTCAAAGCTATGTAATTACTGATCTGAAGTTGAAGACTTACTACTAGCTTCGCCCTTTGGCTTCCTACGTCCACGTTTTCCAGCGAGTTTAGGCACTGTTGAGCCCATCTGGGTGCGTGTCTCAAGAGCCTTCGACAAATTGTTTTCAAGCTCTACGGTCTCTAGCATCGCTGCTTCTTGGTTTTCTGCTGCGGTCACCTTCTTGCGTACCTTGTCAGCTGCCTCTTGTTCTTTTGCTGCCCGTTTCTGCTCCGCAGCGAGTTTTTTCCTCTCTTTCGCGACCGCGACTTGCTGGGCCGCAGCTCTGCGGAAAGCTGCCCGTTCTTCCTTCTGTTTTTCCTTCTCCTCCTTCTCCTTCAATGCCTCATCCCGCCTCGCTGCCTGCTGTACTTTCCTTTTGTCTTTTTCTTCCTTCTCCCGCAATATCTCCTCCTTTGTTCGTCTTGTTCTGAGTTGGTCAACTACTGCTCCGGGGTGCTGGTTACTGTTCTTGGCCCTCGTCTGTCTTCGAGTTGACATTTTGTGCAGTTTTTTGAGACTTGGGTGATAATAAGATGGATCGAAGGTGCAAGTTCAAGATCAGGGAGGCGAGGGCGTCTATCTTAGACAAGTTGAAAATTTACGCCCACTCACTCAGGCTGCCACTGGCCAGGCTGCCACTGCCAGCCTGAGTGTGTGACTCACGCACTGCCAGTGGCAGTGGCACTCAGGTTCACTGGCAGCCTTACGGCACTGGCACTGGCACTCAGCTGTGAGTCCCAATCATCGACATATACTACTGAAGGCTACATTGATGCCAGCGACACGGAAAAAGCACGACCCCTTTCATTTTCCACCAACTATTCGATGTACCTTGCCCAGCTGTAGTAGGACGTTCAAGAGTCAATCTGGAAGAGCAAGACATGAATATTCAGCTCATCCGATGTCATCCGTGGCAAGATCTACTGCCTGTGGTCACGACTATGATTCTTCACCTATTCGACCCACACGAGCTCCAACTCCTCAACCTCTACCGAGGTCGTCCGAACTTCCAACAGAGGGTCATTTTGAGAGCGGCTCTGACTCCTACGATTACGATATTTCCATGCTTACACAGGATATCTCGATGCTCAGTATAGGCCGAGACGAGTTGCTTCAAGACCTAGACAGACCTGATTCTCTGTCCCATTCTGGCACCGGAAGTGACAGTGGCCGTAGTGCATCCTCTGAAGACTTGGACTTCGACATTGGAGATCATGAGGAGAGTGATGGTAACCTAAAGGTGTATCACAGATATATGAATGGTGCGCACCAAGTATATTGTCCTCGGTTTGATAGCACTCTGATGAAAAACATCGAGCAGCCACCCCGTGTGATGCGGAAGGAAACAACTTAAAAAACGAAGAACCACCTGTTCCGCGAAATGAACCTGCACCAAATGACTGGTCTCCCTATTCGTGCCGAGCAGATTTTGAGCTAGCAGACTTTCTTTATCGCGATGAGCAAATGTCTGCTGGTAATATAACAAAGCTTCTCGGAATCATGAAGGCTTACCAGCGAATTCAGTCTGTGAAGAACGCAAAATCTGGCGGATATTCTGAGTTGGACGTAACTGAACCCGACGATGACTCAGATCTGGATCCTACTAGTACGCTACTCGATGGAGACGCACAAAAGTTGTACAATGTCATTGACGCTACGAGAGTTGGTGACGTGCCTTGGAAATCCTTTAGTAACTTCTACACGGACGACAATGGCCAAAAAGCGACAGACGAGAACACCGAGTCATGGAAGAGGAAAGAATATGATGTATGGTTTCGGGATCCCTTGGAAGTGATCCGAAATTTGGTGGATAATACGGCTTTAGAAGGCGAATTTGACTATGTCCCATTTCGTGAATATCAGCCAAAGGAGGAATCTGATGACATCAATGACAAAGAACGAGTGTTCAGAAATTACATGTCCGGAAATTTCGCTTGGGAACAGGCTGTAAGTCATGAATAATGCAGCATTCAAAGTTGGAGGAAGCGTACTGATTATCCTTGACTTAGAACAAAATCTCAGCCGAAGATGAAGCAGTCCATGGGTCCATGTTCGTTCCGGTGATCTTGGGGAGCGACAAGACAACAGTTTCCGTTGGAACTGGCAACAACGAATATTATCCGTTATATCTCTCAATAGGAAATGTATCAAACAAGGCCCGGCGGTCCCAAAAGTTGAATACAGTCCAGCTCGTAGCATTTTTAGCAATACCAAAGAGTGTGTGTCAAAAACTGAGCCATTCAATTGTGTTTTGACGCTTTTTTTGCAGCTGAGCGGCAGTACGAAAAGTCAGATGACTTCCGTCGCTTTAGACATCAAATTTTTCATTCATCTATATCGAGAATCTTGAGTTCATTGAAGACCGCCATGTCCATAAACAATGAACAGACCATTCTCCGGTGCCCTGATGGTCACTTGCGTAGGTCGGTTCTCGGACTCGGCTCGTATATAGCCGATTATCCGGAACAGGTGAGTCTATGCGCAATATGCACTGGATGGTGCTGCAAGTAAGTACTGTCCTCAGGCAACGCATACAAGTCCGTGAGAATGGCTTACTGTGGCTATATGATATAGATGTACAGCACCTCACAAGAACCTAGATAATCCGGAATTTGTTACAAACCCTCGAACAAAAGAGCTGCACGAACGATTGATAGAACAGGTGGATGACAACGTCATAAGTAGAGCAACAATTCGAAAAGAGTATGGATTCCATCAGGAAATCGTGGTATGTGCTTCAAAGTCTCCCCTGGATGCATATTTTACAATCAGGTTGTCCCGTAGCCTTTCACCAATGACTTTCCGCGAGCGGATATATGCGATCTCATATCTCCGGACCTACTACACCAAATCATCAAAGGCGTGTTCAAGGATCATCTTGTCGAGTGGATTTGCCAGACCTTGACCACGACAGAGCTGGATATTGTGGATAAAAGGTGCTATTCTCTCACAAGTCGTATAATGTAAATACCATTGCTAACCCTCTACAGGATTAGAGTCGCTGCTCCTTTTCCTGGACTTCGCAGATTCCCCGAAGGCCGAGGCTTCAAGCAATGGACAGGCAATGATTCTAAGGCACTGATGAAAGTATGTGGCCTTTCTACCTAATTCGAGGCGGTGGATTGCTGATATTTGATGCAAACCGCTTAGGTGTATCTTCCGGCTATTGTGGGCATTGTGCACGATGATATAATCACCACAATGAGTGCATTTCTGGACTTTTGTTACCTTGTACGTCGGTACACGATTACAGCCTCAACTCTTGATCAGATCAAAGCCTCTCTGGACCACTTTCATCAATTTCGGCAAATATTCATAGCCAAGGGCATCCGGGATAACTTCTCACTGCCACGACAGCATGCCATGGTCCACTATCCTACAATGATCCCTCTCTTCGCCGCACCGAGCGGGCTGTGTTCATCGATCACAGAGAATAAACACATTTACGCGGTCAAGGAAACATGGCGACGCTCAAACAGAAATGATCCTTTGGGTCAAATGATCACAGCAAACCAACGACTAAGTAAACTTATTGCATCGAGGGCAGACTTTGAAAGGCGTGGAATGCTGGACGATTCGTTGGCGGAGGCTTCGTGGAGAGCTTTGCGTGATGTTCTGCGCAAGAATATCTCAGAGTCGGACACGGATGACGCTGAGAAGATTTCTACTAGTACTCGGGGAGAGCATAGGCACCTCCGTGGCGTACCATTGACAGGCGCAGCTGATGATACAGAGGACTTCTTCGATGACATTGTGGGCAATCATGAACTCAATGAAATTGCAGACCTGGACAATTCCGAAAGCTTAGTGGATGGGCCGCAGTGTGGTGCGGTTCATGGCATACGACATGCTGAACGCCAGATCCGCGTGGGCGGCAGAAATGACCCTTTGAGCTTGATATTAATGGCTTCGAAGCAACGTGAGTATTACTTATTACTAGTAGTAACCCGTGCTTTTGGTGCTGCTCAACTGACTTCTTTGATGTTATCCTTGCAGAGTCCAGTAAGGTGTACCCTAAACAGCTCAACGCTCTTGCAGCGATGAAAGGCTATCCTGAGTTCCGACAGCTCCGACAGCTCATCAAAGTATACTTACTTAACAAGTACGAAAAGCACACCTACAACTCAAGGGCTTATTCTGGCAGAACTGAACCAGGACATGCGCAGTTTGAATTAGACATGAGCAATGACTTTTCAATTTTCCATTCAGCCACCGCTTTCTTTGCCTACCGTGGTGAATCGATCCCTATAGAACAAGCAATGAGGGAGGTGATCAGGTCCAATCCGTCTTGGCGCGGAAAACCTCGACGAGATGCAGTACTTGTCCGAGTTAGTTCACGCAAACAGGGGTTCGCAGGAATGAGAGTTGCTAGGGTTATACTTCTTTTCTCCTTCACAGCCAAAGCGGAACGTCAGGAATGCGCTCTCATACAGTGTTTCAAACGTGTTGGCGACTCGCCTGACCCGAAAACAAGTATGTGGATTGTCGAGCCGGATTATGAGTCAGAGACTTCTAGTACCACCTGGCAGCGTGTCGAATGTTGTCCTGGAGTGAATGCCAGTGGCAGACGTCACTATGACCGTGACTGCAAGGATCCGAAGTTATCTGTGATAGATATAGGGGACATCTTCCGTTTAGCTCACCTCCTTGGGGTTCAGAAGGGTGATGAATGTCCTCCGAAGTCATTGACACCTGAGGAATCCCTGGACTTTTATGATAGATTTTATGTTAACCGATTTGCTGACATGCACATGCACGAAACATTGTATGAAAGAAGACACTGTCAATGATAAAGATAAACTCTTCATTTAGCACATACTACAAAGTAGATTGAAACCTACGAAGTGAGGATCCTGCAACTTCAAGTTCTTGAAGTTGAAAGTCCGACGACTCCGACTCCGGCGACTCGGAGCCTGAGTCGGACTCGGAGTGGAACTTCAAGTTCAAGTGATAACTCACGCCACCTCAGGCTGCCACGTAGCCTGAGTACGGTAGTACTACTGCCAGTGACTCCGACTCGGAGGACTCGGACTTAGTGCCGACATCATGATGATGATCCGAGTTTCAAATTGAACTTGAATGCCACTGGCATGTCAGTGATGTTTGGCGACTACTACCTACTATTAGTACTCACTGGCAGGGTACCGTACTACTACTAGCCACTGGCAGCTGAATTATCCAGTCTCAAGCCTCCAATTCTGTCCACTCAGACTGGCAAGTTGTCACAATCTCAACTTTGAGTTCAAACGGTTGTTGTTCGCTTCTTCTAATACTACTACTCAGGGCAACTACTACTATCGTGATTACTACTACTAGTAGTACTCGCTTCACGTTCAGCAGTCTACTAAATCTGCAACTCTGTTGCCTGGAATGTCTGGAACTCGGAGTCCCACTGGCTGCCAATGTTCGAGTTGTGGACACAGCCTGAGTCACGGTAGTACTACTACCAGTACTGGCACTCAGGCTGTTGGCACCCGCCGGCGCCGTGTCAAACCTGAGTCGGCTGCCGACTTAGGCATTAACGCTCACTGGCACTGGCAGGCCGGCGCTCACCGTGTTGACTCCCCAGCCAGCTCTCAAGTAGACGGGTACCATCGCTTGCCAGTGCCAGTGGAAGACTGGCATGATTTGGATTCAGAACTTGAAGAAAAAAACCCAGACCACCCAAGTCGCTCATACCACACACAGGACACTACACACTTCCGTGGTAGATCCACTCGGGCCGACTCGGAAAGCACTCGCAGTCTGAGACGCAGGTCGCGCGAGGTTTCAATCGACAACTTGAACATGGAATGCCAGAGTCGTCACTATACTACTACTAGTGTACTACGTGATAGTAGTCTTGGGCTTGGCCAAACTGTTCGCAACACTGGCAGTGGTAGCCAAGGTTCAGTCAACAAGCGCTCAAGCTTCCTCCCCAACTTGAAGTCGTTGGATCAGCGTGACAATCGTCATCTGCACCCACTATCGCACGAGGAAATGCCACGAACTTTCTCAAGTTACAAGGGCTTGTCGTCATCCCACTCAGCTCCTTCAAGTCAGCGATCCGACAACGTCGCGAGAGTGCGAGATCAGTCAACGAGTTCCTTGAACAGCCCGAGGGGTAAGGTGTCAGGAGCGCGGAACTTGTCGCGCGACCCAGTGGAATTCAATCTAAATAATGCGGAGGGCCCAAGGAAGGAACCTATCTGGGAGGTTAAAGCTGAGATCAACGAGACAAATTCGAGTCCTTCAGGTGTGCATTATTTTCAATTGATAAGTAGAAATGATTATCGATTAACGCAAACGATAAGCCTTTATCGCCAGGGAAACTCTGACGAAAAACATATGTCGGCAAAAGGAAACACTCAGGTCTTTATCTTCTGAAACAAATGACCACGTCGAGGCAATACAGAATAACCACTATGAAAGCGTATCGGATCGTGCTAGGACGGAAGAGCAAGTCGAGCAAGAGGAGGGGCAGGATGCATCAATTGTGCAGTCGGAAGACGTCGATCTTCGTGCAGCGGTGGCAGCTCTGAAAAGCGAGATGATGGAAATGAAGAAGGCGTACCTTGCGAAGTTTGAAGAAATTACGAGCCTTAAACAGTCTTTCAATAAACGGGAAGAGCTCGTCGAAGAACTCTTCGAAACAGTCGATCTATTATGTGAAAGTGTCGTTGGGGTTCGTAACAGTCATACTCATCAACATTGATGTTCTACATCTGACTGCCTTTCTTTAGAATCAAGCGGCGAAGGATGCGGTGACTTTACGGTCTTTCCTGGAGGACCTTCAACGCTACGTAGTTCACGGCTCATTTTTCCTTCTCCGTTTCTCGAAGACTGAGAGGGAAAAATGCCATCAATTTCGAGGCCAGCGGAAGCTAGAATGGTCAAGTTTCAATAAAGAAATGAAGGAGATCTTCCTGAAGTATCATGGTACACCTCGAGGTATAGAAGGATACTCCCAACTGTATCAAAAGAGGTCTCCGTTGGGAGAAGCTTTATACCCAGGGGACGGAAAGACGCCTAGTCGAAAAGCATCACCTCTGCCAAGGCAACAGGTGCAGACGCATCTGTATTATACTGGAGACAGACTCGAGTTCGACGTTTACAAGCTTGGGATATTCTATTTCTTCATTCCCTTGTTCCTAGCCCACTATGTTGCCTATAGGAACCATATCGAACTTCTGGAGGAGATGATTCACGCGTTTCGCGACAAACTGCCCGATGCCGTCGAGAAGGAACGAAGGGGATTGGGAGGATCACACAATTATCAGACAGCTGCGCAACAAGCACGCATTGATCTTACCAGCAATGTGGATATCTACCCAGATGGGTATACTCGGTGGCCCTCTGTAGGGGCAATTGGCTTGGACAGTTTACTGAAATTGGTGAAAGACGACGTAACGACACGGCGGGAGAACAGCAAGACTGTTGATGATGAACTTCAAAACGCAATTGCTATTTTCGAAGGCAGCGGTCTGCTTACGTCCAGCGACCTGGCGAACGATTTGGAACCCACTGTATTATCCTTCCGACATAGACGTATGGTTGCATATGAAAGGCACCGTACACGATTGAATCAAAGTATTGCTTCGGCAAACCCACGAAATGTGGAACAAGGACCTGATACCCATTCCTCTAGCCACGCGGGTGAACGTCGCAAGCTTGACTCTTTGGATTCCCCGAACGATGAGGATGAGCCTCAAAAGAAACGTACCCGCAACTCCGACAATCAAGTGATCCCCACCGAACCGCAAACGACGAAATTTTTTTCTCGGGCTCTAGAGAAGGCGGAAAAAACGCAGAGTGTTCTAATTCACGGATATACGACAGTGAAAAGATGGCTCGCGGTAGTCACCAACGATGAAATATTTAAGCACGTCGTAACCGGGAAATCTGTCATGGGTGAAGCACTGAATGCAATCGCGCATGAGAGAGAGAGGAGTGTCGAGAAGATTTACGAATCCGCTACAAGGCTGTCAAGTCTGTTCGCTTCGGACGCCGAAGGTTCCAATGGGAGACCCCTTTCAGAAACCGAGAAAGCAAAGTATACGGACGCGTTTCAGGAAGTGGTCGCGAGTGTTTACGAGGTCAGCGGTGATTTGTTGGGACCAGATTTACCTCTTCCGTCAAATAATGGGCGGTTGAAAGTTGCGGAGTTCATCTCACGCGCGAGGGCTCGGACAGGGGAAGAGCAGTTGAAATCGATATTTGGATGTGCTGAATTTGCCCATCTGGATTTGGCATAGCAGGGAAACGTAGGGATATCGGGTCTTGAGCCAGACTGTACTACTATTCAGATGTGCGTATTCAAGCTGTAACTACTACTAGTACCCATAGTACCTACTAGGAGTACTAGTACCTCTACCTCTTCCTATAATTTAACTAGTACTACATTTTGCTTCTACTTTGTTCTAGTACTAGGTTTTAAATTATAACCACCCCAATATCAGTGTTGAAACTACGGAACTTCGTTGGACTAGTTGATAGTAGAGTCTGGCCCCGGCAAGCTCCACTCAGCCTGAGGCTGGCAGTGGCAGTGCCAACTTCAAGTTGAAGCTGACTCAGTGACTCGGAGTGCAGTGACTCGCCGGAGCACTCAGGAGGCCGGCAGTGCCAGCGCTGGTGGCGTGTGACTGGAAACTAGAGCAATGGTATAAGAGACAGAAATGCCCCCTTGGGGCGCTCACTCAGAACCCTCTTGCATATTTCGTCTTGACTACTGCCTAAATCGTCTCGACCACAACTATGACGTCAATTAGTCCTTACCAACAGGCTCTCAGTGGACGTGAGTCCTGCGTTCTTTTTCACTGACAATGCCAGTGACAATACTGATTGTTGTTCACCACCACTATAGCAGGCTCCTCATCGGACACCAGCTTGCCTGACCCAAACTCGCATGCCAATCAGCGTCAGGCCGACCTTCGTGTTCACTTACGTGAAATCTTCCACCGTAATATGGTTAATGGACAACCATTCGATACAAACGTCCCTATGTCATCAGGCATACAAACGAACGACTATGTTGGCCACCCTGGCACGATAAAGTCCCAAACCACCGGTTCAAAGACAGAAGTTGTCCTTCCTGTCGAGCCTCAGAGCACCGCCCGCAAACGAAGGGAAAGCGTGTCACCAGAAGAACAAAAGAACTACTACCTTGGCCTCCCGGGTAAACCTCGCCTGGTCGGGCGCACCGGACCTGATTGGGAACCGCGAAACCAGCAGAAATCCATAGACGTAGTTGGCGACCACAAAATCGTCAGTATCTGGGGAATCTTGGGCCCAAAGATTCTTGACGTACTTGACGAGGAGAACGTGCGTTGGACCAGTTTGGAAGCCAACCGCGTTGGCTACGAAGACGATAAAGGAGTGATCCCCGTTGTCGTTCTTGTCGGAATCGAGAATGATTCGCTTAAACCTAAAGAGGCGTGCCGCATCTCGGAACGCGCTAAGGATATTTTGGTGGCACATGACATTAACGACGTTGAAGTCGAGATGAGGGAGCGATATGTCTGGCCTGCCATTCTTTCCTCCGGAAAACCATCGAACGCAGGCGACATTGCCTCCTCCACAGACCACTCCCCGAATGGCTCATCGGACGCAGTCGACATTGGCTCCTCCTCCCCGGATGGCTCATCGGACGCAGACGACATTGGCTCCTCCTCCCCGGATGGCTCATCGGACGCAGTCGACATTGGCTCCTCCTCCCCGGATGGCTCATCGGACGCAGTCGACTCCGAAGCCAAAGAGCATGGCTCCACTCATGTCAACAACATGGTTCGTAGCACGCCGGCAGTCTACGTTGAACCTGTTCGGGCTGGTAGTGGAGGGCATGACGTAGACGCCATGGATGTTGTCTCTACATTCAAATTGCTTGACCAACAGACACCCAAAATTCTGTCCTCAACATCACTTTATAACAAAGTGGCGTCTTGTTTCTCCGTTGCTCCGGGGAACTGTATTAGCTCCAAGGACAAACAGTCCAGGGACATATGGTCAACAGGGACACTCTACGCTCTTGGAAAGGATGAGAACGGCAAAATCTTGGCGTACATCCTCTGTTGCCGCCATGGTCACGTCTACGAATCTGTAGAACACGATATACTAGACACCTCTGTTTACAATCGTCCTAAATCTCCGAATGAGGGTCTAGAATATCCTATCAACTTGTTTGCAGAGGCGCCCCTGAAGTCTGTCTTCTTTGGGATCAAATCAAAGGCGGAGAAGCTTCTTGGCGACCGGAATCGGGACAGGGATGATATAGACCGTGCACAGGAGCTGATATACCATTATGCCGGAATTTATTTCGTTGGCGGGCGCTGGCAGAACAATCGTATCGGACAAGTTGAGTACTCTCCGGGCGTAAATAAGGGCAACTTGCTTAAGACCCTAGAACCCTACATGAGGGACTGGTGTCTGATCAGCGTGAATCAGGCTTCGTTGCCAGATAATCTCGACTACGACGGTTTTCATAATGTCGTGAACATAGATAAGCCGACACAACTGCCTAAGGACTTAGCCCATATTTCGGTAGTAGACGCTGATAGTGTTTGCCTTCATCTCGGCTGGGACTATGGAAAGGATACATCATTCGGATTGGTGCCCATCAAGACATACGCACCAAAGGAAGACATCTTCCCCAATGTGATGGAAGCGAGCGGGAGGGACTGGTATTGGCCAATCAACGATGGTATACGAGCTCGATCTTTTAGAGTGTATAAGTACGGCTGGGCAAGTGGCCATACGTTAGGCGAGGCCAACAACGTCCCTGCCTTCTTTCCTGGACCGGATCGCGATTCTAGGGTACTTGCACTGCAAATTCCTCCGAAACAGGCGTTGGATAATAACGGGACGTCGATCAAGTCCGGCGCATTTGCAGTAGGTGGGGATTCAGGCAGCTTGATTATTGACAAACACAAACGAGCAATTGGTATTGTCTCGCACACGGGAGGGACTATACGTCCGGACGATGGCTCGGAGGATACGAAATCCGAAGGCGACGAATTTACTTATGCAATAGCCTTTTGGCAGGTTATGAAGGATATTAAAGACTTACCTTCACTAACGGCGACGCGAGGTGGAGAGTTGAAATTAGGCATGGTGCCGGAACATAGAGACAATTACTACTAGTAAGGAGTGGCGATGCTCCTTTACAATATCTCATACATGCATTTTAGTAGTATATTGTCTTCTGCTCTGTCTTTGATGGCGTTTTGCGTGCACTTTGTGTATTAGTACAAAGTTGTTGTCGTATGACTTGATGAAAGAGAAATGATATTGATTGCTTGCCCATACTTTGAGCGAAGTTAGAGGTGCGACGAGCTGGAGCTTCAGGCTGAGGAGGGAATCTCGTCTCAGGCTGTCATTGCGTACTACTACTAGTAGTAGTGGGACAACCTTTGCAAAAATTTCAGCATTTTGTGAGCTTCAATTCAAGCACGGCTTCCTTAGACACAAAATGCCTTCAAGTTGTAGCACTTCTCTAAGATATTGTCTACATTTGTATGATTTTTATTTATTTTATAAGAATTAGACAAAGCTATCCAATCGGCCACCGAGATGTGACACTCAGAAAGACCCCACTTGCAAAATCTCGGCCGTAGTATGCATGATGAGGGAATGAAGAGCTGTATGCGCAAGTTAGCACAATAGTACTACTATAACCCGGCCCTGGGATTGAAATTGCAGAAGATTGTACAAGACAGTGAATACTACTACTAGTGGGCACGAACCCGGAGCCGACTCGGAGGCGTGTCCAACTTGAACTTGAAGTCCGAGTCTGATGATCACTCAGGCTGCCACTGGCAGTGGCATCCGAGTCCGAGTCCGAGTCGTCGACTGGACTTCAAGTTGGCAAAACTCCTCTGGTGCAATTTTGAGTATCGAGAAGAACGATAGAGTATGCTTCATGATCGCGCGTACGGGGATAGTACTTGATCGGCGTCACGGTGCTGATGCTGCTCCGCCGACTCGGAGTCGTAGTAGTAGTACAGTATTCCGGTCCTTGAAACACCTATTCGACTTTGCTCAATTTTAATTCTTCCTCAACATATATAGCACATGTAAGTAGATATATCTTTACTATAGCAGTGAATACACATTCTGTGTGAATTATGGGGCGAGAAATACTGCACATGTATTGATATGAAGGATTTATGAATCTGAAGCAATTGTCACACTTTACATGTCCTTGAAACACCCGTGACCGTAGCTGTCACGGCTGAGCTTGGATCACTGTTTCACGCATTTTCCTCTTTGTTATGTATTTGAGAAGTATCTTTCATTGCCTATGATAGCATTGATATATCCATTGGTAGAAATATGCTGCACTTTGTATGCATTCTTTTTGCTTTAAGCTTTCATTGAAGTAATGTGTGAGTGAAACAAGACTCGGAGCGTGGGAACATATATGCACCTCTTTCACTGTCACCTTTGCAGGCAGAAAATATTCATTCATTTTACACAGCTACATTTTTGTTCTCAACCCTTGTAATAGATACATGAATAGAATCCTTAGCATGCTATTATACTGATGGAAAAGGTTCCAAAGTAAATGTTTGTGCCGAAGAATTAATAATCAGCAGCTATGAATGTATATTTTCATCATTTTTGGGTTTTTCGTGCATATTGCTACATTGTAGCCGACTCAACCATCATAAGATTCTCAATAAATCACAAAGAATAGCTTTAGATATAGTCATAATATGTACAAAAAATGAGATAACTCTAGTCAGTGGATGTGTAGAAAATGTCAGTGTTTGAAGGACAGGTGATGTTTCAAGGACCGGTGGAACAACTCAGGCTGCCAGTGTACTAGTACTACTAGTATGCGCAGTACTTGTACTACTAGTACTAGTAGTAGTATGTGCAGTACTTGTATTACTACTACTACTACTACTTCTACTACTACTACTACTAGAAGTAGTAGTAGTACTTCAAGTTGTATTAGTAGTACTCAGGCTGTGCAGTCACTGGCACTCAGGCTGGCACAGTGGTGAGTGCGAGTCACTGCCAGTGTCAGAGTGACAGAGCATTCAAGTTGCGCAGCTACTAGTATTAGTACTGCGCATTCCAGAGACAACTTAAACTTATAGAGCTTCCCTCCGACTTCCGTGCTGCTGATGGAAGAGGTAAAATCAAACTATTAGCGAGTGCTTTGATGGACATTCATGCCAGTGATGAGACCTTCAAGTTCTCATTGCCAGCTGAGTGCCACGCGGTGGCAGGCCGACTCGGATAATCTTGTGAATTCAAGTTCTACCTTTCCGGCTTCTTCGAAAACCTGAACCCAATAGCATCACAAACTTCAAGTCATCACGATCATCATTGGTGTGGTTCCTTGGAAAATGAAATCAAGAAGTCAACTTCAAGTTCAACTTGAATGTGACTCGGGTTCCTATTAGTAGAATTACCGAAGAGGATATATTGTCCTTCATCTCGGAGTTCAAGTTAGGGCGCTCCGTAGTACTAGTAGTATTAGTGGTGAGTGATCTTTCGAACGATCCAGAATGAAGGGTTCAAAAAGCTACATATAAAATGAGGAAAGAATCATGATGTCGCTTCAACGTGAAGTTGCCGAAAATCCTCAGCCTACCATTACTACTATCCACAACAGCTATCACTACTAGAATGATACACTTCCAACTTCAAGTTGGAGTCGCAATGCTCTATATCGTGTGGTTCTTAACTTTTATCGCATTTCGCCCAAACGGCGAGCTTGAGAGGCGTAGACTCCGACTCCGAGAGGACCGTCCTGACTCCGACGCGGATGATGAGCTTCTTGACAAAGGTGATTAAAATCGACTTGAAGTTGAAATTGTTACTAACCTTAAGTTGTTACTGCTACTCTGGTAGTGATCGATAAATCGTACTTAAGTTAGACTTCCACTCTAAGTTGAAGTCCAAGCCCCGAGTCATAAACATTAACAAGAGTATGTTTATCATAATCATGATCCGAGTCCGATGCTAATTCTCTTTCAACATACTAGTAGTACAATTCATCAAAAAACTGTAGTACTACTACTATCAGTAGTCTGAGTAGCACAGTAATTTCAAATAAGTTGTGTTCAGTGTACTATACTACTAGTACTACTAGTAGTCACGGTGCCAAGTCCGAGTCCGAGTTCGAGTTCGAGTCCGAGTCCGAGTCCGAATCCGAGCCTGAGTTCAAGGCCGGACACCGGACCTGAGTGAGCTTGAAGGCTGGCCCAGCACTGGTGAGCAGCACTCAGGCTGTACGGCCGGCGTGACAGCGGTACTTCAAGTTCAAATTCAAGTTCAAGTTCAAGTTCAAGTTCAAGTTGGCACCGAACTCGCCGCCGGCGGAGCCTGCTGAGTCGGAGTCGGAGTCGGGGTCGGAGTTCAAGTTGACTCAGCTCGTCATCAACTTCAAGTTGAACTTGAATTCAAGAACTTCAAGTTGAAGCTGAGCCTCCGACTCGGACTCGGAGTCTCACAGGCTTCAAGTTACTACTGCTCTACGCCCCGACTCGTGAATGCCACCAACTAGAACTGAGGTTACTACTACAAGAGGTAGTAGGCCTTTCGTTTCACTGTTGAGTTTGCTGTGTATACTCTCCTTTTTCTTCCGCCACGCATCTGCCGACTCACTCGCTCTGCCTGTCTCGGCACGCTCAATTGTTCTATCGGTTTCAACGCCTTGCGCAGCTCACGTACGTCTGCACGATACTTTGTAAGCTCCCTGTGGGTCGACGTGTTTCGGCTCGCGCGGCACGCTCGGCTCGTATGGAAACCCAGGGGGTAGGAGTTCGACCGCTTTTGCAGAGGACACGAAACCACTACCGTCTACGCAATTTACTGCGCCCACAGCAGGTGGTTGCCCCAAGTATTGACCCAGGTTTCTCTCGCAGATTTATCCCGACGCGTATCCCCTTACCGACTAAAGCAATGGCGAGCATACTGGAGCGCATGCGCACACGTCCACCTCCACAGTTGACAACACGAATTCCTTCAGCAATTGGTGATGGTAGAGTGATTACATCCGTCACCATATATCATGAGTGAACCTTCTCAAAGGGATAGGGCTACGCCAGAGAGCTCATCATCAGTGGTGGCTGATGACCAGCTCAGAGTGCAGGACGTTAAAACTGGTTGCTGCACTTGCATCCGAGGTCCGTTCCTCCCAGGTTTTGAATCGCGAGACGCATCACCGACGTTTGGAATGTGCAAAGAGGCAAGTTACTGAACCGGCGCTCACAGGAGAGGATGTGCGTGCGGTAATCAGTGAGCGAAAGCCACAACTGTACTTCTCGAGTAAGTTGTTATTTTAGTTTTTGAATAATAATACTCACAGGCTTCTTTAGCTTTGGAGCATCGGCACAGGGAATGTCTATACGTTCTCCGAGAACATCTGCATAAGATTTACGCCGAAAATTATATTGTCTATTTTCTGGGGGGTGGGGGATTGGACACATCCGTTCGCGTATGGAATCTGCAAATGGGTATGATTTTCTTCACATTCATTCATCCCCGACTCGTCAGTGACAACTTTTCAGTACGACTCCGACTTTCTGGTCACCTGAAGGAACGATGGCCGCGTCAGCTTCTTCTCGTTTCATCGTTCCTCTTTTCCTCGACCATCTCAAGCTCAACAATAAGCGGCCACAGGACTCGCACTGAGCAGTCAGTCGGGACGAGTCTCTATCCCTACCGTCTACACTCACTTCAGGGATCCCTGCTCAATCGACATCTAAGCCTAAGTTGGCCTGGCCTGAGCGGCGTAAAGAGCCCAAAAACATCGGAAGGATGCTGGACAGCGACGCTCTCTCACCACCTACCACAGTGAGGAGAGAAAAGGTTGCGAAGTTGCGCGGTCGGATTCGTATATGCGGGGCTATGTATCACCGGGCAGTTTGATGCGTCCTAATATTCCGCTTGCATGCACAAAGTCCACCAGACGTCGACAAAGCGACATACAACTCAATTTGCAAATGCAGCGAAGGGAAAAATTATAACTGCATTTTCGACATCATCCAACGTGTCGTGTCCCCATTCCTTGCCAAACACCTCTGCCCCGCCATTACTGCCGCCTAAACGGAGAACGCTCGGTTTCAATGTGCAGTATGAGTTGATCGTCGGCCGACAGCGCGATTCCCTCAGCCCCGAGGACGAGAAACGCGCCTTCATGCAAATTACTCCTTCCGAAGCGGGTTGGGATGCATTCAAGTTGGCTCATTTCCCATTTTGGCACGGTTCTAGTTCAGGTTTCGGGTTGTGTACAGGGATGACTGGTTGTATGGTGAGTTATGCGTGGCTTTCTTCGAAATCCTTCTAGAGCTGATGGAGCAGCTTCTTGTGCAGTGGGTTGTATCCTCCCGACTTCTTCGGAGTTAACATGACTCATTTTCTTGTTCGTTTGTGCTTAAAATGAAAAGAAGCCTTATAATCAAGTCATTCGGAAGAAATCATTTGTTATCTCCTATCAGTTCAACTTGCGGTTTATCCGAGTCATAGTACAAAGCACTAATAGCTCCCTCTCTCTTTCCAGAAGAATGGGAAATCAGAAAACTAACTTCAACTACTTTATATAAGTGTGAAGTGGGAGTGGGTATCGTCCCCAAGATCATCATCAAGCCATTCCACCGTGAATCATGTTCTCAAATCTTCGTACTATCCTTCTCATCCTCCTCTCCCTTGATTACGCACGCCTGCACCTCCGCGCCGCCTCCGCTACCAGCTCGTTCAACGGTGGACAGCAAGGGCTCAAACGAAGGTACTTGTTTCATTCATATCAAGATCCGTACACTGACTTGTTGCTAGATACACAAGAAACTGCAAACGTTTCTTGATTTACTCGGGGTACCACCAACACCTCTCTCCGAATTAGATGAATATAGGCTCCCTTATATAGTTCCGATACAGTGTCGCACGGGCTTGGATGTGGACAACGCGATGAATGCAATATATGCATCTTTGCCACAGGTACCAGCTAGGAGATTTATTTCGGTTGACATCGAGTGGGCAAGTGGCGGAAAAGGGTCCAATCATCGCGTAGACCTCATCCAACTCGCAGTTCAAAACCAGGTTTATCTGGTCAGGACGCATACTCTTACTGACCTTCCTCCTACGTTGGCGCAACTCCTTGGGGATGGTACAGTCATGAAAGTATCAGCTGGAATTAACGGTATGAATAACTTATCTTTTCTCCTGCGAGGTGGCCTAACAGAAGAAATGGCAGGTGACGCAGTGCGTATAAAGCGCAAGTTTCGCACCTCTGTGCGCTCCTGTGTCGATCTGACAGATTGGGCGCGCGCGTTGTCTACCCGGAAGTCTGGCCCAAAAAACCGACCTGGTCCCAAGTGCTCTTAAACCCTCGTCTCTGGTTCCAGCATCCGACTCCGACTGTCAAGCTCGAAAAAATAGTGGGAGAAGTATTGAGGCTGAACGTCAAGAAGAGTAGTGAGGTCACGATGAGTGACTGGGCAGCTAACGAGCTATCAGCGGCACAAATACAATGTAAGTTATCATTTTGTTGCTCAAGATCAACCATCTTCAAGTTCTCATTTGCATGATCTGCGGTACTGGAATACTAGATGCTGCCATTGATGTTCACAGCACGTTTGCTGTAGCTTTGGCCCTGAGCCAAAGCCACCCACCCTTACCGGATAAGTACATCAAGAACTTCGAGAACGACTCAAGGCTTGATCTTGTAGGCTGAGGCCCACCAGTAGCAGGTTTGACCAAATGTACTTGAGTTATCGAGTGAATTGTTGTGCGCATGCTCGTGTCTTTCAAAGTTGCCAGGAGATTCATGATTAAAATTTATTATTGAATTGCTTTTTTTTCCGAATGATCACCGTAGTCTGAGGTATCAAAGTGGTTTGGAAGATGTCGCCAATGGTGTCTGTCTGCTGTTCGGATTGCTTGCCATGATGATACTTCCAGTGGTGAACGAGCTTTAAATCTAAAATTGGAATTTGAAGAGTTCAAGTTCAAGTTGCCACCGCCGTGACTCGGACTGCACTTGAACTTGAACTTGAACTTGAACTTGAACTTTTTACCACTGCGTCCCCTCAACGACACAGTGTACGTTCTCCACTCTTGTTATGAGCATTTCTCCGCCATCCCCCACCCATTCCCTAAGACCACTTATTGGCCTGAACAAGTTATGTTTTATCCTACCCTCAAGCTTGTATTGAATTCGCCTAGACTTCAACATTTCCAAATGAACCAAAAAACGATAGTGTACGTCTGAGAACGTGCTTCTTGTTTGATCTTATCACTCACATTTGTTGTTAGTACCTGGAAAGGAGAAGGTGGGCGGCCTTGTATTAGTGAGAGGAGCTCCGACGTGCACGTTGAACCAAAGCGAGCAATTTCTACCTCTCGAACGACTCCCGCTGAGGATAGGCCGATACATGTTGCATCACCAACTGTTGTAATCTTCATCAAGAATCAGTAACAATACTTCGTCTTCAACTAGAGTCGACACCGCCTTATAGAAAAGGAAGGGCAAGGTCCGCTGACGATTGAAGAGGTGTCAGAGGACGCTATTGATGAGGGAGTGCGGCAGATGAACTCGGAGGTGGATGAACTACGCGACCGATCCCGCGCCAGCCTTGCGCAAGTGTCTACGGAGGTCCCTCGCTTCACATACCAGTTTCCTGCGCCGAAACCGCAATTGCAACATAGTAAATCTCGCGTCCGTCAATTGCAGGCTGAAGGCACCCCGGAATATCACCTCATCGGCTCGCGAGACACCCTCACACCTCTATTTGAATGTGATACACCTCCGATAGTGAAGAACGCGATGAAGCGAGGCGAACATCCCTCCATGAAACAGATGCCAGCATTTCTCGGCCAATCTCTAGCCACTTGAAGTCGCCGGAAGGTAGCGTGAACCTAGGCGCTACATCTAGCTCACAAGCATCGGACTACGGTGGCGAACTTCCATGAGGGCATGCGAAGGAAGAGAATGAACGCAACCTTTGAAGCCTCTGGAACTATAAGTACGGACTTCTCTTCTTGCTATTATATTACTAGGCTCATACTGGTTTATTCATCAGCGAAACCACATGCGTCTATTCGGATACTTTGCTCTTCAAACATATCATATCAACACAGATCTAACCGAAGCTAAATGTGTTAGACAATTATTGATCTGGACAACTTCGCGGGGCGATGGAGCTCGAGACTGCGACTACTAGTACAGCAAATGGGCGGTCAACCTATGCTGCGCTTTTGTCTTGGAGAGAATTGTCTCACTTTTTCTTTGACGCAGTTGAACTTTCAAGTGCGTACCATTGTTGTCGCGACTACGACCGTCGCTCGTGGCGACTTGACGCAGAAGATCGTGGGCGTGTCCGTTCAGGGCAATATTCTGGACTTGGCCATCAACGTCATGGTTGACCAGCTGGCTCTCTTCACTGCGGGGGTGACCAAAGTCGCGCGGGAAGTCAGAACGGAAAAACTCGGTGTTCAAGCTGAAATCGAGAATGTTCATGTCACAGCAAAAAAACACGTATGTTTATTTCACTAGCATTCCGCTGAATTGTGTAGTGTGGTTTTTACTGAACGCACTCCTAATAGAATGGCTGTTAACACCATGGCCGGAAACTTGATGACCGAAATGCGTGGTTTCGCGCAGATCAGTACTGCAGCCTTGAACGGCGACTTCACGTGTTTCATCACCATCGAAGGCTCAGGCGAGATGGAATCCTTTGAGACTCATCAAATCAATTAAATTCTGCACTACTTGCGCGAGTCGATTTAGAAGAACACCGCCGCTCGTGAAGCTGCCGAACTTGCCAATCGCTCCAAGTTGGAGTTCTTGGTGAACACGTCTCATGAGATTCGACCCCTATGAACGGTATCATTGGCATGAATGAGTTTACGCTGGATAGCGATTTGAATAAGAGTCAGCGCGAGAGTCTTCTGCTGGTGCATAGTTTGGCTCGGAGTCTGCTATTGATTAATGACGATATTTTGGATATCTCGAAGAGTAAGCAAATCCGCCGCCGATGCTTCCAAATTCAGTTGCTAATATTTCGATTAATTACTACATTCGAAGCAGGCAGGATGACGAGAGCAAGTTTGGTATTCACTGAGACACACGGTTTTCGGTAACCTCAAGACTCTCGTTGTACGACCATCGCAAAACAACCTTGACCTCACATATGACGTTTACCCAGACATTCCTGATCAGCTCATCGGTGACTCGCTGCGTCTGCGCCAGGTTATGACGAACTTTGTCGGCAACGCTATCAAGTTCACCTCGAGCAAGGTCGTGCGGAAGGGACACGTTGCGCTGTCGTGCCGTCTGGTTGGCATTAAGGACTCGATGGTGAAGTTAGAGTTCTGTCTCACGGATACGGTATCGGTATTACAAAGGTACAGTAAACTTGAACTGTGGTACGTTCGTGCGAGGGGATGGATCAACCACTCGAGTGAGCTCTTTTCGAATAGTCATTTGTTCCGGCCTGTAGTGGTCTTACTGACCTAAATCTAGGACTACGGTGGTACTGTCCTTGATCAATCAGTATCGAAGTGTCTTGTGTCGCTGATGAATAACACGATGTGAGTTGAGAGCGAGCTGGGCAAGGGAAGTTCACGACCACCTCCTAAATCAGCCAGTCGTCCACCGAGAACGTACTTTCGATGATGCAGTCATTCGCGAAGCAGAAAATCCGGCTTGCCAATACGCTGGACGACCGAACAGGTGTAGTGATGCGTATCACAGAGCTTATTCTGAAGCCTTACGACGTGAGCGACGTGAGCGAAGTTGCAGATAAGGAGTGTTGCCCACATATCGGCGCGATACTTGTTGATTCGCTGATGGCCGTAAGTCATCCTGTTAAAGTACATTTGAGCTACAGTATAAAGCCTTACTCAAACACGTTTCGGATGGTCCAGAAGGAACAAACCAGGAGTATGAACACTTGCGATATATACCGATCGTTCTGCACGCGTCAGACCAGAATTCCCTATCGAACAAACAACTGCCAGACCGAGATCTACCCCCACTTCCCACCGGAGGCAATCTGCTTCTCAAGGATGTAGAAGCAGAGCTAGATCGACAGGTTGCGGTGACGAGAATTGACACGAGCGGCTACGGCGGACCATTCAAGGTGGAGGGTAATTCAAGTACATGGACCTTGAGGGAAAATGAGCAGAGCGTGCGCAATCGGGCAAGAGAGAAATTGCTTTCGGAACAGATTGAAATAGTATGTCCGAGTCCTCCGAAAACCCGTAGTAAGAACTCTGGAATTTATGTTTGACAATTGTTTCAGGCGCCAGGAAGATGCCACTTGGGCGGAAGTCGGACAATTCTCGAAGCGCACAAGGCGAATGTGCTTGAGTCGCTCAGCCAACAACGAAAAGCATGAACATCCTTATCAGCGATGGCGAGAGGAAAGCAGCGCACGACCTACAATACTGGCGTACTGAATTACTGGTGTACTGATTTGTACTTACTCTATGACATTTGAATTGTACATGCTTGTACTTAGTCTTTACTTATGCTTGACTGACCTCCTGATGTACTGACGTACTGAGTGTGTCCTGAAAATCTGCTTATTTCAGTGTGTTCAGGCCATCAGTTGATTTCAGACAGGCATAGCAACACATCAGCAGATTTCAGACAGGCATGGCAACGCTTCAGTCCATTTAAGGCAGCGTCAGGACGCGTCAGTCGCCGTAAGCAAAAAGTAGTTTCCCTGATGTAGTGCTCAGTAGCGACCATCGTTCTCCCGCGAAGTAGTAATGCATTTGTATACAAGGTGTAGAATCCGTACGTATGTACGTACCGGCCGTTCGGAAAGAATCGGCGGGAACGCGAAAGAAGTGGAAAATGAACGGTGATCGACGTGGATGGTGAATGAGGTTTCCAAGGAGAGGTGTTAAGGTTGCCCGCGCGAACGAAAGAGCGGTACATGGATGCCCCTCAAGGCACCCAGATACACAGATGCGATTTTGCGTTTTATGCGTGCGGTCACGGTCTAGGCCCTCGAAGGCAGGGGTCGATTTCGAAGTGAATGACATCGTAAGGAGGGATCGTCAGGCCCACTTCTCGACGACTATGCGTGATCTGCACACGCCCTCGCCTTTTCTCTTCCGACCAGCATCGCGCTCGCCTCGCCGCCGCCGTTGTCGTCCTCGCTGTTTATGATGATGATGATCGTACTGAGCACCCCAAAAACGCGCCACCGGCAGCCCCAAAACGGGGGTGCCCGGAGGTGTGACGCAGCATGATGCGGGCCGCGAAAACTCTCGCACTAAAATCCGTAGTACTACAGGGTTGTCACAGCCCGGTCGCAATGACGTCTTCCATCCAACCTCCCCCGGTCTTCTGTCAATACCTTCAAGTCACACAGGTTGACGACATACCGTTTTTCGGGAAAACATATAAAAAGACGGAAGAGGAAAGACCAAACCTGGGCGAGTTTCCGAAAAGTGCAGCAGACAATTCAGTATCGGGTTTACCGATTGTTTTATGTTTTATTTTTTTGTGGCAGAAATTGGAGTGGAGCGCGAGTGAATTCGTGTCGATTTCATTCCGCCAAGTCGGCACAGGTGGGGCCCTCTCTTCTTCCTTCTTTCAGTCTTCATCGTTGACCCTTTCTGTCACATACCTTCACTAGCTACACGTCCTCGACACCGTCCCCGTCCTCGACGCCCTTGTCTTACCCCGCTTGCTCACTAGACTCAGCCTTGGATTCCCCTACACGCGCCGCCAGTAACTCTAACTAAATCGACAACACCCGCCGAACACAATACAACGAGAAACCGATATTTCGAAGCCTCGCTCGCTCGCATCTCAGGCTGCTGCGCTCCAAACAAACTCCAATCGTTTACCCATTCTTACGCAGAACTATACTGCATTGGGCGAATCCGGCCGCCACGCCTTGTCCTTCATTACTTTGCTGTGACGGTACGCCTGTTGCAAGACGACAAGAAGCTATGTATACTGATACGGAATTCACTGATTTGCTCCACAGTCCCACTCTACGTCTGTCCCCCCTTCCCTATCCGTCCTGCGATAGGATAGCGCTGCCAGCGTCCGAGTCAACACCCTCCACTTCAGTTTTGCTCGACGTTTTACTTGTGCCGAACGCTGACCTTGGTCCTTTCATCCTACTTACTCCTGTTACTTGGTCTCGAAGACGCCGAATAGAGTTCGTCAGTCCGTCACATGAAAACGGAAAGAGAAAGAATATAATCAATAGTGCACACGACAACATACTTGACTAGAACGCGAGGAGGAAACGATAGAGTAGGCATTATAGAACGCCAACCGAGCGCGTCCTTCTGTGTTCCGGAAGGCTTGGGTCAGTCAGAAGAACAAAGGAGAGAAAGATAATGACTACTTTACGTGGGGTACGTCCCCACTTACATTCACTGAAAGCTTCTACGTGACGCTTACTATCCCCCCTTTGTCTTGATTTGCGTTGTTTGCGCTTACGCTGATTTCGCTGCGACAATGACAGGACGCTCATGTCGCGGGTTTATCACCGTTGACTATGGCGAGGCAACCTCCACCCGCACCTACGTCTGCGTTTGTGTCCGCCTCGGGTTCTGGGTTATCATCCCCGGATCCTAGGCGGCTGCGACCGCAACATCATCATCAGGGTATTCCGGGATTCTCTACCGGACAAATAACTACCTCTGTACCCTCGCTTGTGTCTCCCGCTTCAACTACAACAACTTTCTCCCCCACCGCTGCTGCCTCTGCCTCTCATACATCCGATGCAGCCTTACCGACTTCAATTACTTCGCACCAGCAAGCGCAACTGGTTCCCCATCAATTCCCGCAACCCCCATCCTCCGAAACCCAAACGCAAGCCCAGCCACAAATCCTCACCTCCTCCCTGACCGAGCCGCTTTCGGCCCCACTCTCACACCCTCTATCACAACACCAACAACACCAACAGCGTGCATCCAACGAACAATCACCAGCCCCATCTTTGTCTTCATCCACAACACAACCGACTCCCACTTCGAATGCGGACTCAAATCCGACTCCGAATTCGAACTCAAAGGAACTCCACCACCAGCCGACGATCGACGAAGTCGAGGCGGTCATCCGGCAGGCGACCTCGACACGCCCAACGCCCGATGGACGGCCCCCGCCTGGCAAGGATACAAGGACGCAGTTATTTGTTGGGAATGTGAGTTGTTGTTCTTGATTTTTGTTTCTATTTTCTTCCGTCCCGCCTCCTTCCGTTTGTTTTGCTGGTCATTTGGCTTTTGGCAAGCTTGTTTTCTTCTTCGGATTAACTATTTCGTGTTTTCGACGTGAGACGGCTTTATCGTTTGGGAATGGTAGGTCGGGGTAGGGGAGAAAGGGATAGGGGTAGCGTAGCGGAGCGCACGTCGCAGCTGTCATCACCAATTGTTTTGAGTTCGGCACTGGGACTCTTCAGGTATCGGGGAGGGGGTACTGATGATCTGCTTAAGGGGTTTAAGGGAGCAAAGTAAATGCCAATTTGAGGCCTGGTCAGTGCTTGATACGGATATGCAGTATTTTACCATTTTGGACGAAGGATCGGCGTTACGTCTTTAGAGCGCATACGACCTAACTGCTATCCTCCTCCCTTTTCATGTTTCTATCCGTCATTCCTCATTCTCTTTATGACTTGAATAAACGAAGTGCTCATAGCGAAACTTTCTTCCGTAGCTACCTTACCGCGTACGATGGCAAGACCTCAAAGATCTCTTCCGGCGCTCTGGGACCGTGTTGCGCGCCGACGTTGCGCTGTCTCCGGACAATAGGTCCAGAGGACATGGGACAGTGCTTTTGGCGACTGCGGAGGATGCGGGGCGCGCGATGGATATGTTCCATGGGTATAACTGGCAGGGGCGAGTGCTGGAGGTGAGGCTGGATCGTATGGGCCCGCAGTTGGGCGATGTAACCGGCGTTGGTGTAGGGATGGGTACGCTGGGAGGAGGAATGATGCCGGGTGCGATGGGAGCAGGTCTGGGTGTGGGTGTGGCAGGAATAGGAATGGGGGGAATAGGTATGGATGCAATGGGTGTGAATGGTGTGTACAATGCTTCGCCAGGAGTCGGAGGGCTGTACGTACCTAGCCCGCATCCGACCACAAACTTCCTCAGTCCCTCGGCGTCAGGACAGCTCGCTGGGTCCTCCCCCATGCCGTCGCTGACGGCCTCGCTCTCCACTTCGTCTTCGATTGCGAGCTCACTGGGCTCGTCTGGTGCGGGGCTGTCTCTACCGTCATCACTCACCCCGGCACAGCTGCAGCTTTTACTACAGCAACGTTCGCAACAACAACAACAACAGCAGCAGCAGCAGCAGCAACAACACCAGCATTCAGCTGCGCTAGGCTTAGGACAAGGACGGAGCCAGGAATTCGGTTTAGAACTGAATCTGCAACAGGTTCAGCAGTTGCAGCAACTTCAGCAAAATAAGGAACTGTCAAACGAGGATGTGTATGCGTTGATAACCGCGCTGGCGGCTAATAACAGCGACGGAAGTGGAAACTTGACGTCTTCGTCTTCGTCCACGAGCAATTATAACCCTGGAGTCGACGCCTTCGGTAATGGGGATGGGAGTATTGGAGCAGGAGCGGCATTACGAACAGATTACGGTCTGGGTCTCGGTGTACTTGAGCGCGAGAGGTTGGGCCTGTCGCCTTCGACGATGGCGCTGGGAGGATTGAGTTCTGGGATGGGTGTGAGTGGGGGCGAGAGGCCGATGTCTGGCTTGGGAGGATTAGGTGGAATAGCGGGATTAGGTGGAATTGCGGGGTTAGGAGCGGGGGGAGTGGGCATGAGGAGTCTGTTTGTTGGAAATGTAAGTGATTTGTTTCTGTTTTTGTTCATTCTTTTTACTCTGTGCCTTCTTAATTCTTTCACCACCGAATTCAGTATACTAACATTTCTTTATTCTTCTCGTGGATTCTAGCTCCCTTTCCATTGTCAATGGCAAGATCTGAAAGATTTGTTTCGGCAAGCGGGCACAATTCTTCGCGCTGATGTCGCACTTGGCCCAGATGGACGTTCGCGAGGATTCGGGACGGTGAGCTTTGCGTCAGAATCGGATGCGGAGAGGGCTGTGGTGATGTTCAATGGGTAAGTACTTTCTTGCCATGCCTGTCTGTGTATGCTTCACGCATATATTTCATAATCGAATACGCAATGCTCATTTCTTTATTTCTTCTTCCTTGAACTGAAGATACGACTTTAATGGTCGGACTTTGAAAGTACACTACGACAAATTTTCGTCGCAGACCCCTTTACCCCCCCATTCGGCGGGAATGACGCCGATACAGCCGGGGGCAGCGACGCTATTGCAGGCAGCCCAGCTTCAACAACTTATCAGCGCGGGTTCGAGTGTAGGGTCCCCTCTCAGTGCGACTAGTGGAGGGTTTGGCAATGGGAGTGCTGCGTATGATGCGTATGGGTCGAGTCGGCCGTCGACCTCCTCGAGTTCGAGCGCTGGAATGGGAAATGGGAGTGGAGCATCGTTTTCAGCTACGCTACCGTTGACCGCGTCTCTTCAAGCATCGATTTTGCAACAACATCAGCATTACAGTCAAAGACGCGCGAGTTCTGGAGAGGTAAACCCTGGGTTAAGCTCTGGCAAAGACAGTCGGAGTAGTGGTCTGTCGTCTGTCTCTCCTTTGAATGCGAGTGCGTTGAATGCGGGGAACCCTGGTGTGATTGGGACGTCGCCTCTACAAACAAGGTTAAATCACACGCAAATGCAGTCGCAGAGCGGAGAACAGAGAGGACAGCAGATGGAGGGGAGATCTTCGGGACCTACGACAACAACGACTTCGCGAAGGAGCTCGTCAAATTCTGCGTCATCGGTTCCTGGGCCGTCTGCTCTCCCTCAGAATTCGAACGCGAGACCTTCGGCGTCGTCCGTGTCTTTAACCGTTTCACCTACTTCTTCGTCCCCCTTGAGGCAGACTCATACTAGCTCGGGTTCGTCTTCTGCTGACCCTTCAAGAGCTCCCACACAGTCGCAGACACTGGAAGCGCCAAAGTCCCGTCGACCATCCACAGCGTCTATGTCGACCTCTCCGCGTGCGCAACACCCTGCGCATCCAGGCACAATTGCGCTCCCGCCACCTCCGCCTGCGAACGCATTCCCATACACACCGCATCAGTACCACTATGCCATGGCTGGCCCAATCTCCCCACTGGGCCACCCAGGGTCACCGCTGTTGTACTCGGCGTACGTCCAGATGCAGAGCCCTGGGCACCCGTACCCGCCTCAGCACCCGGGAGCGATGCAGACGCCGGGCGGTGCGCCGCCGACTTATGCGCAGATGGCGGGGTATGTGCAGAGTCAGGACGCAGCGCAGGGCCAAGGCCAGGGAGTGCAGATGGTGACGCCGTATGGCTTGCCGCCGATTACACCGAGCATGCCTAGTTTCTCGTTCGTGCCCCAGCCGAGCCCTGCGGGACCCATGGGTGGTAGCAGCGCGATGCCTTCTACTCCCGCTGAGAATGGAATGAACCAAGAGCATTCGCATTCGTCGGCAGGAGCAGTTTATCAGCATTCTGGTGGGATGAGCGCGGGTGCGAGTCAGGCGGGGCAGCAGCAAAGTCAGAACGCGGCCACGCCGATGAGCTATCCGTACAACGCTGTCATGGGTATGGCGTCCCCGCCGATCCACTTCCCTTCACATATGTTCAGCCCATTCACACCGGGCACAGCGTTGAGCCCCGGGGCGTTCTGGGGCCACCCGGCACATGTGGGTCATGGTGCGCCACACTTGAATCCGGCCGTCGGATCGCGCCCGTTGCATCATGCGTATGCTCCAGGAAGTCAACCGACGAGCCCAGCTGCAGGCGGGTACTTCCCCGTCATGGAGCCAAGCGGGTACTTCCCACCTGTACCTCCGCAGCAAGGTAGACAGGAGTATTTCCCGCCTGTGCCTGCGCCCGTGCCGAGCTCGGGCCTCGCGAACGAGGTGACTTACCAGGAAGGTGGGAAGGAGTCGGGGAGCGCGGTGCTCGTGGATGGCATTGACGGTGTGGACCATTCGGGCGAGCGCGAGCGGACGCGCAGCTCGAGCAGCTCGTTCTCGGTGCAGAGTAGCGCACAGGGAGAGGGCGACGAGAGTGGCGGCGGCGGCCGTGCGAGCAGCGTGGCCACGAGCTGGCGGTCGAGCGATGAACGCGTGCCGACGAAAGCGGGCCTTGCGAATCTAGATACTGCGTCGACAGGGACGTTGAAGAGCCTGGCGGGCGAGATGGCGAGCGTCCGTTTGGGCGAGCCGCCGAAGGGCAAGAAGGGCCAGGGCGTGCGACGGGGTTGCGAGAAGGTCGGCTCGTCTCCTACGGCTGCAAGTGGTGCTGCTGTCGGGAGACGCGATTCTGTCGCGGTGGATGACGAGGAGCGCGCTTCGAACGCCGGTGCAC
The DNA here is from genome assembly GCA_910574555.1 of Trichaptum abietinum. Lineage (NCBI taxonomy): Eukaryota > Fungi > Basidiomycota > Agaricomycetes > Hymenochaetales > Trichaptaceae > Trichaptum > Trichaptum abietinum. The sequence continues at coordinate 1,834,164 of CAJTBE010000010.1, read as the reverse complement.
CGGGTCAGCAGTCGAATCGGAGTCATTCGATGGGTGAGGCAAGCTCAAGCAGGCCGCAAACACTGCAGAAGACGCACTCGGACGAGACAGGCGAACGCCTTGTCCTCGATGCACGTACTACGAAAAGTGCAGGTGCGGTGCAGAAGCTCGTTTCGTAAATCAGTTGCCGCAGAAACCCGCAAACACAAGAAATCACAATTTTCCTCATCTCCTCTTATTATTATCAGAGTCCCGGTTTTTCGGTCGGATTTAGCGCAATTATCATACGGGTAGTTAAAGGGGAAATCGTATTAGTAGGGAGAGTCGGTGTCCATCCCTTGTCATTCAATCAAATCGTCCAAGTTGGTCTTTGTTTCCCTCTTCCTTTCAACTTTCCTTCCCTTTCATCATCATGTCTCTCGTCTCAGTATCCCCTTTCTTTGCTAACCAAATCCTTCATATTGGAGTTCTCATCCTTGTTTGTCCGTCTCATGCTATCTTATACATTTTCTTTCCCCTTCTATACACTTCTCGTTATTTCTACAACTGTCTTCATCTCTCTTTTCTCTCTATTCTGGATCCTTTTTCTGTTATGGTCTGCTGTCTTCGAGATCAAATGTTCTTAGTACATACGCACGTCTCTGCATCTCCCCGGTTTGGAGCTCTTTTATTTGCTCTTCTTCATTTGCTTTCCGCACTATAGGCATTCCCAGCATCTATCTATTTTAGTTCCGTCATCTCGAATATAAAGCACATCGCGGTCTCTATTTCATGTTTTGTGGGTATAAGTCTGAGATTGGTTAGAAGGTAAATGACGAGTTATGTTAATGTATCCTCATGAACGAGGATAGATGTCGGATATTCCGAATGACGACCGGTATAAATCATACTTACAATGCCACAGCAAATCCAACTGAGAGTCTTTAGATGGGATGTTCAATAATGCCCTGGATATCTCTCATGCGTAGCGACTATACATCCAAAATAAATAATGCTGAAATCCCTGGCTATGATCCTAAATCCCGAGTTAACCCAACTCCTTGACCCTCTTACGGCACAAATGGTGATTTGTCCATCTCTTAGACCTGTGTCAGCGAGACATTGACGTCGCCCGTACTTGCCCCTCCTACAAAGGTGGCCGTGAAGGGGATGTCCTGTCCGCATTGGGCGAACGCAGCTTTGATACCCTCTGTTCATATTCTGAATTAGTAAATTATTCGTGACGAGCTTGCTTATTCATAGAGAGCAAAAGAAAGTCAAACGACTCACGTTCCCAGCGCCCCTTTGAGATATTGATCGTCGCGCCTTTAGTTGCTGGCGTGATCGAGAAAAGCGCATTTCCAGACTGGCCGGTCGTGGACGTCGGTGCGCCCTGGCACTTCTCGATCGTGCCCGCGATCCCGCCGCAGATCTGCAGCTGCGCGACGTTCACGCTGTGGAAATCCAGAGCACTTGGGTTTTGGAAGGGAGCGAGTGGTTAGCGGAATAGATATATACATATACGTTAAAAAAAGTTGAGGAGTATTGGATTGATTGGGACGTACGTTTTGCTTGTGCATTGCAGGTTGGTGATTTTCTCCTGGCGGTTTGATACTGGTGCGGCGAAGGCACAGGCGAAGAGCATTGCAAGTGCGAGAACGAAGGAGAGGTGGAGCATTTTTCTGGAGGGGGTTGGGTAATGAATGGATTTCAAGATCTAAGCCGTTTCAAACAGCAGGTAGTATTTTCAAGTTGGAGAAGTGAAGTCGCTAGTAGTGAAGGATTGAAGGGTGTAAAGAACGAATGGACCCGTGCTCCAGAGCAACGAGAGAGAATGAGCAGGCAAGGAGAATGGGTGAAAGGGAAGAGGTGCGTTCATTGCTGCAATGGCTTGCTTTATATTGTACGGATTAGAGACTTTTCCCAGTCTCATTTATTGGCTGTCTCCAAGACAACTTTTCATTAGGATTTCTGATGGGAGGACGACCGGCCCGGTTTGGGCAGGCGAGTTGCCTTTCTGAGGATCAAAAGAAGATCGCTCCTCGACATATGCATTTGCCCGGCTATGTGCCTAACCGCCTGATACGTAGACTATTGAAATCTGCCATAGTCCCTATGGAAGTCCAACGGATGGGCTATCACCGAAGTAATTTCCCGCGAGAGGAGCTTGGAAGTCCCAATCTTCTTCTATGACCTCCCTACGCAAGCCGTATTGCGTGAGCAAATCGTTGATACCGGCTCCGTCGCTTGTTTTCATTTCAAGGTCTGCGTTGACAGGCACTTCTGGCAGTTGCCGGAATACGAGCCTCGCTAGTTCGACCTCTGCAAGGTAGGCCGCCTTGACCTCCGTGTCCCACGAAATATGCTGGCTTTCATGCTCGAGTATGTTTTCGATACTCCCATGCGTTTGAATAAGCTTCAGAGCGCGCATGGGCCCGATCTTCTTTATTCGACGTGAGAAGTCTGTGCCTAGTAAGAGGGCGAAGTCGATGAAACTGTCCCAGGAAAGTTTGAGTGTTGAAGGGATATCTGCGCCAAAAATCAACGAAAGAGGGGCGTTTCGAGTCGTCAGGTTGCGTAGCATAGGGGCCCCGTAGACGAGCACGTCCTGCGGATAGCTCATTATGAGTAGCAAACGTATACGAAAACAGAAATTCATACAGTATCTTCACTTGCGACATAGTGAGCGTGGCCCCGAATGACTAACGAAGAAGCGAGAGCTTCAGCCTCATAAGGACCATCACATTCGATATAAGGTATTCCCATCGCTCGTAACATCGCCTTGCTTTCCTCGTAAGTCTCTGCTGATGGAGCTTTACTTCTTCGTTCGTAACTCTCAGAGAGGAATTGGCTCCGATTTGCTAGGTTCGACAAGATGGTTGAAGTCATTACTTCCTCCTCCGCAGGCTGAGTTACAGAGGACACAATGGCTGACCAGAGATGGCCTTCTTCCTGTGTCAAAGAGGCTTGAAGCTTTGATTCCGAAATAAGCTCTTGCTGCCTGCTGGGGGTGCTTTTGTCGGAATAACTGAATGGCGTAGATTTGGGGGATGGTTGACTTGCTATCCCCAGGGATGACATATGATACTCGCGATATAAGTCCGCCAGATCGCTTACTATGGTCTGAACACTTGGCTGACCATGCAGAGCGTGTGGCCCAAGTACTGCATTGTCGATTTCCGGAACATACGATAGATCCTGATCCTGATAGACTGACCAGGAGTTGTCATTCGCCCATGAGGGAAGTAAATGACCTGATACAGGAACACCTTCGATCTCCCAATCTGCGAATGGGGACCATGGCTCAGCCACGTCAGCAACGGTCTCGAATGCTGGTTGTATGGTTTGCATCTGTATATGCCCCATTAACGATTTCAGAAGCTCCCTCTTCTGTGATCGTTCATCCGCTGGTAAGGATTTGTAAGCTTGTAGCAGCCTACTAAGTTTTCGAAGCCGCTGAAGTCGTTCCACTTCAATCGCGCTCCGGGAGACAACTTGACGGCGCACAAATCTTCGCCGTTCCGTCTAAGAGAAAAGGTTACTAATGCGCGGAGAAAGCACTCCTAACGTTTCATTAGAGATGGCGAACCTCCTTTGTCTTTGCCGCGGTGCGAAATGGACCGTCGAAGACGCAGACAGCTCCAATGTCGTTACTTTTCAGCTCGTTAATGAGACGATACCATCCCAGCACATGTCTGTACCGATGTGGTATTGGAGCCCAATGCAGGCGTTGAGTGACCAATGTCCCATCTCTAGTTTACTATTTAGCTACCTGCGAGTCATCGTCTTTCAGAAGGAAACGTACATTGCAAGTTTCTTTCCCGTAATTTCTCGAAGACGGTTTGGAAGAACATTTATTACTTCCGGACTGTTATCAGAGAGTAAGTAATCATAAACTTTAACTTCGAAAGCGACCACTCTTACCAACGTTTCTGTAGGAATGGAACCAGTCCAAGAACTCCCATTCAAAAGGTGTTTCGCACCAGTAATTTACTAGCTAAACTTATGTAAAGAAACCAGGGCAATGAATAGAAAAGATGAAGGTGAGAGTTAGTTGATACTGTTGAGTGACCTGGCAGCTGGAAAAAAAGGAAGAAAGAGCGGGCTCAGAAACGTGACTTCTTCTGCATATCAGTACGTACACACTGTAAAAGATGCAATAATATGTGCCCCATGGCTCAGTTGGCTAGAGCGCATGACTGTTACGTGCCTCTCAGTGCTGCTTCTGTAGCACAGAGATGCACTTGCAAAGTAATCATGAGGTCGAGAGTTCAAGCCTCTCTGGGGCAGTTAAATTCGTTATCATTTCTTTTTTTTAATTAAGCCGAACTTTCGGACTGAAGCCTTCGAGTAGAATTTCTTTTGCAATTTGTCAGACTCAGTAGAGAATAGGCATCATTCAGCTTCAACGTTATATGCATATGTTTCGAGCGAACTCTTCGGTTATTTAACTTTAACGTACAAAAGCGGTTTATCAGAAACTTTTATTGCGAAGCAGACACACTGAAACGCTTAAGCTGTTCGATACCATCTTCCTCGAGCCTCATTCCCAGCCATTCCGACATAGGTGTTGCGCCCAATACCTTCTCGTAGAAATCAATCGAGGGTTTGTTCCACTATTCAAAATCATGAGTAAGATGTTTCTCGTGCGGAGACCTTGATTGACGTCGCGAGTCATCGGTAGATCCAATCGTCTGACTCAGAAGGCGGGGTGGGGGGCAGACGATAGCAACTTACAGTGAGTACTTGCCAGTCTAATCTTGCGCAATTCTGCTCAATGGCACATTGGCCAGCAGTTAGATGTGAGAGACTCTACCGAAAGCAGCACAGAACGAACCTTTTCTTGCGCAACCTTTCCTAACTCAGCGAAGAGTGCCTTCCCAATGCCCTTCGACCTGTGTTCGGGCTTGACGAACAGGTCTTCTAACTGAGGGATGGTACTATGTAAGTCCCTCATAATGTGGTTGCTATAGAGAATGAGGACTAACGTATAGGCCTGGCCTCCCGGTCCATGTTGAGAAGTTAAAGAAGTACATTGCTATTCCGATAGCTTCTCCTTCAGTCTCAGACTCTGCTGAGGGCGCTGCCCCGTCGATCGCTAATAGTGTATGAGCGTATTGTTTCTCGAAGACATTTTGTCTAATCTAAACTTTCATTTATGAGAAAGAATCCATAGGTTGATGAGAGAATGCCGTGTGCGCATAAAGCCTACCAGATCAGGTGTAGCTTTTGCAGATTCTTCTGCCTTTTCATAGATGGCCTGACGGAGGATTGAAAAGATATGTTATCTAGCTTCGGTTCATATGCAATTTAAAATATCGAACCAGATCCTTGACTAAACGTAAAATTGAATTCTAGGCAAGGACGCTCGTCAGCGCGATCAGTTTTAAAAAGAAGGTAATGATAACACACGATGTCCTTTTCGGTCGCAGGTCTGATGTAGAAAGACATGAGGAGCGCTCAATCCCTGAAACTACGATCAGTAAAGTAGAGTAAGCTAGATAGAGATTGGTAGAGACGTTACGATGAAGGGATACAAGGAGCTTACAAAGATAACCGATGTTGTAGTAGATGGTCGTGAACCGAGAGAAAGAAGCTTTTCGCCTGTGACTCGGATTAAAAGACCACATGGGCTTCGGCATCTTCCGATGATCGCTGATCATGCATTGCATGGATGTACACTGTACAGGTCGAAGAAAGAGACCAGACCAGTAGTACGGGAAGAAATTGAAAGAGAAGGGGTAAAATTATGTCAAGATCAGGGTTTTACCCAGTATCTGAAGTGAGCTGTGACCGCGACATTTAGCATTTAGTCACATGTTGTGACGGTAAATAGTTTAAGATAGATAGCTATTTACCTCTTGGCATAGATAAGAGGAGGCTCGTATTTTGTATAAATAGGTCTATATTTTATCAATATTACAGCTAGTGCTTCTACTCGTAGTTAAGGATTCAACAAATTACATAATAAAAGTACAGAGTAACAAGTTACAAGTACAGCCCTAAAGTGGCAAGTAAGGCAAAAAGTACAGAGTACGAATACTTGCCGAAGAATGCTGTCATACTCGTATTCCAAGGAGCAGGGAGTTTCAAACAAGGTAAGTAACAGGGGACAGTTTCACCTCCGACACATGAAGTCCCTTGAATTTGAAGCTAGCAGACAAAAGAAGTAGAAAGGCAGAATGTTCACAGAGTGTACTTCGCAAGTTATACACCATAGGGCAATGTAGATTCATCTGTGGCTTCTACTTTTGATCCGATGTAGTGGTAGTCATGTACTGAAGTAATCAGTACTATGTCAAGTCTTTAAAGGGCTTCAGCTTTCGTAATAGACGTGAACAGGTAGAAGAGGCTTAGAAGATCTCATAGTTCGATACACCAGGATAGCAGAATGGTAGTTTATAAACAGACTTGGCAAGCAATGGACGATACGCAGAGCGAGCAAGACGAGAGGTAGCTATGTCACACCCGGAGGAAACAAGACGAGAAAGGAACTGTACAGTTCCATTTGATAAGCCCGTCACGTTTCTCTGACCCGCGTCACACCTCAAACCTTATTACTATCCCACGCTTTCTGACGCACGCCCAAAACGTACGCGACGTCGTGCTCAGAGGACACCGAGCAGCGACGACGAGTACATCCATTACATCCCGCCATGAACGCAGAAAAGCTCGCCAAGCTGCAGGCGCAAGCCGTAGCCAACCGGATTGGTGAGCTGTCTCAGAATGGAGGGAAATTCATGGCACGGCTCATATTTTTTTGATGTACAGGCGGAAAGGGCACCATGCGTCGGAAGGTCGTTCGCAAAACCAAGGGCCCAGGGCCACAGGATGACAAGAAGTTACAGGGCGCGTTGAAGAAGCTGAACGTCCAGCCCATTCCTGGTGTCGAGGAAGTCAACATGTTCCGTGAGGATGGCAACGTCCTTCACTTCTCGGCGCCTAAAGGTGAGCTTTAGCTCCTTGCTCTGCAGCATACGACTCTGCGGCACTATTCGTGTGTTGGATGCTAATGGTGTCCTGCCTACTAGTGCATGCCGCTGTCCCTGCCAATACGTTTGCTATCTACGGCTCTGGTAGCGTGAAGGAGCTCACCGAGCTAGTTCCTGGCATCCTTAACCAGCTAGGCCCTGATTCACTGGCATCATTGCGAAAACTTGCCGAATCCTACCAGGCAATTCAGCAGAGCCAGCAGCGGCCATCAGGCTTAGGTGATGCAGATGACGATGACGAGGTGCCCGATCTCGTGGAGAACTTCGACGTCGAGGAGAGCGCAGTACCTAAGAGCAGCGATTTAGAGGAGGTTAACTGAAGCGGTTTTGCTGCGGCATGTGGTGTGTCTGTACTTTAAAAACGATCTTTCCCCTCCCTGAGGAGCTGTGTGGTTGAAGAGACATAGATGACGCCGTTTCTGCTGCCTGCCGTGATGCATGTTCTCGTCTTTCTCTTAATCTATTCCTCCCATTCTCCCTTCTTTGCACCCCCGTGCGTACGCCCTCCAAAAGTTGCAAAGCTATTTTTCTGCTCTGTAATGGTTTAGTAGTCGCATTGTTCTCTGCATCTTCTCGATTTCTACGACCTCATTTTCTATCTCAATCCAATACCTTGGGCTCAAGAAGCAAGAAGATGAATTATGGTTTCCGTTGTTGCCTTTCCGCAATTCGCGAAGTTTGAGGGTATACATATCTGAGAGAATTTATACAAGCAGATCAAGTCTGTACTAATAGGAAGTATATTCGGCAAACTGATTCCACGCCCGCCCTTTCATGTATGAACGTTGCCTGACTTGTAACCGTTCTTCCATGCCATCATGTTCCTTAGGGCGCTGACCTCTATTCTTCGTACTCCCACCATATTCCTCAACAAGGACCTGATAAGCAATGGATCTTAAGCAGCGCAAGTCCGGCCGACTTGCACAGGCTGTCGAGGAGTTGGTAACGGCAGAAGAGCAAGTGGCCGACTATATCAAGACGCTCACTTGGGATAAGATCGAGGAATGGCAGAAGGACAATGAGTATATTCTGAGCGGTTATCGGAGGTGAGCGAATTGGACGGAGAGGCTTGTGTTGTCGCTGATCATCTACTTGATGATAGAGTGCAGAACAATTGGAAAGGTTGCGTGCAGTCGGTATTTGGGTGTAAGCTGGACAAAGCTGTTTGCAAGTTGTGTAATTTACTTGCTGAACCGTTCATAAACTCAGACCTTCATAACGAGACTGGTAAGCCACTACACGCTACCTATATGTTTAACAACACAATACCCATTAAACATTTCACAGTGAATATCCATAGTCATCTCTGGGGTGCCGTCCTCTTCCTCCTCCTCCTCGCGTTCAATCAATTCCTCGTTATTTCGCGCTACACATCAGCTTCTTGGCTTGATTCAGTGACCTTCTCAATCTTCCTCAGCTCCGCAGTATTCTGCCTGACAGCCAGTGCCGTCTTTCACACGGTTGTATGCCATTCCGAAGAGGTCCGTATATTCGAATTCAGATGCGTCTTCTTAGCATATGCTGATAGCGTGTTCGTGATTTCGCAGGTTCATTCAAGCTGCAACGCCCTTGATTATGCAGGAATCGTCGGTTCGAGTCCGATCATCATTCTCCGAAATCTGCCTTCTGACGACGTTAATTGATCAAAAAGCTTTGATCGTCGGGTCTTTCTTCCCCGCATTGTACTATGCTTTCTATTGCCACCCACACCTTCAAATCTTCTATCTTTCAGTCATTTGCACGTCTGGTCTTGGTATGTAGTGCATCTCCAAGATTAGCCAGCTCTTAATACGTCCGATTGTAGGTGCAGCGTATATTGTACTATCTCCAGAGTACTCGAAGCCTACACACCGCGGCGCTCGTACGAAAGTTTTCATTGCATTGGGGTTATCAGCTGTCATACCCGTTACCCATGCACTCAAAATCTATGGTTCACATACTCTACGAACTGAGTTTGGCTTCGATTGGGTCATTTTGTCGGGAGCTCTGTACATCGTTGGAGCATTGTTGTAGTGAGTCGAGGCTTTTATTTTTATCGAACGAATTTTGAGTATATCGCTGACAAGGTATTTTATTCAGCGCGAATCGCATTCCGGAACGCTTCTCCCCCGGAACATTTGATTATTTCTTTGCATCACACCAGATCTTCCATTTCATGGTTGTAGCTGCCGCGCTTGCGCACTACGTAGGCTGCCTGAGTAGTATCGAGCATTGGCACGGTCGAAATGCAGGTGCTTGCTTAGAATAAATGGTAGAGACCCGACTTCAGATCTGACAAAATAATTCCTTAGTTGCCGTTGGTCTTCGTCTGCTTTGGCAATGCATATAATTCACCTTTTCTATACGAATCAGGATGATTCACCCAACAGTAAAGGCATGAATAAAAAACCAGCACACGTTTTCTGCTCTCACATAAGTGATTCGTAGGTTCGGGAAGACAAGATTACACCTTTGCAGACGACTGTAAAATAATTCATTTCCGCTGCGCCACTATGATGGTGAAAGAGCCTATTAGACTACCCGGAGTATACACAACACAAAGAAATAGCTGCCATGCTGACGATCGTGCCGAGAGCATTCGTCACGGCCGGTTTGGTCATACAGTACGCGTCTGCCACGGCATTCAGCACAGTTCAGCAGTTATAAACCATCCTTAGACTCCCGATCACCTCAGGTGATTTGATGAATCACGCTCGTCAACGACGACACGTGATGGCCGTGTGATTTATGATTGTTGTGATGAATCATGTTGAATCACGTGTTAATCAGTAAATAATCACATGTCTTTGCGGATTCATCATATTTTATTTCTGATTCAACACATGATTCATCACATGATTTCTGATTCATCATGTGATGAATCACTTTGCTCAGTCGCGGGGCACGCGTCGATTTCAAGAACAAATTCACACGGTCAAAATTAAAACTAATTACTTAAACTACTACAGCGTGGCTCGAACGTGCGCACAATAAAGATAAATAAACCAAACTTGGCTGATCAAACTTAATCCGTTTCACCACGAGGCTATACAAGAAGTCCGTTCTTCTTAGCCTATAGCAAGTACCCACGTCTTTTTTTGTACCTAAAAAAAGACCCTCACGGGTCCCAATCCGTGCTGAGTCCTAAACAAGATAGCGGTTTTTGATCAGAAACTGTTAGAAGACAGTTTCCGATGCAAATGACGTCGCTCTGTCTGAGACGGAGAAAGCACGATTAAATAGATAGAAAGCTATAGAAAATAGAAAGGAGCTTACTTTATTGAGTACAAAATTGGAAATCAGCGGAATATATGCGCCATAATTAAGTGAAGTCTAAATAAAAATGATACGTTAGAAAATCTGTATGTATGCGCTCAGAAAGCTGAACAACGTACCATCAAGAACATAATGTCTTCTACGATCCTAGGAAACTCATTTGCCGCGGAGTTTCCCGCCTGCGTGCGTGCTTGGACACGAAATCCTCCCAGGCGCCGTGTCCTCTCTTGTTCCCCATCGCCCACACGATCTCCAGATCTAACGTCAACGATTGACAACTACGCTGCGACTCAGTATCATGTCAAGTCAAAACGACCTCGAAATGCACGATCTCTCCGATCGCGAGGCCCAGGAGACTGAGATGGGCGAAGTCGGGCGTGCAGTCGGCAAGGAGGTTGCCTGGATAATTCTGCGGCACTTTGTCGCAGAATTTCCGGGCTTGGCATCTTTGAAGCAGCCGTTCGAGAAGTGCCAAGAGCTAACGGAGGTCAGTAAACAATAACTGATAAAAAAAAACCCCTCGTACTCACATTACACTCCAACAGAAAGCCCAGGACCTTAAGGACGAGGCCGAAGGCCTCCGAAGACTCTGTCTGGACTTAGAGTCCGCACTGCGAGAAGGAAATGAAGACCATAAGCAAGCGACGGAAGCGCTGATTGCGTACGTATCCTATTGAATACTATTAGATATGCTGTTGAATAATAACGTAGGGAGCTTACGAGCCTTTCCGCAAAGGAGGAGGTCACTATCAACATGACCGGTGTCGATCGACTTATCCATTACGACAAATTAAAGAAGTCCTACGATGAATCAGTCGTAACATTCAAGATCCTCGAACGTCGGTACCACGTACGTTGGGTTTTTTTTGACTTCACGTATAGCAATTCTGACGGTGCAAAAGGATTGTAAGTTAGAGTGCGTAAAGGACGAGATGCAGAAGGAGTTGAGGAGGCTAAAGGAGGAGTTGAAGGATGAGATGCATCGCAATCTATCGGCGATGCAAGGAATGTTCCGCGCTAATATGCCGGAGCATTAGTCTCGTCAACTGCGCCTGAAGCATGATTGCGCGACCCTTCTTTTAACTGCTTCTGGTACTCGAGCTTGCGCTTGCGTGTATTCTCGAATGTGCTTCGTTTGTAACTGCTTCTGGTACTCAAGCTTGCGCTTGCGTGTTATCAATCTTGATTCTTTTTGAATAGCTTGTAAAATCCTTACGCGTGTACTATTATATACATTGAATACTCAAACTCTCCCAGCATCAGCTCCGTAAAACTATAAGCTATGGCCATTCCGCCCAATACCATTCTTCATTCAGATTCCGGCGCTGAATGATCGACTCATTTTCCTTGCGTCTGAATGCCACCACATATACCTCGATGCTGACAGTGTGTCTCTGAACTGGGACTTTGGACGTATTTGATTTGCGTACACTTACTGTAAGAAGTTGATGAGTCGCGGTCAGTGTAATGTTTCCAGCAAGAACTTACTTGAAAGCTGGTCACAACGCAGCCGATGGTAGGTGGGATGGAGAAAAGGTGCGTGACGGTCGAGGGGTCAAGGAGCTTATCCTATATCATAGCACACACAGTCAACCAGAGGAGAGATATCAAAGATAATGGTCAGACAACTCAGATAACTCATAAAGCAAACGGGAAACGCACAGGCACTTTCCTCTACGTCAAAACTACGCTGGTATCCTTCCCACGGATTGGATTGAGATGGCAGTATGGCCCGAGCCAGAGATGGCTTTGAAGGCATATTCTGTTGCATATTATTCGTTAGTAGATGCAATCGAGACGGTCGACAAGAGCACGCACCGACTTGGTACAGACGACCTTCTGGAGAGAAGACGGTGAGGTATCTAATATATATATAGCTGTTAGTTCAGTACGTAGAGTACATGCTGTACTTTACCTGTCGTACGACGTCCGGGACAAATTTCTTAGTTCTGACCCGACTTTCGAGAGGAGAATCGGAAGAATCAGGGCAGACACCAGGAGCGCAGTTCGTTCGTGAAGGAAGACTGGCGTAGATATTAGCGACCTGTCTCTTATCTGTTCTAAGATCCAATAGGTAATCGCGCTTTAGCCGAACGCGAATGACTAGCATAGCTATGATCAGACCCGTGTATGAGAGACCAAAATCGACCCACCGAAGACCAGTCATTCTTTCGGGCTACCGTGTTGAAGGAATCGCTTCGATCGATCGACAGCGCGTGTAAGCGTTTCACCGTATCGTCGAGTGAAGATGCAACAATCTGTCAATAGATTCACCACCTAATTGAACTGCCGTCCTCTGATTCTCAAGCCCGGTATTGCCTAATCCTGATTGTAGATTAGACAGAATCACAGTTGTGAGCAGTTGATCGAAATAGGACTGTGGCGCAGTTGGTAGGAACTGTGAAAGAGTGAGAATGGCACGCTTGCGCACTGCAGGCCGTGCGTGGCCCAGCAACGGCGTAAGTATAGGGATGGGTTGTGGCGAGAGGTCAGGCGATGACAGAAACACAGGGAAGCGGGAAATAAGGATGGAAAGTATAGAGAGCGTCTCAATGAGCGTTTCCGGGCGTGTTAATTCCTACCATGTACATAGTTAGAGCATTATCCTCAGCATCATTGATATACTCACGTTTTGCACTTGTGGGCTAGTAGCTTAGGCGTGAGGTTGGCGCAGGCTGTCGGTGCGAGTTTGCTTTCCTGCGGAAGTTCGGCTGTGATCGTCTTCAAAGCTAGTTGTACGTGAGCCCTGGACAACAAATGATACAATATCGAGACATACCGAGTCCAGCAATGTCACGTAGCTCTTCATCTTTACTTCCAGAGAAATCAATGAGTTTCTGCACGATGAATTCCATCTGGGTCTCGCGGACTATCTTGATGAGGACACCCAAACTTGATGAAAGCCACATTAAATACATATTTAACAGCGATATAATCAAGCCCACTCACCATGTCACAGCTTGATTCTTAACCTCCGAAATCTTAACCTGTACCAGCTTCAACACATGCTACAAGACCTTGTGCTCCATCGCCTCATCGCCGGAGAAATTCGCCGAGTCTTGTTTGATCTCAGAGAGCGAGGCAGGGACCAAGAAGGACGTGATATGTGCGAGTGACTCAGCGGGCAGCGCGAGCAGAGTCGATGGTGCATCATTATGAGGGTGTACATGATGGGTAGAGCGGGTGGAGACGGATTGTTTCTTGTTGTTCAAGGGATCAGTTCGTCATCTGGAATCGGACAAGAGAGGTACCTACAATTTTAGAAAAAGCCTCTGCTCTACTTGTAGTATCGAGCAGACGTCCCCGACTCTAGGTATGGAATCAGCGATCCACGAGAAGGCGCAGGGATCGTGAAGGAGGAGAAGATTGCGTGGCAAACACTGAAGCGGTGATTGAGAATGGGAAGTTTAGTGGATGGAGTCCGGGGTGGTACATTGGAAGCAGCACCCAGGACATATGCGGTTTCGTGCAGGTACGTTGAGGTAGGCAACACAGTCAATAAGTTAGGTGTTTTAAAATCTATACAAGAATAAACTGGTTGACCTTTTGTTCAACTTGGCTTGTTCGACTTCGTTCGACTTCAACATATTCAATTATGAACACAGCCGACAAGGGGAACAAAATTCATAGTATGGCCTATTGCAAGTCAAAGGGTATATAAGTATTACTACTTGATTAAACGAGTGACGATTGCCTTGCTAAGCGTATGAAGTATAATCGGGGACGGGGAATGAGACATAAAGGAGTGATCTGTTCCGTACTAATGACGGAACTAACTAAGGATATGAATGGTAATTGCGAAGAAAATGAACGTAAAGGAGCGATTTGTTCCATACTAGGTATTAAAGAGCGACTACGATGAAAGTAACGACCGTGGATGACTGGAAAGAGAATTGACGAAGTGAAGGGGACCATCAAAGGGAGAAAAATGGGTATCTCGAAACACTTCTGGCTACATACTTTAAGCACTCTTCGCACCCTTCTTAGCGGCAGCCTTGCCCTTCTTTCCACTCGTAGTCTTCTTAGGCGGAGCGCGTCCATCAATTTTGTTGGCCCCCTCAAGCCAGGTCGACGGCTTTCGCGAGCGCTTCCCGGGTACTTCAGCAGTGCTCGCGGCAGGCGCTGCATAGGGGAGGACCGGAGGGGTAAGCGCTGATGGCGCAGGGACTAAGTTGAGAGGTTCACGACACGGAGTCACAGTTGCTTTGCTAGCTCAAGATTAGTAAGAATTGGAGTCAAATCAAAGAGAACTAACATACCTTTTCAGCTTCCGCGGGGAGCTCGAGGGTGTGACGTTCAAAAGTGTAGCGTCCGGAGAGGTAGGGACCGGGAGTACACGGTTACGCGGTTCGCGGCTTGGCGTCGCAGACGGACTAGTGGATTTGCTACGTCTCATCAGCATTAGTCAGATTCAGAATTAAACGAAGATCATACCGAAGCCGCTTTGACGGGGAGCTCGAAGGCGTGACATTCAGAGGCGTAGACAAGGGAGTGCTACGGACCGGAGGTACGGAATTGCGTAGTTCGGGACTTGGCGTCGAAGCTGATCTATTGAATGTGATACCTTTCATTAGTATGAATTGGATTCAAACAAAGTAATCATACCGGTGACGTCTCGGCGAGGACCTTGAGGCAGCTTCGAGTGTACTATTGGTGCGATTGTCCACAACTGAGCTACTTTGCTGCAACTGTTGCTGCTTCTGTGATACTTCTAATGCAAGTCGAACAAGACCAGCTGCTACAGGATGGTGAGAATACATCTTGTTAACCGTGAAGCGGAACTTACAAAGTTCATCGAGGTTGGCACCGCTGACTGTGCCAAACATGTTTTCAAATGCCTTAAGCATAGCTTCGTCAATCGGTTGATCGCTCTTTGCTTCTATTATATACGATTGAGCACCCGAAATTACAAAGACATTGAGGAACTCACGCTTGCCGTTACTTTCAGCTTCAGTCTGGTATCCTTCCGTGTCTTGATGGCGGCGCAACGTGAAGTATAAGAAAAAGCAATGTCCCAGTATTAACATACAAAACTTGACACACCGATGTCTTCCTTGTCAACAGACATTTCGTCAGAGCTGTCACGCACGTCTTCGTTGTCAAAAGGATCGGGTGCTGTTGAGATAGTGTCAAATACTTATACGAACACGCATGAGCAATACATTGACTTACTAGTTTCTGGAGTGTCAAACTCGACATCCGTGTCCATGGATCCTTCTTCACCATCGGTGTCCATTGAATCGTCTGAACTACTTCCGTCGTCTGAACTTTCGTCATCTGAACCGGATGAGCGATCTGAAGCCATTGCATTCATGTCAGTTCTGCAGCAACGAGAAAGGGGAGAACGCGAACATTTAGAATTTAGAAGCTCGTTAGCTAAGGCAGCGAAATCTCGCTGCATATCCTCTATAGGGTAGCTCGGGTCATCAATGATGGGATGACCGGTCGTATTTATTGCAAAACTGTAGACAACTGTGTGAGCTTTAGAGCACTGCGGGATGCTAATCTGTCACGAACCTTTCAGTCACAATGTCTCCTCTCCTCCTGTACGCAGCGTGGACTATGAATATCGCGTCCGTTCCAATTTGATAAGCCGTTTCGCCAATGAAATTGTGTAGCAATGCTGCGACAGCGTACTTCAGCGTATCTTGATTCCTAATAGTGTTCGTCAGCAGATGATGTTGAAAGTAACAAAAGTATAGGCTTACTCCATCAGTTGCGCTTTAGTACACTTCCGGTTTGACTTCGCTTGAATTTCTCGGTTGATCTCAGCGGCGATGGCCTCGTATTTGGCGGCTGTTTCGCGGTCGATGGTGTTCCACGCCTCGCTCCAAAGATGACGGCGAAGGCCAAGCTTATGCTGAGGTGTCGTAACACCTGTCCTTTCTGCGCGAGAGCTTGAACGTCTGGTTCCAAGGCGGCTTTGTTGTCGTCCACCCAAGCCTTATAACCTGAGACATTAGGAATGTCGAAGCTCTTACCGATGAAGTCGTTGACCAGCTTCCGCGTGCCGGTATTGAGAGCGAGAGGGTTATAGGACGCGTCCACCTCGATAACGGTCGTCTTCTTCTTCCCGCCCTTCGCTTTCGCTTGTACTCGCTTTAGTCGCCTGCACGCTTCCTTCTTCATCGTATCGTGACGATGGTTCAGGAAGAAACGCTGAATGTCCTGCGAATGGAAGTCAGTAAAACACCCGTGGTATTCAATAGTTGGTGCGTACCTTCCGAAGCGTCTTCATGCTGGCATCCTTCGGAAAGGTGTGCTTAAATTGACGGCGAAATTTCTCGACACAGGCATCCAAGTTCGCAGACGACTTGTTGTAAAAAGGATAAAGCCGGCGGAGAAACGGCCCTTTGACGTCCCCTCCGAAACAGAAGTGTCCGTTCTTCTTCAGCGCAACGTCGACGGGTACCTTGGTTCTGCCCATCCTGGACGTAACAATCAACGATAGAGAGCGAGAAAATGTAGCAATTAAAGAGAGCGTGGAGCGAGGAGAGGGAATGAACGACAGGATAAACTGGTGTAGACGCAGATGGGAGGCCTTTGCTTATATACGCTCAGGACAGCTTGGTGCCATGAAGAACTTCAGTCGACAGGAGAATCGTTCGTTGGGGAGAAAAGGGAGAAAATAATAGCATGAAAAATGGGGAACAAGGTACGCGTTGCCTGCCTGACATCCTGCGCATGCTGACGACTGGTGCAGAAGTCAGTGAAAGGTGAAAGGTCGGGATGCGCGTATGCCGGGCCATTGAAAGAAATTGGAGAAAAAATATTTCTATTCTAACCAATCGCCGCAAGTATGGTTTGTCGATGAGATCTGTTCCCGGCGTCCGATAATATACGAGTATTAGCGCAGGAGACGGAGCTATAGACGGAGAAATTATTCTGACTTGGTTAGCACCAAAGCTAACAGGATACCCTAATACGCGTACCTGCTTGGAATTTCCATAAACCATATTGTCAGGGTACGTTTCATCCACAATCCAACGAGCCGTAGATATCTGCTAATACCTGCATTTTTGACGGTATCACTGAGATTTCTTTGAGTTCGGCGGCGATACGCGAAGTGTATTTGCAATTGTATCCGGAACAACAGATCACCCGATGTTGTAAGGAAAACTCGGCATAATCGCAATCTCCTGACGTTGCCGTCGTTGGAGGTGCAAAATAATCTACTCTCTATCAATACGGGACTTCTTCGATGAAGGTCCAGGAGTTGTGGCGTCAGCCAATAAGGTGCTGTCCCCAAAGACAGCGTCCACGGAAGGTTCGCGTACTCGCTTCGTCGTTTCAATGCGTTTGCGCCTTCTTCCGTAAGTGATTCCAATGACCCGGGTTGCAGCGGGGGGTGTAGTGGTAGGTTCTTCAAAAGCCTCGCTGAAGACATATCATCTACGACATATACAAATGGTGGTAAAGCAATGAATCGTACCTAGCCGCCGTTGATGACGTCTCCGCATCTGATGAACTTTCTTCAGTAGGTTGGCTGCGGAGAAGTCAGTTAAAGTCGTACGAAGTGAGGGTTACGCAATGAACATTGAACAGACCTGGCCGCTTTGACGCCCTATCGCTGTCGCGCTTTATATCAATGTGACTTCAACGGGAAAACAACAATTTATATACCTATAACTATCCGATTCGTCCGTGGAATCGATGATGTCGTCGCTATGTAGTTGTTCAGTTCTGCTACAGTAGGCGAATACAACAAAGAGCTAACGTACTGATCATGGTGTGGGTGTTGCTTTATATTGTCACGCAATCGGCGTATTTTTGCGTTGTTGAGTCCTTGATCGAATAAGTCAAGAAGAATGGGGCTCTTGGCATTGAGCTTAACGATCTCTTTCATTGCATTGACAAGATCATCTGTGCAGAGCTGGAAACTGAACGATCTCGATTTACAGAATAAGACGTTATCGCACTATCAATTATGATAATCAACAAACGCGTAATGAAAGATTGAGTGTATAGAACGTACAGTAGTAGTTATTTTCCCAAAATCATTCCCGTCGAAGCTACCAACCGTGCACCACACATGGTGGCCGTGACGCTCTGTCCTGTGGAGGCATTCGGCATCTAGTCTGCAACTTGCGTCCATGATTGAATTGCGGTTGCGCGGGAGTTCACAGATGCGCTTGAGTACCTCCGCTGCACGATGATCGCCAGTACCGAATATAGCGAATCGGGGGCGAAGCATGACAGAGACATCGGCATCGTCATCTGGTAGTAAGCCCTGTCGGTCTGCGAACATGATTCGCGCATTCAAGGTTGACAGAATAGAGCAAGGTCTACCTGAAGATGAGGACATGAAGCAAGTAGACGCTGTAGAAAGTATGGTTCTCTGTCGTGTCGTCGATTCGTGGGTGGATTGAAGACAAGGCTATACGTAAACTGTAGGTAGTTTGTACTGAAGATCTACTGTATCCGCAGAATTTGGCCGGGGATCTCCAACCAATCTCAGGGACATAACTGGCTTAAGCATAGATTAGGAGTTATCAATCTGTGTTTCATACTAAGCCCTACCTTTATCGGCCCTGTACCAAGCTTGCCCGACTCGCACCACCGGATTTCAGGATTCTAAAAGGAAATCTAGTAAGCATTGAATAATCGGCAAGGACTTTTGTATGTGTACCTGACAGATATTGCATGGCAGCCAGGACCACGAATGCTTCTAGAGTTAGAAAGAGTCCTTCCGTAAAGGAAGAAATTAAATCGACAACGCAGTTCAACCATCGAGCCTTACCTTCGCCTACATATATCGTGCACTACCGAGCGGTCCGGCCATCATCAAGCGTTTGGCTCCATATTCAGGGTGAAAGTCACGAATTTCCAATACACACACAAGGTTGAATCACGAGAAAAGAAAGGACAAAGGCCGAAAGTTTCAGTACGCGTAATAGAGATGGTGCCCATTGCGTTGACAGACAGATAGAAAACTATTTATAGCGATTCCGCCCATTGATTACTCGGCTGTGGACGTGGCCATGTCCGAAAGTACAGTAGTGCTGCGGAGCCGTTTCGGTTCCTTCCTCCCCGTGCTCATGTGTCCGTCCCTGCGAGGCCGCTTCATCAGGTTCGTCTCTCCTGTGCGCATACACGTAGCTGCGGTCACTGCGACATCCCCAGCCCGGACTGCATGGACTGATGTGGCAATGCCCGTTTCCGTTTTGACGACATTGTCTCTGCGAAAGAATCAGTTAGAATGTGAATGTAAATAAGTTGGTAAGGACCATACCCATCATTAGAAGAACCTTTAGCGTAAGGTTCAGCGGCACTGGAGCGCAATGCGCTCGTGGGGAACCGAGGGACAACTGTTTCTGCAACGCCTTCAGCAAGGCGCAAGCGCTGCACGACGTTTTGCCCATCACTACGGCTCAAATCCTGCATCACGTTGTTATGAAGCCGGTGAAGAGCTTCACAGTTCAGCGCGATAATGGCATTGCTGAGGATAAGCGGACTCTTCGTATTGAGCTTCATCATGACGTTCATTGCCATCATTACATCTGCCCTTGACAGTTGGAAGGACAGCAGACGCAGTGTATCCCACCATACGTCACCGTCGTCGTGGTCGCACTAATGAAAATAATGACATTTGATAGCTGAATAAGATCAAGACACATGAGCACTCACGAAAGCCAGTAATCGGCCAAATAACTCTGGGAAGTCCGCAACGTAGCTGAACACAGTGTGTGTGTGGGCACCAGGGCATTCTCGGTCGAGACGGGATATAGCATCTCTGATATTGTCTATGTTGCGCGGCTCTTGACATATTTTCCTCATTATCTCTAGCGGTCGACGGTCCATCGACCCCAGGATAATACAACGAGGTAGGACGAGCTCGAAGACCTCTGTGCACAGTGCTGTCATCGAAAGAGCGGTAGGACGGATACAGACGAGCAGAGTTCAGAGACGGTGGTCAAGATCTCTTTCAACTACGAAGCGTAGATGGAATAAAGTGTCGTGCGGAAAGCCTCGACACTGGGAGCGGACTGTAAAAAATATGTATAAGCGGTTTTGACCTGGGTAGCTAGGCACAATAACGAACGTTTTGGGGAGAGCTAATTTGGGCGGGTTAAGTAACCAAATTTGAAATGCAATGTAGGGCAGTTAGCTAACTGAATGGTGATAGTTGTTAGTACATGTACTTACCCATATAGAGAACAGAGGCGGTGACCACGACAATGCGGACGACCATGCAAATGTGTCAGTAAAGCTCCCGAGCCGTACCGTAGATTGTTCTCGTCCGTCCAGTGATGGCGCACAGTCCATATAGCGTAGAACTCGACCAACAGGTGTGAATTGCTCAATATCAGTAATTTACAGATTAGGTTGGCGTGCTCGCCGGAAGAAGTTCTGCCCGAGTAATTTCGCTGATAGCAATGTCCACCACCTGTCCTCGTTTTGTTCCATCGAACTTAACCTTGAATGCGATGGCAGCTTTCTTTTGTGGGTCCCGAATGATCGACTTGACAACACAGAATTTCCCTCCGTGAGCCCCTGATACCACTAGCGCAAGACAAGAAACCGCCGGGTTCGCCACCACGACGTCGGAAGGGCAGACTCGCTCCCGTTGCGCTACCCCAAAATTCTTACTCGTATATTCCATATCCAAGTTGAGACCTAGTTTAGACTGTCCGTCGAGTGTCACGGTGGATATGTGTGTTCTGGTGTTGGAGAATGTCCAGACTAACTGCCCCGCTCTTTGGTGACCCGGTAGAAAGCGTGCAAATATTTTATGAGTCGCGAAATGTCTGTTCACCAATGGATCCATTAACCAGTGCATATCGCCGGGGATCGGGTGATCAGATGACCGATGGCCGACTTCATTGCCTGACATGGACGGGCGCTTTGCGATAGTGACGTCAGTGGCATTAGCGCCCGATGGGTCGGCTTCGCATTCTGGATACGCATTCTCCAGCAAGTATTGCACGGCTTGCTGACATTCAGTCAACTTATCGTCGGGTAGATCGGTCCCGTCAAGACGCAGCATTGAGAGACTAAAGTGTATTGAGTTAGAATATTGTCCGTGGTCTCAGTAAAGCCATAACCCACATATTGACTGCGGCAGCGATATTGACTTTGTGCTTTTCTGGGTGCGCATCGAATACAACCAAGGCTGTATGTTCGCCGATACCCAATACCTTGCCAATCCTCCCTTTTAGTTGACCATCGAATATGTATACGTCCTTCCCGACAAAGAAATTGCGCCATTGACGCCGCAACTCGACGCAGAAGGGTTCCAACTTCCGCTTCGGGACTATCAGCGGTTTTTTTTTACCTGACTCTGATACCAAGCTCGCAGAGAACATTGGAGGGTCGGTAGTGCGGAAATACCACGCATACGACGTGTACTGTTCGATTGCGCCCTTGTCATTCCAGTAGCATATATCGATCGAGTCGTCAGGATGCGATTGAAGCACGAAACCTATTTGACCCTTTTTAACCATCATGTCCTCCACCCATGTACCAGTCCGGAAGACGCGCCACAGTCTATCAATACGATGTTGAACAAAGCCTGCTAACCCATCCACCTCTACTTTCACCTCCAGAAAACTTATGTCCCTGACGGTTCCGGTCATTTCAGGATGGTGTAAGCGCTTGAAGATATCTCGGGATTCGTAAAGTGCGACGACATCGCCAACTCGGAGATACGCCATATTAACGACGAGGGCCACCCCTAACCGTTCCTGAACGAACATCCAAGCCTCTTCGGGCGTCGGCCATGCCCTGACAATGGATTCATAGCCAGTCAGTTGCACCATAAGTTCCTCATTCAAATACGACCGTCCTCTGAATTCAAATTGACCATCACGGACGGTCTCCAGCTCGCCAGGATATTGTTGCTCAATCAATTCCGGTAAGAACAGACGCTGAGGAGCGCGTGGGCGAGGTGGCGAAGGAGAAGCATCTGTTTCGGACGGACCAAAATGTGCTTGTTCTTCCCTACAAAAGTCGCCGCCCTTGGGGGGGCCGTGCCCACAAGCTACAGTACGATAGGTGCGCGTCGACGGAGACGGATTGGCCGGATCGAGTATGGAAGGTCTGACATAGATTGCAGACAGCTCAACGTCTAACGCGGGACAAGTCATACGCCTGCACGTTGGCGTCCCGGAACATCCCGAGATCACCACCGGTCTGAACTCCCACATAATGGACGATACTGGAATCTGTACAGAGACCAACGTCGCGAAGAAGATTCCTCGGTTCTTGATCGGATATTATCGTATTCGTAGAAAGAGCTTTTCCTGATCCGGATTTAGGAGACTCCGGCTGCGCAATTAAATCTTCTGTCATGGTCATGCGATCCACGAAACCTTTTTGTACCGGTAACATGCCGATGGCATTAATGTTGTCTCCTTTGTAGTAAATGCGGGGAATAAGAACAAGGAGGATTCGATCGCGATTCGCATCGTTCGCATCATGCAAGATGTCGACTACAAAGGCAAGGTCGCCCGCGTACTGTCTGAGGTCATCTTGTCCAAAAATGCCCTGTTTTCGTATACGTACAAACTGATGTTGAATGAGACCGGGAATAACATTCTTGTCTTTCTGCGACCATTCGTATAACTGATACAGCTCCTCCTCGGGCACGAACTTCGCGCGTGGCAAGTCAACGGACATTATCCCCTGGAACACTTTATGGACAGTTTCCAAATCCGGTGCGCATAAGTATATGACGTCAGGATGCCTGGGTACGTTAAACGTAAACACTCTCGCCATCTGAAGCCTGTAATTCACTTCCGATCTCGCGGACGTCTGCACGAACTCCGAGCTCAGATAACTGATCTGAAGCAAGTCGGTACTAACACGTATGCGTTTCCTCAGTAAACGACGGTCCGCTGCCGATAAGGCACGCTAAGACAGAGAAACATGAGATAATTGAGAACATAAGCCTGAGGTAAGAACTTACTTTCAAAGGAAGCATCCAAGCCTTCTGATCACCAGCAAGGTGTTTGACCCTCTCAGAATTAAAAAAGTTTGATGTGAAACGCGAGATGGAAGTCTCCTCATTATCACTATCGACATCTTCGTCCAAGTCGATCGAGTTGTGCAAGTCCTTTTTCGCGCGTTCCCGAAACGATCGGGCAATGTCTTCGAGATGATCGCGATCTAATTCTGCTTTTTCTCGCTCCAGAAAAGTAGAGATATTGAAAGCATCGACATCTGAATAGTATAGAATTAAGGTGAAACAAATTTACAGTGCTGAAAGACTTGAAGTCACTAACCAGTCCGCTCCAATCTGTCATTGTCGGACTTGTCGGTGCTTGTACGCACGTCACTGCCTAAACATGTCTGACGTCTAAGCATTTATGTACAAACCAGGAGGAGAGGAGGTACAAACCTGGAGCGGACACAGATTCCGCATCTTCCTCGTCCAAGTCCGCATCATCGTCGATCTCAGCAGCTGCGATATCGATATACCGCATCACATCGAGCCGCCGCCGTTTCGATCGCTGCTACAGATAAGATCATTATGAGTGTAAAAAACCGCATATATATGAACACCGTACTCCTTTTGTCATTTCTTTAGATAC
Source organism: Trichaptum abietinum (assembly GCA_910574555.1). Classification (NCBI taxonomy): domain Eukaryota; kingdom Fungi; phylum Basidiomycota; class Agaricomycetes; order Hymenochaetales; family Trichaptaceae; genus Trichaptum; species Trichaptum abietinum. The sequence continues at coordinate 1,810,427 of CAJTBE010000010.1, read as the reverse complement.
CTAGACTATAAACATACATATTAATTGTATCAACATGCTATGTATCTACTTTAGCTAGAATGGCATACAAACCTTTATGTCGTATCCAGGTGCTGAGAGAAGAAGGCGAAAGATAAGCGCCCATAATGAATCACATCGATTTGATGGCGTGAACCCTAGTTGTTTAGGGCAAGCTATGGCAAAGTGCCCATGAGAAGGCCACGATGTAGGGAACGTGGCTGGGAACAATACGAAGGGCTATTATTACAGAAATGCATGGGAATGGGATGAATTTCTAGAAGCTTAGGAAGGAAGGTTATGGGGGTAAAGCAAGTTAGTCCGCCACGTAGAGTGATGAATCACACCTTCATATTGGCGTCTTGCCTAAGTATTACATTATGCAGTAGGGCAGGCGTCGCGCTTCAACCGGCGCTAACGTGAATACGCCTCCTTGCGCGCTCCGACCTGCCCTCAACATATTGAGAGTCTCACGGGCTCCTGCGCCAACAAAGTGAAGGCGAATATCGTCTGACATAATCTTTCGTTCTTGCTCCTGACCACCACCATCCCGTCAGGCAGCAGTTTCTCGTCAGCGGAGAAGGTGGGACGCGTGTGGGGACGTCGTGAGGTAGCATAGTAAAAAGTAGTCGTACTGCTCAGCAATAATTAATGGTCGAATAATTGTGTCTGAGAGCAACGGTTAGCAAATGGTGCGAGGAATTGCGAAAGTCGAAAGACAGACCGTGAAAAATCTAAACCTGAGATATAGGCAGACGACGAGGGGACGCGTGCTCGCCTATTCGAACGATATCTAGGGAACGGGCGCGATGATGCCGCTCGTCCTAGGAAACGCGCAAAGGGAAGGCGAGCAGCATTCAGAGCGTCATCCAGTCGCGTTTTGTTCGAGGAGGGGACGCGACGGACTCAGCACCCCGACCACGTCAAGGCGACACACACCGAATATCTCCTTCACCCTAATGGCGACTCAATGACGACTCTCTCGACCCCTGAACGCCTCATCAAAACAGGCAGAAGACGCGATGAGCCTTCTTCCCCGACTAGGCCCACTGCCTCGCGCGACATCGACACAGGAGCGGAAGGTGATGATGAGGCCACCGGGCGTAAGGGTGAAGAGAAACGCTCTCAAGTAAGCAAAAGCTATCTCAGTGATAGACGAATTACTGACTTCCAGCAGACAGCGGAGACGCATATTCAGGATTTCCTATGGCTTCGTAACGAATTTCAAGAGGCTATTATGGCGAAGGAGTTCAGCCCGGCGCTTTTAAAGCCCTGCCGCTGTGGACGTATCAATCGGATGTGCGAGTACAGATGCGCCGATTGCTCAGTACCGCCCTTGTTGTGCGCACAATGCCTGGTGGACTCGCATGCCAGCGAACCATTTCATTGGGCCGAGAAATGGAATGGTGCATTCTTCGAGCAGATAGATCTGAGCACGATCGGTATGGAAGTGCGTCTTGGTCACGACGGGAGGCGGTGCCCAGCGGCCGTTGAATATCAAACCATCAAGGTCATCGACACTAATGGCTTCCACGACGTTCGACTCGTTTTATGCGAGTGTCCTGACAGCAGCCACGACCAAGTCTGTATCCAGCTCGCGCGGTATGGCCTCTTTCCGGCGACGGTGAAGAACCCCGAGATTGCGTTTACGTTCCGGTGTATGGAGGACTTTCATCTTCACACATTGACTTCGAGGAAAACGGCGTTCGACTACATCAAGAAACTGGGAAGAAGAACAGATGAGTATACACGGACATTCTCCACAGTGAGTGAAGGTTTATTATCAATGGACGCGACTTACATCGGTATAACAGGTCCACGAAGTACAATTCATTCGAATGGTTCACTTCTGGCGTGTGTTGGCTGCGGAAAGGCATAGCGGACAGTGTCATGGGATCGATGAGCATTTCAGCGCACGACCAAGGGGCTCTTATGCGGAAGTGTGCCTAACCTGCCCTGTTCCTGGAGTCAACGACGTGGCATCTCCAAAGCAAAAGGAGACGGCGGGCGTCCGGTCATTGGCTGATTCGTGAGTTAACTGCTCTATTCTCAACGCAATCTCTCACCGTCTGTTCAGTGTTGCCGATATTAGAACTGAGTCGGACACCTATGCTGAATCCGAAGGTCTTCTCGACGATAAAAGGTAAGCTTTTCCGGCTCATTCAAACACCCATTGCTGATGCGTGGATCGGAGGCATCTCAACTCCATCTTTCTCATGATGGATGGGAACTTCAAGCTCATCAATCTGGAGAAGAAAAACAACAAGTCGGATGAGTCGCTCTGGGCTGGTCGAGGGTATTTTAGGTTAAGGAGTGATGTAGATGCTCATATGGCAAAGCACTACGATTTAAAAGTCGAGGTATGTGGTATTTATACATTCATGTTCGTGCATATCTTAACCATGGTACAGAAGGGGAAATGTGCGAAGTTCGCCGCGATAGAGAACTGGAACTCCCTCAAATACAAGGGTCAGCTGTCCTCGGGCGTTATCGCCCTTTTATGCCGCCACGGTCTTGTTCGTCCCGATTGCATGGTAAATTTGAAAAAGGGCGAAAAGTGAGTTATTCCTAGCGTCCTAATTGATGCCTGTTAATCATGATTGATTAGATTCGTCTGCTGTGATTATGCTCTGTGCGGCGCATTAGGAAACACAGAACACATCGGTCATCGAGTTCTTATCTATGACATCGGATGTCAGTACATCGCGAACCTCATCGCCAGATGGACAGTGGAGTTTCCGGGATCGAGTATCGCAGATCTCCTGGTTTATATCGGGAAAATGCATATTCAGAATCATTGCGATGAATGCAAATATCTGTATGGCCTATACTTTGCACTCGGAGTCGGACGGTTGGATGGCGAAGAAGCTGAACGGTTTTGGGCCGAAGCAAATCAGATCGCGGGCAGTACCAAACAAATGAACCCAGGACATCGTGTCGATACTATTGACGACATGATAAATGATTGGAATAAGACGAAGCAGTTACTTCAAGGTATGTTCACTTCATTAGTACGAACGGTCACGAAGCTGATTTTCTGTCAAGCGTCCTTGATTCGAAGGAGACATGTCGAATCACTGTCGCTTTTGACAAGGTTTGCGAAATCGTTTGCAGACTTTGACGTCACTGTACGCACACAGTATGGCAGAAAAGTGGTAGAGGGTTGGGTGAGGGCTGGGGTGTTATCGGGGAAAAATGCGGATGGTACTTTCTTCAGTGCATTCAAGTCTAACAATCCTGGTGAGTGCTTATTCGTGTCGACTAATTGTGGTCTTAACCGGAGTTTAGAGCGATCACTTGCGAATTGCATACGGGAGATGGCTTCGGAGACTAGGGCGCGAGGGCAGAATAAGGGGTTGGATAGGCTTGGAGTTCTCGTTGGAGATGGATTGATCTTACAACAGAGGCAGTGAGTTCCGCTCTCTCGTTTTATCGTAGTCCATTGACTGATTTTACTTTCCATTGTAGACAAACGTTCAAAACCGGCCGTGCCTTCGTCGATGAAGACGGTCAGACAGTCTCCTCAGTACGTCTGATAGACGATATATTGGCATGGCGATCCAGGCTATCGGAGAGCTTTGGAGACCTTAAGGACGTTCTCGACAATCTACAGACGCAGGAGACCTCCGAAATCTGGGACGAACGGCTTTGTCTACCGTCAGACTTCACCGAAGTCGAGCGTCGCCGTTATGGACTCCGAAAGCTCGCGACGTTGGAGCTCACCCTTCGAGAAGGAGAGGCACACGACATCTTGCAGTCCCTCAGGCGTGCCGTTCGCGACTTGACCCAATATACACATGAGGCCAACAAATACACGCGAAGAATAGACGTCAACACTCGTTTCGGTCACGCGGCGCAGGCAGCGCGAAGCAGCAAGGCTTTTTGGATCAGCGAGTATCACCGAGTTCGTCGATTGATGCTCAAGTTGGGAATGCCCGAAAAGCACAACGTTTTTCGAGAACTGGTGGAAAAAGACACGTATCGGCCTTCAACTGATACGCCTATGGCATTCAATACCGGCAAGACCGAAGTCGGGTGGATTTGGACTGTATCCTCGGGTTTCTCTGCATCAGACAATGGACCTCTGAACAAAAGGGAAAAGGAAGGCGAGTAACATCTTATATTGCTACTTAAACTCGTACTGATCAAACTTGTCTATGTAGATAATCGAGTGCAATGGATTCGACAACGAGCAGCTCGGGATCGCTACAAGGAGGAGGTCGAACTACTCGAGGAGGAACTGCGACGTCTGATTCGAGGCTTTGCAAAATTGCGGGACGTTTGGGCGACTCTCTCTGACCAGGAGCTTGCTAAAGGTCGGCATTCCCGTTCTGCGTTCGCTGCCCGCAAACAGAGGCTCTATGTCCTTGCTCATCAAAATGCGCGAGCGATCGCCATTGGCATAAGTTAACTTCCGTTCCTTGATTCACTGGACTTGTTTTTTTTATTCTTAACTCTTATTCTGACGGTGTCTTGATGATGAATCAGTGCGATGAATCGCGCATGATGAATCTCGCATGATGAATCTCGCATGATGCATCAGTTTGATGAATCGTGTATGATGAATCGCGGATGATGAATCGCGTGTGATGAATCGGTCTGATGCATCGTTCTGATGAATCACGTACGATGAATCACACTGATGCATCATGTCTCATGGTCTTCGTCTTTGTCTTTGTCTTTGTTGCTGGCTCTGACTCTGACTCTGGCTCTGGCTCTGGCTATGACTATACGCTGACTTTTGTTTACTTTCTTTACCTCTGGGTTTATATCTCTGGGTGATTAATCATGCCTCTTTACTTCTACTCGAGGTCTTTCGGCGGCGATGAATCACGTCACTAAGTTTAATAGTGATTCATCAGACTAGTATTAATCATGTACATTAGAACTCATGTATAGTAGATTAGAACATAATACTAATGTACATTTCATCATACTGCCATCAAGTGTCGTCGTTGACGAGAGTGATTCATCAAATCACCTGAGGTTCCTGAGACTCCTCACATTTTGAGTGCCCCTCTGCAGATAATCTCGGATCTGGAACATTGAAGATCTGATTCCGTTCAAGCTTGCTGCATATCCCTGTCACTCATCGAGGTCAAGCTGTTGCGTTTCACTGCTTTCCGTGTCGGCGGGCCGGCTCGCGTCGGGAGACTGAGGAGAACCATGGCTACGTTGGGGTATGTCAGTGTTTTGATCACGTTGGAACAGAGTGAACAAAAGAAGGCTGCTGAAAAGGCGGGAAAGCCAGCTCACTGGGTGAATGAGAACGGGAGCGAGTTCACAAACCCTTGGCCGAGCTTTCGAAAGCAAGGTTTCAAAGATCACATTTATGTGAATGTTGACTATTTCCTTCCTTTATGAATATATCCTAATATTGCGCCTGTGCTTTTATTCAGGTCCTTCCTCATATGATGAAGTCTAAAATTATCCCCGAGGACTTGAAGACCCGATTACCCGTCATCAAACCTACCTGGGGCTTGTCCGAAAGTGGTTCTCTGGTGGCTGAGACTCAGGAGAAGATCAAAGCGACTTGGTTAGGTCATGCGTGCTTCCTCGTAGAGCTACCGGTTCGATCGGCTGATGTGGAACGTGGTGCAAGAATATTGTTTGACCCGGTCTTCACTGATCGATGCTCTCCAAGTCAGATAATTGGTCCAAAGCGCTTTACAGGTGATTGAACACATTTTAATCAATCTAAAGCTATATTTACCGACTAGAAACGAAATATCGTAGAGCCTCCGTGCAAAATATCCGAAATTCCTGAAATCGATGCTATTGTTATCTCAGTAAGCATAGATATTCTTTAGGGCTATGAAACATACTAATGAACATTCTCTGTATAGCATAACCACTATGACCAGTACGTTAGACCAATGTCGGAAGACTATACCGTCATTTACATCTATGTAGCCTCGATACCCATACCATCACTGAGCTCATGAAGAGGAAGCGTCCACCACAGATATTCGCCCCACTCGGTAACGGGCCGTACTTCCGCTCTCTAGGCATCAAAGACGAGCTAGTACAAACTCTGGACTGGTGGGAAGGAAGACGCGTCGAAATCAACGTGAAAACCGAGTTGAACGACGTGCAGGTCAAGGCTGACGCCGAATCGGCGTCTATCACCAGCACCAAGCTTGTGTTTGACGTGACGTGTACGCCAGCGCAGCACTTCACTGGACGTGGTCTATTCGACCGGTTCCAGACGCTCTGGGCGAGCTGGGTTATCCAGGAAGTTGTCCCTGCTGAAAGCGCGAGTACTACGAAGGGCGTGCAAGTTTATTTTGCTGGGGATACGGGATACCGGGCTGTTCGTGACGGACAGGACCAGGATGCTGTACCGACATGCCCTGCATTCAAAGAAATAGGCGAGCGCTTTGGTGGCTTTGATTTCGCTATGATTCCTATTGGGTTCGTAGATTCGTTTGGGGTAATATTAAATGTTAAGTACTAATGGAGGATACAGAGCTTACCGACCTCGTGACTTCATGTCCCCAATTCACTGTTCACCACACGACAGTGTCGCTGTGTTCAAGGATATCCGCGCGAAGAAGGCATTGGGTATGCATTGGGGGTAAGCCGCCTTAACTCTATGATCAGTACTACCTGAATCGCTTATAAGTGCCCAATCCAGAACATGGGTGTTAGCAAGTGAAGATGTTCTAGAGCCTCCAGTTCTCCTGGCCGAACAGTGCAAGAAGGCCGACATCGGAAATGAGGACTTCGTGGTCTGCAATATCGGAGATACGACGATCTACTGACCCGAATACGAGGATGACCATGCGCAGCATATACAATAGTTGTACGTACTGTATGTAAGTGTACGCATCGGATCATTGTTCCATGATCCTATTATCTTGCTCGGGAAAGCATTGAAAGTGAACGCAAATCCGGGGTTTGTAAATTCGAACTCAAATTTGCCTTTATAGTAAAGTGCTGCCAATTGGTTGCAATTCGCTTATTTGTGGGTGGTCGAGATGTACTGGTGCGCTGTAAGCGCGGCGCGCGCCCTAGTCTATGTTTGTACTTGAACATCCATTTTAGCATGTGCACGTTGTCGATACTTCCCTGCTCTTCTCCATTGTAAAAGAACAGCTAGCTTACAGCCCGCACTATACAGTTGTCAAATAAACCCATAATAAATCGAAGAAAAATCAAGACAGTGGCACGACCATCATATCAGTACTATTAAAACTTGAAGCTATATCCCTCAACACCAATGACCTCGGGAGATTTTCCCTTCGACATCGCCTGTTCATTTCGAAATTCTTCGTAGTGGACCTTCTTTAAGTCGGCAAGGATTGCCGTCAGGTCAACAGAACCAACTATTATGATGGTTGCGGGATTATGGGCAAAGAATATAGCTGACTCTTTGCTGCCATAAGGTAGGAGTTGCAGGTTATAGGGTTGAATGCTGGAGTCAACGTCGTGTTTGAAATCGCTTAGGTGAGTCAAGTCATGGTCGATGTTGAAAACAGAGATCCAATTTGCTACTTCAGCTACATGACAGACAGGGATCAGAAGCAATCTTCTTCATTGGCACAACACTTACCCGTATCTAGTGACATCGATGGATGAAGACAAAGGTTTTCACATTGACCAAAATTGTAAAGATATCCGCTGGCAGTTCCTGACTGCCAGTGAGTGTCGGGGCGTTTGTAATTTGACAGATCTTGTTGATCCTGGGTCCGGGAGATATCTATCTCTAAGTCGGTTGGAAAGATGATGGACCTATACTGTTGTGTCTGTGGCTCGATGGTCTGGGACGCAGTAGAGCTTGAGGACCTAGATGAGGAACAGCAACTTGAACGTGGTCTGAATAAGAGTCGTAGGTAGAGCCTGGTGACTTACCAAGAAGTATCTTCATACCCATTTTCCACCATTCCTCGTGAGGTCTGTTCGTAAGACCAATCTTCGGGGAAGGAGTTTTTAAACTTCGATAATTGAGTGAGTTCAGTGCAAGAGTATTGTGTATTAGTTTCATACCTTCCAATCTTTGACTGGAATGTTGTTGCTCATGCTTTCGGTAACGCAGGTCATGTAATTCTGATCAATTAGTTAAGCTATGAATCGATATATTATAGCAATTGTACTCACTGTGTCGTGCTATTTGCAACTTGAGGAAGGAAAGTAGCCTAAGTGTATCACAAGGCAAGGCTAGGAAGTAGACAGTTTGGAGGACAATGGCGAAGGATTTTAGATGGGCTAACAGATGTCGGTGAAGAGTATACACATCCATTCTTATGTTCTGCTAAATTCCCCATTATGATATGCAGTACAGCAGTACTCTACCAGGATGTCAGTCATCACAAAATTGACAAGTTGTAGGTGGAAAAAATTGAGGGACAGGTAAAAGAAGTCCCGAAGGCCACCTTGAAGATGACAGTGGTGTTCTAAATGTATGTAAAGGAGATAGAGGATGGTATTTGTCGACCTCCCAGCGGGTACAGTTCTCAGGTACTAGATCTCGGAAGAAATTTTCAAATGACTACGGTTTCGGATACTTGCCCAGAAAGGTTCCATGATTACAAGCTTTGCGGAGATGCTATTAGGCGGTAAGGTTCAATCTAATTCACTGTCTGGGGAAAGGCGGGCCTTAATGACCCCAGACACGAACAATTGAGGGCACTTGGACGGCCTGAATTGCGTGAACATTGACAGAGCCTGTACACCGTGGGATACTATAAGTGTTAGTAGTACATCCACGGAAGACTCGGAGAAAAAAAACTGTATACCAAGCAAAAGGTGACTGTGACCACTTTCTACTAGTCACACATGTCACGTGAGGCTCACTTCCCCATGGGAGTAAGCTCTTGCTCCTCGACACCTATTTTCGCTGTTCGTGTCACTTCACCAGAACAGTGACAGAACCAGTCAAGTCATTGTTCAATTCAAGTACTGCGACCGATGGTCTGCCAAGTTCTTGTATAGGTTATGCTACACCCAATGTACTAAAGTCGCAAGTTCACCTTTTCCTTCAAGCTTTTGCATGCTGACGCCCTTACTCCTTACAATGCTCAACAGTGAAACACCAGAACAACAGATCAAGAAGAAAACAGCCCTGGGAAACCGAGGAAGTCATCAAGAGTAGAACCATTCCGTCTTGAAGAGAGTCTCGAGTCTACCAAACTGAGTCTGGATCAAGCACAGCTGTGACTAAACGCACTTCTCGCTCTCGTTCTTGGATGATAGTCACTAAGCGAGAGTATGGAACCTTGTGAACAATAAGGTGATGGGCGCATCATGCTGCTGATGGAATGCCTTAGACACGCACCCTCATAAGCAAGGCTTCCATACCGTCCGGTGAACTGGGTCATAGCCAGACTCCACTTCGTCCTCGGCAGGAAGGGTTCTCCTGACAATTTCGCGAAAGGCAGCGCACAAGTGCTCTTGTGCTCTTTTGGAATACGGGGATAGCAAAAGATTATACTCACGCTGGAAAACAGCCTGGACCAACTCCTGCTTTGAGGCAATCCGTTTTTGTGGCTACCCCCCATTCGTCTCATTCTCCTCGATCTTCTGTTGCTTCTTACTATACGTCAGTCTTCTCTTCTACCCCTTATGTTTATACCTCCTAATGGCAACGTTCGAACTTCAAGGAGTCCTGTGAGTTACCACACACAAATACTATAGGCCCGCTGAAAAAAACTCTTGTATCCTACCAGAGGGTACAACACTTCGTCAGCGATGGCCACCCTTGTACGGCGAGTTGGTCATCGTCATCTGTCGCTGTAAGTTAGCTTTTGCTTTCGAGATTAAGCACACGACCACGTAAGACCCTCAGAATTCATTATGGCCTACGAGGCCGTTCAACAACAAGACCATGTTCCATTTCTTACAGATATACATACTGCTGTAACACCATACTCTTTGGCTAGTTCCACTGGCTAACTATTCTCGTGTTCGTGTTGATTTAATACCAAGAATACTCTAGAAAAAACCCTTCTCCTCTTGCCCGTCGCTGATAAAGGCTGTCTCAATCACCAGCATTATCTCCTCAGGCTCACGGTTTAAAACAGTCGTCCGAGGTGTTTCTCGGGAACACATGACTTGAATCTTTGTGAAGAATATGATTGCTTTTCGTTGGGGACAGTTTATTTCCGTATGGAGAAACGCGCCCTTTCGTTCGAATTTAGTTGTACACCAACTTGCATACATCCATTATGTACTGCAAATATCCATAGAAAATAGCGTGCATTGCCAACATTCTACATCAAGTTTACGTCTCGGCGTCGCTGTTAATCGCCGTAGTACACAAATATCTCATTGAACGAAAAGCTGAAAGGATCTCTCCCTACTTTATTGGTAACGACATACTTAACCATACGGCAAGCGTACGGCAAGTCATCCTATACTTCCATGGATCACGATTTGTTTGCCCTACAAGCTCGGACTGATTGCATACTTAAAAATAGAGAGTTATGCTATCGGTCTGTTTCTCATCCAGATTAGTTCTTGTCTACGAATGCTGTGAAGAAATTGCTTTCCCTACGATAAGTAAATTAGAGTGAATTATGTATCATTGTCACTGATGGACATTCTTGAAATGTTTGCAGTAAACCGTAATGCTGAGACAATGCTGACCATGCTAACCTAACTTCGGTCATCATGGTGTTGATCTTCGATACTACAATTACTCTCATTCTGCGCAATGGCAACCCTACTATCTATTCAGTTGTAAGTCATCTCTTCTCGCTCACTATTCGTTCTTAATTGCCCCTTGCCTGCCTTACTCCTTCTCTTCATTACTCTTAGCGGCCACGGCTTTGGCTTATATTATAAATGTAGACCAGATAATAATGCTGCCAAAGAACTACTTGCATGATTGCACTGCATCTCATTGTAAACTGCTTGGATATGAAAGTAAAAGTACACGAGGAAAAGTACGGATATATGGGCACATTATCATAGAATAAAAAGGATAATCATGAGGAACGAAGAACAGAACCCAATGTGATCCAAGCAGAGCCCTATTACACGATGGCGCCCGCTCCTAAATCGATTGTCCCTTTCCTTCTCAGCTGTCCCGAAGCCTTTTGCATTGCCTTTGGCAAAGAAGGAAAAGACGCAGCTTTGTCTAGCACAGGCTTGACCAGTAAAGTCGCTTTCCTCTTCACAGTTCCACGAGCGCTTCGTATTCGTTTTGCGACTTGTGATCGATCTTCTTCGCGGATATTGGAAGGCTTTACCCAGCGCCTGACCGTCAGCGAAATATCGTATGCAAATGTAGTCCAGCTACTAATCTGTAAAATCGTCCATGCACAAGCAATCACCACGAAACAGAGCACTGAGCTCAGTACGATCGATTTCGGTTCGAGGCGGAGCTTCAAGTAGGCGACGTAGAAGATTGCGACAACGAAAGATAAAGCTCTGCGATTAATGTCAATAGATGATCTAAATTCTCAGCGGGAATAGCGACGCACCCCCACATCAATAATCCGTATGGAAGACTGTACATCAACGCTAGTTTTAGCATTCTATTCTTCTCGCTCCACCAATGGCTGAGATATTCAGCCTAATGGCACGTGAGATTTCCTAGTGGTTTTTGAAAGTGTATGCGATAACGTACGATGTCATTTGACTCTTTCTCTTGTAATCCTCTCATGCGTTTCGTCAAGAGCAGACCGAGTATAACGCTAGACAACGACGTAGCGATCGAAATGAAGCTGGCAACTTCGCCTATAGAGAGACTATTAGAATTACTTGATGTCGAGTCTCCGCTGTTTGCGGCCTGGAGGATTCCAGGTAACGCAAGGTACGCGACGTTTGCATTGAGAAGAACGGTAGCCTTTAGAAAAGTCAGACGGCGAATTCGTGAACATTAGATAATCACCCTACGCACATATATAATTTCTGTTTGCCAACTGTCTATAAGACGCTCTGTAAAACTAGCAAATGCGATCCTTTGAATCATATGGTCAACGAAGGCTTTGTTGACCATTTCGAGGCGCTTCATTGGCACGTGGAATAAAAGGAAAGAAAGAAAGTAGCCGAAGCTGGAGATTGAATTCTCCTTTTCTTCATGGACGGACTTTCCCAATGAAAGGCGGGCATACGAATGACCGTAGAAATGATGGTATCTTTCGAGTTCTTAATATATCGCTGTCAGTTTTGAAAACTTTGACAGAAAGATAGACGTACCGAATCGCGATCGAAGTCGGGCTGTATCAAATACATGAGCAATTCCACGGTATATCAAGACGGATTACGCACATGCAGAAGCAACAACATACGCTGGTGCGTTTATCATATTGCCTGGAAATCAATTAGTCGCGACGATATCATGACTTAAAGACGAGACTGACGTTCCATATTCTTAGTCAATGCCAAGAATCTATCCATTTCACTTTCTTTATATCCTGTCAGAGATTCCAACGATGTCAAAGAATCTTTGAAAGTCGTCCGTCAAGTTTATTAGTCCTGTCAAGAATCGAGCATACTCACCTGTTAATGACCATGTCAGTATACCGTTCAACTCGGCGAAGAAACCAGGAGGGAGTTCGTTCATATGAGGAAATGAAGATAGATGCATGTAGTATTGGTAAGTCAAATACGTTCCTCAAGACTATATGTTAGCAACCTATATGATGGAGTAGTTAGATTGTATGCATACTGAGATGTGGCATCGAATGAGAGCCACCGTAAACAATGGTGTCTATTGAAAATCCCTCCAACCAGAGAATGTGTTGATTCGCGTGATCTGCAATATAGTATTCGAATGTGGTGTAATCCACCGTGTCAAATACGATTTCCAGATGCTTTCTTTCCGGGATATCGCCATATTCTTCTTCGACATGGAAAAGCTCCAATCTAAGTCGATATATAGCCTCTCGAACTCTCTCATTGTGATACTCAACTTCCTTGTCATCTCCATCTTCGTGGTAGATATCGATATCGGTGGTGAAAGTGACTTGATCCTCTAAGGTCTTATGATATAACATGCCTTCTGGATGGGCAAAAGAACTCCAATCCTCGTATTTGTCTCTCCTGCTCGTTTGAAGAAAATGTCAGATCGTTTGCTTACGTATGTAGGATTCAAGGATAATACAGTTACTCACTCGAAGTTGGCAGCCGCCAGCATAGGTTCGACATTCCAACAACCACCTCGATTTTTGCTAGAAGGCATCGTGAGATCCAAACTATGTCCGCATAACGCATCTGACCACGTACGACCTGATTCGATGCTCGTAGCGCTTGAGATTGTCCGGGAGTATAGGTTTCAGAATGAGCCCCCCAGGTTGAGCTCGTATACCAGACGGTTCAGCTATATCGATACCGAACTCGACAGACTCTGCATTCAAGCTTTGCTGTGACGCTGGCTCTTCTGTGACACCAGACTCAGAGCTGAACCGCCCGGAAACAGGGATCGTCAAGAAGTAGGTTTCAGTGTCTCCTGGAAAGGAGGACACCGAACTGCTGGCGAGCGATTTGACCTTTCCATTCACAGGAAGCGATAGATCTTGCAAAGGCAAACTGGAAGTGCTTTGGGCGCCGTCTAGCGACGATGTGGCAGGGCCGGCGTTCCGCTGCATTTTCGTAGGCTTGCTTTGATATAGCTAGAGCGCACTTCAGAAGCGGGAGTAATAGTAGGAAAGTGTCTGGTTCTCAATGAGACGCAAGGAAATTCGTGGAAGACTTGGATTTAGAGTTGCACGAATGCAGCACGATACCCTTGAAGCCAACGAGTCGTGTCTCCTGCCTGTAGGCCACGACGGTCCCATGAAGTTCGAAGAAGTTTCATTAGCTACAATGACGGTTGGGAGGTCAGCGACGAAAGAGATTTTGATCTAGCACCTGCGGGTATTAATGTGACAAGTTGGTCCGCGAAGACCTGTGGGGATGAAACGTACACTTTCCCACGGGTATGACGAAAACTTAGCCTGAGCTTCAGACGGTGGAAAGCAACAGTCAGTAGTTAAAAGGCGTCATTGGAACATATCTGATATCATCAGGTAGTCTGTACAAATATCTAATAGGTATAAGGAGTGGATACAATTGATGACGCTCAGAGAAATACAGTAAATTCAAGGGTACCGACATATGTAGTATTATACGGAACGTTGACGACAAGAGATGAAAGTTACTACACGTTACACAGATATGGGCTGAGCTCGTTCACCGGAAGGCCTGGCAATGACAGCTCCAAATAATGTACTCGCTCTTCTAACAGCAGTGCTCGCATTCTCACGCACAATGGTTATAGCCCTCGCAGTAGCCTTTCTCCGTATGATGGTGATCCTCTGGGCCACGAAATGTCGCTCGTTTTCCGGAACAGTGTCATGCGGCAGCCACTTCCAGAACTGCAGGCCATCTACGAACGTCGTCCAACTATCGATTTGAAGTATGACCCATACGCAAGTCACTAGGGCAATGGCGAAAACAACCACGAGAATGATGAAGGGGACGTTGAACCTGAATTGTTCGATCGCCATGAAAATGATCGCAACTACGAATGATAATGCTCTAATAGGCATGGGGGTATTAGAATTATTCAAACTCATATGTTTTAGGAAGGGCTACATACCCCCACATAAGCATAGCATACGGAAGGCTAAACATTAAAGCGAGCTTCATCAAGCCCTGCTTTTCATTCCACCAACGCCCAAGGTATTCTGCCTGATTGATTTGATCAAATTAAAATTTCCAGATGTAAACAAAAAGCGAAATGGGGCTCACAGCTTCTGCCGCACCCTTGTCATCAAGCCCACGAAGGCGTTTTGTCAAGAGAAGTCCGAGAATAACACTGCACAGAGACATAATGATAGAGATGAGGCTCGCTACAACACCCAACGTGATTTCCCCTGGTGTATCCAAAATTCCAGGGATAGCCAAATATGCTACATTAGCATTAAGGAGGACAGCAGACTAAAGAGAATGTCAGCTGAGATGAACGGACGCGCAAATATGACTTACATTGATAACCTCGGCTTGCCAACTATCTACCAACTTGGTCGAAAAAAACTTGAACGCAACAGTCTTTACTTGATAGTCAACGTATAGCTTGTCTAGCATCTCGAGACGCTTTATTGGAACCTGAAACAAAAGTAGGGAAAGGAATAAGCCAAGGCTGGAGGGCGGTCTTCTCTTTGATTTGTGTACACTCTGTTCGCGAGTTATACGGGCGCCAGGGGCACCACTGAAGTTGTAATATCTTTCGCTTTCTGAGGTTAATTGTAAAAGAGTAGTCGATATACATATCCAAAAGTTGAACGTACCAAACATAGACCAGAGCCGGGCTAATGAGACACGATAGGTCAGACAATTAGGAAGGGAAGAAATGGCAGCCAGAGCTAACCTCCTGACGCAACCGCATATACTGGTGCCTTTTCTCGAAGCACTGGCAAATCAATAGATCAAATCTCACTCCATAATGGAAAGAGGACCTCAGTGTACCTTCTAGTCGATCCGCGACCGTAAGAAACCGTTCCAATGTCTGCTCTGGATATGGAGCAAGTGAGTCAAGTGACGTCAAGGAGTCTGCAGCGCAGAGCTAATCAGAAATCGCCACCAAAATTAAAGCTAAAGCAATAACCTTACCTGCTAGAGTCCAGGTAATCATCCCTCGCATTTCATTGAAGAAGTTTTCTGGGAGTGAGTTGCCATGGGGAAAGTAACCAAGATGTAGATAATATTCATAATTTATCTTGTGCTCTAATTTTCATGAGAAAAGCTTTCAAACCGGAGACACAGTAGAAAAGAAGAAGGACTCACTAAGATGTGCGATAGACTCTACTCCACCCCCTATATCGGACGGAAAGTTGTACTTCTCAAGCCAGAATAAATGGCGAGATTTGTGATCAGCAACATAATACTCCCAAGTACCGTCAGAAGCAAGTTCGAACACGATCTCGGCATCTTTCATGTCTCTGACTTCCCTTTCTTGCCGAAGAAGTCTGAGTTTATGACGAATATGACGGGTGAAAGCTTTGAGCTGCTCGAACGCGTCGTTCTCATAGATGTTCACATCTGTTGAGAATCTGAGATCGTCGATGACAGCACAATGATAAAGTACGCCTTCAGGGTGTAAGCATAATGACCAGCCTTCGCGAGGATCTCTCCTGTTCGATTAATCCCAGGTAAGTTAGAAGTCCAAACATCAGTGAGTAGCTGCGCGTTTTAGCAAGAAGTTTTACCCACTCAAATGCTGAAGCCGACAGCATCGTTGAGATCTGCCATTCATCTTTGCCCTCAGGTCTGCGGAAAAGATAAGCTACTCAGTCTACGACCAATTTTGGGTAGACGTACATAACGATATTCCGGTCATACCGTTGTAAATAGCTCGGAATGGTTGGTCTTAATTTTGGCTGTCCTCTCGGATGTGTGTTTTGTGCAGGAGGCACGGCATTACCTCCCGGCGCCGGAGGATAATCACCTTCAACTTCCACAGGACTACGGATTTCGGGCTCCTCTACGATCTGCGGATCGCTGAGTACGCGTTGTATTTGGCGTGGCTGGATTTCGTCATCGTCATCATTGTACCCTTTTGCATTGTCCAACTTCCCGTTCGGCACTGATTCTTCTTCCACCTCCTCTGTTATCGAATGTCGCGTCGACGACCTATGATCCGAGTGCGGTGAGCTACAACCGGCCGTGCTGCTTGTAACAATCGACGGAGGCGGAGATGAGCTGAATAGCGGCAAGCAGGAACTCGAATCAGAAACTCTTTCTTCCTTCGTCGAGCTCACGCTCTTCAAACTCCCGTCTCGGGGCGGTCGGTCCGAGAACAAAATACGGAGGAGATGGAAAAGCCGGAGTGTGTGCGCATGCAAGTTTGGTGCGAAAGCTCGGCCAGATCGGTAAAGAGTATTAAAGAAACTGAGAAGAGCGCCGCGTAATCTTTGAGAGGCTGAAGTTGCAGCCATATCCAAAATCCAGTATGTGCAAAACAGGGCAAGATCAAGTCAGCGAGGAGATTCGCAAATCCAGGAGGTGGTCAATGCGGGAAAAGAGCAAGCTCGCCAGAGGGATCAGGTTCGCACCAGTGCACCAGAGCATGTCAGTCTATAGTGCTGAAAGCAGACTTGCTTCCGCAGGCTGGCCCATGTCTGTGTCCGACGTTTAGCGCCCATAGATACAGTGACTCAAAATACCGGACCGATGTTTTGAGGTTTTTGCTTGTTTTTTTAATAAATTTGTATATACTGAACGTAATTACATGAAACGTCAACGTATAGAAAGGCCTATAGCTCTAGTTTCTGTCGATATAAATTATGTACTGTAAGTATAAAAAATGAGCGAGCTATGAACAAAACAAAATGGCAAGTCATTGAGACAGTATTTTTAGGGGCATTTCCGGGAAGCTAAAGAAAATTCCGGGACGTTCTATCGCTTACCGGAGAGCGTCGGATACGTTGCTATGGTATCACCGATAGTACTACAAGATTTTAAGCCACTTTAGATGGCGAAAAATGATCACAAATTGCCCCCAATCCTGCTTATTCTCCTTATGCAGCCTCTTTCTAAGCAAAAAGTCGACAGAATCCTCTACCTCCTTGACCATGGTGCTTCTGCCTCATCTATTGCAGAGCAAACAGGTGCTGGCAAGGCCACAATCTGTCGCATCCGCCAACTCCACCGTCCCAAACTTCCAGTCTCATCCGGTGGTCGCCCTCGGTCTCTGACAGATCAGAATGTCCGACATGCAGTTCACCTTATTGCATCTGGAAAGGCCGATACCGCCGTCGAAGTTGCTCGCAAGCTTAGGGATATCACCAACAAGCCCCTCTCAGACCAGACTGTCAGAAACTACCTCAAGGCAGAAGGCATGAAGGCAGTGGTGAAGAAGAAAAAGCCAAAGCTTTCACCTAAGCAAATCAAGGACCGTCTCGACTTTGCAATTGCACATCAGGACTGGACCATAGATGACTGGATGCGAGTTGTTTGGTCAGATGAGACTAAAATCAATCGCCTACAGTCAGATGGGAGGGAATGGACATGGAAAAAGAAGGGAGAGGGCCTGATTGATAGAGAGGTGAAGGAAACCCTGAAATTTGGTGGCGGAAGTGTTATGGTGTGGGGCTGTATGCATTGGGAAGGGAAGGGGAACCTGGTCAAAATCGATGGAAGGATGGATGCAGACCTCTACGTGTCAATTCTGGATGAAGACTTGATGGATTCCTTGAACGAATATGGCAAAACTGTTGAAGACGTCATTTTCCAACAGGATAATGATCCAAAGCACACATCCAAAAAAGCCAAGAAATGGTTTGAGGATAATGGATTCACTGTCCTATTGTGGCCTGCTAACTCCCCTGATCTTAATCCCATAGAACATCTGTGGAATTACATCAAGGAGAGGCTTAAGGAGTATCCTCAGCTGCCAAAAGGAATTCTGGAGTTGTGGGATAGGATTCAGGCTGAGTGGAACAAGATTCCAGCTAAAACTTGTCAGGACTTGATAGAAAGTATGCCTAGGCGAATGGCAGCAGTGATTGAAGCCAAGGGAAAGCATACCAAGTACTAGATTTATTTTCCAATGATTTTATTTTATTTTCCGGAACACCCCTAAAAATACTGTCTCAATGACTTGCCGTTTTGTTTTGCTCATAGCTCGCTCATTTTTTACAATTACAGTACATAATTTATATCGACGGAAACTAGAGATATAGGTCTTTCTACACGTCAAAGTTTTATGTAATTATGTTGTGTTTATACAAAGTTATTAAAGAAACAACCGAAAATTTCAAAACATCGGTCCGGTATTTTGAGTCACTGTATATATACGTGATGGGGTCAAGCAGGCAGCAACACGTGTTGCCTCGATGCACGCTGCTATGTAAAGATACAGAAGTCGGACATTCAATCGTCCGACACCAATTCAATGCTGGAAGGCGACTTACAAGCTTGTTCGAGGAAACGACACTACGATAAGGCTCCGTTTCCACCGGGGAAGATTGGGTACCCCAGAGAAGTCGGCCTGCAACATGAAGTAAGGCAAAAAAAAAAGGCTTGGAATTCTTGATTCGTCGATCTTTAAAAGGTGAGAAAAAACATCGATGAATATCATGTTGGACGAGAGAATGCCAGTGGTTGTGCTCGCTGTGTGCCTAAAGACAACGTGGATGTGGTCAGAGGACAAGAGATGAGCGCGACTCCCTCAGGCTACGCCGATAATATTCTTTCCGGAATTTGACAAATATGGCATTTTCTCAAAATAAGAAACTTGCGAATCCCAAAATGATACGCGACCAAGTACTCATTTTTCAGTAAACAAAGGCAAGTTCAACAAAGTGAAGTAGAGATAAACAATCTATGTTTTCTTTCAAGCAAAGCTACAGTAGCATTTATGTAATATAACAAACGTATTTCTAGCAATAACATAGCGAGATTGCTTTATGCTACAATGTTGGTGATTGCGATTAAGCAGCCCATGCCCAAGATTCACGACGGTTGAGATCGATCTCACCCGCAGCCTCCCGAGCCTTCACAGAACGCGCAGCACGGGTTCCCTGAAACAAACAGTTTAATGAAGGAATCGAAGCAGAGGACAAAAACATGAACTCACAGCTTGCTTGCCGCACGTCTTTGTGGTCTTCGGATCTGCAGCAGCGCTGGTGGTGGTCGCATCAGTGCCCGTGGCCTTGTTGGTTGCGGCATTTCCACCCTGCGAGATCAGTACGCAGTTTCCGAAACCACCGGCGGTGGTGAACGAGACGAGACAACTAGCGCCATCCTTGCCTCCGGTGCACTTCGTTCCAGACGGGAGAGTGCCCGAAACCTGTACAGTGCCGGTCGACGACGGGGCGAGGACACCATTCTTCGTGATAGAAACAGAACCGCCCGTGAACGACTTGCCTGTGCCAGCCGTGTCGATGAGCGTGGAAGCAATTTGGGTTGAGCCGTCTTTGCCACTAATTGGAAGACCGAGTTGTTAGTTCCGAGTCAAAATGAATGAATGTCCGCACGTACGCGTTGAAGTTCTGCACAGAGACGGTGAAGGTATTACCGTTAGCCTTCACAGGCGTGGTATCCGCAAGGACATCAGCGATGTTGACGCTCCCGCATGGCGTCTTCTTTGAAGGCCTTTGCACATCAGAGCGTGCTCCTTGGCCTGCGACCCCCAAAGCAGGCTCGATAAGTGCGTGGCCGAATGCCTGCATAGGCATGGAGAGAGCGAGGGCGAAGAGAGAAAATTTGGTGAAGGATGAGGCGAACATGTCGATAGCGTGGACTAGACTAAACCAGATGTGTTGACGGATACGTGCAAGGTAGTATTGATTTGTGATAATCGTGAATGCGAATGCAAAGAGAGCAGAATATGGCGTGAGTTGATAATGAATGAGAGTTGGAAAGTCAGAAGTCTAGAATGTATCGAGGATCCGGCCTCAGGAAATAAGTGCTGAATGAGAGAAGGGCGGCGATGAGAAGGTGAGGGTATGAAGAAAGAATTTGGGTTGGGTACTCTGCTTTTATAGTCTTGACACAATAGCCTCGATGGTTGGAAAACCATATTCGGCCGGAGTTCCGAGCTTGGTGGCGGTGTCAAAATAGGCAATTTGATTCGCCCATCAATTGAGCGCCCAATCAAATCAAACCACCACCTGCCTAAATCGGGTTGTTTGTTAGCGACCACAAATTGACCGAGCTCATTGTCCAGGTGGTTGCATACCGTGGTGGTTGTTATGTCCTAGAGCTAAGTGCCTCCAATTACCTTATATTCTTCTCTTTGCATCGCGGTGGGCGCACAGGCCAAGTACATACAGTTCGTGCTCTGCCTCTTTGGCCGCGTGGAAATCTGATATGTTGCTCGCTTCGCCCGACCGACGCTGGATACAGCCACATATGCTCCTCGGGTTGTTGTCCTTCATTGTGAAAAGATATAATGAACCGAGAAAATTAGCTGCACGTGTAGAGCTTACTTAGTTACCAATTTCCTGAGATGACATTTTGCTCCACTTCTGGCAGATAGGAATCCGAGATGGCATGCAAGTTCCATGCAAACTGTACCGGGCAAGGGCTTCCAAGTGAGGGTTGTGTTGAGTTAGAAGCTTGGAAACGTTCGATTTCTTCATAGTGACGGTAAGAGTGGTGATTCACAAGGTCAAACATCGCGCCACAAGTTATGCAAGTTCCATATATTTTGGAGATTCCTAATGCTAATAGAACTTATGGGCTGTCATTAATTGACCGAATAAGCCAATCTTGGCACGCACCAGATGTTATCGCTACATTCCCTTATGTCGAAGACGCTACAGCTTCCACCGCTCCTCTCTCAATCCACGCCGAATGCATACGAACTAGCTCCTCGATGATATCCTCTTCAATCTCCTTGCCAGCAGAGACAGTGCCCTCGTCCAGCCGGAGCCACGTCTCCGTGATCTCGCTCGCGCTCAAGTCGCGTGTCTGCGCAGAGCCGGCTGGAGTCGCTATCGTTGTGCCTAGCTCCGATGCATACTGGGCGGGCGTAGGAGTGGGCGCTGATGATATACTTGAGGGAGCGGGGATAGCCCCACGAGAGACAAAGACAACCTCAAACTTCCGCCGGTGAAGCTCATTTCCGATCACTACCTGATGCCCGTACCGTTCGAGTGCAGCCCGGGCTTTCGGAACGAGGAGTGAAGTGTCTGTTTCGAGCTACATCAAAGGTGCAATTCAATATCAAGATGTGCAAAAGGTGATAACAAAGGCGCACCTTGAATGAAACTATGAATGAGTCCGGCGTCCATTCATCCACCATTGGCTTCAGAATCTTCGGTACCTGATCCATTTCCAAGATAAGACTGCCTTTCCCTGATTGAATTTTGTGTTCACTCTACATTTATGAGTCAAAGAAGTTCGTATCTATTGTAAGGAACTCACCATTCGCTCCCTCGGCAAAAAGAAATCACTAACAGCTGCGGCGAGGTAGTACAACGCACTACGGCCCAGCAGATTCAGCTCTCCTGCCAGAGCTTTCAGAAGCCACAGATACTCGTTCACCGTCACGAATGTCACTGTATGGAGCGTCCCCGCTCGCTGGACAGCCTTGTACTGCGATAGTACGCGAAGCAAATGTTCCGGGTCCGTCGGGCGGACAGCTATATGCGACTTGTGCGGAGAATGTGAGTCATCCTCAAGTTCGAGGAAGTCGAGGAACGGGTTTGTAGAGTGCGAGTAATGTCGACTGAAAGGTTGCAGGCTGTGTTGCCTGTGCATGAAAATGACAGCGTAGCCTGCTCGGAGAAAGTATTCTGCGGATGTCGCACCACGAGTTCCTGTTATGATCGATATTTGAAGTGTAATGAGGTATTGCTGATTAAATGCGCTCAAGCGGATGACGCACCGGCGCTGAAGTTATCGAGGAAGCGCACACTGCAGGGCGAGGCCAAGCTTAGGCTCACCGACGGTGGACGAGCGTGCAGACTGCAGACTCACACATTGAGCTCAAGGGGAACCGTCGTGCCTCCGCTCTTTTGATCCCACACAACCGACATACGCACGGAAAGAGAGACATTGGTGCGGTGCATGGCCGAGATACAGTCAGTCAGTGTAGACGGGAAAAGGGTTACATTCCGTGCTCACAGTAACCAGCACAACCCGTCTCCCTGCATTATTTTGCTT
This sequence comes from Trichaptum abietinum, assembly GCA_910574555.1. Taxonomy (NCBI): domain Eukaryota; kingdom Fungi; phylum Basidiomycota; class Agaricomycetes; order Hymenochaetales; family Trichaptaceae; genus Trichaptum; species Trichaptum abietinum. The sequence goes on along the minus strand of CAJTBE010000010.1, from coordinate 1,787,888 downwards.
CGTTACGAATGCTCGGACTTTTTGCACGTCGCTCTCCAGAGTCGGGGGCGGAGGCTGCGTCGCGAAGTAGGACTCGGCCGAGAAAGGCGCTCCGCCCGGTGATGTTCGGCCAGTGGACATCCTTCCTTTGCTGTTCGCGTCGGGTTTTGCTAGTTTTACGAAGGGCCAGCTGAAGAGGTCACAGTGGTTGATGATGTCTGGACAAGGATTTAAATAATGTCGGTAAATTCGTTGTTGATGACTGGTGATTGTAACCCTTTGGGGGTGGAATTGGTGGATGTCAGCCCTGATAGACCTTGCATAGCATCCTGCGGTGTGCTCACCAAGACCTGGCTGTATTTCTGTTGACGTTTCAGCCTTCCGCTACGAGTAGCTTCCCCAACTTAGAGATGATAAAGATGGTTCAAGATTTGTAGCTCGCTGCTCAGCCTCCAGAGTTGTGAATGACTTGAAGCCGCCGGCACCCGGTTGAACTGATTTTGCCGAAACCGGACGAAAGTTTCGAGTCTTGGGCGGTGGCACGGTTGTCAAAGTTTCTCTCATATTTTTAACTTTTCTTCTACATCTCCATCTCTTGATTCATGAAGGATCTACGTCAACCAATTTTAATGCCAGATGCTTTTCTCCTTGGGTGTGCGAACGAGGGCTACCTATCGCGACGTTGCAATAGCCGTTAATGCCAAGCATGCAGTTTCGACCTCTTCGAAGGAAAAAAGTGTAGCAACACATTTTCAAAGTTCAAACTTTTACGACACTTCAGTAACCAGTTGTCTTTGAAGACATGCTGGTGATTGCACAACACACATGTGTGTTGGAAAAAAATTGATGGATTAATTGAGTAGTGCATATGGCTGTACTCACTTCGCTGTATGGAGCATACCCTGTGATCAGTGCATCCGTTTTCACCTACAGTTTGTTCACCAGCTTCTACCATCGTTCCCAACCCCTAATCCATACCCAGAATACTCGACAGTCTATACAGCGAGCCGGGAGCTCACTGACGGCGAGGAACAAGGCACTAGTCGAATCGGACGCTTGAACAATTAGGAATAGCCTACCGGGAAATGCCTTATCTACCCGAGGAGTCTGAGGTGTTTGGACAGCGTGTCCCTCCACCAGTATCGCCCACGTCCGATAGCCACTCGACGCGTAAAGATGTGCTAGGAGGAGAAGAGTCGAAGGCGACGGACATAATCATGCTCGACGAAATTCGCTCGGACGGTCAGAGCCGGGAACGTGGCGAGGCAGCCATTGGGATTGATCGACAGGCGTCAGTGCGTTCAAGTTCTTGCGCACAGCCAGTAGGCGTTGGTGTGCATTCGTACAAGCTGTACAAGATGCGGTTTGTGGGATTAGTGGCCATTATGGTCTTGAACGTTGCGGGGGGCATGAATTGGCCATGGTTCGGACCTATCGCGAACGATAGTACGTTTCCGAAATATCATACGTTCCTCCGGCTCATACTGTTTATGTTGCTTAGCTTCTGAGACCTTCGGTATAAGCCTCGACGACGTCAACTGGCTGGGAAATATTATTTCCCTGACTTACATCGCCATGGCACCTTTGGTTCCGATCATCTGCTCGAGATACGGACTACGGATCTCAGTGCGTCTTCAACCCAATTCTCTCCTCATTGCCTCAGATCTCACCGCCCTCCGTACATACAGTATTTTATAGGATCTGCGTTCCTCTTGGCCGGAGCATGGGTGCGCTACGCCGGGACAGCGAAGTCACTCAACTCGCATGGCGCGTACGCTCTTCTGATTATTGGCCAAGTAAGTGTCTGTTTGATTCCCATTCATATACACCTTTCGCTCTTCCGCATGAAAGACAGGGAGTGATAAAACTTACTAAGTATCCTTTCCCCTTAGTTTTTGGGTGCCGTAGCCCAAGCGATATTTCAAGTGCTCGCACCCAAGTTCTCCGAAACCTGGTTTGATGTGAAAGGTCGTACGACAGCAACCATGCTAATGTCCATTGGTGAGTTCAAGCTAGAGTCGACGTTCAGGGAGATATTACTTGTTTCGGTTGATCGGTTGTCCATCCTCCTTTACCTGATAAAGACTTACGTTCGGACACCCTCTTGTCCTACTTCGATCTTCCCATATTGCATACACATACTAATAAACTTCGCTGGTATAATAGCCAACCCAGTTGGTGGCGCACTCGGTCAGCTCATCTCGCCGCTGATTACGGGCGTTAGGAGTTCGGTATGTATGTATGAAGCCTCGTGGATCCCAATTTTACTTACTATAATGTCTTCTTACTATCGGCTATGATGTAGGTTCTCGTATTGGGCATCATCTCAACAGCTGCAGCACCTTTTGCCCTCATCATCAGCGCGAAACCTCCTACACCACCATGTACGTATTTCCTCTCTCACTCAAGTAACGAATCGCAGTACTTAAATCTTCGTCGCAGCATATTCCGGATCGCAACCTTCGCCTCACTTCCTCACAACCCTTCGTGCATGTTTCGGTCTCCTCCCTCGCCCTGACTCTCATACAACTCCAGACTCCAAAAATGCGTCGACTGACATTCATCACGCTGAAGACACGTACATGACTCTCCGTGAACGAATTGACTTCTTCATCTTGGTGATGATCTTCGGCGTCTTCGTCTCCGGGTGCGCTGCTGTTATCCATGTTTTCCCTTCGAGTTATACTGAGACTTGACTGGCAGAACAAACACGTTCGCCCTTCTATCGAATGAGATTCTCGAGCCGTACGGATATTCTGACGACACTGCCGGGTTCATGGTCGGTCTCCCTACAAGTCCTTCCTTATTACCGTATACTCACCCTCGTATTCTGCTAACTACAGGGTGCCGCACTTCTACTTTCAGGCATAGTTGCAGCCATCATCACCGCCCCCCTCTTCGACCGTGTATTTACGCACCACCTTGGCCTGGCCGCACGCATTTTTGCGCCAATAATCGCCGCGTGCTGGCTCGCCCTCATCTGGGCCGTACGACCTAACAATACCGCGGCGCTGTATGCGCTGTTTGTGCTGATTGGCGTGTTTAGTGTAACCATGCTGCCCGTCGGTCTTGAGCTCGGTTGTGAGCTTACGAGGAACAGTAGTGCGAGTGCAGCGATTCTATGGTGGAGGTGCGTAATGTTTCGTGTCTTCCCGGTCTTGCGGATACTCACCTCAAGTATCCCCTTAGTGGTAATTTATTTGGTATCGTATTCGTTCTCAGTGCGTACTGTCCATTTCTACTCATTATCTCGTGATTTTGAACATCTACTCTTTGACTTGCAGTCATGTCCGCCCTCCGCGATTCCGAATCCGCATCACCCCCACGCAATATGCGACGGTCACTTATCTTCAACGGCGCAACCATCTTCTCCCTCTCAATGTCCATCTTCCTCTTCCGCGGCCGACAACGACGGCGGGAGAAGGACATGCAGGCCCTCGCCGGAGGTGGCGCGGCACAGAACGTGTCCGGCTCCTCGGGAGTCGAGGCCGATCCAGGAGGGTTCTTGATTGCGTTGAGACACCGAGTGAGGAGGGACGCGAAGGGTGGTAGTGTGGCAGGCGAGGGAGTTGATGATGCGGCAGCTCCGAGAGTATCTGATGTGGAAGCAGCTTACATGGAGAATGGGAAGGGGAGGGCGGAGAAGGGAGGGAGGATGGGCGATTTGTTGTGATGTACGGGGAAACGCCATACTTGTTGTCGTGAGCTATATTACTTATACCTGGGTCTACATGTTGTTGTTCTTGTTTACCATATAAGCTGTAACGCTTATCTTTATCGTCTTTATATTCGTTTTTGGTTATCTGACATACGCAATGTACGAATAAAAATTGGACAAGATGTTGGCTTGTTGACAACTTCACTTATATTTGTCCGGAGTAACATGATATAAAGCTTAGGATCCAAGCTCTGAAACTTTCAACGGAAAAGAATGTTTTTTCTTCTGCGGAGAGTAACAAGCAATACCCACCAAAGCATTGATTTGTGTGGTGTGTGATCTTGAGCAACGGATGAACAACGTAGGAATTAAGCATACGTATCCAGTAAGCTATGGCCGATGACTTGAGGCTGGTCAGGCACTTGATAGGCTGTAGGGATGGTCATAGCGTTCCAGTCGTACGAAAAGCAATTATGCGGTTAATTGTAAGTTCAATTTACATGGAACAAAGGAAGAGAAACGTATCCGATGCTTATAAGTCATAGTGCGAGTATTGTTAATAGAGGCTAGGAGTCGGACGTGACGTTGAGCGCCTAGGAATAGTCGGGGAGGCGATATTTTCATTTATCAGATCAACCTTTAGCAAGGCATTATGTACTTACTTAGAGGACTTGACCAGACCTGAATGTCACTACGATCCTTTAGTTTGATTGGAGTGCGCTGTTCATACCAATTTGCAGTGCCTCGTTGAGATGCTGTTGATGTCGTTATTGCGAATATAGCACGATGAAGGCACGCAAAGGCCAAGGCGCTAATGCAAGCGATATCGATCGAGGATGAATCGGCCTTCGCTCGTACCATTCATGCATGCCCATAGTGCTTCGCTGCCGTGAGTCACCAGAGACGCTCAGATGCTATGCTTGAGTGCGTAAGGGGTAGGGAAAGTCGACCGTCGGAAGCAGATGTTAGTGTACAGAGCACTTATCCGGCAATTTGAATTTGTGGAACGGATGTAATTTCGAAAGGACGGAGCAGTGCAGACCTTTCCAGCGGCCGAGTAGGAGCTCCGGATGTTCTTCACGTTGCATACACGCTTGGAATAGACAGGGCCCTCCCGTGTAGCTGTGCAGAGCAACGCGTCAATAAGCTAGGCGCCGCACAGCCTTACTAGGGACTAACTTGCCACTAAGTCTGAGGTATAAGAAGACGACGGCGACGACATGCATGTAGCACAGACGCCATTCCCGGCCCTCCTATCGACCAAGTTCACACACACCTCGAAAGTATGTTCGCATTCCGATCTTTGTGGGAGTTCAACTCATGATCTCGACACAATGTAGCTCGCATCTACCTAGAAACCAAGTTATGAGCGCTGTTCGCGTCACATTCGGTAAGAGTGGGATGTAAGTACTTCGTGACCTTATGAGAGATGTGGGCAAGTTGCTTACCAGCTGCATGTCCCGTAGTATGTACGGAAGAGTCACCTGTCCGTCAGCCAGCGCCCGAACCAGACCACGACCTCCGACCGCATCCAACGCGAGCACCCTCGCATGTAAATTTCCACCAAGTACACATATATCCAGTACTCCTCAACCAATTGTAATAGGAGGAAGAGAAAACGGAGGACAAGAGTGCCCTGTGAATTTGCGACCTCCCTCTCCCGAAAGATCTTCACAAAAGAAATCCAGCTTGTCTCATCTGTTCCGATTTGTCTTGCCTTAGCACTTTTAGTACGCTTCACCATATATTATTCGCCCGACTGTATGAATAGGCAGAGAAGATAGTTGAGCTTGTATTAGCCAACGTTGGTGTGAAGGACAAGAAATGAAATGAAAAAATGCAACGGATGTAGTATGTACTATGGTGACGTCATCTCAGCTGCCAGTGGCACGGGCACCCGGTCGCTTTCCTTTGCATTCGTTCCACAACATTGGCAAAACAGGCATTACAGTATTACAACGTACAAGCAACTCTAACAGGATTCCTCATTGAGTATAAGGGGTAGGTCTTGAAGCACTCCTGTTATATTGCTCTTCTGACCTCTTGTCATCTATAGATACAGCTATTTGTGGTGCTACTACCTTATCCTTGTGATCAAGATGAAACAGTGCTCCAAGACCGAGAATACATACTCTCCTTACCACAGCTCAGCTATTATTGCGATGCGGGGTACTTGCCTACTAAAGTTGTATGGCGTGGAGTCCCTGCTGCACTAGAGAGTACGACATCATATATTAGCTCATTCTGACATAGAGATACCCCACCGAAGATTAACTAACGTTGGGCAGAGGCCATATAAAAGAACGAGGGGGTATGCGTCAACAGCCCAGATCTTCAACTCTAACAGTCTTCATTCACCCACTCAAACGCAAATCACTTAAGATTCGTATATCTCACAAAGTTAACTAAGCAATGCCGTTGTTCAAGAAGAACCGTGATGAGGTGAGTTGGTTACTTGAGGTTCAAAGAGATGCTACAACTCATGATTACGTTCAAAGTTTTCTGGAAACAACTCCGCAGGGTACGACGGTAACAACCTCGACAATCAGCGCAATGGTGGAACCCAGGACAATTTCGCAGGTGGGCGTGGTGCCGGTGTAGGCGCTCAACACCACCATGACCCGCTCTACCCGTCTCCGAATGCTCCTTCCGCCACTCAAAATATGACGCGAGGGACAGGTGCTGGTACCGGAGCCGGTCAATGGGACGACAATTACAACGGTGGTCAGCCAGGCATGGGTGGTACATCGGGCGCGACCGCGCCAGGATCGAATACTCAGGCGGCAGAGTACGCGATGCGTCCTCAGACTGACGCGGCAGGCAACCCGATGAACCCTGCTCACTCTACCGGCGGAGGGGGAGGAAAGCGCATGGAGGGCAAGGTTGAGCGTGTTGTTGGGACGATGATTGGCAGCCAGAGTCTTAAGGCAAAGGGTCTTGCGAAGGAACAGTACGTACTTGTTTAACTGGCTAAAATTTTGAGAATTAATTCTTATTCACCTTTTTGACTTTGCTTCAGGGAAGCCGCGGCTCTCAAATCACAAGCTGCTGAGCTCACCGAAGCTGAACGCCTTGAGCAGGCTGCGCTCGCGCGTCGTGAACGTGCTGTGGCTCATGGGGCTCATCCTGACCATCGTCATCTGGGTGGCCACAACCCTGGTGCGGGTGCAACAAATGTCAATGAGCTCGGCGGAGGTGCAAATTACGGTATCACCGGAGCGGGTGGTGCTGGTAGCGCAGCTCGTGGTGGATATTGATTTTCTTGCGTCATTGAAAAAGGAAGTTCGACGAAATGTATACCACTCAAATATGTATTAGTATCCATTGACCATAATAATATACTGCATTGTTAATACACAGAAGTGACCTCAAGCAAAGTCACAATAAAAGAAGTAAGCGAAAGCAAGCAGAATCGTCAAAATTCGCAAGAAAATGAATTCTAATATGTTCAAAAACGTTACTTGCGACTTTAAACTAGATCTTGCGATCGAAGCATCGAATGTCGTCCAGCGACTTCCGGATTGTTGGCAAGTGCGAAATCCGACCCCTGCCCCCGACTGTGTGGTTTCAACTTGGTAACAATTTTGACAATCATAGCGAAGCCCAGAGTGACTTGGCGCTTGATCCTGTTAGGTGCCAAGATGTTCTTGTCCTTGTCGTCTTTCGATATGAGCCCCATCTTTATGAGTAACTGCTTAGCATAATGAAGCAATGGCGTTAATGAGCACCACCCAGTGATTTCGAAAACGATCCAAAGGCAGAGAATGATTGCGCCAGCAAGAAAGGCTACGATGACGATGATTTGTGGATTCGCCTTGAAGTTTCGGAAGGTGAATAAAAAGATACCCAGTATAAAGGCTATAGCCCTAAATCAAGTGACGGAGTTAGATGAAGCAGCTTAGAGATGTTATACGTAGGACGACGAACCCCCAGATCATTAACACGTATGGAAGACTGTACATCACCGCCAGCTTTGTAAGACCTCTTTTAGGATTCCACCATTCTGCGAAGTAATTGGCCTTGTCGGAAACTGCAGTCAGATTATATCATCTTATAAACTGAGACTTGATACTTACGACGATAGTAGTTGGCTCCTCCGCGAGCGCTTCGATTTTCTTGCTCAGGAGTTGCCCGAAAATAATGCTACTGAGAGACAAGATGATTGAGACGATGCTTGTAGCTGCGGCCGTATTTATGTCACCGGTATCTGAAGGAAGAAGGGTGGGTATGGCCAAAAACGCAATATTTGCAGTGAACAGAACTGCTGCCTATGTATTTCATGCATGTTAGACATTTTGTTTCTCAGAACTCGAAGAAGGGTAGCTTACATTGATGATATCTTGCTGCCATCCGCCCGTGACTCTAGTCACAAACAGCCGGAAGGGCACCTGAAAGACGATATTGTCCATGTAGACCCCATCAAGAAACTTCAGAGATTTTGCAGGGACTCTTAAGAAGAGCACGGATATAATGCGAAAGGAGAAAGAGGGGCCTTCTCGGGCATGCCCGCGGACGCTCTGGGTACGAGAAAGACGAGCGCAAGGACGGCCGCTGAAATTGTTAAACCGAGCATTTTCTATCTGGTAATTAGAGAGCTTGATTTAAACAGCTAATTGATGCCACGTACCGAAAACCATTCGAAGGCGAGCTTGAGAGGGAGAAGATGGAGCAATCGGTCAACGAACGAACATGCGGTTTCCTTCATGCTAAAGACATACCTGCTGTTGCTATATAATGAGCTGGTGCTTTCTCCTTCAGGTCTTCCGATTATAAAAGAAGTGTATCGTATCAGTTGTAACAGGGTAAGTAAGTGTACCAGATTACAGTACCTTTCAAGTGCTTCATTAACTTTAGAAAGCGATCCATAGTCTTTTCGTCGTAAGGCGTAAGGGAGTCCAAAGATGTCAAAGAATCTAATGTAAATAGTAGAGGAAATGAATGAGTTAAGTGCATCCAGCTATCAATCTCAGAGCTTACCGGCCAAACCCCAGACAAGAATTCCTCTTGTCTCGTCAATGAAATCATTGCTCAGTTTTTGATAATGAGGATAATATGAAAGATGCTGGTAGTATTCGACCTTGAGTAGATGACCTTCGGAAATATTCAGCTATGCAGCGACAATATACAGTAATTAAAATCAGAGAAGCTTACCTATGTGTGCCTCGGATTCTGCCCCTTGGTAAATGGCCGTTGTCAGCTTATGTTGGTGCACCCAAAGGATGTGTTGAGATGCATGATCTACGATGTAGTATTCCCATTCGTCTCCCTCAGGATTTTCAGCCTCCAAGACCACTTCAAGAGGGATATGGTCCTCAGGAAGCAAGTGTTTGTCCATGGAGCTAAATCGTGCAATTTCGACTTCAAGTTCGCTTGTAACCAGGTTGACCTTCTGGGTTACACTTTCCTTACAAACGTCTGCGTCTGTTAGGAAAACGATACCGTTGGCTACTTTCCGGTGGTATAGCATTCCTTCAGGATGAACACATGGTTCCCAGTCTTTCGGCTTCTCTGCTTTGCGTCTGCAATTTGTTTAGCATGTGACCGAGAAGAAATAAGCGTCAGAGACTCGCCTGTACCTAGACTCCATCGTAAAGGCATCAACGATCCACTCCGGAGATTTTTCTGGTCTAATCAGAGTCAGCCTTCTTGGAGATACTATGTAGTAAGAAGATATTTACACCACCGTGGTCCTGTCATATCGTCTTGATTCAGATGGAACAGTCGGATTCAATCTAATTCCCTGTCTAGTCTCTCGCATTTCCGTTGGACTCATACAGATGTGTGCTTCACGACCATATTGTGTATTGAAGACACAAGAAGATTGAAGTGTACTTGTTGGCGGAGCATGGGAAAGGTCAAACGACGAAGGTGAGTTTGCGAAGGCCGACGTGTGCTGACTGCTCCGTAAGCGTCCCGGTCTCCTTATGAAACAGATTGAAGCCAGTGGTCTGAGAAGGTCCAAAAGCAGTGGAGCAAGTGCCGTGACCTTAGAGGCAGATTTCTTTGAGATGTCCAGTATGACTTGAAAGAAGGATCGGGCTCGTTGTGCGGACATCGTGTCTTAGACAATGGAGGGACGGCATGGTAGTACTGAAGGTGCACCTTTTACTTCTTTTGTAGCAATACTAGGCGCTCGTCCCGCAAAGTTTCTCGATGATGAACGTGTCCTGTCCAGAATCCAGTGTGCCAAGACCCAAGGGTTCAGCATAATAAGCGCCAGCAGTTCAACAAGCGCCCGGATCCAATGCAAAGTAGTGACACATCGAGCCCATGGCCCAGAGATGAAGAGCATTCTGACACTCCCCTTTCCCCTGCAGTATTTTGATAGTAAGTAAGTATGTGAAGGAATGGATGACGCCCGCACCGTCTTTCAATGTGTTGACTCATTGTAACAAGATCACAGATCTAAAGTTTGTTCGAAGTTGTACGTTTCCCGAAATCATCACTTTTAACATTCTTTAAGCTGATATGGTTGAAAACATGATTGTTTGGCCAACAGCATAACGGGTCAAGAATAAGACAAACCGTACAACGAGAGTTAGACGTACTACCGTGTCACACCTCAACTTCAATTTGTTACGATAATAGTATTACGTAACCTTGAATGCTTCATATCCGAATTCCACGGCCCCGGCGGTCGTTCAAGGTTCTGCGGCCACTCCAACTTCACGCCATCTACTCATGCAAACTCAATGGGGTGTTTCTGAAGCAAACGTGCATGAACTCAACTATGTGAACATCGACTATCGTACATGAAGCATAACCTGAGCGCTCGGTGTCATATGGTATGCTGCAGTTTTGTATTAGATCTGGCGCTAACTCTTGTAGTTCACCGTAAGTTGCGGCAGCCGACTCATCTGAGAGGTACAATGGTCGTCTATGAGCTATTACCCATGAAACGTCAGAAGATGTTACACTTGTGTGCGGAAGGATGATATGGCGCCTCCGCAACTCATCACGGAGGTGTAGGGATGCATAATATATTTCATCATTAGATGTTGGGGTGGTTTAACACGGACTTTCTCATTGTATGTTCTAAAAACTTTCTATACTCTACGGCTCGCAATTTGACTCTTTCAAAGCGTCGTATCTGGCGGAAGAATACGTGCCGTTTGCTGTCAGCAACCGAGGATTGCTTGCTTCTCATCTTCATTCAACAATCTAAATCGTTTACCCCTTTCTACCAGATTGGCGCTCTCTGCTTCTACATCAATTGCGCACTCCACGGAAGCAATGTTCTGCTGAGAATACCATCTGCTAGTGTATTGGAGCAAGAACATGACCATATGAATCTGTTCCCTTGAAAGTGTATGTCGTGGTTATTTTTGTTGTCAAAGATGGACTTCTTGGTTCCAGAACAACATACAAGCGCTCATTGCTGCCATTGTGCTCGAGCGCCTGTCGGTCAATTTTGATTCGAAAGTGAGTAATCTATCTGCATGTGGATATACTAGATTTAAACCCTTCTCCTGTCTATCCGTCATTCTCACAGCCTTTACTGAGCAACGCGCCAAGTAAAACAAAGTCTCAAGCTTTAAAATGGGTAAGAAACGCTGAGAACCTTTACCGGGAAATATGAAGCTTAGAAGATAGGAACTATTCTCGGTCCTTGTTGATTACCGCGCGTCTACTGTATCAATAAAGAAGCAGACGTCGGATTTCAGACCTCCCTGGCTCTTATCGTTCTCTGATCCCTCTTTCCGACCAGAAGATACGCGAAAACTATGCGAGCAGATTCATCACTTTATCGACGCCTCATTCAGGCTCTAATCAGTCTCTTCAAAAGAGGGGCTTTTCGGACTGTGAATCTCATGCGTGGTCTTTGGGCAGCTCTTCGCACGCTGCTCACTATTTCTCAATGTCGACTGAACAGGGTGACTGATATAGTGATGCAGCGTTGGTTCACTCTCCGTTCATCCTCCCCCCCTGCACCCCTCTTTAATAATATCGGCTCCATGGTCTCAGAGGGTTCTGCGGTAGCTAGCTCTCAGGGAGCGAAGATTTCCACAAATGTTCTGAACCCGGGTTTTGTCGACGAGCAGCAGATCTCGGCTGTAACGGGACAATCTACCGCCACTTCAAGCGGGACAGGCTACGAAAGCCAGGCTTTTCTAGTGGTCCAAGGTCATGGAGAAACAACTACATGTTTGCATCTATTACATGTTGGACGGCAGAAAGCATACTGATCATTTTACTCGAATTAAGTAGATAAGGCTTCACATTCAGGCAGAGCCCCCTCCAACTCAGCTCCAGCTGATCCCTCCAACTCAATATGTCCGGACGAAAGCCCAAGTACAGCAGGTTCTAAAGAGATTAAATTCGAACTGAAGACCACTATGCCTTCCGCCTTAAAGCGCTACGACCGAAAATTTGAAGTGTACGTATTTCATCATTTATTTTGATTTGGGCATATACTTAAGTGCATCTGCAGCCCCGCTAAAAAACCAGAGTGGCATGTCGAAGGCTTATCTACAAGCGACAGCTACAAGTACAGATATTTTCCTTTTCTCTTCGTTAATTACTAAATTGGCTATCGTAGACGTAGACTCCCGCAGTCTGGGGATATTAATTGGAAATCTTGTGGACATCCCGAAGGAATCCTTTACCACCGCGGAGAGATGGAAGGAATTGTGTTCTTCACAGATGTTGATGTCTGCGATCCCACTGCATGCAACGAAACCGAAAAGGTTATCGAACATCTTCTCGAGCAGATAAAATCATTAGCGAAAGACCAAACGGTTTCCGAGGTAGTCTTGGAGCGTCAAGAAGACGAGAATGTGGGAAAGGATAAGCATACTGTTATCTGGGAATACTACATCGTCGATCATTCTTCACACCACCTGCTTTGGCTTACAGAACACACTATTACAACAAACAACTACAAGGGTGCCGAATCTGCAGCACATATAGGTAAGTTTGAACTCGTATTTATAAGCTTTGCAAACTATACAACTAATGACCACTTGAAAGGGCAACTACTCAGATACGAGTACTACATGCACCTTTCGTACTTTCCTCACGAGCAGATTCTGAAAGATGACTTTTTCACCGAACTGAAAGGAATTCTGGTCTGGTCTTTGGTCGGTAAGCTTCCACTGTATAGCTGACTAGCGGGTGTAAATTATATATAATACATGTGTGATACAGATTCTCTAACTTCTATCGACTCACTCGCACCCTATGATGTGGCAACGATGGAGAGCTTCCTCAAACTAATCGGTCACATGCAAGGTTGATTTACAACCCAGTACCACTACCATTAACTCTTAACGTACACTTCCGTAGATATAAATGGGGAATTTTCTGAGTACAGTGTAGCTGCAGGAGGTACGGATTTTGTTTATTTTTGTTGGATGAAAGGATAGGATAATGACCTTGCTTTGAAGCACGTCTTCGATTAGTCTTCGGTATGTTGTGCCCCTACAAGTGTCGGCTTTATCATATCTGACTGTTCTACGTAGAGAAATCTAGGTTTGATAACTTTAGCGGTTTCCCGTGTGCACGTTTAAGTCGGAATCAAAGTGTTCGTGGAGAGGGACGCAAGGAACCTAGTCTACTTTTCCGTTTCATATCATTCCTTTTCTTCGATGTTCCTACAAAGTACCTCAAATCCCTCGACGGGCTGTACATGGATAATGTTGTCTTTCAAGCACCGTTCAAGATTTTTGTAGACAGAGCTTCAAATGTCTGGCAGCAGGACGTCATTAATGTGACCTCTTTCTTCATAAAACTCATCTAGGTCCTTACTGACTCATTGTATTGTTAGGCAGCGGTCTTGTTCACGGCTAATATAGCCTATTTAGCTATTCCTACGCTCATTCCAGAATCCGGAAGGTTTAACGCTGCTGCAACAGCTAGTTTTGTTTCCATCACCTTGTCACTCAGCAGCGTCATATTCGGTCAACTCCTAGGCAAAAAGATCCAAGCACTTCAGGAAGAACCAACCGACACCATTGTAAGTTGTCTTTTATCTTTGATTATATATTGATTGAACATGGATTAGGCGGAATATTTTCGTGAATGGTGGAGCACCAAGAGCGGATTGTCAGAACTTGCCGTAATGTACAGTTTACCTTACGTGTTAATGATATGGGGGTAAGAGTTTTACTGTACATTCCAAACATTGATTGACGAAAGCCACTAGCGCAATTGCTTTCATACTTGCCATTTTCCTGCTCGCCTTCCGGGACATCAAATGGAATGCGCAGACAATCACAATAATGACGTTCCTCGTGGGAGCTGTGATCCTTTGCCTTTGGATAGTGCTTGAGATAACCGGCTGGGACAAAATCTCATCTCATCTGGCGGCGCAGTGGAAACAGCTATTGTACACAACAAATCTCAGGGAAAGGCGACCTGACCCGCCAGCGGAAGCAAATGTAATAAAACGCACAATACCGGAGAAACTCAAGGACACGGCACAAGCTATCAACGATACTGTCAAGAACGCGACCAAGAAATATGTTTTGAAGAAGATTATGATGGCAGTCCGCGTAATACAAAGATTCAGACTCGGCCGGGGACAGCTCGAGGGACCTCACGCTGGCGCCCCCTCAAGTCCAAACGCAGATTTGGAACATGGAACCCAATCTCAGGAGTCAGCCAGACCTGCCGCTCAGACTTTACTGCCGATCGAAGGAGGACACGGGGACTCATTACACCAAACCACTGGGAATGGAGTTGACGGATGGTCTGGTGATGAGATACCAATGAACAAAATGGCGCCCGTGTCAGGAGAGGTGGCCAATCATTGATGCATCCCCGATCTTTATGCCTTTAGACGGACGTACCTGCTCACATAGGCATTGCTTAGCCATTTGAGGTTTATGTTGTTCATCTTGCGCATTATCGGGAACACAAAATCTTGTTTTGAGTCTTGACAGTATTGGGATAGGTCCTATGTTATATTCTTTTCTATGTAATTTACCAAATCTTTGCAGCAGAAAATCTTGCTTGAATATCATTGATGTATCTATACCGATTAAACTCTGAGTTCATGCGTGGTTTGCCTTACAAATACGATTCCTCGCATATACCTCACTGATTGATTGCGGTGGAGGAAGGAAGAAAGGATCCTCGGCAAAGTCCGATTCCACAGGGTTCAAGTTCGAGGTGACATCATCCGCCTGGTCCAATCTCCCAAATGTCTCTCAGCTGTCATCGTCCACAGTGACACAGTCTGGTCATATCGACACGAAACACATCACAAGCCGACGTAAATCATCAACGTAAAGCGACAAAGACGAGCTTGTGTACAATACACATCTGAAGGGAGGACTTTGTGCTCGATCATGATACAGTAGTCTGGAACTTTTGGTATATCTCACAATGCGATCAACCGTGACGACCTTGTGGCCGACGAAGGCCAGGCTATCGAAAGTCTAGCCTACCGTTGTCATCAGACGACGCTACGCAGGCAATGAAAGCTGTGCTTTGTGGAGTCTACAGTCTACATGCAGCTGTATGTGAGTGTTCTACATCATCAGTTAGCTCATCCTGACACGGACTCACCCCACGGGAAGATTAACCGTCATGGTCAATCGGTGACGGAAGTGATATTGGAAGTGATAAAAGAGGGCGGGACATCCGTGTAGAAGGTTTATATCTTACGCCCAATCGAATTTTGTCACTCCGAAAAATCACTTAAACTTCACACTTTCTATCAAAGCGCAATGCCGTTGTTCAAGAAGAATCATGACGAAGTGAGTTACAGAGTCGTCTAGCTCACAGGAATACTCATGCTGACTATTGTGCTCACAAGATCACAGGCAACACCGCTGCCGGGTTCGACGGTAATACCAACGCCAACAATCAAAGATATGATGGGACACAGAACAACCTTGCAAGTAACCCCGGCGCTGGCGTAGGCACACAGCACCACCACCACGATCCTCTCTACCCATCGCCGAACGTTCCTACGACCACTCAAAGTACAGCGCAAGGCGGTCAATTTGACAACAGCAATAATGGTGGATATGGCGCTCAGCCAGGGAACGGTGCTTCAGTGCCGGGAACGAATGCGCAGTCCGCAGCACGCCCGCACACTGACGCGGCGGGAAACCCCATCAATTCATCTCACTCCAGTGGAGGCGGAAAGCGTATGGAGGGCAAAATCGAGCGCGTCGTTGGCACAATTGTCGGCAGTGAGAGCCTGAAGGCGAAGGGTCTTGCTAAGGAACAGTGAGTACATAGCATCCTTATGTTGCACGCTCAATAGCACTATTCTGAATAACCGCTAATGGTATCTGCAGGGAAGCGGCAGAACTCAAGTTCCAAGCATCTGAACTCAGCGAAGCCGAACGCCTCGAGCAGGGTGCACATGCACGTCGCGAGCGCGCAGTGGCTCATGGAGCACATCCCGACCACCTTCACTTAGGTGACCACAATCCCGGTGCTGGTGCATCGAGCGTGAATGATATGGGTAATGGTGCGGGATATGGTGTCACTGGAGCAGGAGGTGCGAGCAGCGCAGCCCGTGGTGGATACTAAACTGTACAGTACCAGAAGTATAATTCCGGGACTTAAATTATTTCCATCAAAGCATACATTCTCTCGTCATATGTTCCTGAATACATACAATGCGTGCAATATTCTATCCATGCTATATAGATATGACTCTATTCATTTCCGATGAGACATACTTCAAGTTAGTCTCAGAGATCAAGGTAAGAGTAAACACGCATTATTTATGGGGAGCTTTATCTCCGGCAACCGCCGAGACACTTTGAGCTTCAACTTCTTGAAATGACCCTATCAACAACCTTTCCACCTTACCCCCATCTGCCATTATAGCAAGATGGCTAAAGATCAAAGCTCGATTCTTTGGCTCTCGAACTATGTCCTTGATGCGTATATGAGTTACGAGGCACGCAGTTATCACTAACTGTAAGTTGTATCATACCAAACTTCTTCAAGTTATAATCAACTCGTACTCAATTTGAGAAATCTTATGTGCTAGGACACCGGAGCACTAGATTCTCGATCTATCTTTGGTTGTACATTGATCGTCAAAGTCTTCTGCACAGGAACGGGAGTTTTCTTTATCACGACATCAAAGTTTCGTCTATTAAAAATCATTCATCAACATTATGGCGCGAAACCAAGGCGATACAGATGCGATCCTCTCTATAAATGTTCAAATTGCGTTGGTTCTTGTTGTTTAAGATCTGCTCCATGATGCTAGAACAACCCGAAATGTTCTTGCACTGCCAATGCTCTCAAGTGCTTGTCGCTCAATTCATGTTCCGTAGGTGCACTACCCGAATAATCATTAGAAACATCAAACTTAAATCAGCTTGACAGTGCATGAGCCACAAGTCTTCCTGCTCTCTCACAGCCTTGCTTATCATGTATGACTGTTCGGAATTGTCTTGAAATGCTTCGCGCCAAAAACATCCAGCAAACGCCCGCAATACCATCCTCTGTCTCTGAAACAGATCCAAAGCACTTGTTGCTGCGCGCTCGATGTAGCTGCATAAATATGCCTCTCATCACGAAGGATTCGATCCCCCTCAGCTCTCCGTTCCACCCTCATCCAGTAGCTTAAAATACGTGAGAGCACGGACTTGCTTATAACCGTTCATAAGGCGTCTCTAGTGCTCCTTGACCTCTCCGAAAGACGCACAAACCACACCATCAAGTATACGATTCAGCAACAGAAATTGATAGGACGAAGCTTCTTTTCAGCCTCCTCCGTCGCATCCTTCTATTTCTCCCGGTATCAACCCAATGTGCTCTAAGGAACTTTCGATGAATGATGCTATCAGTATGATGCTCCCGAAATCCGTAGAAGGGCAGTTTCCGAGCGATCATTGTCACGGTCGTCTCGCCCCCTCAGCGACTGAAGGAACACCTGGAAATCACTCGTATCGGTTGGATCAAGGTCGCGGAGAAACAGGTATGTGAATCATCAATTATACGTCACATTGTAGGCCACTGAAATCTGGTGTGTCAGTCCCTGTTGCCTCACGATCACAATTGGACACTGGCGGCTTAAATCCGACAGCTCCAGTGTCTACTGACGCCTTCGCTTCTTCGCTCGTAGCGCCTGCATCTGTACAGATATTCGATGAAATTGAGATCACTCTGAATACTACTAGGCCATCTAATTTGAGGCGTTACGACCGAAATATTACAGTGTACGTTTTTCAATTCCTAAAATCGATCGAGTAACGAACGGAACGTGCTTTGTAGCCCGTCTAAAGATCCAAACTGGCGCATTGCAGGTCTAGTTAGTAATAATGCATTCAAGTGAGTAGTTACGTGCATTTTCCCTTGATATTATTGCTCAAAAGCTTCTTATAGACGGAAGGAACCTTTGGGGAATTGGTCTTCCTGCGTACACCCCGAAGGTGTTCTATACCACCGCGGACTCATAAACGGGATCATTTTTTTCACAGATGTTGATGTCTGTGATACCTATGCTTACATCGAGATTGAGAAAGCTGTCGCAAAGCTTCAAGAACTTATAGATGAGAAACGGCAGTCTGAGGGGGAGGCCATTACTGTTTCCGAGGTTGTGTTAGAAACAGAAGACTTCAAGAAACGGGTATGGGAATACTACTTTGTCGATCACACGACGCAACACTTGTTCTGGTTAGAGGAGCATAGTCTTGAGACAATTATCTACAAAGGAGCCGAATCGGAAGCTCACATTGGTGAGCTAACGTATTTCTGTTTTTTCATAATTGCGTTAATAGTATTTAAAGGACAACTACTCAAATCCGAATACTTCCAACATCTCTCGTACTTTCCTCGTGGTCAGAGTCTTGACAGTGCGTTCTTCGCTGAAATGAAAGGGATTCTCATATGGGGCTTGACAGGTGAGGCAAATCTTCTCGGACTGATTGTTCGATAACGTGTTTATCCTACTCCTCTCTCACCAATATAGACTCCTTGACGTCAATTGATTCACTCACGCCTTATGATGTGCCTACAATGAAGCACTTCATCAAGTTAATCAATCAAATGCAAGGTTGTTTCTCAACCCTTTGTCTCTCTTCCGACTATTCACATGTTCCGGTACAGGTTTGAATGAAGAGGCACCCGAGTACTGTGTTGCCGCAGGAGGTACGCATTAGTTCTCCTTTTCTCCTCATTTCAAATCAAGAATACTAATGTATTGCATTGGCATATAGCCCGCCTTCGATCAGTCTTTGGTAAGCTTACAGCTGATAAAATCGAGCGCTTTGGAAGTCATTATTATACACAGAGAGCTGCAAATTCGACAACTTTAGTGGTCTCCCATGCGCACGACTTACTCGAAGTCAAAGCGTCCGCGGAGAGGGCCGCGAAAAGCCTAGTCTACCCTTTCGCTTGATATCCTTTATATTTTTCAGAGTTCCCGCAAAATACCTCAAGTCACTTGACGGAATATATATGGACAAGGTTGTATTTCAAGCGCCTTTCCGTAATTTTGTGAAAGGTGTCTCGGATGGCTGGCAGCAAGATGTCATCAATGTAATTTATATTTTCTTCAGCGTGTAGCTTTCGCTCATTCTACTTGCGCAGGCGGCCGTCCTCTTTACTGCCAACATAGCATATCTCGCCATACCCAATCTTCTACCTGCTTCTGGGAAAATAAATGCGGCCGCAACAGCTAGCATTGTGTCCATCACCCTCTCACTCAATAGTGTCATATTTGGACAGCTCCTTAGCAAAAAAATACAAGCGCTGCAAGAAAAGCCTACATTCGTCATTGTATGACTCTCTTACTTTGCTAGGTACTCAAAGCTGATTGCACTATGCAGGCACAATACTTCAGCGACTGGTGGAGCACCAAGAGTGGCCTATCAAAGTTGGCGGTGATGTTTAGTCTGCCCTACGTGTTAATGATATGGGGGTGAGCTAACTCTTCGAATGCTTCCGGCATAAACTAACGAGATGTTATAGCGCCATCGCATTCATACTTGCGATACTCATGTTCTCCTTCAAGGACGTCGAAATCAACGCGCAAATTATCGTAATGATTGCGTTTCTCGGGGGCGAAGCCATGCTTTGCCTTTGGGTGTTCTTCGAGATCACAGGGTGGCGCAAGGTCTCGTGTTATGCCATGACACAGCTAGACCCTCTACTGTACATGATGAAACTCAAAAATCAGCAGCCTGATGACTTGACAACGGCAAACATAGTGAATCGCCCATTCCTACGCAGGGCGGCTCTAGAGACGATACCCAGGACGGCCAAGACTATGCCTACGAAAGTCAAGACAGTAATACAGGCAATGATAAAATTAAAATCTGGTCTCCGCCAAAGAAGACCATACGAGCAGGTTCCCACAGAGTCACCGGGTTTAGATGACGATGCAGGGGACGGAAACCAATTGCAAACGCCGGAAACAGTCGACCGGACGCATACACAGACCGAGTCCGAAGTACCGTTGCAGGAGTTCACTGGAAACTCTACTGATCTCTCGCGCTTCGGCACTCGGGGGAGTGCTCAATCGCAGACGTACGTCGGACCTGACGCCTCTGGCTCGCACATAGCTCTTGACCTAGGCTAGCCACGGTAGTAGTCAGGCTACATGTACATACTTATGTTGACTCGAAATTGCAATGGACACTTTGTTTTACTTATTATAATACATGCTCGCAATGAGATGCCTACATACAATCTCGTGACCGTTCTTTGCTAGTCTCGTAAATTAGAAAAGGTTGCGAAACCTTTCCTTATTACAGTATATCAGTGGGGTTGCAATGCCACGGTCATCGCCGGATGACTAATTCCCTTGAGAGCCTGACTCGGAGGACTGGCAGAATGGCCGGGCGTAGACTTAAACTTGAACCTCTTTCTGAGTCTATCAAGCATCCACACAACATCTTCATCCTCTCTACTGCTGGTCTGTCGGGGCCTACTGGAATCAGAATCTAGAAATGTAACGGGGAAGCTGCTATCCTCCAACGTCAACCGTCGGAGGATGCAAAAGCCCCCAGCGCTTCCATACCTTTTCTTCCAAGATCGGGGGCAATATAGGTCATTGTGATATCCAGATTGACTAATTATGATATCGCTAAGGCTCTACCAGTGCGTACTGAAATGAGGTCGCACTAAATCATGGAAGGCAGCATGTTGTCGACACATCGAATCGAAGTGACCTGTCAATCATGTCCGAGTCTCCTGAAGAAGCGCACCACTCAAAACATTTGGACTCATTAGTGATATGCTGTGGTGAGGCACAGTGTTGGCACTTCTAGTGGCAGTCACGGTCGTCCTGGGTCCGAACGTGAAACTCTGAATTTGAATTCCATCAAGATCTAGATTCTGCCCCTAGCTCATTACTAGCTAGCCCTTAACGGTGAATCATATAATACGTGTACTTCCCGCTCACTACCAATAAGCAGATTACGCACGGAATTTTGGAGATAGACAAGCGGCGATGTTCACTATCATTTCGAAAGGCAGCTTCTTTCGAGGAGGTATTCTGAAGGTACGTGAATTTACTTATTTGTGCGTGATCTATAATGCATAATCTATGTATGTAGAATAGGAACGGCGCTACTCTCATGATTGTGATTGAAGCCAAAGGTAAGTTCAATCAGGTCGTTTGCAGTCTATATGAGCGCTTAAAAGCAGTATATGGTAGCAGAGTTCCATCCACATGTCACTCCTCTTGGAGTGTGCGAGGTGCTCAGACGCCCTTACATGCTATAATTGAACGATACCCTCTTGTACACCGTTCACACTCACTACGAAGCCTTGGTCCCCCGCTAAATCAATATGATGTCTTTCACCCTGCATATCTTGCGTCTAGCTTCCCGGCGATTTCTCCGATTAATTCAACTGGTATTAGCGACAGCTAAAACTGGCACCCTCTCTGTGTGGCCAGTTATCCGCTTTCTCAGTTCAATTTACCACCGCAAAAACCTACATGCTGACGATAAGAAGGCTAATATATGGGGCTCTGGATATGACAGCGTAGAACTCCGTAACCCAGAAGCTTTTGGGAACAAAGAAGAGGACGTGTCCGTCAGTTGTCACTCCAGTTTCCCAGGAGTTCCACCCCTTGGCATTCCGCCTTTAACTGTTTCATTCGTGCCCCCCTCCCTCGTACAAACAGTGAATACGATCTCCTCGATCTCCGACGAACCGGAAACAGATGCACATAGTATCACGACTTATGAAATCGAGGAGAGATATGGAAAGGACGAACTCATCATCAAGACCACCTCTCCAACCAACCTATACCGATATGATAGAAAAATAGAAGTGTGAGTACCTCCTCGGTATACGTTCGCAAGTATAAATAACTTTCTGCTTTGAGTTAGCCCTGAGAGGCACTCAGAATGGTTCATCGATCCCTTGGCGATGAGAGATAGCTTCACGTAAATGGTCTTATTCTCATTCTAGTATACATCATCTAAAATTCATTTCAAGGAGGAAGCACAATCCACCACTCGGATGGAAATCGCACACTCATCCTGAAGGTCTCCTCTACCATCGTGGCAAAATTGACGGTTTTACTTTCTCGACAGATGCTGATGTCTGCGATAAGCTCGTAGGATATCGAGTTCAAACCGCTGCACAAATCCTCGTCGACAAATTGACAAAAATCCGGCAAGGCCATCTGAAAGATCTTGAAATAGTGCTGGATGCCAAAGACACTCAGGGGACTTTATGGGAGTACTACATAGTCGATCATAAATCGAAACACCTGTTTTGGCTGGATAGACATGTTATTGAAACATACATCTATAAGGGTGCGGAATCCGAAGCGCATGTCGGTGAGTGATGTTTTTTAACTACGATGGTGATAAATCTTACAGCTTATTGCGAAGGTCGATTGTTGAGGAGCGAATATTACCAACACCTTACCTATTTTCCGCACGAACAGGTTGTGGACGATACGTTCTTTGATGAGATGAGAGGTGTGCTTATATGGGGTTTAACCGGTAAATAAATTTCTTGTCAGACTAAACACGAATGTAAAACACTGAAAATCAACAGATTCCTTGACTTCATTAGATTCTCTCACTCCCTACGACGAAGCCACTATGGATCGCTTCTTGAGGCTGATCAAGAATATGCAAGGTATGTCTACCTGTTGTTATGGTGTGTTATTGCAATTTGAACGCCTTGATCGTTTCTTCAGAAATCGGTAACTCTAACTCGGAATATTGCGTAGCTGCAGGAGGTTCGTGGTTTCACTTTTATATATATACATGCTTTGTGGCCTAATGGTTAATCTTTCGTATAAGCCCGACTTCGAACGGTGTTTGGTGTGTCTTTCAGTTTTCTTGTTAAGACACAAAAAGGGGCTGACTGTGGTAGTAGAAAACGCACAGTTCAATAACTTCAGCGGTTTTCCGTGTGCACGCCTCACCCGAACCCAAAGCGTACGAGGCGAAGGACGAGAAGAACCATCAGCAGTCTTCAGACTCATTTCGTTCTTCTTCTTCAATGTTCCAACAAATTACTTGAGGGCGCTAGATGGTGTCTATATGGACGATGTTGTCTTTCAAGCACCTTTCAAGGTTTTCGTCACTAAGGTTACGAGCGGCTGGCAACTGGACGTCGTCAATGTGAGTAACACCGAGTTCCTATTGCGTGGCTCTTACCTTCGAGTGGGTTAATCTTGATTCATGCCAATTGTGATCACAGGCGGCAGTTTTATTCACTGCAAATATTGCGTATCTGGCCATTCCGACACTTCTTCCGATGACTGGAGAAATCAATGCAGCGGCAGCAGCAAGCTTCGTTTCCATTATATTATCGCTTAGTAGCGTGATATTTGGCCAGCTTCTTGACAAAAGACTTGATACCCTTTCAGAAGCACCTACGTACGATGTGGTAAGTAGTCAGTTTGCCCAGTGCTAGTGCTTTATTTACAAATGGCTTACCTTTATCTTGTGCAGGCTTCCTATTTCGCTCTCTGGTGGAGCCCCAAAAGAGGGTTATCGAAGCTTGCTCTGATGTATAGTCTTCCGTATGTCATGATGATTTGGGGGTAAGATTAATTCGTGATTAGCCGTTTCATAGCGCTGACTCAACCCCTTGAAGAGCGATTGCATTCATTCTTGCAGTCTTCCTATTTGCCTTCAAAGAGTTGAAAGCAAATGCCCAGATTATTGTGATGGCAGCCTTTGTCTTGGGATCACTGATCCTTTGCTCCTGGATTGTATTTCAGATTAACGGTCGAGACAAGCTTTTCTACTATCCTATCGCCTTCTCTTCTTATCTGAATAAGAAGATGCTGCTGGAGGATACGGAGGACGAGAAGAGTATCGGAAATACCCCCAACGTCATTCGCCGGAAACTCTTGAAGCTCGGTGCGGTTGTAAAAGGGGTTGGAAATATGCTTGTTCTCCGAAGGACGGTTGTGAAACAGGTTAGGAAGGAATCAGGGAAGGATAAGGGAAAGGGAAAGGAACAGAATCGGGAGAGTGAAAGAGATGCGCAGATTCAAGCTACCGTTTAAAGAATCACTTGTTGCACGAATACATAACAATCTCGTAAATTCTCACTGTACAGTAGTTCCATATTCTGTTTTCGAAAATAGGAGTCTGCCCTCAATATACTTATTACAAAGTGTAGCGTATGTTCCCCACAGCCTGAGTGGAGTTGCACTATGTCATCGGTAACAAACTTTATTTCGAAAGATATGATAAGTGAAATTTGATCCGACGAACAGTACATACTGGTACCATCTAACAACAATAATAGCTCAGAGTCCGTATTTCCGCAGAAATATACACCATCTCGATGTGAGTGCCTGCCACACTGTCTTAAATCCATTGAATATCATTAACACCGCTATACAGCTGAACATGAATGAAAACATGCGTCCCACGAACGCGCAGACAGCGAACATGAATCGACTAACCGGGCCCTCTGCCGAGTCGCGCACGACAGCAACAATACCCGAGAGACAAAGCCACCAGTCAAATGCACCAGGCATCGGCCTCAACGCTGTCGGTCGGCACGCCCATCTGGGCGGCGCGCATGGCGGGACAGCCGGCACGGGTTCTGGCGGTGGGGTCGGCTCGCGAGCAGCGCACACAGCTGGGATGGCGGGCGACCCTTCGTCCGCCGCGCTCGACACGCACCGTACGCCTCCCCCCGGGGCTCATTCTGACTTTGGCGTCAGCGCCAACGACGCGCAGCACCACCCGCACGTCCACCCCGGGCCTCGTTCCCAGCCTCTGGCGCAGACAAGCGTCGACTTCGCGTACGACAGGCAGCAGCAGTACCATCCCGATGTACTGGGCACGGGCGTAGGCAGCGGGGCGGGGAGTGCAGCGATTCCGACGGCGAGCACGACTTCAAAGGCGCCTGGGAGCGGGAGAGGTGACGTCATCGGGGGTCGACTCCAGCAAGCCGCAGGTGCCTTATTAGGGAGCGAGAATATGAAGGAAAAAGGTCGTCAGAAAGAAGAGCGAGGAGAGGAAGCGAGACAGATTGCGAAGGCGTATAATCCCTAAGTATCTTGGTGAGGCATTCAACAGTTTCTAATGGAAAGACAAAGTTAATGATCATTGCTCTTGCTTCGTTAGCCAAACAAAACTCGAGTGGAAGAATCTGTATTTTTAAATTTGTACGATAGTAGTTTGTAATTATGCATCTTTCCCGAACGATATGCGTTATACCTGTGGCCAGCCCTTGGTCAACTGACTGCTGGTTTATATTTATTGGTCTTTGAAACAAGAGTGGGGTTTACAAAAGTACGACATCAAATTGAGCTCCGAGGAAACATGAATAGACTCACCTAGAATCCTAATACGTAGGTCAATTTACCCGTTAAGCTAGATCTACTCCAGTTATTCGTCATGCATGACATAGGTTAGAGTATTTCAAGAAAGGAGGACCAGTTGTCGGGGAGTATATAAACATACGAAGAGTTCACTTGCTAACTCACTCAGAACATCCACCATCCAATACACTAAAAACAATGCAACATATCAAGCAGAAGGTGAGAGTTAGAATTCGACCGAGATCTAATGAAGAAAAGGAATTAACACACCTACACTAGCTAAACCCCAATCCGGAGCGTCACAATGCCGGACAGCCAGATTCAAACTATGGCACACAAGACTTCAGGCAGCAGAACGGAGGCGGCCAATCACAAGGACCGGATGCATTTAGTGCACCAGGGCCAGCGATGCACCCACAACAACATTACAACGAAGTTCACGGTCTCGGCCCACAGGCCGGAGCTGGAGTAGGGCAGCAGGGCGGCCGAGCGTTCAACGATCCGTCGCAGAACACTGGTGATCAAGCGTTTCCTACCACGGAGAGACAAGGACTCGCGAGTCGTGATGATGGCGTTCACATGGCCGGAACTGGCCTCGGGCGAGAGGCGAGAGGCGCAAATACCGGGTCCACCATCCCGACTGGAGATCATAATAACGTACAATTGCAAGGAGTCGAGAGGCGCGAGGATGGCGATGGTTCTGGTCGCGAGATGCAGAAACAAAAGGGAGGATGGGGTGGCGGGAATAACGCGAGCATGGCTATGCGCCAGGAGGAACGGGAGCGAGGCGGTATGGCCCAAGGAGGATTGGACGGCGGAATGGGTGTCATGAAAGACTCCGCTCCTAACAATGCTCAGCAGGGATATTCCGATAACACAGGCAACGCGACCGGACGTCATACCGGCCGACACGTAGCAGAAGCTGGTGCTGCAGCGGGTGTAGCGCACCACGCGAAAGGCGGACATCGTGATGGTCTGCATAACAACGGCGATCAGCGACAGCTCGAGCGTGACTTCGTCGGGCACGATGGGAATCAAACTGGCGCTGGCACAAGAACTGGTGTTGACACAATTCCTGACGGCTCCTTTGACGGACATGGCGCGCAAGTCGAGCGTGCAGGCGCTGGGATGCATCCTCAGCAGAACTTGATGCGCGGTACCGGTGGAATGCAAACTGGAGGTGCTCATGCGAACCCGCCTCTCGGTACGGATGGTGTACATGGTGCTGGTGTTCAAGGAGGCAAGGGAGGATATGAGACGGGATTAGAATCGGGAGGAGTTGGTACGGGCGCCAATTATGCCTCTGGTGCCGGGGGTCAAGCGCCCGGGGCCCATCCGACCGGGTTTGGTGCAGGTCAGGTTGCGGGGACTGGTCCTACCACAGGTACTGGCCATCCAGGACAGAACACAGCTGGATCAACAGCAGGTGCGGGTTCTGGTTCAGGAACAAGCATCATCATCACCGGGAAGCTTCAGCAAGCCGCGGGAATGCTTCTGAGCAACGACACGATGCGTGCGAAGGGGCTCGAGAAGGAGGCTAAGGGCGAGGCGCTGCGCAACGTCTCGCACGCAAAGGAACAAGAACTTATTCAAGAGGCTGAATCTTTGCGCGAACGAGCGGGACAGAAGAATGGCGGGACGGGCACGAAGTATGGGATGGGTGCGGGCGAAGATGGGCGTGGGGTAAGCGAAATGAAACTTTTCACCTGAATCTTGGTTGAACTCCGAACTTTTGAAAGGTAGCATCGGGTCGGTCTTGATTCAGCAACGGCTGCGGAAAGGAGGGCAATCAACGTTACCCTCAAGTAGGGGGACCATGGAAGTGAATTGTACGAAAAGTTGTATACCTGTAATCTTGTGTATCAATAAAACACCGAGTCTATGTCACAACGAGTGGTCCTAAGTTCCAACGCCTTAACCAATTTACATATCCGAAGTTATAATTATCTCATCTACGAGTTGTCCTCGTTAGCTTTCTTTGCAGCAGTCCCAAAATTCCATTCATGTCGCCGCTCGCGCCAAATGTGCGTAAAACGTGTCGGTGAGCAGTCCCTTATGGCACGCAGGATGGTATTCGCCCCCAAGAGTAAGAGTTTGTAGTCGTGCCAATTGAAGGTAAGGAAGGTCAAGCCAAGTTCTTACTTGGTCCGTCAACTTGAAGTGAAAGCGGTGTGAACATCAGGGACAGGGACCAGTGGCGGCGTGCGAACTTGAACTCTCATGATGTACTACAAGACTATAGTCACATACAAGGACCTACAAGGACTCAACCTCCTCTAGTAGACTGCCATGCTCATTGCATTGACGGCGAAGAGAACATTAACACCTTTATCTCACGTTGTATTCGGCCCTGAAAGTCATGTATATTAATATTACCACTATCTACTATCCGTCACGGTTTATATGCAGAACTCCAAATCAAACAAGGAGGAAGAACATTTGCAAACCTGTAGGCTCCTTCTCTAAGCACCAGAAACCGTGGCGTTCGTGACCGCTCCGAATATGGAGCTCTCCACACTGCAGATAGTCCCATTCGCCGGTAGTGCACCATCTCGGAAATAACCACGAACGGCACTCAAGGTGCAATTAGATGTAGCAGATATGGAAGTATGCTAAGAGTCAAATCAATCAGCATTCCAATGCTCGAACGTCAAATTAACGTATGAAGGACAATTAGTCTTACCCCGGGGGAGTCCTGAGTGAGTAAAACGGAGCCAATGAATTTTTGTGACATCTTGCGAGCACTGCAACGAACACTTCATATCAGAACTCGCCTTTTGGAAGCATCTCCGTTTTAATTCGAGAAAGACTTACCCGGCAATAGGCGTAACTGGGTCTGCAGAAACCTTAGGTTAGCTAGTTTCGAGACAATGTTTAGTTTACCTACCCGCAGTATTTCCGATTAGAAGAATAGGGAAGCTAGTGTTCGTATTGAAGCTGGCTGTTCAAGTTGAAGCCTTTTGCGTTAGCGACTATAAGTGTGATGTATAGCAGTTCGAAATACTAGCCTGTGAAGCGTTCCTTAGCAGTTATCTTCCAGCCTCTATAATGGAGATTGAGTCTTTATTTTGCGCTCTGTCTTGGGAGGAACAACACCAAAAAGACTTACGAACAGCCCACATATGCGGACCACATTTCTCCAAACTGCGAGTCTTGCGCCATCTCCGCATATACGTTCTTTATATCGTCAAGAGTAGTATTCGACGGGCCCGAATCTCCGCACCGAATCGCCAGCGCATTCTCAGCGCCGTCCGCGAACGGCGTCGCCGGGACTGCAGAGCAATCGCATACAAAATCACTGCTCGTCGACACCAGGTTCGACAAATCGAAAAGGGACTGTCCCTCGCCTTGCTCCGCCGCCGCAACGGCGAAGGCGAGTGCTGCACCGAATTGATATGGCATGTACAAGACGTTGAAGATTGCGCCCTTGGCGGCGGAGTAATCGAGTGAGCCGTACTCTCCGGACGTTTCGTTATAGAAGCTGATGGGCTCAATCTTTAGGGAATCGAGAAGCGAGTTGATGCGTGCGCTGATCTTGTCGGTGCTTGATTCGTAAATCGGGCATACAGAAGGCCCAGCCTCCACACAGGCTTGATAGATCGCGAGGAGAGTCTTGTCGGTATCTTGCAGCTCGTGTGCATATTGTCCTATGCAAAGGCATTTATTAGCTTGGTTGAAGACGCAAGACGGAGGTGCAGTGGCAATTTACCTTGATACCAGACTTCGGAATCAACCACACCGTCAATGATGAGGCGTCCAATCTTGTCCTTTACTCCCAGAAATCAGATTTATACAAACAAAATGAGACAATTGCTTCACCGGAAACATGGCTGCGAATCTGGCGTTACAAGTGGTCAACTCCTAAAGTTCTCCAAGTATGAATCATACTCACGTAGCACCTATTACCGATCCGTAACTGGAGAGAATGGTCAGTCTGAGACTTCGGAAGACTTTCGCATAATGCATGACATACGAGAAGCCCCAGTATTGCAGCTTATCCTACCCAAACGCTTTCACGATACTCAACATGTCCCTTGCAACAGTCGGTGTTGCCACATGCTGTGCCACGCCGGGGATGCGTGCCTTCGCGACATTCCCAATGATCTGAGCGTATGTGTATACCGATCCTAACGATCCGCTTGTCTCATTCGCAGCCTTTTGAAAATTCATGGCGACGTTTGCCTCTTCTGGCTCGGTTGGGAAGGTGAACATTCCAGGCGTTGTATAGCCAATGCCTGTGGAATAATGTCAGTGAACTTTAACAGTTTCATCAGAAGGTCTATAACCTCGAGGATCGAACCCAATCAGGTCGAAATCATCTCCAAGCAATTCGACGGCGCTCAGGGCAAAGTTCAGTATCGTCTGGACACCGGAGCCTCCAGGCCCGCCTGGATATAAAGTTAACGAGTAGAAGGAGAATTACATCTGCTTAGGAAGGATCGCACCTGGGTTGAAAAGAATTGGACCCCGATATCCATCTGGACCGGGTGGGATTTTCGATGGAAACTTGGCGATAGCAATAGCAGCTTGCCGCCCGCTTGGGTCACTGTAATCCATTGGAACCTGAGAACGTCAAATAATGCATCGGCTCAGACGATAGATATAGCTCACCGCGAGCCTTGCGCACTCAAAAGCGCCATAACATGGCGTCCAGATCAGAGTCACGGAAGGTTCGATCTAAGCGTTAATCAGGCATTAGAAAAATAAGGTTACTGATTAAATCTATACCGCCCACCGAGCTCCAATTGAAGTTCTGCAGTACGTCTCCGGACTGCCGCTTCCCTATACGATGGACAGGTGACGGGCTGTCTCCACTAAGTAGACGCAATCCTAAATCAAGAGAGCTCGCTGATCCGCTTAAAACGAGAGCACCGAGGACGAGCACAGTCATAGTCACAAGTCTCGATCTCCCAACATGCTTGCGATAGTTGGCGATATGTCTCAGGTTAGTCATTTGCGCAGCTTGTTAGCTCTCGAGAATATCAAACAGAGACTATACGCGCTAACTTGCGTTATGAGGCTCCAGGTGAAGTTGAAGTTAGAGGAAAACAAGACGAGCCAAGCATGAACATATTTTATATCCGCAGTTCCATCCGAGTCATGTCGAACTGCCGAGAAGCGCGCCAGTAATCGTTTGTGTCGACATAATTGCAAGGAAACTATCGGAACAAAGCTGAGCGTATGAGAGCGGTCAACGGTGAGCGGTGGCCGCTGTGGTCATGAAACTTTGAGAAAGAATAAACGGCAAAATCCGAACTTCTGACTCCGACTCGGAGCTTAAGTTTCAAGTTGCCGAGATTCGGCATGGTTCGTTCGCTTCAGTGTCAAGTGTACTATGTGCTTTCTTTTTCTTTTATATCTTAATCTTTCCCAACGACCCTTGCATGAGCTCCAGACATTCATAACACGACCTTCAAGTAGCTGCTCCAGCTGGAGGTAATCAGTACATTATGTCATGCTTCCGATCATTACATGTATGTTCCTCGGCCCTGCAGTCCGCCGTCCCTTGCTTATAATCTACTATCCTACCATAGCGGATTTTATTGTTTGCGGTAACATCACAAAACGCGCGATTCCTTAACTAACAGTGGTCTGTTCTGCATACTCTTCTTTCGGACGCAGGGCGACGTGGGGGAAACCACAAGTTCCTTTTTCAGCGTTGCATCAAAATGCCTAAAGCTAAAGCCAGAATAATCTCGAGCGCCCATCGCGAAAAAAAAAATTACATTGTGCAGCTAATGTATAGTCTAGTCTACCTACCGTACGTACATGTTGAGCATAAGATACTTGTACAGTATACTAGTAGCCTGTAAAGTCTCGTAAAACAACGTCTGTTTCCCTTTCTCCTCTCATGTCCCCTTTGTGAGCAATTATGCAAGACTCGGATAAAAGTGAGTCGCTGGAGCATTAGGACTCGTAGGTGAACAGTATAGTCTGTCGTAGTGCATATGTTCATTTCACTATCAGTGTAAAAGCACAGAAAGGCATTGATCTGGTTGACTTTTCGTCCTTTCATAGTAGAAAAATTTCGTGCTGGCGCAAGGCGCTGACGTCAATTCCGTGTATGTGAAGACTTATTCTGTACAATAGGTCGTCAGCTGCTCTCCCGGGCTATTTCAGAGGAAGAAAAATAAAATCAATGACCAATACCGTATGACACATTGGTATTGGCTATGAAGTCATGCCCAGGTGGTGCAATAACGTCGATGACAGAACGTTTCACGACGAGGGAGTATGATATGATGTCCAGAATGCCTATGGTGTTCGAGACACACAAGCTCTTGCTCCAAAAAGACACAAATAGGCGTACCTTCATTCATATATATGATCTAGGGAGCCTATTAGGCTCCAGGCTCATGATACGTTCGCTGGGACTCGTCATGCATGACATTGAGACAATATTTTTAAAGGAAGAATAAATTCCTAGGGAAGCGTATAAAAGAACGTCATTAGTTGGAAGGACGATTTCTTAACGACTCAACTTAATTCGCTACTTCTTCAAGCCGAATTTCGAAGTAATGCAGCAAATCAAACAAACGGTAATATCCGGCTCAGCTATATCTTCCTAGGCGGAGAAACGTAACTCACATTCATTTCACTCCACCAGTTAAACCCCAACTCGGATCGCCACGATGCTGGTCAACCAGATACGAATTTTGGCACACAGGATATGGGCACACATGAAGTTAGGCGGGATAAAGATATCCTGAGTGCACCAAGAACAGCAATTCCTTTGCAACAGAACTACGAGACCGTAGCCGGTGCTCAGGATGGTGTTGGTGTCGGACAGCAAGGCAATCGCATGGTTAACACGCAGTCCCAGAACAATGGTGGCCAGGGATACGATGCTGCGGACAAGCGAGGTATCGGGGCAGGACTGAGAACGGGTCGCACTGTTGGCGCCCACAACGCCGGAGACAAGAACACCAATCCATTCCTGGACGGCGAGGAACGTGACCGTGGTGGAAAGGGTCAGAGGATGGGATGGGATGGTGGTGGGACCGGAACCACCGGAGGAACTGCCCCAGACAACTCTTACCAAGAATACCAAAACAACGACGCGCACGCCCATGATAGCACGGGAAGAGGCACCGGAGCCAATGCTGGAAATCATACCGGCCGACACGTTGCTGAAGGGGGCGCTGCCACGGGCGCAGTTGCCGGTCTAGCGCACCACGAGAAAGGCGAACACGGTGATGGCGGGTTCCTCAACAACGGCGAGCAACGACAGCATGAGCGCAACTCCGCCGGAACCCAAGCTGGCACAGGAACTGGCGCAAACACTGGCCTTTCCGGGACGTATGACGGCCATGACGCGGTAGGAACAGGGAGGCATTCAAACCAAAACGAGGCACGAGGCACAGCTGGTGCGCCGCAACGTGGAGTAAACTCGCTTGGGACCGCTGACGAGCATGCCCTCGGTACACATGGTGGAGGTTTAGGCACGGGTACGGGGGCGAGTACAGGCTTGAAGGGTGATTATGGGACAGGCCCTGGTAGTGCTCATAGGACGGGAGTCGACCATGCCAACGGTCAAGTGCCCGGACAAGGAGCGTATGGTAACGGATCCGGACCAAACGTCGGTGGACCCGGTCGCACAAGTCAGTCAACTAGCTCTGGGACGACCGACGTCATCATCGGGAAGCTTGAGCAAGGCGCTGGTATTTTGTTGAGCAACGACAATATGCGGGCTAAAGGGCTAGAAAAGGAGGCGAAGGGTGAGGCACTGCGTGACGTCTCGCATGCGCAGGAGCTCGTTCAGGAGGCCACGACGTTACGTGAACGGTCGGCGCGGAAGAAAAATGGTGTGGATGCGAGGACCGGTGCGGGTACAGGAAGTGCTCATGATGGGACATCGAGTGAGTAACTTTGATCCGAAGTCGATATAGATGAGCGCTGAACAGTATCGACAGGGCGAGTGTGATTCTACTGCAGCTGCGGGTGATTAATTACCAAAGTAAACGAGCAAAGACATTGCTTACTTGAAGAGTAGCCTGTAATCTTGTATTTCTGTGTATTAGTAGCGACGAAATTATCAACCTGCAGAGTAGAAACGTAAAAAAGGCGCACGGATATAAAACAAATGGACTAGAAATTGTGAAGAAAACAAGCTACCAAATAGATGCCTTGCACAGATAAAATAGCGATCGAGGCGTTTTCTTTTCGTGTCTAAGAATTTGCTTTACGATTTCAGCGTTTGCATCCTTCATCCGTCGACACAGCCGAGGTCCGTTGACTTCAGAATCTCACTTGTATGGAGGAGATTGCTGGCGAGATAACATCATCGTGATTGAAACAAAGATAGTGACCTTTCCCAATAATGAAAGGATCAATTTCAACACAGTCCCGTAAGTCGCAGTAGCGAAGCGAATGCGGCATGTCTTTTCTTAAGATTGTCAGCAAAGTTAGCTGAACAATAAGAGGCACAGATACCTTCAGTGACACCGCAAGTGACATATCACGCAGCGGAAGGGCTACGGGAATTGAAGCCACCACTGGTACACTCACGTTCAGAAGCAAAAAGTGTTTTGGCCCTCCTTTCTGAAGTCAAAGGCCCTGCTGGTGGTGGATGGATTGGATCGAAGGGCACGTATACATAGCACCAGGATGGCCGTCATTGTGCTTGTCATTGAAGTTGAGTTTCGCTTCTGGTAGATAGTATAGCAGCAGGAAAGCCAGAGTTTAGCCCATAGGTATAGATGGTAGGGCAGATTGAATATCTATCCCATTGCGATAGCATGGCACAGCGCGCTACTACATAGACTCGGAGGAAAACAAAAGTGAATCATCGAAGTTGGCGTTGAGCGTGGGAAATAGTTTCTCAAATTGCATTCTGTTTAAGTTGAGCACGCAGCGAAGTCATGACGCAACTTGACCATGACCTATGGGCTGGCATCTGGCTCACGTAGACTCTTCCCAACGCTCTTCTACCATACGAATAGCCAACCTTTACGGAATTCACGAATAACTATCAAGCAAATTTATAATCGAAAAATGTCCCAAGAGCCCAAAATCTTGTCAACTCGAGAGCTTCCTGCTTCAGAGGCAAAGTGAGCACCGGAAGCATTGAATCGGGTTCTAGTAGCAATCTGCATCGGTTAACATCATATTTTTTCCAGATGGGTGACCTTGAAAATGATAGACTGGCAGGATCAGGATGGCAAGCAGGTCCTCCCGAGTCTGTCTTGAATGCTATGTATTGAGAACCAACCATCATTGCATTACCAGCGGAAGTGGGAATGTGCTGAGAGGAAGACTCGGGGTTCCTCTGGAATCGATGGCGAGATACTCCTTTAAATATGTTACTATTCTCTTCAGCTAATTCGGGTCATATAGCTGTGGCGATCCTAGCCCTCATCCGCTCGGAAAAGAATTCATTTCCACCCTCAACTGTGATCATTGAACAGTACCGAGCACCGATCGGAAAGTTTATCATAGGTCGGTGGCCCTCTGCTTACGACTCAGCTCCTCTCTAATATGTCACCAGAACTACCTGCTGGTACGATGAACCTCCTGTAGAAAGACTTACCACCGAAACCGTACATTTGTAGGCCTCATTGACGAAGGTGAAACGCCCGAACAAACAGCAGTCAGGGAGCTAGAAGAGGAAACGGGTTTTAAGGGCAACAGAATCATCGAATCTTCTCCACTTCTCGTTTGCGATCCGGGTCAGTGACTTAGTCGATTGATTAATTTCCTGGAGTATCCAGTGCGCAGCTCAGAGCAGCATTAAACGTTATTTTTTATCATTAGGGATGACGAACGCGAATATGAAGTTCGTGGTCGTCGAAGTCCTATTTCCAGACCAAATCGAACTCAGCGATGCGAAGCTTGAAGAAGGGGAGCATATCGTCAAAAGAATCGTTGAGCTCCCTAGGCTAACCGATGAATTAGCTGGTGAGTTACTTTTTAAGTTGGATGCATTTGTTGCATACTTATAGCTATGGCTAGATTACGAAAAGAAGGTAAATATGAATGAAATCTCCAGATGATGCTCTGGTCTAACTGACATTTCTAGGGCTTTGTCATTGATGCCAGGTTATCGCATTTTGCCTCTGGCTACAAGCTCGCACAGCAACTAGCAGGAGCGCCGTCATCAT
Source organism: Trichaptum abietinum (assembly GCA_910574555.1). NCBI lineage: Eukaryota > Fungi > Basidiomycota > Agaricomycetes > Hymenochaetales > Trichaptaceae > Trichaptum > Trichaptum abietinum. The sequence continues at coordinate 1,752,466 of CAJTBE010000010.1, read as the reverse complement.
GATGTCCATGAACTTGATGCTATTATGGAATAAATGACAAACTTCTACACTACAACAAAACATTGCGAGATAACAAAGATACAGTAACAGATAGCGATACATGCTAGGTATAGATAAACCAAAGGTGCCACAAGCTTATATTAAGAGTTGCTAATGAAATCGTGGCATGCTACGCCATCCCGCGCATCTCAAATGTATCGGATCGCTGTGGTGACCGCTGAGACGGAGATGTGGTGAAGCTAATCGATGATAATTTGCGCATTTTTGTCAACGGACGTCGAATACTCGCGAATCTGTCGGCGAGTCGTGGCTGGGGTTGCGGTGGTGCTTGCTCCTCCTCCTCCTCCTCTTTCCGGTAAGGAACAAAGCAGAATGGGAAGAGCTTCAGCCCAAGAGTCTTCCAACTGTCAACCTCGAAGACCGTCCACGCACATATTCCCAGCGCAAGGACGAGGGTCACCGCCAGGACGTAGACTTGTGGACTTGGAGGCCGGCCATCGAAGGAAAGGCACGCGATAGCGAACACGAATGTCACGGCCCTGTTGTATCAATCAATCAGCAGCGTCCACACCAGATGAAATGAGAAAAGCATACCCCCAGACTAAGAGAGCATATGGCAGACTGTACATGACGGACAAACTGAGCAATCCTCGCTCCTCACAGTGCCATCTGTCAAGCGTATCGGCCTGAGTAACATAGAAAGCGTAAGCGAACATGCAGTACGATGGCAGATATCTCGGAACACAGACCAAAATACCGATATCTAAATTCTTATAGTTTCGTACTCTTTTAGTGAGTAAAAGGCCTATGATGATGCCACACAACGTCATGATGATAGACACCAAGCTCGCTACCGCTCCTATCGATAAAATCGATATACTTCCATTCGAAAGAACACCGTCAAGGTCAAGGAAAGCGACGTTTGCATTAAGAAGCACAGCTGCCTATAGTCTCATTAGTGACATCGCAACAAAAATCGTATGGACGACACTCACATTTATGACTTCCTGCTGCCAGCTGTCTACAAGGTGGTCCGATATAACATTTAGCTGTATCCTTTGAACTCGCCGGTCCACATAGACCTTGTCAAGCATGTCCAACCGTTTCAGAGGAACGTCAAAAAGTAGTAGGGATAGTAGTCTGGACAAGCCAGACAATTGCTTGGGTTGCTTTCCTCTGACGCTCTGTTCATTCGTCAGTCGGGCGCCGTGGAAGCCGTGGAAGTTATAGAAGCGCTCCATGCCTGCGTTGCGACCAATCAGCAAACGTGAAGCATCGCGAGAATAAACTTACTAAGGATATACATTAACCTCGCTGAAGAATCATGGTGAGAAAGTAAGATTCAAGGAATGTCAATGAGGGAAAAGAGAAACACACCGCCTACACAAACAGCATATTCTTTGGGCTTGCCCTTCATTTCTAATAGTCCACAGGCAGTTAGGTTATTGCGCGAAAAGTATTCAGAGCCTGGCTGAAGCTCACCCTTCATAATCTGCATTACTCTCAAGAAACGGTCCAATTCCTTATGTCCATATGGAGTGTGCGAGTCCAGGGAGGTCATAGTATCTGAAAAAGAAAGAAGTCGGATATAGAAGATGAGAAAAAAAGTCGGGAGATTCATACCTGTCAAACCCCAGCTGAGCACTCCGATTAGATTGTCAAAGAAGCCACGCGGAAGTTTTCTATCATGCGGAAAGTAGAATAGATGCAAGAAATATTCGCAGTCGAGACGATGTTCTGATCAAATATTAGCATCATTGACAAGTGCAGCTACTACAATCACTTACTCATGTATACGAAGGACGGAACACCGCCAGCAAGAGCAGCGACGAGATAATTGGCGTTGTGTCTCTCAAGCCAAAGGAGATACCTCTTCTCGTGGTCGACGATGTAGTAAGCCCATTCATCCTTCTCGATTTCCAGCACGACCTCTATGCCGTTGACAGACTGAAGTCTGGATCTGCTAATTCTCTCCTGCATTTCCACAACGAACTCGTCGATCTTCTTGTGAATCTCACCATCGCTGACATCTGCTTCTGTTGTGAATAGAATACTAGCAATACGCTTCTGATAGTACGGCTGTCCCTCAGGATGGACGAAAGAACGCCAACCGTCTTGGGATGGTTTACTACCTTCTACCGTTAGCGGAAGGATTAAATAGTTATCATAGATCTTGACTTACATGAATTCCGTATGCGACATCAGTGTGTTGATTTGCCAGTCGTAGTCTGAGTCAGATTCTGGTCTTTTGAGAATTTGGTGAGATATTAATTATCTCAATATGTATAGACTTTATGATAGGGCTCACATTATAACCGCATGATCGTAGTGTTTTACTTTTGAGGGAGAGGTGGTCACTATTTTGCGGGACTCCGGGGAGGCTGCACTGGAAGCAGGATCCGCGGTTGCGCTGACAATTTCCGCTGGCCGACCTGCAACTTCAAAATCACCGTCCGGGCCAAGCCGCAAAGATTCTTCTGTTTGTTCCTCTGATGATCCGTCACAGCTGTTGTTTGTTAAGGTTTCTGAGAAGGAGCTTGTCGTTGGCTGGCGGGAATGAGTTCTGGACTGCTCGGGAGACGTTGAATGGGGTAAGCCGTGAATCTTTAGACTGACATTGAGCACTGCACATATTAGAGTCTTTCATAGAAGACATACCGCGTTAATTTCGGAAAGGACATCATTTTCCTCATCTATCATGAGTTCGGCCGATCCATATTCCCCAGTCGCAACAGTGACCATCCTTGTTATCCCCGGAGCAGTCAACCCAGTCCTACTGGGTAAGTCATCGGGAGAAAGTGTCGTTCTCCTTTCCTCGCTTCGGAGCCCCGTCGGGGGCTGACAAGACGGGTATACGACCGCTGATCCATCTTCACCACCCTCGGAGAGGAAACGTGGACTGCAGTCACTGCTGGAGGACTGCAAGAGTGAGAATAGGCGCCGTAAGAGTGTTAAGATTAGCAAGAGCCCGCGAGAGGTCTGCGCTCCCAGGCGGCGACATAGTTGTAATAGACGTTTCAAGAGAACAATGAGCAGTCGGCGAGACGTCAACATCGAGATTTAGGGGTGAGCCAGAGAGAGGAATTCGGCGAGAACGCAGTGCCCCCCGCTTATGAGTCGACTTACATAGACGCCTCACGACCATCCACGGCTTCAGGTGCAGTGCACATTGCTTGGCAGTGTTTGCAAGATAGGTTCCTTTGATTGGCGCCTGTGGTACCATTTATGGACCGTGTGTACTACAGTCGTTTCACAAGCCCAAAGCTCTCAGAGGGAGCTAGATGAAGAGGCAGCCTGAGGTTGCGTACGCAAAGCTTTCAGAGCTGAAAATGCGATGATTTAATCAGTTCGTCGACTTTGCCGCTTCTTGAAGTTGTCGTTTGGCAGCTGAAAATCAGAGCTTGAGGTGAAAAGGCCCATAGAAAAGTCCATGTTGTGAAAGATGGCATGGAGGAGAGCAAATTTGGAGGTTTCAAGCTGGATTGTCGATTGAACGCAGTCCATGACGATGGAGGAGATGAAGAACTTGAAGAAAAGTGAAGAGTGAAGAGCAGTCGCGTCGCGTTGAAGCCTGCCGTAAATAAGTCATTGTTGACTTTATTGATTTCTCACGCGTGCACACGGCGTCAAGTCAATGGTTATCGCAGACACTTTTGCGTTCAACAACTATCCATACTTGCTTTAATCTTCTGCACTTCGTACTGCAAATTACCGATATCTTGCTACAAGCTAGTATGGCCACCGAAGGACTAGGAATAGACGGAGCACGATAAGGACCTGATATTCAAGTTATGATACCTTGAAGCCTATTCCTTACGTGCATCTACATAGTCCAATAGGTCGACAGATTAAATGACTACGACCCCGTGCAATACTGTATAAAGCAGCAGCCTGTCAGATCCAGCCCACTTGTTGAACGAAGGACAACCTCATATCCTCGACCGATCAAGTCCTCATGGACCTACTTGGACCAACACGAACCTATAGGGTCCAACAAACTCCAACTTTTCAAAATGGTGGGACTTACAGCAACCAGAACTGTTCAGCTAGCTCATGGAACTGCACGCGCTGGAATTTTTAAGCTGGTCCGTGTGTTTCGACCCTGCCACAGCTTTCCGGCCTCGAGGTCTCATCGATTGGAGGCACTAGGCCTCACTACCCGTTCTCAGTTCTACCTGAAGTTCGTGAACACACCATCACTCATTATCACCTCTCATCGCTGTCCTGCGTCTCTTCTATACACACCCCGTATATATGTACGTGTACTTATACTGCATAGCTTTCCATCCATCTCCCGTCGCTCTCAATCCGTCCTATCGACGATCCGGACTCCGGATTCCCCATCAACGTCTTCTCAGGCTCAGTCACTGACACCATCCGGGGCTCAGCAACCACAACCGAGGCACGCCCCAAGCTTCTGCGGCGATCTTAGCTCATCCGTGTTCTACTTCCGATAGTCTTCCACACCGCCTACGTTGATGTACCTCGCGGAATTGAGGCGTGCGGGGAAAAGAAGCAGTGGAACGAGGTACTGCATGTAGGCGAGAGAAGGGCGGTCAAAGCTCATGCTTAAATGCATACATACGTATGTATGAGTGACTTGGCTCACTCGAAGCTTATTTACGAGTCCGGTATAACCGGGGGAAATGCCCTCCCGCTTCGATTCCGAGGATTTTGCCAGTGGCCGCCCGGGTGTCTTCTGCGTACTTTGCCGGTGATGCTTTATCTATCTTCTCTTTATCTTTTCTTACTCTCTTCTGTCCTTCGACTATCTACACGCCAGCCAGCCGTCGCCGTAGGGCCCATGCTCTTCTCTGTCTAATTTTTTCGAAGAAGAATATCAGAGTTGCACAGAACCATCCGAATCCGAACCAAGCTCCTTGACCTCCGAACCCGAGTCTTCACTTCTGCCCAAGTTGCATCCATCCTCGGCCACCGTGCCTTCGCGAACCAACGGACACATACAAACCCACCCATAATCTTCGAGTTTGTCACCCACCCACACACCATGCACAGACGCACACAACACATCTTCTCCTAATGCAGTCCGCCGATCCGCCAAGATCACGATCCCCCAAAAAGAGTCACCTTCTCGGCCATCAAGGCCACAGCGGCGCGCTCACTGCCAGTGGCAGGATTCAGTCTCGATCCCAAAATTATTATCATGATTTCCCTTGTCGCGGTTCTCTCTTGTTCATTCTCAGAACGCTGAGTCCCCCCCTGGCCCCTGCTTCACAGCTCTCTCTCTCTCAGGCTTCCCCGCGTCAACTTGAACCACTGGCACTCGCCTGCGCCTCTGTCACACATATTTACTCTACACGGCTTGTTGGAGTCGGACCGAGGGTACGAAGCGCTGAACATTGGCAACACTCAATCACTCAATGCTATACTACTAGTCGCTAGTCTCTATTCGCTCACTGGCAGGCCCACATAGATTAACTACATAATTCACTCCCAACTTCCTTCCACGTCCACGTCCCGGTCCACGACAGCGAAAGTAATACATAAGTACTAAACCATTCATCGCGTATCTCAGCCGCGCATCATACATACATTGTACAACCGACGCCTATCAACATTTTTTGTTACTTTTCGTACTTTGCTTCCTTCTCTCCCTCACCCCTGCAAACCTGCAATCTGAACCTGTATCGAGGACACTCCTGAGTTCGCCGCTCGCCGGTCAGAAATCGAAGATACGGAAGCTCAATTTATTCACCGAACCATCCTCTCATGATGCATAATACATAGGCTTTCATAACATTATGCGAAATGAGAGAAAGATATCACAAAGGTAGACGTCGGTGTCCGAACTCCGCGGGACACTGTCGGACAAGGAATGCTACCTGGACTTCATTTCTTTTTTATTGTCCCTAGTATCGAAATGCCGTAACATTAGAAACATGCCATGAGAAAATCGATCATTTTATTGATGGTTTCGCATCAAGATACCAAGTCGCGCCTACCATCAATAGCTTGGACCTCGAAATTCACTGATTAATTAATGGCACTCATGAAGTACTCACATACTCGGAGATACAAGAGAAATTGCCATTCAAGTTCCGGTAACGAAATAATTGGTATTCTAGTATACACTACTGAACATTAGGGAGGAAAAGAGATAACCATCATTCCAATCTATACGTTCGTTTCTGAATCATTTGTTCTTTTCTGACGGCCGAAGTTGAAAGGTAAAAGGTTCCCTCCCTAATCGAAGGGAGTGACGTGACAAACGACATCAATTTCGAAAGTCTGAATGAAAATGGGGCGGCGCAAACGCAGGCTGAATGTATCATATGTACGATGTGGTAAAGAATGCTCCAAGGCTGGCTGAACAATTATGCGCGCTAATACACTGAATGGGTGGACAGACCGAGGAAGGGGCCATATATCATAAGCGAGTGTTGAGACGCACTCCGTCCTTACGATGCAATGGCGGATTGTCCAGCGGTCCCGATAGAAAGGTAATGGATACGATGCGAATGCAGGTCTAGGAATGAGCGAGACGAAATGCAGGGATGAGGTAATGCTTGATCGGTTGCTTTTGGGTGTTGATGATCGATGGTAAGAGTGAGTTTGAAGAAGAGCGCTGATGCGTGATTAAGCAAGATCAGCGTGTTAAAGCTCTTCGCTGAACAGCCGAACGAAGAGCACAGCTCAAGCCCGTCTTGAAGGCGATTTCGCAAGTTGAGGTCGAATAGGATGGGACCAAACAGAAAATGTGGAAGTAAAGTTGAAACCACGGGAATATCGAATCCGGAGGAAAGAACGATGCACGCAACAAGGTGAAAAGTAATCCAGCCCATATCGACGTTTAGTACGGAGGGCGTTTAAACTCGTCGCTGATCACCTGACTCTCCGGGTCGGGCAGGTAGTTGTCACCCTTTATCTTCCCGCTGGCATCGTATTCAAGGAATGACCTTTGGCCAGTAAAGTTCGCGTCTGCGAGTGTAGTGATTGTGTCCATCTTCGGAAACTGAGAGTCAGAAATAAATCCAAAACCGCACCAAAGACAGACGCCAAATACCTGAATATGTACGCCGTCGCCCTTCTTGCTGTCCTTGGAGCGGAAGGCTCCATTGCCACGGAAGGCTAGAGTTGAGGTTCCCTGTCCAGTACTTGTTTGCGTCAGAGATCGTAGCACATATTTCATATTTGCTACTTACGTGAAGATCTCGGGACCCTTGTTCGTGAACTTCGTCAAACGACGAACGGCACGCGAAGCGACAATCGTTGACGCAACAGCGGCCGGAACATTGAAGATGATCGACATCACGGCATTCAGGTCCAGTAACATGAAGATCGTCGCAATGAGGTTGGCAAGGAAGCTGAGGCAACGGAGTTAGACTTGCCACTTGGAACATAGTAGGAGGGTACTTACGCAACGAAGAAGAAAATGAGCCCATCGCCAAAGATCATGTTCACGAGCCTGCTTCGGCCGTTGCGGGGATACAATAGCTTATATGCTGTTAAGCACATAACGAGGAAGTCGAAGCACATCGAGTAGATGAACGTGACAGCCAAGAGCTTGTTGTCTGTGTTGGTAATAACACAGCCCTCGCCGTCGATCCATGATGCTTTGATGAGAAGACCGTGGAGGAGCAGCGACCAATGTCCCAAAATAATTGCGACAAGTGGCACGACGATATAGAGCGACTGCGACCATACGGCAATCGTTCGTAGAGAAAGGTTAATCGACGCGAAGCCGATGGCTGCATTTCCAAACACTTGGTTGAAGATATACAACGCCTGGCAGTCAATTGGCCTGCAACGTGAAAAAATAAATTGATGAGCAAGAAAATCCTAGTGGCACGCGCGCCTAGAGCGTGGAAAATGCGAATACTTACTCGGTAACGTTTAACGCAATCGCACTAAATAGTGAGGGAGATCAAGATTAGCTCAAGGTTATACATAGGGGCCCAAAACCCAATAAGTCGGGGAAGGTTGTCACCACTCACATGCCAATGAGTGCGAAGAGTAGCGAATACCGTCCAGCAAAATAGAAGACCTGTCCGAGGAGACGTTCGCCGATGTGAGCGGCCTATGTGCATGGCAGATAGCTTGTTCCAAGAGCTTACCAGAGGCCACTTGAACTGTTTCCGGCCGAGGATGAAGTCAAAGTCGAAGGTGCTCGAAATGAAGAACTCCCATCTGGTCGGGTGGCACAAAAGGGTCTTAGCCAGATCTCTATCGGACAAGGCACAATCGGTGGGGTGCTTACAGGTAGAGCCCGAGGAGGCAATGCATGAACTTGGAGAAGACATCTGCATGGCGCGTCAATACCATGCTCTAAGTCGCGTCGCGCGGGGGCAGGTTTGGACAGACAGCGCGTGCCACCCGACTTACCGCCGTCTTTCGCAACCTCCAGTGGGGACTGCCAGTTGACCATGTTTGCAGTTATATTTCTTGTCAAAAGCTGGGCGTTTCGCTGTGTGTGCTTTGAGTAGCCGAGCTAGCTGTGGGGTGAACGAGGAGAGGAGAGAGAGAGAGCAGGGAACGTAGCGGAACAGTGCTGAGGAGAGGAAGGAGAGGGATGTTCAAGGAGGAGACGGAGAGGCCCGACGGCGGCTATCTTATAGTCTGAAGACGTGCGCACTCAACGTAACTCCAAGAAGCACTCCCTCGTCCACTTCAAAACATCTATTTTCCAAATCAATCCCCGTTTCTCACTCCCGGCTAAAGAAAGAGACAGAGAAAAAAAGAAAAAAGGCAAAAAAGGGCGTTGCATATTACGCGGTTACGGTGGGACTTAATTAGAACACGCGCAGTGCGACGGAAGACAGAAGGACAAGAACCACCGCGAAGCGCTGTCCGTTTGCCTGTTCACGCCTGCCTGCGCCCAGGCGCACATACTCCCCCCCGCTATTCAGTCGCAAGAGCCTGCCCGGCGCTCGTCGATACATCGTCGCAGAAGCGACAGCGCAAGCTCCAGCAATGCGGATAGAGGGCATGTACACCGATGCGCTTGCTTGCAGACATGAGCAGAAATGAAAAGAAGCATTGGCGAAAAAAGTAAAGTTTTTTTGGGGAGTACCAGTGCAAATTTGAGAAAAAAGGTAAGAGACGGGACAAGTGGGCAAACACTCAGGGACTCCTCCCTCTCGTCTAAACGCCGCCGTAAGCCTTCCATATTGGGCAACTCGCTTATCCTTTTCGAGAGGTCATTCCCCCGTGCCGAGAGCACTGGGCACCAAATGCGGGTTAGCTTCCTCATGAGTGTATGCGTGCAGCACCGGCCGGGCGAGCCAGTCCGGGCTTCGTGGGGGGAGAATTAGGTTTGCCTCCGCCCAGCCGCTCCGTAATACTTTTGCCTTTTGGTTCCGGGCGAGCATCTCTGACAGAGAACACGTCTTCTCCAGGTTCTCGTACAGGCGTTCCCTGCCAATCGAAGGCAAGGGCAGAGATAGCTGTGGTACGCCCCAACCCGCTTTTGCGCTATATTACGCTGGAGCGATCTTCCGCGGACACCTTAAGCTAATAATTTATTCCTCGTCTTCCGACTTCGCAGCGGCAGAATCCGAAGTGCGGGGGGGATACGAATGAAAGCAACCGTCAGTGCATGATACGCCAGTGAAGTCGCATATACTCTTTGCGCGCGTGCAGCCCATCCCTTTAGTCCGTTATCTGCGCTTCCGTCCTGATACCCTCCAAGCTTCGGGCATGGCACTACCTATATCCGACTACAACTGAATCCGAAGGGAGACAAGTTGTTGATTCGTTATTATCGAAAAGAGAACTCAGGAGTCGAGGTAATTGTGTGTGGCCGGGTTCTGGTCCACAGCGAAGCTGCCGCTTCTGCTCATGTGTGCGTGCGTGCTACGCAAACATGTCGGAGAATGTATTAGAAGACACCGTCAGTCCATGTTCCAAAAATTTCATGACCGGAAGTGCAACTGTTCTTCGCCCCTTCGCCACCGTGACCGAGGCTCGAAAATCATCCCACTTAAGAACATAATTCCCACACTCCGACTGCCCGTGCGTCGAATTCGGACCTCAGCTCCCTCGAGTCAACGACTGCCAGTGCATCAACACGCGGCCTGACGAACTCTGAACCTCTCAAGTTGGCGATAGAAAGAAAGAAAGTCCGGATCGTCTCTCTAATTCAGTTCTGCAGATTGACATCCTTCGCGAACAAAACGCAAGCTACAGAGTAGCTACTAGTAAGCCGCCAGCCTGGCCTGAAGTCAAAAAACCTGCTCGGAGTGCGGATCATCTCCACGCCTCACATCATGTGTAGTCGACCGTCTGGAGCATTCCCTTCAACGCAAATACGCATTTTGCACTCAGGCTTGTGCTTATGTCTGTCTGTCCTACACATTTACCACCGTCACTCTCCAAACCGATGCCCAGCCCTACTCGCCTTTGGGAGTCGCCTCTGACCTCCAATAAAGGGGATCTCACCGTGACTGTATGTACTGACCCCTACACACTCTCATGCTCTACCGAAGCGGCGACTCGAAGCCTCCTGACGAAGTCTATCGGGATATTCGGACATACCGTCTACAACGCTCCAACTTCCTAATCTGACCCAGGCAAGGGTCGCCTCCAGAACAAAAGGGAAATAGAACATCCACTTGGCATGCAATCAAACATACATATACGTACTGCTAGGAAATGCGCAATCCAGCATTTCAACCTCCTTAACCACTGGCAGAGTGCTGTAAGTTCTCTCTTAGTAACACCAAAAAAAATCTCCAAAAGCAAACTGACACTGTCACAGCCCCAGTGATGCTGACAATGTGTCGAAACCATTGACAGCTCCCGTCCAACCCTTCCTGCTTCTCTCACCGACACCGAGACTGCCAGTGGGTGGCCTAATTCACATACCTTCGCGGCTACAAACGTTGCCCATATGAAGATCTGAAAGGCCTTGAGAGAAGCGAAGGATGACGTGTAAGCACACGTAACTTGAACTCTTTTTCTTTTCTTTTTTTTTCTTTCCCTTTTCCGAGTCCTCGAGCCGCCTCAGACTCCCGAAGTCCAAGTCCGAGTCGAGGCAAAAAGCCTTCATCGCCTTCGCGTGCACAACGCGACGCACCAGACGCCGAGCTTCGGCTGCCGTTGATGGTCGAATATCCAAAATCAATTGGTAATGTGAGATTTATTTTTTATTTTTTACTCGAATGTTTCTGCACTCAAGCTCAGGCTCACGATACTGTATGTGTTCTTTTACCCTCGCTAAACGGATATTATTATGAAATAAAAATTAAGTGTAAACTGCTCTCCTTTACGTTTTTTCTCTCCTTCTCTCCTTCTTCTCCTTCCTTCTTTCAATCTATCTTCAAAATCATCCGTCCTACCCGGCTCCTTCAGCCCAAGAGTCTATATTCCATGGCTATCAATTATTGACGACAAGGCCAGCGACGGCCCTTTAGTATGGAAATTCAGCGGTAGATCCATCTAGTCTTTCCAAATCCCTGAAAAAGTGCATTGACTTGATCGAGCCCTTTCTTTTTCCCTTTACTTTTCTTCCACCAGGATCTCAACTCAATGAGTCGTTTAGCCGTCGAGCGTCGAGCGTCGAGCGTCAATCCACAGTCCATCAGGCATCACACATACATTATGAAATCGAAATCTCCCGGGTCCGAGTTACCGATCTTTTAATACAATACTGTAGCGGGCAAATAGCCCCAACCCGAGGACTCGTCCCGTTTCCGCTTTAACGGTGCATTCTTTGACTTAATTTTCTGCTCTTCCTTCCTTTGTCCCTCCCCTCCCTCCATCTCACTCACTCATTCATTTCTATCACTCGTTACACTTAGACGCCCGGCGATCGTATATCCACCACTTTACAAAAACCAGGGTCCCTAATTTCGTTCACTCATTCTCAAATGTCTGAGATGCATGCATTCCCTATTCAAAACGCACTCAAGCGGTGACGTGATTGCGAAGAAGGGAACAGATGTGTGAGCGAACAGCGATTGCTCCAAGTTGAGTTGTTTTTTGTTGTTGTTTCCACCGTCCAGCGCTTCCAGACGTATCGGAACCTCAGCCCAGCCGCGATACCTGAATACAGTACGTATCTTCCGAAGTACCAGCGGGGAAGTGGATTGGAGAGCCAGAGAAACGGGAGAGTGCCTTGGAGATTGACGGTGAGTGTGCGAGCCACATTTTTATTTTACATGTACTTTGCTTTACTCTTCAAAACGTTAGAATAAGGTCGTTGGGCCCGGGACTCGGATTAAGCCATAGAGATCGATCTTTCTCCTCGAACGCAGTTCAGGTCGCTTCGACCCGACCCGAACTCGGCGACTCGGAGACGGACGATCGCGAAAGCAGCTCTAGTGTGTATGGAACAGGCCCAGGACTGTTATACTCCACACCTACATACACACAACGTTATCTAGATCCTGGAGGCGGCGGCGGCGGCGTTAGGATTGCCCCCGTCACAGACGCGGTATGGTACGAACTACTTACTGTACATCTAAAGTGACGATCGTAATCTTCCGGACCATATTGAACTTGGGCTCGTTACTAGCGGAAGTTGTAGTATCTTCGACTTTTGCGCATCCTCAGTCTTGGGCGTGCGTCTTCGACCGTGCTTCGTTCCGTCAGGAAGGACGCATCTTCACCCCCCGAGTCGAGCGAACGAGCCTTGGTCGGAAAGGGCTACGTACAGATAGCATACAAGTTCCCCTCTCCCCAGAAACTGTGTCTCGACAGGTTGGACAGGTCGGACAGATCTTCGACTTCGACATTAGCGTCACGGTGCGGCTACACATATTTTCCTTCTCTTTCTGTCGCTGGTGGTCTGTTTTCCGATTTACTGTGTTCTCGAAACTGAAGATTCTTCACCTTCTTTCAAGGAAAAAGGCGCACTGGCACGGGTTTTCCGAACGCAGATCACCTTCTACTTAGTATATGTACGTGTGCACTTTCCTCTTTTCCTCTTTTCCTCTTTTTCCTCCCGATCCTCAATTCCGGGTCGTCGGCGGAGCGCGGATCCACACTCTGGCTAGGATCCACGCCAACAGCGCCAGGGCACCGGTAATGCATAATTCCACCCCGGAAACGAAAGCCATGCACACGCACTGGCACTGGCAATGCAGTACGTACATGACTTCATCGACGGGGTGGAGATATAATTAGGCAGACTTTCTTCTTCCGTTGGTTGGCTCAAGACTGACGAGAGGGAGACTCGTCCGAGAAGCCCGGTCGATTGCAGCCAGCCATGCTCCCGCAAAGGGCCAGCGATCGGTGCCTAACCTTCGTCTCTTCGACAACTCCGATCGAATTGACCGCATTCTGTCCTGTGCGTTGAGGGGGCACGCTCGGCTCAACACTACTAACGCCTAACGCGTATCGTATTCGACTCTCACAGATCGAAGGTGACCGTGCATCCTCTTCCGAGCTTCTCTGGTACATCTGCATCCCTGCTCGTCCCTTCTCCAGGTTGTGGGATGCTACTGACTGTACCCGGCCGAGATCCTCAGGAACACACCGATCCAGCTCGCACTGATCGCCTCCGAGTCTGTTCGTCAAGGCGCTGACACTGACAGGATCTATCACTTCTCCCCTATTCCAGAGACATCCTATGTACAGACACTTTCGAAAAGTGTCGTGATCTTCTTTCCTTTCTTCCCATGCGCAACCTTCTTAGCCTACCCGACGCGTGCCTCGTGCCCTCCACTCCCACCGAATGCACGTCCCGCCACGGAATCGGAAGCCTCAGCGAAGCCAAATCCCCCCGGAGCTCTACCTAGGCCTCCCTTCGTTTACCGCGTCGCCTGCTTCTGCCTGCCTCAAGTTTACGACATGACTGATAGCTTGGGCACCACGATCGGGATCAAGAGCAGGCTGCAGCACGACTCGGATGCTCAGTCGATCGACTAGCATGCCGGTGCAGAAACAGTGGTGGGACGCAAGGACTCGACTGTGTCTGCCCGGCTGCACTCACCGCTCATCGGACCTAAGGCCTCATACATACTCGGACTACCCCACTGAACCTTTCCTTACTGCAGTACCATCATCAACACTAAGCGCCCACCGTTCGTTATATATGCCGCTATGATCCCATCTTATTCCATCCCATCTCAGGCTTTCCATCCCATCCCATCCTCGTCCTGCCTCCTCGCCTTCTGCATACGCATCTACAATTCACCCTCCCCGTTTCTTTCTTCTATGTACTCGCCTTCGCGCCCTCGCCTTCATCTTCTCTTCCCCGCTTCCGTGCCTGCACTTCCTGCCTTCCCAGAACACAGAGCCCGGACCCTGTGTCTCTCCTCCTCGGATCAGCCTCAGGCTCTATATTTACATATCCGTAACTATCTACAGTATCGACTAGCTATCTGGGCTGCAGGGAGCACGGACTGCGCCTCTTGAGTTTGTCTGCTCTCCCGGACTTGGCCCCTGGTGTGCGCTCAGCGCAACTCGAGATATCTAGACTCGGACTCCGTAGTTTGTAGTCTGTAGTCGTTCCTTAAGTATCTGCTTCGCTTGCTCTTTGTTTCCCCTCTCTCGCTGGCTTTTCGGTGAAGAGTAACCTACATAAAGAGAAGGCTATTGCGACTCAACTCAGCCTTGTTTTTCCTTACTGTCTCATTGCCATCTTCTCGTGGCCGTGGCCACCCGGGAACGATGATTGCCTCACGCAAGCTCAAGTGATCTTGCGCGCCGCGACTCACTGGCCATTGGCGCCTGCGTCGAGCGGTCGAACGATCTCACCTTGTTCGATATCGTCACAACAGTCGTACTACTGCCAGTCCATGCGGTATGCCCTTTCTGGGCGGAATCCCCCAGGCGTACTACGTGCTTCATCTCCGTGCGTACATAAACTTCTGCATATTAAATATGGCACATGCAGTATCATGATGTACATGCCTTAATTATGTAGATCTTCCGAACCAACTGCTCGCTATTCACCGAGCGATACATACTTATAGAAAGAACAGGGCCCAGGTTCCCAGAATCAACGATCTCGACTCGAAGCTATGGGACATAACTTAGTGAGTACAGTATTTCTTTACTGTAGGTATATATATAGAGAGAGAGAGAATAGTCTCTACTACAGTATTAACACCGATATATCAAGGCTGAGTGTCCGCGGCTCGATACATAATCCCGGGCCCGGTGTTAGGGTACTGTGATTGTAGCTACCTTGTACTTCTATGCGTACGTACGACACAGTATCTCAATACACGTTCCGCATACTGTAGTATGCTCTATGTCTGAATGCGCTGGCGACGCGACCTTCGAGCTTCGGTGGTGTAGGATTCGACTCGGGGGGATTGATGATGCGTTCATCGGTTCATATGTAGACGGCAATTGATGCCTATGGTGTACAGTGTACATACTGTATTTCCACGGTGTACTGTGAATGTGTACCCGACCCGGTTCGTGTTTTCCTCTTATCGTTGAAGGGACGTAGAGACGAATGGATGGATCCCGTAAGTACTTGACTTGAGACGTGAATCTGACGGATGTAGAATCCAACGCCTCAGTCCGAGTCCGAGACTCCGAGACGTCGAGGCCATTATTACCAGCAACCCGGGCCCGGTATGTTTGATATACTGTACTGTACCGCGGGTCCGTGACGCTCGACGCTCGAGTCAAGTTGGAGAGACTCAGATGTGCAATTGAAGACCCGTGGTGACAGATGTACCAGGGCAAACATACAGGAGGTCCGGCAGCCTGAAATTATGGATGAGGGAGGGCTGATGATCCGTGACTGCGTAGTACTACGCAGTATGCAGTAGAAATCCGAGATTGCTATCATTCACAGCGCATGTGACTCTGGCATTTGGCATGTCGTGTGGTGTGTTATGTCTGTCTCGGAATTGTCGTGGGGGTGACAGTGACGATATGTACATCATGAACTGGAAGGACGGTCGTCCGAGTCGTCTGAGCGCCCAAGAACTTTGGGATATTTTGGAAGGTTTCGGCTTATGCCAGTGTAACGGAACCGGGATATTTCGTGAGAACCGGCACAGCATCATGATCAGGGCAGTTCGTTCAGAACTTCATTCTAATCAGCAACCACCTCTAGGCCCCACTGGCAGCGCCTGTATTTCTACTAGTGTGGACCGTCACGGCTCCTATCAATCCCGGGCCCACCACCGAAAATCCTGCTGCAACTTTTCTTTGAAGAGCCAAGGCCCGAGTGACCTTATGGCACTTTGGCATCTCAGATTCAACGCTTAACGGCTCACAGCATCAACATCATAAAGCTGTGCATTCATACGATCTCGGGAGAGATGTCAACTTATCCTTATAAACTATCAACTTGGATGAAGGGTCAAGGCCCTCTTAGAACCTAGAAAAGTACTTACTACTCTTGAACTGCTGAAAAAAACTTTACCACATCGATTTTTAGTCGTCCATTGAAGAAGTTCCATTTTCTGGACAGCCGGCCCAGCGTATCTCTAATTGCATTGATTTTTTTTTCGTCTACCTCTGCACCACCTAAGTAGTACCCAAGCTTTCGTATCTGAAAGCGTATCCTGACATATTCGCAAAGCTTGGCTACCGGGAGCGCTTGATGAAATCAATGTACGATACACTGTACACATCCGCTTCTTATCCTATCCCCCCGAGCTGACTTTGCGTTGATCAGTTCGGCTTGTGGTACTGTGCTCATAACTTGTTGGCTTTCCCCAGTCATACTAAACTGATCTTTGAATAGGGTCATATTGTATACGCAACATCAGCGACTGGGATCCATGTGGCAACGTCGTGCCCTGCATCTCGTCTCCGGGAATGTGAAGTTCGACATGCAAGTCCACATAGTACTCCCCAAACCGGATGAGAATATTGATAACTTTAAGCATTCGGCTGTAGAATTCACTTCAAAAGGAGCAGACGAAACCGTCGCCGGTACATATCCTCGTATCCGAATGCATGCTTGTGGCTATCCATCGCGTTCTACGGATGCCATGAACCCCAAACGGCTCAGAAATCCAGTCAGAAAGACCCGGGCCCGTCGGGCCGATGTACGAGAATGGAAATGGTATCGAAGACTTAGATACATAGAAGAAGTCTTACTTTGCTGCCCAGCCAGAACCTATCGCTGTTGAGCGACAGATCGAACCTGTTGCATCAATCATTCAAAGGCCATGAATGCAAATTATGCTGGGAAAATAGGGAAAAGGTGTACATAACACCGTCTGAAAAGGTATACTGTGAAAGGTACGTGGCTGCACATTAAGAGCTGGTCACAGCTGAGTTGTGAGACACATAGATGCATTGGCACAATAAATGGTACAATAAATAATCGCAAACTATCTTGGTATGGAAAACATCGTAATAGTTACGCGCCACAACTGTGCTATACTATCGGTATCCACACGGAGAAGAGATCATAACGTACACTATTTAGTAACTGATAAATGTAGCTTGGAACAAGAGCATAGACTCTTCAAGACTCGGATGATATCTTGAATCATCTACAATTACTATACTAACGTGTATAACGCCGGACGTCACTAGACAAATTCCGCATTAACCAAAACCACATTCTTGAGAGAGAATTATGTATAGTCTTGTCGGCTACCCTTCACTTGCCAGACACTTCGCAGATTTCGCTTTCAGTTTCAGTCACTCAAATCTCAGGTCACACAAGGAAAATGCGGAGGGTGGGATTCGTTGCATGCTCCCCGCAAAAAAAAAAAAAAAAAAAAAACTATTCTTCCCATCAAAGGGAGGATGGCGGATAAAAACGCGTCAGCCTTGGGGGGATAACCAACACCCAAGTTTAGACCCGGTTGGGTCTTGCTGAACGCGAAAAACTCCCGGTAGCGAGTGTCGGACTCGCCCCACCACCATCCAGAATGCTCATTCTACAATAATTCTACATACAAGGTGGCCGCCGGTCGGGTAGGTTGCCCCGCGTTATGCAGGGGACCGACGGCCGTCTTCAGCCACGCTGGACGCGGAACACATGGTAGGCAATGCAGCCGAAAACTGCCCACAATGATGGCGTACAGACATGACTGAAGGACCCAAGGGGAGGGGGAGGGTGGCTAGGCCCCGAGTAGGGCGTGCAACCGAGGGAACGGCAAGGGCCGCTCGGTGGCACAACTACGTATTGAAGGGACCATAGCTGGAAAGATGTAAAAGGGAGAATATCGACATGCTGCTGGGTCGGTGGCGGGAAGTCGACAGTGATGGAGGGGAGACGTCAAGAGGCGTTGGGGCTTCAGAGGCCAGCCGTCCACTCCTATATACCCTGCTAGTTTGTGGCGAACAAACAAACGCTTTGGGCGTGTTGTTTTATTCTGGACGGGTGTGGTGCGTAACAAGGTCGGAGGGTGGATAATCGCCGGTGCTCTCCGTCAGCGGCCCAGCCTCAAAGTCGACTCGAAAGGGAGGCCCCGACTCACTAGTATCCGGCAGTAATATCACAGACTAAAGCGCGTAATAGTTCGAGGAAAACATTGTGTTCATCAGCTTTTGATCAGGTTACAATGTACGTTAACCTCTATTGGCTTTCCGATTGTCCAGTTCGTACACTGTCTACAAATTCCTCCGACTACTCGTGAATGACGCACACGATATCGCGGCGTGATACATCTACAGCAACAACAATTAATACAGAGCCGTCACTGTCCAGACCCAATCACTCACTTTGAGCAAACCAGATGATCACAAGGAAGAGCGAATAAACTGCCCCTCGCTTCCCAACAGGACCTGCATTCCTAATTGGCGGAAGGTTCATATTCAATAGAACGGGGTTTCTCAAGAAGAGGTTGATGGTGTATGTCGATGTGGGTGCGATAATAGAACCAGAATATGTTGTCGTCGGGCTTGCGCAAGTAAACAATAAGTGAATCACCATTGTATCCACGATGAACGGTAAAGCACTTGCAGCCAGCCTCCGCACAGGAGAGAATAAGCTCCACAAACATGGACATGAGCAGCAGCTAAAAGCCTGCGAAGTTATATCAGCGTTCCGCAAGCACTGACATCGAATGTTGATACATACACTCACTAACACCGAAGCTGGTTGACGAGTCCAAGTTGAATGGACCATCAATTCGAGAAAATTTAGAATGTACAGCGGTGACAGCAGTATCCGGTGCTGCTGGATAGTGTAGACAGGCTAGCAACGATGAGAACCAGAGCCCAGACTGCAGGTCAAATTGAAGGTAATGAGCAGGACTGCGCAAGAGAAACGTGTTTTATTGTCCACTAGTATATCTGCAGGTATTCGAGGCTTGTGTAATGAGAACTTTCAGTGAATGGCATAACAACATTGACATTGAATCCGTATTCATGTAGACTTTGAGATGGGTAGAGAACTTGTTGGCACACAGCGGCTTCTGGTATCAACACATGTAATTAATACGACTTTAAGGTCACCGTGAAAATATTCTCCGGGCGCAACCGAGCTTCTCAATCAGGGTCGGGTAGTAGGAAAAAA
Source organism: Trichaptum abietinum (assembly GCA_910574555.1). Classification (NCBI taxonomy): domain Eukaryota; kingdom Fungi; phylum Basidiomycota; class Agaricomycetes; order Hymenochaetales; family Trichaptaceae; genus Trichaptum; species Trichaptum abietinum. The sequence continues at coordinate 1,733,112 of CAJTBE010000010.1, read as the reverse complement.
GCACGAAAGTGGCGCACTGTCATCCTTTTCTGAATATGAGGGCAGGCGATTTTTACATTAAACTTTTACGACAGCAGCTTTTTCTCACCATCATCGACGAACTTGGCTACCTCGTCGCTCGTGGGCTGCACCATCATGAAAAAGAGTGAAACCCATGAGTATGATGACGCTTCCATCGGTAGTACTGAGGCCTGCGTCCGGATGCATCCTGATTCATGCCCGCGTGTGCAAAAATTCCGAGTTATTACAGTATGTAAGATTCGGTCGCATCATTCAAGAGGTCGCGGTTCGCGTTTCGTACTATCCGAGTCGTACATATATCATACGAACGACTGAGTGCCGAGGACTTTACACGATGACAGCCTTATTATCGATTCCGTTCCTTGTTCTGCATGTACTTCTGCCAGTGGTGAGTACGTTTGCTAGATTCAACCCGACCTGTATGATGCTCATATAACTGAGACAGGCCTCAACTCTCCTTCTTAATGCTGCATGATACCGATCATCAAGAACATGTTCTTTCTACCTGGCACCACTATGTATGTCTCGCTCTACCAGTATCCTTCTCTCCTCGGACTGGAGGATCGCAGAAGCTCTCAAGGCAACTCAAGCACTTCTCGGAAGAATTCGAACCACCCAAAGAACCCCTCTCGAACGAGGCCGAAGCCTCACTCTTAACATGCACGGTGAAGCACTCATCCGGGTCCTACTAGCACTCGGGCCCTCCTACATCATACACACTGGCATACACACGCACAATCACAGGGCCCGGGCACCTGTATATTCTCTTGGTCCTCCACGTCATAAAGCACAACGCTTCCCCCGAGCCTACACTAATATGCACTGTACATAACCTAGAGCCCACATAAAAACCTGAAGCCTAGAGCGGACTTAGACGCATCGATCACCGCAGTGACCGTCATCATCATCATCATCCATCCATCCATCCATCCATCATCTTCTTCGTCTTCTTCTACATACTGTACGACACAAACCCAACTCTCCACAATCCATCCTCGCCGTTCTATCCTAATGCGGCGGCTGCGTCAAGCAACAACCGTGGCCTCATATTCTCTGACTCGACCGCGACTACTGGCATGCAGTATCTCTCTGAATCACCCAGCCTTCTGAGGAAGGGCTTCATATTCATACAAATAGCTTCAGTCCCCGGTATCTCGTATTTCATTCCGCAGGCACACTGCCATTGAGTACACTGATACCTGCTTCAACTTAAACTTGCTTGCTGGCATCGGCACAAGCGAACTAGCTTCTTGTATTCTTTGCGATAGGGTATAGTAAAATGATAGTAAGAACGGATGTCCTGCTTGTCATCACGCGCTTCTGAAACAAACCGTTCGCAGAACCATAACCTGCCATTCACCTGCCTTGCAAACCAAACCAAAACAAAACCGAAGAACATCCAGGAGAACCATTGAAAACACGCAAGCGAGATCGAAATCATCCCATCTCTTCCCATAATTCATTCAATGACTCTTTGTTTCATCCATTGCTCTAAAACTATCGTCATACACCGCGCAGCAAAGTCTTTACAAGGTAGGTAGCAAGAAGAGATTGGCAGGAGAAGTTGGCTTATAATACGCATCGAGCGCTGTAGGGTAAACACAGTGAGGTCCGCGGAGAAGAAAAAGGAAAACAACGGAGAAGTATGAATGTAAGATGATTGGCTTGATTTGATTGTTGGAATGAAAAAAAAGAAGGAAGCGTTGAAACTACTACGAAGGTCCGATGAAGGTCCATATGGTATCTTGCCAAACATACTTTTTTGTAATCATTTCCCTTGCTATGTACTTCTTATTTTCTTTCGTTCCTCCTATGCACACGCACAAGCATACATATGTGGCGCGTGGCTTTATCCTCCTCTTCGCAAATGATTTACTCAGTCGTCACCGACTTCGCCCTATAACGTAAAGATGAGTTAAAGTATACTATAAGAATAAGGACTTAATAAATGTGTTGCTTACAAGTTCCTCGGGAAGTCAACATCGAAGCCATTCTTGATTGCTAGGTGGTAACTCAGAAGCTGGAGCGGGATGATGTTCAAGATGCCCTGCAGCACATCACACGTCTCCGGTACGCGGATCGCCTTCGCGTCCTTCGGAACCGACTCGTCATCCTCATTGCAGATGATGATCGGCTGCGCCTTGCGCGCCGTGATCTGCGAGAACGCGCTCTTCACCTTCGGGTACAGCGAGTCGCGCGTCATGATGATGATCACGGGCATGTTCTCGTCAATGAGCGCGAGCGGGCCGTGCTTCAGCTCGCCGGCCAAGATGCCCTCGGAGTGCATGTAGCTGATCTCCTTGATCTTCAGCGCACCTTCGAGACACGTGGCGTACTGCAGGCCACGCCCGAGGATGAGGAGCGACCGTGAGTTGGCGAGTGTCGTGTTTGCAAGAGCCTGTAGTGCCTTGTCGGACTCGAGCACGGTCTTGATCTGACCCGGGAGTGCGTGCAGACCATCGATGATCTGTTTGTGACGCTCGATAAGCGAGATTCGGTCCTCGGAGAGCTGAATGGCCATCATGAGGAGGACGATGTATTGCGAGGTGTATGCCTACAAGAAGCGTCAGTGACGTAATTCAATCAACGCCTGACATGACGTACCTTGGTCGAGGCCACACCGATTTCCGGGCCCGCATTGATGTGAACACCGCAGTGCGTCTCACGCGAGATGGTCGAGCCGACTGTGTTCACCACACCTATGCACAACGCGCCGCGCTCGAGGCAGTAACGAAGCGACAAGATCGTGTCGGCCGTCTCTCCACTCTGGCTAAGGAACACACAGATGTCGTCCCTGAAAATTGGCGTCTTACGGTCCAAGAAGTCCGACGCAAGCTCAACGCTGACGGGGATCTCCGTGAGCTCCTCGAATATCGCGCGCGTCGCGATGCAGGAGTGATACGACGTCCCGCACGCAATGAACACAATTCGCCTGCCACGCCGGATGATGGGAAGATACGCGCGCAGACCACCGAGCGTGATCTTGTGATCGTCAAAGTTGACGCGCCCTCGCATCGTGTTCACGACAGACTCGGGCTGCTCGTAGATCTCCTTCTGCATGAAGTGGTCGAACTTGCCCTTCATAATCTCGGCGATTTCGATTTCAAGCGTCTCGATCGAGCGCGTAGACGCAGCCTGCGAAGGCGTCTGCGCACCGTCCTCTTTGCGGCGCAGGCGGTGGATATGCAGCTCGCCGTTGTCGATGTGTGCGATATCGTCATCCTCGAGATAGAGCACACGCTTAGTGTGCTCGACGATAGCAGACGCGTCGGATGCGACGAAGAACTCGATGGGCTGCGGGAGACCATCTTCGGACATGAACGCGCGAGATTGTGAGCGAAGGATGTGCGAAGTGGTAGGTGGTGCGAGAAGGCCGGCAGGCGGGTTGGGTGACACTGCAATAATGCATGTTTTAGATCTATGGGCGATTCGTATTGCGAAGGCGAATAAAGGTGCACTTACAGAGATCGGGTTTCACCTCCGTCGGGTCACCAGCAAACTCAACATCGACAAAGTCTACCTTCAACTTCTTCTCGGTCTTTACACCAATGAGCAGAGGCGAACCGCGACGAGCAGTGACAATTTCGTTCGGGAAATGGACCGACTTGAACACGAATGCAAACGAGCCCTCCAGCTCCTTCAACACAGTTTTCACCAGCTCGGTGAAGTTGTCACGCTTATCTGGCTGAGTGTCGTAGACATACTTCGTTAAGATCGCGACGGCCTCGGTGTCGGTGTCGCTCTCAAAGACATAGCCGCGTTTTTCGAGGACCTTCCGGAGTTCTGTCGAGTTGGTTACGATACCGTTATGTACGACGATGAACTCGTTCGTCTTGTCGGAGCGAAGCGGGTGGCAGTTACGCACAGAGGGCACACCATGTGTCGCCCACCGCGTGTGTGCGATGGAGCACTGGGAGAGGAACGTCTTGGACGTGTTGAGGTTAGATTCTGCGATGCGCTTTCGTAGCCCGGCGACCTTTCCGACCTCCTTGAACAGCAGGATCTCGTTGGGCTTCTCGCCGTCGATGCCGATGCCGGCAGAGTCGTAGCCACGGTATTCTAGACGCGACAAACCATTGCAGAGCGTCTCACACACGGTCTTACAGTCCTGTTAGATGTCGAGCACAACAAAAACGACGTCAGTTCAGAATTGCTAGCGTGCATTTAACCGAGTTTTGTTGCAGCAAGGCGACTACGACATACCTTCTCGACGAGGTAGCTGCAGTAGGCGAAGATACCACACATTGTAAAGAATGGTGTCTATGGAATGTCTTCAATGCTTGCTCGCCGAGTACAGCGACGATGAACACACCTAAGGGGAAAGGTCGTGAAGGAGAAACTGGAGTTGATGATGACTTCAAATTAGCCTGCCTGTTATATGCCCAGACGCGTGACAGCTTGAGCGAGGTGACGCGCCGCTTGCAGTGTCTGTAACGTGTGTAGACCCCCGGCACCCCGAGTTCGGCTAACAATTAATCGGGTACCAGTGTTTCAAGACCGATGAAGAAACGGTAGACGTACATCAGCGAAGCTCAAGACGTCAATTCTAGCAAGAGTTTGAAGCCTCTATTCTCTTCAAGCTACTGTATACTCCGTACATAGAATCTTAATTTCACTTCATAACCGGAAGCTTCAAGTCGAATGGATACCGGATAGACTTGACGCTACGGGGTCCTAGCACAGGATAAGTTGGATGTAACATGCACAGCCTGCGCGGCCTTGGTCTTAGGGCAAATGACAATTAGCTCGACATTGCTTCATGATCGTCCATGCTGTGCGCTGTTCCTACCGTCGTACTTCATCGCCCCTCGGCACGCGTCGACAATCACCTGCTGCTTAAACTCTGTCGGTATATGCGGGGATTCAAGAGCGGACACGAACGCTCACTGCAGAGGCCGAATTTACAGTCACGGAAAATAGCACAGCACGTTCGTTAGAAGGGGGCGGCCAAGGATGTCCGTAGCAACCGCTATCTATCTTCAACGATAGGTACGCCTAGCTGTTGATATGTGGCGCAACATCATCGTATGTTCTCCTTGAGCGCACCCCGCCGGCTGATACAGTCCGCCGACCTGCACTGGCATACGTATGTCCAACAATCTGTCCACGTATGTGCGAAATATGCATGCGCCGGCGGCAATCAAACGCTTCGACACTATGCGTCCATCTCTAAGAAGAGAAGTGAAGATGGAGCGAAAGACCAAGAAGCTTCATGTTCAACGCAGCTTGGCTGTGCCCGATGTGCCGGTCCGTGCATCCCCACCGTACGGGCAAATAAACCGCGTCTCGCGCATGTTTCGTCTGCCTTCCATTGGCTTCACTGGTTGTGGCCAATCGTGTTGCGTGTTGTTAGATATCGCGTTATCGGTGCTCATACGGATCGGATGAAATCCTCAAAACACAGTACACCTTGATCGGCGTCGTCGGAGTCTGGGAGTCACGACGCATTGGCGGCACGAAAGGTGCTGGGGGTGGTCGTCTAGAATCCAGTATGTCCATATACTCTATTCGTGTACAACATGTTCCTGACAATCTCACGCAATAATATACTACGATCATCAGTCTCTATCAAAACGCTCTCCCTATACATCTTCGGCGCATCAGAAAGTGCCCTCCGTCTAGCACCGTGTACATCACAAAATACGCAGCAGACCAGTACGGGGCCGTTCTTTGATATGTATGTTTTGTTGATCCTGGATGTGATCGAATGCGCGGCGGTTTCGAGCGCCGCGATGCTGAATTTGATGTACACATCACCGGAACTGTGAAGTGAATCCAGTTCTTTCTTATAAAGTTAGCAAAATCAGAAATTTACTACCAAGCTTCCGCCTATTCACATTTCTGGCGGTCAGATAAGCTGTCTACTACATAGCGTTCAACCAGGTCAGCGGATCAAAACAAGGGCGTTTAAAGAGCGCCTATTTTCTCCGAATCCGAGGCGCGTCTTATAATTCTTCCGATGAGTTCTAGGACCTGTACACTGAGTAGCGACGTTGATTTGCGTAATATATATAAAGAAAGATCGACTTACCATGGCTTCAGGTTGCGTTAGTCCTCGAGCTCACAATCAATATGTCCTCAATTTGCCCATCTCAGCATCTGGCGCCAGAGTTCCATGGATCATAGTCCTTCGTGATGTCATTAGTTCTTGAAAACGCCTGGAAAGACCTTTTAAATGAAACGGTACATCGGAGAACGGTGAACTTAGAAAACATTTATGGAGATCTGGACTTCACTACAGATTTTACAGTGTTCATATATTCTTCACATTATACAACTTCTTCTTACACCCTCGCACCATCTCGCACCACCCGAGACCATCTAAACACCCAAAAGCTTAACCTCCCACACCCTAACCACCGCATCCGACCCCGCACTGACCACCTTTCCCAGAGCCTTCCCCGTGTCCGCCTCGAGCCACAGGACGCTGCGCACGCCGCCCGGATGCGCATGTCGGATAGCTACGCTCTGCAAGGGCTTGGAGATGGACCAGATGTATACCGATGCGTCGAGCGAGCCAGATGCGAGGTGTGTGCCAGTGGGTGAGAATGCGAGGGAGTAGATCCGCGAGGTGTGGTTCGTCCAGCGGGTTTCGACTGCCTGTTTTCAAGGAGAGGTTTAGTTGGTTTTAGTAAATGTTATTCAGTGTGCGATTGTTTAATAGTATGATTAATCATGGGGAGGCGCGAGGTATACATACTTTTTTCTCCTCGACGTTGTACAGAACGATCTTTCCAGCGGACTATACAGAACAAAACAGCCCAAGCGGCATCATTGAGTTACATTGGAGAGGGGAGAAACGAAACCACACACATCACCAGCAACTAGTAGCTTCCCATCCGGAGAGAACGCAAGCGCATGCACAACGCCTTTCGGGCCTTCCAACACGTCTCCTGCTTTGAGCTCCTTACCGTCCCAGGCGTACAGATGCACTTTGTCATCCTGAATGAGAGTAATGCGTTAAGTGTAAGAAAAATTTATAAGATATTGTATGCGTGACTTACATCTCCTCCTATCGCAACGACACCCCCGGCGCTTGCGATTCCGTGCGCCTCGTACTTTACCGTGAGCTCGGCCACGCGCTGATTGGAGCGAAACGCCTCAACTATGCCCCCTTCCGCGACGAAGACCGTCCCTTCTGAGGAAAGCGCGGCAGATTTAGGTTGTGATGCGAGTTTCGCTTGAGCAGCACTAGGTTTGTAAATAATGAATATTACCTCGATGTGCATTGTGTAGAGGGTTGATATAAAGCAGGGACGTACGTCATGCTCTTTCCATCCGCGCTCACCTCCCTTAGTGTATCATCGAATCCGACACTCACGACGCTCTCACCCGCACTGACTATGCTAGTCACCATACCCTTGTGCGCTTCTCCAGCCACGACTTCGGCGCTCCCCTCCCCCTCCTCCTGTCCGTCCCCGATATCGTACGAATAGATCCGCCCGTCGGACGTACCGGCAAGGAACGTCCCGGAGGGCGTGAGTGTGGACGCGAAGATGGGGTTTTGAGGGCCCTGTATGAGTGGAAGGCAAGGAGGACGCGAGGGAAGGAAGATGTAAGTGAGGATATACGAGGGGAGGGACCACCAGAAGGAACGTACATCTAGGAATCGCGCGGGCTTCTCACCAACACGCTGATCGAAGACATTGAGCACTCCAGACATAGAAAGCGAGACTATATCACCGTCTGCGCCCCATGCGTTCCCGACCTGTTGGTTCGGTACTCCCGCGCCCAGAGACCAAGACTGGATGGCTTTCTTGCTCTCCACGTCCCCTATAATCAAAGGCAACAGTTCATAAGTATCCGTGTGGGATGTGCGCAATTCGAGATTGCGACGAACAAAGCTTCACGGTGCCATCCATGGCCGAAGTCACAAGTGTCCGGCTGTCCGGGCTCCAGCTGCACGCCATCTTCATCAACCTGTCAATTATCTTGTATCTATCTAGGAAGGAGAACAAGTAACTTACTACACTCCCTTTATGCTCTTCACCCGTGAACTCTCCGAGCTCGTCTCCTGATTTACCATCATACAGGAAGACTTTATAATCCGAACCGACGCTGGCGAAGTGGTCTCCAGAACGGGCGTATTTCACGTCTTGCACGAATTTGGTGTGGGTTTTGATAATCTTGTCAAATTTGAAAGGCACCCCTGAGAATTTCGAGTTAATGGATGCACTTTCCATGGAGGCGCGTATGGGTGTGGAGATTCACCTGTATGGAAGACGATTGTGCAGTCATCGGAGGCTGTTACTGCTCTGAACGGCCGCTGATGTCGAATCGAGACTGCGTTGATAACCTGAGAGCTCATTAGGTCCACAAAAATAAATTATGTACGCTAAACAGTATACCTTTGTATGGCCGGAGATTTCCCCAGTAGATGATCCCGTATCGAACATGAAGGCTTTCGCGAACCTGAGAAGAGCATCAGTTAATCTGTGCGGAGACTATCGATTGACGATGACTGACGTCTCTCGACCATCTCCGACGGCTACGATGCGCTTGCTATCTCCGTCCCATGCTAGATCATGCCTATCAACAGCAGTGAGGTTATACTCAACCAAGCCGACCTGATTCTGGGCTAATAGCACGCTTACACTTTCCCCGCGATGGCAGGGTATTCGCCTTTCAGAACGTTGTCTTCGCCGACAGTATCCCATACTCGGACTACAGTACGCTGTTTAGAACGATCCAAGTGTAGGTGATAATCGAGTCACCTGTTCCCGATATATCCGCCGAGGCGCAGTAATATCCAGTGGGAGAAAACCGTGCCACCGACACATTTTTCGAGTGCCCCGAGTACGCTTTCGCGATTGATGGATTCTATAGTAAAATAAATAAATAGCTTCTCCATCTCAAAAGAACTCGCAGTTGTTGACAGTCATCTTTATACCTTAAAATCCCGGATCTTCATTTATAAGACAGAGAGGGATATTATCTTTAACATCAGGTCAGATCATGGTATAATATGCAACTCACAATAACGGTCCTTCCATTAGCGTAGACGATCTTGCCATCTTTCGTGATATCAAGCTTGGTGGATGTCCCACGCTCGGTATTAGGATTACATGCGTAGAGCGCAGTTTGCTTCCACTTTGAAGCCATTGTTGGACTTTATTCGACAGATGTCTTCTCAGGTCCCCTTATGTATAGCTTTGAGGTATATAGCAGATAGGATACGAGTCTTTCCGATTGTTGCCAGGTCCAATCGAGATATTATTTGACCTATGTAAAAAGACTTTGAGGTCAAGCAGTGGATCGGGAATCGAACAGTCAAGATTCAGAAGATCCTCCTATATGTACTTTGAAAGTAAGTAGTTCTCGAGCTGCGCGTTTGAAAGTAAGAAGGCAAGCGACTGCGGGTGCTGCGTCGCAGTTGATGTTGAAGACTCGGAAGATCGGCTGTGATCAGCCCGTCGGCAACACGATCATGGCGCATAAACCCGAAAGGGAAGTTCACCTTCTCTTTATGGTTGTATCCACAAACCCACTGCTTCAGGAGAAAAGTAGCCTCGTGACCAGGCCAGGCTACTTTTTAATAAGGCAAGCCGAGCTTGCGAGGCGTAGCCGGCCTGGTTTTTAACGTAAAAAATAAAGCCGCCGCCAGGGGAGCTTGAAATTAATACGAATATAGTAGTAAAATGTACGGTATACTAAAGATCCAAAAATAAACTGACCTTCGATCGGCTTGCCCTGAGGTGTGCGTCACACAAGCTAAATAGAGAGCACCAGCGCTACGTGAGCGTTCGTAGCAAACATTGTCTAAGTAATGTAATGCACAACTTTGGGAGCTATCAGGTGCACAGGAACTATTCTAAAAATCATTATTTACCGTTTACCGCATTTCCAATGTCGGAACAAATGTATTAAGTGAAGCTACGTGAAGTGCCTATTACTGTATTTGTGACTCTCACGTCACGCTGACGACATTTATTAAATCGGGCCACTACGTTAACATGGGTTCACTACTACGTTTGCATTAATTTCAAACTCCCCTGGCGGCGGCTTTTATTTTTACGTTAAAAACCAGACCGCTACGCCTCGCAAGCTCGGCTTGCCTTATAAGAAAGTAGCGGTCTGGTTACGAGACTAGGAGAAAAGGTGAGAATCTCATGTTGTGTAATTCCAGTAAGAGGTTGCGTTCCATAAACCGACATAAATCAAAACAACAGATTTCGCGGACAGTATCTACTACTAGCTACTGCAAGAGTCCAATTAATCAGGCTTTATTCGTGCATACTTTATGGTATATTTCGTCAAGGTCCGTGGGTTGTGTAAAATCGCGGAAGAAGAAAGAAAAGAATATGGGAGAGGAGTATACAAGACGTAGAAGGGAGCTCAGTTGCGCACTGCACCTATACGCGCCCAGAACATATCCTCCCGTAGTCGAGTGATCTCCTTCCATGTGCGCTCCTCCCAAGTTGCAGAGCCAACGTACAACCCAAGAGGGTCGTCTTGTGGTGTCCCAACGCTCTCGTGAGCGGTGGCAGCAGAAGATTCAGAATTAAGCTTTGTCTTGCGATCGCCCTTGCTGAGTTGTATCTCTACCTCAGTCTTATCATCTACATCGCCATAGTCTGATACGGAGACGGTATCATTCGATACACCGTTGATCTTGGTGATGGAAAGGGCAGCGACATGGTTACCTCGCGTAGGTAGCGGGGGAGGTGAGCGGTGAGCCGGAACGCTAGCCTCGATGTTGTCCTTGTCGGTCTGCGCATCTGTCGTAGGCACTTCTTTCTTCTCTTCAGACACGACGGTATCCAAAGCGGGCGTAGAAGGGCGTGTAGGAGTGGCTGCACCTGGCGGGACAGGCGCTACTCTTCTCGCTGCCGCTCTCCTTGGAACCGGCGGTGCAGCGCCTCCTCCAACTGGCACAGGAGATGTAGCCCTTGACGGGTCCTTCCCTTCCGCTTCGTTTAGCTGTGCTTGCAGGCTATGTGCATGCGTCGCATCCACAGTCTTGCTTGTCGGTCTGGAACGCACAGGAAACGGCGAGCCAGGCCTCGAGTCCGGTAATGGAACAGACTTCGGTGAGAGCGGAGGGAGGGAGGTACGCGATGACGTGCGTGCGTGCGATGGGCGGAGGGGAGAAACGGGCGGAGAGCGGGATGTTGCTCGACGTGAAGGACTGAGGGGCGCCGGGACGGGCTGAACTGGTGGGACGAGTGGAGGACCAAACTCTTCGACAGGAGTCGTGAACTCGTCAGCTGCGCTTGGAATAGAAGATGATTGACTACTCGTCTGCGAGAGTTGTGTGCCTTGTATACGAGGCTGAGGACTTGGACTCTTCGGAACAGCAAGGTTTACCCCATCCTTCGTCTCCTCAGACTTCCTGACTGGCAGTGGTGGTAGATCAGGTACATCCGGCACCGGTGTTTCATCTAGTTTGCTTTGACTAGCACTGCGGTCCATGCTCCGCCTCGGCAAAGGCGGAGGGACAGTGACGCTGAGCTTCTTGATGTTACCATCAGGCTTCTCCGGAATTTCAGGTATCGGCGAATCCTTGTCCTGCTGTCTGACAGGAGACTGCGGCTGACTCTTCAGAGCGTTGCTTGCCATACCCCAAAGACTACCTACACTAGCACCAACGCTGCTCATCTTTGACCGCCGTCTAGGAGGCAGAGGTGGAGCCTTCTCCTTGTCTGGTAGGGAGCTTGTTGAACTCGACAGTGAACTTGTGGAAGTATTGACATTGAATGTGCTGGCACTCTTCCCGTTTGTGAGAGTTGGTCGCGTAGGTGTGGGCGGCTCCTCTTCCCAGACTCGATCAATGACACCCGCACGGATGAAAGCCCAGAGCGAGCATGTTGTGCGTAGACGTGCGAGGCACCAACCAGAGTTACATATTGCATAGTTCTGAGGCTTCTGCTGTTGCGTCGGGTGCGTGGGAGTTTGCGTCTGAGCAAGACGGAATACGTAGATTGTAGTAGGAGAAGCGCTTGAGGAGCTCAATGCTGAATGCATCGTTGCATTAGGAGGGGGCGTGAGGGGAGGTGAAGGGGCAGCTGAGGAGCTAATACTCAGCGGGTTCTTGAAGATGGACGAGCTCCACGTGGCGGAGCCAGAAATCCCGGACGTAGGACGTGAGAAGGAGAGAGACAGAGGATGCGATGGTGGTGGTAAAGGCGACTCGGATTTTTCGGGAAAAATATGCGTACCACAAAGAGCACAAGAGACGCTATGGTGTGAGCCAGGTATCATGGCTTGCAGTGATGAAGCGGTTGTTTCTAGGAGGAGATTCGTGGATGACATGGGTTCGATCGTGAGCTGGCCAGTGTAGATTGCCGAGAGTACTGAACGGCGAGACAGCCAGTTGAGGGAAGGGGCGAAGTCAAGACGAACGGTTGGGTCTCTGTGTGCAATATTAGAAACGAAGTCAGGTAGATCGACATATAACTCACGAGTCTTCCGTTGCCAGACGTGCAAGGAAAGGCTGAGGAAGGAATGTGGTGATAGTAGGCGGGTGTGTCGTTGCCGGGCGTATAGAGCGCAAGTGAGCAACGAAGAGTAAGAACTCTTGGTAAGGTGTGTGTACGCTGAAAAGTTTAACTGATATTTGGGACCCCACAGGCGGGTGTTCGACATATTTGCCTTTACCCATAAGCGCTCGCATGCTCTCGATCTCTTCTGACGTATGGTCCTTCTCCTCGCGCAAAGCCTGCATCTGAACTTGCATAAGGCCGACTGCCTCTTCCGCGCTCTTGAGCGCCATTTCCGCGTCCAACGCTTTGCGTTCGCACATAGCCTTCTCAAGACGAGCTTCAGCAACCATCCGGTTCGCTTGGTCAAAGAGGTTGGCGCTCAAATCGTCCAAGTCCTTCTCGATGTTCGCGCGTGCATCCTCTGCCTGACCGCGTCGCGCGGCCTCCTCCGTGGCGCGTTCCATTAGGCGTGTCAGCTCGGACGTGACATGCGATTTCTCGACCAGAAGGCCCGTGCTGAGCGCTGCTATGTGCTGAGTACGGTCGAGTTCGAGCTGAGAGATCTTAATCGAGTTTGAACGCAAGTTCGACGAAGCAACGTGCAGTTCATCTTCGAGGTCGGATACGCGGTCATATGAACTGACAAGCTTCCCGTTGAGTTGAGTGACTTGAGTTAAGAGGTCTGAGATTTGCGAGCGCAGCGATGCTATAACCTGGGCCTGTGCATCATCGTACGCTGCATCTTTGGATGAGGGGCTATCATGCACAACATGCTTCGCCGCGTTGCTGCCTTTCACCGAGACTTCGCTCTCTTGGTCAAGCAAAGTTGTATCGCTACTCGAGACGACACTTTCTTCCTTGGCGATGTTCTCCGCGCCATTGGTTGCGACAACGGCCATGGCGCCTGGCCGAGTTGCGTACGAGTTACGACGACGGCGAAGTTTATTGCGTTTTGGTTTGGCGTCGGCGACGGTGACGGTGCTCGAGAACGTCAGCAACGACACTGGCATCCTGCCTAATTTGGCTACGCGAGATTACGTCAATCAACAGCCGACCTTGCGACTTTTTCTCCAGGTAAGGTCTGTTTGTCTCCCACTATGTCGAAGTTGAGTGTTGACCGCCGTTCTCGTCTACACCGCCCGCTGCGTCTAAGGAGAAGATATCTCGAGCACGATACTTGAGGAGTTGTTTGGACAAGACTTCTTTATTTAAGAATGGCACGACCAAGCCTCGAGGCTCACGGCAAGCACTCCCCGTCCTGTTCGGCTTGGACAATGGGCTTTGCACCTCTGACCTCATGCTGCACTAGTTTAGCACGGCATAATCAATCCTTGACGTCGACCTAAGATTGTCACTTTCTGATATGCAATGTGGGGTGATGGCTTGCGTCCTTCAGGTCTTCGTGCAGGCTAGATCATCTCGAATCTGCAGCACGAACCAGGCTCGGACAACGTGCAAGACATGGCGGTCTAAAGCGACCGTTGATCCCAGTGGATATGATAACCCCCGGCAGCTTCTTTCAATTGCGATACATGACTCTGCGGTTGAAGAAGGGCCGAGCGAATCTACGTCGATCCGAAAGCGCCTTGGACGATCTTCATTCTTTCCCGATTGACTCGGACAATGGGAATGGTGAATTCGTTTACCGTACCTTTTCTTAGTCTCTTGTGTATGATCTTTCCTCTCCGGGTCTAGCTCACCTAATACCACATCTTCCATGGCTCGTGGGGGGCTGTGACTGGGTGAAGATCTCATTAATGTGTGTACAGTATGCGTTCATCTCGTTCGCCATACTTATTACTGTACTTCGGAGGCTGCGTTCAAGGCCTCACAACCGCGAACTCCTTACGCTTATCCATTTACCGTCAATGTACTTAAGGTCTCCGCAGCGGCCACTAAAGCAGCATTCTAAGCAATGTCGTTTACCTGGCATCCTACGAACAGTTTCTTCACTGCCGGTACACTCCACTTTTTACTTGAATGCGGACCACATAGGCTGCAGTAATGACCTGTAATAACTACAGTAACTCAAGTCTGAGAGTTATAATGACGAATTCAAAGGACCATCTATGAGCTGCATTTACTGGTTTTAATGATGGTCACTTACCCGCAGTCTCAAGAAGTCGTCTTTCCGAGTTTTGGACGAAGTTTGGTAGATTAATCGATGTGCGTGAATATTTACGGCAACTTCGGTATTGGCCTTGACTGACTATGGATCAGGCATCTATTTACTCTAAAACTTGGTTTACTCGTGACGATATCAGTTTCAACATCAAAGAATGCAATGGCGAATTGGATTTGGACGCTGCAAGCCTGAAGTTCATTTATCTCGTGGTTGACGCCCAGAAATGAATGCACAGAAGTGATACAGGCGAAGATGAATAGAGGCGTCCAAGCTTATGCGACAAGGAAAACGTGCTTCACATTTCTCCCTTGGCCATTAAGACGATGCTACGGATTGTGGATAAGCTCAGTAGCCAGGCGGCGAGAACAGGAAATGGCTATGCGACCTGAGTCGGCATGGATTGTCACATTTAAAGGAGGGGGTCACAAATCGGTGTAAGACTCCATGACGTCTAAGAGTTTTGTCTTTGATATAGCACTTACCTCCGCGCCACATAAGCAAGAAAGAGGTGTAAATGCTTGTTTTTTCTTCTTCCAGAAAGTATATCGAGTCAGGCATTGACAGTACTGAAGGATGTGGTTCAAGACTGACGGTGGAAAGCCTCCGCTCGTAGACCAATCAGAGCGAGACATTGATATACGAATTAATCAAGTCTAAGGTGGTAGCAACAAAGCACTCGATACAGGCCCAGAAGATATGTATCCGCAATGGAGGTTTCCTGAGCCATGTAGTCCATTTAGACGCCCAACAGAATGGGTCGCTGCTTCCCGTCCGGCTCTCGATACTGGAGTTGATAATCAGCCAGGTGGTCTTGCTGAGTTCATTTGAAAAGTTCAACCATCCGTATCATACAGACACTGAGTAAACATACTTTTATATCGCATTTGATGTCCAATAAACCCTTTTTACGGTGAACGCTGCGACTAATTGACTGACTAACTGCCGAGAACGAAGGTAAACGGTTTGATGGTTTGGATGGCTGAACATGAGGGGCCGCTCAGTATCGTATGGACGCTAATGGCTCTGCTCTGACTGTCGAGAGGTCAACGGCTTTGTCGAGTGCCTCGTCGATCTCCCCTATTAATAAACTATAGAGAAAGCGAATGTCAATTTAAGGTGTAAGGCGTTAGAATGAAATCGCACATCTGGTCTCCTTTGACGAGGTATAGTCCTAAAGGTACTTCCTCTACTCCTTCGTCGATGCTATAGATTCTTTCCGTTGATTCCGAGAGAACGATGTCCGAACGTTGATCATAACCGGCCAAGACACCCTTAACAATGAGAAAGATGCTGTAAGCCATAGATTTATGCGACATTCCATAGTTTTAACATACAACGATTGTCCTGCCGTCTTGCAAAATAAGAAGCACACGTCCTAAACAATAGCCAATTAGTTACGCATAGAAAGCGCTTTAATAGAGGGTACTCACGATCGACGTAGCCCTGCAATGTGGACATATTCGACTTTAGCCTTTAGTTTGCGGCTTCTTCGACGCGAACAACGTCTCCAGACGTCCTCGTTGTTCAGCGAAGCACTGAGCAGTGTGCCGTTTGAGACAAATGTTAGGCGTCGAAAGTCGAATGTCCATGGCACGCACAGGCAGACCGAAAATGGAAGTGACACGGTATAAACTTTACAGACTTCGTTGCCTCTTAGACAGTATCCTATGCTCTCATTTTCGCCGTTTCCTACAAATTAGCCAATACGGCCATTAAAATCTTCTAGGGAGCTTCTAGACGATGTCTCGACCGACTGCTTCAAGGAAATCTACTGCTCCAGGACTACTTTCCCGGTCAGGACGGTCTACATTAACCACGATCCCTGAGGCCAGCACGTTAGCTCGTCGACCTTCTGGGAGTGGCAACCTCGTGATCCCAGCAGATGGAGGACCCAAGGCTCAGCGCTCGTCAAAGACGTCGACAAAGCTAGTGGTGCTTCCGTTGGAGCCGCAGACAAAGCCTCTTCCAGGCGAGCTCGAAGACGAAAGTAGCGCAACGCTGGTGACGAAGAAGGGCACGTTCGATTACAAGAGTGAAGGAGAGCGGATGAGCAAGGCAGAGCGCCAACGTGCAGGATATAAACGCTTGACGGCATATTGTGTATCCGAGTCGTTCCGTATGAAGCTGCTTTCTGCATTCTTGAAGCGAGAACACAATGTCGCGACAGGAGCTTTCGACGAAGCGTTATATGTTGTAAGTATGAGTTTGGCTTGTTGACTCTCATTCAACCTCTGAAACTCCCTTGCCACAGATGTATCACTTGCCCCTCCTCCCAGGATACGACCCAAACGTGAACGTCAGGTCGTCTGCACCAGTGAAATCTCCCGGTGGGAAGTCATTCTTAGCGAGGCTTTCAGAAGCAGAAGACAATGGCTACGAAGGCACATATTTTAACGCAAATGATGGAAATGAAGCTTTTTCGTCAGACGGCTTTATCCCCTCAAGTTCTCCAGAAGATACCCGCCGTGCTAACGAAGACCGAGCCCGAAGACGACCGCGAGCAAAGTCATTGTCAGAAGAGAAGGTCGCAGAAGTCATATTCTTTGCGTATGGTGTCGTAGTATTCTTTGGCCTTCAGGAGGCGCAGGAGAGGTCTATCATTGATGACATTGATGCTGCTGGCGTTCTAACACGAAAGATTGACGAAGATAGCTGGGAGATTGAGGAGTGTCATTTTGCAGTAAGTCATTTTTTGACATTGTTTTGAACTCGACTGAACTGTGTTTCTTAGTATGATCCACATGCCGTGTATCCCAGAATCTACAATGATTTATTTAGTATGTACTCTAGAAACCCCATTCCGTCATATTTTCTAACTACAATAAAGCTTTCAAATCACACTCCCACTTGCTGAAACTCTCCATTGCTCACGCCATCGCCCAGTCCACACTCCTCGCGCGTTATGAGACAAAGGCACAGGCAGTCATATCTGATCCGGCGACCATCTCCATCCCACAGCAGCTTGCGTCTACCGGCGAGCTCAAACTTCGACGTCGCGACGCTCTCAAGCTCACCGGTCGACTCTTCCAACTTCGCCGTGATGTCAATCTAGTTTCGAACGTGTTAGACGTACCTGAGCTGTTCTGGAGCGAGGCAAGCTTGAAGGATCTGTACGATGCCGTTAGAGAGTACATGGAGATTAGCCCGAGGGTACAGGTCCTGAATGAGAAACTGACGGTTGCTTCTGATATTGTACGCTCTTTTCCGCTTTCTCGAATATATCGCTTATACTGACTTCTGTAGCTGGATCTCATTCACAATCACTTAAATGGCTCAGCGATGGAGCGCATAACATGGATTATTATCTGGTAGGTTCCCTTCGTCAATACAATACCTCTTTCTCTGAACTTAGCGATATTTTTATAGGCTGATCGTTGTGGCATGCTTGGTGGAGTTTGGCGAAGTGCTTGCTCGACTTATCGTCCATGCCACAGATGGAAATGACGTTGCAGCACCACTATCTACGTTATCCCGCGAACAAGCGATACTTGCGTTAGAAAATATAATTAGAAAGTCGTGATACTGACTCTAGAGGCATCGTATCAGGCTTACTTCTATGCGCTTTCATCCTTCTGCGTCGTTTCATCTCTCATAATTTCTGGACAATATGTATCTATACATCCCTATACCAAGCCTTCACCTTACTGTATCATGTACACATCTAACGGAAGACATTACATAGTCTATTGTCTTCAGCTCTTCTTCAGAAATTCCGTCCACCATTCCTCAAAGATGCTGCAATCAAGCGGCCCATCGAGGAAAAGCTCCGTCTTTGCTGTGTCTAGTTGGCAATTCTTCGGGCGCGTTGTTGCGTCTTTTGGCGGCTCAGCATCTGCGACGATATGCTCGTGAGATAGGCCGAGAATCCTTGCAAATATAAGGCACATTTCGTATTTCGTGAAAGGTTCGGAGGAGGAATAATGTAATATAGGTAGCAGAGGCTTGTTAAGCGCTACAGCAAAATTAGAGCTTACATCCAAATCTCGTCTGAGATAAAGACTTACCCGTAACCTTGACCAAAAACTCCGCTATATCCAGGACATTGGTAGGGAAACGTGTAGCATAGTGGTCCATCTTATATTTCTTGCCTGTTTGATCTTGCACGACATCGATGAGAATGTTGACAGCTGTGTCGGCGTTGTTTGGAGCAGGTCCGTATCTACGAATTTGTCAAACGATTGTTGAGGAATTAAGTTACGATTTTATTGGACCGAATAAAACTCACAAGACTGGTACCCGCAATACAGTGACTTCCGAATCTACCGCATCTAATACTGCCACTTCGCCTTCGTACTTAGTCCTGCCATACAAGTTCAGTGGGTTTGGTTTCGATGCCGGCGTATATGGTGGTGCAGTTCCGTCGAATACATAGTCGGTCGAAATGTATACGAGCTTGTACTTAAGCGTCTTCGCAAGGTGGGCAAGATGAGCTGGCACGCCCACATTTAGCTTTCGGTAGCAGTTTAATCAGTCGTAGAAGCTATTTCAAATATGAAAAGATGTACCTTTTGAGCGCCTGCGGGATCCTTAAGATGAATTGGAGGCATCAAAGCATGTGTGTGAGCGTCTGTATGCGCGCTATGTATAACAAGCTTCGTGCACCTTCTCCGCGACATCGGGCCGGCGTTCAGCCGCACAATGGATGACCCCTTGACGAGATCGACATTTAATACGTGCGCAGAGAGAGCCATGCAAAACATACAGTCTGGCTTGAAGTCACCAAAGGTCCTCTCCGCAGCTGCGTTGTCCAGCAGGTCCAGCTTCACGAGTTCGCCCTTTGGCCGCGAATGTGCGAGTCCAAGAACTTCGTGGCCGGAAGTTTTGAAGGCATCGTAGACAGCAGTCCCGAGTACACCAGACGCGCCTGTAACAAGGATCTTCATGGTAGAAAGAAATAAGGGCTGTCTCTACGCAGCTGTTGGTATTTAGCGGGTAAGCTGATAATCGACCGTGTGAACCAATGACAAAAGTGTTGAGGCAATTTTGCGAATTTCCATTTCTGCTAAACTCGGAGTTCGGAATGCTTCACTGGCACGTCGTGATTATCCCCGAGAGTATAAAGAGGGCGAGGGAAAAGAATCCACCCAAGAACGTGCACGATGCCTCCTTATCATCGCCTCCAACAGTACGCTATAGCGATAAGTATCGCAAGCATTCTGTACAATGGTGCAGAGGGTGGTGTCTCCATTGGCTTTGGTAGCGAAGATGGCTCCCGTTCTCTCGTATTCTTTGGTGTCCAGTCTGGCATTGAGGTAGCTTCGGCTATCATTGTCGTCTGGAGGTTTAGACGCATCGCAAAACCAGGCGAGGAAAGTGCTGCGACAATAAGCAGCGCTGACTTGCGGTATGTCATTTGTACGACTTCCGGGGATAAAGGTATATTGATGAACAAACAGAGTTGAGAGAATAGGGACATGGAGCATCGGCGTACTCCTTGCCCTCCTCGCCCTCGCCACAGAGATCACTGCCATTGTCAACCTCGTACTCCACCTTGAACCTGATTCCTCCACAGCGTCTCTCATCATCTCAGCTAGCGCACTTGTTATAATGATCCTCATCTGGCTCCCGAAACGGTACCTTGCGCGAACCCTCAACAGTAGCACCATGGCAGGCGAGGCAGCATGTTCGTTATCATGCATACAGATCACTATCGTCCTCTTTGTCGGCAGTCTGGTGTTCCGACTGTGGAAAGGCGGATGGTGGATCGACAGCGCGACGTCACTTATTCTGGGTCTTCTCTTCGCTCGTGAATCGTATAAAATGATAACATGGGTACGCGACCCGGAATTCGACGGAGGGTGTTGTTCCGACTGCCGCGCTCCCCGTATCGACCGAAATGCCGAGCTTGGTGAACAGTACCGTGACTTATGCGACTGCTGTCTCGAGAGAGACGAGTGCAAGTTAGCCCAGCAGTGTAAATGCGAAGCACCATCTGATACATCAGTATGTTTTTGCGGACAAGTATATGTACAATATCTGATATCTAATTACGGCTTTATAGCTGCCTTGCTGTAAGCCGGTCAGTCTGGAGGGAGGGAAGTGCTGTACGCACAAAATAATACAAGGTCCAAAGCCTACGACTCCGGCTCAGGCAGCCCCAGGCGGCTGCCAGGATAATAGTTGCTGCGCCGAGCCAATCCCCGACCCGAAAGCCGATAATTGTTCCTGCTGTGCGGGAAGTGAATTGGCTGTAGAGACGCAGTCACAGGAGAGCTTTGGCTGTCAAGAAGACTGTTGCAAGAACGAAGTCCCAGTGGGTAAATCTGGCGGGAGTTGCTGTAATACCGAGGGTGACTGTACCAAGAAAGAGGTATCTCGTGATACCTGCAAAGCTGGTTGTTGTGCGTCTTGAAGCACGTAGAGTACAAGCGCCCAAAAAGAAACGAAGGGCCAACGAGGCTATGTGCTCGAAGGAGCTTGAGTCTGTGCTACATTCCGCTTCGCTGGTCTAGACTCTCGTTCGCTGAAGAGGAGCGTAGTCCGGAACTAGATGTATCACATTCGAGAACTTCTGCTTGATGTATTTGATCAAAAAATGTTACAAGAAAATGGAGAATGAATGAACCGCTCACAGCTCTGCTATTCGTTGTTCCAGTTCAGCAATATTTCGTTTATATGAGTCTTCGCTCGCCGCGCGTTGCGATTCTGCGGTGGACACTTGCAAGACAAGCAACACATTTTGCTTTTGAAGATCATTGCAGCGTTTACGGAGGAGAACAAGCTCTGTCTCAACATCTGGAGAGCTGGGTAGCTTTGAGCATCCCTGAGGTTCGATGTGTTTCTCGGGAGCGACTGATGAATCTGGAATCTGGAATCTGAAGTCTACTCCTCGCCCCGCAAATTCTCCGTTATACATCTCAATCCTCTCCTTCATCTTTCGCAATCCATCTGTCGCCGTATTCTTCGCTTTCATAAGCTGATCACGTTGCGCAAGAGCATTATCACGTTCTGCTTGAAGTGTAGCAGCCTGCTTTCGGTATTCCGTATTGATCAATGCCACATTGTTCTTGAAGTTGAAATGCTCCCGCTGAAGATTGGTCAATGCTTCGAGTGCTTGCTGCTTTTCTGCGCGCTCTCGCGACGTCGCTATAGCGCATTGCTCGTTTATAATATCGATCAGCTTGAGGGCTGTTGTGCGAATGGCTACGGATTGAACCTCGCCAGTCGGTGTCTCGTAAGGAGGTATGGCAACTGAAGGACTTGAATCACTGACATGGTCTGGTGCAGACATGGAGATCTGTAATAATTGAGTGAGCCTAGGTAAGAGTCCTCAGAATATAGAGGGTTGACACGAAAACTAGTGTGAAGTCTCGTGAAAATAGAGAGGGCACGACGAATGTCCGAACGAAGTAGAATTTCATGACATTGACAAGACGCGTCGACGCCAACGCGTCGAGTCACGGTACGATAAATATGAACAAATACTACGTAGCCGCCAACGTAAGTCTTTTCTTTTCTTTCATCTATTTGCCACCTTCAGGACCAAGTATCTCTCATTTCCTCTCTTAACACTCTATGGACTCGAATACGATGCATAAACTCCTCCGAAGGGAATTTTACCGCAAATGTGGAAGGGAGATCAGTTCCTTTGCCGGCTACTAGTATACTTAGTCCACGTCCGGCCGTCTACTATTAAAGTACCCCTGAATGATGAATCTGCCATCTTTCACGTCTTGCTCTGAGATCTTATACTTTAGTTCTGGTTCTTTCTCACCTTTTCGCCTAGCTCATTAACCCATCAACCGAAACCTGACGATCACTACAAGGCTCAAAACTTCTGGCTTCACGTTGCTCGACTAAGTCCTTGACATCTTCTCGGGATGCAGTCTGAACCAGAGGCTACTTCTCGTGCTGCTGGTGTATCATCAGGCATACAAAAATCTTTGGAAGAGTTGACCGCATGTGCCAGCAAACTCATTCTAAATAAGGTTACTCAATTTGCCATGCTCGAGGTTGACTCTATTGACTGTCCTTGCATAGCGATTCGCAGCGAACATCGTCAAACTCGTCCAGTTGAGGGTTCATGGAGGTACCACTGAAGCAGTAGCAGCTGTCAAGTTCGATTTTCTCTTACCACCAATTACCTACTCTACCGGCTTACTTTTCCTGCCCAGATCTGTTCTAATCGAAACACTGCACAGGATCAGATTGCTTGAAGAACCCCAGAGCCAACAACTTTTATATCTCTATTTGCATCAGGCCAAGCTTTCGGACGAATTTGACCGTGTATATCAATATCTTAAAACAAGCAATAAATTACTTACACGGGTTTGTCTTGGTTAATTGATCGTCGAGCGCATTGGCATGCTCACTCCTTTTCAGGACATCCATAACGCAATTTTAGAATCCGACCAAAGAACAGATGAGATTGAAACAGCGGATTTTATCAACAGGTTGATGAGGGATGAAGAAACATTCAATCAAGCTGAAGATTTGCCCGACTCTGACCTAAAAGGTCTCGTCACTAGAATGCGCAAGGTAAGAGAGAATTTAATAAATACCATTAAGAGAGAGAAGACAACTTAACGTCATGATGTCTATCTCTCTCTGCTAGCATGTCCTTATGACCTTCAATAAGAATGGTATGGATGAAGTGCTCGTCGGAACTGATCGATTGGAGGTCATTATGAGGTCACGGCCTTCGTGCGTCAGTAGTTTCATTCTTTTACTGCCTTCGTCAAACTGTTACAAACACTCTTTGCATCACAGTCGAAAGTCTTCAGTATCCCCATACTACCGTCAGAATTCATGGATGTTGACGGTCTTAGATTTTTCGGGGGTTGCTATTCTACAGTTCGCCAATCCCGCATGAAGAATGGCCGCGTCGTTGCTGTTAAAGCAATTGATCCGCAGTGGAAGCAGGAAGGCGACATTATTTCGGTAAGTTAAGATTCTTACGTTCACCCTTGAGCAAAATGTGACTGTTAGTACTAGCGTCGAGACAGAGAGATTTATATCTGGGCAGGCCTTCCCCGAAACGAGAACATCCTCCCACTATTGGGAGCAGTGAGTCTTGCTGGTATCGGCATGTCATTGATTTCACCTTGGATTGAATACGGTTCAAGTCTGGAATACATTATCAAGTTTCCCGAAGCTCCGAGGCTTCCGATAGTGAGTGAAGTTTTTACCGTATAATCCAACTAAATCCTAATACCATCTCTAAGTTTAAGGGTGTGCTGGAAGGTTTGGCATTTCTCCATAGCCGTGAACCACCTGTGATACACGGTGATCTCCGAGGCGTGAGTCTTCTGGATTCTTCGTCTAAAACTAATCAATACCCTGACATTTGCGACAGTCACATATATTAATATCAGAGCAAGGCATTCCAATGCTGTCGGGATTTTCCCTTAGCTATATTTCTGGGCATTCTCAGCTATTACTACCAGATTTGCTTGGCGTCATTTCGTATCGATGGATGGCGCACGAACTTCTTGAAACTGATTGCGTTTTTGAGCCCACGAAAGAGTCCGACATGTGGGCTTTTGGAATGGTCATAATCGAAGTACGCCCACGCTAAACCACATGAGTGAAGTTATAATAACGTTTGATAGCTTTTGACAGGTCTTCCACCTTTTTCGAACTACTCGAAAGATGCGCAAGTTCTAATTGCTATTCGCTACGACAAGGAGCTCCCAATGAAACCAATAACTGAGGCGGAGAAGTTCGGATTATCCCCAAAGCTGTGGTTTATGGTGGAGACATGCTGGTCTGAGCTACCTCGCAGTCGCTTAAGCGCCGAAAAGATGTTGGAAGCCTTCAAGCAAGCCGGTAAAGATGCTTTGGGCAAGAAATTACAGGATCTTCGAGCTCCTGTGATCACGGACGATATCGATTTGGCAATTATGCCGTTGCGAAGTGTTGCGGAAGGCAATTTTGGAGAAGTCCGTCAATTTCGGTTGAAGGATGGCACGTTTGTTGCAGTCAAAACGCTAAAAGCTACGAAATTGAAGGTTCAGAGAGTTGAACAATCAAAAGTCGGTCTGGATTTCGTATAATCCTTCTGTCTGTTTGCTGACATTATATCGTTCGAAACAGCGCTTTTAAACGCGAGGTTTCGATTTGGGCGCGGCTTGACCACCCTAATGTTCTTCCCTTATTGGGTCTCGCGGAACTACCTGGCCTTTCACTGAGTTTAGTCTCTCCCTGGATAGAAACGGGAAACGTCCATA
Source organism: Trichaptum abietinum (assembly GCA_910574555.1). NCBI lineage: Eukaryota > Fungi > Basidiomycota > Agaricomycetes > Hymenochaetales > Trichaptaceae > Trichaptum > Trichaptum abietinum. The sequence continues at coordinate 1,708,375 of CAJTBE010000010.1, read as the reverse complement.
CATATCTGTCTGTTAATCCAAACTCCCCACGCCTGCCTCTCGTGCGTAGCATACACTACACTGCGTTAGGCCGTCACTAATCCTTTCCTACACATAGATTGCAGGAATTATATCCGGTCTAGCTCACCTGCATAGTCACGAGCCGCCAGTCATTCATGGTGATCTTCGAGGGGTATGTAACCCTTATTGGAACAGAAATGTTGCTCACTTCGGTTTTCTTTAATTGTGATAGTACAATATTCTCGTGAACGATCTCGGCGACCCCCTCTTGTGTGACTTTGGACTGGCCATCATAGCTGAAGAACTTGCAGAATTGCCCATTTCATCAGTCCTACAAGGCTCCGGGAACTGCCGCTGGATGCCGCAAGAGATGCTCTTCGGAAACGATCCTCCATCCAAAGGATGCGACATCTGGGCTTTCGGAATGGTTATCATAGAGGTAGGCAGAATTCGCATCTTTGTAGTATGTGATAAATGGCGCAATGGTGCTTATGCTTTGACGAGCGCAGATTTTGACGAACCGTATTCCATATCATGAGCTCAAGAACGACGCGCAAGTTGTTCTAGCTGTCTATGCCGGACAGGTGCCTCAGAAACCCAGCCAAGATAACTCTTCAATTCCAGACTCTATCTGGGCAATGGCGGAAAGGTGCTGGACAAACAATCCCGGGGATCGACCATCGGCATCGGAACTGCGGGAAGAACTGCAGGAATTTGTTTTGTGATGATCGATATCCTCTTCAAAATTCGAAGCTGTGAACGGCCTACGTCGCTAGCCTTGCTGCACCTTCGATGATGTAAAGTAAACTGAACAATAATCTGAGTACTGTTAAACAATGATGAGAATTTGTGCTAAGCAACATGAATATATATAGTGGTACTGTTCAGCGGAGCAAAGACATACGCCTTTCTTGAATTTAAGCGTGCATACTGGCGGACCTCATTCGTCCGTGAAATTCATTAGTATGTCACAAATCGCGACATGTAACGTGTTAGTCACAGTCTGTGAACACTCTACCCATCCATCCTTTTACTCTTGAAACAAGCCATAACGACGATATATGGCTCATACACCTCGACCACCGCGAACACCCCTTCGGAGAGTTTCCCAAGGATCTCTGCGCGCTTTATCTCGTTCAGGTACTTTTCCCGATGCTCCCGCCGGACTAGGCTTTCTCGAGCCAGTCATGGCAGACCTTGCGGATGAGACGGAGACACTACACACGAATATTACTGGTCTTCATGCCTTGAGTGCATCACTGGAAAAATTCAATGAATCATTTGCGAGTTATTTGTATGCCATGGAAATGAACGGTCTGACAACAGACTGGCCTCAGGTGCGTATAAGCATGGGTCCATAGCTTATCTCCTGAATTCGCAAATGTTAGGCTCCAACGGACATGTCCTTTGAGCTGGCGAGGAAGCGCGCAGGTACTCATGTCCTTTTAATAGTGATGCCGACATGTTAACGATTTGGTTTAGACGAGGATGCTCGCGCCGCTCAAGCCGCTCTTCGGGCTGCTGCTGAAGCAGCCACAGCCGCTGAGAAAACAACCACGACCGTCGAGCTAGGAGTCAATGATACGACCGTCGCGGATATGTCGAGTGCGACGGGAGGTCAGAACGGGGGCCAGCAGCCTAAGATTGCCGGAGGGATTCTGAAGTCAGGGGGCACGACGACAAGTCAGCAGCCCAAAAGAAAACCAAAGATGTCCGCGAAAGAGAAACGGGAGCGACTGGTGAGCGATGCACATTCGGATGTATGAAGCTAGAACTGATACGTTGGGCAGCTCGCAATCGACAAAGCAATCACGTTTCTTCCTCTTGAATTCCGCGGGCAAGACCCTGTAAGCCAGCACTTCTGTCCTTGGGTTCATTCTGGCTGACTCTTCTCACAGAATCTACGGAGATATATGGAATCTGTCATAGATACATTCTTAGAAAATCCAAACGGCCAGGAAAGTGCGTGGCCTATGTATGACTCCGTTATAGCGTTCAGCGAGCTGATTTGCACTGCATTATAGTTCTTCGCTTCGTAAAGCCACCTGACCTCAATCAGGCTCGGGTGAATAAATGTCTTATAGCTTTGGTAAATAAAAAGATCGTTACTAGAGACAACAGCACAGTGAGAGTTACTCTTTCGTGGCACATTCACAAAATCTGACTTGTTGAAAGGGTCGGGTCCTTTACATTTGGAACGGCGTACCATCGTAACCTACCGAGGGATTTCTAACTTTACCATGACACGAGCTTAGTCGATGATGAACTTGACGCGATATTTGTCCGTAACTTATTTCTTTCAAATATACGTTTTCGTGTACTTGTATTCTTTACCTTTATATATTTCAGATTTCAACTGCCTTCATCAGCGGACCGGGGTACCTATCGCCGCTCGTGGTGAACCCGTCGATTATCGTCCTCAGCTCTGCAAGTTCGCCGTCCGTGAACACAACGTCTCGGGATGCCCAATTCTCTTCAAGTCGCGGGATCGTCTTCGTTCCGGGTATTGGTATGATATCTGTACCTTGGGCAGCCACCCAAGCGAGTGCAAGTTGCGCAGGTGTTATATTCTTCTTCGCTGCAATGGCAGTCAACTTTTCGACAATCTAAGCGTTTCGAGCTCAGCTATGTTGCCAGACAATGATCAATACAAAGCAAATATCTTCACCTTCAAATTCTGCTCGAAATTCTCTTTGGAGAAACGGGGATGATGCCGACGCCTATCATTCGGTTCAAAATCATCATGGGATTTATATCTACCCTGCAACGAGGTGAGTTTGATGCTGTGGAATCGACAATTGCCTGCGTACCGTTAAGAAGCCGCGACCAAGAGGTGAATACGCAATAATCGGGATTCCCAACTCCCTGGCAGCTTGTAGAATGCCATCTGCAAAATTCTTATGATCGAAACAAATTGCAGTTGTCCCGGTTTGCTTACTTTTTTCAATATCTGTTGTCCAGGGAGAATATTCGATCTGCAGAGCTGATATCTTCGCAATCTACGGAGATGGAATTGAAGCTTAGTCGTTCAGCATAGCCTTTGTGTGCTTCACACCTTCGCAGCCTTCCTCAGTGTTTCAGCGCTTGGTTCCGAAATACCGATGTATTTGAACTTTCCCTCCTTCCGGAGCTCCTCCAGTGTTCCGTACGTCTCCTCGAGACTCCTGCACTCCTTGTCAGTATGCCATAACAGCGGAAAGCACTGTGTGAACGGTACTTGCACTTTCGGATCTACTCGATGCTGATAGTACAAGTCAGGTATGGTTCCGAGTCTCTTTATTGAGTTTTCAATGCACTGGCGGATGTACGCCGAATCGCCTATGGACCAGGCTAGTAAGTTCTGATTTGTCTATCCCCGATCACTGATTTAAACTTACCTCTAACATTACCCGTCATCTGCCTAGTCTCTGGGTCAAATTCATTGCCGAATTTTGTGGCGAGGAAAACTTTTGAGCGATTGTCTCCTTCTTTGAGGATAGCACCTGCCAAAAACTTCTATACGTTCTTCTTTCAGGTATTCCTACGCTGTATCACTCACCGATGAGCTCTTCGCTTTGATACCACAGGTCAAACATCGAACAGACATTGAATGGAACTATGGGCGGCTTACTTGTGTCCACAGCCATACATATCAGCACTTCATTCAGGTGAGTGCAGCTTCAACGGTGATCAGGATTAAGACTTACGTATCCCAGAAAGTCTGGAAAATGAATATTTTTCAGTTTGCAGAATATTTCAAACGACGAATGCTTTCTTGCCTGACCAATCTTGATGGCATGCCTCAGCACATTTTTGCTTTCTTCATCGTTTGCAGCACCATATGTATTGCTCAGTCCCATTCCCCCAAAACCTATGACCGTTAAGCAATTAACCTTCCATACACTCTGTTAGTATATTCGCGTACCAGGGGAAGGTACAGTGATGCCAGCGACAGTCCGAGATTTGAGATCTATGACCATGGTGGTGACTGATCCTACTTTCCCGCGTACGATGAGGCTGTCGCTTTATTTATGAGATCACGATGATCGGTGGGTTACTCAGCTGCTATCATCTATTCCGAGTCTCATCTCACCTTTGCGTCATACTTCATGCTTCAGCAGACCACGCGCTCCGTCCAGGCTGGCACTCAGGCTGGCCGCTTTCGCAGTGCCGGTCACGGCATTCCCGTTACCGAGAGGACGGGACGGTGCTCAAGATTCATTTTGAAAAATTATTTCTCTAGCGCTTTCGCTCTTTGCGTTCTTTCATCTTATGGGATACTTTGACGCTGATAGTCTTGGACAACTGGCATACTACGAGGCAGGATTATGTGCATCAAGTTCATGGGTTGTCATGGGTGCATTCATGATTGACATACAGACATTGCTAAACATACGTTCTACGTCGTGAATTGCATGCTTAAAACTACATTGCGGAATGAATTGAAGTTGATAAATACCGATACCATCACGATGGTACCAGAAAAGAGTATATCTATGTTAATGCCCTGCAAGTGCGAAATGCTGCCGGAGAAATAGAAGATAATGGGTTGATCATTGATCAATCAATGCGATAGCGAAAGGTGAAAAAGGGGGGGAGGGGTAAATAAGGGGTTTATAGGAAGGCGAGGGAAGTAACTGCGTCTACGCAGCAATGCTGATGAGGTGAGGTTTTGTGACAATCGACTGGGGTTTTGTTGAGATCCATTTCGTCCCGTTGGCTTTCCGAGACCGCGACGCCAAGCTAGACGTGGATCTGGAAGTCATACCAGAAAGCGCGTACCAAAACCAGTTGCGCGCGCTACGGAGACGATAAAGGACGTCCTTAGTTGTGCCACGCGAGGGGGGAGGGGATAGCGATCGCGAACGCCTGCGCGACTGTGAACGGGATCGAGTGAACGACCAGGTGCGAGGTTTTGATGGGGCAGAGGGTCTTAAATGGGCCGCTTGTGCAGGGGAGACAGTGAACTTTTCGTCGTCAATACGTCGTCGTTTTGTATGCTCGGTGGAGCCGGATGCGCTAGTCGTAGTTATGGGAAGTGACGAGAGGCTAGTGATGAGCGGGGAGCGGTCTTTCACATTTGTATCGATGTTCAGCGTGGTTGAGACATGCGTACCGCCCTCGACGGTGAACGCCGCCGAAAAAGACGCTTGAGTACCTTTGCCAAATTCGAAACTAGGTTCGGCAGCCAAGGCTGTTTGTGGTGGTGTCTGCGAGGCGCGGAATGGAACAAAACCGGCGCCGGAGGAAGAGAATGGTCGCCTCGAGACAAATTTGAGTATGGAGCGGGTTCGCGAGCGGGTCCGTTGACCTGATGTGCCAGAATCTTGTCGCTGGGTCGCTTCAGTATTGGATGCCTCCCGGCATTGTACGGGCGAGGTAGAGGAGGTCTGACTCGCGTGATCGGTGGCATATGAACCCCGAAAGGAATGCCTCGAGGAGCGGCCCGATGCAGCAGCAGATTTGGCCCAAAGATCGTCCTCACTAGCCACAGCCCCTGTCTCTGCGTACTGTAAGTAAGGCGCATACTCACGGAAATCCTCCGCTGTCGCGTTCGAGCCCGCATTCCAATCGGCGAAAGACGATGTCGGGTCTGTGTCCGTTGTGATAGCCATGAATGTTTGCACAGGACGCGTGGAAGCTGACGAAAAGCTTGATGTAGGGCGCTGCCAATCCGCAGAACGCTGCGCAGGCCAGGTGTTCGCTTCAACCGCTATAGCATGCAGGGCTCTCAGAGCCGCGTCAGCTGAATCGGAGCGGGAGCGAACACTAGGCGGTGGGACGCTATATCGTCCAGATGCTACACGACTTGCAATACTCTCCCGGGCCACGTTTGTCTCCTGTCTGACGCGAGATGATGGGCGAGAGTTGGAATAAAGCTCCAGGCCAAGACCAGACGCACCGCCATGGCTCATTGCTCTGCTTTCACGGGAACGCACGGAAGTTGGTCGCATTTCCCGATGTACAGAAGCAGCTCGAGAGCCAGGATAGGATCCAGGAAAAGAGGGGATATCACCGATATCGTCGATTTCCCCTTGACCGTTCGCTACTGCATCGGAAGCAGCAGTTGAGACCCCAGCCGCCCTCCGAAGTTCACCATCCCAGTCAATGGCACCCTCGCTCTCATAGTTCACTCCTCTGATCGCTGCGTCTTCATGGAGAACATATCCTTGCGAATCTGAGTTGACTCTACTCTAGAGTATAGTCAGTCAGCAGAAAAGTATGATAAATTCAATCGCTTACCGGAAGGTGTTCACCATAACGCGATGACGAAGCTGAGGGACTAGGGGATCGGTGATAGCCATATCCGAACTCGTACTCAATGATGTCTGAACCGTTATGGCTTGCGTCACTAGCGTCGTTAGAGTATCGAAACCGAGCGTCGGTAGGCGAGGTCAAAGTTGTCGTGAGCGTACTTCTTTCAACCTCGACAATTTTCCTACCGTCCTCGTCCACACCGGCGGAAGTGGGTGAGACCTGAGTGTTTCCTGAGGCGCTAACGACTATAGGATGCTCGCGGCTATCTTCTGTAGCACCTGATGGTGAGGCAGCACTCACGACGGAACGAGAAAGCGATGAGCCATCGAAACTAGTGTGAAAGGAATCAGCCTCTGCCATTTGACCCGAGGACAATCGGATGGTCCGTGGGGGAAAATCGTTGATGTCACTAGGGCTGATCATCTGAACATCCGCAGGACTGGCGTAAAACTCTCCATATTGTTCGCGGTCAAGGTCCATGCCCAAGTTAGCGGAGTGCACGGACCTCGATAAGCTGTACGCAAAAGGGCTGCTTGAAAGCGACTCTTCTCGTGCACGTCTGCGAAAGTCCCGAACGGAACGATCAGGGGACCTTGAGCGCGATCGCGGATGGGTGCCCACGGTCGTCGAGCCGTTAGAATGTACGTGCATCGGGAGGAAAGAGGGGAGGTCGACGTTGAGCTTCAAGTCTGGCTTGTTCCTCCTGAACCGTCCCCTTCGAGAGAGGCTGTCTCGAGAGCTCCGCTGGGGGTATGGTTGACGCCCACGGCTGCGACCACGGTATCGATGCCTCCTTGTTGGTTGCGTGTAAATGTCGGGGTACGGCGTCTTCGGCAGGAACTCAGGTCCTACGGGAGAGTCCGGGCTGGCAGCGAGAGCGTAAACTATTCCCTCAGCGTCTGCAAGATCAACATCCGATACTCGCAACTCCGGCACAAACTCGTCCTGGAGACCTGGGGTTCGTGAGGCAGAGTACGAAGACCCTCCAGAAGACCCAGAAGACGATGAGCCAGAAGTCGAAGGGTGAGCAAATCTGATATCGGACATGGCCGAGTTCGTGTCGTTCGTGTCGTTCTCCATTGAGTTCCTTACAGATACAGCAGACGGTGCAAACTGGTAGGAAGAGGTTCTTCGCGACATTTCGCCGTCGTCACGAATGGACGCCGACTCGACACTCCAGCGTGAGACAGGCAAAACAGATTGCTCCGGAGTGCGTTCCTCGACATAGTCATCATTGACGGTTACGTCCTCCTTGGATGGCGTTGGAGGTGGAATGTCCTGAGCTTCAATCATCATAGACGGTGTAGGAGACTGTCCTGTAGGCTCTGCAAAGAAAGATCCACTAGAACTACGCGCACGTTTCCGTGCTGGAGATGGTGCTATAGGCGTCACAGGTGTTTTGGGGAGCATAAGTTCCTCACGATGGTGGTTATCTTGTTCATCACTCGAGCCCGAACCAGAAGGGATATGCATTCCAACCTCCCAGGGACACCGTGCCATGCCACCCTCGAAGACAACATCTGGAGCATACATCCCCTGCCTCGATTTGGATTTACCAAAGGAAAGCGACCTGCTAACGTTCTCATCTGTTTCGTGAGACGAACGGACAACTCGAGCGACACCCTGAGCGAGTCCATCAACGCCAAAGGCCTCTCGTACGTCCCAATTGATATCAAGAGCCTTGACGAGCACTCTGTTCAGCGCCTCAGAGATAGGGAGAACTTGAGGTAAGAAGTTTCCAGGTGATGTGAGGTAAGCTGAAAATGTAGGATCCGACGGGGAGGCGCGTGCCCATGGGTTCCGGGCTGTGAGGAGATTGAGAAGAAGAATGGCCAGTGACCAGATGTCATTCGCAAGGGGGGAGTAAGGCGGGCTCTGTGCATTGCCGTTCTGACACTCTATATCGATAAGCAATCAGTAATCTTTCATTTAAGCAGTGAACAGCTGATACTTGCCTGGGCTCATATGGTAGACGCTTCCGGTTCGCCATTCCTTGCTTCGGCGCTCGGTCGTAGCAAGACCGAAATCCGCAAGACGTACAGTTGCACCCCCGTCCCAACAAAGAACGTTCTCAGGCTTCAAGTCTCGGTGGTAGATCCCGAGGGAGTGACAATGGGAGACCGCAGAGGCCAATTGCGCAAAGACTTTCCCGACAAGCCCGGTGCGTCCAAGATAGACCTGACGGTGCAGAATAAGAGTGAAAAGGTCGCCACAAGGTGCGAAATCCATCACAAGAAATGTGTACGGAGAGGGAATAGTGAGACTACCGTCAGATGCCGGGAGAGTCGGTTCGATAACTCGATGAAGGCGAACGATGCCTGGGTGAGCGCCGGCACCAGCCAGGCGATGAAGAGCGATCTCGCGCATATGAAGGCGGCGCTGCCGCTGAGCTTGCTTTGGATTGCTAGGGTTGGCGGTGCGAAGTAGACACTTAACAGCATAGAGTCCTCCAGAGGTCGCAGCTGCTCGGTAGACAACACCATAGCCACCGTAACCTAGTACCGTCGTGAGCTGGAGTGCACCTGCATCGGTTCCATCGTCAATAAGCGTGCCGATAGGTGGGGGCGTCGGGGTCGTAGATTGGTTGCCCGAGCCGCCGTTCAAGTTAGTGTTGATCTCGAGGGAAGGCATCTAGATTGGTGGATGACTGGCTCCTAGAATATTATAGTTCCGCGACTGGCGCTGGAGGGAGCACTCGCGCTCGGACTGGCACTGAAGGCAGCTGAGGGATGCGTACTCAGCTTCTGGACGCGCATCCTATAAATCCTTTCAAGTTGAAATGAGGCGGACGCATTCCTTCGATCCGAAATGCAATGAGGTAAACGCATTGTTGGAAGCAACGAGGCCAGGTTCGCACGCCTCTCGAGATTTCACTTCCGATACGCTGAGCATCGCCTCTCTCAAAAGGCTCTCCTAACACGCCGATCATTTACGATCATGCTGTTTTCGTGCATCAACGAGTATGTGACGAGCCTGCGCTGTAAATTTCTGTACCTCTAGATCATTCAACGCGCATCCAGTGCTCGTTCTTCAAGGAGGTGAAAACAGCCTGAAACTGCAAGACCCGATAGTATCGCGATAATTTAGCCTTCCGGAGCTCATGCGAGTTTGGGCTGCCAACAAGAGACCGTACACCGGTGCTTCGATCCGACTATACGAAAGCTTTCACAGTCCCAGATAGCGGCTTCTAGCACTAGCCCAAGTCTTTGGAATTCCTTCATATCCAGTCGAAGAACCAGGCATCGATTAGAGTCTGGATGAACGAGATCCAGTCCAAGAAGGTCTTCATTTCAAAGCTACCATTATGATGTTCAGTGCGCGAAGTTGGGGTGATGGGGCGTCTTCACGGAGGTATAATGGCTGTGGTGCAAGGTGAAAGTGTGAGGGACGCCAGGCACTTTCCAGGAATGGGGACAGGGATGCTTTTGTATAGTGACCAAAAAAGGAAATAAACACGTGTTGTACGCGTTCCAAATTTGTCCCCATCAAACTTTCTTTCGATGCGCCTGACTCTTAGCCTCAGCTCTCTCATAACAATTCCAAGATATTTATCAATATCGGATACCTGCTCTATCACAAAAATGCCTGATAATCTCTGCAACGGCGTACCACCAACAGAAACTATAGTACTACCTGACGAGTTGCTCGGAAAGAAGCCCTTAGGCCGCTGCCGCCTTGACGACTGGAAAGTTGAAAGAGCTTTTGTGGGACGCTTTTTATTGTACACACAAAGGTCAACTTCGACGAGCAAGGCTCAGTGGTCATTGATGTCCTTAACTACAAACTTATGTGGCCACCACTGGTGCTACACTATATGGGCCTTGCTTGCTTGCTCTCTTTGCTTAGCACTAGCATTACCTCAAACTTAGTCGGCGTCCATCACGTCTTATCCTAGTGTCGAGAAACCAATTGCCAGAGATGAAGCCACTTAAATTCTCCCTGCCACTCTCAGATACTAGTTCTGCTCTTGGCTTGAGCATTATCCCACACCACGCAGTTAGTTAGCTGCAATCAATTTAATGATGTCGAAGCTAATCGCATCTTGTAGCATGAGTCGTCAAATCGACCACACCCAACTCATGAAGGAGCCCCGAGTGTAGGAAGCGGTGCTAGAGATACATCAGCGGACGATGATACTCCCGTAGAATCCGTGAGTCCGGTTCAAATTAATATCAAATGCAGTACCCTCATTCCAATCTTCTTGATAAAGAACGATGGCATGGATTACACTTTGAACCCCGTACTTGCGATAGCTCAATTTGTTGAAAAATTGAATTACGGTAAGAAGAAGTATCGTTGTAAACTATGTGGGCAGCGTTTCCTCACCAGAGCGAAAGCCGAGCAACATGTAAGTCACATTGCTTTTGTCGTTCACGGAGTACCTAACGTTACTTGCTCAGGTAATAATACATTATAAGGATACGAACTTCAAATATCGCTCAATCAAAGAACTCCCGTCCACGGAGGAGAATATTCTTGTTGAAATTTCGGAAAACAGCGAGGAGTTAGAACCTTGCCACTGTTTCCCCTCCCCTTCCGTGCCTCCATCTCTCAAATTAAGTATAATAAGTGGAGGAGGCGGTTTGGAGAAAAGTGCATCCTCGAATGGGGTATTATTTCCTTTTAATATGATTCAAACAAACACTGATACGAAACACCAATCAGTCTGACGCGGAAAGGGGTCGCAGTACGTCATGCAGTCCCGCTGAACAGGCGGAGGAGTACAGCAATCACGAGAGGAGAAGCTTCTCAGAAGAGAAGGGCGCAGAAACAACGACAGCCAAGGGAGAGTCAAATGCGAATCGCGACCGTTCTCCCTCTGCCTCCGTAACACATGACGACTCTACAGAAGAGGAGAAGGATGATCTTCTTCCAGAAGAAATAGAGGCATCTGTTGCTTGTACCTTCAGAAAGATAGGATTTCACATTCCTAATTCCAAAGAACTTGACTCGGAGCCAGAGGTGCTAACATGCAAGCGTTGCGGGCAAATAGAAGACACGAAGGAGTTGCTCCAGAAGGTTCGTTTATGCACCCCGATCATTATCTTCGCATGGGGCCACGTACTGACTTGTCCCCTCATTCTAGCACATTAATATTGGAAGCTTTTTCCCCGACAGATCTCTATCTAATGAGATGCACGCCGACGCGTTCTGTGATGTTTGCAATGTTCATCTCTGTAAGGGACGCACCAAGGTATTAATTTTAGTCCGGTTCTTCTTCAAGCTTCTTATGTGCCAAACTTTGCTATGGATTAAACGAATAGCATTTCATCCAGGTTGCGAACCACAGGGATTGTTGGGAGTTCACTGCGGAGGACTTTGCGCAGCTGAAGTGTTACAAGTGCAGACTAAGCTTTGCCACAAGAGGGGAGTTTGTCATGGTACGTGCGTCATATTGGCATACACGCCCTCGCGCTAACTCTGCTGGCACTATGCAGCATGTGTATGAGGTTTTTAATCACCTTGAGCGATTGAACGAGGGTAAGGACTACCGAGCGATATATGCGGAATGTCCCGGAAACACATTGTCGAGAGAGGTACTGCACTGCATCTTGTCTAACTGACTTGACCCCTGACCCCAAAGCTAATGCAATATTCCATTAGGATATCATGATAGACGGCGATTACGACAAGCAGATGGCTAATTGGCACTTTGCCAGCGAAATGAGCGAGTACTGTGTGCGCACGAAGGCACAAGAATCCGATTCTGGTCTTACTCATAATCCCACTCCAAGTCCAGAGTCCATTACGACTCGTGAGGCGACTCCCGCATTGCAGCCCACGCCACCTTATTCACCGTGCCCGGAGCATCTGAGGCGTCTTCATCGACTGAAGTCGGATGAGTCTCTCAAGTATAGTAGACTACGAGACGTCGAACACATCGCCGAAGCTTGGGGGGAGGAAGAAGAAGAGATGTCTGCAGTAGAGAAACTGAGTGAACTGGCAAAGGGGGAGAATAGGCGGAAGTCCTTGTGAAATGAAAGTCGGCGAGGGTTCTCGAGAGCCGCAAGCGTACCCATCATTAGTTCCTGTTCCTTAGAATACCCTTCACATCCTTATACCGCAATATACATATGCAGAGCATGTAAAACATTTCCGGCTCTTTGCAGCTCCGTCAAGTCCGTGATTCCGCTTCAGCAGCGTTCCTCAAGTCGACAATGCTTCTTCCGCATCGAAAGGGACTTCTCCATCATTGAGCACACATGAATCCAATGCATCAGTGTGTGAGTTTTTTTTAGGGAATCGTCCTTATCAAATAGGTAATGAACGGGAGATGAAGCTCAAACCCATGACTCCGGCGTCATGCAGAAATGAAACGAACCTTGACCACACCGTTGCGTCGTGTATGGGATGTCTTGCCTCTCCGGCGCGCTCGGCTAGCACGCCCAAACCACTCGATTGGTCGTCACATCTGCCGAACGACTAAACAGTGATGCTACGATGATCTCAGTGCATCTGGAATAGAAAAGGCAAGTCAAATTTGCCTCCGATGCAGTGTTTTGATAAATAACGTTTGTACCAAACTTACGAAGGGGACGAAGTACGGGAAACCCAAAGAGGAAGGATGCAATTAGCGCCCGTCGTAGACCAACTCGGGCCGAACTTGGATTGGGACGATCAGAGAATCGGCCGGTCTCAGGACGGATGTCTTAGACGGAAGCAAAGCCAGTCACGGAGAGCATAATCGGCGACAGTTAACGACAATGCTAGACTGTTCCTCAGTTTTGACGTGGGGGAACTCGTCTACGTGGGCGAGTAGAATAAACAGACTTGGGTGATGAGAGTCAGATGTGAGAGTGGTCACCAAGGCCGGAGAATGTCAGTTAAAAAAGGACAGAGGTCACCAGGAGAGGTAACGAAACAATGACTGATTGGACGATGTCTCAGAGGCGGGTTTCGGCTTGTACTGAGACTCATCCTGACAGTTCATAGCCGTCTCGCACCGCTGAAAGATAAGAGCGAACAGCGCCTCATAATTAGTGACTACAATCTATGACCTCTAGAACTCTTGAAGGACATATCAATAAGGTAGAAGGACATTATCCATCATATTGTAAGTTTGCCATTTGTTGTCCAGGAATGAGCTGAGATCTTGTGTTGGCTCAGCAAATTTTAGATAATGTCAATAAGCTCTCGAGACAGTAGCGGCAGTTCTAGTCGCCGACGACGACCTCGCCTCCCATCATGGGTATTAAACCCGGATGACCCATTTAAGTCTGACCCATTGTCGATAATCAGGCCGAAAGCTTCTCGAAGATTATCGACCTCGGACGATATAACAGGTTTCTTCGGAAATAGGAGAGCGAGGGCAAAGTCGTTCAGTAATCAGAGACCTCAAACGACAGCAGGACCTTCGAGCGCTGTGAAGTCGTCTTCGCCGCTACGCAATAGCAATGACTATCGCAGAAGTCAACTGGAAAGGATACCGGCGTCGCCATACGCATCTGTCGCAAGTGCAAGCACAGAAATGCGAGGAAGACAAATAGAAAGGCCGTTTCTCCCAACTAGCACAACGGTGTTAGAGGCTACGAAGAAGGAAAAGAAATCACGACGGCCCCTGACAATGGGGAACATTCTAGGAGACGGGAAGATGTCCGAACAGAAGAAGTCCTTCGTTGGTCTGGAGAACTATCCTATCCCGTCAACACCATTCGACCCCTTCGGAGATACGCTTGACGCTCCATTCCCTGACATGCGTGGTCCTAAGAGGAAAGACAGCACAAATACCAAGACCGAGACGAAGCGCAAGCGTCCGATATCGTTCCTTGAGCGGTTTTCGCCTTTCTCGAGGACGAACCTGCTGGACATGAACAGTGTAGGTCGTCCAAACAGCACCCAGACTACAAGGGCGGGCAACTCGAGCACATCTTCTGCCTCAAAGATCCGTAGTCGGAGTTCCACCAACGCTTCTCTTAATCTTTTCATCTCGAGGCCCTCGGCAATCCAAATCACTACACATCCAGAGGCAGGGACCTTACGCAGTCGAGATTATGTTGGACACGCCAGTAATAAGTATGCGGTCCATACGGAGAGGAAGACAGGTGTGATTGGCAGGATACGCAACGCGGTCAAGAAGAGCGCCTGAATATTGTTGTTACGAACATTTGACAGTTTTCTGGTGAGACTGGAACGTAGCACTATCATATATTCTTTCTTTTCCGAGTCTTTTTTCGTAGTCTATTTCATGTATATTTTTTGTGGTGGTGAGTGGTTGTTTGTGTAGATTTCATTGAACCACGGTGGAACAATGCCATGGTTGTACCGGCAAATGCCGAGATGTCAAACTTGAAGCCACTCTCACCAGAAAACAAGCTTTCGTTTGGCAAACTCATCTCCTCGACGTCGCTCAAAAGAACCTCTACGTAGTCCCGCCTCTCGGATTGATATTTGCATCCGTAGTGGCTTTAGACACTCAGATACACCGAACTAAGGTAGAAGAACGAGCGCTCGTCAATTCACCACGTAACGCCAGTGGCCGGCCGCATATTCGACGTCATGGATGTGGTGAGTGCTGATTGTCTCGAAGTAGTTGATGAAACCTAATGGACGCACGGAATTGCTAGGATGTACCTCCTGTTGAACAAAATGACGACCTAATAGGCTATTTCGCTCTAAGGGCTGAAGATTTTGCATGGAACGCTGACACCGTCGAACAAATACGCGCTCGACGCGACGCGATGTCTGGCGAGCTCTTCTTCGACATTTTACTCAAACTTGGAGGTATCGAAAAACCAGCGTCACTATATCCGCCTGTGGATCTATCCTCGCTTCAGCGCCTACTCGATGCAATTGAATCCGTCACGTACGACACGATGAAGCGCGACTGTCTGATATACTACTTACTACGATGGCAAATGGATGGCCGGGAGAGCACGTTTGCAGAGGAGAAGGTCATCTCTCCGCACTATGTTGCACTAGCGGACTCATACTGGTATCTGGACCTGAATACGAACTTAGGGGTGAGATATCCGAAAAAAACTTCAAACTCAAGTCTGACGTGTTGCAGGGTGCTATTGGACTTCTATCCGATGCTAGGATAGTGAAGGACTATACATCAAAAATCCTTGAGACTCTAGCACTTTCTGCTGAGTCTGGACCTTTGATTCGGAAGTTCGTTCGTACATGCAAGCCCGCGTTAAGGGAGCAAAGTGATCTGAAGAGATACCTTATTGCTTTGGCCGAGTTCAGCATGGTTGAGGCATGGCAATACCAAAAGACATTCCCTGAAGGACAGGCTGTGAGGAGGAAGTTAATACACAGCCTTCTTATGTGGGCCTTTACTCGTGCGTATTCTCAACTTTCGCTGCTCATTACATACAACTTATCCCTTTGAACTCCAGCAAAACCCCGACAGCAAGCCTTGACACAGCTTCTCCCTCTTCCTTTCTCAAAGTACGAAGAGACAGTCGTCCAAGACTTTGCGAAGAACCCTCCGGATTCATTACCCACGCCATCTATTTCAGTTGTGCGTGACATGGTTTGCGTCCGACTGATCCTGAGCTGCAAATATATCGAGGCTGTCAAGTTTGACCGTCAATATCCAAGCTCGGGCGCATCAGCGAGGGGTACTTGGGGTGCAGAGCGACAGCGGATTATGGCAGAGGTTATGTCGGTCATGCCAGCGGCAGAAACAGCTTTACTAGAGGAAGAGCTTGATGGATTACTAGCGAGTTCCAGTAAGAGTTCTCACGTGTCGTCCTCGGGGAGTGGGGGCTCGATAAATCTGAACGCAAGCACGGCAAGTCTAGCGACAGATCTAAGTAGCTCGTGGGAAGACGTAGGTGGTCGGAGAGGTTCACGACAGAGTTTGGGCGGGCGAACTGTTCCAGCGAGGACACCAAGGCATTCAATGGCAAACGGTTTTGCTCCTTCTCCTCCACAACCAAACTTATTTACTCCCGGGTCGTCTACATCTACACCGCGTACTTCTCAGCCGCTTTCAGCCCATCCGACTTTGATTTCTCAAGGAGCATCAGTGCCTTCTATGAACACACCCTCAGGAACTTTTTCATCATCAGTATTCAGCAGCTCCATAGCTGCACAGCCGTCTACTCCATCGAGGATTTCTACACAAAGGCCGCCTTCTGCTGCTTTCGCACCTACCACAGCTCCCAAAATTACTGTGAATGGTACGAACGGTACTCCTAAAACGAATGCGTTCACAACACGCAATGCCTTCTTCAACCCTCCGGAGACAACAGAGCCACTCGAGGTGCCCCATTTAAACGGCAACTCCAAAAAGGCGCTGGAACCACTCAAGAAATCTCTACAACAGCGTCCAGTGATACGTCTACCGACTCCCCCTCGAGAAGAAGAGGGATCAGAACCATCACAGCGCTCAGAGAGCGTAAGAGAAGATTCCCAATCTGTGAATGGTGATGATGGTGAGCAATCTGCCACGAGCGAGCGGGAAGATTTAGGATTCTCGATATTCGGTAACCCAACTTCGTCAAACCGAAAGCCACCGCCCAAACCCTCGTCGCCACAGCGTATGCGAAGAACGCGTTCTACATCTGCCAAGATCAGCGTTCCTGGTGCATTTTTTTCAGACGAAGAGAGCACACAGGATCTGCTTAGCCCCAAATCCGCGACGCGCATAACGCCAGCGGCGGAAGAGTCTATCTCAGCTCACACACGTCGCTCAATACCGAACAAGAGAAACAACCGGAAGCGTGCAATCAGCCCGGAAACGAGTGTCGATGACATACGGCTTAGCATCCCCGGTACGCTGTACGAGGAGGATGAGTACTCGCAAAATGGCGATCTATCGCGAGAGCACACAGTCGATGACGAGCGAGACGAAGAGGCGGACGAACTTACTCCGTTGCCGACCTCTACCACTCGGGGGCGGAGGAAGACGACATCTGCTACGGGTTCCAGTAAGAGACGGACATCCCGTGCAACCAGTCGCGCAAGTAGCGCTGAGCCAGAGGAGACAGGCCCAGTGAGGCGTTCCTCTAGATTATCGTCATCAGGAAGCGTGGCTGCAAATGATAAGTCGGAGAAGTCAGAGAAGAAGAATACACGGCCGCGAAAGAGCACGAGGACGGCAGGTGCTGGGGCGACTGCGACCGGTAAAGGTGCTGCAAAACGAAAGTAGGCTGTTTAAAGCACAAATTAGTCGGTTTTCTTTGTCCCATCCTGTTTTGCTTGCTACATATTCAATGCCCTTAGTTTACTATCAAATTCACTCAAAGTTGTTGCATTTTTGTTATGTCTATTCTGACACTATTCATATCTGCGAGGATTACTGTTATGGATGTGTATACCGTCGATAGAACGTTAGTTGCTTGAAATGTCTTCATATCTGTCTACAACCAACATTGTCAACTGATGCTCAAGCGTACATCTTATATTCTGACAAATTGAAGGTAGAGGTCCCTGCAAATTTTATAGGATTGACTCATAACGTTCTTAATGAGATGCAAAAACTATTATTACAGCGTACACGATTGATAAAAGGTAGGACGAGAGACAACAAAGCTAACAAATCAAAAGAATATAAATGCTATGTTCCAGTTATAAATCCGAAATAACTATGAATGAAGTTGTAATAATGTGGCATGCATGCGATGTGCAGTAATGCAGAGATGTTAAACAATATGCAAAGTGTAAAAGGAATATGATGTGGGAGTCACATTTATACAAACAGAGAAGGGGGTGGGGAATGACGGATATTAATTATAAACATACAAGATGATGATGGATTTCCATGGGTCAGTCAGCCGCGGACTGTGCGTTACTGACAAGCGCTGTGCCGCATCTCGGACAGTTTGCTTGAAGTATGTTATACGAGGCGAAAGCAAGTCGAATAGCGTAGAGCTACAATCATTTTGCGAGAGAGCACGTTGATGCGATATCTTTAGTTCGACTTAGTCGGCGACGACTTCGGAGTCACGAAGGTGAACGAAGCATAGAGCTGCCTCCGTTCTGGCGTTGAAAGCATCACAGGCCCAGGAGAGCGTGAGCGCTCATCGTCAGATCCTTTCCTAGCCTTTTTGGGAGAGGACGGTACGGAAGAAGCATCCTCCTCATCACCGTCCTCGAAAATGGGAAAGCGAGTCGCGCGTTCTTCTTTTGATGACACGGCTGCTGAAGTTGAGATGCTCGAAGTGCTGGGGAAGGAGGACAGCGAACCCAAACCCGGAAGAATCGGTGTGGCCGAGGAAGTGAAATAGTCCCTCAATTTGTGTTCGAAACCGTTCTGCTGCAAGATGAGGGAAATATACAAATTAATGAACTGTCAAGTAGAGTGAGTATTTAACTGACCTCCTTGACTACTCGATATTCGATCAAGTCCTCGTCCTCCATGTCCGGTTTGGCCGATGATTGAAGGTAGGCGGTGGACACGTCCGCCAGAGGCTTGACTGTCAGCTCGTAGCAACGAGAGTCGATCAAAGCTTGTTTGACAGTCTGCGATAACCCCTCGTTAGGCTCCTGGGGTTCCTCCGGAACAGTACCGAGGATTGTGGTAGGCTGTCTTGAAAGTGCACGCGAGGGCCTACGCGGAACTGGCTGTACAGAAGATGAACCATTCTCCGTGCTCCCGAGGACAATCCTTCCCTCACTGAAATTCCTAACCAACCCACTCTTCTTGGGCTTCCCGCTAGCCGATGACGTCGATGCCCTTCGCTTCAGTTCTCGGCTCTTCGGCGGCTTGCTCGTTGAGCTCGTCGCAGAAGCGACTACCTTTGTGGCCAGCACGCTACCCAGCTCCGACATCTTGCGCTTCTTACTGAGA
Source organism: Trichaptum abietinum (assembly GCA_910574555.1). Classification (NCBI taxonomy): domain Eukaryota; kingdom Fungi; phylum Basidiomycota; class Agaricomycetes; order Hymenochaetales; family Trichaptaceae; genus Trichaptum; species Trichaptum abietinum. The sequence goes on along the minus strand of CAJTBE010000010.1, from coordinate 1,689,396 downwards.
TTCGGAGGAGGCGCTGCAAGACCAGTTACCGGGTGCAGATTTTCCTTCTCCAAAGTAGGGGAGAGAATAGTCTCTGTCGAACGCACATGTTCTTGAAACGAGGTAAGAGTACTGATAGGTTCCGTGGAAGTTGTGGCCGAGGGCTTAGGCGTTGCGTCCTCGCTCGGCGAGTCCTGGAAAACCGTAAATGCGCGAGTAGACATTGTAATTGAGGTAAGTTTGTCGATGACGTTGGAAATAGCCTATGTAGATTGATAGACCGTTGCGCAAGCTTGTCGAAGCTGAGATATAGAAAGGTGTTGAGAATGTAAACGACGACGAGCAATGTCGACGGCTAAAGGTGTTTGACGTGGACTCGATGGTGTGGGTGTAGGTTGGAAAGTTAACGAGACGCTGAACCCGACGAACTTAACCGCTCCAGTTTCAAACTCCGCGACCACACGAGTCGCGTACCGATACGAACAAATAATGGCGCGCCGCACATCACGTGCACCCTGTCTGCTTCACGCGAGTTTCGCGCGTCGTTGCTGTGAACCTCCGAGTGTGACGGAAGTAAACACGCCATTGTTTAACGACCACCTTTATGTCCACATTCCTCACCACCTTGTTCTTTCAATTCTTTGTTAGAGACATCGTGGTTAATTCCTGTTGCTGATTTTACTATATTAATCTCACTTATATTGCTTAAGATGTTATCACAGTTTGACCTTTTAGTAGTCTTGAAAATGGGTCTCTTCGTATTTCTTTCCTGAATAGACATCTCGCTGAATGGTTTAAATAGGATTCTGCATTGCATTGAACAGATTTTCCAGGCGGCATGAAGCCTTTTAATTTAGTGCGACTTTACAGTGCCTTCCACTCGCCATGTCGCAATGGTGTTCAGCGCGCGGTTACCAGCGAAAGCGGTCAAAACGCTCAGAGCAGCACCGTACGCGAGGACCTGACCAATGCGGAGCGCCACCCAATAATATAGTAGCAATCCTTCGAATGCGCCCAAAAGTGCGATAAAGCCAAGGATTGGCGGAGAAAACAAGAGGGGCAGTTTGTACGGAATCTGAGATAACTGTTGCAAATAAATCATAGATAAATCGCACTGAGGTTTTGCGTAGAAGGAAACGGACTTACGAGCCCAAGGAGAACAAGCCAGGGAGCAAGGACAACGCCTGAAAAGACCAGACTAATAACCTTGAGCGGTGACTTAGGGTCTGGGCGGAATGTGTGTTGAATCTCCGGGAGAGGATGGAAAGTCGCTTCGTCAGGGTGCTGAGGCGGCGGTGCCGACGCGGGTAAGACAAGATCAAAGATATCGGCTTTGAATGGTGAGTGCTTGAAAGAACCGATGATGAGGGAAACACGAAGCGGTGAAGTAGTCGTAGGTGGGAGGGATGCCGGTGGACGAGCCATATTCTGAAAGGTTTGGTAGATAAGTAACGAAAGTACATATATTTCAGGAGCTCTTGCCGTGGAAGGGGAAGGGACGTACAAGCTCAAACTTTCCCTTTCCGCCGCTGCTCACTCGCACAGGCTGGATACCCTCCTCGCCCGTCTCCTCGTCATAGAACCTCAAGAAAGTCTGATGCGGCTGGACGCCCTTATCATTCCCCTTCTCCGTGATAGCAAACGAGAGCTTGAGTATATCATTTTGCCCTAAAGTCAAAGGCGCCTTCGGAATGTCACCAACTTGCAAACTAAGTGAGCAGTTAAATACATCAGTTCTTCGGGTTGCAACTACGATCATGCGAAACGCACGTCTCTGAACGAGATTGTTCTCCATTGGACGTGATTGTAAACCGAGCTGACTGGATGGCCAGCTGTGCCGCACTTGCAAAAGCGGCGAACAGTAGTCCGACTAGAAGTGAGCGAGCCATGGTGGTGAAAAGACTGAAGGGCGGCGGTTGTGTACTAAATATCGTTTCGAGACGTAGCTACTAAAAATAGTACTGCTGTCGTGGCATACGAGTATTAAAAATACGTATTACACCAGTTGCAGTGCATTTAAGTGACAAGTCAGTAATCAAAACTCCAATACAACTCTATGTGCCTTTTTTACAATGGTAAGTAGTACATAAATATTACATTCATGAGCTGAAGCAAAAAAACCGTGAATTTACATCTGTGTGGACTGCATTTGTACTAACGAAAGGAAAAAAAGGTCACTCACAACCATAAGTTCTTTAGGAGCAAGTGTGGATCGAACACACGAATAAATACGCTAACATGTCATAAATGTCATATTTTTCAAAATCAAACACTGTTATCTAAGGGTCATTGGCGGCTGATGGAATGCAGGACGAATGTACTTCGGAAAAGGGGAAGTTATTAATCACATTTCATCTAAGCACATCAGTACTCACATTAACTCTTCTCTCATTATCTGTTGAAGGCTGAGTGGTATCGCCTTGTCCGCTCAGAAGCACTTGCGGTGCACGATGCCTGGGCCCGACTCATCATATTCCTGCTTTGAGACCCACATGTTCTGGAAAGTCGAAAGCGATGCCAGTATTGAACCACCGATCCAAACAGAGTACTTGCGTTCTGGCGGCGCGACAATTTTGACCTTCATGCTCGACGGAGCAAGAGCCGTGAGCTCTTTATGCATGCGGTCCGCGATGCCCGGGTACATTGTCGTGCCACCAGACAGGACGACGTTGGTGAATAGATCGCGCCGGACATCGATGTCGCACTTTGTAATGGAGTTGTACACGGTCTGGTCGATTCCCGATGCCTCAAGGCCCACCATGCTCGGCTGGAAGAGTGCTTCGGGGGCGCGGAAGCGCTCATTACCGACTGTAATTACCTGCCCGTCAGGAAGTTCGTAGCTTTTCTCCATAGCCGAGGACTGTGCGGCGACTTGCAAGTCGTGTTCGAAGTCCAGAGCGACGTAGCACAGTTTCTCCTTGATGTCGCGAACGATCTCCAACTCGGATGACGTTGTGAAGGGGTAGCCACGCTCCAACAAACATTTAGCGAGATAACTTGTTAAATCACGTCCAGCAAGGTCGAGACGTTGGATGGCGTGCGGAAGGGAGAATCCTTCATAGATCGGGACGGTGTGCGTAACGCCATCGCCGGAGTCGAGTACGATGCCAGTCGTACGGCCAGAGGCGTAGAGGGAGAGCACAGCTTGGATCTGAACGTAGAAAGCTGGTACGTTGAAAGTCTCGAACATGATCTGCGTCATTTTCTCGCGGTTCGCCTTTGGGTTGAGTGGCGCCTCAGTTAAGAGCACCGGATGTTCCTCAGGCCCGCAACGCAATTCGTTGAAGAATGTATGATGCCATATTTTCTCCATATCATCCCAATTGGTGACGATTCCATGCTCGATAGGGTACTTGAGAGTCAAAATTCCCCGTTTTGCCTGTGCTTCGTCACTGCAACCTCTTCGGTAAGGGTTTAGGGAGAAAGTGCAAACAGGAGACGTACCCAACGTAGGAGTCCTTGTTGTTCATCCCGATCATTACTCCTACGTGGCGGGGACGGCCAACAATAGCACTGGCATAATTGCACTTAGAATGTATCATTAACACCGTGATGATTAATGTACTTACGGAAAGACAGCGCGAGGTGCATCATCGCCTGATGGTGTAGAGTATTATTGGCAGAGCTAGTTTTGATCAAACATGATATTTACCGGCAACTGTGGTGAGACATGAAGGTTAGATAACCTCACTTAAAGCCGCTACGAGATTAACTTACAGCCCGCCTTGCACATTCCGGATCCATTGTCAATGACCTATTTTATAGTGAGATCAGTGGCGTTCTCAAGCATGTCATAGCGAAGACCCTTACAACCGCAGAGATATCGTCTTCCATTTTTCTTTTCCTGTTATTCGCTGGTAGAGTATGTAGAAAGCTAGGGTTGATTTTGACGAGGTAAAGTCATTGATGACCTCCTTTTATAATGTGGCAAGCTGTCTGTGCCACAGAGAAATAGCTCGGCGAATTGACGCAGCGCAGCTATCCCCAGTCGTGCATCGGACGATTTCTAAGTGTAAAAGGCTCCCGCCAAGATTTTCGTCGCAATAGCTCTGCGCAGAGAGAGTCTTCCAGCGTGGTCTCAGCAACGAGCACTGCGGGCCGCAGAATCGAAGTCATCGAGTACGAACAGACTGTACTGCCAAGAACATAGTCATCGAGTACGAACAGACTATGTACTATAGGCCTCAAGGGCCGGGTCAGGCCGGGTCACAGCACTTTTTGGACTTGGCCCTGACCCTCGGGGCCAACAAAAAATTATTTCCTCGGTGACCCGACCTGACCCCCTTCTGACCCTCGGGTCGGGTCAGGTTAAGAGGTCGGCCCTTTGACCCCTATAACAAAATATATTATGTTGAAAGCTATTAATTTGAGTACTAACCACTAAGCATTTATGCCTGCCAAACTTCCGAGGTGAGCTTACTTTGTTTTTAATTCTTTGTTGAGCATTAAAGAGGAATTTGAAGTGGTGGTATCCAATTACCGGACACAAGAACTCACTAAAGTCATGCCCGAATGCTCTAAAAAAGGTAAGGTAAGTAATTAGGTCCAAAATAGTTAAAGTTTCAAGCTTACTACATAATTTATATTGCTTAATTCGTACAAGTGAAATAGAATTAAGGGTGCGCTCGGATCCGGTGCTTGCATAGCAGTGCTTGCCGTTTATGGCAACAGTGCGTGGTAAAAGCAGTGCTTAAAAAGGAGGGTGCTCGGTGTGTCAGTGCTTCGTTAGCCTTTAAAGCCACGTGACTTTTTTTTGTCACTCTGCGACGCCTGACACGTCGAAACAGCGCGTCGCGCTATTCCTTGCGCGTCGTTTCTTCTCTTCTTCACCGTAAATCAACCTCACTCTTCCTCTTAATCCTTTTAATCAATACTCTATGGCAAGAAAAAGGAAGACAGCTGAAAAAAGCACCAGCTCCCCCTCACACTCGACACTCGAAGCCAAATCTACCAGGTCGCCAACTCCGCAAGCCTCCCGGGCTAAATTCACGGCGGCGGACGATGAAGTTTTTGTGCGGGTGCTCAAAGAACAGCAGGCGGCGGGGAACCAGGCTGATAATAATTGGAAGGGCCGTGTATGGACTGCTGTAGCAGCAGAGTTAAACAAGCAGATAGACATAGGAGGCTTGAAGAATGCGAGTGGATGCAAGGATCATTGGAATAAGGTATGTCACCGTGTTTAATGGCAAGACTGTTTACTTTATTCCTTCTTTTTTAGCTGAAGAAAAGCTTCAAAATCGTGAGCATCATCAAAAACAAGTCTGGAGCTGGATGGAACTCGACTATGAAGCTTGGAGATATTCCAGATGATGCTTGGGATGATTTAGTGAAGGTACGTCGTTAGAAATGCTCTTGCCTTTCGTGCTTCTGATTTGATGTTTTAGGAGCATCCAGAGGTTAAACACTGGCGCTACAAATCATTCCCGGTGTTTGATGATGTAGCAGAGTTGTTGCTTGGCCGTCAAGCAACAGGTGAGAATGCATTATCAATTTCAAGTTCGGAGCCCAATGTACTCGAGCAAACCCATTCGCCCATCATCACAATCTCTGGTGCAACTGATTCAGATGATGATGAAGTGAGTTATATATGTCTATAACTGTTTATATTACTAATACATTTTACTACTCAGCTACCTTCATCGCCTACACCTGCACCAAAGAAGAAGAAGCGAGCAGCTTCAGGCTCACCAAATGTGAATAAGCCTCATCGGAAGAAAACACGTCCATCAGGCCCAGCAGCTGTTTCGGAAGTTGCAGGTGCAATTCGTGGCCTTACAGACACTCTAATGAGTGAGAATCTGTCATCTCAGCCATCTCTGCCCAATACACCAATGCGGCTAACAAGTGCAGTAAAGATGGCAATTGCAGATGACAGTCTTACAAACGAGGAAAAGGCATGTCTACTAAAACTATTTAGTGACAACATCTCTATGGCAGATACATATACTGCATGCTCAGATAAAGAGATCCGAACACTTCTTGTTCATCAAGCACTTGGACTTCCATTACATAGTTAACATCACAAACTGAAATCCCCACTACTTATGATATGCCTTTACTAATTCTCATTTCCATTATCTATATAATCCTGATATTGATTCCACATATCCATAGCCATTTTGTCCCGTCTTTTTCCAGCTCTCACTGTCTCTGCATGTGAGATATTATGCCCCAATTCGCTATTGTTGGATATAGGTATCTGACGCTCTATCTCCTCGTGATTGTACTGAGCTGCATTATCGGGATCATAACTGTGGATGAAGTTGTGAAGTGCGCATATTGCAAGCACAATCTTTGTTTGTGTTTGTATTGAATACTGTGGTGCTGCACTTAGAAGGTGAAAGCGCTTTTTGACAACTCCAAAGATACGCTCGACTACATTTCGGGCTTGTGCATGTCGGAGATTAAATAACTCCTGAAATGTTTGTGGCCTTTGAGATAATGTAAGTAATTAAACAAGTATAAACAGTATAGCTACATACCTTTGACTGGCTCGACCCCATTCCTTTAGATGATAACGAACACCTCTGTATGGAACAAGAAGTGTATCACAGGATGGAAAACCAGCATCCGCAAGATAGTATTTGCCAGCTGGAATTGCAAAGTCATACTTTCTTGCATCCTCATAAGTACGTCCATCTGCAGCACTTCCCTCCCACCCTGCCCTCACATAAAGGAAGCGAAGGTCAAATGAACATGCCGCAAGGACATTCTGCGAAATTGAGCCTTTTCGATTTCGATAGCGAGCAACATCTTTGTCTGGGACAAAGACATTTATATGTGTTCCATCAAGAGCTCCCAGACAGTCCTTGAAGAATGGAAAGAATTTTGGCTCCTTTTGAATCTCCATTGGGACCACCATGGTGTTAGGTAACTTGACATAACGCATATAGAATGCTCGAGTTGTCACCATATCAAGAAGATGATTAAAGACTCTAAATGAAAGTTAGAAATTAACTACACAAGAAGTTGAACAACTTACTTTGATACAGTATCAGGACCATGCTGAAACTCCTCCCGGACTTGTCGACTTCCAACTCCACTACGGCAGAAACGAAGAAAAATAGCCAGTTGTTCATCCATTGAGATATATTTTGTATTTGAAAACCCGGAGTAAATCATAAGCTCTCGTTTCAGCTTCTGAAAGACAAGCTTTGTTATTCCAAGCTCATCATAGAACCGTACAGGATGACCGGAAAGCAGTTCTTGAATATGCTGCTGTCCTGTAATGTCGGAGTTGTACATAGGTTGCTTGATTATATGTGGAACTAAGGACTGTACAGACAGTGCACCGGCAAGTGAAGCAATAATAATGGCTTTTCTCCTCTGTTTCTTCTTGTTTTTAAGAGCTTGTAGCCTTGACCGTGCAGTACTGGCAACATGTCGGCCCATTTGTAACAAAAAGAGATGAAGCAGAGAGCAGAGAGACGACAGGAGAGACAAAGAGATGAAGGGTTAAGGGTATTACTTAGTATGGGTCAAGTGTGACACATGTGACCGATGCTCCAAAGCCTTTCGGAGCACCGTAACATTGCTCCGCGGCAGCTCCGCTATTCTCCGATGGTGCTACGCAAAGTCACTGCTTGCGCAAGCACCGGATCCGAGCGCACCCTAAGGAACTTATCTACCTATATTAAGTAGATAAGGGCCAAAGGGCCGGGTCGGGCCACCACAGCCCCAGGTAGGTCTGGCCCCCAGCCCTCTCTCCAAGCAATTCTCACTGACCCGGCCCATCTCAGCCCGACCCTCGGGCCAGGTCAGGGGTCGGCCCCGGGTCAAATTGGGTCGGCCCCAGCCCTTGAGGGGTATACTATGTACTGCCAAGAACATTTGCAAGTAGCTGTTGTTTTGGATGATTGCTGCGCGTTTCAGTTCACGCAGCAGAACTAATGGATGTAGAAACTTTGAGTTGTATCGTCTTGTTCTTCCGCAGTTCAACAAAAATAGTAATGATGTTGCCACTGGAGGTGAGTAAAGCCTGCCAAGAAGTCTAACCGAGAGATAGTGTAAATGGGCTGTTAAAGTTCCATCTGTTACGTAGCATCATAATGTGCCATTTTGGCTAAGAAAAGCAGGGAACAATAGCTCAGTGGTAGAGCGTGGGATTGCAGTCAGATTATCTGTGGATAAACTTACGGATAAACTATTATCCTAAGGTCGGGTGTTCGACCCACTCTTGTTCCTATTGTTTTTATTTTTCTACTATCTGGTATTACTGTAATTTTCTTTTCTTTCTTGGACGTTTGATGTGACTTGAATGCCAAAATCATGCTTGCTTTCATCGTCCTGACGAACGTGGACTGAGTTGCGCTATTGATATTCGAAATTCTAGCGATGATGTGAGCAGTGTAGTGAGTGGGCGTTCTTTCTCATTAATTCCCGAACAGCACAGTCACTAAACCCTGCACAGGTAATAATTGTTATGATATGAAAAGAAAGCAGCATAAGTTCGGTGCACAGCTTCAAGTTGAACCTGGCCGCCGTGTTTGATGCACGTTGGGAACGTTCAAGAACATAACTGCAATTCCACGCTCTACCACTGAGCTATTACTCCGTCGCATCTGTAGGGTACTTGTGCTATCTTAACGTCAGTGCACTTAGTTTACTCCTTTGACTCTATTTATCTGATCTACTCGCTCCTGTTTCATCACATCGTTATTCATTTTAAGCTTCCACTGGTGCAGGTCTCTGCTTTGGTCTTCCCAAGGGTACCAATGCCCATAGGACAAACATAGCCACCATGAGGGCGACCACACTAAGCAAATATGACATTCAGTATTATACCTAAATGCTAAAAGAAGAGATTTATGGAACTCACAATGGTTGCAGACTCTCAATCCCAAACCTCGACGCCAGTGCACCAGTGATAAAGGGGAACAAAGCAGCCCCGCTAAACCCAAATCCGCCTATCCAGCCAATAGATCCGGTGAGAAGCCATGGAGGAACAAGTCGCCCTGACTCGTTCATGAGAATCGGATACATGGGCCCGAAGAAGAAACCGACGAAGGAGACGGCGATGGCGTCTCCCACTAGTGAGGGAGTCAGCCAGACGACGAGCTCCAGTCTGGATATATTCATAGAGCATGATGATTGTTAAGCATATATTGAGTTTAGCGATGGTAACAGTATTTTCACTAATGGTAAGACATACCCTATGGTAATCACACTGTATACGAAGATGGCCCGGTATTCTCCTATCTAAGCCGTTATGGTCGGTCTCGATGTAGCACGCCTTCACGCATAGACACCACAAACCTTCTGATTTAACCATAGCAAGCACACCCTTCCGAGTGTCAGTCCTGTGATATAACTTTTCAATCGGTGCGCAAATTCGACAGATTCATCATTACTCACCGCCGAAGAAGCCAGTCGAAATATATCCGGAGGAAGGTCCACCTCCACGTTGGCGAATGACATACGTGATTGTCCATCCTCCTACAGTGACCTCCACGCCGACGTATATTAGCGAGAACAAGGCAAGGAGGTGGACAACCTTCTGGCTCAGGATTTGGCGGTACTTGCTTTGTGAACTTGTGCCTGTCTCGCCTACGGGCTGTCCTATCGCGACTAAGCATTCTGTTTGTGATTGACCGCAAACCGTGACAAGTAATTAGTAGATAAAGAGCGATACAATCTGAGTGTGCTAACCATCCTGAGTCTTCCCGCGAAACACGACCACCAAGAAAATCGTATTTAAGACCGCGATGCCGCACGAGCAAAGGAAATGAAACGACCATCGCGGTATTTGCGCGAATTGTGTTGCAGCAAGTGGTGAAATCATAGCTCCGAGTCCTGATAGCACAGCGAATTGATTTATAAACTATTAGCTTTACGAATAATGCAATAGAGGTCCTTGAAGACAGACCATACGCAGCGTGCAGAAGTCCCATTTTCGTCGCTGAGTTCTCCTTGAGACTCGCAACAAATCCGTTTGATTGTGAGTCCTGGCTAGAATTAAGTTACGTGGCATTTTATGCATAATATAGAGTGACAGACCTGTAGGCTTATCCCGATACCGTCAATGAAGAAGCCTACACAGAGGGCAGCAAACGGAGGGGCAGGGGCTATTATAGCATAGCCGATAACTTGACAAAGTGAACCTAGCAAGAGTTGCGTTTTAGTATCTGCAGTTGTTTAAGTCGCCCACAGTGTTCCTCGTACCCAGTACAATGACCTGAGAAAAAGGTTTAGTAAGGTATGAGACTGTAGGTATCCAGATAAGTTAAATACTGGTACCTTTCCAAACCCAAACCTGTCGGTTAGGTAAACATTCGTGCATGCACCCAGCATGGTTCCCTACAGATTAAGGCAAGCAAATGAGACGCAGACAATCATCTGGAAACGTGTGATCGCTAACGATTGTAGTAGTGACGAACATCATCGACACGACAGTATAATTTACCTAAAATTTAATCAACAAAGCCGCTTCACCAGATACAATGAATGTGCGCACGTTGTAGACCTCTTGCATGCGCGGTATAAGTGGACCCGGCGTTCCGCCATCCCATCCAGCTAAGAACAACACAAAATAGAGTGAAAAGAGCTGGTACCGTGCTCTCCGTTTCACTGCCGGACTTGATGGGTCGACAGTCTGCAGATCTCGTTCTGGTGAAACGGGTGTATCATATGTGTCTCCATCCACGTTTATAGAGTTATCTGTCTTCTCTAGGTCTGTCAGTACTTCTGGATTGCTGACTCGTCTGGTCTTCTCTGTCGATCTCCTCGATAACGCAGAAACGTTATCCTGGTGTGGAAGAGCCTCTGTCGCCATTTGTATAGCCAAGCGAGCAGACCCAAGTAGGGTGATGACCGTGATTACTGCCCAAGGTCGTCGTCTCGTAGCGTTTATCTGGAGCCTCAGGTCGTGGAGGGGGAGAGGAAAGAACAGATACTGAAGTAGACAAGACTTTATGCGGAGCGGGTAAACGTGTAGAGGCTGCTTTCCCCAGACAAACTAGACTTGTTGCCGATTGAGTCCATGTGCATGCACTATTAGTGATCGACACTCCCAGCTAATTCGTCTGTGAGATTGTGGTGTTCGACAAGGCTTGTACTCGGCTTATCGGCCCACACCTTGATTTGAATTGGATGGCACAAACAGATGAAAATAAATCTTTAAAGTACTTAGTTTATTTGGTGGCTGACAGTCGGAATTCCAATGACATTTGTGTTTCTGCCGTGTCAAAGTCGTCTCTTCATCCACCCACACATCCTCACCTCAAAACATCGAATCTGAACAAAAGATGGTCGTGCTTGCAGGAACCCGGCAATCCACAAAGGAGAAACCTCGGAGTAACAGTACTCGCGCGAAACTACACGTGCCGCCATCCCCACCTCGAGTCAGCAGAGTCAGACGCGGAAAACAGACAGCGCGAGAGTGGCAGGATCTTGCCGCAGAAGACAATGCAGGGGACGAAGGTGTGTTTGGGGAGGATGTTAGAGCGGAAGATTTCTGACGCAAAGTAAATACAGAGAACAGCAGTTCAGACGCTTGTGCATATCTGGATACCGAGCTTGAGATCTCCTATGATCACGCTTTCGAGGCCAAAGGAATAGATAGCCACTTCGAATTTTAATTTCGTACGTCAAAGCTAATATAATACCTAAGGAACACGAGAACATCGTCCGCTTACTTCTGTGTGCATGAACTTCAAAGCCTTCGCCTAGGTCTCCACATCCACAACAAAGGAAAACCACACTCAGTAACTCGAGCCATTCACCTGTTCAGTAGAAAGAGAAAGACACCGATGTACTTCATTAAACAGATATCACGAATACCAAGATTCCGATGCGATGCCTACCTTGTCCTTGAGCTGGTTGATGAATTGCTGGTAGCTTGGCATGACGTCCGCGCGGTCCTGGATGAGGCAACTGAGAGCCCAGAGCCTCAGTGGCGGCTCGCCGTCCTCCTTAACGACATACAGATGCGGCCAATATGGCCCATGGCGCATCTCGCGAATCTTGGCGATGATGGCGTTTACACGCTGCGAAAAGGGGTTGTCAAGAAGGGGCAACGTGGTCTAAGAGCAAAAGGCCACGTCAGTCCATGATCACAAAGTGAAATTATTGGAATGATCATCCTACCTTTCCACCACGTAGTTGCTCATAAGACGGCAGATCAAAAACATCCATGATCAGCTGCGGAACCGCATCTCGGCCGACCCAGAGGAAGAGCGTTTGTCCATCTTCAATCAAGAAAAGACCGTGCCTCTCCAGGCGCTCCGATGTTGGCGGGAGCGGCAGAGGCATGACAAGCCCATTTTCACCCATGGTACCACACTGCATGTGCACGAAACAAGGGTCAGCGAAAGACAAGAAAGACAGGAGTCAGAACAAAATCAATAGTAAGGGAGAAAGGTATGATTGGCGCTAGAAGTTGAAGAAGCGAAAGAAGCGTCGGGATTAACGGATGATAGCACTTACCTCAGACGCCATGTTGTGTAACGAATAGAAATTTGGGTAAATATAAGGAACAAGAAGCTCAGCAGGGAGGGACGTCAACAGCGATTGCGCGTAGGCCCGTAGATCCGGAGGGATCTGTGCGCTTTGCCGAATTCCGACCTGTTCGCATACAGTCGCATTAGAAATGTACAGCGAAGCGCATCTTTGAAATTGAAGTGCGGCTTACATTCTTAAGAAGACCCAATAGAAGCACAGGAAGTAGCTTAAGGTTCTCGCAAATAGACAATTGCGCACTAGCGCCAGCTCCTGCTGCAGTCATGCTACTCTTGTACGTGGACAGAATCTCAACCATCTTGTTGACGACAGCCTCCCGTGCGTCCTCAAGTTTGTGAGAGAGCGAACGCTCAACAGCCTTGTTCGCCAGTAAAGTGGCTAGTGCCACCTGGTCAGCTGATGCGTAGACTTCCGACAAGTTGGTTGTCGTGGGCAACGCAAGGGTGAGGACACGAATTCTGCGTTCACCTATGTCGTTCCTATTAGAGGGATAGTGCTAGTTAGACGCTAAAGGGGGGCGTACCAGTGCAGGTACTGTGAAGGATAGCCGTTTGTAATACAACAAACGCCGATGTGATTGTGTCCTCAATCTGAACCTCAATAGCATATGACTGGTCTTGAGGGACCGCGGGCATGGCAAGAAGATCCGTGGAGCGAACGAAGAAATTGCCGTGGAATGAAGACATGCGCAGACCTGCAAAGCGAAAGTAAACATAGAAGTCAGTTTCACCAACAGGTAACTCAGTTTTTGAAAAGTGAAGAACCCATTCAAGAAGGCAACATGACAACTTACCCTTTGTCGCACGCACACGCATCACGGCTTCGACCATGATGGGCATAGCGATGACTGTACCAAATTCGTGCGCGAATTTTAATGCATCTTCCGACTTCGCGGCATTGAACGCAGGGTAAAAATATGTCTGGCCGGAAGTATAGTGAGGCAAGCATGCTGCAAAGTGTTCGTGATTTGGCCTTTATGAAAAGTTTGTTTGAAATGCATACCTAGAGTCGCAACGTCTTGGTACGACGCGCTGAAAAGGAACATGTCCACAGAAACCTGCGCACGCGAACATTCGATAGCAAACGTTTTGTAGAATGCTGAAGCGGGTTGCAGAAGACCAGATTCCTATTCACAAAGAAGTGAGCTATTGCAGGCGTATTCCTGAACATCTAATAAAACCGACCTTAGCAGTACCCAAAACCTTCGGATCCTCTCTGTTTTTCAAAGAACCTGGACCGAGACTTGGCAGGCTTGAAGAAAGGACAATAAGCTTTCCGCCCACAGAAGACTGATAACGATCATTCAGCACGTCACATTTGCTTAGACATTGATAATGTTGTTAGGCTTACAATAAGCTTGAAACCAGCTTGCATAGCAGGTCCAAGAGCACTTCCAACGGCATGAGATTCCTGGAACATGTCTCCTAACCGACCTAAAAGTGCTTCAACGGACGCGCGGGCTTCAGTAAGGTTAACAAGAAGGTCTGTGGGTTTGGGTAGGAAGACATCATCCAGGTCTGATACAACTAGCATATTTGGATCTGTTGCGCCAGGCTGATGAATAGATCAGCTCTGTTATCTTATTCGACCACAAGGAACAGATAAACGTACCGGCATGGAGAAGAAATACAGGGACGTATCGTAGCAAATGATAGAGACTTTTGTTCTCTGGTCATCGTTCGGTATCCTGTCTAGAGACTCCAAAAGAGTACGACAAGCAGTAGCGACCATGCCTGTAAGCTGTGTCAGTAGCCAAAGCTTTCATACCTACAGTTCTAGCTCACCAGTGGAAACGGCAGCATGGCTGACATCGATAAGGAAACAATAAAATATAGGTTGAGGTGGCCGAACCATATACTCCGTTGGAGCAACGTATTCAACGACAGCATGGTTCAACTCAGCTCGAGACCAGCGATCTCCAGGTTGGTTCCTCTCCTGATCCCAGTCAAACATTTGCGGGACTTCGTTTGACATCCCACAAAGTGTACATCTCCACCGATTCCCACCGTCTATAAATTGTACGAACGGATTGATGTACGCCCTGCATCGACGACAGCGCGCAATGACAGTGTCTGTGATGAGTGGCACAGGTTGGTCTCCCTCCTTAATCGATCGGTACGGTGTAAGAACCAAACCCAGCGGTATTTTGGACTTGTTAAGCAAGGCAGACGTCGTTGGTACGGCGTTTATCGTACAACGCGCATAGGATGGGTCCGCATTTGCCAAAGGTGATGGTGATATTGATGCATTAGGTGGCAAACGAATTTCAGGCGGGCCACGCTGTAATTCACGCGGGTCTGGAGGACTTGTGAGAAGATTGGCAGTGTACAACGCAAATGGCTTCGGTCCGCCATTAATGCCCATTGTCGAAAATTGGTCCGTCACAGAACCCATTTGTTGCTGGAAGCCTGCCTGTCCTGGAGCAGCCATCGCAGGGGCTGCTGCGAAGCCAGGTGCGTTGATATATTCGGGCTGGCCAGCAGGCGTAATGAATTGGGACGGTTGGGACTGCTGAGAGCCAAATTGACTCTCAGCAGCGAGACCAGGGGTGAAAAGTTGGCCACCAGCCGCTGGGGCTCCCACCGGAGGTGCTGCAGCATACTGTGGGTCAGACGCATATGCATCCGTGCCGCTGTAATAAACTTGTGTCTGTCCTGCTGCGTACTGCCGGCGTTTGGTATGGTGCAAGCTTGATTGAGTCGCCGCAGCTGGCATTGGCGAACCCGTTGGGCTCAGCCCGGGCACCTCCCATTGTGTACGGCCTGTTGCAGTTTCTAATCACGATGAAAATAAGTGTTTAGCATAAATACCGGCTAAGAAGTTCTGGAAGCTCACCTATGAACAGATACCTCTGATTTGTGGGATCCCTGCGGAGGCAAATCAGCAAACTTGAGGTTTCGGTACGCATAACTTTACACACCACTCAGCCGCCCAGCCTGGTGGTAACTGTTGAGCTGGCGAAGCCATTTGTGAGTGTAAGGTCTTTAGAAATGGAGTGAAGAAGAGAAAGTACGAAACGCGCTCCGAGTCGATGCCACGACAGTCCAATTCGTCACGTCTACGAAGACAACATTCAATGTCACGCATGCTCAAGTTGTCACTCAAGACAATATTGTTGCGCACATCATATCCAAGTCTTTATACACGGAGATAGGGCATGCTCATATCAAAACTCTATCGAATTGATTGTCACTAACTCGTTGAAGTTCTAGAGATGCAACTATGAAACTCCGCTAGTCAAACAAATTAATCCTATTCCACAAGTCTTCTATAAGTATAACAGCCATATGCGGCGCTATGCTAGAAGTTAGAACTACTTTGAAGCATGCTGATAGCACCACAAGATCAGCAGCTCTACCGTGCTGTACTCTGTTGGCCCGCTGTCCTTTCTTTCACTCTATCAACGAGCGAAGCGTCCGCTGCATTTGCAGCAGGGACCTCTAGCTTATTCGAACCTTCCTTTCGAATCGATCTCGTGTCCCCCTTGAATCCAATGTAATATATGCGCGAAATTTCTTCACCCACAGCCTCTCCCTATCCAGAAGCTCTCAGTCTATATGAGCTACGGAGGAGCGATAAAGCACTAACGAAGTGTAGGGAGAGCGAATGGACATTTGTGAATGACGCCGCTCGAAGCGGATACTCAATCACTGTTGTCTCTCCCTCTAACAAGCTTATGTCTAAATTCGGTCGAAGTGATTCTGCGTCAGCGAAATCAACGACATTAGGATGATTTGCAAATATTCGAAGGTGACGAGGCGTAAGCTCTCCGCGACCTAATCGCATATATTTGATGAGTGCGTGTCCAATGCTGTATTCAACTCTTATAGACTTACCGAGTTTGAGGAGGATCGATCGAACACGAACGTTCTGGCTAAAGGGAATGTGTATGACGAGCTGGTCGTCCACTCCAGAGTCTGCATATCGTGTGTCGTCCTCTCGCTCGTTCCAAGGCTTGATCACCGCCCTCGCATCCTCCGGTACCCTGAGATTCAGGCCGTGGACACTATTTCATAGGAAAGACATTTCTCCTTTCATTATGATTCAGTATATCTGGACTTAGTGAGTGATTCTACTCACTTGTCTTTGTCAATAACACCGTAAAGATTTCCAGTGTCAGTACCTGCTATGTCATCCTGCACTGAATTTCCATCTTCTCCGTAGTGCCCGGACATATGGTTTAGAGATCACAGATTTGGCTCAGAGAATGCGCTTGGATAGTAAATAGTTATAGTTGATTTTAAGCATGCATATGTGGGAAGGAGAAGAAGAAGGGAGGACATCAAGCAACTTCAAGGACTCGGGACTCGGGGGACTCCGACGAACGCGCCGAGACGGTGGACCCCAGACGCTCTACAATAGTTAGAGATCCGGTTGTCACTTCTTTCTTCACTCCTATTCGAATTATCTAGCAGGATGAGCAGTTGCTCATCTTTGTTGTCCCGTTCAAAAACGCTGACAAGTAGCTGCGGTCGATCTCTACGACATCACCCACTAAACCGAACATCTTTTCTTTCCTCGTCACGACAATCTTCTACTTCGCCTGCTAGTTCGTCGAAAAATCCTGACATCGATGATGGTTCCTCCGTTTTCCCCAACCTAATGAAGCCCGATATCCTCTACGACGCTGCACACACAAAGATATATGAGGGTCCAAGAAGCGGTCGCTTGGCAAAAGTCATTGTCCGAAATGACCCATCGTACATGGTAATCGACAAGGAGCTCAACGATTCGATTAAAAATGAAGGCAATGCGAAGGACGAGGACAAAGACCCGCGGATTCTCATTAAAAACAAGCTACGAGACTTGAAGCTTCACATGTACCCCCTGATCAGCCGCCGTGTCACTCAACAGACAGGCAAGGGCAAGCGACACAGGCTATACCAGCTGACCGTTGTGGGGAACGGTGACGGACTCGTCGGGTATGGCGAGGGGAAGCACGAAGAAATGAGCGTCGCAAAAGACAAAGCCATCACGGAGGCCGTACGCAACATGGACAGCGTCTCCCGTTTCGAGCAGCGTACAATCTGGACGAACATGGAAATCAAACTTGGCGCGACTCGTATCCTGATGCGACCCCGCCCCGTTGGATTCGGGCTTCATTGCAACCCAAATGTCCATCAAGTGCTGAAGGCAGCGGGAATCAAGGATGTGAGTGCGAAGGTGTGGGGAAGTAGGAACCCGATAAACGTCATCAAGGCAACATGCATGCTCATTCAGTCGGGCAACGCGCCCCTTGCGATGGGCGATGGTGTTGGTGGGAAGGGACGGAGGTTGGACGTTGGCAGCGGGATGCGTAGCAAGGAGTCAGTAGAGCGGGATAGAGGAAGGAAGTTATTGGACGGGCGGACATGGTAGTTAATCCTGATTCGCATTGTTTCTTTCCATAGAGCAACCTCATAATTGAAAACGTTTCAAAGCAATGAATTTGGGGGGATACTATACAGAGTATTAGTTCTACACTATTCGCTACATAGAATTAACCAACTAAAACTCAAAGGTGAAAGAAGAAAAATCTACAAATCCAAATAGTCTCGCGCGGCCCAAGTATTGTCCTGTCCGTACGCGCCCAAACCTCCGCCCAATCCACCATTGACACCATACGTGTTGTCGCCACCTTCGCCAGGCTCTACTTCCTTGAAGCTAAATTCGCGCTTGAACTTCTCTTGTAAGGATGACAGTTGCGCAATCAGGGTGTTTGCTGCCTGTTCGAGGGCAGCTGCAGGAGTGACTGAGCCATCGGTCTGAACTTTGAGGAGGAAGTAAGGCTGAAGAGGATGGGGAACTTTGTACCCAGCGAAGAGCACGGTAGGCATAGATAGGAGTTGACTAAAGGGTATCTGAGCGTGACTTCACAATAGGTGAAGTCAGAGAGATTCACTTACGCTCGTAGCATGTTTGCTAGTGTATGGTCTTGCTTTACGACCTTTATTGTCGCAGCGTTCGGGATTTTCGTGTCCTCTTCAACCTCAACACTTCATGGTCGTTGAGCCTCGGAGAAGAGTTACACCATCGAGAATGGCTTACGGTTTCTCACCGTCGTCTAAGACGAACAACTCCCATCTGTTGATCGCATTCATGACGGGCTGCAACGTTTTGTCAGTGTTTGACCCAAATGATTCGAGAGTAAAGAGGTTTATTAAGCGTATCAGAACACGTTTTGAGATCACGGAAATCATTGACAATAAATAATGGCATAGTTGCCGACATCATTTGACAACAAAGTATAGGAAGTAAATACTCACCCAATGACTTGATACAAATGAGACTGTCTTGAGTGACTGATATGTCGGTGTAAGGGGCGTAAAATCGAACTCGAAGAATTTTGATGTTTTCGGAATTTGCCGTATATTGAAACTCAGAACCTGACTATTCTGGTATTCAATCTTTGAAGTGTACAAGGAGAACCGACACCCCTCAAGACAACGATAAAGTGAGTGTAATAATGCCCAGCGCCCGTCCAGCTACTGTTCGAAACGTCGAGAAAGGCCATATCTTTCAGATGGATCGTTGTGGAGTGTGTTGAAGAGGTGGAAGAGGGTGGATGGACGGCGCGGTCTCTGGGTGGGACCTTTGGCGGAATGAAGTGTGCTGATGAACGATTGCGCTTGTAGATGCCGACTCGGTTCACGAAGACTCGCAAGCACCGCGGACACGTCTCCGCCGGTCACGGACGTGTTGGCAAGCACCGCAAACATCCTGGTGGTCGCGGTCTCGCTGGTGGTCAGCATCACCACCGGTATGTTTCAACTCGAATTCAGATCGATTGGAAACTAATCACTTGCGGTTTGTGCTCCTAGTACCAACTTCGATAAATACCATCCTGGTTACTTTGGTAAGGTTGGTATGCGTCGATTCCACTTGACGCGCAACAGCCAATGGTCTCCGATCATCAACGTTGACAAGTTATGGACACTTGTCCCGGAGGAGGAAAAGAAGGGATTGACTTCGGACTCTGATGTTGTACCAGTCATTGATACTCTGGCGGCAGGCTACGGGAAGGTGCTAGGGACGGGAACGTGAGTTCGCAAGATAGTGTATCTTAGTTGCATCAACTAATATACTCTTTTAGTCTACCCAACCTCCCCTTCATTGTAAAGGCACGTTTCGTGTCGTCGCGCGCGGAGAAAAAAATTAAGGAGGCTGGTGGTGTTGTGAAGCTTATTGCATGATCTCCTTTTTCACCCTCTCTGCATATCTTATCCGCATTTCATTTCTCTCTGTATGATCCATGACTATAGGATACATGCTCATGCTCTCACTCCACCAAATTTACAATATGTGTGTTATCAGGATAGCGTGAGCGTAAGTGTCGCTCATGTACTTCATCACGGAGTCCTAGTCTGGACGCAAATCCGCAAACCCGGAACGCCAGTTGCTACTCATCGAAGTTTTATCTGTGTAGTACGTCAAAGCAATTGATGTAGAGAACTAGTGTTCTTGCTCATTGTTATGGTCGCACACATTCATCCTGAGAAAAGTTCTGGGTCAATGTACTCAACCGCCAATCACGACATTCTTTCCCTCCGCCTCGTCGGATCGCTGAAAACAAAAGATTAGACGCCCGTAGTATCCATACTGAACTTATAAATGCGAGCCATGGGCTGCCATGGCAATGACACATACCTTCGCTCTCGCTGTGGTCTACGGATTGCAGTGAAAAAATGTCGACCGCGGCTCTCTCTGCGCTTCAGAAAGTTTGGTTCATAACTGGTAAGTAGCAGCCTGTCATCATTTACCGATCTATCAAAGACTGACATTGTATTATGAAGGTACTTCCAGTGGCCTCGGGCGCGAAATCGCTCTTGCTGCACTGGCTCGAGGTGACAAGGTGGTTGCAACTGCGCGGTCTGCATCACGCGTAGCAGACCTAGAAAAGGGACATCCAGACGCTTGTCGCGCTTTGCAGCTAGACGTTACAGACGACTATCATGTGCTCAGGCAAAAAGCAGCGGATGCAGTGGGAACATGGGGACGCGTCGACGTCCTCGTAAATAATGCCGGTGCTGGAAAGTTCGGGTTCAGTGAGGAAGTTGGGTGAGACTTTGCGAAAACTCATATCTGCCATTCTTGCTAAATGGGTCTGCACAACATCTCGAATTCGTGAACTTTCGTTGTTACCAAAACTCATTTCAGCGAAGACGGATACGCAACTCAGTTTAGGACCAATTTCTTTGGCCCAATGAACGTTACACATGCATTTCTACCGTACATGCGAGCGAGGAGAGAAGGCACCGTAGTCTTTATTGGTAGTAGATCTAGCTGGCGAGCGAATGTTCCTGTGCGTATTCCTAACGTTGCTCGTTGACTAGACCAATGTTTATGCAAGGCTCCCAGATGTTAGGTTTGTCTTCAGACACTAAAGATCACTTTCCACAGGATTGATCATCCTAATAATTGTACTTTAATGGTGCAGGAACATATAACGCCTCAAAAGCAGCATTGACGGGTACGTTCAACAAATCTCTTCTTGTACATCCAGCTTACATATGACACATTGCTTCGATATGCACAGCTGCCGCTGAAGCTCTTGGAGCAGAAGTCGGACCTTTAGGCATCCGTATACTCAATGTAATACCGGGTGGACTACGAACCAAGAATTGGGATAATATGGAGCTCCTCCAGACCACTCCGGAGGCTTTACTTCCACCTCTTAATGGAACTTCTCCGACTCTTCGCAACTCCAACAATGGACTTGAAGACTACGATCCTTTGCGTACGCAGCTATTGGGTTGGATGAAAGCGCAGAACGGAAAACAGCCAGGCGACCCTGTTGCCTCGGCGCGTGCGATCGTCGATGTTGTACGCGGAGAAGTCGATGTTTCTCCGGCCAAAACTATCAACACCGGTTCAGATGAGGCTGAACCGAAATTGTCGCCTCAAATGCGTGAAACGAGCGAAAGCCAGAGGATTTGGCCAGACCTTGACATGCTTGTACTAGGATCTGACGCCGAGGCGAATATCCGAGAGAAATGCGAGCGCGTCGTTCGCAATCTAGACGATTGGCAGGATGTTATAAGGAGCATAGACCTGAAGGATTGATGTTGGGAAAATCTTGGATAAGGTCAACGATGAATGTTCTTGCATGTAATTTATAGACTGTGAGTGCAGTGTAACAGATTTGATATCTCCGTTTGCTTAGGTGAGAAGGCTGTTTTAAGAGAGTAATTGTTTATCTTGACGGGATTGAAAGCAACCACTGAACTACAGGATATCTCAAGCTGATTTTGAAATGATATGCAAGGTCATCAGACTATGTGTAGGGTGGATCCGAGGAAATCCGTTGCCTGACTTGGACTTCTACGTTCACATGCTTCCATCTGTTCTGCAACCCGGATCAACGGCCTCTACTTTCTACTGAAATGACGAAACGCTGTGTTTGTTATCTCTGGGAACTCCGTGATAGTGACCACCATGTCTTTTAAACGAGAATCTGAGCAGCGAGTGTGGTTTGTCACAGGTCAGAACTGTTCATGATACTTTCCTACTCGTGTCATCTATCTGACTTTGTATTGTCATGCAGGTACCTCCAGTGGTCTGGGGCGATCCATTGTTGAAGCTGCACTCGCTACAGGCGATAAAGTGATCGCCACGTCTCGTGTGGTTAACAAGATCCAAGATCTCGTAGAATCACATCCGACAACATGCCACATCATGGATCTAGACGTGACTTCGGATTTCAAGACCATCCAAGCTAAGGCTCTCGAAGCAATAAGCGTATGGGGGCAAGTCGATTTCGTTGTGAATAATGCAGGTGTCGGGATGCTCGGCGTCTCAGAAGAAATAGGGTAAGTACTTGTGAGTTAGCCTTTAAAACATTTCCTGAGACCTGTTACTCGCAACCTAGTGCCGACGGATACGAGATTCAGATGCGCACAAATTTCTTGGGTCAGATGAACGTAACGCACGCATTCCTCCCGCATATGAGAAGTAGGCGGTCCGGGACAGTTGTGTTCATCAGTAGTCGGTCTGCTTGGCGGAGCGCACTCCCGGTTAGTCCAAGTGTCGCAATGCAGGTCTAATATCGATGATTTATGACTGATACAATTTTTAGATGTTAGGTAAATAATACCAGAATGTATCGCAGTTCGAATATCTCATGCAAATATTCAAAATCAGGTCCTTATGCTGCTTCGAAAGCTGCGCTCAATGGTGCGATACTCCCCCTATTTGTTCATTCTGACTTATTTACTGAGCATGCATGTAGCTGCCTCTGAAGCTCTAGCAGTAGAGGTCGCACCTTTCAATATTCGAATATTGAGCGTCCTCCCAGGCTCCATCCGAACCCAGAACTATGCGAACACCGTATGGATACCATCGACGAGCCATGCCGGTGAAGTCCCAGAGTACAAGGCACTAACCGATAAAACAAAGGTGTTCGTGGACCAGAGTACCGGAAAGCAACCCGGAGATCCTATCAAATCTGCGAGAACCATCGTTGACGTTGTCCGTGGTGAACGGCTTGAATCCAAAAGGGATCGAAAGGCAACAGGCGATTGGCCAGATCTGGATATGCTTGTTCTTGGTTCTGATGCTCTGACAAATATTCGCGATAAATGCGAAAGGATACTCCGGAATCTAGACGAGTGGGAGAGCGTGTCACGATCTATTGATATCAAGGACGAGTAAAGGATTCAAAATGCTAGACATAATACACAAGAACATGTATGCTTTCATTTTCGTGACGCTGTAGAACTCAATGTACACAATAGATGCTGAAAACAGTTCGCCGCTTTTACACATCTTGGTACTCGAACATGGTCGCAGACAAAGATGCTTTTCAATCTTGCCGCCTGACTCCGGCAGGAACAAATGCCCAGATTCCAACCATCATGCCCATGACAGTAACGACCCTTAATCATGGAGATTCAGCCCAAGGCAGCTTGAGAATAATCTTGGGGAACGTACAGTGGTTGCAGACTTTGAACTCCAAATTTCGACGCCAATGCACCAGTAATGAAAGGTACGATAGCTGAACCGGACTGACCGAAGCCAGTAACCCATCCAACCGAACCAGCCACTAGAGAATAAGGTACGAGCCGGCCAGTGATGCGCATGATAATTGGGTAGATAGGCCCGAGGAAGAGGCCAACTAGTGCAACGGCGATTGCGTTTTCAATAAGTGAAGGAACGAACCAAACTGTAATCTCGAGGCTAAAGGTCGTGAATGAGTGGCGATATCTTTGATGCTTGAGAAGAGAGATATGATCCACATACCCAATGGCACAGAAGATATACAACCATATACTTCGACGCTCTCCCAACTTCGTTTAAATGAGCATAAATGGCATATTTCGGATATGCTAGCTACTTTCTTACCTTCTGAGTGACCCAAAGAAGTAGAATTCGGCCAACAGCAAGTCCTAAAGCAAATAGATTGAAGTAAATATTTGCATATCCAAATAGTTGATCCACTTACCTCCAAAAAAACCTGAGCTAAGATATCCCGCTGATGCGCCACCGCCCCGTTTATCAATCACAAAGGTAACGATCCACCCGCCGATAGTCACTTCCACACCGACATATGCGAGAATGAAGAACGCAAGGATGTGAACAACGCGTAATCCCAGGATCTGGCGGTAGTGATTTTCGTGTGAGGTACCCTCAACCTGCGGTGGACGACCGATTCTGGTCAGTATAACTGCTTGACATAGATCAGATCTTCGCATAACAGAGATAAGCGAGACTGCGTACGCTCCACACGATCGAAGCCGAACGTCGTTGATAATAAAGTCAAATTTATCACAGCAAGTCCCAGAGAGATGAAGAAGAAATAAGACCATTTCTCCATCTTGGCGAATTGCGTAGATATGAAGGGCGATGCAAATGCCCCAATACCTATGATCAAGTAGTTTGAGTGTATGCAGTCAATATTGCAGGTCTCCAAGAAGACGAACCGTATGTGGCTTGGTAAATACCCATCTTCATTGCGCCGTTACTCAGGTTGACGATAAATGCCATTGCCTGAGACATCTGAAAATTGAGTGAGGTTTAGCATAGATCACTGCAGAGTACATAAGTACGGTACCTGAATAGAAATTGCGAATCCGAGAAAAACGTAGGAGAGAACAAACACCGGAAATGGAGGTGCAGGTGCTTGAATCGCATAACTCATAATCTGCATAGATGCACCTTAAAGACTGGACAGTCAGTTATAGAAGAAAATTAAGCAATGGAAAGCAGCACCTAGAATCATAAGCTTCATGCGAGATCAGCAACGCGTCACAGATAAAATATAGACCCAACCTTCCCGAATCCAAGCTTGCTAGAAAGGTAAATATTCGAGATTGCTCCAATGATGAATCCCTGGGATAGATGAAGATTGAATATATAAGTACGGTTTTGGAATCATGATTAGAGTTTAACGTACAGTACAGTTCAAAACAAAAGTGAGAGAAACAACTGCGAAACCGACCTGCGGGGAATCGTGCACTAGTTAGCGCTGACTACACTTACTGTCCATGAACACTCACATGATAATGACGCTGTATTGTGGGAAGCAAGGGACCTTCGCAGCATTAGTGATTAAGCACATCTATTCGTTAGTCACTGACAGATAACAGACCTAGAGTTCCGTCATTCCAACCCTCAAGGAAGATGAAAAGCAACAGGGTACAAAAGCCCTTAAGTTCTGTTTTCATTTGAACCTTTCTCTCCTCAGGAGACACATTCATCGAGGTATGAGTGCTATTTGGGGCGGGTAGCCCATATCCCTGAGGCATAGCGTTCTCGACAACCCCATTATCAGTAGTAGCCGAGTGTGAATCCAATCCAGATTTGCCTAGTATTTTGGTCGTTTCTCTTTTTCTATTTGCAGTATCGCCCCCCAGCTCGTATTCATCCACAACGCTTTGGATACTCATGGATATGGGAGTGAGGAGGGAAAGATACGATACAGCGGCGAGATAGTGGCCCCATGAACTGATTATATCTAAAAGAGAAGAGGTTTCGGCGAGTTGTCGGTTTAGCTTGAAGTCCATTATTCAGTGAGTGTTCCCACGGATTTACATATTACTTATTATAACTGCAAATCAGAGTAACATTGGATTCTTCATTATTGAGAATTCAATATTAGGTGGGCGTCCGTTTCATAAAGCGGCTTCGCCTCACGTTCCGCGTAGTTGCGTCTGCTGGTCCGTGAGAGGGACGTACTATAGGCATATGAGAAGCTACGCTGGTAGGCTCATAGACGATTCGACTTACCATGACATCGAGAAGTGCCTTCCGCTTGACATTTCCATCACCATCTTTGTCGACTTCGATGATCTGCTGTCGGTCTGTCCCGACTGGAATGAACATCCGACCAGGCGCCTTCAACTGATCGATGAGCGCGGAGGGGATCTCTGGTGGCGCAGCGCCAACATGGATGGCATCGAACGGTGCGCTATTTGCTACGCCCTCGCGCCCGTCGCCGCACACAATCACGATTTGGCCGGAATCGAGGGCGGGCCCGAGTCCGTCCGCTCGGAGGTTCTGTTCAGACCAGGCGACGAGCTCTGGCATATGCTCAACCCCGACAACCTTTCCTGTCGGACCAACGAGATGATGAAAGATGGCGAGCGTGTAGCCCGATCCAGATCCGACATCCAAAATATGCGCGCCAGGCCGGAGAAAGTCAAGGAGGTTCTCAGCAGCATGGGCGTGCTATAGTAGATAGCTTTACAATGAGTCTGAGCACGCCGCTGGCATTAAAGATGCGATACCATATGAGGTGCGGAAATGGTCGCGTTGCATTGGATTTGTCTGTTATAATTGACATTAGCTATAGTTCCAACGAAGTTAGGGGAGAACATCATCCATACTGAGGCGAATCTCTGTACGCATCCCCCTTGTTTAAGACATAGTTCGCCCTGTCTACCTTTCTAAAGGCCTTTATCGGCATGCAAGTGCATTTGTACGCTTTGCTGTTCTGTATGATGCAAGCGTACACTAACCGCAGTGACACGATCTTCCATGATTAGCTTGTGCTTGACGAGGTTTTGTATAAGCTCGTCATTCGTATGGCCGGTGCACCAATATGCCATATATATATATGTGATCGAATCTTGAATAGATGGATAACCTTTGGTGAACGGGCTCCAAGCACACGCGTCACGGAGGCACGCACTGGAAGCTGTGGTCATATATGTATGAGCTTCAATTCAATTCGATGACGCAGCAAGGTTCGGACTTACTTATGCTCTCACCAGCGTTTGTTGCGTTGATCTTGTCTTGTTCAGAGTATCAAGACGTTGTTTGTGCCTTTCAAAAGGCATTTAAAGAACTTAGGGGCCAGGTCACGGGGATCGCGAGTGAGTGAACAGGACGGAAGAAAAGAAGCAAGCGCTTATAGTAGCTTTGAACACTTTAGCGCCGGTTTTGCCAAGATTACCTTTCATGGCCTAGACTTTGTTACTCGGATTTCTATATTTAGCGAGCTACGTACTATGCAAACGTGCGTGCCCAACATCCTAAGGTCATTGTCACTTCCTTCTCCTCCACCACCATCCGCGGGCCAATGGCTCCTATCGGTATCTTGCTAAAGACAGTATTCGAGGTATGTATCAACTGATATATGAGCTCAGATATAGACATCTAACACATCGCCTAGTCAATCCTCGAAGTCTTTCTCTTGTGTTTGGCCGGGTATGTTCTTGCGCGCAGGGGTATTTTGGACAAGAAAACACAGAAGGTATGTCTTATTTCCTCTAAGCTGCTCAGTAGAGTGCTAAATTCAGAGCTATAGCAACTAAACCGGCTCAATGTATCACTGTTTACGCCGTCTCTACTGTTCTCAAAGGTGGCGTTCTTTTTATCACCAGGTGTGTTGCCCAGGTTGCCGCCTTCAAAGCCAACTTCATTTCCCTCCAAGTGCAAAGCATATGGGGAATAACTATACGCGTGTCTCTGGCTGTTCAATGGACACGTTGTATCCAAAGGCGCTCGCACAGCTTGGCTTTTGCTTGGCCGGACTAAGTCGGACTTCATAGTGGAGCTCGTTAGGCTTGTTTCGACCAGCGTCAAGCCGGATTTGGGGAGCGCAACGTCGTATGGCTCATGTTTTGTAGCAAAACGAGTGTCGACTTAAAATGAACATAGCTCCTTAGCGCTCCTTAGCGCTCACTCTTCTCGTTTTGATCTAAAGCGACCTTAAAGTCTTGTAACTTACCGCTGGCCTTTCTTTGCAGCTAAATTACGCGAACTTTGGATTATACCACTCTTCTTCGTAATTGTATCCGTTGTTTCGATGGGAGTCGCGGCCGTATTGGGTTGGTTATTCCGGTTGAAGAGGTCACAAAGGTGAGTCTCTAGAGTGAATCTTATATACAAGGGTGCGAAAGCTATCTCATACTCGTACCCGTTCTCAGGAGCTTTGCAATGGCAGCTTCAATGTTTATGAACTCTAATTCACTGCCCATCGCACTTATGCAGAGTTTGGTGGTTACTGTTCCCGGTCTCAAGTGGGACGATGACGACAACAAAGAATCCATGCTCGGACGCGCTCTAACATACTTGGTTCTGTACAGTACTCTTGGCATGGTGGTGAGTCCAACTAGCACTATCTTTCACGCGGATTAAACCTAAGTTATCAAATCATAGCTTCGATGGAGTTACGGTGTACATTTGCTTTCTCAAGCCGACCCGGAAGGCAGTGATGTTGAACATGTCAGTGAGATTGAAGAGGCACGTGCCTCAGAGCTTGGGGATGAATCCAGCCTCCTTCTAATTGATGAAGGAGACGACGTTCATCAATCAAGGATCAGTCAAGACCATGAACATGCCATTCACGCCGATATCTTATCAGAACATACGGTTCGAGATGAAAATAATCTACATCCCAGTCGAGGTCTTGTGAACGAAGATCCTGTATTTTATTCCTTCCCCAATACGCCAACGCGTTCCGCCGTCAATCTACCCCACGTTCCTTCCACATCTTCTTTTGGTACTCCGTACTATCCTGAAGGAGATGCCGAAGACTCAGATGAAGGTCTCACACTTCCCAACTCAGCCTTTCGAGGTCGGCGCCGGCGTTCTGGCACTACACCTACCTCTAGTCGTCTTCAGTCCACATTACGCCGAACAAAACACCGTGTAAAGAAGGCGCTCCGGACAATAAACACCTTTATGACCGTACCGCTGTGGGCGGCAGCGGCTTCTATCGTTGTTGCACTGATTCAGCCTCTACAACACACTCTCGATGATCATCTGCAGTGGATCAAAGGGGCTCTATCTGCGGCCGGAAATTGTTCCATCCCAATTACGCTAGTTGTCCTCGGTGCATACTTCTACGCGCCACCTGTAGATGAAATGAGCACCAATGGACTCCAAGGCAAGCCAGTGGAAGGTGTCCTTCCTAGTACAATTACCAGCGGAAACGGCCAGGCGAACGGCAATGTTCTACGTGTGAATGGAGACTCTTCTGCGCGGAGACGCGATCCGAGTCAGGCAACAAGTCGCGGCAGCTTTGTGGGAAGCGTGCGTAGCATGTTCAAGTTGTCTAGGTTGGATGGCAAGTCGCGCACGGGAAGGAAAAGCCCGAACGCCCCCCGCCCAGGCGAGACACGTACTGTCGCCATTGCGGTTATCTCGCGAATGATCCTCACACCGCTCCTTTTGTTCCCGCTCATGTGGTGGGCTGCGAAGTATGACGTTCTTAGAGTCTTTGATGAGTGAGTGCATTATATATTTCCTGCTAGCACCGACAAAAGTCTGATTGTATTCGTCTAGTCCCATATTCGTAGTATCGAACGTCCTGCTAATTTCATCTCCACCGGCTTTGACGCTTGCGCAGGTAATTTCATTACATCTACCATTTATGATTATTACTGAATTTTCTCCATTTGCTTCGCACAGATAACTCAAGCAGCATCTGGGGACGCATTTGAACGACTAATCAGCCGGACAATATTTTGGGCGTATTGCGTTATCACACCTCCTTCTACAATTATCTTCATCCTTCTTGGACTAATTCTTGCTAAACTATAGTATATGTTTATCGTGAAGTTTGTAGCTGATCATCAATCACCTTTCTTGATCTCTAAGGCCATACATGAAATTGCTTTCCACCATATTACCCCTGTTGTGTGTTGTGTAGTTGCTGTCTCATTCATTTAAGTACACACACGTAGATCATTTGCAGTGTACACAAACCCTTAGATTAATCACCTATCATCCTCTTCGGACAGTCCCAAAAAGCTGCTAGCGTGTACAGTACTGTAGATGAAGATGTAAATGAAATGAATTTTACACGCAGGTAAATGTTGTAAATAACATGGGCAGTGAAATGATGGAGTTGAAATTAGTCGAACGACAAGGTGTCCCGACGTTAACGCCTATTTGCTTTGCAAACGAATTTGTTAGCAGCCTCGTCTGGTTACATGGCTAGTGTTCGCGTTGTATCTTCGCCACGGCGGGTATCGACTGCTGAACATGAAGTCACAGGAGCTTGAATTTGTTGCAGGAGACTATTGGTTTTGAACTCACATGAGCGGTCCCTTCACACCCATCACATTGGTCCAGCGCAGCTGTGCAAACTCACCATCATTTAAAAGCACTATTTATTCCTTTTGTTTTAGTTCGTCTTACCGAGCACTAGTGTTGTTGGCACCGGCAGCAGCATCTGCCGCTGCCAGGTGGCAGAGGTGGCACTGCCGGCAGGGCAGATCATCTTGATATTTTCCAGTGGCAGAAACTGGCAGATTGGTAATCAAAGCTTACCATAATTGGATTATTCTAGTAGTTATTCAATACAAATATGTCTCACGGTTCTCTGTACAACAAGTGTAGCCATTGAAAATTGTTTCCGAGCCGGTAAGGCTCTGGCAACTACTCCCGTACTGTCAGATAACTGCTTTAAAAGGGTAATTTAATTTAATAATTAATTTCTTAGTTATATGACATAATATGCTGCCACTGGTCAGTTGCCACCTGGCAATTGGATTCTGCCAGGCAACTGGCAGAATCGCCAAAAAATCTTGCTGCCATCAACACTACCGAGCACTGAGACGGGGGTCGGGAATCTGCGGACATGGTGGAATTGACAGGGTGCAATGTAGCGCAAATGCAGCTTGAGTCGATAGTCGTACTCCTTCTGCGACAGATGGCCTAACAAGAGCTGGGGAAGTTAGGATAGCCGCGACGATATTAGCTGTGCTAACCGACTCCCGAGTGTTTCAATGCACGTGGGGATGATGAATAGCTCCAAATCTTACCCATACGGGTTTCTTCGGGGTTCTTCGATGTTTGGCACGTTCAAGTCGATTATGTTTAGCTCGTCACGAGCGCGATGATCAAGCGGATGAATAACAGTGGTCATAGACCTCAGGATCTGTTTGGTGAAAGATCGGCACGGAACAATCGTTGCGCATGCCTGTTGGAGTTCCGATCGCAAGGAAGCTGACTGAATCATCCGTATAGGCAAGAAATTAGCAGAGGTTTTCGCGGGTATGGTTATGCTTCTAACTCCGATAGATGTCGTTGCGCCGCGGTATATTTTCGAAGAACCAGGCACTAGCAATCATAACAGGACCATTCGTCAGCGTCCGTCTACTGCAAATGCATTCCCAGGATGCGCAGCCAGCTGGCGCAAGATATTTTCGGCGCATGTCGAGGAATCTTTAGATCTATGTATGAGTAGTTAGCCTTAGTGGGAAGTTCTGAGAGCTCCCGTACCTTTTATTGACTGATGCGCCCCCCTCTGCGTCTCATGCACTGCCAATGGTTCCAGGCAGTGATCTTGAGAACCATGCCCTCGGATTGGAACCAATGATGTGCCTCCTGATTCCATACGAAGCGTTGGAGTGAGCTGACAACGACGTCAAGTGCTTTGCTGCGGTTGAGTGAAGGTATCAGATGGTCGGGTGAGGCGGGTATAAGCTTTGGTTCACTATTTCACAGGTGTTGCGGATGGTGAATGGTGCTACGGCAACCCGAAGCGTGTCCAAGAATAGAACATCCCGACCAGACGACGCGTGATCCCAATGATGATGTCAGCAAGACCGAGCTAGCCGAAAACTGTGTGACTGTGACAATTAATATATTTCTATTAGGATAAACATATGCGTACATATAGACAAGCTACTAGCTCTCTAGTGTCTATAGATATTCTGATATTGCCCTTTCCGCAGCTCCTGTATCTACCGGCTTGAGAGATAGCGACCTGGAAGGACAACAATGAAGCATTTGGAATGTCACAGCTTCTCGGCTCTTCTTCCCGATTAAGAGTAGAGCCGGCTCGGCCCGAGGGAGGATTCAGTTCCCATGGGCGTGGAGGGAGACTACAAATCGCGAGTGACAGAAGTAGCTCCCTGCCTCCGACACACTTCCCCGCATCCCCCCTCACTGTGCACTCCGACGCACACGACACCTTCAACGACGTCGACCACAGCGAGCGTACCGATGGCGGCTATCGCTTCCTGGTGTGAGTACCCCTCTTGACCGTCTTGGCGTCAGGCGTATGGCTCACATAATCTACCTTTGGCTCAATATATCCCGGATATAACTCGCCTCAATTCTATTGCTGCTTGACCGTCCACTTCGTTCTTGCTCGCTACAATCGAATACTCATCCGCAAACCACGAATTAAATGCCCTGGGGGTCTATGTACGATGTGTTTCTTTACGAACCGCGCGACCATGTCGATGCAGATAACAACCAATATTCCTCCTGGAACCGTACGCGGCGCTTACATGCACCTACCTACCTTGCCCGCGTAGACACTACAGCCTCGCGCACAGCGACCGCATTACGGTCAGGATCTGGTACGTCTTCCCTCCTTGCCCTTTCCTCTTACTGTTCCTACCCATCGCTATCTGCTGCGGGTCCAATCATATCATGAAACCGGCAGCTGAAATGCTAATTATATCCGGTGGCCCTTACTTGTTGTCTCACAGGTCCAAATGCCGGAGCGAACGATGTTGTGATCAATATGGGCGACTTGGAAGTTCCTGGTGCAGGAAAGAAGGAGATCAAGGAGACGTTGTTTGGACCGAGCATCGGAGTGGCTGGAGGCGGCCCGGATTGGTGTGAGAAGGATAGCGAGGATGGTAAGAACACCGAGGAAGATGAGTTGACACCGGACATTGTCAAAGAGTGGATTCGCAAGAGCAAAGATGTGAGTTCCTAGATGCACGGCCTGGGTGTATCATGACACTGCGTAGCTTGATATCCTGAATCATGCTTGAAACTAACTCGTTACCATCTCAGTCCTCAGAACCCACCACTACTCTGCAAGCCCTTGTCAATCTCAAACGTCCCACTATCCGCCTGTCTCCTCTCGCTGCCTCTTCCGACTCTGATCCTGCTTCGTCTAACTCACATTTGCACCCGCACAATCAGCAACACGGCCTGGAATTTGAGTTTGACTGTGACGCTCCCCGCTGCTCTATCACTGTTCACGCTGTCGGCATACCGGCTCACTTAGCTGAGGACCATCCAGCCCACGAGCTTGATGGCCAGGCTTCAAGCAAGGATTCTAGCGAAGACCGGTTAATATTATTTGAAACCACTATCGAAGGAGGTTTCGGAAAGAAGTTGCACCTAGCGGATGGCGCTATACTGGAGCTCGCAAAGCTGGAGCATGCCGCGCAATTGGCTATCGCAGCAGATGCAGCAGAAAAAGCTACTAATTCAGTCGATGCAAATACTTCAGAGGGATCTAAAGTATCAGATGTGAAGGATCACCATTCACGCAAGCGTCTAACATTCTTCCGTAAGAAGGGCAACTCTTCAAATCATCATGGACCGCAGTCACACTCCACCTCGCAATCTAACACAGCGCCGACGGTTGCAGCTGGTCCGGCCCTTGCCCTCGTTGATGCGGAATCCCATCAGCGTCCCTCGGGTTCCTCGACAACAGAGGCAGGTACTGGTCTGGCCGGAAGTGGTCGCGATGCTAAGGACAAGAAAAAGGAAGACGAGGAGGGTGGAGTAAAGCTCTCCATCCGCCTCACCGCGTGCGATATGGATAACAAACCTCTTCGCGTACGGAACGAACAAGTGACCTACTTACACATCGTACGGCATGGTCCGGTCCATGTCCCTGCCCCCGATGCTACAGAGGGTGAAGCAGGCAGTACCTCAAGACCATCTGAGGCCGACAAGGCCGAGACAAGTTCCGTCGCCGAGGCGGAGGACAACCGGCCATGGGTCGTCAAAGTCGTGAAGCGTGAAGCACGCATCGGCCCGCACGCGTTCCACCTACACGAGATCTACGGGCTCACCTCGCATAGCGCTTCTCCTGCTCACCCACTCGCCCCCACCGCGCCAACGCCTGCTCCGGAGCACACGTACCCGCCCACCACCGACGCAAGCGCTACTGACGCAGCGCCCACAATCTCTCCGGCAGACGATGCGGACGCGACGGCGGAATGTCTTCTGTGCTTGAGCAGTCCCAGGGAGGTCGTCCTCCTGCCATGCCGCCATCTTGTGGCGTGTCGCGAGTGCGCAGTTAACATGGTTGAATTTGGTGCTGGAGGCACGCTTGTGCACAGCGAGCCTGACCCTCCGCCTCCGGCTGTGACTGCAGAGGGGACGCAGGCTAATGGAGGCAATGATACTCAGGCCGCTACCGCAGCGGGAGATGCAGCTGCTCCGCCGACGCCAGCTCCTACGACAAGGAGGAAGAGGAAACCAAAGGGTTGGTTCTGCCCTGTATGCAGACAACGTAAGTCCCACTAACTCTTACTGCCGCTTTGACTTCAACTCACAATTCCTCCTTGGCAGCGTACACCTCCCTGCTGCGCATAACAACGACGCCGCCGGCCTCCAAGCACTCCGAGACAGGCATAGAAGCGAAGCGCGCGTCTGTCTCCTCATCCATCGAGCCTGACCACCCACTCGCCGACTCGCCCACCGCTGCGCCAAACGCAAACATGACCGCAGCATCGGGCGGGACGACGTTCGCTAGCCTCACACGACCTGGATTTTTGCGAGGCTTCTCCAGAGCTAGCGCAGGTGGTAATAACAGGGACCTCGAAGCGGGGACTCCTGTTTCGAATGCTACTTGAGACACTGAAAGCAATTCCAGAGAATGCAGATGAGAAAATACCTGTAGCTATGGTATTGAGGGCCATTATTTATTTCATTTCTTGCTGCCCGTTACCTCCTTTACCCCCCCCCCCCCCCTTCCTTCCCCTCCTCCTTCCCCCCCTCGCCGTAATATGATCGCAGTCTCTCGTATACGTTCAGATGACTGTTTTCCATATCCCACCCATTTCGCTATCCTGTTTCTGTGATGTATGTCTTGCTGTCTGTTTTGTCCAGTCTTGTCTTGTCTGCATGTCCTTTCTGTAATCTATT
This sequence comes from Trichaptum abietinum, assembly GCA_910574555.1. NCBI lineage: Eukaryota > Fungi > Basidiomycota > Agaricomycetes > Hymenochaetales > Trichaptaceae > Trichaptum > Trichaptum abietinum. The sequence goes on along the minus strand of CAJTBE010000010.1, from coordinate 1,654,683 downwards.
GTGTGCATATTGTACAACGTGTTGTTTATGAAATGGACGCTATTGTCAACTTGTTGTCAACTTGGAATATTAAGGCGAGATACGGGAGCGTGCTTTTTGGTTGAAGTCGTTCATATGTAATCTATTCCATACAAGTTGTGTGTAGTTTATAGTTTGTGTGTACGCATTAAACCAAGATACTACGGCCCAAAACAATTATCATGTGCTCCCCGTCGCTATTCTTTGTCCATAATTCTCCAGGTAAATCTTACTTGAGCTTCGGCGTCCCTCCAATCATAGGCGTCGCACCCCCGATCATATCCGGAGAACTCAGCGCTTCGAGCTTCCACTCAGTTCGGAGGCGCTGGTAAATATGCCTGAAAGTAGATAGTGCGCCCTTCTCTTGCAACAGCACAAGCGTCGATACGTGCGGCGTACTGTTCTTCGTGCTTGTGCGCGACCCAGCCTTCAGCGCGGTACCATGCGTGTACCCGAGCACCGGGCTGAACTCGACGCGGAAGCGAACAGGCTTCATCGTAACCGAATTGTTGACGTCTGAAGATTAATAAATTAGTCCAGTTTGTTAAAGTCAAGTGACTTTTACACAACATACCATGTGTCTCGTCCATGCGGCATTTCAGTACTCCCCAACTCTGAGCATCTTCAAGAACCACCTGGCATCCAAAGTGGGTAAGGAGACGTATTGCCTCGTCGCGCGTCGCCAGACAGTTGTCAACGGAGTACAGCACGTACTGCTGAGCCTTCCAGTTGAACAGATTGGCAAACCAGCCTTTGACTTCGCCTACGACAGCAGGCGTCGATGACACTGAGTCGCGCAATACTCGGTGCTCAGGCCTTGATATGGAATCTAACGAAGAAGCTTGTACTGGTTCTGTATGCAAGAAAGCAATGTTAGGACTGCAATATCAGATGCAAAAAAGATGCTCACCCTTGCCTGCTTTCTGCTTGAACCCCTGCGCTACATTTGTAAAAGGGCTAACATCTCTCTCGACGTCGATCTTCATATAACTGCCATCCTCACCCAACGCCATAGAAGATACTACGGAAATGTTGTTACTTTGCTCCTCTTGGTTTTCCTTATCGTGCCCTCCGTCCCTTTCGGCAGATACCAAGTTCGTCGTTTTCTTGTTGGGCAAAGTGTACCGAAAGTCATGTTGTGGAGAGGAGCTCTCCCCCTGCGTAGTAACTTTTGCGCCGATTTTTAGCCTCTTTGGACTTGACCGCGCATCGACAGCACTGGCGGATGCCTTGGGTACTGACACGATCTCGGAGATCTTGCCATCCCGTGATAGAACCTCGCTGAAGCGTCCAGCAAGATCATCGATGGCGCGTTGTACAGCAGGATTATTGACCGTGGGCTTGATCAGCCACGCCATATCGCCACCGGGCACTGGCTGACCAGCTGGTAGCGTGATGTCAAAGACGGGAGGTGCATCACGAGCAGGACGAGGAGATCCAGGAAATAGTTGTTCAGATGGTACATATTCTGTGTCAGGACGCTGGCGAAAGACTGGTAGGCCATCCAATGTTTTTGTGCGTTGCCTGGAAGGCCTCGTGGACGAACGGGAACCCGTAATCTGCAGAGTGTTCTCAGGAATTCTACGAACAGCCCATGGTGCGGCATTAGGAGAGGAGATAGGACGCTGATGTGAAGGACGAGGAGAACGCGGACCTAGGGGTGAACTCGGCCTGGACCGAGTTGAAGATGTGGGATCGGGGGATGCAACTGGGACAGGAGACTGATCAGATGGGGGAGCTGGAGCAAGACGACTTGCCCGAATCTCAGATGATGTGACAGGACTAGCCATTGTCGTGTCCGTGAGAGGCGAACGCTTCTTTTTCAGAGGAGGCGCGTTATAGTGCCGTATGCGCTGTTCCTCGTCTAAAATGAGAGCTTCAGTGCCGTATTCTTCTAAAGTACGTTCGCGGTGTTTCGCCAGAAGGTAATACAGCGCCTTAGTTAACGACCCATGGCCCGGAGGACTCAGTAGTTCTGTCACCACTTCGTCATAGGATGCACCAGCGCAAATGACAAGGAGAGAGCTCAAAAGATCCTGCTTGACGAAAGCTCTAGACCGAAGAGGTCGATCCAGCTCAGAGATAGATGGCGCAGGAACATAAAGAATAGCAGGCGTCGTATGCCGAAGAAAAGGGTGATTCAAGATATCTTGCATAGTTATTCGTTTGTCGACCTCAACTACCAGCATACGACGAATCAAGTCAGCAGCTTCAGGGAACACATAAGGAGGAATTTCAAATTTGCCGCTTTTGACTTTCTGTAGTAAGATCTTGAGGTTTTTGTCGTCAAATGGAAGCCGACCAGTCATGAGAGCAAACAGAATAACTCCACAACTCCAGATATCCGTAGCAGTACCAGAATAACGTTCACCCCGGACCACTTCCGGGCTAGCATAGTGAGGGCTGCCACAGCTCGTTTCCAAATGACGTTCTGGAGGAGCAAAAGCAGCCATACCCCAGTCAGCAATTTTGAGGTGCGGGGGATTGAGTGACGCAATCAGAATGTTCTCCGGCTTCAAGTCACGATGTATAATGGAAAAAGCATGCGCATACGATAGGCCGTAGATAATTTGCTTGAAGTAACAGAGGCCCTTCATGGGTTCCATACGGCCATTGTTGACAAGATAATCAAAGAGTTCGCCTCCATCAACATAGTCGAGGACAAGAAAGAGCTCGTTTTCGCCTTCGAAGACGTCAAAAATACGAACGATATTGGGATGATCCATTAGCTTCATCATGATGATTTCCTTGTCAATGCCATTGCGATGTTTCTCAGCCTTGTTGAGACGTGAGCGCATGGATAATCGCGAAGAAATAACAGCTTCAAGAGGAAGAATCTTGACAGCGGCCATTTGCCCAGTTTCAGAGTGGCGGGCAACACGGACACGACCACTCGCGCCTTTGCCGACACATTCGCCAAGTATCCATGGCCCTATCATATCTGGATCAGTTTCGTATTCGAAAGTACCCTTAGCAGCATTCGCTTTCTCCTTCTCCCAGCGCGTCCCAAGCGGTGCCTTGTATTGTATAGGGCGTGCCCTTGGTGGAGCAATATTGGCCGCGTTCTTCTGGATCTGTAGTGGCATCATGGTGGCTGGACGTACAAGATAGTAGTAGAATATAGATGATGTTTGATCCTAGATGTTTATGTGGAAAGAAAAGGAGAAAAGAGGGAAACTTGGCAGCACTGGGCTGAAGAGGTGGTTGTTGGATAAGTTGCGGAAGCTAAGTGATTCCAAGCTTTAAGGCACCTTGTGGCTGTGCAACGACGCGTGAGGCTGGCACGAAGCACGTGGTCCCGTCGGGTGACCCTGTATGGACCGAATGGGAGTCTGGCTATCAATCAACGAACCATGAAATTCAGTGTCCAACGCTTTTTGTTCCCAACCTCCACGTACACCCTTCGAACGACGAACGGGCAGCTTCCCAAAAATGTCACAGCAAGTTCAGACTGGTCAAAGTCCGTTGTAAGTGGCTCCAGGTCTTTGGGGACAAGAGTCGAGGAACACTAATGAACAACAACGAACAGCTCGGCCGTCTTTCTCATGCACATCGCGCTTGAGATTCCTCTCGCTATCCAGGGAATTTGGTCTCCCGCAAACCTGCCGTTCTTAGATCTGAATAATACGACGTTGGTGATGCTTAAGGTATGATTGCCTTCTTTTCTCGAATGAAACACGTTCGCTAATTAAATATGGCTCGCTTGCGTAGCTATACGCCGCGTTATCGTTAGGAACCTGCGTTGCCGCTTTGTTGTGTTATCCTCTCCCAGGTGCGTCTCAATGGCTACCTCTAGCTTGTCATATGCCAAATCCATATTTATATGAATCTTGTTAGAATTCTTACCCGGCAAGCGCGGGCTTGCTATTGGCCTCACCGTTTACCATTGTGTTGTATCGACTATCCTCTTCCAAGCCCCACGTTTTATCCCGCATACGCTTGGAACTCTCTTGGAAGCGTGCGTCTCTTGATATACGTCATTCATTCAAACCCAAACTCACTCCCCACTTCTTCACAACATCTGCTCAGTTACAAGGTTACGCCTGAAGTGCTTTGGGGTGGTGCGCATGGTTTCCTCAGCCTAGGCTTCGTTTTCTGGTGGCAGGCGACCGTCTCCCAGGCAGCTGCAATGCGGAAAATGAACTGATTGACGCAGTGCCGCCGCACGAACTAATCGTCATTCTTCCTCGCATGTTGTACGCAGATCTGTACATACATATGTGTTGAATAATGTTTTACGTCATCCCTCATACTGTGCTTGTTTGAGTCCAACATGCATCAAACACCCTCATCAGACGGACTTGCTCTGCGGATGTCCGATCGTCCGCAGTTGAAGGTATAAAATGTTCATACGTACAAGCGAATCTTCGTTACATGCGTCATCGGACCGGCTGTTCCTACATGTGACATCCGCTTCTATTGACCACTCACTGATGGATTAAACATCTCTTTCATTTCCGCTTCATTAGCAAAATCTGAACCTACCTACAGGTGTTGTCTCACTGTTTCGACTATCTATTTCCGAAATAAGTGACGGAGATGTCCTGCAATATTGTCAGTCCTCTGTCACCCCTACTTCAAATAACGTGTCCATGAAACTTATACTCAACATTTATGAATTAGTCATGACGGCGAACGCTGCCACAATCTATCAATATGTCAAAATGGGATATATATCTAGACGAAATATGGTCGAAGGCAACGATAAAATTCTCATTGGAATCTCGCATTTACACAACCGTCCAACTAGCAGGCGTTGTACTTCTGTGGCTGCACTCTGCACTCTGTCTCCTCGGGTAGAAAAAATGATAAAAGCTGCCAGGGTAAGTTGCACCTTAGGTTTCAGAGTACCTAGCACAGCCATGTAATGGGGACGTCTTTCATCATCTCTCCGTTTATGTTTACTAATTGCAGTGACATACAGTTTGGCAAGAATAACGCTGTCCTGACTTCTAAGAACTCAAGGCTATGCTTAAATGAGTGCGCGCATATGGAGACCATTCAATTTGTTTATGAAGGCCATACCCACCGCTGCATGTGAGCTAGAAGCTACTTAACATGACTCATGATTTACTTTTATATGCGAAGAATACCATGAGGCTGGGAACAACCGTTCCTAGTCATCGTCTTTCATCCGATCAATCAGGCGATTGCAATCCAGCGCTCATAAGCCAGAGTGTTCAGTCCGCGGCTCTTCTATTTCCCACTATCATCTCACATTTATTTGCCTCACAAGGCTGTACCAGAGATTACAAGGAAAGGGACTCATGGCAGAAGCTATACCATTGAATTATAACTTGCATGCGGTGTACTGAGCATTCTCGTATACGGTACCGGTTATCCACGCCACAAGGCTTTGCGATATATTCCCGTATCTCAGGAAAGGACCTATGCTGCTTCCTCGTATAAAAGTACATCCGTAGGGTGCATAGGAAGCTTGATATGATCGAAGAAGTTTGATGCACAGCAGGAAGCTTCATCACACAGTTCCGATACTTTCCCGCATCAACCTAAGATTCCGGACAGATATCAGAATATTAGACCGGTCCATCCGTTATTTCCGGCAAGATTTCGTACGAAATTTATGTGTAGACACAGCTGCAGCTGGTTCGATTTTCTGAACGGGAAGCCCGTCACGTTGCCTTCCCCCCGGCAATGTCCGAGTCGGAGCGTCAATGTTAAGCTCTCATAAATTGAATATAGCTATAATCTCATTGAGCAGTTGTATGCTCGCTACAGCTCGTCGGTGACAAAGTGGATAGCTAATGAGTAGGTATAGACTATAAAGTATGCTAGAGGCTCATACGATGCACATGATTCTTTGATTCAAAGTTCTGGATGTAACAAGTCATTGAGACGATAGATTTAACTTATTCCCGTTCGTTGGCTTCTGTCAAACTTCTGTTAACTGGAAGAAGAATATTCGTACTACTAACCGGCATAACTACTCGAGTAGAGCTGCGTCTTGAGCTACATTTTACATTTCAACAGTATATGTTTTGATATAGCAGAAACATAGTGATTCAGAACTTTCACAGTCTATATCCCAGCGCTGTCATCACGTGTAAGTATTCCACCAATCTGAAGGATTCTTACCGCTCTCTTTCTCTAGCTGCCACGCAAGTTTATTAATTATATGTTTCGCCTGTTGACCACAACTGATCGACGAGAATGTGCTCTATTTGGTAATCTACTATATTACATAAGATAAACGATTTACCAAGTGTGATCGACACGTCTCGCTTAATGCTGTTTCTTTCGGGCCGAACCGAATGCGTACTTACTTCTACAGAACGCCAATTCAATTGTGTAAATGCAGGATGAATTATTAAGCTGCTGAAAGGCGCAATGTAGGTGTTCACAGGGATGGCGAGTGGTGTAAGATATTCCAGATTATAATCGATAAGCTTATCGTTTCCCAGCTCGTCGCTCAGCCAGCAACTTCTGTATCCTCTTCTCCCTCTTTGCCCTCTTCTCCTCCTTCACCAACTTCTTTTGTTGAGTTGTCGAAACACTGTCAGTGCTCTCCCTTTCTTCTCGCTCGCTCACGATGTACTCATCAAAGACCCGCTCCATTTCCCTTTGAATGAGTTTCTGTGCTTCTGAGCCGGTCGAGTCTGCACGCGCCGTGGCCACGTCGCTGGGATCCATCTCCCACTGGAAGTCGAAGCCCCAGCCGCCACGTTGCTTGCCAGAAGCACCAACAATAGGACCAGTTCGCAACGGCGCATCGGGGGCATATCCAGTTTGTTCTGGGCCCGATTGAGCAGAGATTTGGGGTTCAGGAGGCTCCTCGTAGTTCCAGAACTGTGCGTCTGCAGAAATAGCACACCCACCCTCCCGCCACCACTTGACGAACCAGGCCGCCGCACGCTCGATGTCACGCTCGCCGCCTCGCTTCAGCATACTTAGCCTCCGTGCTAGACTGTCAAGAAATATATGCACATCGTCTGTCGGCTCCGATCCCGGCGGAAGGATAGAAAGGTACGCGGGTGCTGTATCGTTTGAAATTGTCTAAGCAGACCAAATGAAGTGAGATGAACATACAGTACCGTGGGGGTTAAGAAGATTGAGTCTGTATAACAAATACTGTGCGAGAGTTTCTTCGCTGTATAGTCCAGTCCTTATCCCAGCTGAGGGGAAGTGAGGTGTTAGATAACGGTAAAGACGAGCAGCTTGTAGTCCTACCAATAAGAGCCAACTTAATTCCTCTCTCCGCACCGAGATCACCTTTCCCCAGAAACGGTAACATTACGCCAGGGGAGTCAAACGAATAGACCAATGGGTCTTGCGATAATTTCAGCCTTGTAGAGAGTGCTCTCGTAAGGCCTGGGTGTGCTGATGTCCGTAACGCCTTCGCAGTAGCTGCGGAATGGAACACTTTAGTCAGCGGAACACGGACACTACGGCGTAGCTATGACATATGATGACAGAGAGTCTACTGACGTCCAGGTATGCCCATGTTCCGCAAGGCGTTGAGTAACGTAGACTTGCCCACGTTGGGCATCCCGACCACAAGGACGTTCAGCTCATTGGAGATGTGCGCGTGTTCGCGCGCGATGTCTGCGAGAGTGAGCGAGGACAATGTCAACAGATGTCCGAAACAGAGAACAGTTGGACCAGCTTGGAGGTGCACATGGCGGACAACGTACTCACGATCATTTCATGCAGGTTTTTAACATCTCTTGGTCGGTTCCACGAGGCGAATATGACCCTCTGGTCCGGAAACCGGGTCTCCATGGCTCTTCGGAATGGCTTGAAAATCAATGAACGTCTTGTCAGCTCTCGATCGAAGGCGGGTGACATAAAGGCGACAGCGAATCACGACGGACCTCGATTCCCCACTCAGCGACCAAGTCACGCTTGTTCATGACAACTATACGCTCTGTCACCAGGGATGAGTGGCCTTTGAGCGAAGGGCCCGCAGCACTGCTCGTAGGACTGGTTCCTGAGGCCACGAAGGCTTCTGCAAGCCGTCGACGCTCATGTCTCCACTTCTGTAACACCCCTAAATAAATTACAAGGTTATTTGACCATCAGCCTTAAAGTTAAGGAATTTGGGTGATTTAACGAGGCATGTCGGTTACGACAGCGAAAAGGGAGTGTGCCAATGATCGTACATGAGAGGGGGCCAGAGATGAAAGAGGGGGCAAGGTAACAACGCCGCGGGAATAGATCTACTGCCTGCATCTGAAACATAGCCACTGTTTTGTTCCGAATAGAACAGAGTTCGAAGTCAAGGAATCATATGCGCATTCCGCATTCGTAGGATTATTTAGGAACATATGAACGCCTCGACGCGGGCACATCTGACCCTTTTCGAGATCTCGAGGACCTCCGTGCTATTCAGTTGTCCAGCTGACTGGCTGTGATCATCGGTGACTGTGAAAAAGGCATAGAGAGTGAGAGATGGAATCTCACGGGAACGCTTCCATCTCATGTACAGGAAGGCATCTACGAGATGCGAGAAAAAAATAAAGAATGGACGAAGAGAAAGAAATGTGAACTGGCGATTTGTAAACTGGGTTACCCACCTTCAAATGTGCCATTGATACTGGTGAGCGGGAGGCGCGCGTCACGGAGTTCGAGGACGACGTCGGTACGGCTAAGGAGGGCGGGGAGCGTCCGGACGAACTGCCGCATGTGACCCGGGTACCACGAAGGCGGCGCCGGCAACGCGAGGGACGCCAGGCTCTGCGCCATCTAGGGTAAAATTGATTGTTACTTGTGTTCCTTCTGTGCGGCACAACCGGTCGTGCTTATCAGGCGGCAGACTAGCAGTCGCCTAAGTGAGGAGGCTACGAAGACTACGGAAGTCCAAGCGTGAGTGGAGGCGGGAGTTCAAGACTACTTGCGCTCCGCTTGCTGTCTGCCAGTGTGCCTAGCGCGAAGCTCGGTCAGACCAACGTCTTCTGAGAAGTACACGACAATAGCGTCGTCGCAGGAAAGTGAGAGTAGATCTGCTGAGATTCGAACGCCCCTATCAGCTGATAGGAATGTATTATGTTGAAATAGTTCGCAATGGGTTGTTGTTTATTGCACCTGATGGGTGTGACAAAACTTGGCTCCGTTTTTTTCAGGTAACAAGGGAGCGCCGGTCAAGCATGCGAAAACAATACGCCGGTTGCAACCTAAGCCAAGTCCAAGTTCTCTAGTCCTTTAACCTCTGAAAGGTCGTCTCTATACCAGAGCCAGTGTCTTTCACTAGAAGAAAGCCAGTTAAGGGAGCGCGGCGACCTTACGCTCGTCGAGGATGTAAAGGGGCGAAAGAAGGAAGTAAAAAGAGAAAACGAAAGTAAACCCTGTCACGCCGGTGCGTGTGACCGGAAACGTAAAAAAAGAACTGAATTGCTGTTTACGACCAGTAGACCCAAACTCAAATTAAGGTTTGGCTCCGGAGAAGCATCCGGCTGGGTCTTCGGGCTGTCCGAAGCGAGATCGTGAGAAGATTGTGCAGACTAATTTGACCACCAACAAAGCATTGCCGGGCTCCGCCGAAGTTACGCCCGACTATATGCATTCCAGAGCATTCTCGTACACTGCGCGCTGCGCTTCGCAGCCCCCTCCCAAAAATCTATGATAACGGCGAGAGGCGAGTTTAGGCCCTTCTGTAGCTACAGACTAGCTATGACAGGGCTTGCACATCACAGGAGGTGTCTAGTGGCTTGTCAGTTGGACAGTGAGAGCTTTGCCGGATCAAGCATCAGCGCGCATCATCAGCAATAACGGCCGCCAATTCATCATCTCTGGTAAATCGAATGATGGCTGAAGCGCACATGCACTGCACGTCATCTCAGTTGAGCAATGGCACAAACTTCACAATGTCATTACGGGTATCAACAACAGCGACAACAGTAGGTAGCTAAGAAAGAAGATAGCAAGACAGGTCTAAGTAATAAATGGAGATGGTTTCGTAGCGCAAAGAAAGGAAGAGCCCCAAAAGGTAGTATTGTACACACAGCAGTTGCGCATAGTTTGAAAGAAAAAAGATATCGCCACATATAAATTGAGTTAATGCAACCACCGACTAGATAAATGAAATTACTGCAAAACCAACAGTCACAGATCCAATGAGTAGAGTGATAAGTAAACCAACCGAAGCCTCGGTGGTTAGAATTGTCAAGTGATTTAGTGATCTAAGACATAATTAGAGACAGATCAGTCAACTGTAGTAACAAGCATGCCGCGATCTTACCTGGGTTGACCCATGAATCCTGCCCTTCTGAGATGGCGTCGAAATTTTTTCCACTTCGCAGCCTTCTCTCCCGCATGACAGGAGCTGAGTCAAGATTGATCAGCTTGTCCGACGGCGGAGGGGACCCCTCAACCCAGCCTTTCCAACCCTTACGCGTTGCGATGCGCCTCCTACGCGGTTTCTGCTCTTCGTATAGCGGGGGGGAGCCCATCGAATGGTCGAATAGCGAAACACCATCGTCGGGTGTGTGTGGCCTTTTGGATGACGTGCGAGACGTCGTGGATGCGATTGAGGGTCCGGGCGTTGGGGGATTGTAGAAGTCGGGTGGCGGTGACGGAGATACAGACCTCTCGGCCTGAACGACGGGTCCACGAGTGCGCCAGAAGGATGATGTGCTGTTGTTCACTGCTGGTGTCGCGCGCGAAGGCGTGGATTGGCCGCTGGCAGATGCTACTACGCCAGCACCGAGGCTTTGTCTGCGCGCCACCTCTGAACCACGCTCGGCGCGCTCCTGCAGCTTCTTGATGCGCTTTTGTTGCCGTTCACGCGCCCTCCTCTCCTCCTTCCGCTTCTTGCGCTCCTCGACATCGCCTTCGATGGGCTTGTGCGGGCTGACGCCGTTGAGCAAGCTGGTCAACACGTCGCGTGGCGGACGCGGGTCAAAGTCGCCCGCGAGGACGGAGGTCGCGGTGCGGCGACGCTTGCATGGACGCGAGAATATCGAGGGAGACGCGATGGCAGTCACCATGGATGAGTAGAGGGCAGGGGACAAGCTCGCGAAGGTGAGGGACAAGGGACAAGAAGGAGTCTGGTAGCAGAGGGTGGAGCATTCGATGGGTCTACAAATTCGGTGGGTTGAACTAGTAAAGTGGGAATGGAAAACTGCGCCAAACAAACGAGTATACAACAACAGGGGACCCTGAGCTTAGGGTGCCATATGAATAGACTTCCCGATTTGGCCGATCTGTGATCGAGCTGTGATTGGGCGGAAGTATTTTAATTAATAGTGTGGCCCTACCTTTTGCCTTTCAGGGGTTTGGGCACGCCGGAAGAGGACGACTGAATTAGATCATCAGCCTGCGTGCGCCTGTGCGTTCCCAGGCAGACAAAAAGAAGAAGGTTCTGATTTGTAGTGTTTTATAATAGTAAATACAACCCGCACTCTCGGCACTCTTCGACCTGTCGAGACACCGCACATCCAGATCTCTCTTATCTATGGCCCGTTCATAAGTAAGTCTATACGACTAAGACTAAGATGTACCACACCCGCCACCGTTGGACCCCCTGTCTTTTAGCGTTTGTCGGTTCCCTCGCACTTTGCATTTCGGTAATGGAAGCAGCCTGATCCACGTTCAGTTCCTGCCTTCTTAGGCGCCTCGAGCTGGTTGTCGGTCCACGCGGCGAGCCACCGCAATTCTTAAGCCTCCTGTTGCTGCCTGTCGCACTGTCTAATACGTCTTTCTTTGTACTCCCCCTCACACCATGGCAGCTCGGAGGACAATGAGCCCCCGCGTGCTTATACCTGCATAGTGACTCGCATTCATCGACCAATACAGCCTGCCTCGCGACCTGCACGAAATGATACCAGCTCTCGCTACCGTGGGCAGAAGCTATGACCAGCCTTCATGTCCCCTACGTCCCAGTCCGAGTCGTGCGTGGGTGACTGAGTCCCCCCAACGCGCACACGTATGATAGTACATACCAAGTAAGTACGCAGCCCCCCCGTATTCCTCCCCTAGATTTCACAGTCTGCTTCTTGTCGGAACATCAGGCATAACGTAAACGCAGCAGGCAGATCAAGAATACGGCCAGGAGGCACTTTTATATAGCGACTATAAACATTCCAGTGGCGCCAGAGAAGCAGGTTCAATGATTCGAATCATTCGAGCCAGTGACCGATCACGCACTTTGGGCTGTGGATATTCCGCTAAAGGGAAAAGATATAAATGGACACGAATAGATGGGCGTCCATTTCTCTCGGGTTATTTGAATTTAGGCTGACTCGATCCAGAGGTTTGCATCCTGATTTGGACATTGCATCTGGTGCTTGTTCCTTGGGGGCGTTACCACCCTTCGTTTCATCTGACCGAACAGCCCTCCAGAAGGCTCATTTCGCTTTCGCTCTTCGGCGGTAAGTCGTCTACGATATTAACGGACTGAAAAACACTGTTTTTGTGGATATTCCATTTACACAGCCTTGTCCGCGGGCACATCGAGGAGGCTATGGCCTTCTGAGACTATACCATCCAGGCGTGCACCCAGATAAAGAGCGGATGGCTGCAGATGCACAGCTCTGTGGGGGAGCCAGAGCCAGAAGAACCCACAATCAAGATAATAGGAGACGCCGTCAAGCAGTGCCGTGCGGCCGCCTAATTTCCGCTGGTGCGTTGATGGAGTCCGAAGAAACTTGACGCTGCATGAGCAGCATGACGCCCATTATCCTCAATTTTTTTATAGAGTAGTCGGACCTTCCCAGTCATGGTACGTGCGCGTGCTCACCGAATTCCGTGACTCGGACAGTGACGCTGCAGTTTTACAGTCCCACAGGAGCGCGCGCAGAACATATGTTCGAATTGATGGACCAATGGGCCGGCGCGTAGTTCGCACACCGAAGTTGCTAGAGACAAAGCCGCACACACAAACAAACAGCTGGCAGCAGTCCGCCGGAAGAAGGGATCTCAGGCCTCCGAGACCAGGACCGCCAACCGCACTGATAATGGTGCCGTGTGCTTCTGATTTAAAAGCCCTATACCGCTCTCAGCCCCTCATCATTCTTCGGTGCGAATTTGGATATTGGGTTTTCAAGGATGACTCAACTGGCATAATATTTTCAGGTTCCACTGACGACGTAGTGCATGTATGGTATAGGCACTGCTTCTCCATAGCCAACGCCAAATATTTGGAGTCGTTGTCTTCATTCAGCTAAAATGCAGAGTCTGACTACCTTGGCGACGGCGTTCCTCAGTGAGCGCATACACTCGTGGCCACCTAATTGTGGGCTCACTTCGGCTCTTATACACTGCACTTGCCCGTTCAAACTATTCCTCTTTCCCCCCATTCACCCCTTCAAAATCACGTAACGGTAATCTCGCGTTTCAGATGTCCGCAACGACCCATGTCACCCAGCTCTCTGGCAACACGGCATAACGGCTCATGGATAAACTGTTTTCTCTTTCGTCAACGCTCTACGTTCTCGAAAGATATTTTTTAAATGGTCAGCGTGCCGCTCCTAATTAAGGTGGCGCACCTGAGGTCAGCCCTCCTCGCGACAACCCGTTAGGCATCGATCAACGACCGTCAACAAGAGCATATACGTCCCACACTCGTCTCGGCTCGCGAGAAGGCCCGCCTATACGCGCACTCGAGCTGAGGGCTCGTCAGCACGTCAGCAACTATTCGGACACCTCATCAGTCGCTTCTCAGACACCTGCCACACAAGCTCGCGCAACTGCACCGTACTGTCAACCTCTTATTTTTCTCTTTCTGGTTGCATGGTAGGCAGGCACAAAGTCCGCTGTTACGCGGCGCGCCGACGCTGAATGTCCTGGAACCCCTCGGCGCCTTCGCTGGCCGAGCCAGGACCTTACTCGCCCCCGACGTCCGACGCCTGGCACATGCTCCAGCCACTCGCACCTCCGGCCTAGCCTCTCGTTCCCTACCTAGCTCTGAATCTGTCACTGTGCCCAACACCAGAAGACGCGCGACAGGGTACCAGCCCGGACCTTGCGAGACTCTCGGGCGTTGACAATGTATAGCTTTACGTTTCTCGATGGCATTCTCCGTCGGACAATGCACAATATGAGTCTTACACCTTGGTTTCGGCTTCTGACTGAGCTAATAAAGTCGGGAACTGAGGGGGGCGGTCAGTAACAGTGCTCTCAAGTTCTTTCACATGCTGTTGCTCTTCCCACCCGATCGGACGGTCCGGCCGATCTCACAAGTCGACATTCATAGCCTCTAGCATAGAGCGGCTTTTAGCCTTGTCTAACGCATGTAACTCGTTCATCTAGTCTTGAGCGTGACCAAGGGTTTCAAGCGGTTCATATCTGCCTTGTCTGACTTCTGGTGCATGTGGAGTAGCAGGTGCTCAACCGCTTGGGCCAACATACAGCACGCAACTCAACGTCATCAGCGCAATCAGATGCTAATCAGACGCCAGTCACAGCAAGGAGGGACTTGTCAGGCAACGCCCGAACAAATTTGGACGCCCGCCTCCCCTTCCCCCCTCCATGCCCCTTCAAACAGGTCATCCTGTGCCGTGACAACAGTCAACCACACTTCGTCTGACCTCGGATGCCAGCTCAGCCTCTGTCAGTCACGCCCAACCTATGCGTACTCATGTTTTCACATTTGATATATGAATAAATCGAATTAATGCGCATATTTACGGTCGAAGCCTATCTCCGTCGGTACGGATACTATATGATGGTAGAATCAAAGCCGCCAGCATCGCAAGATCTTGAACAGCCTTCCGGTAATTCTTTGAGGCGTCTGATCGTGGTCAAGGTGCCTTATATGTGTGTCGGAACGCGGCTGAAATACCAATACTAGTGCTAGCTGGCACTCGCCCCCATCCCGTTCTGAAGTTTGTGTCCGATACCTTAGCAGGTACCGCGCTGTGAAATTGAGACTCTCCGCCTACCTTCACGCCGTGCAGATAATATTCTGTATATATGGCCACCTATCTTTTTTGTGCCTTTTCTGCGGAGGGGGGATACATTAAATATTGATTTTCGATATCATTGCATATCTCCCCCCCTCCTCGATCCAGCCGCTATTCTCCCTTTCTATATGCTAGCTCAACTTAGGTCTCTACCTTTGGCCTCGCCCATAGGAGCTCCAGACTGTCGCTGGGGTCGATTAGGCTTCTGTGGAAGGCTGTACAGCTCAAACACAACGAACGTTGGTAGGTTAAATGATTTTAATATGTATTTGTGACATGATTTGGCAAACTATTTGCGCAGAGTCGTTATGCCCCGGGTATATGCTAGCAGATCTGAGGCGGTTAGTACTACATGCATCATATCTCTCTACTGACGACTGCTCGACGACATCCCCTTCGTGTAGCTAGTGACAGCCGGACGCTGTCCACCTTGGTATATTACGCACATGTTATTTCATAAAAAGAGGCTCCCAAGTGGCGCAGATGCGTAAGTCTTCCATGTTTCTTGCATCTAAACTATACATAGTCCCCTTACGCTTTCTCTCGCTGACAATCTGCTCACCATTCTGTATTGAACGCTTGTCAGGAGTTTCCGGTCCATTGTTATGCGTCGGCCAAACTCTTCTTACTTATGTGGTCGGTATTTGTATTTTTGCTATCGTCTCTTCGGTCGCTAGCAAGCTTTGAATAGGGACTATAAGAAGGCATAGTCTCGATAGCCCATACGGACTCGAACATGTATACCGCCAGTGATTGTCGCTCTAAAACATAAGAGAAAACATAAACTTTATTTCTCAGCGTCTTTCGGAAGTTGCCGACAACCTCAAGCTCTCCGCCGACATTGAGAGCCTATCACTCACTGAACGCCACCATCCTTTAGGTATCACGATATGAAGTTTTATCCTTAAGTCGTGTTATTGGAGACTTGTGACCAGCTTGGTACATACCCACGGGATCTAGATATATGAACTAGATTCGTGGCGTTGGCCTCCGCCCTCCTCCCAAACTGACGTCGAGTTCTCCCAGACTCCCACCCGCAGCGAGATAGGCGAAACAATGCCGGGGCGCTCAAAGGCACCGACGGGTCAGAAGTGCACTGCGGAGTGGGGCAGGGGCCCATCGAGTGAGAATCTGCTGGCCCTTTTCTCAGGCGACACCATCCTAAGGCGAAAACAGTCAGTTAAGCTTCTCCCATGGGCCCATCTCGACTGAAGACCTGCGACTGTGGCGACAAGGGTCTCTTTAGGAAAGGTCACATTGGGAACGTGATTTCCAATAGATGCAGTTATTCGCTAGGCTCTGACTTTTAAGCTATCTGAAGTCTAGTTCATTCATTCACCTCCTTTTTCGTTTACAATCTCTGGTCGACACCATACGTTGAGCGGCCCGAATAGTCCCGCGCAGAGCCATTGCCGTCGAGTGCCCACGAGTTGACTTCATGTCTGGTATGACAGTGGATCTCCATCTAGTGGACTAGCCTGGCCCAAGTACTGAACAAATGTCGCCAGGCGATACCCAAGTCTTTCAACTTCGGCAAGGCCTTCAAAGCCCAGACAAGATGTAGCCCAGGCTAATGACTTGTCTTCTGCGGCCAAATAGCCACTGCAAGGAAGTGATCGGTGATAGTCGGCGAAGGTCTACGGCTTAACCATAGGTTACCAAATACCACAACACGTACACGCTCGGCGACCTCCTCCTTTACTAGATCTGCCATAACAGACTGCTATTCGTTCGTAACTTACGTTGGAGGCTTGGAGCTCATTTTCCGTGGACAATGGGCATATATACACACGCTATGCCGGTTTACCTTGGTGCCGGGACCGATGGTGATGGCTTTCATTGGGAAAATGGCATTCCGTCGGAACATGTGCACTCCAACACGTATTTTGGAATCTTTCGTGGTGCTATAAAAATTGCCAATCCTGTTGATCAATACTGCGTTCTGATGTCCGTTACATACCGGCGCTTCTTAAAAAAATGCATTAGAATAGCACCTACGGGATTGGATAGGATTGAAGCCAATTGTTCGAGCAACAACGTCTGAGGACCGGCTAAGCGCCCTTGAACAGCTTATTTTCAGAGTAATCTTATGGAAGACCTGTTAGATTGATCGATAGTCTCAGTTTATATCTTCGGCGAGATGACAACAGATGATCAAGATGGCACTGATCATCGGACAACAATCTATACCTATACAATACATTTCTATCAGTACTTTGTATATTCTTCTTTTGCTACAATGCCGATATGATTTCAACTTATCCCCATTCGTACGGAATCGTTCACATCCTAAGAGCATGTGCACATTCCAGATCAGTGCTGGGCATCCAGCTTCCTCTTCCCCTTCGTATCTTCGGCGTAGTTCTCGTAGAAATTCTTATCCTCGTCCTCGCCTTCGGGATCTTGGTCTTCGTTCTCACCGTCGGTCAGAATCGCATCCCCGTATATGCCGGCTCCGCCCCCGGCACCGTCGTCGTCATCGTCCGCCGTATCTGCCTCCATTTGGTCTACCTGGTCCTTTAAGCCCCTTACACGACTGTGGCTCTTGTCACGCTCCTTAATCGACAGACCCTCGCGCAGTGAGCCCCCGCTGTTCGTACGCTGCTTGCCACGCCCCCCGATGCTCCCCGCACGTTTAGGTCCGCTCGATGCAGAGCCTCTCCGACCGGGACCGTCCCAGAAGTGATAGGCCTGAGAGTGGACGCCGTACGAAGCCGGGACGACTTCAAGAAGATCTCCTCGTGCTACCTCGATGGCGGGAATCTCAGATGCAGGGAGGCCTATTAGGTATGCAAGAAGACAACGAATCACAGAAGCATGCCCGATTATAAGCAAGTCCTCTTGTTCACGTTCCAATTCAACAAGGATAGGTTCAACGCGGACTGGATGAAAGGATAAGATGAGATTAGTTCAGAACTTCCATGAATACCAGTAAGAAGAGGAAGAATGAAAGGTCGGAGCAATCTCTCTGAATAAGGTGGAACATATTTACTCCGGAAGATCTCAGTCGGTGTAAGCGAGCACAAGCAATGTTATGAAAAAGTCGATAACTAATACAGCACACTCACTGCATAGATCATGATAGCTCTCCGCCCTCGGAGCACGGAATCCATATGGGTCACGCATGAACCGCTCCCATTCGTCCGGGTGTAAAGCCTGCGCTTTATCTGGAGAAAGCCCATCCCAAATCCCCGGATTTATCTCACTCATCTGAGGCTTCTCGATAACTTTCACGCTTGAAAATAGTTTCGGTGTCTGCTGTTGCTGCTGGTGGGTCGCAGCAGCCTGAACCTGCGATTGTACGCCACGCTTCTGCTGTGCTTGCACGGCCTGAAGGGGAGATGGCGACGTCGTCGATACAACCGCTTCAGGAAGCTGTAGCGATGGTATCTGGCTTAGCGATTGTACGGAGGCAAGTGAGGAGAGATTTTGGGATGAAGCTGCCTGATGCGATGGATTGAGTGCTCCCAGGAGAGGGGAAGATGCGCTTGAAACGGGGGCCGACGCGCCGAAGGATGAGTTAGAAATGCTGACGGGAATGGAGCCCGTCGGGGAGAGGAACGGCCAAGCCGTGTGATGCGCCCGACGACGAGCGGAAGTCCAGATCTGAGCAAGACGATTAGCTTAAAGATTGACTCAAGTGGTCAATGTGATAAAGCGTCTCCTCAGGGAGCAGTGCTAGATGGGCTTACCACTAGTTTGCGATCCTTGGGATCCAATCCCCTTTCCTTGAGTGCCTTGGCGCGCCGCTCCAGCACAAACTCCTTGAGCCGGGCTGCGTACTCCCAGCCAGCAGGGGATAAATCCGAGTCGGCCCTATAGGAATGTTCAATCAACGATTGGCCCGACTAAATATATGCCTGAGTTAGTATCATCGCGGATGTAGGGGAATAGAGTGAAGAGCGACTTACGCGGGCAAAGTAGATCGTCCGGAATCGATTGTGAATATTCATCAGGAAGAAGATTATGCGAGACTACGATGGACCGAGTCGCCCTTTTAGTGATTGAGGTGTGTTTGTAAGTGTAAATTTGACCAACCTGCAAGTATCCATGGATGCGCTAGTTTAATAACTTGAATTAATCCACAGAAATATTTCTGAACAGACAAAATACTTACATTCACTTCAATCTTGTCACCAACCTGAATCGCAATGAATGGTTACGCTGTGTATGACGGCCGACTGCATCGACTCACGTTGGTAATTCGGATCGATGGCCACTCCGTCTCTTCGACAGGTTCATAGTACTTCTCATGGTCTCGGATGCGCCTGAAGTAGTCTTTTACGGCCTCTTCAGGGTCCCAGCCTTTGTACTGATCGAAGGTCGATGATTATAATTGTATAATATGTAATCGTGTTGATGGACGTACATCCGGAGAGGAAATCTTCACACTCCTTATATTTGCCTCGACGATCTCTAAATTGTCGCAAACACTTTCTGAAAGAGAAATCCATCAGGAACGATACCCTAAACATCTAGTTTAAAATTGAATTACTCGCCTAGGAAGATAACATGGATGCCAGCTTTATCGAACTTCTCCGCTAATGCTTTCCGGGAGGCACGAGTTCCGTTATTCGCGTCGTATATAACAACTTGACCGCCCCCCTCGAAGAAATTCCATATCAACTGTTCACATCCTTCTGCGATTGATTGTCGTAGCCGCTGTGTTTCGGGACTCTTCTCGCCTGTAGCAACACCCCCAATGAGTCAGTTACTCCAGCATTCACCATCAGCGGTATACGACACACCTAGAGTAAAGTAATCTTTGGGAAGCTGCTGCGCGCCGCCAATCGACTTTCGACGATAATCCCCGAGTGAAATGACCTGCGTCTTGACGCCAAGCCATCGTAGATAGCGCTCAAGGGAACGAGAAACGTGTGTCTTTCCACGCGCGGGGAGTCCAACCGTCGCAACTAATATCTTTCCGGCATGAAAGAGTAGACCAGAAGCAGTGGTGAAAACTGGTGCAGCCATATGTGCTGTTTATCCAAAGGCCGAGCCGACCGTGATTGAAGATGACCTGTAGTATTCAACGGTTTAAGGATCGTATGCCCGATACTTCGGAGCGGCTGAAGATAGAAATCCAGAGTCAAGAGAATGGTAGGATCGCAAGTACACTCAGATGAACTAGACAACAATACGTTTATCACGATATTGCGGTGTCGCTTTCAGAGTACATCCAGAAGCCGTCCGAGGTGAAGTCGCCGGTAAAGGGCACTGACAGCAGAATAAGTGATTACAGTACTAGTAGTAACTTAACTTCAAGTTAATGAAATATGAGGATATGCCTGAAATGGACTTATCAATGTAAATAAAGATTCAAGTTTTCCGATGCCTTCTGATGAAGTTCAGCTCGAACGGTAAAGTGAATATATACAAGATTCGTGATAAAATGTCAGTGCGCCAGTAGGACAAGTGCTAAATATGAAGAGAACGAAATGGCCATTTGAAAATGTATGCAAAGTAGAAAAGATGGGCTGGAGTTGCGCATGGAATATGATCAAAAGTAGTTTGGCACCGCAACGGTCGAATGATCCACGCAACAGCTCTTCTGGCTTCCAGTGATGCCCCATGCGCTCGCAAACTCCGGGAAAATGTCAATTCTCGGGCTAGGCATAACATGCACAGGTGCATGTAACTGCACGCTTGACTGCGTTCCTGACTGCTGTTCTTGCTGAATCTCGGCTTGAGCTTCCAAATCCATTTGTTCCAGGCTTTTGTAAAGAATGGTCTGCTGCCTAGCGCCGAACACACGCACCAATGCGATGACGATTCGAATGAGAATAGGATGGGTGATTAAATGGAGTACTTCCATAGGTCTGCTGATGAAAGCGATCTTCTCCTTCTTAACAGCGGCCCAAACCCCTGTTCTCCAGCCCTTTAGTATGTCAACATTGACTCGATTCGCATGATTCCGATTGTTTTCGGTGGGATATACGTGGTTCTTGTGTCTGTACCGGACTGCGTGCCAGATAACTACATAGAATATAGACTCCAAGTCATGGCAAAGGTGGTGTTTGTAGTCCAAATCGAGGGTCTCCATAGCCATGAAGGGGATTGTCCCTGTACACGCCTGTCGGACATCCTTAGGAATAGCGATTCCAACGCTGGTATCCTTTACGAGAGATGAACCCGAAGTTGGACGCACTGTTGCCACTGTTGAGTATTTAGGATAAGTCATCAGTAAATTTGGTGGGGATGGTCGAAAAAGAACAACGCGGCGCGACTCGGACGACGTCCAATACTTATGTGACAAGGTTAGAGTGATTCCGAAAGAGTTTTAAATTGTTACTGCAACAATTGCGCTCGTACTATACAAAATCCAGATAACAATAATGTACAGGTGGGATGCATTGAACAGTCAAAGCATTATGCAAAGCAAAAATATTGAATATAATGAGACATAATCGGGGTATCTACTGTACAATCGTGACAATAACTGAGCGGCTACGCCGCACAACAACTCTTCTGACATTCCACTCCGGTAATGCCCCACACTCTCGCGAACCCCGGAAAAATGTCAATTGTCGGGCTAGGGATAACAGGCATAGGCACATGTAGCTGCACGACCGCCAGCGTCCCTGGCTGCAGTTCTTGCTGAGTCTTGGCTTGCCTTTGCAATAGTTCTTGATTAATCCTTTCGAGAATATAGGGCTGGTGTATAATGACAAACACATACGCCAATTTGAGGGCGATAACAGCGAGAGCATCATAGGCGATTAAGGAGATGACTTTCGAAGAATCGTGAATAAAAGCGACCTTCTCCTTCCTAACAGCGGCCCAAGATCCTGCTCTCCAGCCCTTCAGTATGTCTATCTTCCTTCGATCTGTATTAGTTCGATTGTCCTTGGTGGGATATATGCCTTTCTTGTGTCTGTACCCAACCGCGTGCCAAATTATCACATAGAATATAGATTCTAATTCATGGCATAGGTGATGCTTATAGCCTGGCGAGTCCGGGTCAAGAGTCTCGATTGCCATGAAAGGTGTTGTTCCTGAACGTTCTTGGAGAAGGGGCTGGAGGGGCTGGACAGTATCAGGGACAGTCGCTGCCCCATGTGAATTATCTTGGGGGGCCGCTGGCTCCGCTGTAACCTCCGTCGAGGATTGAGTGTCATCTGGAAACGTAGCCAGGTCGAAGTCGATCAGCGTGGCAATTTTTTCGTTCTCTTCCTCATAATAAGCCATGTTGAAGATACTGATATCCCGGTGCAGAAGTTCCTTCTCCGAAAAGAGCTTATGTATATCTGTTAAGAATAGTTAAGGGGACTCAAATACGACGCCTATAAAGAGGAGGACGTACAAACAACGAACTGAGGGATGATCGCAGTGAACTCCTTATCTTCTAGGTCTTCGATATTGTGATATTTACGCATGAGAAGAATACGTAGCTCTCGCTCCTCGGTATTAGGGGCAGTTCTGCATGCCTTTTTGAAGCCCACTGAAGGTGACTTCTCATTGAGAACTGCTACGCCATAAATTTCCGGGGAATGCTTTGCGTCGACATCACGCGCAATAAGTATCGCTTTATCTTCACGTCTTTTGCTCTTCTTCTGCCATGAGAGCTTGAGAACAAGGTCGATATCGCAACCCCCAGGCCGCTCTAAGTCGTATACCGCCGTTGCCCGACCGAGCAGACAATACTCCTTGTGGATGCATTTCCCCAACTTAAGGTCAGCGTTGGGCTTGAGGCCAAAATTGTCACCTCCTTCTATCGCCTCCAGTTGGACAGCCAAGGGTTTTGATTCTTCGCGCTTGGTATCGAAAGGATCACAGAACTTGATATCTGTGTTGAAGCCAAGCTTTTCCAAGGACTGCATCGAGAAGAGGACTAGGAATAGAGCAAACGATTCGGGTTGGTTGAGAATGTCAATCTCATCCGAGATGACATACGTGGAGCGCGAATAGTACGTTAACCGCATTTTAGTATGTTCCACGGTTGCACCGAAGGCGAATGTACGGTCTGAGCGATCGCTCATCACTTCCGTGACATAATTTGCAAGTTGAACCTCCACGTCATTTGCAGTTCCTCCTCCTGTTTGACTCCGGGCGGTCGCGTTCGAAGAAATACCTGTGGCCTGAGTAGGATTGGAAATGATCGCACTCGTTCGCCGGAGAACGGAATAATCTTCATTTGTTCCCGAAGCGTGGCCCTCACTTTGAACCGTTTCCGGTTGCAGCGCCCCCTGCATGAATACATCCGGAGGACCCATTAGCTCTCGCGCGGTGCTTGTTTCTGGTGAATCAATCCCGTCTAGTGGGACATTTGAATTCCCATGATTTGATGACGTCCCTTTTCCTTTCGGTTTGCCTCTACGTAAAGAGCGTCGTCCTCCGATAGACGAAGATACAGAAGTGTGTCCCTCGACGTCCTCATTTGAGATAACCGACCAGTCTTCAGTGGTAGGCCCTTGTCTACGTTCAGACTCCATAGTAACTTGTAAAGGTGCTCTAGGCGAGTTCGCTCCCGTATGAGTCGAGACATGGCTTCCACTCATCCCTGACTTCGTAGAACTCGATGAAGGTCGTTTACGATCCCCACCGACAGTCTCCATCTCCTGCCCTTCTCTGGTGCGTTTCCCAATGGTAGTGCTCTTCGTTGCAGTTTCCTTCTGCTTCTGTTTCTTCTTGAACTCCAATACGCATAGCATATGGTGCCATTTCACGGTGCTCATCGAGAGATCGGTTTCGCCGTCTTTCTTTGGTACAAGCACTACGTCCGGTTTTCGACTTGCGAAGTCACTTGTTACATAGGTCTTCCCATCGAAATCGAGAACCTGGATTCGTTCACCACTCTGATGACGCCCAAGCACCATGTTACTCATGATGGCGAATGGCTTGTACATTCCTACTTCCAAATCCTTTGCAAATTCCGCGAACGTAGCTTGCTCACGCTTATAAGCGTCTGTAGTGTGGACGGAAGCTTCCGTCACCGTTTTCTTCAGATCTTCCATTTCCGTCTTCGAGACCTCAAAAGCGGTCTTTAGGAAATCCTCGAATGAGATACCACTGCGTCGATATCGATTTAGCTCCTTCTTCAGACCCTCGTCTACGCTCTGATGCGTGAATCTATGTGAAACCAAACGAGGCTTCGTAGGGGTCGAGTGATGGCTAGTAGTAGTAGAGGTGCTTTGAGCATTAACTGTTGACCAGTCTGAACTCATGATCTCCTAGCAATAGTGTTCACAATCAGTTAAGCAATTAGCAGGCATCAAAGCACCTACGTTCTTCAAAAAACGGTCACAAGATAAGATCGAAAGGTGATGGATAGAGATTGGGAATGCGTAGGTGGTGGATTGCCCGTCGCGTACAGCGCACCACGCTTCAACATCAGGGAAACTTCCTTTTGCTTACGGCGACTGACGCGTCCTGGCGTTGCCTTAAATGGACTGATTGTTGCTATGCCTGTCTGAAATTTACTGAAGGGTTGCTATGCTCGTCTGAAATCTACTGATGGCCTTAACACACTGAAATAAGCGGAGTTTCAGGACATACTCAGTACGTCAGTACATCAGGAGGCAAGTCAGGCATAAGTGTAGACTAAGTACAAGCATGCACAGTTCAAATGTTATAGTAAGTACAAATCAGTACATCAGTACTTCAGTACGTCAGTACTGTAGATTGCGCGCTGTTTTCCTCTTGCCTTCGCTGATAAGGATGTTCGTGCCTTTTGCTTTTGCGGCTGCCAACCTTTCCTTCTGAAACCCCTGCAAGTTCTTCATCCTGACGAGGTGCCTCTTCTTCCTCACGCTCAAGTTCGCGAAGCCGCTGCTTCCGCAACCGCTCCTCACGCTCCCTCAGCATGCGTTCCTCAGGGTCTACTTCGGGCTCTGCTGGAGGAGCTGGAGGAGGAGGGGGAGGGGCCGGCGTGACAACAGGTGGCGCTGGAGGCGGGACAGGCGCACGAATAGTCGGGACTGACGAGGCTGAGGACACCGGTGGACGTGTAGCAGCCCCACGCGTCTTCGGAGGCGGCGGTGCTGGCGTACTCTTCGGCGCAGGAGGTGGAGGCGGCCTCACAGTACTAGCAGTGGGTGTTGGTGCTGGAGGTGCAACTGAGGAGGTGGGTGTCGGGGTGGGAGGTGCCGGTGTAACAGATCTACCATCCTTCAGCGCACGCTCGCTTTCCAATCTCTCCCTCCTCACACGTTCGCGCTCTTCCGCATCCTTTTCGGCCTGACGTGCCTTTTCTTCCGCCTCCTTCTTATATTGTGCCAGTCTCGTTTCCACAGAAGTATCCACCGCGGGCGACTCTGACGAAGGTGCAATGACACCTAACACGCATACGTTCTTGCAGTTTTCGCTAAGCGTGCTCCCTGATATACGCTTGACACTCTGGACTTGGGTACAGCAGGTGCCGGAGGAGCCACAAGGGTCGCAGCAGGTGGAGGAGGAGGCGGAGAACGAGCTGCAGCAGGCGGGCTGGAGGGCGGTCGCGGTCGCGTTCACGTTCACGTTCGCGCTCACGATCTTTCTCCCTGTCCCAAGAATGGTCAGCGTTCGCGATTGCGCGAACAAGGCCGATCCCTGTCATAATCATTGTCTCTGGCGTAGTCCCTCCCTATCATAGTCCTCGTCGTACCGCCCAAAGCGCTCATTCCGCCTATCCCGGTCTTCGTCCACTCCCTCTTCTCCCGCTCGCGCCGACGCTCCCGATCTTCTATCTTCTTTTGTACTTCCGGGATCCTTTCGTGCATGAGGTGCAATAAGACACGCTCCAGATTCCAGATTCCGCCTCATCCTTCGCGGTGCCCCTTGGTCCACGGCTGACGTATTCAAGGTCTTCCATCTCACGCTCAAGCTCCTTGTCCTCTCTTGTTCTCTGAGAACTTTCGTCTGTTGCACGCAAGCCTGAGCAGCTTGAGGGAGCTGGGGTCTCATGCTCTCAAGATCCTGCGAAAGGGATTCGTTTCCAACACTCACATCACGTCGGTCAACATGCCTTCGGCGACTCTTGTAATATGAATCGCCATCGTCATTCTCGGTTACAACTGTAGCATCTTCTCTTCCACCGGCAACCGAAGTCGGAGAGTCATTGAAAGATCGGACCTTTGATCGCGATATCGCTTCCCGCACAGCTCGGCCGCGAGTTGTCGTCCTTCAGAATGTCGTTGAGGAAGATGTCGGATGTGTCAAGATCATGAGCTGAAGGAGGCACCAATCCTTGAGGAAGTTCATCCAGAATCTCCAAGCCATTCAATTCTTGATAAGATTGTTATGTACTAGATATATATAATTAATAAGGAGACTTACTGCCATTCTATAGTAGATAGACCAATAGCAACATGAAGCTCAGTAAGATTCAGTTTACCCTTGTTATCCCAATCAGCAAGAGCCTGAAAACAAATATTCAGTAAAAAACCAGGCCTGCGAGAACACTAACATACCAGACTTTTGCAAGATCATTCTTTTCAAGACCACTCTGACCAAATACCTCAAGCGCCATCTGCCCGCTGATATACCCAGTGCTCCGAGTGTCCCATGCACGGAAGATCTGATCATAATTCTTTTTCTCCGTCAAAGCCCAATTTATGCAAGGCTCTGTGCTTGGTAATATTACTGGATACTCTGTTGCAGCTGACCTCCCAATAACCTCAGTGGTCTTGGGGAAGGAGCCGGGAGGGGGGGGGGAGCATTAGGAACAGGACTGTGCCGTTGAAGGGACTTGGTAAATTTCAGCAAAATTCTATTACTAATACTTCCATATTAGGATATCATGTTGACTTTGCTTTGTTACAAACGTCTTTTATCTTCACTCTCCCCCTCCCCCTCCCCCCCCCAATTGCACGCACAGGCCCCTGATGCATATGAGCAATAGTGCTTGACGGCGACAATCCGGTATGGTGAGGTGACTGGATAGTAGGGGAGAGATGTTGCCGTTAGCCTGGGAGGTAGATTCTTTGCGGTGTGATGGGTGCTGAGGAATTTGCAGACGATGGCGAGGTGAATTGCTGAACTGTCTGGTCCTGCGCCGGAGCGCTGAGTGGTCCGCCGACAGAAGGCGTGTGAGGGATGGAGAGCTGCGTGAGCGCGCGAGGGTGAGCGGGTCTAACTGCCATTGTCACTCTTTGCTGATCATACATTGAGAACATATGGTTCGACTGTGTATGATGGTGAGTCTGGAGCACGCTATTCTCAAATGTTTGAGCACTTACGAGAACATCACCGTTAGCATTTGAGTATGTTGGAACCTGTCCAGAAAGGTGGGCGAAGTTCAGTTGTCCCATGCTGTTCGGCGGGAACTGGTACGACTGAAGGGTTTGCTGCTCCTGGCTTACGCCTTCCGAAGATGCCTGCAACTCGGGCGAGGATGCAGAGGACGTAATATCTGTAGGAGGCGCAAGCATCCCGGAGCTCTGCTGCTGCTCCCGAGTCGCATCCTGCGATAACTGACCGGTGGCTTGTGAGTTCGACTCCGAGGCGTTTGTCGATAGGAGCTGTGGAAGCTTGATGGACGGATAAGAATTCGGCTGGGGCGGAGGCGTGGGTGCACCAGGTGCAGATGTTGAGCGACGGTTCTGCGGGAGGACGAAGGACAGAGGGGGCCCGAGGTGGTGAATCTGTTGCGCAGGGGTCTGCGCAGACAGAGAGTGGCCATGTCCGTGTCTGTGATGGCCCTGTCCGACAAACTGCGTCATCGGGTTCTGCGTGTTCAACTGGAACTGCTGGGACATCGAAAGACCAGGTGGGAGCGCCATGCTGAGGGAGGCGCTGCTCTCCGAGTCGGTCATCTCGAAGTCCAGGTCGCCCATGTCCATCTCAGTCCGGATGGCAGGGTATTGGCCCGCGAATACTTCAGATCCGGAGCCAAAGTCGTCGGAGTCTACAGTGCTACAAGAAGACGCGGTCGACGTTGTAGAGCAGGCGGACTGGTTGCGGCTCCGCTGGCCAATTCCATGCGACGAGCGTACCCGAGAGTGGGATTTCTCGCAACGTTCCTTGCGCTCCTTTTTCCTCTCCTCGCGCCTCTCCTTCTCTTTTCCCTCCCTCTTGCTCTTTCCACTCTTTCCCTCCACGACTGAACCCTTGTCGCCCTCATCCTCGCTACCCTTGCCCTTCCCTTTCTTCTCCTTCGAACGGGACGGCTGATAGACGTTCCACGGATACATATCCGCATGTTCCTACCTGTGCTGCTTCGCGAGCTCATCCCAGTGCTTGCGCTCTTCCGCGCTGAGGCTGCGCCATTGCTGGCTGATTGTTTTCGACAGGTCTGCCTGGCGCTGTCGGCGCACATTGGGATCCTCTGCGCCGTTGGCTAGGGCGTCGGCGTTGCGTTTCTGGCAACAGTCCCTGCGGAAGAGGATGAACGCGTTTTCGGGTCGCTTGATGTAATCCTCGTCGCCGCGCTTCGGACGGCGCTCGGGGATACCGATTCCGCCCAGTGCGAGTGTGTGTGTTTGCGGAGGAGCTTGGGAGTGGGGACTTACGACGGGACCCAGCTGCAAGGAGGAGATGGAGGAGCCACGATGCTGGTGAGCAAGTGTGATAGGACCAGTTGCAAGTGATGGATTGAGGGAATTGAAGGGGTTGATCTGTGCTGCAGATGTTTCAGTGCGGGCTCATAGTGTATTTTATTAGGCTTTAAATACATTTGTTACATTACTTTT
Organism: Trichaptum abietinum; assembly: GCA_910574555.1. Taxonomy (NCBI): domain Eukaryota; kingdom Fungi; phylum Basidiomycota; class Agaricomycetes; order Hymenochaetales; family Trichaptaceae; genus Trichaptum; species Trichaptum abietinum. The sequence goes on along the minus strand of CAJTBE010000010.1, from coordinate 1,626,200 downwards.
TATTGTACTTATCGTGTCCTTATGACTTCCTTATTTTACTTATTTGAAAACTGAACAACTGCGTGTCTGAATGCCTGAAGCACTGAGAGCACTGATTCAGCCAACTCGTCCTTATTTCAGCCAACTTGTCCTTATTTCAGCCAACTTGTCCTTATTTCAGCCAACTTGTCCTTATTTCAGCCGGCTTGTCCTGAATAATGGGAGGACATGCATGAATAAGGCATGCTTGCCTTATTCAGGCTTCAAGTCACTCAGAACGTTTAAGTAACGCTTAAGTCACTTTCAGCAGAAAGTAGTTTCCCTGATGAACCAGTGAGTTCAAGTTACATAAGCCTCACCTGCACCAAAAATAGGTTCTACCTTCTGTTGAAGACAGACTTGAAGTTCATGTGCGCTCGCCTTTGCCTCTGACCTCGTCAACACCCTCTTGCACTTCTGATTCTGCAAGTATATCATGAACAGAAAAGATGACCGCCGCGCAGTAGCTGCTCGTCACAGAAGCTTTCATGGCGGGGTAGCGGGTCAGGCGATGAAGAAAGGAGTACAGCCAGCGCCTGCTTGGAATGAGAGGAACATGCCGCAAGGTGCGCCTGGAAGTAAGATCTTAATAAGTAATCTGCCGAATGATGTTGGCGAGGAGGAAGTCTTGGTGAGTCTCCTTTTACTTCAAAATATCTGTGGAGAGGGTCGGAAATTCCAAGATACTCTGTGGAACGCGCGATGCGCGTCAGTCGCGTGAGGACTTGCGTCTTCAACCTCCGAACGAAGCGATTACTGGAGAATGGGACTGTCCTGACGCGTCGACAGAATAATATACATCACAACTAACTGTCTACATCCTCTTCCTATCTCTCGACCCGCATTTCTGAAATGACAACTATCTTATGTCGGAGTCGGGCTATACAGGACTTGATGAAGAAAACGGTTGGCCCGATGGATTTGCGGTCTTCATTCATGGCGTATAACTCTAAGGGGATGCCGATGGGTGTGGCGGTCGTTGCTTTTGTGCGTAACGGGGATGCGGTCAAGGCACGGAAGAGCTATCACGGAAAGGTCATAGACGGTAGTGCGTGTCTTATTACTTATACAATTTCAATACTCGTGTTCACATAATGCTTCTTGTCAAACATATGTTTCTTTGCATGGTACGCTCGCGTTATGTCCTGGCTACCATAGAACGGGCAATCAAGCTTGAACTCATTCTAGACAAGGATGAAATACCGCGCCCAGAAGTCTTCCAATCGGAGAAAAGATCAGTGGTGCCTTTAGACAAACGTATCGGTCCTCAGATGGGTGCTTCGAATGGCCAGCCAAGAGCCGCAACGAATAAAGCCATACCTACGGGCCCTGCTAATCGAACCGGAGCAAAGTGCGTATATTCACTTATAACAACGCAGACGTGCTATGAACAGCGATTATTCCTTGATTATCATAGGAGGCCACCGGTGACCCTACCTCCACAAAACGTGCAGCCAATTACGCGGACGCGGGTAAAGAAAGGACCGAAGCGAGTGAAAAAGACTGTTGCCGACCTCGATGCAGAAATGGAAGAGTACAACGCTCGACGACGACTCAACTCGTGAATTATACGTTTCTTAATTTTCTTAATCGCATCTTCAGCTTTGCACCCATCTCCATCGGCATACATCGTCTCTGCTATTTTTTTCTCGTTACACAGATTTCCCTTCACATTGACCACCGTCCGTGCATGTTACCATTCTCTCCTGCTCGTCCATCGATGTATTAATAGAATATCCTTGTTATCTCGGGCACCCTCCCACTCACTCATAAACAGTTCCTTCTGCACTTCGAAGACCTCCTGCGTTGGCTGATAAATTATGTATGCAATTGACCATCTTCTCGAGTAAAAGCAAACACTGATCATCTTTAATAAACAGTGCTACAAGGGAAAGCCACTTGTACTTCGTCGCATCCTGTGAGATATGATAATCACTGAGACCCCCTTCGGAAAAGAAATACGCTTCAAAGTGCACATAAGTCTTGTCTGATGTTATCTACGCTCATTCACCTTGACAATGAAGTTTCACCTAGTTATCACATTTGCAATCCCCCGGTTGATCTGTTAAGAATGTTGCACGCACGGTTCCGACTCACGCAAGTTTCTTTCATTTCTGAAGAGTTGCCGGAGTGTAGGTAACAAATAAAGACGAAGGAAGCTGAGTAAGTATTGATGTGGGATGTGAGTAGAAGAAATGGAGTAGAGATTGCTTATGTTACATCTTGCTATCATTGCTATATATTGAATATGTAGATAAATAACCGATTCACGAAAGAAAGAAAAAAGGCTGGCAGTACCGGAGTCAACAAACGTCTCATCAAATCGATCAGACTTTGGAAACTCTCCGCCGGAATAATAGCTTTGCCTTTGGGTCGGGTACGAACGCGGCGCCCATGTTTATGTTCTTGGGCCGCACCCCATCTTTGGTCTTCACATCGTAGTTCAGCAACAGATAGGCCATCATCGACTTTATCTCATTTACAGCGAAGAACCGACCCGGGCTAGGCATAAGATAGCGGGAATTAGACGATCGCCAAGACATGAAGACGACCACAGCGATTCTCACCAAGTATGTCTGCCGTGCCCAAATGCCAGAAAATCTGCACTCGTAGCGGCCATGAGATGTGCGGTCCTAGCCCTCCCGGATGTTGATTCGCTGCCAACATCGTCGTCGTTCTCTTTGATATATCGAAAACCATCAAATTCCGACGCGTTCGCGTACTGCGCCTCGTTGAAGTGCATATTATCCGCATTAACGGAAACTATGCTTCCTGCAGGGAGGAAAGTGCCATCGGAAAGCGTGTAATCAACCATGGCTTTGCGAAGTAGAGCCACTGAATTATTTCCCCAGCGTTAGCTATCCCATATTTCTAATGTTTTTCGACCAAATAGTTAAGAAGGTGACTTACAACCGCCCAGTTGACTGTACCGTTGGGATTCCTTCAAGAAGCTTTCGAGTTTGCGCATCTTCATTACCGACGATTTTGACCAGCCGTCTTCTGAAATGATGCTCTCAATCTCTTCGCGTATAGGATCAGTGTACTCCGGACGAGATGCCAGGTCGTACAAAGCCATCGTAAAGGTCTGTACAATGTTTGAATGCGAGTTCGTATGCCAGTGTGAGAGCTCAAAGTAATCCACACTCACGCTTGTAATGGTATGAGTGGCTGCGAGGCTCATCATTAAAATCCGTCTGGTCAGTAGTTCAACAGTGCGTTCTTCCTCAGGAGCATCTTCGAGGAGCCATTGAAGCAGGTCGGACTGATGAAACACACTAAGGTGAGATATGACGTTGCTTCAAGAGCTTCTGCGTGGCCTTACAGGTTTCTCAGGCCAATCTTTGCCAAATTCGACGAACTGGCGGAGACGATACTCGATGGTTGGCCCAAGCAGTTTCATGGCTCGCTTCAAATAGCTTTGCGTAGACCGAATCATCACATTTGCCAGTCTAGTATAACAATGATTAGCACCAGACTTTTGCAGAACTCGAGATGTGGTGGTATACACGTACGGTTTAAGGAGGTCAGGTAGAAAGTTGATGATTTGACCTTTAACAACAACGGCCGCCGTCCAGTGTTCGGCTATGTACATGTATTCAGGGTCCCTGCCTGCGTATTGTCCGTCAATAGTCATGACAAGAAGAGCGGTACAGATGAACTGCGCGACATACAAAGAGGAAGACCAACGAAGGCACGGGAACTCGCTCTCGTTACGATCTCCGATACTGGTTTGTAAACTGGATAGGCAGTCCAGTCTAGATGTAGATTTTGGAATGAGGTTCATATTCATCGAGGACACGGATAGCGCTTACCATCCGTCGAAGCGGGAAAGTGTTCCGTAAATCCAAGCTCAATTTCCTCTTGCATCCCATCAAACAAACGATTAAGATTCCGCGTTAGTTGGTGTAGGATGACGGGAACGTGGTAGGGTGTCGTAATAATAGAGGATCCGACTGTCCAACGGGATAATAGCACCTATAATATAGGTGAGTCTCCGTACACCAAATGCGATCATCTGAATAACGTCACATTGTCGAGTGCTCCGTTGAAAGAAAGTCGATCCTCGGGCGCATTCTGGATCTCTGTGATGAGCTCGGGTCTATTCACCACTATATTCCAGAAACCGATGTCGGGAACTTTGAATGTATCTCCCTTATACTAGATATGTATACCATTCAGTCCCGTCAGAAACGGGGTAAGAGATTAAAATCTAAAATATTGCAACCTTCTGAACACCTTCTCTGAGGAGCTGCTGTCCTTTCGCCAGAAATTTGGCTGTTCCAAAATAAAACGTAAGCCACGCAGAAGGACCCATGGCCGGAACATCAACCTTCATAGGATTTACATGTAAGCATCGGTCTATCCAGGCGCTAATACGACAGGGAGGAGAGTACTTACATCTTTTTTACGAGTTTCAATATACCGGGACGTCGTGTATAACAAAGCGATCGTAGCCCCCGCAATGTAAGTCAGATTATGTCCTTCAGTGGGGTTACTGAATACACCCATAGTGCTGTGCTTTAGTAGAATGCTGGGTGTGATTACCAGCTCGCGGACGATCTTCAAGTTTGTGCTTTTTATACACGTAGTCACGATATGGTCCAAGAGATCGCGCAGCAGTGATGCCCCTGTCTATGACTCGAACATGCTGCGAAACTCGGAACTAATCGTGTTTCAATCTTGCAACCTATTAAAAGTACAATGGGTGAGTGAACCAATCAATTTGCTTCCAATGTCCTAAATGACCCGGCCTTGAATCGAGAATTGAGATGGAATCATGACTCGGACAGGCGGAATTCGATTTTGCTGCCGATACGAGACGTGTATCGGCAGCGGTAATTGCTGAAACGACAATCCCGGAATTTATTTGTTGTTGTGGGTACCCTGTTTATTTTGCCGGCTCGAAGTTTGAGTCACGCTAGTCAGCAAAGTATATCAGTCATAATAACAGTCGTCTTTTGCAAATATTACACTAAGTACAAGAACCTCAATACCTGAAACAGACGCAGAAGCCATTGGTATCCCTACGCCGAAGATGCAGGGCTCGGACGCCTCTTCCTAAACAGCACTTTTGCCTTCGGGTCCGGCGCAATCGCCGAGGCGACAAAAAGGTCCTTTGGACGCACGCCCTCCTCTTCTGTCCGGATGTCGTAGTGCATCACCACGTACGCCATCATCGCCTTCAGCTCGTTGGCGGCGAAGAATCGACCAGGGCTATATTATCACACATAAAGTAAGATGATGGTCTAGATACTGAATATCCAGACAACGCACCAAGCATGCTTTCCGTGCCCGAAGGGCACATACTCCACGCTCGTCGTGACCATATGGTGCTTCACCGAGCCCTCGGTCACCGCAGCGGCCTTCTCGTCATCCTCCTTGCAGAACCGGAACCCGTCAAAGTCGTGCGCGTGCGCGTAGTTTGTGTCATTGAAATGCACTGCGTCCCCATTGACGGAGACAAACGAGCCTTTCGGGAGGAATGTCCCGTCAGACAGTGTGTAGTCGGTGAGTGCTTTGCGCGTCATCGAGACTTTATGAAGAGTTCGTTAATCCAAGATCTTAGAAAATTATTATCCCACCGGTATAAATACGTACGTATTCCAATTCCAGAGTATCGCTGCGACTCCTTCATGAAGCTGTCTAGTTTCCGCATTTTTGTCATGGACGGCTTCGTCCACCCTTCCTCCGCAATTACGCGCTCGACTTCTTCTCGTAACGGTCGGATGTATTGCGGTTGTGCAGCCAAGTGGTACAGGGCATGCGTGAAAGACTGACAGGCGAAATCGTCCAGCATCTTAAAAATTGTATTCTGGATAGATACACATGACGAGCACTCACTGTAGATGAGGTATGAATGGCCGCAAAGTTGACCGTCAGGATTCTGCGAGTAAGCTGGGCGACCGTGCGCTCATCCTCAGGCGCGTCGTCGATGAGCCATTGCAGCAAGTCATTCTAGACCAAGTCACATAGTCATTTTGTTTGAGATCCCCAACTCATCCATGAGCAGAGAAAGTAACTCACGGGCTTATCGGACCATTTCTTGCCATATTCCGCAAATGCCTTCAAGCGAGGTTCGATAATCGGTTCGAGGTGCCTGATACCTCGCTTTATTGCGCGGTCAGTAGTTGTCATCAGATTTCCTATGATTCTGCAAAATCAAAGTTTTTTTTAGACCGAAAATGAGAACGTTTGCGGAGCGAAGTCAATAATGTCTCATGTGAACGTAGTAGAGGAGTAGGAGCGCACGGTTTTAAGAAATTCGGGAACATGTTGATGATTTGTCCTTTGGTAACTACGTCGATCGTGAATGTGACGTTCAGATCCAGGTAGTCTGGGTCTCTGCCTAGATAAGGAGAAATAGGGTCATCAGATGGTCCAGGAAGGTGGTGACGACTCTGTCCTGAACGTACAAAGAGGAAGTCCGACAAAGAGTCGATTACTAGTCCGGCCGACGATCTTCATGACAGTGTCGTACGCAGGAATGGCAGTCCAATCTGTGCCCAAATGCAAAAGTCGACAATCAATGAATAACATCAAAGAACGGGGTACGTGGCAGATGCAACTCACCATCTGTGGCTGGAATGATCTCCTCGAAGGCAACTGTAATCTCGTCTGTCACATCCTTGAACAAACCCGCAAGACTTCGCGTAAGCTGTGAGCGCACGATGGGGATATGATATGGGACTGTCGAGACATTCGAGCCTAAAGTCCAGGCTATCGCAAGCATCTACCAAACAGTCAATGCAATCAGTACGGTAGCTGTGCGGAAAAACGTTGTGGTTCATAGACGCCACCAGAAGGCGTCAGCATAGAAAATCAAAGACGTACATCATCAACCGCAGCTTCGAAGGACAAAACATGTTCCGGTGCCTTCTGAATCTCGTCGATGAGCTCCGGCGTGTTGACGATGACCATCCATTTGTCTAAAGTAGGGATCTTAAATGTCTTCATGTTGTACTGGACGGTAGTAAACTCGGTAATCAGTCTCTTACGACATGCTTTCATTTCGACACTACTGACCTTTCGTACACCCCCACGAATTAGAGTGCGCGCATCCGTGAGATATTGTATTGCGCCTCTATATGACGATAGAAACCCTGGAGGACCGAGCGCGGGGACTTTAACCTGTCGTAAATAGGTCAGCTCGCGAAGCCCTCGAACGTTTGGAAGTTGTTACATCGAGCTTCCTGGCCTGGAGATACTGGAAGAAGGTGAAGGCAGCGACTAGAGAAAGTCCGATGGTGTAGCTATTCAATACATTAACGCCAGTGAAACCAGAACCATTTTCTGTAGGAGCAGCTGCTGTTCCGTTGGCGAACGACATGTCGTTCAAGGCGAACACACTCGTCGGTGAGGAGAGGAAAGAGATGGGTGATACGACAAGGGGCAAGTTCGGTCGAGTTGATGTTGTGCCACGGCTGCTGACAGTGGTCACCAATGGAAGGCCTTAATGCATCGCTTCGGCATCACAGCGCGCATGAGGGCGACGACCTATTTTCAGGCCTTGGCGCCTCTCAGCTGCAGTGTAAGTTGGAGTCTTCCCATGGCTATTGGTTGTCTCGATTGAGTTTCCGTCTACCCATCATTCCCATGAGTGCCCCGCGATGCCCGCCGAGATCACCAGCAGTCTTTACAGCGAATGACTGATAATACATGCAAGTCCTATAGACAATAATTAAGCCTCCGAGTCGTTGAAGTCAAAGTCGAGACCTTTTCGCGTACTACTAATAGTAGCTTGAAGAAACGAGTTATTGCAAGCGAGATTCCCAGCCCCGGTACTAACGATGTATAAATATCTGCCAGTGCGGCACGAGCGCCAAGAGCAACGCGTGTCGGCCAGACAAAAAATACGCATTTACAGTATTGATCGCCTCCTCAGAGCAAGAAGTTATTTGATGTGATATAAGACAGCATAGTACGGCCTTTACACAAGATTGTGTTGAAGATAAAGTGTATCTGAACTTGAAAGTCCGATCCTCCATGTTAGCCGACCGATCATTTGTAAAAGAAATCGATTCATGCTTACGTCGTGAGCTGTACAATATATTGGCCAGCATCAAATACATAATACGTTTTCCAGAGCTCAATGGAAGCATATAATATCTCACTACATTGTACGAAAGACTCTCCAGTTCATGACATTCATTTTGCTCTGCCAACTGCTCCGAGTCCTGAATCGGACCTCATGACATTATGCAGAACTACCTTCTTATAAGACAGAACGACAAGTAATTTGAGAATGTGCATTTTTATTGCATGTTGATTACAAGCATAGGATACATAGCATATCATACTGCTAATAACCCATAGGCACATGAACTTATTATAGAACAAGTGCTGATAAAGAAAGAGAAACTAGAAGTAGATAAATAGAGATAGTAACATATACTACAGAGAAAGGAGATAGTGATACATCGAAATTATGAAATCCCTTTATTTCGGATTTGCGCTCGAGAACTGATGAAATCAGAATCAGCAAACGAAAGAAAATAAAATAGAGAAAATGCCACATACCTTCGTTACTGACTTGGTTCCCTCAGAGATAGCGTGCTTGGAAAGTTCACCAGGTAGGATGAGTCGCACAGATGTCTGAATCTCACGAGATGAGATGGTGGACTTCTTGGAGTAGGAAGCGAGCTCTATAGGACGAGTCAGAATTGTGAAAGACAAGATGAAAGAAAGAAGACGCACTGGAAGCCTCAGTCGCAATACGCTCAAAGATGTCATTGACAAAGGAGTTAAGAATGGCCATCGCCTTGTTGGAGATACCCGTGTCCGGGTGGACCTGCTTAAGGACTACAAAACAACTTCAGCGAAAGCGCAAAGACCGAGCTTAGAGACGAACACACCCTTGTAAATGTAAGACGAGTACGTCTCCTTGCGGACCTTGCGCTTCTTCTTCTTCTCGCCGTCTGCAGGCGCGGTCTTCTTCGCAGTCTTCTTGGCCGCCTTGTCAGCAGTCGTCTTCGCAGGCGCCTTGGATGCGGTGGACGCCGGGGCCTTGCCAGCAGTTGAAGCGGGTTTGGGTGCCATTGCTGATGCGTGAGTGAGTTTGAAGGTGGTAGAGTTGGTGGTGGTAGTGATAGAGGCGACGAGAGGGCGAGCGAAGTGTGGACTTTACGCATCGTCGATGCCGATAGGTACTTATATCTAAGCAGGCTTTGTAGATGTTTGGTCAAGACGCGTGACCCGCAGCCTGAGCGCGTCGCGCGCCTCGGGTTTGTTGTGCTCAATCCGCAAACCTTATTTACTATGCACAGCCACGCACGTCAGACGCGTTTTTCGGTACATAAACCAAGAACGCTGCTCGCAGCCTCGGCTTTCTACATTTACATCCTACAACTCTCCTCGACGTCGGCCAGCACCAACACCACCAACACCACCTACACTTCCTCTCCCACCAACACCACCTAAACTACAATGTCTGGCAAGGGCAAAGCTGGCAAGTCCTCCGGAGGCAAGGCAGGCGACTCGAGCAAGGCGCAGTCGCGCTCTGCGAAGGCGGGTCTTCAGTTCCCCGTCGGTCGTATCCACCGTCTCCTCAAGCGTGGCAACTACGCTCAGCGTGTCGGTGCTGGTGCACCAGGTGAGTTTGCCTTTAACTTCCTTTGGAGTACCAATTTTCTGACAAACGGTTTACAGTTTACCTCGCGGCTGTCCTCGAGTACTTGGCCGCTGAGATCCTTGAGCTTGCGGGCAACGCTGCACGCGATAACAAGAAGCAACGTATCGTGCCTCGTCATCTTCAACTTGCCATCCGTAACGACGAAGAGTACGTCCTTTCTGTTCCGCATATCATAATTCTATTTTACTTATCAACTTTCCTCAGATTAAACAAACTCCTCGGCCACGTCGTCATCTCACAGGGAGGTGTTGTTCCGTTCATCAACCCAGAGGTTCGTTTCATTTCTTTGATTCATTCTGTGAATACCGATGATAATCTTTGTCGTTTCTTAGCTCCTTCCCAGCAAATCAGCGAAAGGCAAAAAGGAGTCTCAGGAAGTTTAGATTTTCACTGCTTCTATGTTTCTTCTATCGGGCCTGTATCATTATATGCATCCTGTATTTGTGCTTACATCTCGCCTATCTATTATATTTCTGTAATCATCTCATCTTTCTCATCGAGTGCAAGGGTGCATTAACTTTGAACATGCTGGTTGAAAGTTAAAGAACAGAATGGTGTCAGTCTACTACCTCTTTCTAAAGCCTACATTTCTTCATTAATTCGTATCACGCCTTGGACTTCTGCGGCTTCCCCCTCCCACTCGTGGCCAACCCGAATCCCCAACCAATCTGGTTCGCCACCTTGATCTTCACACCCAACTGCTCTGCGAATGTCCACACCACCGCCGGGTCCTTCTGGAACTGCCGCCCCACAAGAATCACGTCAGCCTGTCCTTTCTCTAGCACCTCCTGTGCCAGATGTCCGTCGGTGATCCCACCGACGGCCCCGATGATGAGTGTGTCCCCGACGGCCTCCTTGACGGCTTGCGCAAAGTGCGCCTGATACGCGGGCGAGGGCGCGGCGTCCCCGACCTTGATGCGCTGCAGTGCGTGGTTCCCGCCCGACGAGACGTCGAGGAAGTCGACCCCGTGCTCGGCAAGGATGGATGCGATCTTGACCGTGTCGGAAAGTGTCCAGGAGGGCTCGTTGGGCAGCGATTCCTCGAGCCAGTCCGTCGCCGAGATACTGGAATGGGTATCAAACGATGAGTTGTGCTTGCCAGAACTTTGTAGAGTGAAATCGAACTCACCGAAGGAACAGAGGCACGGACGGCGGGAGCACGGCTCTCACCGCATCCACGACCTCCAGCGTGAAGCGTATCCGGTTCTCAAAGCTCCCCCCATACTCATCCGTGCGCTTGTTCGAAGCCGGGCTCAAGAACTCTCCCAACAGATACCCGTGCGCATTATGGATCTCGATCACATCCACGCCGGCCTGGAGTGCGCGCTTGGTCGCCTGGACAAAGGCTTTCACGACCGCCTTGATGCCCTCCTTCGTCAGCGCCTTCGGCTGCGGGTACGAGTCCGCGAAGGCGATGGCCGAGGGCGCCCAGACGTCCTCGGGCCAGCCACCGTACGCTTCCGTGGCGGTCGCGCTGAACGAGAGCCACGGCGCGACGGTGGAAGCTTTGCGTCCCGCGTGCGCGAGCTGGATGCCGACCTTCTGGCCTTGTGTGTGTGCAAAGTCGACGAGCTGCTTGAGCGGTGGGATCTGCTCGTCGGACCAGAGCCCTGCGTCCTCGGGTGTGATGCGCCCTTGCGGTACGACAGCGGTCGCTTCGATGATGGTAAGACCAGGTCCGCGCGTAAATATGCCTCCCACTATATATAATAAATTGTGCAAGTCAGTTGTACTACCAAGTGACCGCGACGACGAGCTGAATACGCACGGTGAGCCGAGTGCCACGGTGTCATCGATCCATTGTTAGAGGAGTATTGGCATAGTGGAGATAACTATGTAAGAAAGCAAGAAAGTATACCGCATACAGTTCATCTCAAATCAGTAATGGCACCCCCGCTTCAATCATCAACTTGAACTTCGACTCACGAAAATGCGATTCTGGAACTCTACTCCTCGAATCTTGATGGGCTGGAAGAGCTTCGGGATAGGCTTGCCGTCCGGCTGGGGGTCGAGCGCGGTTCCTGCAGGCGGGAGCTGCGCAGGCGTAAAGTAGGGCACGTTCGGCGCTGGGACGTTCACAAGTATCTTCGACATCGTCACGGTGGTACTATCGGGCCTTGAGGTCACTCGTCCTTGAGACAGTACCGATAAGCTGCGATGAGTATAGGAGCTTTGAAGACTGATGGGAGAGTGTGTGGGTAGCCCTAGGACAGCGCTTTTATAGATACTCGCACGTCGTGCTAAAGTGCGACAAAGGTCGCATACCGATGGTGCCATCGTTAGAATCTCAGCGAAAGTGTTACTCAGCTGCCTTTAAATTTGATTGATTCCGATGACCGAACTTCTCGAATGTCTGTATGAAACCATTATATTTGTATAACATGCTCAAGCTACTGCTCCTCGGTATCGTCCACGATATTCTGTTACATATTACGCAGTATACGACGGATCCAAAGGTCAATTGCATTGAGAGGGACAGTCATTACAAGCATATAATGGACACTTCCGAAACCACTGGGAGCTGTTTCAAATGGAGCTCATATCCCATATGGACTTTATGTTGTTCTTCGCGGCCTGCTCGGTGAAGATGCTGAGTAAAGTTAAGGCCTGGTGACGTGGAAGATGTAGTAGTGGCGGCTGCATCCAAAAACATGTACTATATAACCTTGCTGTTGAATAGTCACAACGTATACGTAGTACCAGTGACCAAGTATATACTATGCACGATACTCATACGCAGCGACCACTTTGCGTTCGAACGAAGTTGGCTCTCCAACTCATAATATGTATGTACATACAGCAGGCCACAAAGAGCTCAACTAAATTCATATAAGATTTCCCCAGCGGGATTACTACGACTGATTCACTAACAGTACGGAAATAAAGAAAAAGAAGAAAGGAATACGATGTTTGTAGTGATGATATGCTGCTGACGATGACGACAATAATGCATATGAGAAGAATGCGTTGATCCACCGAGACAATTTCGAGTTTCATTTTTCTTGCTGCATTAATTGTACGTTTCCTTTACTGTCGGACCCGCTCAACCAGCAAGGCCAAGAATGAGAGACATGAGCTATGAGAGGCCAGACGAGAATGTGGATTAAGACTGAAGGAGTATTGGTGAGAGATGGCTCGGGGTGAGGAAAGGTAGATTGCGGGTCGATGGTGTGAATGGAGACGAGACCCAATATTGAGCGAGGGATTACGTCGTCGGGGAGGGGAGAGAAGGGGAGAAGAGCATAGCTAGGGCAGTGGAGATAATTGTAGGGCCGGGAGGAACTGAAGAGGAGTGAAGGGGTGAAGAGGGGGTATTTTGCAGTGGAGGGATGGGGAAGGAAGGGAATGATGAAAGAAGGGGTACAGTTGTTGATAATATGAGAAACTTGGCAAAGAAAATGAAAGAACTAAATGCGCATAAGTGGTGCACGGTTGCTAGAATGCAAAATAAAAAGATATAGAAAACTGACGAATCTGAAAGTCCTTGCATGACAAGTGAGTCCGCATATGCTCCAGAAAAAAAGAGACAACGAAATGGGGGAGGGATAAAGAAAGGCACCCCGTCGACATGAAATATGTCAATAAGCACACACTACCAGGATACTCCACACTCGCTCAAGGTGATGGTCTCAAATTCGTATACGCCGGCGGCAGCTCGACCGTCTCCGGCTCCTCGCCCTCGCCCTCCTCCATCGCCGGCGGCGCACCCGCATCTTCGTGCTGTATGATATTCACCGGACGCATCACGGGCGGGACCGCGCTCTTCCGCATGATCCCGCTCGTGCTCGTCCCCGTCATGCTCGTCCCGGGGGTGGTCGGCCTGTCCACACCTGTCCCTGTGTTCGTGTTCGTGCCGGACGACCCAGAGATCGTGGACATCCTCCGGTCGCGGTCTGAGAAACTCGGCCGGCCTGTCGTGCTCCCCGGGTGTAAGTTGTTGTTGTTCGCGCCAACGCCGACTCCGTAACCATACGACGAGCCCGGGAACGAACTGCCCCCTCCACCCCCGGTGCCGCCCCATTCGCTCGACATAAACGACCCGCCCGCCTCGCTCGCCTCTGGCGGCGGCACGATATATGGCTCGGGCGCAGCGAGGCCCTGCATCTCTCCCGGAGGCGCGCCCTCACCATCGGTGAACAGATCCGGTCGCTCTTTCATTTGGCGTCTGTGGAAGCTTCGTCGTCTCCGGAAGAAGAGCAGCAGGAGTACGATCGCAACGAGCGCGACTATACCGCCGACGACCCCGCCAGCGATCGCGCCCGCATTGACCTTGCTTCCAGATGACCCGCCTGTGCCAGCACCTGACGTGCTAGTGGCGTACGACCCACCTGCAGGTGAGCCGGCCGTCGAGGAAGGTGCTTGGTCGTTCAGGCATGAGCTATTAGGGAACAAACCATTGGAAACAATGTACGTCTCACTCCCTCCCGCACCCACGCCTCTGTTATCTCCCGCACCCAGCATCAATGTTGTCCCGCTCCGTAAGTTCGCTGTCCAGTTGAAGCCAACGCCTTCATTGGCGACGGTGGAGAGCGCGCCAACAGTGATGTTGAAGGACTCTCCACCAGGGATGACCCCGTAAAACGTTGGAGTACCCTGCACGACCGCCGGGTCCCACCATAGTCGTGAGGAATTACATTGTACGATCTGATTCACTGGGTCGACGTTAAAAAAGAAGTCGGGCTGGACATTCGTGCTTGCGTCAAAACATGACGAGTCGGAGGAGGATGCAACCGTTGCAGCTGCGCTCGTCCCACCATTACCAAAAGTAACCGCGTCACTCACCTACAAAATGCACGAATTCTCGTCAAACACGCACGACAGATGTTTCGTTAAATACAAAAAGAACGCACCACGACGACAAACTGCGAGTTTGCCGGGTATTTTAGCTGGAACGACAGCGATGTACCATCGAACACCTCTTCAACAATTCGTCGCGCCTCGATGTTATTGGGCAGCGGTGTGCCGCCAAAGGGGATGACGAGCGCACGATACGGCGGAGATCCCCCGCTGCCAGTGATGGCTATCGAGAGGTTCGCACATTGCTGGGGACTTGTCTGGAAATTAAACGAATACGCTTCCACGCCCTGCACCCATCCCGCCGCGCCTACAGCCAACACCAGAAACTCGCGAAACAGCGGTGAGACGCCGTGTCCGTTTCTCCTTCTCGATGCCAGCATTGAACTCGAAGACTAGGTCACTTGAACCCTTTCCTGCGTGAATATAAAATAGCCCTGGATAATTTTCTCCTCTCTGAAGGTACGTAGATGTCGTTCGATGTGCAGATTGATGGAAGAGAGAAAGAGATGAGGGAAGAAAAGGAGCGTAAGCGAGGAGCGAAGTGACGCCGCTGAGCAGATGGTGTCGGGCGTGCAGTGAATCTTCGGGAAGGGCTATTTCGTGGAGCAATGACCACCTTACCGCGCGTCTCACTATACTCCTATCAATAGAATACTAAACTCTCTATCTCCCTCGTCGTCGTCGTCTGCGTCGCCGGGGACGTCGCTCGGAGGGTATGAGACGACTAATAGGAGTCGAGAAGACCAAGACAAGAGCGTGTGGGGAGGGGAAATGTTATTATTTCACAGCTCACCGCCGGTCACGGTCTCATCTCACCTGCCCGGCGTTGCGACGCGAGCCACGTTTATTTGCCTTTTTTGGTGACAGCGTATTACCACCCCCGGTTTATTCGGAAAATCGTTCTTTTTGCACAACCACCTCCAAGCATCAAAATTCGACTGTCTCTATCTTTGTTCTGGTCTAAGAAATCGATTAGAAGACTCGTTCGTGCTCACTAGTAGCAGTCTAGTGTCAGGTCCCTGACATTCGCCGTCACTCTCAAATGGAAATATGTAAAGATAGGTTGAGAAACCCGAGTACTAAGTGCATCAGATCTACTAGTGGATGACTTTCCGTAGGCTTGCGGAATAGAATACAGATTTTTAGATGTCTGGAAAAGGTAGTTGGGGCTGTGTTTATATATGCCGGGGTCTTTGAATCTATAGGAAAAGGACATCGCTAAGCGCACTCGCGGTGCCAAAAAGGGTCGCATCTAATCTGTAAAATAATAGAAAGCCTACGGAAAGTCATCCAGTACACCAACCACCGATTATCAGCACTACTTCACAGCCATCGAGATCATCAGCGTCCACGTCGTCCAGTCTAATTTTATGGCACGAAAGTCTTATAGTACCTGCCGTAACTTAAAGTACTTATGTAATTCTCGGGGTAAGTACGTGGGAAAGCTTAAATGCCCACATCAGGGAAACTACTTTCTGCTGAAAGTGACTTAAGCGTTACTTAAACGTCCTGAGTGACTTGAAGTCTGAATAAGGCAAGCTTGCCTTATTCATGCATGTCCTCCCATTATTCAGGACGAGTTGCCTGAAATAAGGACGAGTTGCCTGAAATAAGGACGAGTTGCCTGAAACAGTGCTCTAAGTGTTTCAGGCAATCTGCACCCCAGTGCTCCAGTGCTTCAGTGCTTCATCCTTTAATTACAGCAGGAGACAAGTGTTGTAAGACAAATTGCAGCGCTCAAGAGTTCAAGTGCATAAGAATGATCCAAGTATTTCATTGCATCAGAAATAATATAAGACAACGGTAAGTAGCTATCAGTGCCTCAGTGTTCAAGTACATCAGTCATTTACACAAGACTAAGCATAGCAGTCACTATCGTGGAACCCGCCACGACACGATTCTGAACCACTGCCACGGGCAGTGGCAGGCCCATTTCGCTACCGTGCCTTCAATTCTGCATGTTCTTTAGCGTGCCAGTAGAAACGAAGGTTGCTCTGCGAGTCGATGGTAATAAGTTATTGAGCGCACGGACAGAAACAAAACGAGAGGCTCACCAGTGAACGATTTGCTCTTAGAAGTCGACACATTCCGTGGCCGAATCCCATTTTGAAGCGTCGTCCTCCTCGTTATCGCCATCTCCGCCTGGATCCTTCTCCTTGCCCTCATCCTTGTCCGCGCCCTTGTCCTCGTCCTTGTCCTCGTCCGCGCCCTTGTCCTTGTCCTCGTCCGCGCCCTTGTCCTCGTCCTCGTCCGCGCCCTTGTCCTCGTCCTCGTCCTCGTCCGCGCCCTTGTCCTCGTCCTCGTCCGCGCCCTTGTCCTTGTCCTCGTCCGCGCCCTCGTCCTCACCCTCACCCTCAATCTTGTCAGCGCCCTCGTACCCGCTCTCACTCAGGTCGTCATCTCCTTTAGCATCGGCATCCTCGTCCTCTGCATCACCTTCAACATCGCTTCTATGCTCAGCTCCTTCACGCTCGTCGCCCTTATCATCGCTCCCGTCTTCCCAATTACCAGCGCCTTCGTCATACGCTTTCTCGCAGGTCGAACCCGGACCTGCAACATCAAAATATAAGGAAAAGTCCCTGCCAGTGATACCCGATCCAAAAAGTTCGGTGTTCTTTCCAGCATCGATATCGTTACTGGCATCGTAAGCTAGGAGGTGGGATCAAACCTTTTCCCAGTTTGATTCAGTGAAGAAAGAGGGATTCGACAGCAATTTAACATAGTCGTCCGTATGAGGCTGCCACAGAGCGCTAGTGAAATACCACTCAGCGCCGCCAAGCTCTTCTTTGATATTTTGCAACTGAGCCACCTGTTTATCAATGGCGACCTTGACCTATCCATGAGGAGATCAGCGAATAAAGCCACTATAAGTTCTGAAAAAAAATACCGCTGTTGCCGCAAGGGCGAGGGCACCGATAGGCTTTCCTATGGAGTTTTTGTCCAGTACTTTATGCCGACCCATGGCTAAGACGATGTGTACGGACAACACTGAGACCACGAGGTCAGAGCAGAACAGTCCTTGCTTCTGTACATTCAGGGTCAATGCATGGACACAAAATGCCACAAGTACTATTTTACTTACCCTTTCCATACTATACCAGCTTTCCCATAGAAACGGTTCGGCTTTCTTCTTATCAACTAGCGTCTGCAATGTCTTCACAATTGCTTCGTTTTGCATTGACTTTGATTGTTCGCCGCTGATAAAACTCGCAACTGAATGCTCAGCTTTCTCAAACAGTTTCTTGCGCCAGCTATCAGAGCATCTCTGGGCCGCCTGAAATACAAGGATTGCATCTCAATCTGGTAAAGGTAACTTGAAGATAACTAAGAATGACTCAACTAGAGAACAGATGTCGGCGAACTGTGTTTCGTAACTTAGTTCCACAGAATCAAACACTTTCCCCCACAGTGTGCTGATGAGCTCATTGTCCGGGTTTTGCCATGGCGTGAGGGACTTTCCTACTGCGCGGAAAAGTGAAGGTAAAAAAATATGAATCCAACCGGCCTGAGTACCGGGAGGGAGACACTGGTTCGTCGCCCTTTTTCTGCCTGGCACGCGAGATCCTTCCTTTCCTTCATTTCGACCCTTGTCCTCCAGCCCCACTGATGTCTGCATATAAGTGAATCAGCAAAAATATGTCATAGTAATGAATTTGATTCGACACACTGAGCTAGTAGTCCGAGAGACTTTGCGATGACCAGGATAAGCCCCAATCACTAATACTTCGGGTCCGGGAGTGCAGGATACTCTTGTCATTGCAAGCGACTGTGTTAGAGGTGCTAACGGCATCTTTCGACCACCAGTCTAATAAGAATAGTGAGTGAATGCTCACATTTAGAGTGTATCAATCGACCCACACTTGCTTCATTATCAGCCACCAGCGACTGCCTCTTGCGATGAGAGGTAGCGGATCCAATCTCAGACTGCAATACGTCAGAAAGCTGTTATCCATGGCAAGTGAGCAGCTCGAAAGGAAGCAATTACCATCGTGTCGGCCTCAGGCCGATAAGGAATGTCAGAGGGTTTCCTCTTCTTACTCAAGTCCTTTCTGCCTGGTCAGAAACGAACTTAAAATGCCGGTTACCAAAGAATTGGCACTTACTGTGGCACCGACCTGTGTGTCCATGCCAGTGAACAATGACTTCTTGACCTTGACACTCTTGCTAGCCTATTGAGATGGTGTAAAGTAAACATAAACATGAAGGAATCCATAACACGTGAAGGTGGAAGAATTACCACATCAACCTGGGAGTCGGTGTCCGGTGGCGACTTTCTCTTTCTGTTTTTTGTGACTATGATGTCCTATTCATAGGCACAAATTAGCGATTGACCCGATGTGAGGAAGGGAACGAATAGTTGCTACAGCGGAGGTGAGCCTACGGTGCATCGACGCTCACTCATACCTGTATACGGGGTTCCAAGGCTAGTGATTGCACCTTACAACCATAAATCAGGGGGAAACGAGAGAAATTGGAGTAAGATAGGACTTACCGGTGCGCTGAGCTGCGAGTTGGCAGTTCTCTTGGTTGCACCCTGTCCAAAGATCAATTCAGCAAACAATGAAGGAAGGATGTAGCATGAAGATCACTGTGCTTCACTGTCTGGCACTCACCTGTCCACCTGGTTTTGTTTCGTTGTTCTTATCCTCAAGTACGGAAAGGGATTGGTTAGTAGATTGGAAAAGGTAGGAATGATATGACGTCGCTTACCGTTGAAACCTGCGACCCGGAGAGAGTGTCGCGCAGCAACTTCCTTTTCTTTGAGTTCAAGTTGCTGCTACCTCCATCCTGTTCATTACACGACAGTTGGCAGAAAAATAATAACGAAGGGATATGATCAAACGGTCATGGGGTAACTGACGTGAATCGGACAGTAATAAGTCGCACTCACACTAGCTTGAGCCGGCCTTGTCAGCCTCCTCGGATCGCTTTCGCCCTACAAGCAAGGTATTCAGACTGCATCTGCCATTCTAATGTTCCGTCAACTCACAATATTTATGTCCGAATCGACAAAATGTGCTGTCTGTTGCACGCTGATTGAGCTATTCTTTACACCATGATAGCTTGCGAGGGTTATTGTTTCCCCTTCATCCTCCCAAGGACTTAAGTTTTCATTGTCTTGCAATGAGATGCTGTGTCTAGTGTAGCTTGGCGTCAGCGAAGCTCATAATATGGTAACAAAGACGAGAGTGTCAATGTTGTAGGTAGAAGGAAATTTGATCCCGTTCTCCATGATCCGCTTCCTCAGCATGAACATTAGTAATCTAGTTGGATCATACTATGAGCTTTAGCTGAGTCTAAATCAAGCTTCACACTTACCATTACATCGTGCATACCAGAAATTGATCCCGTACGCATTGCAAGATTTCAGATTTAAACTCACAAATTGATCCCTCTCGAGTCTATCCCTGCCACCTCAAGTCCTCCATCCTCTTCACCAATGAAAGTGGATTCATCTGTGTTGCGAAGCGCCCTGGCAAGTCACTTTGTCTTGTCGTCCCGCTTTGACGTAGCGGGCGAGTCTATTATATCCGTTTCTTCACCAGAAAGGCTCTCGTTCTGTCCGGCAGGTGCGTGAAAGAAAGTGTTGCTTGGAGTGGCGGCAGATCTCGACGTCTTTGCGGTCTGCACACGGGTGCGAAATGGAAGTTCACCTTTCAGGCACCTCAGTTCATACGGTCCGCCGTATCTTGTCAGGACAGCACACCGGATTTAAATGCCAGATAAGGAAATCTATTATGTAATATATATGTAGGGTATGTACATCAGATATAAGTACAAAGATCGGATACAAGTACAAGGATCGGATACAAGTACAGGGGTCGGAATCGGATACAGGTACAGTGATCGGATACAAGTATGGGGATCAGATACAAGTACAGTGACCAGATCATGAACATGATCGGATTATAAGTACATACAGTGATCAGATTATAAGTGAAGTGATAGTATTATAAGGAAGTGGAGTGGATCAGTATGATATGATCGGATATAGAAAAGAAGAGACAAAGCGACATCGCATGATAGAATAACAAATGAAGGCATAGAGGTTCATATAAATGTATAGTAGAAAGTAATTAGCTATTAGCATTTGATAAAAGTAACACAATGACGAACGTTTGAAAGCCACAGCACCAAACGCGCAAACATTGGACATAAATCTTTGAAATAAAATATGTTTAGTACGAGCATTATGATGACTTGAAAACTTACAAGTACATTGTTACACTATATTGTAACAATTGGATCCGATACCATCGTTGAATCGGATACATTTGTTGGATCCGATTCCTTCGTTGGATCCGATATTTTCATTGAATCGGATTCATTCGTTTCAATTCAATGCCCGAGTTCCATCGGATGCCAGATTTCCATCGGATGGTTTGTTTTCATCCGATGCAAGTCTGGCATCCGATGCAAGTCGGGCATATATATCCTTGCAAGTCAAATATCAGTATTACAATCCTTCAGAAAACTCCCACTACTCACCTCACGTAGTCTGACATCCAATGGCTCTTCAGCGTGCCAGGTAAGACCAAGACGTTTGTGGACGAGCCACGCATCATAGCACGCAGTCTTATACGAGATTTCCTTGCGAGCTGCAAATGCAGCTCTACCCGGCATCCCATTCAAGACTGAATCCTCTGATAGCGTATTCCAAGCCTTTGCCAACGCACTGAAACCTCGGACTAGTCGTTTGAGTTCCTCTTCTAGTAGATCGACTTCCTCCCTCCATCGATCACGAGCTGCCCATTGTCGATACCACTGTACTCGATCGTCTAATGTTTGGAAAGGTGTTTAACACGAGATACAAGGACTATAAAACTAGAGCGATTCACCTTCTTTCTCCCATTCAAGAATCGATGAGTTAGTCGCGTTTGTCCCATTTCCAGACACTGTCCATATCCACCCAATTTCTTGCGCACAAAATTCTGCAGGTTCCAAATTGCTTGGCCGATTCAAGTCTGGCTCAGTCAGCTCCTTGAAGGTGTCGTCCTTAGGCGAGAGACCCAGAGATAACATGGCTCTGTACACTGTCTCGTACTCGCTCTTCCAAAACAACTTCAGCTTCCGTGCCTCTCCATATGCTTTTCCTATTCGTGTCTTCGTAACTCGAGCGCCACCGTGCTTCTTTGCCTTGTGATTGTGCTGCGACATAAGTCGCAGAGCCGTGCGCAGGTTGCCTATGATGTCGAAGGCTTCGCCTTTCCGGAGCTCAAGTTCGGTGACTGCTATTTGCTGGAGCCCGTACTTGAGACGATCGTCAAGAGTAAAATCTGATGGAAGACATAGTTGTATGTCATGCGCTTGATCCGCAAGCTCGGTGTCGTCAAGGTATGCTTGAAGCCCAGGGCAGATTTCATACAAATGAGCGCGCCAGTTGAGGATGTCACGGCGCAAAGAGGATGCTGGTAAGGGGATGATGTCCGTTAAAAATGAAACTTTGCCCTTCATGATACGTCTAATGCCATGAATGTCAGCCTCTCATGTATGCACTGGCGTAAAATACGTACTGTCGTTGTTGTAATTTAATGCCCGCCGTAATAATAAGTGGAACGCGCCTCGATACTTCTTCGAACTTATCATGATGATTGCTTGAAGATATTGTCATTGCTTTCAGTTGATCCTCAAGAGACAAAGCTTCCGATTCATTAGATCCAGAGTAAGAACAAACAACTTATTGAACATACCTGCATTTTTCGATTTGAATGGACTATCTACTTCCCCAGACCGTGCGCGAACAAAATCTGTACCCCTTTCAACCCATTTGTCAACGACACTGTCGGTATAGCGAGCTCGAAATGTAGCGTCGGTCATATCGAATTTCAGTCCAAGGTTCTCCGCGCGCTTTCGAGTCGGAGGTAACTTCTTTTCTATCATCATAGCTGCGCGAGATTAGTTAGTTAAGCAAGTTTCGAAATCTATTAGAACGTACCATGCTGTAGAATTTTCGTTTTATTCCAATCGTTAATGACATCGTCCAATGTATCGCATCTGTGACCGGGATTCATTTGCTTCGTACTGCCTGCAACTTGGTTCGCCTCCGCCCAAAAACGCTCCGCCTCTTCTCCGTCTGTCCTCCCGACGCCGCGTGTGTAATAGAGGCTATGGCAATACTGGCATGCCTCGACGTGCATCTGCCCATGCATCTTGCCAATTAAGTCTATCAAGGAGGGAAGGGGGCGGTCCGGAAACTGAATAGTCCACCTCTGCAAGAGGTTCACGATATACTGGCACATAATGTCATATGCCAGGCAACGTTCCTCGATTTCATCCGTGTTTTGAAGAGCACCGTACAAGCTGTAGTCTCCGCAGACGAATCTTTGACAGTGATTAGATGTTTTGTCTTCTTTCCGACTGATTAACAACTTACTTTTCCCCTCTAACGAGATTCGTAGCGCTGTCTGGACGGACGAGACCGTGCCGACAGAACACCATCATAACCCCCGTCACAACCTGGCCCTTGTACTTTAGAGAGTTCCAATTCTCCACCGCAGCAAATTTCCGACATTTGCCCTTCTGCATACGAAATGATTTCAGAAAGTGTAGAGCTGTAATATATAGATTCGCACCTCGATCTTGATGTTGTAATGTTTCGCCATATGCTCTTCCATGGCTTGACGCGCTCTAAAATACCCTCTACCATTCCAGAGTGAAGGGTCGTTCAGGTTGTTCTTCTTTTCCAGATTGATAAGTTTGAAGTTTCCGTCCATAGCGAGGAAAATTGTTCTAAGATGTCTAGTAGCTGCATTAGCTTAAGGAATAACTCGTTACATGTCGACGACTTACTTTAACGGGTCTGGTCCTCGTAATTCGCGATAAAGACGGTCTGAATTATTGTTGATTGGCCAATTCGATATCTTCGATCCACCCATATTCACATTGGGAACTGGACACGCCAGACACACATCTGCAAACGAGCCGGGGGGTCGAAATGTCATCAGCGTGTCCAATTCCATGAGCTGACCGCTCTCTCTCTCAGCCGCCAAAAACCGCCACAGTCGCATGAGGCGAATAAAGTGTTGCGATAAATGCTTTGAAAAGTGATTTCAGTACTTCAACCCATGAAAACATATACATTTACTTACGGATGTTTTGATGCGTGTGTCTTCCGAGGTCATGCGCAATAACGCCTTCATATAATCGTGCGCTGACTTGCGCGATGCGTTCGTATGGACATGGAAATCACGCAGACATCGGAAAGTGACGACGGTTTCGGGGCTCCCAGTCGTATACGGGAAAAGTCGACCGCGTATGAGTTGCATTACTTGCGAATGCGAACCCAAGCTATCCGAGCATTGGCAGAACATCGCCTCAACTTCATGCACCCCATTAATATCCATCGCCGTCAGCTTCGTACCAGCCGCACCAATGCGCAAGGCTGGGCAAGGAAGACCGCCATGCCCGAGGAAAATGCGTTTCCCCAGTACCATCAAGTCGATCTTGTGAAAGCATCTTCCTGTCCATACCTCGCCCCAGTGGAACGGCTCATAAGGATGAGCTTCCAGAAGACAGCTGGCGCACACAGGTGGGTGAAGAGGACAGTCGTGGCATCGAAATAATCGCTGCCCGCCCCTTTTACATGGGCACGCACGACCGACGTCGGGAGGCGATTCGTATTGCAAAATGGCATTTTGAATCTCGCCTTGCATGTCCAAGAACTGGTTTAAGTGATTCTGCGCAGTCTATAACACGTTTTAGTTGAATGAAGTACGGAACAGTTACAAGGTAGCTTACTTGGTCTCGACGCTGCTCTTCCACTTCTTCGTCCACTTCAGCAACCACAACATCATCGTCTTCATCACTGCCCCCTTCCCCACTATCAAGCCGTTGACGTTTGGCTGGTTGAGTCCGAATAAATTCGTGGCCACTCGTCGAAGTATGTTGCTCGGTGTCCGCGTCGAAGATAACGTTGTCGTGCTCGTGCCGAACGATCGAGTGCACAATGTGTTGCTGTTCCGTAACGAAAGCAGTAGCGGGAATCGCTGATTGCGCAAATCGAGACGCTCGAGTTTGCGCCCTCGTTGCACGACCTCTCGACGGGCTTGCATCCATCACTGCGTCTCGAAATCGA
Organism: Trichaptum abietinum; assembly: GCA_910574555.1. Taxonomy (NCBI): domain Eukaryota; kingdom Fungi; phylum Basidiomycota; class Agaricomycetes; order Hymenochaetales; family Trichaptaceae; genus Trichaptum; species Trichaptum abietinum. Next base: position 1,601,682 of record CAJTBE010000010.1, on the reverse strand, counting down.
TCGCTGCGCGTTGACCTCTTATCTTTTCGCTCCATCGTATTATACTTCTTGTTCTACTTGTCTTTTGTTCACGACAAATGCAACTTCGTTTCAATTTCACCCAAAAAACCAACAAGCCACTAAACGAATTCTATGTGAAATACGACGGTAATATTAAAAGCTATTTACTGTACAATTAAATATTAGCTATTCTACTACTGAATCCAAGGCAAACGAAAGGGATATCAAAACGCGTTGTCCAACGCGTTCTGAACGACGACTAAGCGTCAGAGGGAGGGAGAAGGGAGGTGGGGGAGGAGGGGTATTGGGACGAAAGGAAGAAGGAAATTCAGCCTCTATTGCTTCCGCCCACTGAAGTGTTAATTTCGGGGGGTATTTCGGGGAGGCTTATGCAGCCTGATTTGACCACAAATGCATCATGGAAAGTCTCCCCTAAATACCCCTCGAAATTAACACTTCAGGACCCTTTCTATCGTACCGTGAGAAAATCCTTTTCTCTCTCTCCCCTCATTGTTTCCCTTTCCGTTTGACGACGTCCTCGCGTCCTCCTCACATTCATTTGATAGAAAGTTTCCTTAGACATAATTGTAATTTATAATTAAATATTTAAGAGAGAAAAAAAAGCGAGCGACGCTCTCAATCTTTGAGCAAAAAAAAGCTTTCGAAAGTGAGGGACAATGAAAATGAAGACGAAATGAAGTTTCACATTAATAATGGAACAGATGAAAGCCGTCGATATAACCGATGCGGCTCGTGTCTTCATTGACGACGCAGCCATCGAAGATGGAAGGGAAGACGAAGAGGATGAAGAGGATGAAGAGAATGGTAAGCAGTAAATGGCAACACGTTAGATTTCATTCTCACTGTATGCGCATAGATTTTGTGGTTAGCGAAGATGAGCAGACCACCAATGCCTCCTCTTTCGACTTAGCGCAGTTCCTACGCGACGAGGCCGCCGAGCTGGATAAAGACGATGCGGAGGTCATCGCGGACCGTTTTCGGCAGCGGGCGCGAGGCGATTCCTTGGCGTCTATTCAAGCGCGTATTAGGGCTGAACGCCAAGCGCCCGGGGTTCAGCCCGTCACGGGCGAGACTGCTGAAGTTGACGAGCGAATGCATGCGGAGTTCGATGGACTTATGCCCATGTGGATTATACCGACCAGGGTAAGTAACCATAAGACTTCGATTCGCATTTAACTAATACAATAATAGTATGGACTCGAGATGTCGTATGTGCCATTCGTCAACCAGTGGCTGCCTTCAACGGCACAGGCATTCGCCGTGCCTCGTCTTTCCGGACGCATTTATGTGTATGCGCCGTTTCGTACCATCGTCGAAGAAGCGTGCGCTCGGTATACGGGGATTATGACCCGCAAAATGAAGTTGGTGCCGGAAGACGATCGTCGGTCTGTGTGGAACCTGTTCCGGCACAGGACTGCCATCCCGGTCGTGAAGCCCGACTCCTTCGTGCGCATTCGACATGGACAGTACAAGGGGGATGTCGCTTACGTGCCCTCGACTGCCAATTCTACACTCCCACCGACCACATCCGAGAATTCCCAGTCGGTGGAGGGCGACGACTTGCTAGTGCTGTGGGTGGTACCTCGTCTGGACCTTACCTTCAATACGAAGCCGAAACCCTTAGACTCCGATTGCAGTTCCCGACCTTCAAAAAGGCGCCGCATTGAAGAGAAGAAGAAGGAGGAGAAAGTGCAACGGCCGAACCCCACACCATTCGACCCCAAAAACATTCTGGATTGTCTACGTCGCCTACAATTATTCGACGATCCAAAATATGCGCTAATCGAGCACTGCGCGTCGAAGTGGACGTTCATGGACAGAACGTTTGAGAACGGATTCGAGAGGCTGCATGTATATGGTATGCATGCAGTCAAGTCCATCTTTCGACCTATACCGGAGGAGGTCGCTTCTTTCATCGGCTTCAGCCAAACAGCGACCCGCGTCACTAATGCCGCATATACGCGGGTAGGAGATCGAGTCCGCACAATCACAAACGGACCCGGTACAATTTTATTTTCCACCAACTCGACGTTCACAGTTCGCCTCGATTGGGATACTGATGGCAACACAGCGCAGGAGGTGGAGGCCGGAGATTTCGAACGATTGTTCGAGTTGGGGGAGTGGGTGGATGTGAAGCTGGGTTCGGACGCCGGTCGATCAGGGGCAGTCGTGGCCTTCGATGGACCGTACTTGACTCTGGCTGACCGCGATGCCAAAACGATGGTATGTTGCTCAATTCAGATACAATAGATAATAAACCTAACATGTTATGTAGCGGTATAATATACATTATGAACTCGTCCAGCGGTCGGCAGCAGTTATCCGGTACAAGACGCGGCGTCCTCTTCGAAGCGAAGTTGAGCTGAAGACGTATGCTCGAACGTCGGGACTGGTCGACAAAAACGAAATGGTTGCTTCATTCGTTGGCAAAGAAGTGTATGTCATTCGCGGCTCAGGAAAGGGACGAATTGGTCGTGCCATAGGTGTTGGTTCGAATGTAGCGACAGTGGTATTCGACGGGAGTCAGGACAAGCATAAGGTCGGGTTGACGGATGCTGTTAATGTGTGAGTTTCAATAGAACAATACTTATATGCGTGTTGATTTGGTTGACACTCGATTTGTAGAGAGTCCATGCTGTACCTCGATGCCTCTGAGCCCTGCCCGATTACTCTTACGGCCGTTGAGCTCGCAATCGTGTACATAGCAGATTGCGAATGCGAGACCCCTGCTACGGATACGGTTGCTGAGACGGACGCGGTTGATGAGTCGGACACGACCATTTCTGTTGCTGCGCCGAATCTTGCCGCAATGAGAGACTCATTCAGCGGCTATCCAAGTGAGTTCTTTTGATTTGTCGAAGTGATGGGAAAGGAAATGTGCTGACAACTTGCAGGTCCCGACACAACAGGAGCCTGGCTGTGGTCAGAGTCACTGATACCTGTGCTGGGCCAGTACAGAGTTTACGGTGTTATATCGTTTTCAGGCAAGCAGGGATCCAACTCTGGTCAGGCTTGTTGGACGGTCTCTTCTGATCATGCGCCGTACATGAAGCTATGCGAAGAGACTGAGCGTGAATGGTGGGCGTCGTTTGTTGCACTTTTGCGCTTTAACAACAAGAACGGTACGAAAGGTGCCGAGTTCATGGCCGGGCCGCTGGACTTCGACGTTCATCGTCCTTCTATCGGAAACATGGCATATGTTGTGCGAGGTCCTCACAAGAAGACGATCGTGAAGATTGCAGATCTCGTCCGAGACAACAAGAAGAACGTGATCGGATTCAAGGCAAAGTTGGAACTGTTCGTTGCAAGGTGTCGATCAATCATCGTCAAACTCGGCGAGGTAACGAAGTTGGAGCTGCTTCCAGAAAACGAGCGAAAGGAACTAGCTACGTGCCAAGTCTACGGTGAAGTACCTGCTGGCTCAAAAACAAGACGTGTGCCGTTCAACCTCATGTATCCTGACTATTAAGTCTGGCTTCACATTGCATGTCGTATTCCGTTGTCTGCTATATGCGCCACCCTGGTCACTTTGTCATTTGTATGTTTCTCGCCATCCCGCATTCCCCCATCCAGTTTTCATTCCTTTCCTCGAAAATGCGTTCACTTTGACATTCTGTTTATTCTTGTAATATTTGGACAACATTCGCATGTAAATTATTCAATATTTATAGGTTCAGAAGATTGTACATAGAGTAGATAGTTATATTGAATACACTGTTCTTACTCTCTCAATAAAGACGTGACGTCAAGACCAAGTAATTACGAACTCAAATGCAGAGCGTATATGCTCTCATATTAAATGGCGAGTCAAATACAATTCGTGTGACTGCAAATGCTAATCTATCTCCATAGGTGTAATAATCTTTCACTCGCTATTATTGAAAGTAGAGTATAAATGAAACAGTGAAATCTAATGCTTTGCAAATCCACGAAGCGCCTTCTTTTCCTTTAGAGATTTACATTGTGAGTAAAAATAACTCTCTTATGTCATAACATACTAAATCACGACAAAGGCTTCCGATCGCCGGCATCAAACCTAGACGGAAAGGTCCGCGACTATATTGATTTCTACTGTTTTAGTCACTAACTCGTATAGCATATATTCAAATGTGAAGTTCTGGATGTCAATTATCGGACATTCGGTATGGGAGTTCGCTACGCTGGAATGTATGTTTGAAAATGAATATGCAGCTCTTCACCTACTCACATACCCTTTCATTTGCCACAGGTGCCTGATTCGGGCGACCGAATCTCGCTTCATGGAGGCCGCAATACTAAAACCAAACAGACTCCAATCCACTCCCCTCCCTTCGCAATCCATCTCGTCGTTCTGATGGCCTCAAATCCCCCACTCCCTGCTCGCTGCGGACTGCAGGTGCTACCCTCTGTTCATATAACTGGCGTCGGTAGCAACATTATTGCGACCGCCGCATTGGCGGTGATCCGACCTCACTTCGATAAACTTGATGCGCCGTACGCCCGCCAGACCGCCGCCTGCGTGTGCAATGGACAGCATAGTGTCATCGTGGACGTCGGGAGATCGAATTTTGCTAATCTGGGCCGTCTCTTCTTCATAGTATGTGCTTTTTTTCCTATCAGGCTAGCGGAATACTGACGAAAATCGGTATACATAGTGTCCGACAGAACGTGGTCCCGGCGTACAGCTCTTTGATATGCAGATGAAAGCAGACGTCCGTCGCGAACTCGTAACAAACCTCCTTGAGGTGTTCGAGTCAAACCCTGTCGCAGTAATCGGCGAGGTATCAAACGCGGACATGTTGGAGAACTTGCAGGACTTGCTTGCATCTCTGCCTGCGCCACCCCCATTTAACGGTTCAACCCCTCCACCACCATACGAATTTGTTCTCGCCGGAGACTATGTACGAGGCGATGTTAGCGACCCAGAGCTCTCGTTTATAACCGATATAGGTGCCGACGACGACGACGATCTGGATTACTTCCCCCCCCTTGATATTCACGAGTCGGACAATTCATCTGACGGTAATATGGACGCCGACAGCGAGTCTATACCCCCATCTGAGTCTGAGTCTGAATCGGACGACGGAGTACTCGTAGTTCACAGCAAACAGGAGGTGATGAATTTAGTACTGGGACGGCATTCATGCAATACTGAGGATGTCGAAACTGCGTCAACATCAGCAACAATCGGCGCGCGCGAGTCAGACGGATTCGACTCAGATATCGAGATCTTCAGCGATATCGTCATGGACTTGTCGGATTTTGACATGGGGCCGAACTTGTTTAGTGGACTAGGGGATAGCCCAAATTCTCCTATTATAATAGATTAAATGCAATAACTTCGTATCATTTTAAAGTCATTGTCGCTACAGTCCGTAATCCATTGATTTTGTTATTCCCAATGTTGTGTCTTGCGTCGCACCTATAGTGCGAATGTTTGTCTAAATTGAGCCTCATCAAATATGGAAAGTGAATTCAAAAGGCTAAATGCTATATGTGGCATTACTCGGGGAACCCCGAGTTGCAAACTATTGAGTACTTGTTGCGTAAAGCCTACGCTTTGATAAGAAGTACTCTGCGGAAGCAATGTGGTACCCGATGAATGTGGTTCGAGGATTGACGACGCGATATGGAGATCGGGGTGAATATCTACTGGTAAGTCATGATTAATGTGTAAAGTGCCGATACTGACTGCATTCACAGTATCGAGTGCGCCTACAATATGTTGTATGCACTACGCGTCAAAGAGTTTTCGCTTTGCCACGACGATCAATCTACATTATGGTTGTGGTGCGGTGCGCAATCGTGCAAAGTCTCCTCGTCGATGTGAGCTAGTGAATGGCACGGGCGCGCCTGTGTACCTGTGACATTTAAAGATTGTGCTGCTGTACCTTGAATACTGTAGATATAGATTAGATAAAACATGATCTGAGATGTAGTAGTATATAGCTTTGTAATCCATGTTTCCAATTTTGGCTAGCACTAATATCCATGAGTTACCTGTGGGCGCCTGTACCCGCAGGTATTGCTCAGTTTTAATAGTAGCCAAAATTGGAAACATGGTTTACAAAGCTACATACTACTGCATCTCAGATCATATTTTATCCAACCTATATCTACGGTATTCAAGGTACAGCAGCTCAATCTTTAAATTTCACAGGTATACAGGCGCGCCCGTGCCATTCACTAATGTGAGCTGTCGAAATGGATTTCAGATTGCCAAGCTGACGTTTTTTTTTCCGTATCTCGCGTAGGGAATGTGACGGAGTGGAATGATAGATGTCCGGAGCACCTGTTCATTGTAACCGGAGCAACACTAGCTCAACAGGTAGCGATGAATGGCGGGTATATGGGACGGAATGAAAAGCCGTTATCGTACGTCTGTCTGATTTAATTGAGGATTTTATTCAATCATTTGACATGTTTGCTCGCAACCAATTGATCACAGCCTCGACGCCGCAACCCTACGCTCACTACAATTTATTCTGTGAAGAGTACGGATAATGACTTCAGGTACGTAGAATTCCACCGACATTTTCATGTCTATGTTCTTACGCTTGGATTCGGCGAACCACGGAGAACTGCGTTGTATGCAAACGATATATGGTAGGTCGCATATGTCTTTTCCCCCATCCCCCCCCCTTTCATTCCGCTCCTTTCAAATTCATCCCAGTCATGGAACTCATTCGTACCGCTCCTTACCATCTATCATCCCCACCTAGAGCCTTTATTGATCCAATCAATACCGCCTTTCAGCCCTCGTCCTCCCCCCCTCCCCTTTACGCTGCCTCCAATAATCTCCCTCTGGATCGCCCAGTAATAAGCAAGTCCAACGACAATAGTGGCGAACTTGTCGATGAGACGGGGAGGGCCTCTTCGAGAGGGCGCCCGTCTGGCTTCCCTGTCGATCAAACAATTTTCCTTCAGAAGATCATCCCTACGTACTTGGCCCTCCCGACGAGAAGGAAGAATAGTTTGAGGAAGGCCTTTTTTGAAACGACTCAGACAGAGTTCGCCGTTCATTTCTCCGAAGAGCTATCTAAAGCACCGGTTAATATGCAAGAATTGGGTGCCGTGAGTCATTTAAAACTATTCCCTGTTCGCTAGCTCACGACTAGCTGTAGCGTATAAAGCGGTTTTTTTACAATTCAGCCAAACTCGACTCTGGCAAGGCAGCGACCAAAATTCGCAACGGTATATTTACGGCGTCGACCGACGGCACCAAGGGGTTCGACATACCCAAGCCCGAAGCTGAACTTTATTCTGCGCTTCTCGGTATACGACCCAAGCCCACCAAGACAACTGCATTCACCCTTTTCGTAAGTGCAGCCCAAGACGATATTGAAGCCGCGCTTCGAGAGCGCATGACGGAGATTGGCGCTACGTCGCAAACTGCGGGTCAGCGTCGCCATATTGAATCGACTTTATTCAATCAACTCTCACAAGAAGAGCGCGACGAGTACGAAGCCGAAGCAAAGGACATTAACAGCGAGAATCAACAACATTTTGATCAGAATGTTTCCGATGAAGTTATCTTTCAGTGAGTTCGAAATTTTTATACTAAAGCATCCCTTACTAAACCTTTTACGTGCAGAAATCAGACGCAACTCCATGATGTCATGAAAAGAGTTTCGCTGGCTGCATTAGGCCGAGGTCGGTCGAAAATGGGTGACGGTATCATCCACGTTCAGTTTGCTTTAAAGGGACCATCGGGTCCTATCATCAAAAGGTGAAAGTTTATTGTGTTGTTCATCTACAGTAGCTAACTGCGAGGATGTTAAGCCTTTTAGTTAGTACTGTCAACGCAAATTTTATAGAATCAAATGTCTACAAAAGTCGTGGTATCGCTGAGGCTTTTGCCACCTATGCTACCTCCAAGTTATACCCAGGTGAGAACATATCTATTTAAACTCGCTGCTGCCATTGTAACATTTATTATAAGATACACAAATGCACCACGGCGTAGAAACCGCAGCGGAGACCGCACTTGCGGGCACCCATCCGCCGGAGAACACCACGCTCGCGGGTGCACAAGAGCAGACCGCACCCGCGTGCGCGCAGATGGACACTATGCCTGCGCGCACATGTTCACAAGAAAGCGCCGCGCTCGCGAGTGAACATGTAGACACTACACCTGCTCGCGATTGTCCTCTAGAGAACACCGCAATCGCAAACGCGCAAGTCGACACTATGCTTGCGCGCAATCGTCCGCAGGATACCACGAATACAAGCGCCGCCGACAACAGTGTCCTTTTGAATGCTCAAGACATACTGATGGAAGTCGATGATCGTACGTCAGATCAAACTGATTTGGGGGCAGGCGCTGGCACTTCGGACTCGGATGAATGGACAACAGGTGAACGTAAGTCATGTTTATTTGTCGATCATAATGCCCTTCTCACTTTATATACAAGACCCTTCTGATCATACCCCTGGACTTTCTTCCCGCATCTCTTCCCTTGAGATTGACTCTGCTATCCCGCAACCCGACTTCACAAACACTCGAAAAAGGTATGTACCATTACTATTGATGTTTATATGTGTTCTCATAAGCTACGTACTACGTATGATTTGATCAGAGGCCGTCCTGGCAAACAAGTGGATGCTGTCCAGGTGACAAAAGACACCGTTACAAACACAGCCACTAAGGCTTCTAACACATCCACGAAGAAGTTAAAAACCGCATCTCGTACAGCTTTGCGTCGCAGCGCAAGAGGGCAGTCTGAGACCCTTCGTCGCAGTACAAGAGTTTCACCACCTTCGACGGTAGCAGTTGTCGTACCCCGTGTTCGGAAGGCTCGCAAATAGGCCTTGTACCATTTTCGTAATGAAGGACCTCTTACTTCTCTAATCAACTAATCATCATATACAGTCATTACTTTCATGTATTATCTTCTCACCGTAGCCACTCGTTTTTTGTTTTTTTCCGCTTGCTGTCATCTCAAGTCTACTTTACTTAATGCATACTATTCCTAATTTTAATCATGTGTGAATGAGTGAATGAACAGCTTCGAGCCATTGCCCGTGCCATTCTTCGCACATACTACGTGAAACACTCTTTCATCGCTGATCTCACCTCCTCTTTCGCCTTGTACTTCAAGTTCACGACGCGCACAACTTGAATGACACGTGTGGCGCCATTATGGCACGAGTGGCGCCACTATGTCACGCGTGACATCACTATGACACGCGTGGTGTCACTCGTGAAGACGGCGACGCGCAAAGGCAACGGCGACGGCGCAGGCTACGACTGTTACCTCCACAGATTCCTCCTCATCTCATGCAGTCGACTGCGGCTAAGCGCCTGCCAGCTGGTCGAAAGCACGCAAAGCTCTGGCCGCAAGAATGCGAAGAACGCTGGGGAAGGGTTTGGGACACAGGAAGCTACGCCGCTTTTGTTCGCTTTGCAGAGCTCTTCCAGCATAAGGACGTGAGTGTAGTATCCCTAGCTTCTGTTTCAAATATATTAACATCCATTATTAGAGTCTGCTGCGGCATGCAGTATACCTTGAGTTCAAGGAGCTGGCAACCACAGCTGAAGATGACATTATGGTTACAGGCAGTATAACGAAGGATATGCAAATCAAGTCCGAGCTTAACTTCGGACCCAATGCAATCCGTGCTCTATATCTGCATCATTGATGTATGTAGATTCATATTTAGATTGTTTCAAGAATAAAATTCTTTCGCACCCACTACGCTTGTCTCTGCATACCACCTTTTTATCATGGCGAAGGATGTCGTCAAGCGTTGACCAAACTAAGCTCATCAAGTTCCGTTGGTGACAGCATTGACACCAGCTCGTATCTCGGTTTCAACACATCCTCTCAGAAAAACAATGTGAATCAGCCCATCCGGTTGAAGAGCAACATTGCGCAGTACCACGTGTGCGCAGTAGAACAGGATGATAGCGACGTAGTGGTGCAGTAGCTTGGAGGTGGCAAGTCTGGTGCAGGGCCTGTCTCGAAGGACTCAATGGTATTGTGGCTATTGTTTCTTTGCTAGTCATGGGCGAGAATCCTAAGTACGTTCTCCATTGTTATTACGGGCGAGCATAGCTAAATAGCTTCCAGTGGCAGATGTACCGAAGGCGCGTATGTCGGATGCCAACTACAGCCGTTTGAGATACTTGAATCACAGACACATACAGACTTGTATCAGATGAATCTGTATCTGATATATTTGTATCTGAGTCAGTTTTTTATCTGATGCAAAAATGAAGAGCACATACAGGTGATTTTGAATAAATTAAAACCGTTAGTAGACAATATGTAAGCTATATAATGGTTTTACCTTAAGAGTCAGATAGCTGAGTTGGTATGACCTTCACTTTGTGTTGCTATAGAGTAGCGAGTTCGATTCGTCGCAAGTGCTTTTTTTTTCTTTATTCCATTATTCTCGCTATTGTATCTGATACAATGTATCTGATAAATTTGTATCCGATATATTTGTATCCGATATATTTGTATCTGATAAAACACTTTAATCTGATGAGCTGTCCTGACAAGATATGGCGGACCGTATGACCTGTGGTGATCGCACCTTTGGGATCTTCTTTCCTAGCCTTTTTTGCAGGCTTTCTGTTTGACGCATCCGTACTTGCCGCTTCATATTGTGAGTCAAAGTAGTCAACCTCCAAGCTTTGAAAACATCTGAAAATGTATAGGCAATATAACTCACCAATGTCTAAGTCTTCGTCGTATTCAACTTCACAACCCGACACGTCTTTAACACCGTTCTTCGAGCCTGCTTACGCCAGTTCAAAGCTATGTAATTACTGATCTGAAGTTGAAGACTTACTACTAGCTTCCCCTTTGGCTTCCTACGTCCACGTTTTCCAGCGAGTTTAGGCACTGTTGAGCCCATCTGGGTGCGTGTCTCAAGAGCCTTCGACAAATTTTTTTCAAGCTCTACGGTCTCTAGCATCGCTGCTTCTTGGTTTTCTGCTGCGGTCACCTTCTTGCGTACCTTGTCAACTGCCTCTTGTTCTTTTGCTGCCCGTTTCTGCTCCGCAGCGAGTTTTTTCCTCTCTTTCGCGACCGCGACTTGCTGGGCCGCAGCTCTGCGGAAAGCTGCCCGTTCTTCCTTCTGTTTTTCCTTCTCCTCCTTCTCCTTCAATGCCTCATCCCGCCTCGCTGCCTGCTGTACTTTCCTTTTGTCTTTTTCTTCCTTCTCCCGCAATATCTCCTCCTTTGTTCGTCTTGTTCTGAGTTGGTCAACTACTGCTCCGGGGTGCTGGTTACTGTTCTTGGCCCTCGTCTGTCTTCGAGTTGACATTTTGTGCAGTGTTTTGAGACTTGGGTGATAATAAGATGGATCGAAGGTGCAAGTTCAAGATCAGGGAGGCAAGGGCGTCTATCTTAGACAAGTTGAAAATTTACGCCCACTCACTCAGGCTGCCACTGGCCAGGCTGCCACTGCCAGCCTGAGTGTGTGACTCACGCACTGCCAGTGGCAGTGGCACTCAGGTTCACTGGCAGCCTTACGGCACTGGCACTGGCACTCAGCTGTGAGTCCCAATCATCGACATATACTACTGAAGGCTACATTGATGCCAGCGACACGGAAAAAGCACGACCCCTTTCATTTTCCACCAACTATTCGATGTACCTTGCCCAGCTGTAGTAGGACGTTCAAGAGTCAATCTGGAAGAGCAAGACATGAATATTCAGCTCATCCGATGTCATCCGTGGCAAGATCTACTGCCTGTGGTCACGACTATGATTCTTCACCTATTCGACCCACACGAGCTCCAACTCCTCAACCTCTACCGAGGTCGTCCGAACTTCCAACAGAGGGTCATTTTGAGAGCGGCTCTGACTCCTACCATTACGATATTTCCATGCTTACACAGGATATCTCGATGCTCAGTATAGGCCGAGACGAGTTGCTTCAAGACCTAGACAGACCTGATTCTCTGTCCCATTCCGGCACCGGAAGTGACAGTGGCCGTAGTGCATCCTCTGAAGACTTGGACTTCGACATTGGAGATCATGAGGAGAGTGATGGTAACCTAAAGGTGTATCACAGATATATGAATGGTGCGCACCAAGTATATTGTCCTCGGTTTGATAGCACTCTGATGAAAAACATCGAGCAGCCACCCCGTGTGATGCGGAAGGAAACAACTTAAAAAACGAAGAACCACCTGTTCCGCGAAATGAACCTGCACCAAATGACTGGTCTCCCTATTCGTGCCGAGCAGATTTTGAGCTAGCAGACTTTCTTTATCGCGATGAGCAAATGTCTGCTGGTAATATAACAAAGCTTCTCGGAATCATGAAGGCTTACCAGCGAATTCAGTCTGTGAAGAACGCAAAATCTGGCGAATATTCTGAGTTGGACGTAACTGAACCCGACGATGACTCAGATCTGGATCCTACTAGTACGCTACTCGATGGAGACGCACAAAAGTTGTACAATGTCATTGACGCTACGAGAGTTGGTGACGTGCCTTGGAAATCCTTTAGTAACTTCTACACGGACGACAATGGCCAAAAAGCGACAGACGAGAACACCGAGTCATGGAAGAGGAAAGAATATGATGTATGGTTTCGGGATCCCTTGGAAGTGATCCGAAATTTGGTGGATAATACGGCTTTAGAAGGCGAATTTGACTATGTCCCATTTCGTGAATATCAGCCAAAGGAGGAATCTGATGACATCAATGACAAAGAACGAGTGTTCAGAAATTACATGTCCGGAAATTTCGCTTGGGAACAGGCTGTAAGTCATGAATAATGCAGCATTCAAAGTTGGAGGAAGCGTACTGATTATCCTTGACTTAGAACAAAATCTCAGCCGAAGATGAAGCAGTCCATGGGTCCATGTTCGTTCCGGTGATCTTGGGGAGCGACAAGACAACAGTTTCCGTTGGAACTGGCAACAACGAATATTATCCATTATATCTCTCAATAGGAAATGTATCAAACAAGGCCCGGCGGTCCCAAAAGTTGAATACAGTCCAGCTCGTAGCATTTTTAGCAATACCAAAGAGTGTGTGTCAAAAACTGAGCCATTCAATTGTGTTTTGACGCTTTTTTTGCAGCTGAGCGGCAGTACAAAAAGTCAGATGACTTCCGTCGCTTTAGACATCAAATTTTTCATTCATCTATATCGAGAATCTTGAGTTCATTGAAGACCGCCATGTCCATAAACAATGAACAGACCATTCTCCGGTGCCCTGATGGTCACTTGCGTAGGTCGGTTCTCGGACTCGGCTCGTATATAGCCGATTATCCGGAACAGGTGAGTCTATGCGCAATATGCACTGGATGGTGCTGCAAGTAAGTACTGTCCTCAGGCAACGCATACAAGTCTGTGAGAATGGCTTACTGTGGCTATATGATATAGATGTACAGCACCTCACAAGAACCTAGATAATCCGGAATTTGTTACAAACCCTCGAACAAAAGAGCTGCACGAACGATTGATAGAACAGGTGGATGACAACGTCATAAGTAGAGCAACAATTCGAAAAGAGTATGGATTCCATCAGGAAATCGTGGTATGTGCTTCAAAGTCTCCCCTGGATGCATATTTTACAATCAGGTTGTCCCGTAGCCTTTCACCAATGACTTTCCGCGAGCGGATATATGCGATCTCATATCTCCGGACCTACTACACCAAATCATCAAAGGCGTGTTCAAGGATCATCTTGTCGAGTGGATTTGCCAGACCTTGACCACGACAGAGCTGGATATTGTGGATAAAAGGTGCTATTCTCTCACAAGTCGTATAATGTAAATACCATTGCTAACCCTCTACAGGATTAGAGTCGCTGCTCCTTTTCCTGGACTTCGCAGATTCCCCGAAGGCCGAGGCTTCAAGCAATGGACAGGCAATGATTCTAAGGCACTGATGAAAGTATGTGGCCTTTCTACCTAATTCGAGGCGGTGGATCGCTAATATTTGATGCAAACCGCTTAGGTGTATCTTCCGGCTATTGTGGGCATTGTGCACGATGATATAATCACCACAATGAGTGCATTTCTGGACTTTTGTTACCTTGTACGTCGGTACACGATTACAGCCTCAACTCTTGATCAGATCAAAGCCTCTCTGGACCACTTTCATCAATTTCGGCAAATATTCATAGCCAAGGGCATCCGGGATAACTTCTCACTGCCACGACAGCATGCCATGGTCCACTATCCTACAATGATCCCTCTCTTCGCCGCACCGAGCGGGCTGTGTTCATCGATCACAGAGAATAAACACATTTACGCGGTCAAGGAAACATGGCGACGCTCAAACAGAAATGATCCTTTGGGTCAAATGATCACAGCAAACCAACAACTAAGTAAACTTATTGCATCGAGAGCAGACTTTGAAAGGCGTGGAATGCTGGACGATTCATTGGCGGAGGCTTCGTGGAGAGCTTTGCGTGATGTTCTGCGCAAGAATATCTCAGAGTCGGACACGGATGACGCTGAGAAGATTTCTACTAGTACTCGGGGAGAGCATAGGCACCTCCGTGGCGTACTATTGACAGGCGCAGCTGATGATACAGAGGACTTCTTCGATGACATTGTGGGCAATCATGAACTCAATGAAATTGCAGACCTGGACAATTCCGAAAGCTTAGTGGATGGGCCGCAGTGTGGTGCGGTTCATGGCATATGACATGCTGAACGCCAGATCCGCGTGGGCGGCAGAAATGACCCTTTGAGCTTGATATTAATGGCTTCGAAGCAACGTGAGTATTACTTATTACTAGTAGTAACCCGTGCTTTTGGTGCTGCTCAACTGACTTCTTTGATGTTATCCTTGCAGAGTCCAGTAAGGTGTACCCTAAACAGCTCAACGCTCTTGCAGCGATGAAAGGCTATCCTGAGTTCCGACAGCTCCGACAGCTCATCAAAGTATACTTACTTAACAAGTACGAAAAGCACACCTACAACTCAAGGGCTTATTCTGGCAGAACTGAACCAGGACATGCGCAGTTTGAATTAGACATGAGCAATGACTTTTCAATTTTCCATTCAGCCACCGCTTTCTTTGCCTACCGTGGTGAATCGATCCCTATAGAACAAGCAATGAGGGAGGTGATCAGGTCCAATCCCTCTTGGCGCGGAAAACCTCGACGAGATGCAGTACTTGTCCGAGTTAGTTCACGCAAACAGGGGTTCGCAGGAATGAGAGTTGCTAGGGTTATACTTCTTTTCTCCTTCACAGCCAAAGCGGAACGTCAGGAATGCGCTCTCATACAGTGTTTCAAACGTGTTGGCGACTCGCCTGACCCGAAAACAAGTATGTGGATTGTCGAGCCGGATTATGAGTCAGAGACTTCTAGTACCACCTGGCAGCGTGTCGAATGTTGTCCTGGAGTGAATGCCAGTGGCAGACGTCACTATGACCGTGACTGCAAGGCTCCGAAGTTATCTGTGATAGATATAGGGGACATCTTCCGTTTAGCTCACCTCCTTGGGGTTCAGAAGGGTGATGAATGTCCTCCGAAGTCATTGACACCTGAGGAATCCCTGGACTTTTATGATAGATTTTATGTTAACCGATTTGCTGACATGCACATGCACGAAACATTGTATGAAAGAAGACACTGTCAATGATAAAGATAAACTCTTCATTTAGCACATACTACAAAGTAGATTGAAACCTACGAAGTGAGGATCCTGCAACTTCAAGTTCTTGAAGTTGAAAGTCCGACGACTCCGACTCCGGCGACTTGGAGCCTGAGTCGGACTCGGAGTGGAACTTCAAGTTCAAGTGATAACTCACGCCACCTCAGGCTGCCACGTAGCCTGAGTACGGTAGTACTACTGCCAGTACTCCGACTCGGAGGACTCGGACTTGGAGCCGACATCATGATGATGATCCGAGTTTCAAATTGAACTTGAATGCCACTGGCATGTCAGTGATGTTTGGCGACTACTCCTACTATTAGTACTCACTGGCAGGGTACCGTACTACTACTAGCCACTGGCAGCTGAATTATCCAGTCTCAAGCCTCCAATTCTGTCCACTCAGACTGGCAAGTTGTCACAATCTCAACTTTGAGTTCAAACGGTTGTTGTTCGCTTCTTCTAATACTACTACTCAGGGCAACTACTACTATCGTGATTACTACTACTACTAGTAGTAGTACTCGCTTCACGTTCAGCAGTCTACTAAATCTGCAACTCTGTTGCCTGGAATGTCTGGAACTCGGAGTCCCACTGGCTGCCAATGTTTGAGTTGTGGACACAGCCTGAGTCACGGTAGTACTACTACCAGTACTGGCACTGTTGGCACCCGCCGGCGCCGTGTCAAACCTGAGTCGGCTGCCGACTTAGGCATTAACGCTCACTGGCACTGGCAGGCCGGCGCTCACCGTGTTGACTCCCCAGCCAGCTCTCAAGTAGACGGGTACCATCGCTTGCCAGTGCCAGTGGAAGACTGGCATGATTTGGATTCAGAACTTGAAGAAAAAAACCCAGACCACCCAAGTTGCTCATACCACACACAGGACACTACACACTTCCGTGGTAGATCCACTCGGGCCGACTCGGAAAGCACTCGCAGTCTGAGACGCAGGTCGCGCGAGGTTTCAATCGACAACTTGAACATGGAATGCCAGAGTCGTCACTATACTACTACTAGTGTACTACGTGATAGTAGTATTGGGCTTGGCCAAACTGTTCGCAACACTGGCAGTGGTAGCCAAGGTTCAGTCAACAAGCGCTCAAGCTTCCTCCCCAACTTGAAGTCGTTGGATCAGCGTGACAATCGTCATCCGCACCCACTATCGCACGAGGAAATGCCACGAACTTTCTCAAGTTACAAGGGCTTGTCGTCATCCCACTCAGCTCCTTCAAGTCAGCGATCCGACAATGTCGCGAGAGTGCGAGATCAGTCAACGAGTTCCTTGAACAGCCCGAGGGGTAAGGTGTCAGGAGCGCGGAACTTGTCGCGCGACCCAGTGGAATTCAATCTAAATAATGCGGAGGGCCCAAGGAAGGAACCTATCTGGGAGGTTAAAGCTGAGATCAACGAGACAAATTCGAGTCCTTCAGGTGTGCATTATTTTCAATTGATAAGTAGAAATGATTATCGATTAACGCAAACGATAAGCCTTTATCGCCAGGGAAACTCTGACGAAAAACATATGTCAGCAAAAGGAAACACTCAGGTCTTTATCTTCTGAAACAAATGACCACGTCGAGGCAATACAGAATAACCACTATGAAAGCGTATCGGATCGTGCTAGGACGGAAGAGAAAGTCGAGCAAGAGGAGGGGCAGGATGCATCAATTGTGCAGTCGGAAGACGTCGATCTTCGTGCAGCGGTGGCAGCTCTGAAAAGCGAGATGATGGAAATGAAGAAGGTGTACCTTGCGAAGTTTGAAGAAATTACGAGCCTTAAACAGTCTTTCAATAAACAGGAAGAGCTTGTCGAAGAACTCTTCGAAACAGTCGATCTATTATGTGAAAGTGTCGTTGGGGTTCGTAACAGTCATACTCATCAACATTGATGTTCTACATCTGACTGCCTTTCTTTAGAATCAAGCGGCGAAGGATGCGGTGACTTTACGGTCTTTCCTGGAGGACCTTCAACGCTACGTAGTTCACGGCTCATTTTTCCTTCTCCGTTTCTCGAAGACTGAGAGGGAAAAATGCCATCAATTTCGAGGCCAGCGGAAGCTAGAATGGTCAAGTTTCAATAAAGAAATGAAGGAGATCTTCCTGAAGTATCATGGTACACCTCAAGGTATAGAAGGATACTCCCAACTGTATCAAAAGAGGTCTCCGTTGGGAGAAGCTTTATACCCAGGGGACGGAAAGACGCCTAGTCGAAAAGCATCACCTCTGCCAAGGCAACAGGTGCAGACGCATCTGTATTATACTGGAGACAGACTCGAGTTCGACGTTTACAAGCTTGGGATATTCTATTTCTTCAATCCCTTGTTCCTAGCCCACTATGTTGCCTATAGGAACCATATCGAACTTCTGGAGGAGATGATTCACGCGTTTCGCGACAAACTGCCCGATGCCGTCGAGAAGGAACGAAGGGGATTGGGAGGATCACACAATTATCAGACAGCTGCGCAACAAGCACGCATTGATCTTACCAGCAATGTGGATATCTACCCAGATGGGTATACTCGGTGGCCCTCTGTAGGGGCAATTGGCTTGGACAGTTTACTGAAATTGGTGAAAGACGACGTAACGACACGGCGGGAGAACAGCAAGACTGTTGATGATGAACTTCAAAACGCAATTGCTATTTTCAAAGGCAGCGGTCTGCTTACGTCCAGCAACCTGGCGAACGATTTGGAACCCACTGTATTATCCTTCCGACATAGACGTATGGTTGCATATGAAAGGCACCGTACACGATTGAATCAAAGTATTGCTTCGGCAAACCCACGAAATGTGGAACAAGGACCTGATACCCATTCCTCTAGCCACGCGGGTGAACGTCGCAAGCTTGACTCTTTGGATTCCCCGAACGATGAGGATGAGCCTCAAAAGAAACGTACCCGCAACTCCGACAATCAAGTGATCCCCACCGAACCGCAAATGACGAAATTTTTTTCTCGGGCTCTAGAGAAGGCGGAAAAAACGCAGAGTGTTCTAATTCACGGATATACGACAGTGAAAAGATGGCTCGCGATAGTCACCAACGATGAAATATTTAAGCACGTCGTAACCGGGAAATCTGTTATGGGTGAAGCACTGAATGCAATCGCGCACGAGAGAGAGAGGAGTGTCGAGAAGATCTACGAATCCGCTACAAGGCTGTCAAGTCTGTTCGCTTCGGACGCCGAAGGTTCCAATGGGAGACCCCTTTCAGAAACCGAGAAAGCAAAGTATACGGACGCGTTTCAGGAAGTGGTCGCGAGTGTTTACGAGGTCAGCGGTGATTTGTTGGGACCAGATTTACCTCTTCCGTCAAATAATGGGCGGTTGAAAGTTGCGGAGTTCATCTCACGCGCGAGGGCTCGGACAGGGGAAGAGCAGTTGAAATCGATATTTGGATGCGCTGAATTTGCCCATCTGGATTTGGCATAGCAGGGAAATGTAGGGATATCAGGTCTTGAGCCAGACTGTACTACTATTCAGACGTGCGTATTCAAGCTGTAACTACTACTAGTACCCATAGTACCTACTAGGAGTACTAGTACCTCTACCTCTTCCTATAATTTAACTAGTACTACATTTTGCTTCTACTTTGTTCTAGTACTAGGTTTTAAATTATAACCACCCCAATATCAGTGTTGAAACTACGGAACTTCGTCGGACTTTGATAGTAGAGTCTGGCCCCGGCAAGCTCCACTCAGCCTGAGGCTGGCAGTGGCAGTGCCAACTTCAAGTTGAAGGCAACTCCGAGTCGCCGGAGCACTCAGGAGGCCGGCAGTGCCACTGCGCCGGTGGCGTGTGACTGGAAACTAGAGCAGTGGTATAAGAAACAGAAATGCCCCCTCGGGGTGCTCACTCAGAACCCTCTTGCATATTTCGTCTTAACTACTGCCTAAATCGTCTCGACCACAACTTGAATTTTCTGAACTTGCATTATTCAGCAAAATAGTATGACTACTATGGCTGCGACAAGACCCAGTGATCCTGCTAGTAAAGCTCGCGCCGGCGGTGGAAGTGAGTCCTGCGTTCTTTTTCACTGACAATGCCAGTGGCAATACTGATTGTTGCTCACCACCACTATAACAGACTTTACAACGCCTGTTACAAATTCTAACTATGTCAGCGGCCCCCTTTGTTCCGACGGACTCCCGCGACTCCGCACCCTTTGCCCTATCTGTTTCTATTCTTGTTTTTGCTCAGTCATCCTTGTTTCTTATTGTCCAATCCCGGAGCCCCACATGTAACCCTTTGCCCTAACCCTCTGCCCCGCTCCCACACTATTATTAGTAGCCTATTGTCTACGGACCTATTGTTCTCTGCTTATTGTTCATCAGATGTATCTCCGCTCCGCAGCTATAGTATATAAACCCCTGTACTTAGCATGATCGAACCCTAAGTTCGATCTCCTTTGTCAAACCCCCCGTCTCTAGTCACACTATACATCTGCTTTATCTCTACTCCACATCGTAGGCCTTTGTCCATACTTAAAGACTCTAAGTGTTGAGCCCTAGCTCCGCTATTAGTCTTAGCAACCAACGTTGCGAAACCCAACTATACGAGACCGTAAGTTGAGACGTAACAATTAGATCGAACTTCTCTACCGTCGAAGACATCCGTCTTTACGACTACAGTGTTGAGCCGTTAGCTCCACGTACTACTAACCAGTTGTAAACCTATCTAGTCCAGAAGAACTACCGCTCGAGGTAATCCCTTCAGTGTAGCAAGGTGCTCATCGATTGCAAGAGGGAGGCCAAGGAAAACTTCGAGAGTCGCGATCCGAAGATTAAGAAAACCGCTCCAGCTCATTGGTTGATTAAATCCCCGGACAGTAAGCGTTACGAAGAACAGGAACCAACTTCTGTCATATACAACGGGACCGTAGCTGTGCACACAGGAAGAGGACTCAGTACCTGCAAAGAAGGCATAAAAGCTGCTAGCCTAGTCTTTGGGACGCCTATTGGACAACGAGCAAACATTTGCAGACGTGCCGCTTGATACAGCGAAGGGAGACCGATCCAGAAATCGAAGAACAGACAAGCTGTTAAAACATCAATAGTTATTCACCACGGCAGACCTAATCCCAAACGGAGTTCAGATTCTTGACCAGACCAACACCAATCAACGTGACAACCTAGGACGCCCCATATACGAAATCCGATACTCAGTCACCAATTGCTATCAATACGATTCATACAGTTTCACCCAATACTGCGACGATACTGTTTGGACAATCACTCGAACTGCGAGTCCCATTGTCAACCACAGTGACACTTTCATCCTCTACCACACCAACCCAGACGCATTCTTCTACCTCGAAAACTTCGCCCCCAACAAAGTCCGCATAATCCACATCTGTGGAAGTGACCGTCGACTTCTAAGGATACACTACACTGTACCGCCATCGTGGCTGACATCCTATCCCTTCCAGCCCTTGACAATCCTATCTACTCTACCAGAGACCTCATCCGGAACCGATTCCTTGCATTTGCCGAAGAGTTCGACGACATCCTAAATCGAATCCGAATAGTCTTGGACGAACGATATCGTGATTGGATTTCAGCTGTTGAATACGCACAATACACTCGAGATCAACAACAACCTTGGATATATAAATACGGACTCTTGTGGCATCATACACGCTTATTCATCCCTCGACAAACTTATCTACGTCGTCTCTTTATTGGTCACATACATTTTGATAACCACGGAGAAACATTACATCGAAGTGAAGCAGAAACCACACGTCTTGTAGCAAGACATTTCTGTTGGGCAAATCTCAGCGACGACGTCAACCACTACATCTTTCAGTGTACCTGTCAACACCATCAACCCACACCCAATAACACCGTTCATCACTACCTAGCACCGCCCATCGAAATACCTGAAGACCACGTTACTGCTCATACTCTCAACTCTTACTACGACGACTCAGACAGTTACGGATATCATTCCGGAACCAATTAGTCACCACGGCAGATAAAGGCAAAAGCAAGTCTTCCTCGCGTCAGACTACTCAAACACCTGCTATACCATCATCATCAACTAAACCAAGTCGAACCCAAACTACGCAAACACCTGTTGTTCCCACCGCTTCTACCAGTCAAACATCCGAGCCAACGTACACCAGCGTTGTTAAAGCACCACCACCACATCGAAACCTACACTTCAACAGAGAGACACGATTCTTTTACCTCACCTTCGAAGGAGAAGTAGGGAAACGACCTTGGTCCTACGACCCATCTGTACGTAAGTGGACGCCTATTGCAGCAAGATCAGCAACGGCAGGACGAGCCTTCTTCATTGCCAATACACCTAACTGGGAAGACCTTGCCAGCCGATCTCTAGCAGGAGAATTTGATAATCTCGAACCACCCCCACCACCATTTCCTACAACCCTCACCTTCAATGAAGAAACTCAACTCTTTCACTTCCAAAATAGTGACGGAACCCTCTCAGAGACACCTTGGGTGTGGAACCCTATCAACAACGAGTGGACTACTGTACCCCCAGGTTGGGACCCAAGAGAAGCATACGAAATTTCAACACCCAACTGGAGGGAGTTAAAAGACGAATATTACCGCCGACACCCTGAACTTACCCGCCAACCAACACCAACCCCTCGTGAACCAGCACCGAGCCGTGAACCCTCACCAATTCGCGAATCATCTACTGAATCGCCTACCCCAGCCCCTCAGGATCCACCCAAAGACCTCTTTGAAGAACCGTTTAAACGACCAGTATCACAACAGTCTTCTATATCAGGAACCTCCCACTACTCTTTTGCAGAAAAAAAAACTCCTACTCGACCAACAACCAATCCTAACCTACCTCCCATAAAACCAAAACCCTCTCTCACATACACTCGCCCTCACATCGAACCACTATCACGAAATACAATGGCTGGTACACAAACTATTACAGTCACAGACGCCTCATTCTTTCGCCCCCCGCCTGGAGAAGAAAGTATTAGTGCCTGGCATGGCTTTGGACAAGGAGGAAGAATGTGGGGACCAGCAAGAAATCGTGGACGAGATGACGGACCACCTGGAGGAAACCCACCAGGAGGAGGAGGAGGAGGACCTGGAGGACCTGGAGGACCTGGAGGACCTGGAGGACCTGGAGGACCTGGAGGACCAGTTGGAGGAGATGATGACGAACCGAATAACGTCAATCAAGCTTTTATTCCGATGAAAATCAAGCCCTTCACCGGAACTCAAAAGGATGTTGATCGATTTCTCATGCAATGCAACGTCTTCCTACGACTCAACGCACAACAATATAACACGGATTATCGATGCATCGCATTCATAATTTCCCACTGCTCAGAACCAGGATCCATACCATTCGCCACTCAATATGTCGCATCTGGTCGACTCGAAACGGATACTTTTGAAGAGTTTATTCAAGAATTTGAACGAACCTTTGTATCATCGGAACTCACTGTCCAAGCTCAACTAGAACTGGATAACCTTCGTCAAACGGGATCTATTGAATCGTACAATCTTGCGTTTAAACCACTGATACAACGCGCTCGAATCACTGGATATATTGCTCAACGTAACCAATATTGGAAAGGACTCAATAACAACCTCCTACAAAAGTTACTAGCTTGTCATCCACAACCTACTACAATGGACGGATGGTACTATCTTGCCACCAAACTGGATACTGGCTATAAAATTGGTCGCGCAATGGACAGACACCCCAGATCGAATGAATACCAATCCACTCGACGACCTACACGCCAAGCCAACCGCCAAATCCGCGCCATTACCAACGAAGCGTACATTGAAGAGGAACCCTCCGATAACTCTCTCAATGACATAGATCAGCTTGTTGACTCCGCAGTCAACCATCTATTCCTTGCGCGTTTATCAACAGAAGAATACCAGCGACACATGAAAGACAACCTCTGTTTCAATTGTCACAAACCAGGACATCGTACCGCTAAATGTCCTCAGCCACACCCCAAACGCAACAACAGATCTCGATGGCCAAACTCACGCACACCTAAAGCCAAAGTCATTCGTCAGATCACAGCCACAGATGATCAAGACGAATACTCGGAACCCGAAAACGACGATGACAACCAAGAATCGCTCTCAACCGAAGATCGCTGTAACACTTGGATTTCATCCAGTGTTCGTAGCACACTCACCAGAAGCGGTACATTCGAGGCACGACCAGTCCGAGCCAAAGGGGGCGAGTCCGAAGCCCAGAAGAGTCCGAACAGCAAGTCCGGCGCACGAGAACGAGTCCGAACGAGTCCGGGACAGCAAAGCCAGGCAGAACACGTCCGGGAAAGCAAGAGAACACAGTCCGAAGATACTAGATGCAAGTCCGCCAGCGAACGAGCCAGGGAAAACGGTACCGGCCGCGCAAAAAGGAGAAGAACATCATCCGGCGGACGAGCGGACAAAGGACAGTGTTCGGACGGGCCGGCCACGCACAAATGAGTGCTCGGATGACGCGCGTACGAACAAAGAGTTCGAGCGACGAGCATACGAGCAGTCCGGTGTTCGCGGCCAAATGAACGAACGAACAAAGCCAGTGTCCGACGCACGAACGGACGAGCGGACGGGAGGACAGGGAGGACGGACGCGGACTTGTGCGTGCGCGCGCGAGGGGGAGTGGCGTGGGAAAGGGAAAGAAGGTGGCGCGGGAGACGGGTCGGTAGTAGCGTGACACCCGGAGTAGCCGGGTTTCACACGCGTGTACATCTTGTGATAGTCACCCCATGTACACCGTGTGAAAATCTAGCTTTTCTTCCCGACCATCACCATCTATTTTGTGTGAGTCGCGAGCGAGGAAGAAGAGCGCGGGGGTAGTGGAGTTTGAGCATAGGCTCATTCTGCACACTGTCTTCGTTGCCGCGGTACAGTAGAGGGCCACGGGGCTTTCTTATTTTGTGGTTTTCACTGAGTTTTGCGCCAGTCGCGAAGACTGGTCGGCGTACGGACGCCTTGGTAGCATCGGACTCGCGCAGTCGGCACCAAGCTTATTTTGTGGTTTTCACTTGGTGGACAGACGGAGGCTCGATAGCCTGAGGGTTGGACAGTGAGTTGGTTTGAGTTACTGGTCTCGAGAGTTGTTCGGCGCACGGGCGCGGACGCTGGTTGGACAGTTTGAGTTTTCTGTGGTCGTCTCGTACGGACGGACGGACGGACGGACGGTTCTTATTTGTTTCGTAGTCTTCTTCTTTCTCTTCTGCAATTCTATTCTACCTTTGTACCTACATAGGTTTTGTGCTGCACAATTGCTCACCCTCAAAACTACTTGTTTTCATCGCGCTGCCCAGATTCAACAACTTCTCATTGGTCTTGATGATGACACGGTCAATCAAGTCTTTGATAAAGTTGAGGAAGCAAATTTTTAAACGACGAAGAGCTTCCGCAGCCATCTCTCTCGTTGAATATTCGGCTGCTCATCAACTCTATTAACGACAATCATGCCTTACGAATTCCGATTACCTTCAGCTATAACAATAAAATCCACAAAGCGACTGCACTTCTAGACACCGGAGCCGAAGGTCTATTCATCGACCGAAAACTCGTAGAAAAACTCCACCTAAAAACAATCAAATTACGACACCCACTGCGACCCAAGAACGTTGATGGAACACTCAACAATGCCGGACGTATCACCTCCTATACACCTCTTCAAGTCAAACTTGGAAATCAACAATATGCTATGTGATTCTATGTTACCACTCTTGGAAAAGAAGAATTTATTCTTGGCCTACCATGGTTCAAGAAATATAAGCCAAAAATCGATTGGGATACAGGATCCATACAGCTCAACCGCGTCAACATCTCGACTCAGCTTGCACAACAAGCTCGAAAAGGATTTGAAGCTGCTAAGCCACTTCTAGATCTTGTACCTTGCCAATATCACCAATTCCTTTCCCTATTCGACAAAGAAAAAGCACACCGTTTTCCACCAAAACGACCATATGACCATGCTATCGATCTCAAACCAGATTTCATTCCCAAACGGCACTCTCCATATCCACTATCTCTTCCGCAACGCGCCGCTCTGGACACCTTCATCAACAAAAACCTTAAAAATGGATATATACGACCTTCAAAGTCGCCTATGGCATCACCCCTTTTCTTTGTTGACAAGAAAGACGGAACTCTACGACCCGTACAAGATTACCGTTACCTCAACAATGGTACAATCAAAAACGCGTACCCATTACCACTTGTTCAAGACCTTTTGGACAAACTCCATGGATCACAATACTTCATCGCTCTAGATATTCGATGGGGATACAATAACATACGGATTAAAGAAGGAGACCAATGGAAAGCTGCGTTTACCACTCAACGAGGACTTTTCGACCAACAGTTATGTTTTTCGGCTTATGCAATTCTCCAGCAACTTTCCAACACTTTATGAACGACATTCTTGGAGAAGAAATCCTACTGAACCACCTCTTGGTTTATATGGACGACATTCTCATCCATGCCCCAACCTTACCAGAACTTATCCACCGCGCCAAACGCGCCTTCACAATCCTTCAACAAAATGACTTATACTTCAAACCCACCAAATGTTTCTTCCATACACAGAAACTCACTTATCTAGGACTCATCATTACGCCTAATCACATCCAAACGGATCCTACCAAGATCGAAGGCATCACCAAATGGCCAGTACCCACCAACGTCAAAGACGTTCGCTCATTTACTGGTTTCACCAACTTTTATCGCCAATTTATCCCACACTACGCCGAGATTACCAAAGCCCTGGACAACCTCAAACGAAAAGACCAACCGTTCGTTTGGACTGAGGTTGAACAGAAGGCATTTGACGCACTCAAAGCTGCATTTTCTCAACATCCGCTACTTCTAATGCCGAATCCCCACAAACCTTTCTTCTTAGAAACCGATGCTTCCAAAGTCGCTACTGGAGCTGTCCTTCGCCAACATGACGACAACAGTGTTCTTAAACCCATTGGATACATTTCGCAATCACTCAACTCAGCCGAACGTAATTACGAAATTTACGACCAAGAACTACTTGCCATCATTCGCGCCCTTAATACTTGGAAACATTATCTCCTTGGATCACCACATCAAGTCACCTTGTGGTGTGACCATCGCAATCTAACCTATTGGAGAGAAGCCCGACGACTTTCACCCCGTCAAGCTCGATGGCATTTGTTGTTATCACAATTTGACCTTCACATTACTCATGTTCCCGGCAAACAGATGATACAATCTGACCTTCTATCACGCCGGGCGGACCATGTTAAACAGGGGGAGAATCTAAACGAAGTTTCTATAATGCTGCCAAATGACCTCTTCATTTCCGCATTACAAGACCACAATGATTCGGAAGACGAAGAAGAAAGCATTAACTACGAGTCTGACGATGACCTTCCAGACACTGATAACCTGATGAAATCCATCAAAGAATCAATGAAGAAAGACGAATACCTCACCAATACCATTTCTCAACTAAAGAAGAAGCTACCACCCGCTCGAACCGCACTCAAAGACTGGTTTTTCGACGACACTGGCATTTTATACTTCAAGAACCGCATCTATATCCCGGATAATCTCGAATTAAAATGCACAATCTTACGACTTCACCATGATATCCCAGTACGCGCTCACCCTGGTATATTCAATACTCTGGAACAAGTCCGAAGAACGTATTATTGGCCCCGAATGCAGAAATTTGTATCCGATTACGTCCATGGATGTGCACTATGCCAACAAATGAAAGTCAATCACCACCCAACTGCACCACCACTAATGCCTATTGCCGCCGATAAGAACTCTTTTCCATTCTCTCACGTCAATATGGACTTCATCACTGACCTTCCAATGTCCCATGGATACAACACCCTTCTATTGGTCATTGATCACGATTGTTCCAAAGCTATTGTTCTCATCCCTTGCGAAAAGACAATAGACGCCATCGAAACAGCGCAACTATACTTTGATAATGTCTACCGACGATTTGGACTTCCCATCCGCATCATCTCCGACAGAGGACCTCAATTTGCCTCTAAAGCATTTCAAGAACTATGCAAAATCATAGGAATCAAATCATCAATGTCAACCGCTTATCACCCACAAACAGATGGACAAGCAGAACGAACCAATCAAGAGATCGAAGTCTATCTTCGAATCTATTGCACCGGAGAACCCG
Organism: Trichaptum abietinum; assembly: GCA_910574555.1. Lineage (NCBI taxonomy): Eukaryota > Fungi > Basidiomycota > Agaricomycetes > Hymenochaetales > Trichaptaceae > Trichaptum > Trichaptum abietinum. The sequence goes on along the minus strand of CAJTBE010000010.1, from coordinate 1,573,938 downwards.
AAAATTGGTCTCAACATATTCCCAACATTGAATTCGCCCATAACAACCGCGCTCACACGGTCACCAAAAGAACCCCTTTCTCACTTCTCATGGGATATGAACCAATTGCACTACCCATGAAGTACCCGAAGTCGAACGTTCCATCAGTATCACAATGACTTGCCAATCTCACGGTCTACCGATCAGAAGCCCTGGCCGCCCATTCAGTTGCTGCCATGGTTATGAAAGAACGTACCTTCCGGAACTTCAAACCATTCAATAAAGGCGACAAAGTCTGGCTAGACTCCAAAAACCTCCGAATCCCTGGCCTATCACAGAAGTTCAAGGAGAAACGTGACAGACCATTCCGGATCAAGAAAGTCTTATCGCCACTAGTTTATGAACTAGATCTCTCACGGACTAAATGGAAGATACACCCGGTATTCCACGCTGCGCTTCTCGTGAGATACACCGAGACCGAAGCATATGGACCGCCCCACAGTAATCCCCCACCTGACCTGATCGAAGGACAAGAACAATACGAAGTCGAAGCCATCCGTGCCCACCGTGGAAACGGCACTAGACGAAGATACCTTATAAAATGGAAAGGTTACCCCACTTCTGGAAACTCATGGGAACCTGAGTCCAATCTCCGAAACGCACAGACCATTCTCAAAGCCTATAAGAAGCTCCACCAACTTGCCTGAATGCCCGCATCCCACAAACTTGTTCGCTTCTCTTATCCCCACTCCTCTAACATCGTCAACGACACCACTCTCTCTGCATCATACCAACAACCCATTACTCCTGAACCCACAACCCTCGTACTACCGCCTACCTTGATTCCAACGCGCCCTGGTTACCTAGACGCTGTCCGACCCTCATTCATAAAAACAAAAACAGAAAAACATTTTATACCTGACTGGCAGAAAGTATACTCCAACCGTCTGCACGTCCCCACCCTCTCTACATTCCTCATTCATTGCTTCTACTTCGTGTTAGAGTACAATACCGGTTCAACCCGGATTATATAATATAATTTCCTTTTTCATATATTTCAAATTAAAATGGACTCTTAAAAGTTTTCCTTGCATGTATGCTACCTCATCGCTATTGCATAGCGCTGAGGTATGTCTCACTTTATATTCGTCTTTATTTCCTGCGCTAATTGTCATGTATTTAGTTCTATATATTATAGGTAACTAAATACATCCTCATCGCTATTGCATAGCGCTGAGTTCTATATATTATAGCTCCCGCAGGTTATGAGCCTTGCGACGCTGTCAGCGTAAAAGCAGTAGTGCATCAATCGAACATCCGTACTATCACCAAAGTCTAAATCCTAAGTACAATGACCTCACCTACCGGCTTGGAAACAGACAAGGATGCCAAGGCAGCGCAAGACGCGAGCCAAAGCAACCAGATGGACGAGATCGAGCGCCAGAAAGTCGGGATCGACCTGATCAAGAAGGCGCTATACGGGGGAGGCAGTTACAAGCCACAACCGGCTAAGAACGGTCAGCTTAAGGAAATTGGGTGGGATGTCTGGATGTCGAATGTATTGGTGGCGTGGTCGGAACACTTCGTCAGGGAGGTCGGACTAGGTTTGGACCCATGTCCTAAGATTAGCAAGCTTCCAACGGAAGAAGAAAGAGAATCACTCCTAATGTGGAACCAGATGGACCAAAAGGCCAAGACCATTATTCAACAGGGTCTTTCCATGGAACACATCAAGCTAATTCAAGGGGCACGCACGTCACACGAGATGTACCGAAAGCTCGCAAGGAACTTCGCGAAGGACGCCCAGCTGTCACCGGCGATGGCCCTAAGCGAAGTATGCGTCCACAAATGGGACCCCCAGTCTTCGACGTTCGATGAGAACCTTCAGTACATTCAGGGTCAGATCGAAGACTTACGACAGTACCCTGGCACGAAGGAGGAGCTAATCGACCTTATTCAGTCGGTAGCCATCCTTAATTCGCTTCCACCCGAGTGGGAAAGCATTCGAAGCGCCATATACAACACGGCCAATATCGAACTAGAGAACGTAATTCTCACCGCTCGGCGCCACGCGCAAGCGACGGGCTCTGGAAACGGCGATCAAGCCCTGGCGATCAAAGTGAAGGGTCTGGCTAAAGCAAAGGGTAAAGCCAAGAAAGGGAAGACTGTATGCGAGAACTGCAAGAAGACCGGTCACACGAAGGCTTCTTGCTGGTCTAAGGGTGGCGGCAACGAGGGCGGCGGACCGAACAAGAACAAGTTTGGTGATGGAACCTCCGGGGACACCGGGAAGGAGTCGAAAAAGGGCAAAAGTGCCTATTCAATAACGGCAGACAATGACGATGACGACTTCTCAACCAGTGATGCGTCGGCTAACGTCTGTACTCTGGGGCCGAGCCCCACCTACTCCCCTGAACTCTCCCTCCCTCTGAGGAAAGCGAAGAGTGGTTACCATTTCCAACGATATTGCCAACCGAGCGCGCAAATGTTATCAAAGTAGCGCCAGCCACGCCCGCGGAACACTCCCAGTGGGTTTTCGACACGGGGGCTTCAGCCAGCCTAACCGGCGATCGGCAGTGTCTTCACGACTACCAGCCGATTCCGCCCATACCCGTGGGAGGCTTTGGAACTGCGATGACCGCCCAAGCGATCGGGAAGGGTCGAGTGAAGCTTTGATTCAATCCCGGGGAGGAAGAGACAACCCTGAGTCTGGGAAATGTACTCTATGTCCCCGAGGCTGCGTGCAATATTATTTCCGCAAGCCGTCTGCTGAATTCAGGCCTGTCCTTTGCTAGCACCCGAGATGGTATTAAAATTACACACAATGGTACCCTACTCGCGCGTGCGACTCGAATTAATGGTCAATTTATTCTCAAAAATGCGAAAACCACGCTTATTCGGGCGAACGCCGCTGCAGTGACTGAACTGCCCTTTCAGGAATGGCACCTTCGGTTCGGGCACCTAGGTAACACTTACCTAAGGAAGCTAATCGAGAAGAAGATGGTAGAAGGACTTACTGTGGACAAAAATACACTCGGCGCGCCGGCACACTGTCAATCGTGCGCAATTGGGAAGATGGCTCGTCAACCATTCCCAAAATCCAAGTCCAGGGCTACGCGCCCACTGGAACTGGTGCACTCCGACCTAGCCGGGCCACAGAAGGTTACGTCCCGTAAGGGATACCGTTACATCTTGACGATCACGGACGACGCCACCCGATTTACGTGGGTGTACTTCCTACCCGATAAGGGTGCCGCCCCGCTTGTCTTCCAGGAGGTGATTCCCCTGTTCCAACGACAATATGGATACGAGATTAAGATCATACGTACCGATCAAGGGGGGGAATTCCTAAACCAGAAGATGACCCAGATATGCCGTCACAGTCCTGCCAGCAAAAATGAAGCTTCAAGTATGAGCAATGCTCATTTTTGGGTGAGGTCACTTACTGGGCATTTGCTTGACTTAAAATTTTAAAAAGGGGCTATAGCAGTGAGTAATCGCTCTAAGTGAGCTTTAAGCGATGCTTACCTCTGAAGCTCATTTTGCCCCTACCTATAGAGGGTAGTATACAGCATTATATATATGCCATTGTAATGAATGCCTAATTAATAATTGAGCATACCCACCGCTTTTTTGAGCTATTTATAGTGTTCAGGCACTTCTGATTGACAGCATGCTGTAATAAATCAGAATTTCATAATTTCTGCCCGTTTTAGCATATGAGGCACATCAGGGTCTAGGACCCTGAGGTCCGGCAGGTTCCAGGTCACCTGGAGCTGTTACCGCTTCAGGAGGCCATGGGAATAAATTCAAATTAGCCTTTGCAGGCCCTACAGGCATCCAAAAATAGCGCGAAAATAGCCAATAAATCAGAAAATATTCTGGGGCACTGCCGCTTCGCTCTAGCGTGGGAACTACGCATTGGGACGGCCCAAATAGGCTACAATAGTGTTCTGGGCCACTCTGGGCCCTTCCTAAAGCGGTAAAATCATTATAAAATAGATAATTATATTTGCACTCAAGTGCATATATGCAGGCTTCCCCTGGGCTTACCGGCTGCATATAAAATACAATAAAATCGGATTATATTAGTAGAAGCATATTGAACACGTTTCTGATAGCTATATATGGTAATATCAGCCAGGAACACACTAGAATTGTCAAAACACATTCTGGTTGACATGCTAATGCTACCGGGCTCATTTTATCACAATGGGATACCCCCGGGATGCAAATTTTGATGGGGTTCTATTGGAACCATAGTACTAGAGTCCAAAAAGTCATTAATCATGGCAGGGGAGTCACTTTATGTAGCACTGTTGATTATTCTTTGAATTAAATGTCATTTTTATTACTGTACTTCTACTGCACGTAATGAAGCGTGTAGATAACCAAAATGGATCATAATAACGAGGGGAGCAAGAATATGCATCCAGAATAGTCACACGGTCAATAGGGATGTCAATAACACACTTTCATGTTTACGTGTGCATGCAAACGTTGCACAGCCTCTACAGACACCCCTGTACGTGCCAGAAGTGTACTGATGCCTTTGATCAGCTGCATATATGTCTCACGTATACTCCACGAAGTTTCACATCAATCGGGGCTTGCGTTGAATTGATATTAAGCCTACAATATTGAGAAAGAATGGTCATTTTTAATTTTACGGGAGGCTTACAGGTCAGGCACATGATGCCAAACAGCCGTTATATGTATCCTAAACATATTCCAAATGCATGTTTGAGAAGTAGTTAGAATGTGCAAGTCATATGCAACATTGTAGGGTGGATTGCTACATGTAATATCAGTATACATATGCTATGTCCAAAACACATATCACCTGTACATTCTATCTGTACCCCAAACAGGCATTTGGAATATGTTTAGGATACATATAACGGCTGTTTGGCATCATGTGCCTGACCTGTAAGCCTCCCGTAAAATTAAAAATGACCATTCTTTCTCAATATTGTAGGCTTAATATCAATTCAACGCAAGCCCCGATTGATGTGAAACTTCGTGGAGTATACGTGAGACATATATGCAGCTGATCAAAGTCATCAGTACACTTCTGGCACGTACAGGGGTGTCTGTAGAGGCTGTGCAACGTTTGCATGCACACGTAAACATGAAAGTGTGTTATTGACATCCCTATTGACCGTGTGACTATTCTGGATGCATATTCTTGCTCCCCTCGTTATTATGATCCATTTTGGTTATCTACACGCTTCATTACGTGCAGTAGAAGTACAGTAATAAAAATGACATTTAATTCAAAGAATAATCAACAGTGCTACATAAAGTGACTCCCCTGCCATGATTAATGACTTTTTGGACTCTAGTACTATGTTCCAATAGAACCCCATCAAAATTTGCATCCCGGGGGTATCCCATTGTGATAAAATGAGCCCGGTAGCATTAGCATGTCAACCAGAATGTGTTTTGACAATTCTAGTGTGTTCCTGGCTGATATTACCATATATAGCTATCAGAAACGTGTTCAATATGCTTCTACTAATATAATCCGATTTTATTGTATTTTATATGCAGCCGGTAAGCCCAGGGGAAGCCTGCATATATGCACTTGAGTGCAAATATAATTATCTATTTTATAATGATTTTACCGCTTTAGGAAGGGCCCAGAGTGGCCCAGAGCACTATTGTAGCCTATTTGGGCCGTCCCAATGCGTAGTTCCCACGCTAGAGCGAAGCGGCAGTGCCCCAGAATATTTTCTGATTTATTGGCTATTTTCGCGCTATTTTTGGATGCCTGTAGGGCCTGCAAAGGCTAATTTGAATTTATTCCCATGGCCTCCTGAAGCGGTAACAGCTCCAGGTGACCTGGAACCTGCCGGACCTCAGGGTCCTAGACCCTGATGTGCCTCATATGCTAAAACGGGCAGAAATTATGAAATTCTGATTTATTACAGCATGCTGTCAATCAGAAGTGCCTGAACACTATAAATAGCTCAAAAAAGCGGTGGGTATGCTCAATTATTAATTAGGCATTCATTACAATGGCATATATATAATGCTGTATACTACCCTCTATAGGTAGGGGCAAAATGAGCTTCAGAGGTAAGCATCGCTTAAAGCTCACTTAGAGCGATTACTCACTGCTATAGCCCCTTTTTAAAATTTTAAGTCAAGCAAATGCTCTAATAATGAGCTTCATTATTGCTGGCAGCAGTGGCCGTCAGTACGGAATAGTGCAGCAAACGTCAAACGCGCACACTCCGCAACAGAACGGCGTAGCCGAACGCCTGAATCGGACGCTAGCCGATAAGGTTAGGTGCATATACGCAGACCAACCAAACATACCCGCCTATCTCTGGCCCGAGGTGTTCTCACACATTAATTATTTACGGAACCTATCGCCTACCTCGGCTCTCGCCAAGAAGACGCCTTACGAAGCTCTCCACGGCTCGAAGCCGAATGTGATAGACCTTCGTCCCTTTTGGGATGAGGTAATTGTGCACATCCCAGCAATCGAAAGGGCGAGTAAACTAAGCCCACGAGGCCGCAGAGTGCGTTTCATTGGATTTCCTGAAGGAATTAAGGGCATATTGTATTATGACCCGAAATCCCGTAAGGTATCCACCTCCAGGGACTTCGTGTACCCCCGCGACCCATTTGCTTCCGCTCAGGGTCCTGCCTCGATCGAGGGGGGGAGTACCCCAAAAGGGGATGAGGACGATCTCACGTACCCAGATGCAGCCGAATCAAATGCAAACAAGCCGAACAACTCAGTTTCTCCGCCGGTCACGGAATCAAATGCGCCGCCGGCTGAGCAGCAGCAGCAACAGCAGCAAACCAAAAAGTCTAGGCCTCGTATCGATTACGGCCCAAAGACACGCACGTCCTCGCGTCTCATCGAACGAGCGCAGGCGCAGCAAACAGATCAACACTCGGATTCGGAACCACCCGAACTGGTTACGGAACGAAGCCAGGAGATCGGTGGTGAGAACTCCATAGCCCACTACGTATATTCGAATATAGTAGTGGACGGTCGAGACCCGCTCGATTATCGGGAGGCGACAGCCGGCCCGAATAAGGAAGCTTGGATGGAATCGATGAGAAAAGAACTCAATAATATGGAGCGACTCCATGTTTACGAGATAACCGAATTACCGTCAGGCCGTAAGGCCATCGGCTGTAAATGGGTATTCAAGACCAAACGAGGAGCCGACGGTGAACCGAAGGAGCTCAAGTCTTGATTGGTCGCCCAAGGATTCACGCAAAAAATACTTGATCGACTACAATCAAGTACATGCTCCCGTGGCTCGAACGGGGTCAATTAAAATTTTGGCCGTAATTGCCGTCCATTTGGGGCTGAAGGCTCACCAATTGGATGTCAAAGCCGCATTTCTTCACGGGGAACTCAGTGAAGAAATCTATATGCGGCAACCGCCCGGCTTCGAGGACCCGAGCAAGAAGGGTCACGTACTTCGGTTGAAGAAGTCTATTTACGGCCTCAAGCAGTCTGGGCGCGTATGGAACCAGCGCTTCGATAAGGAGCTGAGGGCCTTAGGCTTCTCTCGCCTCATAGGCGACCCTTGTGTCTATATTAGGCGATCCGGCTCGCAAATTTCCATGCTGGGACTTCACGTTGACGACATGGAGTTCTTTTGCTCGAATGACGCAGCTGTGCCGGAGTTCATCAAACTTCTTGGGGATCGTAATATTGAACTGGTTCACGTTGGGCCACTTACCTACATGCTAGGGGTAAAATTTACATTCGATTATCGCCTCCAGACAGTCGGAATCGACCAACACGGCTACATAGACGTGTTACTTACCCGATTTGGAATGAACGATGCCAAGCCGGCGCCGTCCCCGTTCCCTTCGGGTGTCAAGCTCACGAAGGATGACTGTCCGCGGACAGACAAGGAAATCAGCGAAATGAAAAATTACCCATATCACGCATTAATCGGCAGCCTACTCTACTTGACAGTTTGGAGCCGGCCCGATTTGGCCTATCATGTTAACGCGCTGGCTCAGTTCTCCTCGAACCCCGGCAAGCGCCATTGGGAACTCGGGAAGCACGTACTTCGCTTCCTAAAACACTCTCGCGACTTTACCCTTATCCTCAAAACGGATCCAAAGGGACCACTCCTGACCGGCTATGCTGATGCCGACTGGGGCTCTAGCGAAGGTTGCCGTTCGACAACCGGCTACGCATTCACCCTAGGCTCTGGTGCCGTTACCTGGCAATCAAAGAAGCAGCCTACCGTGGCACTTTCGTCTGCCGAGGCCGAATACATGGCACTCTCGGCTGCCACGCAGGAGGCCCTGTGGCTCCGTTCCTTACTTTCTGAATTAGGTTTCCCTCAACGGAAACAAACTACCATTTATTCTGATAATTTAGGCGCTATTTCTTTAACCGAAGACTCGGTGCTCCACCAGCGTGTCAAGCACATTGACATTCGCCACCATTTCATTCGTGACCATGTCACCAATGGGTCGGTGAAGGCCGAGTACTTGCGTACCGAGGATCAACCGGCGGACGCGCTAACTAAAGCGCTTCCGAAGGCCTCGCACTCCCGTCTATCCTCTATGCTTGGTGTGAACCGGCCTTGAGGGGGGGTGTTAGAGTACAATACCGGTTCAACCCGGATTATATAATATAATTTCCTTTTTCATATATTTCAAATTAAAATGGACTCTTAAAAGTTTTCCTTGCATGTATGCTACCTCATCGCTATTGCATAGCGCTGAGGTATGTCTCACTTTATATTCGTCTTTATTTCCTGCGCTAATTGTCATGTATTTAGTTCTATATATTATAGGTAACTAAATACATCCTCATCGCTATTGCATAGCGCTGAGTTCTATATATTATAGCTCCCGCACTTCGACCCTGATCACGCACAACAACTCGTCAACTACTTCAACATCTCTGCCCGCGTCCAACCATCTCTCACTCTGACCCGACCAATTGTCCGACATCGCCGCAAACACATCAGTCACTTCGAACCTCAACGCTCTGATCCTTACTGTACCTGCAGTTGTTGCCACTACAACTGTCCAACTCACTCTCTTTAGACAATGCCCCCGTCCCGCACTCAACGACCTTCGCCTCGCATCAATCCCACCCTTCGAACACCTATACCAACCTTTCGACCGACAGACATCGACATCGACCATCTCACCCAGGCAGAATCAAGAAGGGTCCTTAACCTCTTCACCAATCGAACTATTCACACCAACGTCTCAGTACCTCGACGTCCGATGCTACCCCTCTACTCACCATTTGGACTCAATTCTACGACATCGCCACCCGCGGTCAAGAGGTCATGGAAACCAACATCTTTATTGTGGAAGGAGCCCTTCGACTACTCCGATCCTCTCAAACTTCATTTGAAGACGCCCGTCGCTACGCCCTGGACCAATTCCTCACTCACGCACCACCCGCAATCACCGCACCACCAGTCATCGATCTCACTACAGAAGATGAAGTCGTGGATCTCACAAACGATCTCATCAATTCGGTCGGCATTCAAGTCCCTGAACGCCCAGGCCTCGCCGATCGCTTATCGGATCCTATGGAGCTCAAGTCACCAAGCCCTGCATACGAAGTCCACACCGCACCACCATCACCAGTCACCAGTCCAAAACCGGACAACAATCCCTTCTCAACCATGGCTCTCGATTCTTCGACCACTTGCTCGACGCATACCCCCATTGAACACCAGTACAAACTGGCCGCCTCCACCTGCGAATCTTATACATGTCCATATTGTCATAAGCGAGCACCTGGACACATCGCCTCAGAATGCAACGATCATTGATGCGTCTCATGCGGACAACAAGAAGGGCATGACGATGAATGCGCTACCTTCCGAGTCCTTCAACAACATGTTCAGAGACGTATAAAGGAACGCAACTCCTCTCAAAGCGACTAAAGCACCTGTTGCTCACCACCGGATACCCTATTGGCGTTAACTTCGCCTATATGGCACGTTTTTCTTACTTTCTTTATTGGACTTAACTTGTCCCTATAACGGCCATTTTCTCTTTATCTATTAACTGATTTCCACTACGTTTCAATTTAAGAACGGGGTAATGTTACAAATTCTAACTATGTCAGCGGCCCCCTTTGTTCCGACGGACTCCCGCGACTCCGCACCCTTTGCCCTATCTGTTTCTATTCTTGTTTTTGCTCAGTCATCCTTGTTTCTTATTGTCCAATCCCGGAGCCCCACATGTAACCCTTTGCCCTAACCCTCTGCCCCGCTCCCACACTATTATTAGTAGCCTATTGTCTACGGACCTATTGTTCTCTGCTTATTGTTCATCAGATGTATCTCCGCTCCGCAGCTATAGTATATAAACCCCTGTACTTAGCATGATCGAACCCTAAGTTCGATCTCCTTTGTCAAACCCCCCGTCTCTAGTCACACTATACATCTGCTTTATCTCTACTCCACATCGTAGGCCTTTGTCCATACTTAAAGACTCTAAGTGTTGAGCCCTAGCTCCGCTATTAGTCTTAGCAACCAACGTTGCGAAACCCAACTATACGAGACCGTAAGTTGAGACGTAACAACGCCGAGCCCTGGCAGTATCAGAACAGACACCAGCTCGCATAGCTCGATGTCGGAATCGGATCTCGGCAGTGACCACAGTGACCGGTCAAGAGTAATCGATTTAACGCCTGCCAGCGCCACTACTACGCAGACCTGGACTAGTAATATCGTGCCTAATGACTCGTATGGGATTTTGGTACTCGGCCCACGGCCCTCTGGTAACCAACCGCCCTCTGGTAACCAATTAAACGAAGATCAGCGGCCGGTTACTCCTGCTAACAAGCCTGGTCGGAAGCGGGGAATTGTTTCTAACAAGCCTCAGCCTCAGAGAACCGTTCAGAACCCTAACAAGTCTCAGAGCACTGTTCAGAAGACGGGAGATGTCCTTCCTGACAAGTCTCAGGGAACCGATTGTGAACGAAGGACAAGCTTGTCACCAGAAGAACAAGAGAACTACTACACTGGCTTCGCTGGCAAGCCTCGCCTGGTCGGGCGCACCGGTCCCGACTGGAAACCGCGAAATGCGCGGAAATTCGCATTCATAGTTGGAGTTCACCGCATTGTCCCTCTCTGGGAGAAGATCTTGGGCCCAAAGATTCTTGACGTACTTGACAAGGAGAACGTGCGTTGGAACAGATTGGAAGTCAACCGCGTTGGCTATGAGGACGATGAAGGTGAAATCCCCGTTGTCGTTCTTGTCGGGGTCGATAAAGATTCGCTTGAACCTAAAGAGGGGTGCCGCATCTCGGAAAGCGCTAAGGATATTTTGTGGGCATATGACATTCGCGACGTTCAGGTCGAGATTAGGGAGCGATATGTCGTGCCCGCCACCGCCTCCCAAGACGACGTCGTCTCCAAAGCTGACACCGATATCTTGGGTCAGACTGGCAGCGGACCCTCGGACAACACTGGCATCGTCGTTGACCCTACTAGTAGTAGCGCTTCTATCACCAATACGTTAATTCCGGCAGCCGTCACTGAGCCAGCACCAGAGCTGCCTGAGGATTTCGTGCCAGAGGACAAACGCATGGATATTCCCCCTCGCCATTTCCGATTTTGGAACGGTGAACGCATTCCATACTCCTATTCGGTGTTGAATCGATTCAGTTCGGCTTTCTCCCTGGCTGCGGGAAGTCTTGTTAGCTCCAAGAACATGCTATCTAAGGAGATCGTATGGTCAACAGGGACACTCATTGTGCTCGGAAAGCCAGAGTTTGGGGAGGGCCCTGTCAATGCGTACATGCTCTGTAGCCGTCATGGCCACATCTATCCTGATGTACGACGCGGAATTTTAGACTCCACTCTCTACAACCGTAAGGCACGGCCCAACCCAGAGTATGTTATGAACCTCTTCACCCACACCATCCTGCCATCGTACTTGTCTTTGATGGAATCGGCCTTGAGAGAAGCCAAGATTAACGATCTTCATGATATGCCGGCCGAGAACGATTTCCGGGAGGCTACAAGTTTGTTTGATAGGGTTAAAGATGCTTATACCAGACTCGCCAATGCCACGATAGACGACTTGCGCAGAGGCTGGGTTGCCAATCGTATTGGAGTCATTCAACAGTCCACTGCTACCAGCAATTGACATGCATGATATACAGCCTTACTGTGCAAAAGGAGATAATGGTTTGTGCATCAAGCTCAGCCATGTCTGAGTATTTCATTCATGTAACTATCAGCATTGCTGAGCATGATGGATAAAGTTGATAAATATTATATCTATTGTAATAAGGTATATACTGACAGGAGAAGCTGTAGACAGTACATTAATTCATAAATGCAATAAATGCTTGTATGCATGTCTCAAACCGTCAATGTAAATTTGGTGGGACTAATTCGTGACCTGATCACACGTCACTCCTTTGCCACACGTTACGTGCCACACAATGACACCCTCAATGGAAGGATAGTCTCACGTTTACAGGATCGTCGCCCCGATAATTAACAAGAAGACTGCTTGCGCAGATTGTATTTTAGACAATTATATACCAGGGCAACATATCAAGAAATTAAGCAGGCAGATGGAGAAAGAGAACATTAAGAAGACCAAAAAGTAGAATACAAAATTGAGTACTAGCTACTAGGCTCGAGAGCGTGTGCTACGATGAGTGCCCTTTTCAGAAGAGCGAAGCGGACGTCTTCGCGACACCTCTGCAGTCCTAGCCGGCTTGCCTTTCTTCCCACTCGTGCGAACTGCCACAGGATGCCCAGAGCTTGCCGTGGTGAGTGAATGCCTAGGATCAGCCGAAGGCAATGATGCGAAGACGGGCACAGAATTAGAACGCAACATCTCACCGAATACAAACGAGACATCTTCAACAACGGAAAGATATTCTGCATACGCGACTCTATCCTCTTCTTCTTGTGATACGCAGCGCCACCAGTAAAGGCACATCACCACGAGGAATAAGCCATTCGGCCCTCCTCGTCGCGCATTGCACCAGTCTTCGCTTGTCGGAACTTCGCGACTCAGAGGCCACTCAGAGCCATCACAATCACAAACACGCCAGGCGGGAAGAGTAGTCTTCCACCACCGTCGGACCTCGTCAGGGAAGGATACCAGGTCGATATTTGAGGGAATTTTGCTCATACGACGAGCATTCTTGATCCACCACGGTACAGCAGCAGGGCGGTTGTCGGTTCCCATTTTTTTGTCCAGCTTTGAGATATATCAGTAAAATGGACAAGGCAAAAGGATAATAAGGAATGCTCACCGGATTCCATGCTAACTCCAATAGAAGTAAACTAGCCAACAACTCATCCTCAGCTTCACCGCGAAATTTCTTCGCAAGATATTGAGCCGGACCTATCAACCAGCTAGGTAGTTTTTCGAAGTCGAAGGTGTCCAAGTCTAAGGCTGTACCCGAGGAGGCTTCAGCCCCTGACGTCGTCTGTGCGTTGAGCTCAGTCATAGCGGATGCGCGGGCTTCATTCCCGACCGGTGGCGAGTGACGTGACTCGTTGGTGGCAACAGAAGTGGCGACAGCGCGCTCGTTGTTGTCGATATCCATGCTGAGCCCGTCTTCATTTCCAGAGCTGGTGAGTGGAGCAGGTGCATCATGGGAGGGTGCTGGCAGGCTTAGAGGAGTTGTTGACAAGACAGTGGATGATAGCAAGCTTGCCGATGTGGTCGACAGCGACGTGTCACTAGGTACCGTGAGAGGGCTGTCAACTTCTTCCGGGATTGGCGGTTCAGCCATGTCGATGTCATTCATGCTACTTTTGGTAATAAATATATGCTTATCAATACACACGATGAAGCTCACCATGTGGTCTGGCTCTTCGATACCCTCGGAGGCTGTGCCCGAGCAGGAACAGAAGGCCGAGGTCGAGACCCGGCTTCCAAGTACTCGTCATTGTCGTCTGGCGACTTGGATGCCGGCGCTTGTCTCTGTACCGCATTACCCCTCGTAGTCAACCTGCTGGCTGCGTCTGGAATCCCGAGCGCATCGATTATGCCGGCGTTACGAGCGATATTAGCAAGTCGTTTCAACTCATAGTAGGTGAGCCAAGATCCCTTTTGTGTCTTGTAAGTCGTGTAACTTCCTTCGCTGACTTTCTTCTCTACCACACGACGTTCAGGTGGAAGCGACTGCGACATGAGCTCAGCGAAGTCCTCCTCATCGACGTTGCTATCGCCATCACTAGCATCATCATGTGAGTCGTCGCTATCGTTATCGATATCCATCCCGTCCGGGACTCCGGGATCCTCGACCTCTTCATCATCGTCTTCGTTGGATGGATTTGATGGACTGTGCGCTTGAGGACTTGCGTTGGTCTTTCGACCACGTTGGGGAACTGCGGTGGGTTCTTTCTGTGGTACTACCGCGTCCTTGGAAGCTGACCATTCTATCTCTTCTTCATCCTCGTACCCGGGAAACGGCACATCTTTATATCGATTGCGCTCTTCAGATGCTAAGTGGCTTCTTTCAATGATTGCACACTTCATAAACTGACACCAACTTACTGAAACATGTTTTTACAAACGTACTCCAAAAATTGGCGACATTGGGTTTGTACAATTTACTGTGGTCAGGGAACTTTCGCTTGTTATTTCGAGATCTTCCAGCCGTTACCCTGAAGAGTACGAGCGAAGAAGTCAGAACAAGATAATATAAAGTACGCTAACAGTAATAGCTATACCAGCCACTAACGTGATATTAACGATCCTTCCCTTCCTACGTGGCTCAGGACCCGCAACCATAAAGTGGCATTTGAGGCCCGTAAACCCTTCGACCACTTTTGCAACCTCCGTCAGAGCTGGCTGAATATTGTCAATTGCCCTGTGTGTAAATGTTAATGTATTATTTATTCTTAATGATAATAAATCACTCACGCTTGAATTTTGCGAGCTTCAATACGATGGTCTTGTTCGTCGACGTCCAACTCTTCTTCCCCTGGAAGGAGGAACCGATTCCCGAGTTCGACCTCCTTTTTCCACTTATTCTGACGATAGTGCTCGACCTCGGCGTGTATGTCTGGCGACTCGGCGTCATAAAACTGTTTGATGCGCATATTCATGTAACTGATATACTGGCTCTTGGGTAAGTCTGGCTCGTTGATACGCTTTAACTTCCACTCATCAAGAATAATGGTGCGAAGCTTGGACTCCCAGTACAGCTCAGAGTAGGCCTGCGTAGCTTGGAGTTTCTGCTTGCGACGCGTTGGCACGCTACCGAAAAGCATCGCCATGAATGTCTGGCGAGCGTTACTGAGCAGAGGCATGTTCTTCTTCACTCGACCGCCATTGTGGTTATTAAACCAATTATAGACCCTCTATGTCGCATAGTCGCGTAAGACACGATGAAACAATGAGAACGAAGTCAACATACCTTGCGTTCCACACCCTTCTTCACTTCGTCGGACTCCGGGAACTTGTCGAAGTACTCTTGATGCAACGCCTGCATAAATTGTTTAGTCTGTCGCTGCTCCTGCGCGACCTGAAAGCCTGGAAGCTTGCTGGTAAGGAACTCCTTGCGCGGTTTGTCGGTCCAAGCTTTGGCTGGCATTGTGTATAGCAGAGAAGAAAAAACTCGAAGATACTGATGCTTGAAATGCGAGGTGTGTTTAACTCCTCTTTGTGCTTCATCGCTGCAGTATTTTAACTAATATTGTAGCGCAACCCGTTTGCTTCATTCAGTTTTTTCCTGCAATTAACTCGGTTTATCCTCTCGCCAACACGACAACTAGCTCACACCACCGCAGCAACTCGCTCGCGCTACTCTGTCGATCGTGAACCCAGCGCCGTTCTTAATCGTATGCGTGCCCATCGGAGAAGATGACCGTCCTTACTGACAGCTGTTTTTCAGAGGATTGACTTCAAACAATACCTATTCATGTTACATTGGTATAAATGGTACGTTCAAGAGAATCCAATAAACTTGGATAAGCTCAAGCATTAGTCCCAACATTATGCTAATTCCAGAGCTAAGTCAGCCCCGAACGGTCGACTATCTGACTGTCTGTTAGACTCAATTCCCATGTGGTGTCAATTACAACGTACGTCCTTCTTTTTATCTTGAGATGCTACATAATGGCTCAGCCTCTGAGATATAGTAATGACCATTCCCTCATCAAGCCAAGAACCTATCGAAGGCGCCGCAATTCTTTCCGTGGAGTCAGATTTGCAAGACATGGCCGAATAGCCCGAATGTCATAACCAAGACATAGGCTGCTATGTTATTCCACTGTTGAAATGTATATCGATTGTCATTGTAAGTACAACACGAAGTTCTTAGCTTATATTAAACTGATACAAAATATACCTTATCATCTGAGAAATTTCGTCGACACTCAGCTCTCTGCTTCAGTATGCTTGTCCGGTCATCCGCGGTAATTTAGGTCTGTGTTCCTAGGTACGCCACTGAGCTCTGCAATTTGTTTCATATTAACATCACCGATCGTCCGCTCATCCGTGTTCTCCGGAATAATGAGCACATGACTATCAAAGTAGGTACTGTGTATGCTGCCTAGAGAATCTGGATACATTACTCAAACACTTCTTTACAGGTATGGCAAGAATCGAAGGATATGGCTTGACGACAGCGAAGAAGCCTGATGGTTGATATATTCTGAAGTCTACGCACCAACATCGAGCCCTTTCATTCTGCATCCTTCGCCATCCCCCCCCTCCCCCCCATCCCCCCGGAAAATTTTATCCCCTCAGATGGACGGCGACGCGCACCATGTGCACCATGGTCAACCTCATACCGAAAGAGAGGGTTGGCTCATCGCATTGCTGGTCTTTGTGATGCGTTGTCTTATTGTCTGTGTCTGCGCTGTCGCCCGCTCTGTAGTAATTGTTTCTAGGAATACAATTCCCGAGTCCCTCTTTGATCACCCGTATCTCACTGGTTTATTTGCCAACTACATTCCTCTCAATCCTCGCCAAACTCATCAGCGCAGCACGCAGACTGCATCAGATTCAGTCTCCGTTCCCTTGTTCGCAAATCAGCATGCACGCGTTCCCACTCCTGGTCCTACACCTCCGGTCAGTCAGCATCCACAAAGGCCTTCGTCTTCCAGTACAACTTATGTTGTGTTTGTTGGGAGAGATGTTGGGTATACAAGCAAAAGGTAAGTCATCACTTCAGCTCTGAAAACCTATCTGACTGATATTGCTTGTATATTAGCTCTTTGGCCACGTATCTTGTACAAGGAATTCCGAACAATATGGTTGTCAAGTATTCTACCACGGAAGATGCACTCTCTGCTTACGCAGAGGCTCTACGCAACGGAATTGTCCGCCGTGTAAAATCACGAGTAGGCCCAGATGGTCGCGCGTACGTTTTTGCCTCTTTCTTGATGTCAACAGAGTCAATCTAAATCAGATCTTCTGCAGGGAATTTATTTCCGAGCACCTGAGCATCTCATCAGGTATTCGCGATCTGGATGCCCTGAACCCACCTCAAGATGGTCATACGGCTCCTTTTCGTTCGGGACCATTCAGTTTTCCCTGGCCTGCAAAAAGCTCGGTGCAAGGAACACGATCTTCGCTTGCGGCTCAGGCTCAAAAAGGCCCTCATGCTGTCGCACCGCACTGGGCCAATGTGGGCAACTCCCGCCCGAACCGCAAACACCGTCTTTCCGACGCGGACACCGTGCTTATCTCTCCTCCACAATTGACTCTAGACGTTTCAAGTGTGTCGTCTATTGTGGACACATCTTCAGCACCAACACGACAAGTCGGTGCCTCTGCTTCGTCTTCGCCTATAGTCCTCGGAAGCGACAGCGATGATGAGATCGACGAGTCTTACGGATCTGCCCACGGTACACAAGCATCACTGGCTACTCGTAGTGCACACTCATCCGACAGGTACTACGATTCCGGTCATGAAGCGGCATGTCGCGCGTATATAAAAGAAGAAGAAACGCTGCGCGTGGCTAATGTGAGCGCGGAACTTTAATTATATCGTCTTTCGTCTTCGCGTCGCTTAATGCGACCAGATCATCGTTGCTGTTAATGTGGTTGGACCTATGTTATATGTGATTGTTGAAACTAGAGTACAATTCGCGTCAGCTATCGTTGCTTGCTCGCTTTTCTTTTGTCCCTTTTTCTTGTTCCTTTCGTCTCGCCACTTTGTTTCTAGCCATTCTTTGACGTGCATCTCTGTTCTTGGCCTGTTGTCGATTCCTTTTGTTTTTCTTGATATTTCTTGATATTTCTTGGTCTTTCTTGGTAGCTTAACGATTTATGAAATTTGACTAGAATCTTGTTGTAGTCATACACAGATAATATTCCATCTAGTCCATATTTATGAGTCCCTGCAAAACCAATGGCAAGAACGCTGAATTGAACACAGACTTACTGTTGAGACGCCAGAAATTTGAAGAGGTCTAAGCTCAAAGAAGTGAGCCCGCCTGCTGATGCCGTTTGGGCAATGCGGAAAGAGAAATAAGTCAAGTACATAAGTTTTCACGTAGAGAGGGACACAAGTACAACAGATAAGTTTGAGAAATCAAATCATATCATTAGAGCAAGAGATACGACGTAGGCACGCAAATATATGGACTATAAACTGGAGGCCTTCTACGAAATGTACCCATATTCTTAGGTTGAACACGTCTTCATTTGCGAGATAAGATCACTGGTTGAACAATGGTCTCAAAAGCTTGCCGATCAACATGTAATTATGAAAACGATACCTGGGGATGAGAGTCTCACTTGAAGTATAATGCAACCAAATGCCCGAAAGCACTAAAGCACTCTTAATTCGATAGCTATACCTATAGTATTCTACTTCATGGTCATTTCTTGGCACCGATCTTTGCAAAGATGATCATTCTAGGAATTCAAGACATCCGGAGAATTGAGATACGGAATCACCTTCCATAGTCGTGATAACTCTTCCCATACCACAGACACACAGACAGGTTACAAGCTACCTGGACGCTTTGTTGCTCAAGAGATTGCTTAAGATTACAATCGTGCTTGGGAAGCAATAAGCCATCACACTGGCTGTGTCGATGTACTACAGGTCAGAGCCACTGATAATGCATGCCTTCTCCTATATGGATGTGTTGAGAATGGGAATGTCGAAGGATACGATCAGCATGAGTATTAGTAGAACACAAAGGTAGTCAAGTGTACGAACCATGTCTTCTACGCTTGAGATTATTGATTCTGCCATGCATATATCGACATACTGCGTAGTGAGTGAGCTAAAGCACTCAGGTATTAGAGCTTTTTCAAAGGGTTCATACCTCCTAAAATGCGTGGTGAGAGGCTGTGGTGTCTTTCATTATATGTAGACTCAAGCTACTCACAACTTAACAGTAAGAAAGACTGGACACATGCACGCACCTGATGCTATCTGTTCGTGCATTTGCAAAGATCGGAACACTTGAGTTGCAGCTCGCGCGGTGTATAAATGATAAAGCCCTGGTAAGCGTACAATATGCAATCATTTAGTTCAAGACTTACTGGAGATTAGTAGTCATTTCTATCATCTAGAAGCGACCACCGTATACGAACGATGGAGTAACTTGCAATCGAAACCCAACGATATGTAGGTCAACCGCTGAACGATGAATTATAAGTTTAGTGTATCCATCTTCTGGTATATATCTAATATCAAGCTCACATTTTGACTTGTATTGCATGTGCAGAGACGAGCTCCTTTACTACTGTCCCATATGGTCTTGTGAACTTGATGAAAGCTATATGTGAGAGTGGCTTCTAAACTACATAGTACTAGGAGATGCTCACCAAATCAAGAACTGACAGTTTCAAGCTCCGACGTGCTACGTGTACTAGTTGGCGGTACGACCGTGCCGGTTCGAGTAGAGAATTCTGTTCTTCTTCGATCAAGTCTGATTTGCAGAACAGCCTCACTTCATCTATCTGGCTATAGCCTCGCTGTAGGAAAGCAATCAACCTCGACAGAAATCAAGATCGCAGGCTGCAAACGCTCGCTTCAAGGGACTTGAAGTGCCTTGAACTCGCAATACGACTCGGCTGGATGCCCTCAAATGATTGTGTGCTATGAGCTCGCAACGATAGAATGTCCCATGTTGTGTGCTTAGAGCTCGCAGTGGAACAGTCTTAGCCATGTGAGGAAGAAGGAATCAATGTTTAGTCCAGGATTTGGGATGGGAAGTGCATGAAGACTTACGATATCTCTGGTGAGTCTCGCATTTCTGCAATTATCTTCCTTGAAGCTAAACATCTTTCTTGACAGCGATAGCTTCATGTTCAGGTAGTGTTGAATTTTTCAACGCCACATCGTCATATCCAAATGCATTTGGAACTCTGGCGCTCGTCCCTGCGCTTCGCGTCCGAACTGATTCGCATGCGAACATCTGCAGCAACCACAGTGCAGGCCCCGCTCACTACCAACATCAGTCTGGCATTCCAACGCCTCCATCGCTTGTGAAACATTCCACACCGAGCAATATGCCACGCAAATACCAGAAGTCGAAGCGCTCAATGGGCTCGGTCTCATGGACTCAAGAAATACTGTCAGATACAGATGAGGACAACCCGCCATCGTTGGTCGAACATTTGGTCAAAACCACTTCGCGCCATGTTACGTTTGAAGCGGATGCTGCTGGGCCTTCGAGGCAAAGAAAGAGGACTAGGTTCGTGGAAGAAACGGAATCAATGTTCTCTACACTGGACGAGGTCAACGCGGGTGATATCTCGGTCCCACCGGAATTCGAAGCGTGGCTTGGGGGACACCCTCCCAATACTTCCTTGGATGACTCAACGGTCGAAAGAGAGGAAGATTTACATCCCCATGCTCAAGAAGTGGACAATGAACACTTCGAGTCTCAGGTTGACGACGATGACTGGTCAGGAGATGTTGACGTAGCTAACTACGTTACTTCCAATGAAGCAAACTCGGACAAATCGCAGCGTGTATGTCTTTCCCGTACTTTCATGCGGGTCTCGAGCTTCAACTTAAACCATCTTTTATTACAGACAAAAACGATACTGGAGTGGGTTGCCTTTCGCGAGTCTCTAATTGACAAGCTGTACTGGCACGATGGAATAAGGCCTCAGCCTTCATGCGCTGATTGCGGGAATGGAGAAGACTTGGTGCACCCTATGCGCTGCGTCGATTGCTTCGATTCGCCTTATCGATGCTCAGGGTGTATCTGCAGTTATCACGCAGACAAGCCCCTCCATCGTATTCAAGTGAGCCTTCTGTTGTTTTGACTTAAATAAATCTAACAATTAAAATCTTCGTAGGAGTGGAATGGGAAATACTGGGCGAAGACATGCTTGGAAGACTTAGGTCTTTCCGTTGACCTTGGACACGAGGGCAAGGCTTGCCTATGACAGCATTTATCGACAAGTATTCGAGCTTTCAGGTTTTTCATGTCTTACGCAACTTTTGTAGTGCATACGTAACTTTTTTGCGCATACGTAACTTTTTTTTCGTGCATACGCAACTTTTTTTTATGCATACACAACTTTTCTAATGTTAGTTTACATGTTAAATTATGCTTTTAGGTTGTTACTTGTAACTATTTTGGTAATCAGTAGTACTGCTTTGTCTTACGCAACTATACATGACTATGCTGTGGTTGACATTTAGATATCTGTGGTTAAATTTGTTTATATGTAAGAATTTTTAAGATGCTGTGTTATGACATTATCTTACAATGTTTTAAGATATCTTTCTTATTGCTATTTATCTTGTTAATCTATTTTAATTTATAACATCATTACTAGCGGTATCTAATAACTTAATTAATAATTTTCCGAGAATCTATAAGTGGACATATAGTACATTTGACTTTCTCTATTGTTTGGGCAAATAGGTTAAGGGTTTAACTCCCCAACTCTGGAAAAGGTTGGCGGTGGATCCTTCCTACGAGATAAGAGTTCAACTCAGAGTAATGTAAAAAATATTTTATGTTTTTTTTTTTTTAAATTTAGATTAAGTGCGAAAATTTCTTGTATACTGTAGCAACTACTATTACAACTTAGAGGGTCTGCATCTAGGGCTCTATACTTGCATGACAAACTAGAAGATTGTCTTTACTATATATCAGGCTGGAATCCTGCATGCCTTTGAAAGTGTTGGTTCTTCTGCTCTCAAGACCATTAATCAGTGTCGGACAACTTATTGGATGGCTCTGTGTAGTGGTCCTTGCTCTGAGAAGCACTTTACAAGTAAATTAAGCTATTCTACACATTAAAGCTAAAGATAACACATCACCTGAGAAGCACTTTACAAGAGGCCAAAAGTGAGTGCTTTGCAGGTTGATCCGCGGTTTTGGCAAGTGGAAACGATAAACTATACAGTACCAAGCCACCAGGGTCCAAGTCCAACGAGGACCGACGCAGACCGCCAACTGTAGGCAAAGTCTGACACATGCAGGGTCTGATGTCCGACTGGTGGCGGTGGCCGACTCCTTAAGTCGGATCACCAATCAAAAGTGAAGTCGGTGGCTTGCAGGGAGCTTGTCCATACTGCCTGCAAGCCTACAGGTAAGTAATCTACTTGCAAGAGAATAAAAGAGTCGGTGTTCAGTACACCACTTGATACACTGCTTGGTGTCCGTAAAGGCTGCAAGTCCGCCCTAAGTCAGACTTCAGCAGCCATGTCAGGAACTTGTCGGAAAGTCAAAAGAAAATCAGATAAAATAATAAGTAAATAAGTAAACCTGAGGATGATTCCTGACAGTCCGGCCGCAAATCCTCACGTTGGGATAGCGCGTTGGGCTTTCCCCCAAGCCATCCGGGTCGGTGTCGGATGACAAAAGGTCTTGAGAGCAGAAGAACCGCTCTAGGTCGTAACATTAGGCCAAAAGTTCGTTCTCTCAACGCCCTTGAAGCAGGACCAATATTATGACGAAGTTTGGGACTGGACACGAAGCCATGTTGTCCCAAGAACAATCCCCAATCTTTACCGACGCTCCCGAGACTGCCCAAGGCAAGGCCGACGAAAACAACCAGCTACACAATCTGGTGCACATGCTGTCGGGCGGGCCGTCCACGGACGGCGGTACACACGGCAGTACACCAAAAGAACCGAAGGTGGCGATACCGCCCGAGTACTACGGGCGGACGGGCAAGGACAAGGATGCGGATGCAAGGAGCTTTGAGGAGTGGTCTCAGAAGGTGCGGCTTTACGTTCGTATGCGGCCCCACAAGTTTCCCGACAAGACCACCGCCTGCGTGTGGGCGGCCTCCCGACTCCGCAGTCCTGCGGAGAGTTGGGCCCGCCCGTACACAAAAGCGGTCCTGGAGGACACCACATTACTGCCCGAGATGACCTCGATGGAGAAATTTCTCCAGTCACTCAAGATGGCCTTCGGACGGCCTAATGAGCAGCGGTCGGCCTCGCAGGAGCTGCTGAACCTGCGCCAGGGCAAGGACACCGTGTCGGACTTTGCTATCAAGTTCCGCGTGTTGAAGGCCGAAGCGGACTTCACCGCAGACAATCGGGGATGGATGAACATCTTTGAGAAGGGACTCAGCACCGCGTTTTGGATCGATATGCTGTCCATGACATTCAAGGACACCGAACATTTCGATCCCTGGGTCCAAGAACTCTGTGTGAAGGACGAAGAACTCCGCGCCCAGCGAGCGGGACTTTCCCGCTCGAGCTGGCGGTCCCACTGGAGCGATCGGACGCACTCCCAGGCGTCGGCCTCACACTCCCAGAGCCGCGCGAAAGACCCCAATGCGATGGATATCGATCGGATGAGCACCGATGAGATGATGAAGTGCGGCCTTTGCTTCCAGTGTGGCGAGCACGGACACCGCGCACGAGAATGCCCGCAGAAGGGCAAGCGGACTATGTCCGGACAATCCAAGGTGGCTTTGCAGACCGCCACCCCGACCGCAGCCTCCAATGCCGCGTCCACTACACAGGTTGCTACACCGGCGGCCTCCAACCAGCCTTCCGCAACCCTCGAGGAAGTCAAGGACAAGAGTCCGGCGGTCAACTCAGTCCGAGTACCGACCGCGGACGACATTGCGAAGGCGGTAGCGGCGGCTCTCAAGGCTCAGGGTTTTTAATCGGGTCTCGGCGAGCGGTCGATCCGCCAGAGACCCGAAACCGGTTCTCACTGCTTGAGGATGATGTGTCCGATCCCTCTGTGTACAATACTTCATTAATACACAAGAGTTTGCGTCGGTTCATACACATACCAGTGAGAATTAGCGACGGCCGAAAGATTTTGAGCATGAGAGCCCTGTTGGATTGCGGAGCGTTCTCGGTGATTGTGAACTCGAAGCTGGTTCGGAAGTTTGGGCTGCGGACTCGTCCGCTCCCAAGTCCAATCAAGGTTTACAACGCCGACGATTCACCGAACCAGAGCGGACCAATCAAGGACAAAGTCCTGATGACCTTGGAGATTGGCAATCACAAGGAAGAAGTGGCGGCTACGGTCGCAAACATTGGGGACTACCCATTGATTATTGGAGTCAACTGGTTGCAACAGCACAACCCCAAAATTGATTGGAGTGGTGAAACAGTCAGTTTCACTAGATGTCCTGCGGACTGCCGGCCTCCAGCAGCGGACCGCACTGTCCACGTCGGACAGGACGTTCCCCGAACCGTACGGAAGTTCCGTGCGGCTCGAATCAAGAACAGTCGACAGACACGAGTGCGACCGGCCCCACACGCGCAGTATGCGTGGCGGAAGTCGGTGATGAGGCGGATGAGGCGGACGAGACCGCGGACAAGCGTATGAAGGTTCCCCCCGGCTTTCGGTACTCGGAAAAGTACTGGGATGTGTACCATGACGCCGAACAGTTCTATGTGGCGGATGACCCGGACTTTGTGCACAAGATTGCGGCCTTGTACACCTGGTCGCAAGCGATTGCCAAAAAGACTGCGGTCAAGGAAGGGGACAAGTCCTTTGAGGAGATGGTCCCTCCCCAGTACCGCGAGTTTGCCAAGGTGTTCTCAAAGTCCGAGGCCGAGCGGCTGCTTGAGCGGAAGCTGTACAATCATGCAATCGACCTGGAACCGGGGTCGGTACCTTCGTACAGCAAGATCTATCCGATGGCACCAAAAGAGCGGGCGGCCCTCAAGGAGTTCATCGAGGAGAACCTTTGGAAAGGCTACATCCGACCCTCGAAGTCCCCAGCGGCCGCGCCGGTGTTCTTCATCAAGAAGAAGGACAGATCTTTGCGTATGGTGGTTGATTACCAAAAACTGAACGCCATGACCGTAAAAAACCGATATCCCCTCCCCCTCACCACCAAACTCATTGATTCTTTGAAGAAGGCTCGGGTTCTCACCAAGCTGGACCTCCGCACGGGCTACAACAATGTCCGCATCAAAGAAGGCGATGAGTGGAAAGCGGCCTTTCGGACTCAGGAAGGCCACTTTGAGCCAACGGTGATGACCTTCGGACTCACAAACGCGCCCGCTACGTTCCAGCGGATGATGAACGAGATATTCAAGGACATGCTGGATGTCATTGTGATCGTTTACCTCGACGATATCTGCATCTTTTCGGAGTCCGACGAGCTGCATGAAGAGCATGTGAAGGAGGTACTCCGCCGGCTCGAGAAATACGACCTGTTCTGCAAGCCGGAGAAGTG
Source organism: Trichaptum abietinum (assembly GCA_910574555.1). NCBI lineage: Eukaryota > Fungi > Basidiomycota > Agaricomycetes > Hymenochaetales > Trichaptaceae > Trichaptum > Trichaptum abietinum. The sequence goes on along the minus strand of CAJTBE010000010.1, from coordinate 1,548,408 downwards.
TGAGTTCCACAAGGACTCTATTGAGTACCTTGGCATGATCATTGGTGCTGGGACAATCACCATGGACCCGAAAAAGGTCGAAGCGGTAGCGGACTGGCCGACACCGATGAAGGTGAAGGACATTCAGGCCTTCCTCGGGTTTGCCAACTTTTACCGCCGCTTCATCAAGGACTTCTTGAAGCTGGCGGGTCCGATGACCGAACTGCTTCGCAAGGATGCAGAGTGGCGATGGGAAGCCCGCCAGCAAGAGTCCTTCGACGGACTGAAGAAGCGGTTTGCGGACGCGCTGGTCCTGGCTATGCCCGACCTTGAAAAGCCGTTCATTCTCGAGTGTGATGCGTCGGACTTTGCTACCGGAGCGGTGTTGTCGCAGGTCGGTGAAGACAGTGATATCCACCCGGTCGCCTACTACTCCAAGTCGTTGGGAGAAGCGGAGAGGAACTATGAGATCCATGACAAGGAGTTGCTAGCCATTGTCCACACCTTGGACGAGTGGCGGCACTACCTCAAAGGATCACTGCACCGAATCGATGTGGTGTCGGACCACAAGAACCTAGTATTCTATGCCGAAGCCCAAAACCTCACCCGCCGCCAGGCGCGCTGGAGCTTGTTCCTCAGCCGCTTCGACTTCCTCATCAGACACCAACCCGGACGGCTTGGGGGGAAGCCCGACGCGTTATCCCGACACAAGGATTTGCGGCCGGACGGACCGGACAACACCAACAAGGTCCTGTTGAACACCAAGCGGCTCTATACGCTTGCCATGCGTCAGGGAATGGTCCGCTCGGACGGGGACATCGAGTTGTTGCGAAGGATTTGGGAATCGAAGAAGTGGGATGAGGAATTGGTGGAATTGATTGAGAAGTTGAAGGATGGGGCGCCTAGGGCGCTGGTTAATGACCTCGAGGAGTGGAACACCAAAGACGGACTTCTGCTGTACCGCGGCAAGGTCTATGTACCGCAGGATGAGGAAATCCGCCGGGATATCGTGAAGTTACACCACGATTCTCTTCCGGTCGGACATCCCGGGCAGTGGAAGACCTATGAGCTGGTGAGTCGGAACTATTGGTGGCCAGGCATGTCGGCCTTCGTAGAGCGGTATGTGTCCGCTTGCAATACCTGCATTCGGACCAAGAATATACCACAGCGGCCTGTTGGCCCCCTACAGCCCAACAAAGTACCGAACGGTCCATGGCAAGTGATTTCTTGCGATTTTATCACCCAGCTGCCACCGTCTGGTGAGTATGATGTGATCTTCGTGGTAGTAGACCGACTGACAAAGCAGGCCCACTTCATACCGACGACGTCCGACATTGACTCCGCGCGGACGGCGGACTTGTTCATTTCGGAGGTGTGGAAACACCATGGAACACTGCGCAAAGTCATTTTGGACCGCGGCACACAGTTCGTGTCCCGATTCATGAAGGCGGTCCTGCACCGACTGGGTATTGAGGGTGCTACCTCGACGTCCTTCCATCTGCAGACCGACGGACAGACCGAGCGGGTGAACCAGGAGCTCGAGCAATACCTGCGGGCATTTACCAACGTCCAACAGGAGAACTGGGCGGACTTATTGCCCATGGCCGAATTTGCTCACAACACCCGCACGCACTCGGCCACTAGGATGTCTCCTTTCGGACTTCTGTATGGATACAACCCAGAGTTCACGATTGTGCCCAGCGCCGGCCTTTCTACGGTACCGGCCGTGGACGAGCGGCTGGATCTGCTCCAGAAAGCTCAGGAGGACGCGAAGGCCACACTGGAGGTTGCGGCCGAGCGGATGAAGCGGTACTACGACCAAGGACGTCGGGAGGTGCGATGCTCGGAATATTGTACTTCCTGGCACCCGCAAACTGAATCCCCGCCGGCTGGGACCCTTCCTCGTTGAGCGGAAGATTGGGGAGCTCAACTTTGAGCTGAAGCTACCGGCCTCAATGCGGATTCATCCGGTCTTCCATGCCTTACTACTGACCAAGTTTGTGGTGGACACCATCCCCGGTCGGGTACCGACACCACCAGACCCGGTGTCGGTAGACGGTGATATCGAGTATGAGGTGCAGGAAGTGCTCAATTTGCGTCGGACTGGACGCGGATGCAAGCTTCAGTACCTTGTCCGATGGAAGGGCTACGGTCCGGACAAGGATTCATGGGTAGACGCGGCGGACATGGAGCATGCACAGACTAAAGTCCGCGCATACTACCGAAAGTACCCGGACGCCGTCCGCTGAGGTCGTACCGCGCTCTTTAGGAGCGCATTTGGAGGGGGGTAATGTCAGGAATCGTCCCCAGGTTTACTTATTTCTTTATTATTTTATCTGATTTTCTTTTGACTTTCCAACGAGTTCCTGACATGGCCGCTGAAGTCCGCCGTGGCGGACTTGCGGCCTTTGCGGACACCGAGCGGTGTTTTGAGCGGTGTATTGAACACCAACTCTTTTATTTTCTTGCACGTAGATACTTACCTGTAGGCTTGCAGGCAGTATGGACAAGCTCCCTGCAAGCCACCGACTTCACTTTTGATTGGTGATCCGACTTAAGGAGTCGGCCACCGCCACCAGTCGGACATCAGACCCTGCATGTGTCAGACTTTGCCTACAGTTAGCGGTCTGCGTCGGTCCTCGTTGGACTTGGACCCTGGTGGCTTGGTACTGTATAGTTTATCGTTTCCACTTGCCAAAACCGCGGATCAACCTGCAAAGCACTCACTTTTGGCCTCTTGTAAAGTGCTTCTCAGGTGATGTGTTATCTTTAGCTTTAATGTGTAGAATAGCTTAATTTACTTGTAAAGTGCTTCTCAGAGCAAGGACCACTACACAGAGCCATCCAATAAGTTGTCCGACACTGATTAATGGTCTTGAGAGCAGAAGAACCAACACTTTCAAAGGCATGCAGGATTCCAGCCTGATATATAGTAAAGACAATCTTCTAGTTTGTCATGCAAGTATAGAGCCCTAGATGCAGACCCTCTAAGTTGTAATAGTAGTTGCTACAGTATACAAAAAATTTTCGCACTTAATATAAATTAAAAAAAAAAAAACATAAAATATTTTTTACATTACTCTGAGTTGAACTCTTATCTCGTAGGAAGGATTCCACCTGCCAACCTTTTCCAGAGTTGGGGAGTTAAACCCTTAACCTATTTGCCCAAACAATAGAGAAAGTCAAATGTACTATATGTCCACTTATAGATTCTCGGAAAATTATTAATTAAGTTATTAGATACCGCTAGTAATGATGTTATAAATTAAAATAGATTAACAAGATAAATAGCAATAAGAAAGATATCTTAAAACATCGTAAGATAATGTCATAACACAGCATCTTAAAAATTCTTACATATAAACAAATTTAACCACAGATATCTAAATGTCAACCACAGCATAGTCATGTATAGTTGCGTAAGACAAAGCAGTACTACTGATTACCAAAATAGTTACAAGTAACAACCTAAAAGCATAATTTAACATGTAAACTAACATTAGAAAAGTTGCGTATGCATAAAAAAAAGTTGCGTATGCACGAAAAAAAGTTACGTATGCGCAAAAAAGTTACGTATGCACTACAAAAGTTGCGTAAGACATGAAAAACCTGAAAGCTCGAATACTTGTCGATAAATGCTGTCATACTTGCCCGAATAAAAGCTCGATGATTGCTCCGTCCAAGCTAGTTGTCATTGCGTCGAACGGAATTCATCAAATCAGCGTGCACTGGTGTTCGTGTAGTAGGTCAATCGGCAAGGCATCGGAAAAAATGATTCAGCTCTTACGACTTCAATGGTTTCCTGCGTCTCCGCATAGGCCTGCGACAGTCGTGACTTTCAAATGTCTTGATCTATTTCACAAGATAACCGTTCAGGGGAAGCTCACCGGATATGACTTTTACCAAAGTCTCATACATCTGACTGATAACACTGATATAAATCCTCCGCGAGTGAGTGACCTTTACTCTTGTCCTTTTACCTAACTTACTTATTATATGTTCGAAGAGGCGATATGAAGAATTCATGAGAGTTTGTCGCCTTTGGCGACACCTCAAGTTGCTGAAAAGAGCTGGTGTCTGCCTCTCTCCTGGCGGAATCGATAGCGCTGAACCTGGCTGCTGCGCAGTTGAATGTCCTGCGTGTCCTTACCCAGACATTGCTCCCCGTCCTGCGCATTCGTATGATGCTGGTGTTTACGACGATGGTCGTGATAAGTCGTGAGTTTTGATGTTACTCCTGATGGCAGCTAACTAACATTATGTCGATAGCTACCTGGACAAGTTGATGGTTATGCTTGATGCGAACTTCAGATTAAAGTCAAAGGATCGCGAAATCAAGTCAGACCCGGCTCTAGGTTCGGGCCTGGCGTATTATGTGCAGGAAGATGATTATCAGGAGTATCTGAAGACCTGCCCCGAGCAGACGGAGGTAAGACAAATATCATTATCTTCTGCACTTGTCTAAAACTCATCTGTATTCTAGGTAAACTATTGCGACTCAGGATTGCATGCAGTCGACCATGCAAACACTCGCGGAGGGGACGCGTACTCGGCTAGTGGGGTTGGTGCTTGCCAGTGCAGGCATATGATGGTTCGAAAGCTTGGGGTCGGTGATTTGCAAAAAGGAGAAAGGTACGTCGATTAAATTACTTATACTCAAGGACATGCTCTTATGAAATTATTAGATATGCAAATATGGACTATGTCTTCTGGTCCGCTGTCCGAGGATATAATGGGGAAAAAATAACCGTATCGTACGACATTGTATGCCAGTGGCATCGGAATCTCTTGAAGCGGATTTTGGATCTGCCTGTCGAGCTTCAAGTCGATGTTGAAAAGTTTGTACTTGAATTCGTCATCCCAAAATTCCACATAACGGCGCATGGTCAAAAATGTCAGTCAACATACTCGCTGAACGTTCTTCGAGGGATGGGTCGTACAGATGGCGAGAATATTGAACGGGGATGGGCATGGATGAACCCAGCCTCCCTGAGTACGCGAGAAATGGGACCTGGTGCACGAAGAGATACGTTAGATTGCCAATGGTCGGCTTGGAACTGGAGGATATTAGTTAGACTCGGTAAGTTTAGTGTCTTTTTACTATAGAATTATTTACTGACTAGGCATAGGCACAACTATTTTACGTCGCTTTTATGAGGCCGTAGCAGAGGCTCGCGATCATAGGCACCAGCACATTGAATTTTGTCAGACGTTCTCATCCGAAAATATTGCGAAGTGGACGGCAATGGTCGACAATTGGAACCTTGACCCCAAAAAAGCCCCTGACCCGTATGATGAGCCGGAACTAGGTACGTATTATTTGTAATTTTACTCTCAGGTCCGAGTCATCTGAATTGCACTTAACAGGATCGTCTGTCGCAGACGTTAGGCGCGAACTCAATAAAGAAGAAGCTGAAGAACTTAGTAGAGGCGACTTACCTCTGCACCAAACGTCTGCCTCGCAATTTCTGCAGACTGGAATCGAGCTAGAGGAACAACAGTACGTGTGAAGGTCTTATCTTGATATCGTTGATTAATGTTAAGAATTTTTAGACGCGTTCTTATGCTAAAGTATAAAGGATCACGGTCGAAGAAGAACAACTCTCGTACATTGAATCTCAGCGTCAAAGATCAGGAATTGCGGCGCAAGATTATTCTCTGGCGTTGCATCCAGCAGGTATATATGCCATGTGCTGCAGCTGTTCGTGCCAGCAAGGCATTGAAAGCAAAAGAAGCGGAACAGCGGAAGAAAGCGCAAGGTGATTCTCTGCAACTTCACAACTCTACCTCAAGTCCTGCTCTTCCGGTCCCTTCCGACCTGGCGATAGCTAGTCCTCTTAACGAGGATAGTAGCAATCTTGAAGAATCTGCAGTTGACATGGACTTGTGTCTGCCATCATCGCTTCCGTATTCCTTGCGCAACTCGCCTGGCCTTTCAGCTCTTGGGAAGAAAGAAGCTCGTCTGCGACTTCCGCAGTGCCGTGTGGCACTTGCAACACTTCGTCGACGTTTGCGGACATGTGCTAGGCTTTTCGACAGCAAGAGACTTCACACAGCTGGAACTGGGACAAGACCGAACACAAGAATGCAGACCCTCCTGGACAGTCATGCAGACCAGCGAAATCGCGACGTTGAACGATACAGGGCTGCTCGAAAAGCCCTCGTTGTCTTGGACCCAAACGGAGGATGGCAAAAAAACCTTCAACCGCTCCTTCAGCAAGACATCCATGCGCCAATACGGGGCCAGGCTACAAGTGTCAATATATCGAAGAAGAGGAAGACAGGGAAGGGGAACCTTGAGTCAGAAGGCAGGAGAACGTTGTCGTGGATCTGGAGAGCTATCCCGCAGTCAGACGGAGCATCGGATGAGGCAGTTAGTCAGGAACTCGAGGAAGGTTCGTCTTCATGTGTCTTCAATTTAAACTTTACTGATCAACACGCTAGGACTCCGTGTTGAATGGGCCAAGTCCCTCGCCCGAGCAGAGAGATGGGAAGAAGAGGTGCTGCTCCTTCGCGAGGAGATGCGTCGCATTCTTATAGTCTTCGATCACCAGGCTAATTGGTGGAGAGCACAAGGTTCCCTCCGGGCTGACAGTGATGCGAATCTAATCTCAGGCTTACGTGCATACGCGGAGAAGCAAGCGTCACTACGTGAACAACTTGCTTTCGATTTTGCTTCTATGTGGCTCCAAGGTGTCGAAGATGCAAAACTCCCTCCGCCAACAACGTGGCCCGCAAAATACCTGTGAATCGCTCCTTCGGTAAAAATGGTGAAGCTGAGGCTCAAACGTAATAAAATGCGTACTCGAGTCTTACAGTATGTCAAACCGCCGACTGTGACCCCCTCCATCGCAAATCCGTTGTCTCCGGACAACTCCCGCGCTGATTCGCAAGCGTACTCCGTATCAACCCAGTAGATTAACTTTGAAAGCACTTAGGTCATACTATGTAAATGTATTGTATATAAGATTATGCTGAATACAACATTCAACCTATATTATCTGTGAGCTGCACGCGTACTACAAGCTTCTGTTTCAAGTCGTGGACTCAGCGAAATTTTCACCTTGCTTACCAAGTTGACTTTCTGTCACTGATCTATGCTACGTCACACATGTGACCTTTATGGCCGAGCTAGTGGCGGTTAGGTTACATCTATCTCTTGTAAGGCTACAAGCCTAAATCAAGTATGTACCATCAAATTCCTATGCTCACACACATTAATTGTATTGAACTGACCCTAACAACCCTTTTTAAGCCGGAAATTTTGATTTTTTGCTGTATTAATCTGCTGCAAAGTCCATTCTTCAGCAGCCAGCCATACTGATTATCTGATGCATTGAATATCAGTAATGGCTGACTGTGATGCACAAACTATATCACCAGTATATGCAGCAAGGCTGGATTCCATGTATAAACCTCCGGCAGCATTTGCTGCATATCATGTATTTCATTTGCTGGTAGGACTGAACAGTCTGCGCCATTGAGCGAGGGCAACTTGACTCAATCTTTTGAACCCTACATGAGGGATTGGAGCATGATCCTTTTGGACGACGACTCGTGTCAGAATTATAATCTTAACAGCCACGGAACTTATACAACCTTTGCGAATGTCGTGGACATCAGTAGGACAAGTACGGTCATGCTTTCAGTAAACAAGGAGACTATCTGTAAACATCTCGGTTGGGATTTGTTCACAGAAACAAATTTCGGACTTGTGGCTATCACGACATTCGCACCAGAGCGAGACATCTTCCCCCATTCGCTGACCACCGAAGAATACGAGCAGCACGGGTACTGGCCAAGTGACGCCGCTATAGAAAGTTGCAGGTATAACGTGTATAAGTATGGCTGGGCAACTGGTCATACAATAGGCACAGCCAACAACATCCCTGCCTTTTTTTCGGGAAAGGATCGCAAAAACAAAATACTTGCACTGCAAATTCCTCCCGGGCCGGATGGGCTACCGCCACATCTGCCGGAGCAACCACGTCCAACGTTGACTGGTGCACCGTTTGCGAGGCCTGGGGATTCAGGCAGCTTAATTATTGACCAGCACAAACGAGCAATTGGTATCGTCTCGCACATCGGGAGTACATCGTTGGAATACCCTTACCGGGAATCTGATAATTTTACTTATGCGGTAGCCTTCTGGCAGGTTATCAAAAGTGTTAAAGATTATTTTCCGACTTACGACTTGAACTTCGGCATGGAAGAGAAAAGCCATCCCAACGTGCATGTGGCAGCTCAAGTCACGGTGTAGGAGGGCAGGCAGGAGTGTTGTTGCTCTTTTACAATATCTCATACATGTGTCTTAGTATATTGTCTTCTGCTCTGTCTTCGATGGCGTTTTGCGTGCGCTTTGTGTACTTGTACAGCCAGTGTTGATGTATGACTTGATGAAACAGAAATGATATTGATTGTTTGCCCATATTACTACTTGCATAGTATGTCCCGAGTCTCCCTCAGGCTGCGGTGTAGAATGAGTGTGTGCGTCATCAACTTGAAAATAACTTTTCAAAGGAATTCAGGTCAAGAACCCACATCAGGCTTCAACCTGAAGTTACTACAGCACCATCACCACCATCATGATGTCAACGTCGTCTTTGCCAGCACTGCATGACATTGATGTATGAACCGCCGCAGTTACTGGCACTGGCATGATCCAAGTTAGTACTGACTCGGAACTTGAATCTGAGGCTGTACCTGTTGTTGTACTATGCATACTAGTAGTAATACATACTTCAACTTGAAATTACTAGTACTGATAGTACCACTGCGCAGTAGTACTTGTATTAGTACTACAAATACTTCAAGTTGTATTACTAGTACTGCGCAATCGAGTCCCTTCATTTGCCACTGCCAGTGGTGAGTGCGAGTCACTGCCAGGAGCACTGGCACTCAGGCTGCCAGTGTGCAGCTACTAGTAGTACTACTGCGCATTCCAGAGACAACTTAAACTTGAAGAGCTTCCCTCCGGCTTCCGTACTACTACCAATGGAAGAGGTAAAATCATATGAGCGGATCCTTTGGTGGACATTCATGATAGTAAGACCTTCAAGTTCTCACTCAGGCTGCCAGCCTAAGTGGCAGGCCGACTCGGATAATTTTGTGAATTCAAGTGTAAGTTCAAGTTCTACCTTTCGGGCTTCTTCGGAAACCCAACACTACTAGTAGTACTAGTATCACAAACTTCCAAGTCATCACGATCATCATTGGTGTGGTTCCTTGGAAAATGAAAACAAGAACTTCTCAACTGCAGTGCAAGATCAATGTGACCTGGGTTCCTATTGGTAGGATTACTGAAGAGGATATATTGTCCTTCATGTCGGAGTTCAAGTTAGGGCGCCGTGTAGTACTAGTAGTATAAGTGGTGAGTGATCTTTCGAATGATCCAGAATGAAGGGCTCAAAAGCTGCATATAAAATGAGGAAAGAATCATGATGTCGCTTCAACTTGAAGTCGCCAGAAATCCTCAGCCTACCATTACTACTACTACTATCCACAACAGCTATCACTACCAGAATGATACACATCCAACTTCAAGTTGGAGTCGCAATGCTCTATATCGTGTGGTTCTTAACATTTATCGCATTTCGCCCAAACGGTGAGCTTGAGAGGCGTAGACTCCGACTCCGAGAGGACCGTCCTGACTCCGATGCGGATGATGAGCTTCTTGACAAAGGTGATTAAAATCGACTTGAAGTTGAAATTGTTACTAACCTTAAGTTGTTTCTGCTACTCTGGTAGTGATCGATAAATCGTACCTAAGTTAGACTTCCACTCTAAGTTGAAGTTCAAGCCCCGAGTCATAAACATCAACAAGAGTATGTTTATCACAATCATGATCCGAGTCTGATGCTAATTCTCTTTCAACATACTACTAGTAGTAGTACAATTCATCAAAAAACTGTAGTACTACTACTATCAGTAGTCTGAGTAGTACAGTAATTTCAAATAAGTTATGTTCAGTGTACTACTATACTAATAGTAGTAGTCTCGGTGCCAAGTCCGAGTTTGAGTCCGAGTCCGAGTCCGAGTCCGAGTCCAAGTCCAAGTCCAAGTCCGAGTCCGAGTCCGAGTCCGAGTCCGAGTCCGAGCCTGAGTTCAAGGCCGGACACCGGACCTGAGTGAGCTTCAAGTTGAAGGCTGGCCCAGCACTGGTGAGTAGCACTCAGGCTGTCCGGCCGGCGTGACAACGGTACTTCAAGTTCAAATTCAAGTTCAAGTTCAAGTTGGCACCGCCGGACTCGCCAGAGCCTCAGGCTCCTGAGTCGGAGTCGGAGTCGGGGTCGGAGTTCAAGTTGACTCATCATCAATTCAAGAACTTCAAGTTGAAGCTGACAGGCTTCAAGTTACTACTGCTCTACGCCCCGCCACCAACTAGAACTGAGGTTACTACTACTACAAGAGGTAGTAGGCCTTTCGTTTCACTGTTGAGTTTGCTGTGTATGCTCTCCTTTTTCTTCCGCCACGCATCTGCCGACTCACTCGCTCTGCCTGTCTCGGCACGCTCAATTGTTCTATCGGTTTCAACGCCTTGCGCAGCTCACGTACGTCTGCACAATACTACTTTGTAAGCTCCCTGTGGGTCGACGTGTTTCGGCTCGTGCGGCACGCTCGGCTCGTATGGAAACCCAGGGGGTAGGAGTTCGACCGCTTTTGCAGAGGACACGAAACCACTACCGTCTACGCAATTTACTGCGCCCACAGCAGGTGGTTGCCCCAAGTCTTGACCCAGGTTTCTCTCGCAGATTTTATCCCGACGCGTATCCCCTTACCGACTAAAGCAATGGCGAGCATACTGGAGCGCATGCGCACACGTCCACCTCCACAGTTGACAACACGAATTCCTTCAGCAATTGGTGATGGTAGAGTGATTACATCCGTCACCATATATCATGAGTGAACCTTCTCAAAGGGATAGGGCTACGCCAGAGAGCTCATCATCAGTGGTGGCTGATGACCAGCTCAGAGTGCAGGACGTTAAAACTGGTTGCTGCACTTGCATCCGAGGTCTGTTCCTCCCAGGTTTTGAATCGCGAGACGCATCACCGACGTTTGGAATGTGCAAAGAGGCAAGTTATTGAACCGGCGCTCACAGGAGAGGATGTGCGTGCGGTAATCAGTGAGCGAAAGCCACAACTGTACTTCTCGAGTAAGTTGTTATTTTAGTTTTTGAATAATAATACTCACAGGCTTCTTCAGCTTGGAGCATTGGCACAGGGAATGTCTATACGTTCTCCGAGAACATCTGCATAAGATTTACGCCGAAAATTATATTGTCTATTTTCTGGAGGGTGGGGGATTGGACACATCCGTTCGCGTATGGAATCTGCAAATGGGTATGATTTTCTTCACATTCATTCATCCCCGACTCGTCAGTGACAACTTTTCAGTACGACTCCGACTTTCTGGTCACCGGAAGGAACGATGGCCGCGTCAGCTTCTTCTTGTTTCATCGTTCCTCTTTTCCTCGACCATCTCAAGCTCAACAATAAGCGGCCACAGGACTCGCACTGAGCAGTCAGTCGGGACGAGTCTCTATCCCTACCGTCTACACTCACTTCAGGGATCCCTGCTCAATCGACATCTAAGCCTAAGTTCGCCTGGCCTGAGCGGCGTAAAGAGCCCAAAAACATCGGAAGGATGCTGGACAGCGACGCTCTCTCACCACCTACCACAGTGAGGAGAGAAAAGGTTGCGAAGTTGCGCGGTCGGATTCGTATATGTGGGGCTTTGTATCACCGGGCAGTTTGATGCGTCCTAATATTCCGCTTGCATGCACAAAGTCCACCAGACGTCGACAAAGCAACACACAACTCAATTTGCAAATGCAGCGAAGGGAAAAATTATAACTGCATTTTCGACATCATCCAATGTGTCGTGTCCCCATTCCTTGCCAAACACCTCTGCCCCGCCATTATTGCCGCCTAAACGGAGAACGCTCGGTTTCAATGTGCAGTATGAGTTGATCGTCGGCCGACAGCGCGATTCCCTCAGCCCCGAGGACGAGAAACGCGCCTTCATGCAAATTACTCCTTCCGAAGCGGGTTGGGATGCATTCAAGTTGGCTCATTTCCCATTTTGGCACGGTTCTAGTTCAGGTTTCGGGTTGTGTACAGGGATGACTGGTTGTATGGTGAGTTACTCGTGGCTTTCTTCGAAATCCTTCTAGAGCTGATGGAGCAGCTTCTTGTGCAGTGGGTTGTATCCTCCCGACTTCTTCGGAGTTAACATGACTCATTTTCTTGTTCGTTTGTGCTTAAAATGAAAAGAAGCCTTATAATCAAGTCATTCGGAAGAAATCATTTGTTATCTCCTATCAGTTCAACTTGCGGTTTATCCGAGTCATAGTACAAAGCACTAATAGCTCCCTCTCTCTTTCCAGAAGAATGGGAAATCAGAAAACTAACTTCAACTACTTTGTATAAGTGTGAAGTGGGAGTGGGTATCGTCCCCAAGATCATCATCAAGCCATTCCACCGTGAATCATGTTCTCAAATCTTCGTACTATCCTTCTCATCCTCCTCTCCCTTGATTACGCACGCCTGCACCTCCGCACCGTCCTCCGCTTTCAGCGCGTTCAACGGTGGACAGCAAGGGCTCAAACGAAGGTACTTGTTTCATTCATATCAAGATCTGTACACTGACTTGTTGCTAGATACACAAGAAACTGCAAACGTTTCTTGATTTTCTCGGGGTACCACCCACACCTCTCTCCGAATTAGATGAATATAGGCTCCATGAGATAGTTCCGATACAGTGTCGCACGGGCTTGGATGTGGACAATGCAATGACTGCAATATATGAATCTTTGCCACAGGTACCAGCTAGGAGATTTATCTCGATCGACATTGAGTGGGCAAGTGGCGGAAAAGGGTCCAATCATCGCGTAGACCTCATCCAACTCGCAGTTCAAAACCAGGTTTATCTGGTCAGGACGCATACTCTTACTGACCTTCCTCCTACGTTGGCGCAACTCCTTGGGGATGGTACAGTCATGAAAGTATCAGCTGGAATTAACGGTATGAATAACTCATCTTTTCTCCTGCGAGGTGGCCTAACAGAAGAAATGGCAGGTGACGCAGTGCGTATAAAGCGCAAGTTTCGCACCTCTGTGCGCTCCTGTGTCGATCTGACAGATTGGGCGCGCGTTGTCTACCCGGAAGTCTGGCCCAAAAAACCGACCTGGTCCCAAGTGCTCTTAAACCCTCGTCTCTGGTTCCAGCATCCGACTCCGACTGTCAAGCTCGAAAAAATAGTGGGAGAAGTATTGAGGCTGAACGTCAAGAAGAGTAGTGAGGTCACGATGAGTGACTGGGCAGCTAACGAGCTATCAGTGGCACAAATACAGTGTAAGTTATCATTTTGTCGCTCAAGATCAACCATCTTCAAGTTCTCACTTGCATGATCTGCTGTACTGGAATACTAGATGCTGCTATCGACGTTCACAGCACGTTTGCTGTAGCTTTGGCCCTGAGCCAAAGCCACTCACCCTTACCGGATGACATCAAGAACTTCGAGAACGACTCAAGGCTTGATCTAGTAGGCTGAGGCCCACCAGTAGCAGGTTTGACCAAATGTGCTTGAGTTATCGAGTAAATTGTTGTGCGCATGCTCTTGTCTTTCAAAGTTGCCAGGAGATTCATGATTTGAATTTATTATTGAATTGCTTCTTTTCGAATGATCACCATAGTCTGAGGTATCAAAGTGGTTTGGAAGATGTCGCCAATGGTGTCTGTCTGCTGTTCGGATTGCTTGCCATGATGATGCTTCCAGTGGTGAACAAGCTTTAAATCTAAAATTGGAACTTGAAGAGTTCAACCGTGACTCCGAGTCAGACTGCACTCAGGCTTGAACTTGAACTTTTTACCACTGCGTCCCCTCAACAACACAGTGTACGTTCTCCAGTCTTGTTATGAGCACTTCTCCGCCACCCCCACCCATTCCCTAAGACCACTTATTGGCCTGAACAAGTTATGTTTTATCCTACCCTCAAGCTTGTATTGAATTTGCCTAGACTTCAACATTTCCGAATGAACCAAAAAACAATAGTGTATGTCTGAGAACGTGCTTCTTGTTTCATCTTATCACTCACATTTGTCTTCAGTACCTGGAGAGGAGAAGGCGGGCGGCCATGTTATAGTGAAAGGAGCTCTGACGTGCACGCTGAAGCGAGCAACTTCTACCTTTCGAACGACACCCGCTGAGGATAGGCGATACATGTTACATCACCAACTGTTGTAATCTTCATCAAGAATTAGTAACAATCCTTCGTCTTCAACTAGAGTCGACACCGCTTTATAGGAAAGGAAGGGCAAGGGCCGTCCGCTGACGATGGAAGAGGTGGCAGAGGACGCTATTGATGAGGGAGTGCGGCAGATGAACTCGGAGGTGGATGAACTACGCGACCAATCCCGCGCCAGCCTTGCGCATGTGTCCTTGGATGCCCCTTGCTTCACATACCAGTTTCCTGCGCCGTGTTATGCATCAAGCTGCGTACCCTTGTTTACGCCTTGTTTGTTTTTCACTTGACTTATTCTCCCACGTCTATTCTTTGCATATGCGTACACATATGCATCATCCTTTCATCATACTTTCATCATTACTCCACTTCTCCACTTGCTCCACTACTCCGTAGTTGTACTACTCCACTCTCCGACCGGACGATGTCATCCAGTCCTTCCTTCCGACGGACTGACATCATTTACTCCACCTTCTGACATCATACTCCACTAATTAGAGCCACTTAGTATGGACTCACTCCACTTCGCTCCGCTATGATGTAACTTCCTTCGGAGACCTCTTTCGCTCCACCCTATTGTTCTCTACAGTATATAAGTGCATGTACATAGGCCCTAGGTTGACACTCAAGTCAATCCTCCTATAGTCTTTTACAATCACGTACCAAAGACTCTGTTCATCCACGACTTCCAGTATAAGAGACCCTCACAAAGTGGACCCTCTCATACTGTACCTTGCTACTTCACCCCAACAACGCTTTGGTCACTTATCATTTCCGTGATAAGTCCATCGAAGCCGTGAACGTAACAATTAGGATTGACTTCTTTCTCAACTGAGATCGATCTCAACTCCGACACACTCCTCCTCATTCCACAGCAGGAATTAAACGGCAACCCCTACGTATTTCAATCCGGAATACTTGACAGTTAAGCATCTCAACTGGCCATTGGATACTAACCATCAAATAGGAACGAAAGACATACGAACGACAGTACAATCGAACACACCAAGCATACAGTGTACCCACACTTATCTTGGAAGGAAGCAATAGGAAACGATCAAAGAACTAAGCAGGTTCACGCCAGAATTTACGGTCCTTGTTACGTGTTTGGTTGGTGATAGCGTGAAGAAGAGGATAGCGACCCAATCAAGCAGCTTAGCCACGTCCAACGTAACTCGAAGAGAAGAAGGAAGCAGAGGAACAGTCTAATCCACTAGCAAAACTGCAACGCGATACAGGCACAATCCTCACTCGTTGACGACTGCAATACACGGTGAACATCGATACAGCACATTGATTATCCAGCGAACCAAAGGAAGAAAGAAGGACGAGCATATATGAAGAGTCGAAGTATACTCACGTATATCTTTACAAAGTAGCTCAAAGGGACGATAACCCGAGGAACTGCCCAACCTGAGGATCACATTACTACTCGCCGATCGTACGGAAATACCGTTGGAAAGTGTGATAAGGATTAACATCCTTAGCCCCGTTTCCATCTACGACTTACAACAACCCATTCATAATTCCGACACACCCCCTCACGACCCCTCCGAACTTGACGAAAGCAGAATATCACATTCGCAGGATTACTCCGAGTACGAACATCGAGGAACAGCTGATCACGAAAGCCTCTACGATCAACTAGTACCCCCTCGACTTGAACAAGAAGTTACTCAAGCAACCTACGCATACTCCGAAGAAGAAGGTTCTAATTTCGAGAATCCCGAGCACACTTGGAACCAAGTATCCGAAGAACATCGACTACTACCTCCAGTAACTCCCGATCGACCCATTCCACAAATTACTACCCCTCCAGGAGTCCAACGAATTCTACAACCCTTTCCTCAACTTCAAACCCCTACTACTGCCCAAGGATCTCGCGAACGTCTACAGCATCTTAGACGAGCCTTCCAAAGAACTCGACGCCGCATTCATAACTCCCTTACTCAACCAATCAATCAACCTGGCGAATCAAGCACCAGCTCAAGACGTTGATCGATTAATTGAAGAGAACCACCACTTTCTAGTTATCAGCGGACTCGACCATCAAATCCGAGAGCAATACCAACACGACCCCCAATACTTCCAAATCCTCGTACACACCCGATACTATCAACCCGTTAATTGGAAACTTCGATACAACATCTTTTGGCACAAAGGCAAACCATACATACCCATTGGTTATCTCCGCCCACTGCTCATTAAGATTGTTCACGAAAACCTGGCAAATCAACTCGAACATTACTCCGAGGAAGAAACACTCATTAACATTCTCCACCTTTTCTATTGGCCCGGACAACGGAACGACGTCGCAAACGTTGTACAGAACTGCATCTGTCAGATTCTCCAAACTCCAGCCCCAAGCAGGACTCTTACACCCCCTCCTCACGAACCCGACATCGCTCACTGATTGAGTTCAGTAAAGACGTTAAACTGGCACCCAAAGTACCTCCGAAACCCACAACGAAACCTCCCGCAGTACAACCCCTTCCCACAGGAATTCAAAGACCCGCCAACGCATTCTTTGACACTGAACAACGAATCTGGTTTAGAGTCCGAGAAAACCAAGAACGAAGCTATCTCTACTATTCAACCCAAAGAAACGAGTGGAGAACTCTTACAAGTAGATCTGAAATACCGCAAGCCTATCATAGCTTGAACGCCTGGTATCAAGCCATTGAACCCACCGAACAAGAATTAATATCCATCAATCGAGGACTCAACCCAACAAGACATAGCAGTCGACTTAATTCACCAAGAGTACCCCTCACTCGATTACCATCACCCACTCCTTCACAACGCACACACACATCAGTTGTCACAACTGAACCACCAATCGTTACAACACCCGTTCCATCGACATCACTTGTTCCTGATCCACCGAAAACGGAAGAAAAGCCAATACCACCAAAACCCAAAGAAAAGACACCAATATCCGCAGTACCATCTATCACATTATCATCTATAAAACCCGAGGACGAAAAACCCGACACTGGTAAAGGAAAAGAAAAAGAAACCGAGTTCACAGACAAATTACACGGACTACACATTGACACTCAATTCGAGCAAGGATCTACCTGGTACCCCTCATTTACTGCACCACCTACATCTGAATATCCGAAAACCTACGCTACCCAGGAAGTACAGACCGACCTTACTCAAAACCAAATTCATACTCCGAACGAATCAAGCGAAGAAGAAGACACAAGCGAAGGATCTACATCGGTTAACGCTAACGAATCTTCCCGAAACTCTCCTACACTGCCACCAGTAGCAGACGACGAAGAAGAACCCAATCTCGCTAACGAACCGCCACAGAACCCTCCACCGCCACCATCTCCTTCAGACCCCGGATCTCCAGCCGAAGTTGCAATGGCCGATCAAGCCGATCACGTACCCCGAGGCACCGGAGCAAATAAACCTTTTAACTTTACAGGTAACCGACGCGAAGCTAGAAGATGGCTATCCGTAATCGAAAACTACTTGGCCCTGAACGATGGAGACTATGAGACTGACCAACGCAAAGTTCGATTTGCTATCTCATACATGACCGATGGGACCGCACTTGATCTTGCAGTTGCCATCTCCAACGAGCAACAAGCACTCGATGCATGGAACCTTACATGGAACGCATTCAAGACCCGGTTCAGACAACAATTCATCTCCACAGACAGTGTTTCCGACGCATTCAAGGAACTCCAGAATATCAAGCAGCAACCAAACGAGAAAGTTGACGATTACATCCATAAATTCCAACGCTTGGCAAGAGAAGCAAACATCAATGAATTTACAGTCCTATACGCCATATTCAAGAATGGACTACTTCGACAAACCAAATCAGCTTTACTCCAGAAGGATATTCCAGTACCCGCCGATGGTGCACAGACTATGGACCCATACTACGAAGCAGCTAGGAAAATTGGCAAATCATTGGAAGAAGTTTACCAAGAATTCAGACCCTCGAATCGACTCCGTGACCGATACGGAAAACCCTTCGAACGAACTTCATACAAGCCACGATCCAACCGATTTCATAAACGCCGACTTAACGAAATGGACATAGACTCTGACTCCGAACCAGAGCCAGAAGAACCGGAAACTTTGGAAGAATCTTTCAAGTTGTACGCGATGTACTTCAAGAAGCTTAGCGATGAAGAAAAGCGAAAGGCACAGAAAGACGGACTTTGTTTCTTTTGTGGAAAAAGCAGGACACTTCGCAAACAAATGTCCTACTCGACCAGCACGACCTGATAAATTCCGGAAGCCCTTCCGAAAATTCCACAACAACTTCCGACGGAATAACGGACGCTTCAAGAAGCGTAACATCAACTCTATGGATCTTGACAACGAACCCGAGGACCCGGACGATTTAATTGCAGAACGCGCAATTCAAATCCACGAAATGATGACCGGACTTAATGGACAAGAACAGGAAGCATTATTCGACATGCTAGACGAAATGCCCGATCCAAACGATGATAACAATGACATGGACGATGATGATGGAAATTTTTGATCAGACCCGAGTTGGTTAATCCGATTCAACTCAACACCATCACTATCAACGGAAACTCTCGCTCATTTCGCATACCACTCAAGATACTCGTAAACGGACACCCTCACACTCTTACTGCTCTACTTGACACCGGAGCACAACTCAATTTCATCAACTCGAAACTTGCATCAAAACTTGGAATAAACACGCAGAAAATCACGAAACCCATACTCGTCAGTAACGCCGATGGAACACTGAATACTCAAGGAAGTGTTACCAAACGAACTCGACTCAACATTATGCACCCCCATGCACTCTCAACTATGTTCTACCTCACACATATCCCAAAGGACGACATCATACTAGGTCTACCATGGTTCAAGCAAGCGAAACCACGCATAGACTGGGGAAACGATGCGATCACCATAAACAAAATCACAATCTCAACTCGTATGGAACAAGAAAAGAAACAGAAACTACCTCCGCCAGAAAAGCTCAACATCCCAAAGGAATATATGCCCTATGCCGACATTTTCTCCGAAAAAGAAATCCAAACATATCCGCCCGCACGACCCTATGATCATCAAATCAAAACAAAACCCTCTTTCGTACCAAAAATATTTCCAACCTACAACACTCCTTACCACCAAAGACCAATACTACGCGAACTCATTAATGACCTTCTCAGCAAAGGCTTCATTAAACCTTCCGATTCACCTATGGCATCCCCACTATTTTTCGTCAGCAAGAAGGATGGAACCCTCCGACCGATCCAGGACTATCGATATCTCAATGATGTTACGTTCACGGCTTCGATGGACTTATCACGGAAATGATAAGTGACCAAAGCGTTGTTGGGTGAAGTAGCAAGGTACAGTATGAGAGGGTCCGCTTTGTGAGGGTCTCTTATACTGGAAGTCGTGGATGAACAGAGTCTTTGGTACGTGATTGTAAAAGACTATAGGAGGATTGACTTGAGTGTCAACCTGGGGCC
The DNA here is from genome assembly GCA_910574555.1 of Trichaptum abietinum. Classification (NCBI taxonomy): domain Eukaryota; kingdom Fungi; phylum Basidiomycota; class Agaricomycetes; order Hymenochaetales; family Trichaptaceae; genus Trichaptum; species Trichaptum abietinum. The sequence continues at coordinate 1,528,692 of CAJTBE010000010.1, read as the reverse complement.
TATGTACATGCACTTATATACTGTAGAGAACAATAAGGTGGAGCAAAAGAGGTCTCCGAAGGAAGTTACATCATAGTGGGGCGAAGTGGAGTGAGTCCGCACTAAGTGGCTCTAATTAGTGGAGTATGATGTCGGAAGGTGGAGTAAATGATGTCAGTCCGTCGGAAGGAAGGACTGGATGACATCGTCCGGTCGGAGAGTGGAGTAGTACAACTACGGAGTAGTGGAGCAAGTGGAGAAGTGGAGTAATGATGAAAGTATGATGAAAGTATGATGCATATGTGTACGCATATGCAAAGAATAGACGTGGGAGAATAAGTCAAGTGAAAAACAAACAAGGCGTAAACAAGGGTACGCAGCTTGATGCGTAACAATACCCTGTCACTAAAATTGAAATTCTGTAGTAGCATGTAAATGCGAATGCGAGAATTTCAAGAGAAAATACAACGCTATAGGATCAAGTTAAGATCAATAAGGGGTAAAAGCGTAAGAGAGTTAAATAACAGTCGCTATAGGACCAAGTTAAGGTCAATAGAAGAATGGAGCGCTGGATACATTGTTGAAGGTTGTCTGCAAGGGCTGAGAAGTAGTGTCCGTTGACATATGAAAGGTGGAAAAGAAATGAAGCGTATCAAAAGAAATGGGTGCATATACATTGGGCGAAGTGAGTTCGTCCGGTCGAGGTGTGTTGACCATGTACATCGGCGAAGGTTGGTGGAGGGGGACGTCCGGGAGAACCATGTTGGGCAGTTCAAGGTTGGCGAGATCGTGAACTGGGTTGTTGATCGCCTGAAGTTCTTCCTCTGTAGGAAGTCGGAGCTGCTGATGGGGACTAAGCATGGGCGGAGCTGATTCGAATTCGCGGAGTCGATTGAGATCGAAGATCGGAACATGCGGTTGTTCGTAGTAAGCTTCGGGCTGTATCAGAGGGGGTAGCTCAAGAGCGGAAGGGGGCGTCATGGGCTTGGGTTCCGGGTAGTCTGGAAGTCGTATGTGTCCGTCCTCTTCTTTCACAGAGAGTAGACGTTCAAGCTCAAACTCATTGAACTGGTTTTCGAGTTGAGTAATGAGAACTTGGTTCATACAACGCACCAATTCCTGAAGTTCGAAGGAATCAATCTTCACTTGCTTTCGTCGATTATCCTCCAAGGTATCCAACATCTGCGTCAAGTAACCGTACATCTGTTGCGTAGTGTAGGCTATATGCGGAAGAGGTCGTATGTCGGGACTGCTTGTGAGCTTCTCAAGCATGCCGTTGTGGAGGAGTACCGTTGCGCTTTGTCGTCGTGTCTGAGAGGTAGGCTGGAAGGTGAGTCTGGGTAAGATGGTTTCACAGTTCGGAGGGTGAATGATTCCATCTCTATATCGGTCACGAGTCGGAAAGAGCAAGTGTTCTCGAGGGACAGGATGAACACGTCCTGAGAGACCATACTTGGCATGGCGGACGGCGGGCATGGTTAGTGGCGGTGGACTGGGCAAGATCTGCAGCAGTGGCAGATACAGAAAGGGTCTTCGTCGTAAGGGGCGAAGTGTTGGTGAGGTTGTCCTGCGTGTCTGATGCGTCGGGCAATCCAGGGGACGTAGGGGAGGTCAAGGAGTTCGTGGAGGAGGTTGAAGATAGGAGCAGCGTGCTCGGGGTTGAAGTAGGTGTGGCGAAGTACGAGGGTGGTGAGTTCGGGGTGTGGGGATAAGGCTTTGAGTCGGCGAAGGTTAACGTAGTCGGTGTGCTTGGGATCAAACAGATAGTGGCGGACGAGGTCAAGGGGAGCAATGGGTTGTTGGAGTGGTGTTGGCGAAGATGGGGGAGTGGGGTACAGGTTGTCCGGATTCGAGGGAGTCAGTGACGGGTGCCAAAATGCAAGTGTTTCGGGGGTGTTGTCTCCCCAACCAGTTATCCAATTACCGTCTTGGACAGGTTCTGGTTGCGGTTCAGTGATGGCGAGATGCTCAGCGGCGTCAAAGAGAGGGGGTTCGAAGGTGGGAAGGGCGGTGGCGAAGTTGTATGGCATGGCGAGAGGGAGGGGCGTTTTCTTTATCAGAATCGTTGTTGTCGATGAGAGTGGTGGCTGTTGATTCAGGAATAGACTCGGTGGAGGAGTTCGGACTATATGCGGGAGAGAAGGGTTCTAAGGGTGGAGGCGGTGTGGAATCTTCGGAGCGAGATATTCCGTTGGGTTGAATAGGAGGAGGCCTTTGATGAATGAATCGGAAACCGTTCGGAATGTTGACAAGGTTTCGGAATTCATTTGTCCGTACCATTTGAATCAGAACATAGAGTCCTATGGTAAGACGTGCCTGGTGGAGTGGGGTGGCGTGGAGGAGGAGGGTTGCAATGTAATTGATCAGGTGGTGAAGTGGCGAAGTGTTGGGTTCTTCTTGCTGATGAATGAAATTGAATAGATGAAAAACGAGTGTGGGTTGGTTATTGGCCGGAGTTTCCAAAGCGAGTCGGCGTAGATCCACTAGAATCTGTTCTACACTTATTTCCGTGGGAGGGGTAGTGTCAGGTGGTGGCATTTGGGGTGATGGAATCGGAGTAGGGCGGCGGAGGTTGGTATGCAGGGGTGGAGGAGATAAGGAATTGGTTGTGTCTGCCATATGTGATAGTGAGTTCTGGAGTTTCTGGTCGGAGTCTTCCTACAAATCTTATCCGTTTGCTGAACGTTTGATAAGGTCCTGGTCCTTGATCAATACGTCTGAAAGCTTCGTCCAAAAGTTGCCTAGCAAGTTCCTTAAACTGCGGGTGAATGTCCAGTGTAAGGATAAATGCGCAAGCGTTAGTGTTACGACCTAGAGCGGTCTTCTGCTCTCAAGACCCTTAATCAGCGTCGGACGACTTATCGGACGGCTCTGTGCGGTGGTCCTCGCTCTAAGAAGCACTTTACAAGTAAATTAAGCTATTCTACACATCAGAGCTAAAGATAACACATCACCTGAGAAGCACTTTACAAGAGGCCAAAAGTGAGTGCTTCGCAGGTTGATCCGCGGTTTTGGCAAGTGGAAACGATAAACTATACAGTACCAAGCCACCAGGGTCCGAGTCCGACGAGGACCGCCGCGGGCCGCTGACTGTAGGCAAAGTCCGACACATACAGGGTCGGACGTCCGCCTGGTGGCGGTGTCCGACTCCTAGAGTCGGTACACCGATCGAAAGTGAAGTCGGTGGCTTGCAGGGAGCTTGTCCGCGCTGCCTGCAAGCCTACAGGTAAGTATCTACGTGCAAGAAAAATAAAAGAGTCGGTGTTCAATACACCGCTCGAAACACCGCTCGAAACACCGCTCGGTGTCCGTAAAGGCCGCAAGTCCGCCACGGCGGACTTCAGCGGCCATGTCAGGAACTTGTCGGAAAGTCAAAAGAAAATCAGATAAAATAATAAAGAAATAAGTAAACCTGGGGACGATTCCTGACATTACCCCCCTCCAAGGGCGCTCCTAAAGAGCGCGGTACGACCTCAGCGGACTGCGTCCGGGTACTTTCGGTAGTAGGCGCGGACTTTGGTCTGAGCATGTTCCATGTCCGCCGCGTCTACCCATGAATCCTCGTCCGGACCGTAGCCTTTCCAGCGGACAAGGTACTGGAGTTTGCGTCCGCGTCCAGTCCGACGCGAGTTGAGCACTTCCTGCACCTCATACTCGATATCACCGTCTACCGACACCGGGTCTGGCGGTGTTGGTACCCGACCGGGGATGGTGTCCGCCACAAACTTTGTCAGTAGTGAGGCATGGAAGACCGGGTGAATCCGCATCGAGGCCGGCAGCTTCAGCTCGAAGTTGAGCTCCCCAATCTTCCGCTCAACGAGGAAAGGTCCAAGTCGGCGCGGATTCAGTTTGCGGGTGCCCGGAAGTGCAATATTCCGAGCATCAAGCCATACCTTGTCGCCTGGTTGAATGTCCGGCACCTCTCGACGTCCTTGGTCGTAGTACCGCTTCATCCGCTCGGCCGCAACCTCCAGCGCGGCCTTCGCGTCCTCCTGAGCCTTCTGGAGCAGGTCTAGCCGCTCGTCCGTTGCCGGTACCGTCGAAAGGCCGGCGCTGGGCACAATCGTGAACTCTGGGTCGTATCCATACAGAAGTCCGAAAGGAGACATCCTAGTGGCCGAGTGCGCGCGGGTGTTGTGAGCGAATTCGGCCATGGGCAATAAGTCCGCCCAGTTCTCCTGTCGGACGTCGGTGAATGCCCGCAGGTACTGTTCGAGCTCCTGGTTCACCCGCTCGGTCTGTCCGTCGGTCTGCGGATGAAAGGACGTCGAGGTAGCACCCTCAATACCCAATCGGTGTAGGACCGCCTTCATGAAGCGGGACACGAACTGTGTGCCGCGGTCCGAAATGACTTTGCGCGGTGTTCCATGGTGTTTCCACACCTCCGAAATGAACAAGTCCGCCGTCCGCGCAGAGTCAATGTCGGACGTCGTCGGTATGAAGTGGGCCTGCTTCGTCAGTCGGTCTACTACCACGAAGATAGCATCGTACTCGCCGGACGGTGGCAACTGTGTAATAAAATCACAAGAAATCACTTGCCACGGACCGTCCGGTACTTCGTTGGGCTGTAGGGGGCCGACCGGCCGCTGCGGTATGTTCTTGGTCCGAATGCAGGTATCACAAGCGGACACATACCGCTCGACAAAGGCCGACATGCCTGGCCACCAATAGTTCCGACTCACCAGCTCGTAGGTCTTCCACCGCCCTGGATGTCCGACCGGAAGGGAATCATGGTGTAACTTCACGATATCCCGGCGGATTTCCTCGTCCTGCGGTACATAGACCTTGCCGCGGTACAGCAGAAGTCCGTCTTCGGTGTTCCACTCCTCGAGGTCGTTAACCAGCGCCCTAGGCGCCCCATCCTTCAACTTCTCAATCGATTCCACCAACTCCTCATCCCACTTCTTCGATTCTCGAATCCTCCTCAACAACTCAATGTCCCCGTCCGAGCGGACCATTCCCCGACGCATGGCAAGCGTATAGAACCGCTTGGTGTCCAGCAAGACCTTGTCGGTGTTGTCCGGTCCGTCCGGCCGCAAATCCTCTCGTCGGGATAGCGCGTCGGGCTTTCCCCCAAGCCGTCCGGGTCGGTGTCTGATCAGGAAGTCGAAGCGGCTGAGGAACAAGCTCCAGCGCGCCTGGCGGCGGGTGAGGTTTCGGGCTTCGGCAAAGAACACTAGGTTCTTGTGGTCCGACACCACATCGATTCGGTGCGGTGATCCTTCGAGGTAGTGCCGCCACTCGTCCAAGGCGCGGACAATGGCTAGCAACTCCTTGTCATGGATCTCATAGTTCCTCTCCGCTTCTCCCAACGACTTGGAGTAGTAGGCGACCGGGTGGATGTCACCGTCTTCACCGACCTGCGACAACACCGCTCCGGTAGCAAAGTCCGACGCATCACACTCAAGAATGAAGGGCTTTTCGAGGTCGGGCATGGCCAGGACCGGCGCGTCCGCAAACCGCTGCTTCAGTCCGTCGAAGGACTCTTGCTGGCGGGCTTCCCATCGCCACTCCGCGTCCTTGCGAAGCAGTTCGGTCATCGGACCCGCCAGCTTCGAGAAGTCCTTGATGAAGCGGCGGTAAAAGTTGGCAAACCCGAGGAAGGCCTGAATGTCCTTCACCTTCATCGGTGTCGGCCAGTCCGCTACCGCTTCGACCTTTTTCGGGTCCATGGTGATTGTCCCAGCACCAATGATCATGCCAAGGTACTCAATAGAGTCCTTGTGGAACTCACACTTCTCCGGCTTGCAGAACAGGTCGTATTTCTCGAGCCGGCGGAGTACCTCCTTCACATGCTCTTCGTGCAGCTCGTCGGACTCCGAGAAGATGCAGATATCGTCCAGATAAACGATCACAATGACATCCAGCATGTCCTTGAAGATCTCATTCATCATCCGCTGGAACGTAGCGGGCGCGTTTGTAAGTCCGAAGGTCATCACCGTCGGCTCAAAGTGGCCTTCCTGAGTCCGAAAGGCCGCTTTCCACTCGTCGCCTTCTTTGATGCGGACATTGTTGTAGCCCGCGCGGAGGTCCAGCTTGGTGAAGACCCGAGCCTTCTTCAAAGAATCAATGAGTTCGGTGGTGAGGGGGAGGGGATATCGGTTTTTTACGGTCATGGCGTTCAATTTTCGGTAATCGACAACCATACGCAAAGATCCATCCTTCTTCTTGATAAAAAACACCGGGGCGGCCGCTGGGGACTTCGAGGGCCGAATATACCCTTTCCGAAGGTTCTCCTCAATGAACTCCTTGAGGGCCGCTCGCTCTTTCGGTGCCATAGGATAGATCTTGCTGTACGAAGGTACCGCTCCGGGTTCCAGGTCGATTGCATGGTCGTACGGCTTCCGCTCGGGCAGCCGCTCGGCCTCGGACTTTGAGAACACCTTGGCGAACTCGCGGTACTGGGGAGGGACCATCTCCTCGAAGGACTTGTCCCCTTCCTTGACCGCGGTCTTTTCGGCAATCGCTTGCGACCAGGTGTACGAGGCCGCAATCTTGTGCACAAAGTCCGGATCATCCGCCACGTAGAACTGTTCGGCGTTGTGGTACACATCCCAGTACTTTTCTGAGTACCGAAAGCCGGGGGGAACCTTCATACGCTCGTCCGCGGTCTCGTCCGCCTCGTCCGCCTCATCACCGACTTCCGCCACGCATACCCGCGCGTGTGGGGCCGGTCGCGCTTGTGTCTGTCGACTGTTCTTGATTCGAGCCGCACGGAACTTCCGCACGGTTCGGGGAACATCCTGTCCGACGTGGACGGTGCGGTCCGCCGCTGGGGGGCGGCAGTCCGCCGGACATCTAGTGAAACTGACTGTTTCACCGCTCCAATCAATCTCGGGGTTGTGCTGCCGCAACCAGTCGACTCCAATAATCAATGGGTAGTCCCCAATGTTCGCGACCGTAGCCGCCACTTCTTCCTTGTGATTGCCAATCTCCAAGGTCATCAGGACTTCGTCCTTAATCGGTCCGCTCTGATTCGGTGAATCGTCGGCGTTGTAAACCTTGATCGGACTTGGGAGCGGACGAGTCCGCAGCCCAAACTTCCGAACCAGCTTCGAGTTCACAATCACCGAGAACGCTCCGCAATCCAGCAGGGCCCTCATGCTCAAAATCTTTCGGCCGTCGCTAATTCTCACTGGTATGTGTATGAACCGACGCAAACTCTTGTGTATTAATGAAGTATTGTACACAGAGGGATCGGACACATCATCCTCAAGCAGTGAGAACCGGTTTCGGGTCTCTGGCGGATCGACCGCTCGCCGAGACCCGATTAAAAACCCTGAGCCTTGAGAGCCGCCGCTACCGCCTTCGCAATGTCGTCCGCGGTCGGTACTCGGACTGAGTTGACCGCCGGACTCTCGTCCTTGACTTCCTCGAGTGTTGCGGAAGGCTGGGTGGAGGCCGCCGGTGTAGCGGCCTGGGTAGCGGACGCGGCATTTGAGGCCGCGGTCGGGGTGGCTGTCTGGGAGGCCACCTTGGATCGTCCGGACATAGTCCGCTTGCCCTTCTCTGCGGGCATTCTCGCGCGCGGTGTCCGTGCTCGCCGCACTGGAAGCAAAGGCCGCGCTTCATCATCTCGTCGGTGCTCAGCCGATCGATATCCATCGCATCGGGGTCTTTCGCGCGGCTCTGGGAGTGAGAGGCCGACACATTTGAATGCGTCCGATCGCTCCAGTGTGACCGCCAGCTCGAGCGGTACAGTCCGGTCCGCTGGGCGCGGAGTTCTTCGTCCTTCACACAGAGTTCTTGAACCCAAGGATCGAACTCCTTGGTGTTCTTGAACGTCATGGACAGCATATCGATCCGGAACGCTGCGCTGAGTCCCTTCTCGAAGAGGTTCATCCATCCCCGATCGTCCGCGGTGAAGTCCGCTTCGGACTTCAAAGCCCGGAACTTGATCGCGAAGTCCGACACGGTGTCCTTGCCCTGGCGCAGGTTCAGCAGCTCCTGCGAGGCCGACCGCTGCTCGTTAGGCCGTCCGAAGGCCATCTTGAGTGACTGGAGAAATTTCTCCATCGAGGTCATCTCGGGCGGTAGTGCGGTGTTCTCCAGGACCGCTTTGGTGTAGGGGCGGGCCCAACTCTCCGCTGGACCGCGGAGTCGGGAGGCCGCCCACACGCAGGCGGTGGTCTCGTCGGGAAACTCGTGGGGCCGCATACGAACGTAAAGTCGCACCTTCTGAGACCACTCCTCAAAGCTCATCGCATCAGCATCCTTGTCCTTGCCCGTCCGCCCGTAGTACTCGGGCGGTATCGCCACCTTCGGTCCTTTCGGTGTACCGCTGTGGGTACCGCCGTCCGCGGACGGCCCGCCCGACAGCATGCGCACCAGATTGCGTAGGGTGTTGTTTTCGTCGGCCATCTGCTGCAGGGTGGTCTGAAGGGGTCGGGTGGCGGCGTTAATAGCCTCCAGCATGTCGGGGGAGAGGTCCTGGGCCGGAGGCGGGGCGGCCATTGGGGCGGCCTCGCCTTGGGCGGTCTCGGGAGCGTCGGTAAAGATCGGGGATTGTTCTTGGGACGACATGGCTTCGTGTCCAGTCCCAAACTTCGTCATAGTATCGGTCCTGCTTCAAGGGCGTCGAGAGAACGAACTTTTGGCCTAATGTTACGACCTAGAGCGGTCTTCTGCTCTCAAGACCCTTAATCAGCGTCGGACGACTTATCGGACGGCTCTGTGCGGTGGTCCTCGCTCTGAGAAGCACTTTACAAGTAAATTAAGCTATTCTACACATCAGAGCTAAAGATAACACATCACCTGAGAAGCACTTTACAAGAGGCCAAAAGTGAGTGCTTCGCAGGTTGATCCGCGGTTTTGGCAAGTGGAAACGATAAACTATACAGTACCAAGCCACCAGGGTCCGAGTCCGACGAGGACCGCCGCGGGCCGCTGACTGTAGGCAAAGTCCGACACATACAGGGTCGGACGTCCGCCTGGTGGCGGTGTCCGACTCCTAGAGTCGGTACACCGATCGAAAGTGAAGTCGGTGGCTTGCAGGGAGCTTGTCCGCGCTGCCTGCAAGCCTACAGGTAAGTATCTACGTGCAAGAAAAATAAAAGAGTCGGTGTTCAATACACCGCTCGAAACACCGCTCGAAACACCGCTCGGTGTCCGTAAAGGCCGCAAGTCCGCCACGGCGGACTTCAGCGGCCATGTCAGGAACTCGTCGGAAAGTCAAAAGAAAATCAGATAAAATAATAAAGAAATAAGTAAACCTGGGGACGATTCCTGACAGTTAGCTAGATCTGCAGGTCTGATCATGCTGATTTTCGGAGGTTGTTTCTTGCATGTTGAAATAGTTCTGAAGGCGTGTGAGAGTCGGAGAGTAGGGTCGGATGATTCCTATGTTCGGGGTTCCTTTCGGGTGGCGTTGTCAAAAATCGGTGGTTCTTTTGGGTGGCGTTTGCTTTGTTCCAGATTCGGAGGGGAGTTCGGATGATAGGTCGGTCATCTGAGCTTGTGTAGCTTCTTGTATTCCGAAAGTAGTTCCTGTGAGTTCTTGAGTGCGTCTTCGGGTTCCCATGAGTTCTGTGACGTCGGATATCCTAGCCATTTGACGAGGTATTTCCGTCTCTTGCCAGTTCCTTGATGTTTCAATATCGCTTCAACTTCGTATTCTTCTTCTCCTTCAATTAAATCAGGAGGCGGTTGAGAGTATGATGGTCCATGCTCTTCTGTCTCGGTGTTCGGAGTTAAGAGGGAGGCGTGGAATACTGGATGTATCTTCCAATGTGCTGGAAGATCGAGTTGATACACATTGTCTCGGAGTTTCTTCATTATCTTGAAGGGTCCTTCTCGTTTAGATTGGAATTTCGAAGGGAGTCCGGTGCGTCGGAGATTGCGGGCTTCTAACCATACACTTTGTCCTTCTTTCAGGGGCTGAAAATGCGATTCTTGGGTCTCACGTTGGTATTCCTGTGCAAGAGTTAGAGCTGCTTCGGCTTCGGATCGGAGTTCCAATAGCTTGATCAAACGTGATTGGAGTGTGGGGATGTTGCTATCAATCTCGGACTTTTCTGTTGGGAATGACGTAGGATCATATCCCATAAGTAATCGGAAAGGTGTCTGTTCGGTGGTGGAGTGTTTGCGATTATTGTGAGTGAATTCCATCATCGGAATGTATCGGCTCCAGTGGTGAGGGTGTGTTGCTGCATAGATTCGGAAATATGCTTCGATTTCTTGATTCATGCGTTCTGCTTGTCCATCGGTTTGTGGGTGATATGCTGTAGACATTGCCTGCTTGATGTGCAGTAAGCGGCATAGCTGTCTGAATAGTATTGATGCAAACTGTGGTCCACGGTCTGAGATTATTTTCCTGGGTAATCCAAACCGTTTATACACATTGTCAATGTATAACTGTGCGGTGTCGAGTGCAGTTATTGTCTTGTTGCATGGAGTTAACACTATTGCTTTGGTGCAATCGTGATCCACAATAACACAAATGCTGTCATAGCCATTCGATTCCGGTAGATCGGTGATGAAATCGATGTTGACAGTGGCAAAAGGGTATGTGTCTTTGTCTGCGATGATAGGGCTAAGCGGAGGTACGAGTGGATGGTGGTTTATCTTCATTTGTTGACAGATTGCGCATCCTTGAATATATTTCGAGATGAATTGCTGCATGCGAGGCCAGTAGTAGGTTCGGCGAATTTGCTCCATAGTGTTCGCTATTCCTGGGTGGTTTCGCGTAGGGAGGTCATGATGAAGTCGTAAGATGTTTCGCATGATTTCCTTGTTCTTCGGAACATAGATCTTGTTCCTAAAGTGTACGAGGTTGTCCTTGATTGTGAAATCGGTCATCTTTGGTTTCGTAAGGGGTAGTTCTTTTTGGAGGAAAGTCATTGCTTCCTGAATGTCTCCTGTCTCTTGTCGTATTTGGGAGTGAAGTTCGTCAACGTCAATGATGTTTCGGTCATCATCGTCCTGTTCTTCGATTCGGGCGTCAAGTATTTCCATTTCTTGGATGAAAACTTCCTTGGGTAGAAGTGTAACTTCGTTGTTAAGTTCTCCTTCCGTTTTAAATTGATCGGCTCTCCGGGAGAGAGCGTCGGATTGAATCATATGTTTTCCGGGGATCGCTTGGATCTGAAGGGGGTATCTTGAGAGTTCGTTCTGCCATCGGGCTTGTCGAGGGGTTAATCGTTGCGGTTGTCACCAATATGTCAGGTTTTTATGATCACAATGAACTGTGATTATATGCGGGCTGCCTAGTAGATAGTGTCGCCAAGTCTGCAGTGCTCGGATGATTGCAAATAATTCCCTGTCGTATATTTGCCAGTTCCGTTGCGTTTGGTTAAGTGCTTGGGAGATATATCCAATTGGTCGGAGTTGATTATCCTTGTCAAGTTGTCGTAGAACTGCTCCGGTTGCTACGGCTGATGCGTCGGTTTCAAGATAGAAAGGTTTGCTGGGATCGGGCTGCATTAGAAGGGGTTGTTTCGGAAACAAGTCCTTGAGTGCTTGAAATGCTGCTTGTTGACGTTCGGTCCAAACAAAGGGTATGTTTTTGCGTTTTAGTTGATCGAGTGGTCGGCATATGGTGGCATAATTTGGGATGAATCGCCTGTAGAAGTTCGTAAATCCTGTGAATGATCGTATGTCTCGTAGATTTTTCGGAGTAGGCCTGTCAACAATTCCTTGTATCTTTGTTGGGTCGGTCTTGATCTGTGATTCCGAAATAATGTAGCCAAGGAATGGGACTTCTAGTTGATGAAATCGGCATTTGGCGGGTTTGAGATATAGCTTGTGTTCCGTGAGAACTTCGAAAACTTCAAGGGTATTCGAGATAAGTTGTTCAAGAGTGGCTGCATGTATCATAATGTCATCCATGTAGACAATACACTTGTTGGCGTTGATTTGTTTTGCAAGTATGTCGTTCATAAAACGTTGAAAGGTGGCGGGTGAGTTGCATAGTCCAAAGAACATTACTGTCGGTTGGTAATATCCTTCTTCGCATCGAAATGCGGCTTTCCATTGGTCTTCTTCCTTGATTCGGATGTTGTGGTATCCTTGCCGGATGTCGAGAGTAGTAAAGTACTTGGATCCATGTAGTTGATTCAGGAGCGTTTGCGTATTCGGTATCGGAAATCCATCGCGGATTGTATGTTCGTTGAGATATCGATAGTCCTGGATCGGTCGGAGGGTTCCATCCTTCTTGCTGACGAAAAATAGTGGGGATGCCATAGGTGAATCGGAAGGTTTAATGAAGCCTTTACTGAGAAGGTCATTGATGAGTTCGCGTAGTATTGGTCTTTGGTGGTAAGGAGTGTTGTAGGTTGGAAATATTTTTGGTACGAAAGAGGGTTTCGTTTTGATTTGATGATCATAGAGTCGTGCGGGCGGATATGTTTGGATTTCTTTTTCGGAGAAAATGTCGGCATAGGGCATATATTCCTTTGGGATGTTGAGTTTTTCTGGCGGAGGTAGATTCCGTTTCTTTTCTTGTTCCATACGAGTTGAGATTGTGATTTTGTTTATGGTGATCGCATCGTTTCCCCAGTCTATGCGTGGTTTCGCTTGCTTGAACCATGGTAGACCTAGTATGATGTCGTCCTTTGGGATATGTGTGAGGTAGAACATAGTTGAGAGTGCATGGGGGTGCATAATGTTGAGTCGAGTTCGTTTGGTAACACTTCCTTGAGTATTCAGTGTTCCATCGGCGTTACTGACGAGTATGGGTTTCGTGATTTTCTGCGTGTTTATTCCGAGTTTTGATGCAAGTTTCGAGTTGATGAAATTGAGTTGTGCTCCGGTGTCAAGTAGAGCAGTAAGAGTGTGAGGGTGTCCGTTTACGAGTATCTTGAGTGGTATGCGAAATGAGCGAGAGTTTCCGTTGATAGTGATGGTGTTGAGTTGAATCGGATTAACCAACTCGGGTCTGATCAAAAATTTCCATCATCATTGTCCATGTCATCGTTGTCATCGTTTGGATCGGGCATTTCATCTAGCATGTCGAATAATGCTTCCTGTTCTTGTCCATTAAGTCCGGTCATCATTTCATGGATTTGAATTGCGCGTTCTGCAATTAAATCGTCCGGGTCTTCGGGTTCGTTGTCAAGATCCATAGAGTTGATGTTACGCTTCTTGAAGCGTCCGTTATTCCGTCGGAAGTTGTTCTGAAATTTTCGGAAGGGCTTCCGGAATTTGTCAGGTCGTGCTGGTCGAGTGGGGCATTTGTTTGCGAAGTGTCCTGCTTTTCCACAAAAGAAACAAAGTCCGTCTTTCTGTGCCTTTCGCTTTTCTTCATCGCTAAGCTTCTTGAAGTACATCGCGTACAACTTGAAAGATTCTTCCAAAGTTTCCGGTTCTTCTGGCTCTGGTTCGGAGTCAGAGTCTACGTCCATTTCGTTAAGTCATCGTCTGTGAAATCGGTTGGATCGTGGCTTGTATGAAGTTCGTTCGAAGGGTTTTCCGTATCGGTCACGGAGTCGATTCGAGGGTCTGAATTCTTGGTAAACTTCTTCCAATGATTTGCCAATTTTCCTAGCTGCTTCGTAGTATGGGTCCATAGTCTGTGCACCGTCGGCGGGTACTGGAATATCCTTCTGGAGTAAAGCTGATTTGGTTTGTCGAAGTAGTCCATTCTTGAATATTGTATATAGGACTGTAAATTCATTGATGTTTGCTTCTCTTGCCAAGCGTTGGAATTTATGAATATAATCGTCAACTTTCTCGTTTGGTTGCTGCTTGATATTCTGAAGTTCCTTGAATGCGTCGGAAACACTGTCTGTGGAGATGAACTGTTGTCTGAACCGGGTCTTGAATGCGTTCCATGTAAGGTTCCATGCGTCGAGTGCTTGTTGTTCGTTGGTGATGGCAACTGCAAGATCCAGTGCGGTTCCATCGGTCATGTATGAGATAGCAAATCGAACTTTGCGTTGGTCAGTCTCGTAGTCTCCATCGTTCAGGGCCAAGTAGTTTTCGATTACGGATAGCCATCTTCTAGCTTCGCGTCGGTTACCTGTAAAGTTAAAAGGTTTATTTGCTCCGGTACCTCGGGGTACGTGATCGGCTTGATCGGCCATTGCAACTTCGGCTGGAGATCCGGGGTCTGAAGGAGATGGTGGCGGTGGAGGGTTCTGTGGCGGTTCGTTAGCGAGATCGGGTTCTTCTTCGTCGTCTGCTACTGGTGGCGGTGTAGGAGAGTTTCGGGAAGATTCGTTAGCGTTAGCCGATGTAGATCCTTCGCTTGTGTTTTCTTCTTCGCTTGATTCCTTTGGAGTATGGATTTGGTTTTGAGTAAGGTCGGTCTGTACTTCCTGGGTAGCGTAGGTCTTCGGATATTCAGATGTAGGTGGTGCAGTAAATGAGGGGTACCAGGTAGATCCTTGCTCAAATTGAGTGTCGATGTGTAGTCCATGTAATTTGTCTGTGAAGTCGGTTTCTTTTCCTTTTCCTTTACTAGTGTCGGGTTTTTCGTCCTTGGGTTTTATAGATGATAATGTGATAGATGGTACTGCGGATATTGGTGTCTTTTCTTCGGGTTTTGGTGGTATTGGCTTTTCTTCTGTTTTCGGTGGGTCAGGAACAAGTGATGTCGATGGAATGGGTGTTGTAACGATTGGTGGTTCAGTTGTGACAACTGATGTGTGTGTGCGTTGTGAAGGAGTGGGTGATGGTAATCGAGTGAGGGGTACTCTTGGTGAATTAAGTCGACTGCTATGTCTTGTTGGGTTGAGTCCTCGATTGATGGATATTAATTCTTGTTCGGTGGGTTCAATGGCTTGATACCAGGCGTTCAAGCTATGATAGGCTTGCGGTATTTCAGATCTACTTGTAAGAGTTCTCCACTCGTTTCTTTGGGTTGAATAGTAGAGATAGCTTCGTTCTTGGTTTTCTCGGACTCTAAACCAGATTCGTTGTTCAGTGTCAAAGAATGCGTTGGCGGGTCTTTGAATTCCTGTGGGAAGGGGTTGTACTGCGGGAGGTTTCGTTGTGGGTTTCGGAGGTACTTTGGGTGCCAGTTTAACGTCTTTACTGAACTCAATCAGTGAGCGGTGTCGGGTTCGTGAGGAGGGGGTGTAAGAGTCCTGCTCGGGGCTGGAGTTTGGAGAATCTGACAGATGCAGTTCTGTACAACGTTTGCGACGTCGTTCCATTGTCCAGGCCAATAGAAAAGGTGGAGAATGTTAATGAGTGTTTCTTCCTCGGAGTAATGTTCGAGTTGATTTGCCAGGTTTTCGTGAAAAATCTTAATGAGCAGTGGGCGGAGATAACCAATGGGTATGTATGGTTTGCCTTTGTGCCAAAAGATGTTGTATCGAAGTTTCCAATTAACGGGTTGATAGTATCGGGTGTGTACGAGGATTTGGAAGTATTGGGGGTCGTGTTGGTATTGCTCTCGGATTTGATGGTCGAGTCCGCTGATAACTAGAAAGTGGTGGTTCTCTTCAATTAATCGATCAACGTCTTGAGCTGGTGCTTGATTCGCCAGGTTGATTGATTGGTTGAGTAAGGGAGTTATGAATGCGGCGTCGAGTTCTTTGGAACGCTCGTCTAAGATGCTGTAGACGTTCGCGAGATCCTTGGGTAGTAGTAGGGGTCTGAAGTTGAGGAAAGGGTTGTAGAATTCGTTGGACTCCTGGAGGGGTAGTAATTTGTGGGATGGGTCGATCAGGAGTTACTGGAGGTAGTAGTTGATGTTCTTCGGATACTTGGTTCCAAGTGTGCTCGGGATTCTCGAAATTAGAACCTTCTTCTTCGGAGTATGCGTAGGTTGCTTGAGTAACTTCTTGTTCAAGTCGAGGGGGTACTAGTTGATCGTAGAGGCTTTCGTGATCAGCTGTTCCTCGATGTTCGTACTCGGAGTAATCCTGCGAATGTGATATTCTGCTTTCGTCAAGTTCGGAGGGGTCGTGAGGGGGTGTGTCGGAATTATGAATGGGTTGTTGTAAGTCGTAGATGGAAACGGGGCTAAGGATGTTAATCCTTATCACACTTTCCAACGGTATTTCCGTACGATCGGCGAGTAGTAATGTGATCCTCAGGTTGGGCAGTTCCTCGGGTTATCGTCCCTTTGAGCTACTTTGTAAAGATATACGTGAGTATACTTCGACTCTTCATATATGCTCTCCTTCTTTCTTCCTTTGGTTCGCTGGATAATCAATGTGCTGTATCGATGTTCACCGTGTATTGCAGTCGTCAACGAGTGAGGATTGTGCCTGTATCGCGTTGCAGTTTTGCTAGTGGATTAGACTGTTCCTCTGCTTCCTTCTTCTCTTCGAGTTACGTTGGACGTGGCTAAGCTGCTTGATTGGGTCGCTATCCTCTTCTTCACGCTATCACCAACCAAACACGTAACAAGGACCGTAAATTCTGGCGTGAACCTGCTTAGTTCTTTGATCGTTTCCTATTGCTTCCTTCCAAGATAAGTGTGGGTACACTGTATGCTTGGTGTGTTCGATTGTACTGTCGTTCGTATGTCTTTCGTTCCTATTTGATGGTTAGTATCCAATGGCCAGTTGAGATGCTTAACTGTCAAGTATTCCGGATTGAAATACGTAGGGGTTGCCGTTTAATTCCTGCTGTGGAATGAGGAGGAGTGTGTCGGAGTTGAGATCGATCTCAGTTGAGAAAGAAGTCAATCCTAATTGTTACGTTCACGGCTTCGATGGACTTATCACGGAAATGATAAGTGACCAAAGCGTTGTTGGGTGAAGTAGCAAGGTACAGTATGAGAGGGTCCGCTTTGTGAGGGTCTCTTATACTGGAAGTCGTGGATGAACAGAGTCTTTGGTACGTGATTGTAAAAGACTATAGGAGGATTGACTTGAGTGTCAACCTGGGGCCTATGTACATGCACTTATATACTGTAGAGAACAATAAGGTGGAGCAAAAGAGGTCTCCGAAGGAAGTTACATCATAGTGGGGCGAAGTGGAGTGAGTCCGCACTAAGTGGCTCTAATTAGTGGAGTATGATGTCGGAAGGTGGAGTAAATGATGTCAGTCCGTCGGAAGGAAGGACTGGATGACATCGTCCGGTCGGAGAGTGGAGTAGTACAACTACGGAGTAGTGGAGCAAGTGGAGAAGTGGAGTAATGATGAAAGTATGATGAAAGGATGATGCATATGTGTACGCATATGCAAAGAATAGACGTGGGAGAATAAGTCAAGTGAAAAACAAACAAGGCGTAAACAAGGGTACGCAGCTTGATGCGTAACAAATGAACATACAATCCGCGATGGATTTCCGATACCAAATACGCAAACGCTCCTGAATCAACTACATGGATCCAAGTACTTTACTACTCTCGACATCCGGCAAGGATACCACAACATCCGAATCAAGGAAGAAGACCAATGGAAAGCCGCATTTCGATGCGAAGAAGGATATTACCAACCGACAGTAATGTTCTTTGGACTATGCAACTCACCCGCCACCTTTCAACGTTTTATGAACGACATACTTGCAAAACAAATCAACGCCAACAAGTGTATTGTCTACATGGATGACATTATGATACATGCAGCCACTCTTGAACAACTTATCTCGAATACCCTTGAAGTTTTCGAAGTTCTCACGGAACACAAGCTATATCTCAAACCCGCCAAATGCCGATTTCATCAACTAGAAGTCCCATTCCTTGGCTACATTATTTCGGAATCACAGATCAAGACCGACCCAACAAAGATACAAGGAATTGTTGACTGGCCTACTCCGAAAAATCTACGAGACATACGATCATTCACAGGATTTACGAACTTCTACAGGCGATTCATCCCAAATTATGCCACCATATGCCGACCACTCGATCAACTAAAACGCAAAAAACATACCCTTTGTTTGGACCGAACGTCAACAAGCAGCATTTCAAGCACTCAAGGACTTGTTTTCGAAACAACCCCTTCTAATGCAGCCCGATCCCAGCAAACCTTTCTATCTTGAAACCGATGCATCAGCCGTAGCAACCGGAGCAGTTCTACGACAACTCGACAAGGATAATCAACTCCGACCAATTGGATATATCTCCCAAGCACTTAACCAGACGCAACGGAACTGGCAAATATACGACAGGGAACTATTTGCAATCATCCAAGCATTGCAAACTTGGCGACACTATCTACTAGGCAGCCCGCATATAATCACAGTCCATTGTGATCATAAAAACCTAACATATTGGCGACAACCGCAACGATTAACCCCTCGACAAGCCCGATGGCAGAACGAACTCTCAAGATACCCCCTTCAGATCCAAGCGATCCCCGGAAAACATATGATTCAATCCGATGCTCTTTCCCGGAGAGCCGATCAATTTAAAACGGAAGGAGAACTTAACAACGAAGTTACACTTCTACCCAAGGAAGTTTTCATCCAAGAAATGGAAATACTTGACGCCCGAATCGAAGAACAGGACGATGATGACCGAAACATCATTGACGTTGACGAACTTCACTCCCAAATACGACAAGAGACAGGAGACATTCAGGAAGCAATGACTTTCCTCCAAAAAGAATTACCCCTTACGAAACCAAAGATGACCGATTTCACAATCAAGGACAACCTCGTACACTTTAGGAACAAGATCTATGTTCCGAAGAACAAGGAAATCATGTGAAACATCTTACAACTTCATCATGACCTCCCTACGCGAAACCACCCAGGAATAGCAAACACTATGGAACAAATTCGCCGAACCTACTACTGGCCTCGCATGCAGCAATTCATCTCGAAATATATTCAAGGATGCGCGATCTGTCAACAAATGAAGATAAATCACCATCCACTTGTACCTCCGCTTAGCCCAATCATTGCAGACAAAGACACATACCCTTTCGCCACTGTCAACATAGATTTCATCACCGATCTACCGGAATCAAATGGCTATGACAGCATTTGTGTTATTGTGGATCACGATTGCACCAAAGCAATAGTGTTAACCCCATGCAACAAGACAATAACTGCACTCGACACCGCACAGTTATACATTGACAATGTGTATAAACGGTTTGGACTACCCAGGAAAATAATCTCAGACCGTGGACCACAGTTTGCATCGATACTATTCAGACAACTATGCCGCTTACTGCACATCAAGCAGGCAATGTCTACAGCATATCACCCTCAAACCGATGGACAAGCAGAACGCACGAATCAAGAAATCGAAGCATATTTCCGAATTTATGCAGCAACCCACCCTCACCATTGGAGCCGATACATTCCGATGATGGAATTCACTCACAATAATCGCAAACACTCCACCACCGAGCAGACACCTTTCCGATTACTTATGGGATACGATCCTACGTCATTCCCAACGGAAAAGTCCGAGATTGATAGCAACATCCCCACACTCCAATCACGTTTGATCAAGCTATTGGAACTCCGATCCGAAGCCGAAGCAGCCCTAACTCTCGCACAGCAGTCCTGCCAGCTACTTGATTGAATAATATACAGTGTTTGCTGAATGTATTAGACATACTCATTGAATAAAGCTGCAGCAATCACTGTATAATATAGAGCAGCTGATTGAATAAAATACATTGTTACTGCAGAAAATTTATTGCATTTCACTCAGCAAATGCTGGCTGATGAAGAGAAGGGCGAGCCAGCCTTGCTGGGCTCTGATGAAGGGTTGCATACCTAGGGAATACTAGGCCTGCAATACCTATTAGGAATATATCACTGAATAATAGATAATGCAACTGTATACCCACCGCTTTTTTGAGCTATTTATAATACTCAGGTACAATAGCATGCTGTAATAAATCAGAATTTCATAATTTCCGCCCGTTTTGGCATTTGAGGCACATCAGGGTCTAGGACCCTGAGGTCCGGCAGGTTCCAGGTCACCTGGAGCTGTTACCGCTTCAGGAGGCCGTGGGAATAAATTCAAATTAGCCTTTGCAGGCCCTACAGGCATCCAAAAATAGTGCGAAAATAGCCAATAAATCAGAAAATATTCTGGGGCACTGCCGCTTTGCTTTAGCGTGGGAACTACGTATTGAGACGGCCCAAATAGGGTACGAGGATGTTCTGGGCCACCCTGGGCCCTTCCTAAAGCGGTAAAATCATTATAAAATAGATAATTATATTTGCACTCGAGTGCATATATGCAGGCTTCCCCTGGGCTTACCGGCTGCATATAAAATACAATAAAATCGGATTATATTAGTAGAGGCATATTGAACACGTTTCTGATAGCTATATATGGTAATATCAGCCAGGAACACACTAGAATTGTCAAAACACATTCCGGTTGACATGCTAATGCTACCGGGCTCATTTTGTCACAATGGGATACCCCCGGGATGCAAATTTTGATGGGGTTCTATTGGGGCATAGTACTAGAGTCCAAACAGTCATCAATAGTGGCGGGGGAGGCACTTTATGTAGCACAGTGGATTATTCTTTTATTTAAATGTTATTTCTATTACTGCACTTCTACTGCATGGAATGGCTCGTATAGATAGCCAAAATAGATCTATTTAACGAGGGGAACAAGAATCTGCAGCCAGAATTGTCACACGGTCACTGCTGATGTCAATAGCACACTTTTATGTTTCCGTGTGCATGCAAAACTTGTACATCCTCTACAGACACTCCTGTACGTGCTACACGTGTACTAATGACTTTGATTAACTGTATATATGTCTCACGTATACTCCACGAAGTTTCACGTTAATCGGAGCTTGCGTTGAATTGATATTAAGCCTACAATATTGAGAAAGAATAGTCATTTGTAATTTTACGGGAGGCTTACAGGTCAGGCACATGATGCCAAACAGCCGTTATATGTATCCTAAACATATTCTAAATGCATGTTTGAGATGTAGTTGGAATGTGCAAGTCATATGCAACATTGTAGGGTGGATTGCTACTTGTAATATCAGTATATGTTTGACATGTCCAAAACACATATAACCTATACATTCCATCTGTACCCCAAACATGCATTTGTAATATGTTTAGGATACTTATGATAGTTGTTTGGCATCATGTGCCTGACCCGTATACCTCCCGTAAAATTAAAAATGACCATTCTTTCTCAATATTGTAGGCTTAATATCAATTCAACGCAAGCTCCGATTGACGTGAAACTTTGTGAGATATACGTAAGACATATATACAGTTGATTAAAGCCAATAGTACACATGCAACATATAAAGGGGTGTCTGTAGAGGCTGTGCAATTTTCGCATGCACACATAAACGTAAAAGTGTGCTATTGACATCATCAGTGACCGTGTGACAATTCTGGCTGCATATTCTTGATCCCCTCGTTAAATAGATCTATTTTGGCTATCTATACGCGCCATTACGTACAGTAGAAGTGCAGTAATATAAATAACATTTAAATAAAAGAATAATCCACTGTGCTACATAAAGTGCCTCCCCCGCCATTATTGATGACTGTTTGGACTCTAGTACTATGCCCCAATAGAACTCCATCAAAATTTGCATCCCGGGGGTATCCCATTGTGACAAAATGAGCCCGGTAGCATTAGCATGTCAACCGGAATGTGTTTTGACAATTCTAGTGTGTTCCTGGCTGATATTACCATATATAGCTATCAGAAACGTGTTCAATATGCCTCTACTAATATAATCCGATTTTATTGTATTTTATATGCAGCCGGTAAGCCCAGGGGAAGCCTGCATATATGCACTCGAGTGCAAATATAATTATCTATTTTATAATGATTTTACCGCTTTAGGAAGGGCCCAGGGTGGCCCAGAACATCCTCGTACCCTATTTGGGCCGTCTCAATACGTAGTTCCCACGCTAAAGCAAAGCGGCAGTGCCCCAGAATATTTTCTGATTTATTGGCTATTTTCGCACTATTTTTGGATGCCTGTAGGGCCTGCAAAGGCTAATTTGAATTTATTCCCACGGCCTCCTGAAGCGGTAACAGCTCCAGGTGACCTGGAACCTGCCGGACCTCAGGGTCCTAGACCCTGATGTGCCTCAAATGCCAAAACGGGCGGAAATTATGAAATTCTGATTTATTACAGCATGCTATTGTACCTGAGTATTATAAATAGCTCAAAAAAGCGGTGGGTATACAGTTGCATTATCTATTATTCAGTGATATATTCCTAATAGGTATTGCAGGCCTAGTATTCCCTAGGTATGCAACCCTTCATCAGAGCCCAGCAAGGCTGGCTCACCCTTCTCTTCATCAGCCAGCATTTGCTGAGTGAAATGCAATAAATTTTCTGCAGTAATAATGTATGTCATTCAATCAGACAGCTGGCAGCAGTGCGCACAGGAATACCAACGTGAGACCCAAGAATCACACTTTCAGCCCCTGAAAGAAGGACAAAGTGTATGGTTAGAAGCCCGCAATCTCCGACGCACCGGACTCCCTTCGAAATTCCAATCTAAACGAGAAGGACCCTTCAAGATAACGAAGAAACTCCGAGACAATGTGTATCAACTCGATCTTCCGGCACATTGGAAGATACATCCAGTATTCCACGCCTCCCTCTTAACTCCGAACACCGAGACAGAAGAGCATGGACCATCATACTCTCAACCGCCTCCCGACTTAATCGAAGGAGAAGAAGAATACGAAGTGGAAACGATATTGAAACATCAAGGAACTGGCAAGAGACAGAAATACCTCGTCAAATGGCTAGGATATCCGATGTCACAGAACTCATGGGAACCCGAAGATGCACTCAAGAATTCACAAGAACTACTTTTGGAATACAAGAAGCTACACAAGCTCAGATGACCGACCTATCATCCGAACTTCCCTCCGAATCTGGAACAAAGCAAACGCCACCCGAAAGAACCACCGATTTTTGACAACGCCACCCGAAAGGAACCCCGAACATAGGAACCATCCGACCCTACTCTCCGACTCTCACACGCCTTCAGAACTATTTCAACATGCAAGAAACAACCTCCGAAAATCAGCATGATCAGACCTGCAGATCTAGCTAACGCTTGCGCATTTATCCTTACACTGGACATTCACCCGCAGTTTAAGGAACTTGCTAGGCAACTTTTGGACGAAGCTTTCAGACGTATTGATCAAGGACCAGGACCCTATCGAACGTTCAGCAAACGGATAAGATTTGTAGGCAGACTCCGACCAGAAACTCCAGAACTCACTATCACGTATGGCAGACACAACCAATTCCTTATCTCCTCCACCCCTGCATACCAACCTCCGCCGCCCTACTCCGATTCCATCACCCCAAATGCCACCACCTGACACTACCCCTCCCACGGAAATAAGTGTAGAACAGATTCTAGTGGATCTACGACGACTTGCTTTGGAAACTCCGACCAACAACCAACCCACACTCGTTTTTCATCTATTCAATTTCATTCATCAGCAAGAAGAACCCAACACTTCGCCGCTTCACCACCTGATCAATTACATTGCAACCCTCCTCCTCCACGCCACCCCACTCCACCAGGCACGTCTTACCATAGGACTCTATGTTCTGATTCAAATGGTACGGACAAATGAATTCCGAAACCTTGTCAACATTCCGAACGGTTTCCGATTCATTCATCGAAGGCCTCCTCCTATTCAACCCAACGGAATATCTCGCTCCGAAGATTCCACACCGCCTCCACCCTTAGAACCCTTCTCTCCCGCATATAGTCCGAACTCCTCCACCGAGTCTATTCCTGAATCAACAGCCACCACTCTCATCGACAACAACGATTCTGATAAAGAAAACGCCCCTCCCTCTCGCCATGCCATACAACTTCGCCACCGCCCTTCCCACCTTCGAACCCCCTCTCTTTGACGCCGCTGAGAGCATCTCGCCGTCACTGAACCGCAACCAGAACCTGTCCAAGACGGTAATTGGATAGCTGGTTGGGGAGACAACACCCCCGAAACACTTGCATTTTGGCACCCGTCATTGACTCCCTCGAATCCGGACAACCTGTACCCCACCCCCCCATCTTCACCAACACCACTCCAACAACCCATTGCTCCCCTTGACCTCGTCCGCCACTATCTGTTTGACCCTCAGCACACCGACTACGTTAACCTTCGCCGACTCAAAGCCCTATCCCCACACCCAGAACTCACCACTCTCGTACTTCGCCACACCTACTTCAACCCCGAGCACGCTGCTCCTATCTTCAACCTCCTCCACGAACTCCTCGACCTCCCCTACGTCCCCTGGATTGCCCGACGCATCAGACACGCAGGAAAACCTCACCAACACTTCGCACCTTACAACGAAGACCCCTTCTGCATCTGCCACTGTTGCAGATCTTGCCCAGTCCACCGCCACTAACCATGCCCGCCGTTCGCCACGCTAAGTACGGTCTCTCAGGACGTGTTCATCCTGTCCCTCGAGAACACTTGCTCTTTCCGACTCGTGACCGGTATAGAGATGGAATCATTCACCCTCCGAACTGCGAAACCATCTTACCCGGACTCACCTTCCAGCCTACCTCTCAGACACGACGACAAAGTGCAACGGTACTCCTCCACAACGGCATGCTTGAGAAGCTCACAAGCAGTCCCGACATACGACCTCTTCCGCATATAGCCTACACTACGCAACAGATGTACGGTTACTTGACGCAGATGTTGGATACCTTGGAGGATAATCGACGAAAGCAAGTGAAGATTGATTCCTTCGAACTTCAGGAATTGGTGCGTTGTATGAACCAAGTTCTCATTACTCAACTCGAAAACCAGTTCAATGAGTTTGAGCTTGAACGTCTACTCTCTGTGAAAGAAGAGGACGGACACATACGACTTCCAGACTACCCGGAACCCAAGCCCATGACGCCCCCTTCCGCTCTTGAGCTACCCCCTCTGATACAGCCCGAAGCTTACTACGAACAACCGCATGTTCCGATCTTCGATCTCAATCGACTCCGCGAATTCGAATCAGCTCCGCCCATGCTTAGCCCTCATCAGCAGCTCCGACTCCCTACAGAGGAAGAACTTCAGGCGATCAACAACCCAGTTCATGATCTCGCCAACCTTGAACTGCCCAACATGGTTCCCCCGGACGTCCCTCTCCACCAACCTTCACCGATGTACATGGTCAACACACCTCGACCGGACGAACTCACTTCGCCCAATGTATATGCACCCATTTCTTTTGATACGCTTCATTTCTTTTCCACCTTTCATATGTCAACGGACACTACTTCTCAGCCCTTGCAGATGACCTTCAACAATGTATCCAGCACTCCATTCCTCTATTGACCTTAACTTGGTCCTATAGCGACTGTTATTTAACTCTCTTACGCTTTTACCCCTTATTGATCTTAACTTGATCCTATAGCGTTGTATTTTCTCTTGAAATTCTCGCATTCGCATTTACATGCTACTACAGAATTTCAATTTTAGTGACAGGGTATTGTTACGCATCAAGCTGCGTACCCTTGTTTACGCCTTGTTTGTTTTTCACTTGACTTATTCTCCCACGTCTATTCTTTGCATATGCGTACACATATGCATCATCCTTTCATCATACTTTCATCATTACTCTACTTCTCCACTTGCTCCACTACTCCGTAGTTGTACTACTCCACTCTCCGACCGGACGATGTCATCCAGTCCTTCCTTCCGACGGACTGACATCATTTACTCCACCTTCTGACATCATACTCCACTAATTAGAGCCACTTAGTATGGACTCACTCCACTTCGCTCCGCTATGATGTAACTTCCTTCGGAGACCTCTTTCGCTCCACCCTATTGTTCTCTACAGTATATAAGTGCATGTACATAGGCCCTAGGTTGACACTCAAGTCAATCCTCCTATAGTCTTTTACAATCACGTACCAAAGACTCTGTTCATCCACGACTTCCAGTATAAGAGACCCTCACAAAGCGGACCCTCTCATACTGTACCTTGCTACTTCACCCAACAACGCTTTGGTCACTTATCATTTCCGTGATAAGTCCATCGAAGCCGTGAACGTAACACGCCGAAACCGCCATTGCAATGTAGTAAATCTCGCGTCCGTCAATTGCAGGCTGACGGCCCCGGCCCCGACCTCGGCCTCGGAACACCACCTCATACCGTCTCGCGAGACACCTTCATACCTCTAGTTGAATGTGATACACCTCCGATAGAGAAAAACGCGATGAAGCAAGGTGAACATCCTTCCATGAAACAGCTGCCAGCATCTCCCGGCCAATCTCTAGCAAGTCGCCGGAAGGTAGCGTGAACCTAGGCGCTACATCTAGTTCACAAGCATCGGACTACGGTGGCGAACATCTATGAGGGCATGCGAGGGAAGAGAATAAGCGCAACCTTTGAAGCCTCTGGAACTATAAGTACGGACTTCTCTTCTTGCTATTATATTACTAGGCTTATACTGGTTTATTCATCAGCGAAACCACATGCGTCTATTCGGATACTTTGCTCTTCAAACATATCATATCAACACAGATCTAACCGAAGCTAAATGTGTTAGACAATTATTGATCTGGACAACTTCGCGGGGCGATGGAGCTTGAGACTGCGACTACTAGTACAGCAAATGGGCGGCCAACCTATGCTGCGCTTTTGTCTTGGAGAGAATTGTCTCACTTTTTCTTGACGCAGTTGAACTTTCAAGTGCGTACCATTGTTGTCGCGACTACGACCGTCGCTCGTGGCGACTTGACGCAGAAGATCGTGGGCGTGTCCGTTCAGGGCAATATTCTGGACTTGGCCATCAACGTCATGGTTGACCAGCTGGCTCTCTTCACTGCGGGGGTGACCAAAGTCGCGCGGGAAGTCAGAACGGAAAAACTCGGTGTTCAAGCTGAAATCGAGAATGTTCATGTCACAGCAAAAAAACACGTATGTTTATTTCACTAGCATTCCGCTGAATTGTGTAGTGTGGTTTTTACTGAACGCACTCCTAATAGAATGGCTGTTAACACCATGGCCGGAAACTTGACGACCGAAATGCGTGGTTTCGCACAGATCAGTACTGCAGCCTTGAACAGCGACTTCACGTGTTTCATCACCGTCGAAGGCTCAGGCGAGATGGAATCCTTTGAGACTCATCAAATCAATTAAATTCTGCACTACTTGCGCGAGTCAATTTAGAAGAACACCGCCGCTCGTGAAGCTGCCGAACTTGCCAATCGCTCCAAGTTGGAGTTCTTGGTGAACACGTCTCATGAGATTCGACCCCTATGAACGGTATCAATGGCATGAATGAGTTTACGCTGGATAGTGATTTAAATAAGAGTCAGCGCGAGAGTCTTCTGCTGGTGCATAGTTTGGCTCGGAGTCTGCTATTGATAATGACGATATTTTGGATATCTCGAAGAGTAAGCAAATCCGCCGCCGATGCTTCCAAATTCAGTTGCTAATATTTCGATTAATTACTACATTCGAAGCAGGCAGGATGACGAGAGCAAGTTTGGTATTCACTGAGACACACGGTTTTCGGTAACCTCAAGACTCTCGTTGTACGACCATCGCAAAACAACCTTGACCTCACATATGACGTTTACCCAGACATTCCTGATCAGCTCATCGGTGACTCGCTGCGTCTGCGCCAGGTTATGACGAACTTTGTCGGCAACGCTATCAAGTTCACCTCGAGCAAGGTCGTGCGGAAGGGACACGTTGCGCTGTCGTGCCGTCTGGTTGGCATTAAGGACTCGATGGTAAGTTAGAGTTCTGTCTCACGGATACGGTATCGGTATTACAAAGGTACAGTAAACTTGAACTGTGGTACGTTCGTGCGAGGGGATGGATCAACCACTCGAGTGAGCTCTTTTCGAATAGTCATTTGTTCCGGCCTGTAGTGGTCTTACTGACCTAAATCTAGGACTACGGTGGTACTGTCCTTGATCAATCAGTATCGAAGTGTCTTGTGTCGCTGATGAATAACACGATGTGAGTTGAGAGCGAGCTGGGCAAGGGAAGTTCACGACCACCTCCTAAATCAGCCAGTCGTCCACCGAGAACGTACTTTCGATGATGCAGTCATTCGCGAAGCAGAAAATCCGGCTTGCCAATACGCTGGACGACCGAACAGGTGTAGTGATGCGTATCACAGAGCTTATTCTGAAGCCTTACGACGTGAGCGACGTGAGCGAAGTTGCAGATAAGGAGTGTTGCCCACATATCGGCGCGATACTTGTTGATTCGCTGATGGCCGTAAGTCATCCTGTTAAAGTACATTTGAGCTACAGTATAAAGCCTTACTCAAACACGTTTCGGATGGTCCAGAAGGAACAAACCAGGAGTATGAACACTTGCGATATTTACCGATTGTTCTGCACGCGTCAGACCAGAATTCCCTATCGAACAAACGACTGCCAGACCGAGATCTACCCCCACTTCCCACCGGAGGCAATCTGCTTCTCAAGGATGTAGAAGCAGAGCTAGATCGACAGGTTGCGGTGACGAGAATTGACATGAGCGGCTACGGCGGACCATTCAAGGTGGAGGGTAATTCAAGTACATGGACCTTGAGGGAAAATGAGCAGAGCGTGCGCAATCGGGCAAGAGAGAAATTGCTTTCGGAACAGATTGAAATAGTATGTCCGAGTCCTCCGAAAACCCGTAGTAAGAACTCTGGAATTTATGTTTGACAATTGTTTCAGGCGCCAGGAAGAAGATGCCACTTGGGCGGAAGTCGGACAATTCTCGAAGCGCACAAGGCGAATGTGCTTGAGTCGCTCAGCCAACAACGAAAAGCATGAACATCCTTATCAGCGATGGCGAGAGGAAAGCAGCGCACGACCTACAATACTGGCGTACTGAATTACTGGTGTACTGATTTGTACTTACTATGACATTTGAATTGTACATGCTTGTACTTAGTCTTTACTTATGCTTGACTGACCTCCTGATGTACTGACGTACTGAGTGTGTCCTGAAAATCTGCTTATTTCAGTGTGTTCAGGCCATCAGTTGATTTCAGACAGGCATAGCAACACATCAGCAGATTTCAGACAGGCATGGCAACGCTTCAGTCCATTTAAGGCAGCGTCAGGACGCGTCAGTCGCCGTAAGCAAAAAGTAGTTTCCCTGATGCATCAGATACTGCTAAGTATACAGCTCTTCTATCTTCAGCCACCATCATATCTCTATCCAAATATAGGACGTTTCTTGCTTCTATGCATACAGTGTAAGTAAGAACTACCGATGTACGTCACGCAGTGATAGTCTGGCGTATAGTCCAAAAGGGTCGGGTCGGGTCAGGGTCGGGGTGTTTTGAAGCCTGGTCCGACCCTCGGGGCCAGAATTTTCTTGGAATCTCCCGGCCCTAAACCCGGCCCCATCAAGCCCTTAGGGTCGGGTCACAGAGGGTCGGGTCAGACTTTTTTCCCTGACCCTATCTCCTGGCCCTATTAAATAAGAAATAAATTATTTACATATATACTTCTGTAGGTAAAGTGAATGTATGTCCTATAGTGATAATACATAAGCCACAGTTCCTTACCTCAAGTCTATGGTTGTTTTGGTTAGCAAAACATTCATGGAGAGCTCGTCAGCAGAAGTGTGACAGCCGTGACACATTGATTTCCGCCCATAATAACAGCAAATTCACATAATATGCACAAATATAGTTAAGATATGTATGTTAAAAGTATAATACAGTGGCACTTTTACATATTTGGAAGGCTCCGGCAAGTGTCTGGTGGTCTTAAACTGCTTTCGGAAATTAGGGTCGGGCCGGGGCCGGGTCGGGCTCAGTAGGGCCAAGGGTGGTAATTCCCATTCCTGACCCTAACTTAACCCTCTTTGGAGCCTGTCTGGCCCGACCCTTTTCTGACCCGACCCTCAGGGCCGGGTCGGGTCGGGTTTAGGGTCACAGGGGCTTGGCCCGACCCACTTTGGACTATAGTCTGGCGCACAGTTTCAAACTAACAAGCTCGCTGTAATGTTATCAGATCATGAACGACGCATCCCTACCTACCGAAACCTTGACGGCTATCATTGAAAGTCTTATAGTATCAGAAGACCCAAGGTCAGATCCAGAAGACCTATCTGAAGCCAAATATGTCCCTCGGTGGTACCTCACACCGATCCTTCGAGTGTCCAAGCGGTGGTACGCGATAAGCGTAAAGTACCTGTACCAGTCCGTTGGCAGCGACAGTCATGGGGCCGCGGAAGCCTTGTACAAGAGGTTGGAGGCGAACCCTCAGGAAGCTGCATTGGTCGAACGGCTGCATCTGGGCAATGAATGCAACCGTCAATCGTATGACCAACAGAATCGAACGAACATCGACATCCTGAAGCTCTGTCCAAACGTAAAGCACGTGGAGATCTGCGGATATGACGGATACAATGATTCGAAGGTCCGTGCTCTGGTGGATGTGCTGAAGACGAAGTCGCTCGTCTCCTTCAGCATATCTCAGCGGGACATACTAGGTTCCTCGCCGTCGGATGGGATTAAATTCTCGTATTTACGCGCCATGATGCAGAGGTGGCCGAAGCTTCGAAGCATCCAGGTGGAGCGCGTATCGAGACACGCGGAGCCGGCGGTGGACCCACGACCGTTCACTGGATGCTGCCCCGACCTCCGAGAAATCGTCATCTACCGTGCGCATCTACAAGCCAGCGAATATGCAAGTTTACGTACGATGTGCAACAGCGGCGTAACGAAGTTCGTTGTTTCGCTACTGGGCCTGAGTGTCGGGAACCTTAACGAAGGCAAAGTAGACGCACTTTGCGAAACCTTACGCGTATGGTCTCCTATTCTCGAGCAGCTCAAGATCGACGCGTACGTGTTGGACTACCTCGATTCGTATCGCCCTTTGGACGAGGCCATCGCTACGTTGGGGGCGCTTCGGCAGCTGCAAATCGGTCGGATGAAGCTGGACTTGGGCTCCATCTCAAATCTCCCGCGGCTCGAGCGTCTTGCCTGCTTCTCGCGCCTCACAGAGGAAGAGATCCAACCCCTTGTTACTTCTCTAGAGGACTCAGGGAAGCTCCCCTCGCTCGCTCATATCGTGCTCGGACTCCCTCGCGGCGCTCAGCTTGGCGAACGACTCCAAGATGTCTGTCGTAGGCGGAATATCCAGTTGCATGAATATGAGATAGAGAAACGGAGTTGGATGACGGTGTGCCCCATTATCGATGTTTTCTCCGGCTCTGTAGAGTGGCACTAAACGCTCTAACGCTCTAACCTTTTGACTCTTGTGTACTTATAAAATCCAGTGCGCGTTGTGTAGCTAAATGTATTTGCATGAAAGAATTATTTACATTGTCCTTAGAAGCCAAGAAGCCTCCACTAGCATGTCCGAATGCGATTCCGGGCTTCGGGTCGGACGCCGACTTCGAATCCCCATCCTACAGTACTAATGAAGTAGCGGCTTGGGCCAAGCGCAATTACGCTCATACATATAGCAATAGCACACACAATTTGGGATCTAAAACAAAAGCAAAGGCGTTGGTGTTGCGTTCGAGTCACTCGGATATTTATATAGCGGCCAGTCTCGAGTCTACTAGACCTACGCAGAGCTGGTATACACGAATCCCAGGATGTTGGATTATCATACAGACATCACAATATTGCTACATACAACGAAGCTTCGTTGTGAGCTTTAGAGGGGGGGGAGAGTAAGGGGGGGGGGGGGAAGGAGGGGGCAGGTACATTGTAAAAGTTAATATAGCTTCCCAGCATCGTGAATTAAGAAAAAGAAGAAAATGCATGTTAAGTATACATAAATCCAAATTGTATGCCACCTGTCCTCTCGCCAAATACGCAGAATAACACATCCCGGACCAATCTTCAGTCGAACCCGTTCAATCCCCCTCAAGGCCGTACTTCTCTCTCGGCGCCGTACTTGCGACCGCACCCTAATGTCAAGCAAGCCTGACGCCGTCACCACTACATACCGAATACCCAATCCAGCCGCAACATTCTCCGGGCCGTACATGGGGCAGTTACCGTGATACCAAGCCTAATACGCCCTAACCCCCTTCATTGGCATCCTGTCCCCATTCAAGCCGACATAGTCATATAGTGCCCGCCGGTCGGGCAAGCGTTCGTACATCCCGCGGATGTGCACGGGCACGCGGTCCACCGTGGCCGGTATCCGCGTCCGCGCCTGAGCGCGCAGGGCCTGCAGTGCCTGGAGCGCACGCTCGACGGAGGGGAGCCGGGCGAAGGGGGGTCGCTGCGTGGGTGAGTGTGAGGACAGAGCGTTGATGGTGGGAGGGGATTGGGACGGGGAAGAGATAGAGGGAGGTGGAGATGGGGGGAGAGCTCTGGGGATATGGTAAGTTGAATCTGAGGGCCGTACGGGTCTGGATCCGTAAGTGAAGGGCTTCGAGCTTGGCGTATAAGTTGATGAAGGCGTAGCTGTAGGCCGGGTCCGGATTTCAGAGTATGAGCCGACCGGTATTGATAATGCACATGTAGTCTTCGTCAGTTCGCTGCAGCTGCTGGATATGTTGTGCTCCTGCGCTCCCGATCCCAATGTCAACTCGGGGTTGATAGCAAGAGATTGACGCAGTTCAGGGAGGCTCGAGTAAAAGGGTATCGCTTGCGCACTGGAATGCGCCGGCTTGACGATCACCTCAAGATTCGACAGATCAAAGATTCTTACGCCCACTTCACCTTTGCTTACCCCCCTCTCCTTCCTCGTACCTACCTCCACACATAACACCTCCTTCGTCTCCTTCTCACCTGCCCTCTTCTTCCAACGCCTCACATTCCCCTTCACACACCGCACGAACCACGTCGCATGCATCCCAAACGCCAGTGCCAGTACCGCGGCAGGTATCAGACTCCCATCGAGCAGCTCAATCCGGTTGCTTTCTTTGATATAGGCGGCGAGGATGAGCAAGTGCAGCACGATGCGCGTGCTGCAGAACGAGAGTCCGAAGAGGAGATCAGAGCGGAGTGTAGGGTACAGGGTGCCGAGAGCGAGGATGAATGTTGGAAGCTGTTCGTATAAGTTATGTCAGGCAAGGTCTATGCATGTATTTATGGGGGCGTATAAACGAACCTCCATGATTGAACATAGTGCAAAAATATGCGCCCAGGAGCGCCGGAGCGCGAGTTCATTGACGAATATGTACAGCGAATGATGCACCCAGCCACTCAGTAAATTAACATGCTTTCGGTAGTGCAGTGCTCCAATGATAAGATCACTAAAACCCAATTCAGAACATTAAGAAGATCGACCGTTAATTAATCAGATTGAAGGGGACTCACGCAACGAGATAAGCTTGGAAAATCGTGTTCGCCCACTGCGCGAGTGGAGTCATGCGCCTATAGCGGATGGCGTGCACGGACAGCCCTCCGGCAATGTAATCGAATAGGAAAGGCAAGCTAAATAGCGTCATACAGAGACTACTAAGTGCCGTGAGGACCCAGGCTTTCTGCTTCTGTGCGGCGAACGAGGGAGAGATCGTATAGTAGGCGAGGACGAAGAGGGCAAGGGAGGGGAAGAAGATGTGCGGTTGGGATGGTTGGGGGAAATAGAGGTGTTGGAACATAGTCGGCATTGAAGAGAGGGGTATAAAGGTCATGACAGACCGTTAATAGATGGGCAAACGGATAGGTTGACTCGAAGAAGAGATAAATAGTGGTTCACGATTCAATACCGAGTGAAGATGAGAGGGTATGGGAGGAAAGGGGGGGAGAGAGAGATGCAGGAGGAGTAAAAGTCAAGATAACCCCGCCGTTGGCGGGTTATATGGCTCTTTGAAGGTAGTCAGCCTAGCACAGACACGATATCTAGCGAGCATATAATCTGCCACAAAGCAGAGAGATGCCGGGCTCGGTGCAAGTCCGAAGTGGCAGGCTGGGGCAGAACGGACACGTTCGTGGTGGCCCGCGTTCCTTTCCAACAGATAAGAAACGCATACCATCTACTACACTGGACTCAAGCGGGCGAGTTCTCCGTAGTGTACGTCCGGTATCTTACACCTGATTTTCTGTTTAGGTACAAGTTAGTAGTAGTGTGCGGATGAGAAGGCCAATGACACTCGGACGCACCTGTGCTTCCAGTTGCGGTCTCGCGCACATATGAGTGATGTTGAGGCGATCAGAGTCGAAATCTAATCTATTCGAGATATAATGATGCCAGATGCCAGAGGAAGTAGAGTGAACCCTTCAAGTCGCAGCATAGCAAACCATGAGTGAGCGTCTTTGGTTTTGCCGTCAAACGTGCGTGGTCCACTATCGCTTCTGCCAATCGGTCCTCAGCTAGTCAGTTTCAACTTACCCATATGTCGCGGTTAACATTACAATCAAAAGACTATCCCGCAGGTTCTGAGTTCCCGTACGCAATGCTCAGCTTGAGAACCGTCCCGAGGGCCTGGTCGTCTCAGCCTTGTCTTGGCCAAGGGCAATCAGCTGATGCTTTTCAGCTTACTGAGGTTAGGAAATACACATGCACAGAAGTGTGTTGGAATGCACGTTTGATCTGATCAACGATCGCCTGCAGTTCCTTGGTCCCGAAGATACGAGAGCTACAGCTGAAGACGGCATACTTCGGACGTAAATCCTCTCCGAACAGCCAGAGTCTATCACAAAAAGAGAGTCCGCTAATTCGTACCGTCGATCTTCGTAATAAATGACTAATTTGGCAGGAACGTTGGTGTCAAGTCGTTAGCATGGCTGAGGGCACGTTTGTCATCTCTGCAAAGCTCGAGAATTACAAGAACTCCCGATCATAGCAGTGAGTATTCGTTGATTAGCTGCCAGGAAACGTCCAGTTCAAATGCAGCGAGTTCGAGATGGTGGGAGTTCCTTCAGATTTAGACGAAAATTGTCAAGCACGTTCGAAGAACAAGCCTAATTATTCAATCTGCCACGCGGTGCCGTGTCACTGCCAGTGGCAACTTCAAGTTGAAGGCGTGAGAATAAACTTAGACTACAAATATGCTTGTGAAAGTTAACACATCATTGTCATGCACGTTAAAGAAAGTCACTAACATCGTTGCACACTTCTGTGTGCTACCGTATTATACAGTCGATCCCGGAGAACTACGGTTTTTTGCTTGCATTTTTCTGACTGTCCTCCTCCGCTAAAATCATGGACGGAAAAGGTCTTTCATAGGCACAACGCGCGGCATCAGCGCGTCGATCCGTGTACCGAACTCAAGAACGCTGTTTAATTCAACGTCAGATGATATTAAAGAATGATACTGAATATAGGGACTCCAACCTAGCACACTGAAATCGCTAAATACGATATCCCATATCGCCCACTAAGCCCCGAGGAAAAAGGGAGGTTGAAATTTAGTAGAATTAACCTCCTGCCGCGACAGATAATGAATTGTGCATCCGGTAAATGCGGCTTGGACGCGCTCCGGCACTATTAACAATAGTCGTCTCCGAAAGACCATGCCATTCCCGCTGCCTCCGAGGGACGTCGGCCTGCTCTTTCGCGCAGGCAATCCATTCAACGTGAAAGCGGCGAGGCGAATCATGGTGTTTAGAATATCAGTCTCTCTGGAAGATAGCGGTGAAGATGGTAGCTTCTCGGAGGATCAATGATAGCTGCAGCGCTCGAGCCGGTCGTAAATCTGGTGAAGATTGTAAAAGCGCGCGTGCGTTGTCAGCTGCGTATTGGGTTGCACTGTCGGTGATTCCTGCGATGAATTTGGCGTTAATAGTGACGACGTCCGGATAATCCAAGATGTTCGAGGACACTTGTTTGGTAGAGCATCACGTCCCGGGAAGGGGAGGTCAAGGAGATGTTCTCGAGGAGCGGGAGGACGATGGTGTCCATTGTCGTCACGGTTGGCCCAACCCTATACATATCGCCCCGGCCAATTCGAAAATCCAGGCGATTTAGTCCGGCCCCATACAGATACACAGATAGCAAGGGTGCGACACTCCATTCCGGTATAAAAGGCGATTTGAACTCAATTTCGCAAATCACAAGCTCAGCACTTTCAGTTCGGTACGGAGCAACATTGCTGGAGGTAAGTTGATGAGGTTTTGGCGTGACCCATGAGCTACAATAGCGTTTCCTCGTCTGTTTCGCCTTGGGTAGATGACTCGTAAACACGAGCTCGTACGTAAGAACTGACGAGTTGAGGTTGTCTAAGTCAAGATCGAAGCCCAAGGGAACGGGGGAGTAGAGTGAGCCTATGGCCCGGGAGCTATGGCAATTGAAGACCTTGACAATAGTTGTCTAGTAGGCACTGGTGCCTGCCAAACACCCTCCCAGTCTCGAGATAGAACTCTCCCCACCTATATGCATGTGGTAGCACCATAGGAAGGAAATCACCATAACTATGATCGGTCCCCGGTTTGACAACGAGTAGCACCACGCGCAAGCAGTTTGTCTGCTGCGCTAAAAACAAAGACGGATAATCTCAGGCGATTGTTTATTGGAAACGATCATCCAAAGCGAGTTTACGCAGACAACGACCGAGCACAAGCGACGATTGACCTGAGAAGCTTGACATCATCATTCGGCACAGACTCAAGACTGTCTTTGATGGACTGAGAAAGAACAATGTGCTCGGAGATGGCAGCGATGATCTCCACTGGAAATCGTTCGATAGTCATCGCAACAACTGGTAGATATTGTGTTTTTCCTTCGCGTCGTGAGTCCGAAAGAGATGAAGATGAAGGTCAATACCGAGAAGGGAGGGCGTTGTGCCGTCGCGCGCTGACCTCGTATTACAGAGCTTCCCACGTTGCCATAAGTACACTATATCCCGACCCTTCGAGCAGGCCATTTTATATGATCCCTTTCAGTCTACTTTAGTTCAGACTGAGGATGAGTTTTCGTGAAATGAAGTTAGTTCCTAGTTCTTTGAACAAAGCGAAAGAAGTCTGTTTCGGTGTAATTTCTCATGAAGATTATATTGTTACTAGTCATGCAGCGGTGTCCGTATATCACATCCAAGAGTTGGTATAAAGGTACAATAGTATCGACAGCAACGTAGTGAAAGAACATCATCCGCAAGGAAGTAACGAGGAAGACAAAAATGTCTGAAGTGGCTGTAGATTCTATCAGGGATCACCGTCGAAGCTGTTCCTTCACGAATTGTACGACAGCCCTAACGTCGATTGATATCACCTGACTATCCTCTTCTGATGGAGGCGAGATCGGAGGGAGGGCTGACCCTTCGTATTTTCTGCAAAGCAAACATCATCGTCAGCGAACACCGGTAGGAATGCGCAGAACCAAACGCAAGACGCACTTCGTATTCCGCCACGCAACATACTCCACGCCCAGCGCACGCGCAACAAACTCGTTCTCGTTGCTGAACCGTCTATCCGGGAAGAACTCCACAACGGCCGGCGCCGGGCTGACCTTGCGCATGAGCGGAAGCAGCGTCAGCGCGTCGCCCCACACGCCCAGCATCACCGAGCTCCGCAGCGCCGCGCGGACATGGGTGGGCCACGCGCTCACGTGCTCCTCGCCCTCCAGCAAATGATGCGAGTAGCTGTCGACCCGCGGCGCGCCGTTCACGCCGTCGCCGAGCTCGACGACCTCCAGCGCCCAGCCGCGCCCCTGCTCACGCACGAGCGTCTGCAGCTCCGCGACGAGCGCCGCGTGGTCCGACGCACGGAGCCGCGGGCCGGAGACGCGGTGCTGCGTAGAGACGTACGTGACGACGCGTGCCTTTGGGTCGTCCACGAGCCCGAAGACGTCGAGCAGTGTCCGTCGGATCTGGGAGAACCAGTTTGACGGCGCGGGGAACGCGAAGGCGGGGGCGATTGCGAGGGAGCGATCTGTGGGCTGTAAGCTCACAGTGTGCATCTGCACGTCCCTTTGCCGTTTCTCCTTCTGATTCCGTTCTTCGGTGCCGTGCTCAGATGCTCGGACAACAGGGACGTGAACGCGAACCTCCTTGTCCATGTCCCACGCCCTTGCGCCATACACAGCACTCACTCTGTCAGCGAGGACCACACGATCAAAGAACAACGGCCGTGCAGCTCGCTCGAGGTCGTCCCAGTCCTCTGCGTAGATGTGGCCCATATAGGGACGTGCGGAGCGTGCTAGTTTTAAATCATAGCCAGTGGAATTGAGTTGTGTCTTCTTCGTGTTTGCAAAGATTGTACGGTCTGGAGGAGGGAGCGAATGTAAGGCGGCACCGAGAGCTGAGTAGGCACGCTGGAGGGTGAGGAACGTATGATTGTCTAAACCTAGGGTATTCATAATATCTTTAGTTCTCTTCACTGGACGAAAATAGGATGAACAGTAAAATAGAAACAGTGTCATTAATGCTGATCACAATTCGCCTTCAAAAAGGTTAGCAAAATATAGAAAATAACAGCTCAGCAGAAAATCATCAAAGATCCAATAAAAAAAGTAAAAAACAGGTTTATTCGTCAGGCAAGATTACCCCGACTGGCATGAGAAGGCACCAGAAGCCTTCAATCCTGACCTAGAGCCTCAAACCATGAAGGAAAAATGAAAAAGAATTTCCCTCAAAATGAGGCTCGTGATGGCCGGGAAGCCCGGTGCCTTCGCCGTGCTGAGAGAGAACCTCTGTCATCTGAAAGGCCTAACCAAATAAATAATAAAAAATGGATATAGATAAGAAGGGCAATAGAAAGAGGGATAAAAGCTTCCTAAATTGTTCGCAGGTACTGAAACCTGCGATCCTTAGGGCATCAATACACAACAAACGATTAAACGCAAATCATCCTGCGACATGAAGCTCAATGAACAAGAACTTGAAGGCTTGATACCTTCACTTTGCAAACCTCAGTCGAAGGGCTCACTCCCTGCTCTTGGTATCATCGTCGCATGAGGGGAAGAATGGGAGAGAAACGAGGAAGATGCGAGGGGTAAGGGGACTTATAAGTGCGGGAACAGTGGCGTGGAAATGAGGTGGAACACAAATAGCAGGCGGAAGATGTCTTACCTGCAGGTTGATCGAAGCAGATAATAGAAACTCCTGGCATCCTGTTCCAGTTCCATCAATCAATCGATAACCCGGACCAAGCCTAGACACCGTCTGAAGCGCTTACCTATGCGCATTATACCCTATAGTCTCGAGCGTCTGGTATCTTGTCAAGAACATCAGATCTTGCTTGACAGCCGGGTAGGGTGATGGTAGGCCGTTCGATATCATCTCCTCTACTTTGGGGAAGCCGTGTGAGACTTGATCAGACACGAGAAAGAGAGTGCCGTTCATGAAGAGGACGTTGTCAAGGATGGTGTAGCCTAAAAGATGAGAACGGAATGGTTAGCACCATAGCCAACAACGAACGGTGAAGCAAAAACATAGGGCTCAGAGCCTTTGCCTCTGCAAACACCAATGTGATCCATGCTGGTGAATCGCATAGCTTCTTCTTCGTTCCCCTCAAGACATGTAAGAATAGGGTTTCAGCTCCAGTCTGATGAGCTCCATGACAAAGGAAGCACTGTCGCTCATTGGTCTAAAGTCGCCTCGTCGCATGCAACAAAATGTACAACGGTCCATTCACACGATGTCCAAACTATTCCGACAAGGACAAGAATACAGACTGCACTGCATGCACTCACCTGGGACATGGCCAATAAGCTCTGTCATTGGAAGATCACCATACTTCCAAGTCTTTTGCTGCTGGTCCATCGTCAAACCATGCGGGCCGAGGTCAAATGTCTGACGGTCGTCTTCATCCCAGTCGCCCACAATCAAGTCTTCCAGCTCATCTGCGAACTGCTCGACGCGCCTTCCATCGCCGCGGAAGACATGCTGAAGGCCCTTAAGAGACGACGCAGAATAGCCTGCGAGGGTCATGCTGGCGACGGACGAGGCGGAATGGGCGAAGCGCCTGGCGACACCATCGAAATTGTAGGCAACGACGAAGATGGTGAGCGCGAAGAGAAGGAGTGTGACCTCCCGACGGGTCAGCATTGCTGCAGTCCTCGTCGTCGTCGATATAGATTATCTTGTTGTCGCCGCCACAGTGAAGAGAGAAAAGAGAACGACGAGCGGAGCGAAAACGGCGGGATGGTACAGAAGACTGATTGTCGCTCCCGAAAAGAAGGCCGAGCTCAAATTGTGCGGCCGGGAATCCGGACCAAAGTGCCTTGATAGTATCCTTATTAGACTCAGGTACGCCGAGGGAAGAAGAGAGGAGCCGGACAGATGACGCCGTCTGAGTGAGGGACCGGCCTGGACCCGAGTTGGTAAATGCGTATCGGCTTCTTTAAGCCCAGTTGGGAAATGCGGCCATGATGCCGCATGGTGGACGGACAACAAGGACGCGACGATTCTCTCAGACTGTCCTTAACTTCTAATCGCTCTGTCGCCGAACGCCCGCGCCCGTCCACTCCTTTCGCTTTAATAACCTTCATCCTCATCGTACGTGGCACTCTCCTTATCTCTTCACCACCACCGTCAACGACGAACAGGACGCAAGACGCTGACGAACAAGCAGTCTTTCTTTTTTCAGGTCCCCTTTTTTCGTTGCTACTCGGTTGCGGCGTCCGAGGCGCTCAGCATTCAACGACTTGAACCCTCTTGCTCTT
The DNA here is from genome assembly GCA_910574555.1 of Trichaptum abietinum. Classification (NCBI taxonomy): domain Eukaryota; kingdom Fungi; phylum Basidiomycota; class Agaricomycetes; order Hymenochaetales; family Trichaptaceae; genus Trichaptum; species Trichaptum abietinum. Next base: position 1,488,427 of record CAJTBE010000010.1, on the reverse strand, counting down.
ACTCCTACCTTTCGACATCAACATGTCGTCCTCGTCGTCCTCGTCGATGGAAGAGACGGATAAATTTGTGGGAGAGAAGATGGGCATTATCATGGAGGAGGTGGGTCCTCAGGAGGACAAGCAGCCAGTACTGCCTTCACCTGTCCAGGCCAACGCCAACAAGCGACCGAAGTTGTCAACGGCCATGATCATTCCCGTGTGGATCGTTCTGAGCTCGACCGTCATCATCTACAACAATTACCTGTACAACACCCTCAACTTCAAATTCCCCGTGTTCCTCGTAACATGGCATCTTTTCTTCGCGGTGAGCTATTTCTCATCAAGCTGTGTTTCTGTTCCATGGGTTTTTTTTTCGCGAGGGCTCTGATCCATGACGGATATTTGTCCCCGTGTCGTGGTAATCCTCCCTATCTTGCGTAGATTGGCGAGGGATGATTTTTTTGTTGTTTCCCCATTCGTCACGTATTGTGCCAAACCTCCTTCGAAAGGGAGATATAGCGCAGGCGAAGATCGAACTGTGGAGTGCTTGGACCTTGAGCGGAGTATGTGGCGCTGTCTAAAATTTGTCCGCATGCTCGGGCTTATCTTCGCCAATCCTTCTGTCGAGTCTAATCATATCTTAGTACAACGTTATCGTGACATCCACTCAAACTCAATATGCATATGCTGATTTATTTCTTTTCAATCTTTTCGAATCATTTTAGGCCATCGGTACACGCACACTGCAGCGCACAACGCATCTAATGGACGCCGCGAAAGACGTGCACATTTCGCGGGATACATTCCTCAAGTCCATTGTGCCCATAGGCCTGTTATTCTCAGGCTCACTCATTTTGAGCAACAAGGCGTACCTGTACCTCTCCGTGCACTACATCCAGATGCTCAAGGCGTTCAACCCCGTTGCGATCCTGCTCATTTGCTGGGCGTTCCGCATCCAGGAGATCAACAAGAAGCTCGCTCTGATTGTCGTGATGATTTCGACGGGTGTCGCGTTGACGAGTAAGGGCGAGCTGAGGTTCGATTTGACAGGGTTCCTTATCCAGGCCGCTGCTGTTGCTGTACGTATCTCCATCCTCTCTTCCTTGTTCGAATGCGTTACTTATTCGATCATACACTACCTATGCAGTTCGAAGCATCCCGTCTCGTGATGATTCAAGTCCTCTTGCATGGACTAAAGATGGATCCATTAGTTTCCCTGCATTATTACGCACCTGTCTGCGCACTGATCAACCTCGCCGTTCTGCCGTTCACGGAGGGTCTTGCGCCATTCTACGAAATCATGCGGATCGGCCCGCTCATTCTCATCTCCAATGCGCTCGTCGCTTTCCTCCTTAACGTCGCCGCTGTCTTCCTCGTTGGCGTTGGTTCTGGTTTAGTTTTGACGCTGGCGGGCGTGTTTAAGGTACGTCTATTGTAATCTTATGTGATACTGTCACAGAAAGGATGGGATTTGACTAATCTGTACCATCTTTAATTTCTTTGAAATAGGATATCCTCCTGATCTCGAGCTCCGTCCTTCTCTTTGGCGTCCAAGTCACGCCTATGCAGGTCATCGGTTACTCCATAGCGCTAACCGGACTTGTGCTGTACAAGACAGCCAAATAAATGCCTCTCACCTCTCCGATATCCCCTCTCCATGACTGTTTTTCTTTTCTCTTAGGACAATTGTCGAGTATCCGTTAATCGTAACTTGTAATCCTGTTCTCTCTCCCTTCATCATCCCAGCGAAAGGTTACCGAAGTAGACAACACATTTACTCAGCAAACCCCGATTCGCTCCGACAAATGCAATCGCCGCCTTCGAACGTCAAGTCGAAGGTTCTGAAGTTGTTCTGTTCTTGCTTTTTGTCCTCTCTCCGATGTTGCTTGATGTCGACATTGGATCCGGACGTAACCCCTCCCAATCATACAGCATGGTGAAATACGCTGCCATTATCTCCTACCCACCCACTCATCCGAATGCTCAGACATGCAGAAATAAATTGTTGATATACCGTAATCGTGGACTGTCTTATCCCGCCGCCCCTCTCTCCCTGCCTCCGTCTTGAAACTTCTTGGTATATATAGCTCTCCCTCCTAACGTACTTGCCAACGTATTATGTAGATAGATAGATTAGGCTTAGTCCTACTTCTTGGCGATTGTCCCGTTCATGTCTGTATTTCTGTGTCCCTCCTCCTTTCTTGCGTTTTCTGAATAAATGGCTTTCTTGAGTAATTGAGTGCACGGAAGGTTCAGATTAGTATGTATATGTATCTGTGGGTGCAGCATTATGTACTTTGCCTCAAGAAATCAACGAAATCCGATTGATGTGAGATGTTTGCAATGAGTGCTGTACGTATGTTTGTACTTATAATTAGAAGACATGCTGAGTGCTTCTTGAGCAACTGTTCATATGTACTCCCCGGCTCGAAGCGTAGCTGAGAGAGGGATGTATCGCGCGTTGTTGCAATGCTTACTGTCAGCAATCCCACGCTTATCTCTACTCCCATTGGTTGCCTCTTATCTATTTTTGCTCTTTTTCGTGCTTTATATCTCCTTATCAAGCTCTTTTCGTTCTTATCTTGGCCTTACTTGCCTTTAGTAGTTGAAATCTTGTTTTCCTTTCAATCTCCGCTGTTTTCTTTTTCTTCATCGTGCGAACTCCCGTGACGTCATGCTCTATACTTAAGTCAGTCTTCGCTATTTTTTCGTTCCCACCATGCCACTCTTAAACCGTATAGTTTACTTCTTTTGTACATACTCTTCTGTTACTTTCATCTTGTACCCACGGCTCTTTTAACACATCGCATTCGTCGGCGTCTCATGTTATTAACTCTCGTGCCTTCAAGTTGCGACAAATCTTGGCAACAAACCCGATGATCGAAGCTTTCGGTAATGCAAAGACTACTCGTAATGACTACTCGTCGCGCTTCGGTAAATACATCCACGTATTTACGTTTTCAACATTCAAAGAGACACCGCTTCAATTGCTTTCTAGATCTTATTTGATGGCAAGCAAGGAATTGTTGGAGCACGTATACGCACATACTTACTCGAACGATCTCGACTCGTTTATTAACCGGAGACTGAGCGTAACTATCATATCTTCTATCAATTATGCGCGGGCACACCCTTGAAGGTGCGCAAGGACTTACGTCTGGCCCATACAGATATCAATTCATAACTATGCAATACCGACCCTGCTCGCGCTGCCCGCTGAGTCACTCGCACATATCACGTCCTTCTTCGTCCCTGCCTCGCTCTCTGAGATCAAACAAGACTCGGCGAACTTCTATGGCGATGAGGCGATGGAGCACAACGTCTTGCAGCATGTGTTGAAGCTGGTAGAGGATAAGATTTCGGAGGCTACTAGAGAATCAACTTGAAGCTGTGAAATGGTGAGTGGGCTTGATTAAATCGCTGTTAAATGGTGGCTTTCATCAAGTTTGGGTGTCCTCATCAAGATAGTACGCGAGACCCAGATGGAATTCATCGTGCAGAAGGCAAACTCGTCGCCCGTCTCGCTGAACCGCCATTCGGAATCCAGTGTGAGTACGTATGTGTATAGCCGGCCACCCGCTCCGTACTTGGTGAGTTCTAAGAACGACTCGGCGAGTGCTTTGGTCTCTTGTTCCGCATCTCTAGATTCTGCACGAACGAGGGGCTTAGTCGCATCTGCAGGGGCTGGCGAAGGTGATGGATCTTCAGCATCTCCTTCTGTCTGACCTCCTTCTCCGACTTTGGATGTCTTGTCCAGCCGAAGATCGTAACTCTCGTCCGCAGCGTCCACGACCCCGTAGCGAGTTCTTGCATTATACGAGTATATCGTCCGGTACTGCTTCCTCAAGCTATAATTAAGCACGTAGCCAAGAACTCCAGATTTCTTGTAGATCCACACGATGAATCTATTGTAGCCGACATAATGATGTCGAAGGTCCTTCGGCGTTGGACCTGTAAGCTGCAGTTTGGTTGCAACGAACGTGGATGCGGATGCGGGTCTCTTGCTGTCCCCGGTTTCTTGACTTGGCTGTGCATGGGTATATCGGTCACCTCTGTTGAGCATTGAACCGATGAGCGGGCTGAAGTGTTGGGTATATGCGTCTACAGTCACAATTTAATCTTGCGACCATGTAGGCAATGTGAAACTATCCACTTACTGGGACCGACGGTGAAGACTCTCTCGTCCGTTTGATTCTCTGCTCTCCCTATGACTCGTACGCTAAGAATGACACGGTTGTGCTTTCGTAGGTGCTGACCAGGTAAGATGGCAGCGACGTATGTTTGAATATAAGGCACGACACTCCCCTTCCGCTTCATGACCTTGACCTCCTTCTTATGCACCTCAAAGTCATCACATATTTCACCATTTGTAAAATCAGCATACGCCTTTTCTAGCCTGTCATCGCGGTCATTCGTATCCTCATCCTTCACCGCCATCTCCAGCGTAAATCCTGACTGGGGGACACCGCTGACGACCCAATGGCTCTCCCATTGTGGATCTCGCGTGCATCGCTGAGTTGGTGTGCGCCATAGCAAGGGCAGCTCATCAGGTGGTTGTGGACAGCTTGGAACTTCAAGGCGCGCTTCGAATTATGGGTCGCACGACAGATTGTGCATGTCGGCGATGGGCAAGTTCTTAGCGCCATTGAAGGTGCGAACCCGCTGACCAAACGCATAACATTGACCAGCAACGATGGAAACCATTAGACTAACTGAATACAAATTATGCACGTACAAACACATATTATCACTTAACATTTGACTAAAGACAGAGATTCGAGCCGGGGACCGCTGTCTCTGATAGCGCTATATAATTAAGTATAATCTTACGTTACGCTTCCCGGTGATCATTCCGTTTACGGTCGCTTCACATTCTATGCACTTTGCCGCAGTTACAATTCTCTATGATTCGGATATAAGTATAGAAATGCTGTTATATTCTAAGTCTGCTCAAGCTTTCTCTCTATCGGGCTTTGAAGGCCTTCTGTAACAACAAACCGTGGCAAAGAGCATTGGCTTGGGCATAAAATAAAGAAACCGGTTTATTAGACGTTCGAGCAAGATTGGTTATCGGAATCGATCGAATTTCAAGGTAGCTGAGTAACACTTCGCTGACATTTCTTCAAGGTGGCTGAGTAACTCACTTCGCTTACATTCTTAACGATGTTTATAACCTTTGTCGCACTTTAGTGCGACGAGCGAGTTATCCATAAAAGTGCTGTCCTAGAGCTACCCACACACTCTCCATCAACCTTCAAAGCTCCTACTTATCGCAACTTATCGTTACTGACTCAAGGACGAGCGACTTCAAGGCCTGTCAGCACCAGTGTGAATACAATGTCCAAGATACTTGTGAACGTCCCAGCGCCGAATGTGCCCTACTTTACGCCTGCGCAGCTCCCGCCTGCAGGAACCGCGCTCGACCCCCAGCCGGACGGCAAACCTATCCCGAAGCTCTTTCAGCCCATCAAGATTCGAGGAGTAGAGTTCCAAAATCGTATTTTCGTGAGTTGTAGTCGATGATTGACGCGTCGGGAGGTAGAATTGCTGATTTCAGATGAACTGTATGCGGTATACTTTACTTACATAGTTGTCTCCACTATGCCAATACTCCTCTAACAATGGGTCGATGACGCCGTGGCACTCGGCTCACCGTGCGTATCCAGCTCGTCGTTTCAGCTACTTGGTAGTAGAACTGACTTGCTCAATATTCACAGTCGGAGGCATATTCACGCGCGGACCTGGTCTTACCATCATCGAAGCGACCGCTGTCGTCCCGCAGGGACGCATCACGCCCGATGACGCAGGGCTCTGGTCCGACGAGCAGATCCCACCGCTCAAGCAGCTCGTCGAATTTGCACACACGCAAGGCCAGAAGGTCGGCATCCAGCTCGCGCACGCGGGACGTAAGGCGTCCACCGTCGCGCCGTGGCTCTCGTTCAGCGCGACCGCCACAGAGGCGCACGGTGGCTGGCCCGAGGATATCTGGGCGCCCTCGGCCATCCCCTTCTCGGACTCGTACCCACCGCCGAAGGAGCTGACGAAGGAGGGCATCAAGGCGGTCGTGAAAGCCTTTGTCCAGGCGACCAAACGCGCACTCCAGGCGGGCGTGGATGTGATCGAGATCCATAATGCGCACGGGTTTCTGTTGGGAGAGTTCTTGAGCCCGGTTTCGAACAAGCGCACGGATGAGTATGGAGGAAGCTTCGAGAACCGGATACGGTTCACACTGGAGGTCGTGGATGCGGTGAGAGCCGTGCTCCCGCCGTCCGTGCCTCTTTTCCTTCGGTCAGCTCAATTTCACTCTACAAAGTTCTGGCAAGCACAACTCATCATTTAATACCCCTTCTAGTATCTCGGCGACAGAATGGCTCGAGGAATCGCTGCCTAACGAGCCCTCCTGGACGCTTTCCGACACGGTCAAGATCGCAACAATCCTTGCCGAGCACGGGGTTGACTTCCTCGACGTCTCATCGGGCGGGAATCATCCGTCGCAACGTATCAAGGTCGGGGATGCCGCGCCCTCGCCCGTGTACCAGGCGGACTTCGCGCAAGCCGTCAAGGAGGCCGTCGGGGACAAACTCATCGTCGGGGCTGTCGGTGGGATCACCGACGGGCATCTAGCACAGGAGGTACTAGAAAAAGGGCAGGCTGACGTGATTCTTGTGGGGCGGCAGTTCCAGAAGGACCCGGCGGTGGTGTGGACATTCGCAGAGCAGTTGGGTGTGAAGATTAAGGTGGCGAACCAGATTGGATGGGGATTCGGGCTAGCCACGAGTGGGAGGGGGAAGCCTCAGCAAAGTTCAAAAGTTTGATGAGAAATAAAATTAGAGATAGAGATAGAAAATAGAAGAAAAACATAAGATAAGTAAAAGTAGAACGCTAAGCGCCTCCGAGGCATTCCTTAGCATGATCCAGTAATGTGCCTGGCAAATGCTTGGAAGTAAGAAAAAGCGGCACGAGTGCGATACTGTGGACATCCGCAAATCTGCCACAGTCCGGAAACTCAAGTCAATCTGCAATTGTTTGTAGCAGTTACCGAGTCCACAACTAAGAGACAAATGAGCTGAGGTATCGCGAAGCCAATCAAACAAAACTCACAGTCCTCTAGCTCCTTCTCTTTCTTCGCGTCTGACACAGGGTCTTTGTTAACACACACATTTACATATGATCAAGCGATTACATACCGAGTTTCGACAACGCCTCCACCTCTTCCAAACCATCATCTATATATTTGAGCAACTTTCAGCCCAATGCTCGACTTCTCGACATATGACGAGACATTTGTGCGCTAGAGCCGTGATTTTGAAGCTCTGTCAAAGCTTCCAGCAACGCCGGAAGAGTCACCCTTTCACTTCGCGCCAGCGGTAGGTTTCTCTACTCGAGGGAGAGTCATATTGAGATCTAGCTGCGTAGCCCACTGATGAACTTGAAGGCATTCCATGAAAATGAACTTTACTAACAAGCTCATAAGTGCTCGAGACTCGTCAATATAGCGTTGATGATGCGCTGACTGTGTGGCGAAAGTAAGGACACCGGCCTTGACCTTGATACGAAGCAGATGGGAGCAAATGGAAAAGGAGACAAGATTGTTATAAGCCCCGGGGGGGGGGGGGGGGGGGATTCAGTCAAGATGCATGTATGGAGTATCCATGACCACTCATCCACAGAGTATAAATCCTTCCTTGTACTACCGTACATTCTTGAAAACAGACCTGTGAGCGTCGCCTCCCCGGTTGATCCTTGGTCGGTCTCGGATTTAGGTATTGTCAGGACATGGGACCGAACTCCAAACCACGGCGAAGCTTCCTTTGCCCCTCTCTCGAGAGCGTGTTGATGAACACGAATAGTTTGACGTTGAATGACCTTCGAGAGAGTGATTGAACGTTCTTGCAAAATTCCTGTGTGAATGCAGAGACGAGAGTAGTAAAAAGTGCATCATGTAAACCAGTTTAACCCGACGCTATTGTTTTGAGCTGTCCAATATACTTGATCCGGATATTCGATGCTCAGCGTTCAGCACTCAAAGTATTCGACGTTCAACGGTTCTTGTGAGATTCCAGAGCCCTTGACATGAGAGAGGAGCGATAAAAGTCAAAGAACTGTACATCCTTAAAAACCCCGATAATTTTTATCGGCCCGAGTCCAGGTGCAATGTTGGCAGTATTTATCCGTCTCCTATCAGGCCCACATCTACAAGGGAGCAAGTCAGGAATAATACCCAGAAGATAGATCTATATGCACATATGAGGCGGACGTGGCGAAGGTGTTACGCAGTATTCTGGGGTCTAGCTTGAGGTGGACGTAAAATTGTTCGGTGAGCCCGAACCGCGTTTTCCGAGCCCATCTCGTACCTCGCTCGAGTTATCCTTGGCCTTCTACCACTTCCTCTCCGCTATCTCTGTTGTCCTCTTCGACATTCAAGGCCGACTGGAGGACGGATAATGGACAGTAGCATAAGCTCGGATGGCTCGGAACTATTTGGTCTGAGTTTGGGTTTAGGCGCCTTCGAAGAGCTCGTAGCGGCCGGGTTTGGCCACGATGATATACAAGGCAGCTACGGCCCCGTCTCCGACACTACTCTCGCTTCTTCGACGTCCATCAGCACGAACGGCGCGAATGCGATAAACGGTGTCGGCCAAGCCCATCACACATCTTCCGGAAGCCTATCACCCCAACATAACTCCAGCAGCGGCAGCCGTACACCTTTGGACGACGCGCTGAGTAGGGTCTCGTCGAATACAGATCTCCAGTACTTTCAGCAGCAGCAGCAGCGACGCATTCAGGAACGGCAACACTCACAAAAGGGGATTCCTGGGTCGCAGAACGGGCATCAGATAAGTGCCAACGGGCACAGTCACGGACAGGAATTGGAACAATTGAGTGTGGGGGGCGAAATGTTTGGACAGGACGTGCAAAAGAGAGGCGCTCACGGCCATGAGGTCGACCAACAACAACAGAAAGCACAGCACCAAAACCAACACCAGCAGCAGCAACAAAGCTCGTCGCAGCAGGTTCGGGCAGACCAAATGAACTTGGAGGCTCTCCAACAGCTCCAGCTTCTCGCAATGCAGAATCTGCCATTGCTCTCCACAGATAACAACCCTGGCCCACAACAACAATCTCAGCAGCAACAGCAACAGCAACAGACTTCGTTGCAATTGGGCAATCTATCACTTCCCAACCTGGCAAATATGGGGAATATGTCGAATATGCCGTTGATACAGTCTGTACAAACGTCCTCGGGAAGTGCGAGTCCGAGCACAGCCTTGCTTGAGCAGCAAATCCGCCTCAACCAACTCCAGCAGCTCCAACAGCTTCAAGCGCAAATCTTCCAGCAGCAGGTGCGTCAGCTTACCGTAATTATATTTTCAATCTGCTTTCCGTCTCGCAAGTGTGCTTACTTTGACAATCCATGTCTTATTCCGTGATGATCTACATGTTTAGATCGAGCTCATTAGTGGACAGAGTACCATCGCGAGCGGCCTGGATGTCCAAGCTCACCAAGGGCAAATGTTCAGAGAATTTCAAGGATTGCCTACGCCGGGTACATAAATATAACTTCATACAGTCTCCAACATATCTAATGAATTCGATTCTCATAGCCAACTCAACGGAGCTCCGTGCTCAACCCAGCTCAAATTTCGTCTCTCCCATGATTTTGCAGAATTTCATGGCCCAGCCACCGAACTCCAGTGTATGCAACCCTTCTCCTTTATGTTTTCTCTGATATTAATGAACAAGTTTGTCCGCAATTCTTATTTATGCAGCCACTGGAGCAATTCAACTCGCCCAATCCTCTCCCTCATGGAACGAGCTCGGCACCGGCGCACCTCGCATTCCACACGAACTTACCTTCTTCAGCAGATGTCGGTGGCTACGACTTTTCGCCCATCACGAGTCCATGGCTCGAACCGTATCAGCAGCCAGACCATTCCGCGCCGACTCAGCGACAACATCAGCAACAACAGCAGCCTTCTCAGCAGCTCAATCAAGGCGGATTATCTACACCACAGGTCCGCGCTACGCGCTCGAGCACAAAACGAGGTGCATCTAGCAGTGGGGAAGATACGGGTGCGGAGGGGCATGGACACGGGCAACAAGTACGGAAACGCGCGCTGCCTTCCGTACGGTCGACCGCGACTGCAGGAAGTGGTGGAAGTGGAGCAGGACAGAGAGGAAGACATGCACGCGGCTCTGCGAGCCTGACATCAACACCTGCCATGCGTGCACGGTCGAGGAAGGACAGCAGCGCGGCGATGGAGGATACGCCGTCGCCTGTTGACCTGTCGATGCCCCCGCCAGCTCCGCCTCTGATGTCGGGTGTGGAGAGTTCCGACATGGGCGAACAAGGTCAGCAAGCACAAGGACGCCAGATGAGCCCGACGAGTCCTGCAACGATCGCCCCTGTCACGCCTGCTGCGATTATGGGCCTTGGGAGGCTTGGATTGTCGAGCGGATTGACGCCGCTTGATGGGGCTGAGGGGAGCACAAGCACAAATGCAAGTGCAAGCTCCGGTGCCGTGCAGGGGAAGCGGAAGTCTTCACCTAAAACCCAGTCGACTGCTGGCGCTTCGACGTCAAGGATGACGACTGCAACCAAAAAGGCCTCTCCATCCTCACTTGTCGGGCAAAGTCCTTCCCTCAAACCGCTCCTCCCTGGTGGGCTTCCACCTTCTTCAGCTATGCACCTCGCCACCGCGTCCAACTACACACACCATCTCTCAGGATCTGCCTCCTCGCTCAACCTCACTCCATCCGCGCCCCTCCCGCAGCCAACGCTTCAAGTGCGAAAGACCTCGCACAAAGCGGCAGAGCAAAAGCGGCGTGACTCGCTCAAGAACTCCTTTGACGACCTTCGATTCCTCCTGCCGCCGCTGCCATTGCCCAACGACGAGAACTACGACGGCGAACCCCCGCTGCCCGGTGCGCTCCCTCCGCGCGGGCCACCGAGGGGCGAGGTGCAGGGCCCGAACCGCGCAGTAAGCAAGTTGCAGCTCCTGAGATGCGGGAATGATTTTATCAGGAGATTGAAGGCGCGCGTGTCAAGGAGGGATGAGTATATTGATCAGTTGAAGACGGAGGTAAGGGCGCTGAGGGCACAATTGGATGAGAAGGCTGGCCCGGATTTAGATGGACTGGAGGGTGCGATACAGGCCTTCGAGAGGGTAGATTTGGACAAGGATTTGGATGCGGAAGAAGCGAACGCGCCGAAGTTGGGCGGCATACCACTCGAAGGAGACGAAGACGATGATGGCGCAGATTGAAAAAAAAATCAACGCCTGTGGTCCATCTCAGTATGAAAAAGGGACTACACTTTCCTCAAGGTCTCATTTCTTGAATTTCTTCTCCATTCCCTTATTTTGTTGACTGAGCATATAGGACGATAGAAGAAAAAGAAATTGTTGTAGTATAGTATGATAGTAACCAGCAAAAACATCTGTGAATGTTACCGGTGTATACCCTTCATAGAATTGTAGTAGACCTTTGAAAGAAGTGTGATATGCACACTATAGAGAGGCGCGAATAACAAATCAATTTGAGTGAATACTGTACAACAATCTTGTTCTATTCATATCTTTTCGTAACTTCTGATAACAAGAATACAACTGGGACAAAGTACATCGTGATAACACAAGAAAAGAGGCAAATAATAGTTGACTTAGACATCTTGACTGCCTCCTTCCTTCTTGCCAACCCTATGACACAGATACAGTCATTACACTGCACCTGTTGAAGCAATTGAACACTTACTTTGACTTGCTCGGCAATAGTTCCGGGTTAATGAAGGGCACGACACCACCCTGGCTGATGACGACGTGGCCGAGAAGCTTGTTCAACCTGAAGACCTTAGCACTGTGGGAAGGAACAGTAAACGGCTTGACTCACTCCTCGTCATTCCGAATTGCTAGCTGCAAGTGACGCGGGACGATACGCTGCTTCTTGTTATCCCGAGCAGCATTTCCAGCCAACTCCAAGATCTCAGCGGCGAGGTACTCCAGAACCGCTGCAAGGTAGACTGTTAAGATAAGACACAGTGAGATTTAGACCTGGATACATGCTTTAAAGCGAAGATAGAAGGTAATAGGACGTACCAGGAGCGCCTGCACCCACACGCTGGGCATAATTGCCTCGCTTGAGCAAACGGTGGATACGACCGACAGGGAACTGGAGTCCGGCTTTTGCTGAGCGACTCTGCGACTTTCCCTCTGCGCTTGCCTTTCCACCAGATTTTCCGGCTTTACCTATAAAGAAAAACAGTTCGTTTGATATGATGCCCATTGATTTAGTGAAGCGCCTTGATTACGAACCTTTTCCGCTCTAATTCAAAAGCAAAGGTTAAGTCTTCATTCGTTACCCACAACAGTTCGAGTAAGAGCATACCATATTTGAGGTGAGTTAGTACGTTTGAAGGTGGAGTTGTGTGTTGGGTTGAAGAGGATGGGAGTAGAAAGGAAAGAGAATGCTGACCACAGAGACGCTCCTTCCACTGTACACGCTTTAAATAGGTCTCACGTGCGTGTGATGTCACGCGTAGTGACTAGGCCACATTCAAGTTTAATGTTAGTACCACACCCTTTCAAATCGGTCAGAAGAGCACACATAAAGTTGAGGTTATGAGACCACAGTGACAGATCATAGAACACAGTAAGTGCGTCGCGAGAGACATTTGTCGAAAATACAGGAAAAATCCGCAGGCGACAACCGCCCCCCCGGGATGACTCATTCAACCCATTGTACAGAGTGACAATGAACAGATATGGTGAAGAATTTGTGGTCTTTATACCATTAGTCGTGCGCCTGAAAGTCGATAGTTCCATCCAGACACCGAAGTACTTGAGATTGTTAGCAAATTCCACAGTACTCCGCGCCTGTTTGCAATTGCGGTACAGTCATGATGGGAAATATCCGCGCATAGTTGAAGGTACATTGCCGTTTGAATCTTTCGTCTTTCGCACTGGCATTTGGGGGGAGAGTATCAGCCTGCTCCGATGCTTCCCGGCGACTGCTTCACCAGTCAGCCTCGCGGGTGGCTGGCAGCGAGAGGGTAAACGTCGGTGATTATCCCCCCCTCCTCCGACTGGGACGTCAGCACCACACTCGTCCAGAATGAAACAAGAGGCTGGATGCGATTGTTTGTTCGCCACAAATTCAGGGGGTATAAAGGGGTGGACGGCTGGACGTCCACACTCCATCCCCTCTTGGCTTCCCTCCTCTACCATCGTCGACTTCCAGTCACCGACTTTCAGCATCCGGCATGTCGGTTCTCGTCCTTCAACACCCTTAGACCAAAACCCCTGCCGACAGGTAGTCGAGCCACCGAGTCATACCACCACGCTCGACATCGGTGTGCTCGTACTTTCCTTGCAAACCTACCCACAGTATCTCCTGTGTACTTCAGCCACTGTGCACGTCATGCCTGTACGCCGTCATGGTCGCAGCAATGCTACCCTCTGCACCGCGGAAAGCGTGACGGAAGAACGGCCGTCGGTCGCATTAGACGGGGCAACACACACCCGCGATCGGCGGCCACCCCGTACTCCCAAGCCGCGTCTGCATGCCCGGTTTTCGTGGAATTGCAGAGTGCTGAACCTCCTGGGGGGAAGCGGTCTCTGCGGCGGGGAAACATGCGTGTAGAATTAGGTCTTCGGACGGCCGCTGGGACGACGAGTTCAGTGGCCACCTCGTATGCCCAGGCCGCGTTTGCATGCCCGGTTCTGCGGTAATGCACTGACTGGCTGTTCCCTCAACGGGCAGCCGGCCTCTGCGGCGGGGAAACATGCGTGTAGAATTAGGTCTTCGGACGGCCGCTGGGACGACGAGTTCAGTGGCCACCTCGTATGCCCAGGCCGCGTTTGCATGCCCGGTTCTGCGGTAATGCACTGACTGGCTGTTCCCTCAACGGGCAGCCGGCCTCTGCGGCGGGGAAACATGCGTAGAGTTGAGTAGAATTAGGATTCTGGATGGTGGTGGAGCGAGTCAAATCCTCGCTACCGGGAGTTTTTTGCGAGCAGCAAGATCCAAACGGGTCTAAACTTGGGTGCCGGTTATCCCCCCAAGGCTGACGCATTTTTTATCCCCATCCTCCCTTCAATGGGCGAGAATCGTTTTTTTCTTCTTTTTTTCTTTCTTGCGGGAGTAACGATAACACCCACACCCGCAACCTCATTTGCGTGCCCTTAAGAGATTCTAAGAAAGGCTGAATAAGTACCATACGTGTGAATAATGCAGTTCTAAACGCACCCTACGTGTATTCACTCGCGCTGAACTTGACTCCATTAGTCGCGTCCCCTTTGATCGAGAGAGCTGCATTTCTACTCCAGATCCAAAGGGTGGTGCTTGATAACACGAATACACCTTATATGTTTTGCACGTCATTACAGGAATTCTGTCTTCAAGCTACTGCCACTTGGATGTGTCTTCCGTTTGGGCTGACGTATATTTATTATCAACTGTACGACTTCGAAGCTTCCCTAACCAACTCACTGACCCAACCGTAAATGTTCTCCAGCTAGTTTTCGATGCTCTTCAATGGGTAATCCACGCCTCGCTATTTAATTATTCATCCAAAAAGGATCGGTCACTTTGTAACCTGCAGCAGCATTGCATCCCTGTTCGAGTTGAATACATTGGCGTCAGACAAGTGGAACGTAGCTGCAGTATAAAGTGACTAGAATGCGAACAGGGCGACTTTCCGAGAAGTTGAAGCGGGGAAACTTCGGACGGACAGAGCAACACTAACAACTTGAGACTCCCACGAAACCGGTCACACGATGCTCAATTGGGAAATGCGATACAGTACCCGGAATAACTTCGGGAATTTACAAATTTCCCACGACTTGTAGCTTGGAATGAGCCTCTGCCAGTGTCAAATTGAACAACAACATCGCGCATACATGAGTTGGCGACCGTAAAACATAAGCAGCCTACAACGACCAATAGTGTCTTGCACAATGAGCTTGACGTCAAGTGTCACTGGCACAGTGCCTGGTCGAACTTTCACAAAATAAAATACTTACATAATCTAAGTTGTACTACAGTATGTGCTCGCAACAGAAGGCTTCGCTCGCTCTTTCTCAACATACCATGCTCAACGACATCTTACTGGTCGGCCAACTCATCCACAACTAAACGTGCACTATCTTAACTATTTGGCTGTAGCATAGGCTGGAAGCTTCCTGTGAAAAGACAGATTATCACCTTTACTAGCGTCAGCATGTGAGTACCTAGTAGAATGGGCAGCGGTTTCTACAAACAATGAGATTTAACAAATCTTAGAATTCTCAAAACTCAATGCTGAACCTAACATCCTATCGCTGCCAACAACGTTCTTTTCGATTCGGTCTGGGGATCGGCGCCAGTACCAGTCGCAGTGCAGCAAATCTGTTTAACTACCGATGCAACTCATCTTCATCGTCACCATCTTCCCCATCCCCGTCGACGTCCCCGGTAGAGACAATTGTGGCAGAAGAAAAGGCGAAGGAAGATAGCGATGAACTCCCCTTCCTCCCACGACCGCTTGGCATATTCGATCATCCGACCACGCAGCAGAAGTCATGGCGAGAAAGTACGCTGGAGCTTATGGATCAGGATGTTCGGCTAGAGAGACGGAGACACATGTGCGGGTTCTTTTCTTCTCTTTGAAAACGATGATGACTCATATATCTGCAAAAGCATTAAGGAAGCCTCGCGCGGCTACTACACGGATCTCAATGCAACGCGGAAGCACGGCGGAAAGACGTGGATAGCGCCTCGTACACTGATTCGCGAAGACGTAAGTTACTAGAAAATAAATGCTGATAGGATTTTCATAACTTTCCCCAGCATGCATTGTATTTCCCCGATGTCGCGGGGGTACCACTTGACCGCAAGGAGGCCATTCACACGACGGATATCTGTAAGGGTAAAGTTTCGGTAATTGCGATGCTTTCGACGGTTATTTCAGAGGTACTTTCGCCTGCATCAGTCTATCATCGAGTCTTAATCAGGATTGGTATAGGAACATGTCGACAGCTTCGTTCGCTCTACAAACGAAGCGTACCTCAACGATCCTCGGTACCAGTTTATCCAGATAAACCTTCAAGAAAACATCATGAAAGCCTTTCTCGTTTCCCTCTACGTCTCGTCCCTGCGGAGGCGCGTTCCGAAGGAACTCCAGCCCACGTATTTGCTGTCACGGCAGAACATGGAATACGTTCGCGAACCATTAGGAATGAATAACAAACATATTGGGTTTGTCTATCTAGTAGATCCGAATCTGCGGATACGATGGGCCGGGGGCGGGCTTGGACTTCCGGAGGAGAGCGATTCGTTGCAGAGGTGCGTAAAGGTGCTACTGGACCGTATGAAGAAGGGTAGCAGTAGTAGCAGTAGAAAAGCGTAGACATGTGAGTCGTCCGAGATTTTCTCTCGCCAGACGGGTCATGCATAATTCGTTATCAGAAAACTATTTACCCGTTCACGGATCATCAAGCGACCCCCGAACCTTTCAGTAAAGTTCAATTCCCAGTCTAGAACGACCTCCCTTATCCACTACTTCGTCAAGTTTGACTAACAATACCAGTGTACGTGCAGCATGTCGTATCTGCGACTCATCCGATTCGGTGGTCGGTCCGGCACCGTAGTTTAACTTTTAAGTCCGGACTCCGGGCTAGATTCTCTTCTACATTCCCTCCCCTCTGGCTTTCACGTCTGTGCTAGTTCTCTCATCATGTCGACAACAGCTCCTACGCTAGTCGATGCTGTTCTGGATAAGACTTATTATGACGCTAAGATTGAAGAGCCTCCTATTGCCTATACTGTTCCCTCAACTTTCTACATTGACGAGTCATTGCCCACTACTCCCCACGAAGAATATGAGCTACCAACACTTCCCAGTACCCGCGCCGCATCTTTAGCACCCAGTACTGAGCCTATCGCCTCCGTTTCTGCCAAAGAACGGAGGAATGCTCGAAGGAAGGAGTATATCTGTTTTGGTGTATTATTGTGGTCTATCTGGCTTGAAGGCTGGAATGACGGTTCAAATGGACCATTGCTACCAAGGATGCAAGAACACTATCATGTAAGCTGAAGTACTTAATCAGGCCTGGTTCTCTTCATTGTCGATGTTGATCATAAGCATAGGTTGGGTTCGCACTTGTCTCCCTTATATTCGTCATGAACTGTGTTGTCAGTATTCTTTGGCTTCTTTCCGTGAGACGTACAGTGTTGAACTTAATCTGTCCCTTTCTCCATTTACCTTCTGTAGGGCTTCGTCTCTGGTGCAGTCGCAAACATACAAATGTCAAACAAGCTCGGGTTTGGCACGGTATTTGCAAACCTTTTCCTATCGTCGAGTCCCTGAATTCACCAATGCGATGGCAGACGATCACCATAGGTGCCTGTGTGCAAGCAGGTGCATACGCCATTCAGGCCTCGGCTCCTCCTTTCCCCCTCTTCGTAATGAGTTACATTTTGTCAGGGTTTGGACTTGCACTTCAGGTACACGAACTTCTTTTCTAACATATCCCTGGATTGAGCTCTTCTTACTTATCTTTCCTTCATTTTACAGAATGCTCTTGCGACAGTATTTGTGATGCATCTCAACAACAACACATCTGCGAAAATAAGCATCTTGAATGCAGCTTACGGGATAGGTGCGCTCCTGAGCCCTCTTTCGGCAACAAAATTCGCAGCGAAGACCACGCACTGGTCTTTCCATTACCTCGGTTCTCTGGGCGCCGCACTTCTTAACGTCTCCCTTCTGGTTTATGTCTTCCGTTTCCGTCCCTTAGATGGTTAGTATCTGTTCTCATTTAATACCTTCACTTCGTAGTAGTTACTGACTTACTGCTGGACGGCTCTTCAGAGCTTCTCAGGGAAGCTGGTCAGGTGGTCAGAGAACGTGACAGTACCCCGACCAATCATTATAAACAGATCTTGAGCTTAAAAGTGGTGCATCTAATTTCTATCTTCGTCGTAGTATACGTTGGGGTGGAAGTCACTCTCGGAGGTGAGTTTAGCCCTTGCTCCAACGGACTTGTACTTACTTCTACACATTCCATTCTCGTAGGATGGATTGTAACCTTTGTCATCGACGAAAGAGGGGGCGGACCGTCGTCTGGATATATAACGTCTGGTTTCTTCGCTGGACTAACGCTAGGCCGTCTTGTCCTGCTATGGCTTAATCAACTGGTAAAATTCCAAGAAATGCATCTAACATTAGCCTGGATCTGATGGCTCATCCATATTCAGGTTGGAGAACGTCGAATAATGTGGATCTATATCTTCATTGCAATTGCGTATGCCGCTTTGTTTTATCTTCTTGATCGCTTACTCAATATTAATCGCCTACTAGACTCGAAATTACGATCTGGGTTGTTCCATCTCTCGTCGGAAATGCCATCGCTGTGTCCTTCATCGGCCTTGTTTTCGGACCAATATATCCTATAGTCATGAACCGAACCGCGAAATTGGTGCCACATTGGCTCCTCCCCGGCGCGGTGGGCTGGATAGCTGGTCTGGGACAAACTGGCTCTGCGCTTCTCCCGTTCATTACAGGCGCAATGGCCTCAAAGTTCGGTGTTAAGAGCTTACAACCTCTGTGAGTGTTTCTAGATTCTGGGGGATGCAAGGCACTGACTTGAATATAGGATTGTAAGCGTCATGAGTGTCATGGTCGGTCTTTGGGCTGTGATACCTCCGGATATCCGCCGTGCAGATTGACAACCCTTCATTCGGTTATCATACTCGTTCGACTTCAAGCATAGAGCTTCCTTGGGTTTGTGAAGAAATCATTATCAGGCTGTAGACTGCAACGATTCTGTACGTTTCAAATGGGTTCATATCGAAATTATTTAATACAACATGACGGTACTAGGAATGCATGTCCAATTGTTGAAAACCTATCTTCAATGGTTGGATTGAAAGAAAAATCCGGGAAGAAAGTGAACGGAATTTATACAGTAAATGAGTGCAATAACCTGAAGGCGCTTGGGCTGAATCCCTTCAATGAATTGACGCTTGCTATGGTACTAAAGCGACGACCATGCCCCGATTCGAAATTCCAGCTGGTTTGTGCGCTTCCTGTATTCCTTGAATTCCCCCTTGTCGTCAAGAGGCTCTCCTGTTTCGTCAACGATGTTTTCCTCATACATCCCAGCATGAAACTTGCGCATGGCAAGATTTACAACATCAGGCACGGAGTACATCTTCTCCTTTGGTTGCAAGAGATCTTCGTACGCTAGACTCTTCATTTCTTTGTCGGTGAGTCCGTATTTTGACTTAGCTAATCATATGGAAGAAGGAATGAGCAGAGTCAACTTAAACAGAGCATTAAAGGAATGGTTACCGTCGTGCTTCGTCATGCACTGAGAGCAAATAATCAGCTAGGGGATGGTTTCCATATCAAACTGAGAACGCACCCAAGTACCTATGGGCCAGAAGAAATAATCACTTGTATTGGTGGGACGTTTCCAAGGCTTGAGGCTCTTTTGCCAAGCACGTTTAACTTTGGCCTCATCTGCCTCCATCTGTTTCCTCTTGGCTAATTCATCCTGCTTCCGCTTCTTCTTCGCTGCCTCCTCAGGTGTCTCCTTTCGATGCTGCGTTTTCGATGGCGCTTTACTAGGCTTCATCTGCGCAAGGCTTTCCTTCCGCTCGCGATCATCCTCTCGTTTCCTCTTGGCTACCTCGACTTGCTCTTGCTTCTTCTTGGCGGCCTCCTCCTCAGTTTTCTCCGTTCGACGCTCCTTCGATGGCGCCTGACAAGGCTTGATCTGCGCGAGGCCTTCCTTCAGTTTGCGGTCAAGGTCAGGACCGTCCTTCCGTTTCCTCTTAGCTATCTCATCTTGCTCCACCTTCTTCTTCGCTACCTCCTCAGGGGTTTCCTTTCGACGCTGCTTCTTCGATGGCGCATTACGAGGCTTAATCTGCGCCAGACCTTCCTTCAGCTCGCGGTCGAGATTGTGGTCCTCGTTCTCTTTCTCTGCGTCGTATGCATTCTGGGGTGCGTCAGCGTCATCCCGACGGTGAGTATAGTCTGCGGCCACATTCCGCCTAGTCGTGGGCTCTTTTGAGGGTCCACTGCTTTCATTCTTGGTCTCTTCGCCTCTACCAACATCATCTGAGTCTCCATCTCGACGTGATCTCTTCGCTAGTGGTCTAGTTTTTATTTCGGCAAGACCGATTTTACGCTCGTGCTCGAGTTGATCGATGTTACGTTTCGGCGTGATGATAGCTGAGGAGGATTATTGATAAAAGTTCTGGGATAACTGAGGAGGATGAAGAAGGACGTAAAGGACGGTAAATAGTCTGCTTGCGTTGGTTTTCATTGTGACATTTGTGGTTTGAACCACACTACCATAACATTTACCACACAATATAACATAAGAAGTGCTACGTGCATCGCTACCCAATAACAGATCGGTTCGTTCATTTTATTTCATTAGACGACGCGCTGCTGACTCGATTGTGATATACAACCTCCTTCCTTCGTTATCAGCCGCCGTAAGTTATAACAAGAACAAGAACACTTTACAAATAATTTAATGTGTACCGATACATGAGAATTTTGCACCAAACAAGTCCAAATATCTAATCAAGATCCTCGTCATCATTGCGAGCTTTTCTTCTCGATGCTGGAACCAAAATAAGCAGATGTTCCACAATTTAAGGTGGGTAGAACAACTGACCTTTTCGAGTAGCGCGTTTGCGAGCAGCAGCCTTCTTTCCCTCCGCACGCTTCTCCAGAGCGTGGTCTTCTTCGCCCTGCTTCTTATGCTCTTCTAGGATCTGATGGAATGATCAGCGACCATATCCTTTTCTATAAACTTTATACGCACATTCTCGAACTCCTTGATGTCAGAGTCAGGCTTGCTCGTCGACTTATTTGCCCTTGCCTGATGACGTTAGTTAGTACCCATCGAAAGAGACTGATGGAGTGACACACTTTGGCTAGCATCTCTGAGAAGCGAGTAAATACAACTGGTTCGTGCAGCTTATCTTGATAAAATGGCAAGCCTTCGATCAGCTTTTTCAGAGATCGTTCAGATTTGAAGGGTAATAGAGAAAGGCAGAAAGCAATGTCACGCCATTGTCGAGGGTCATCCGAGAGTCGGAAACGCTGGCAAAGCTTATCTACTATGCTCTCAGCTTGTTTCTCCTGAATTTAGCTAATAATTAGTTTTAAAGCATAGCAAGGTGAGGCGGTACGAGCCTTTTCAATAAAGGAAAATATGTATTTCATGGTGCTTTGGAAGGCCTCTTCATCAACAGCATGTTCGCCGACAGACAAATGGCTGATGACTAAAATATATACGCGTTAGTGAGTTTTTATTGGATCCAACAAAGCAGTCTTACCGTCGGGCAAGTTGTTATATATAGCATTGTCTTTCGTCGATAATTCCGTGAAGAATAGCTTAGCGAGATCTGCAATTCGCTGCTCCGGGTCTTCGAGACACTTTGCCATCTCTCCAAGTTGTCCCTTAACCTTAATCATTCCGTTGAGGATCAAATGCGTCAAGACCATGAGTGTGTTCTTCTTGACAACAAGATTGCGGTCTGAAAGGCCCTTGTACAGCTCATTGCTGTTCTCATCGATGATATTGCTGAAACAGACAGCCACATCCCCGAGCGCGATAACAATATTACTCCGAATGTTAGGATCTTTTGATGTTTCCAAGATCTTGAACAGCAACCGATGATGTTGGTCGCAGAACAGGGAACTGACACATAAAAACTTGCTGAAAGCCAGAGTGGCTGCCGTTCTTAGTATGGGATTCTAAATCGTAGTGAATATAATGAGAAAACGAGTGCGCTGGTGTAGTATTGAGCGCTATACCTTGTACTTATGAGGGCTGCCGCAAATGTGAACGATCATAGGCCCGAAGATTGCGAGCAATGACTCTGATCCATACAGGAGCTCAGATTCACGCACCACGGCTATTCTTTCTCCAATTTCGTCTTCAGCATTGCCAGCTACTTGTTCAAGTTCTTCACCCTCCTTCGTATTGCGAGCACTCTCTCCTTTCGCAGCTTTCTCCGCTAGCACAGGCTTAGGTCGAAGTCCGTAACGTTTTATAGTTTGTACAAACATACCTTTCTCCTTCTCGTCCTTTTGCCGTTTCCATTCTCGTTCGACAAGTTCAAGGTAAACAATCTGCTTTATCGCCACATGACCGACGACAAAAAGAAGTTGACTGAGTTCAAAAGCTTCACCTATGTCATTGGATGACCTTGGGCGTTGTGTAGTTGTCGACTGTGGCCTTGGAGTTGCCTCAACGTCAGGTGTTGCGTTTGAGCCATCTTCGTCCATATCGTTAGGAGTCTGTGATCGACTAGCACTACCACTTCGTGTGCCCCCGAACACACGGTACGTAAGACTCTTAATTATGTCATTGCACAATGTGTCCGGGTGTTCACCGAGTGCGTATATCGTATTTATTGCCTGCTCCGCCATTCCAAACCACTCCTTTGATCTGGAGGGTTGGAGGATAGCATCCTGTAGCTTGCGGAAGATAGCGTTGTCCATTTCCAGACGTAAAGTTTTATCCAGTAAGGATCCTAACATCAATTTTATGGGTCTCAGCCATTTCATTACAACAATACACGTCACTTACCCTTCACTTTCTTCGCGCTGCCGTTAAGACGCTGTAAAGCTACGCAGGTATAACGTGCAAGTAGCAAATCCGACTAATATAAAACAATGTAAGCACGTTTTCCACACTAGACGCAGAGCGTTACTTACCCGGCCCAGTGGGCCTAATCCAACTTTAAGCAATGTGTCTACACGATCAGTGACAACTGAGCGTTTCGCTAGAGCTAGCATTCCAAGGATGATGATGGCTCCCCGACGTTGTTCCTTAGGCAGCTGTCTATCCGAGCCTAAATTAAGTGCATCAATGCGGATATTCGGCAGACCTTCAAACTCAGACACATACTATATACTTGCCAAAGCTTCGCTATAACGTCTCCATGGATTTGGTCATCATCCATCATAGTTCGCATCATTTCTTCAAGCGAAGTCAACTCCGCCAATGTTGAATCGTATGTCAATCTACAAATTAAATCAGACTTATTGGGCGACATTGCAATGAATGCAAGAGTTGACGAACTCGATCATGTTCTTTGCTATACGGTTGACCTGTTGCTTTGGCTCCATGTCTGGCAAAGGATCGAAGTAAAGTGTGCGGTAACACTCAAGGAGACGGGACCGAATGCCCTTCAACTCCTTTCCATCTTCCGAAGTGGAACTGTTGTCTTTCGACCAGATCAGATGTAACATCCTCTTTATGCCAATCTGGTGTCCTAATAAGTATCATATAACAGAGACAGGAGCTGCTTGATTCGCGTACCTCTGCACCCTCAAATTGGTACTCATGAGCAACTCGGAAGAATTCAATCGCCTCCAATACTTCCGCCTTGTTCTTTGAACCTAGTAGCTGCCCAATGATTTCCATCGCACCTTCGATCTGCCTTATGAAGCTGAGAGACTCAGCATAGTACCTCTTTCTTAACTTCAAATGGAGAATCTGGTTACTTTGCAGCGCAGCAAGAGCCACCTGCTCATCCGTCAAAGTTGAGATATCCATCTGACTTTTCCTTGGCTTCTTCTTTTTCTTCTTATCCTTTTTGGCAGACTTAAATGCTGACTTATGGATAGTTCGCGGTGTCTTTGTTTCTATTGGTGCCCTGGGCGTCTTGAATGGAGTCTTAGGCGTTCGAAGAGGTGTAGGCGCTACGCTGCGGGACTTTGAAGGACGAGCGGGAGTATTGCCAGGAGGTACATTCTCGTCGTCTTCTTCGCCCTCGTAGAAGCCTTCATCCGCTTGGAACTCGCCTCCGTCCTCAAATCCTTCATCGCCTGCTACCCCTTCGGACGTAATGCCATTCTCGTCGTCCATTTGTGCATCTTGCGTGACGTCACTCCGTGGTTCTCCGTCTTCGACCTGCATTGCATCATCCTCGTCAGAAGATGCGTACAAGGGAACGTTCTCTTTACGAGATGACCTTTTTAAGACAGTTAGGTATGGCTAACTTACAGAAGACAGAGAGTCGTACCTCATGTGTTTACGAGCAGCTTTCATTGGTGAACTTGTAATTCTCTCATTGGCATCGCTGCTGAGGGCTTCATCTGCGTCTGAGGTCTCCGGTTGTCTCTCTTCTTCGTCCTCGCTCTCGTCCTCGTCCTCGTCCTCATCGTCTTCTTCAGGGCCACCTACGCCAGGATCAAGCTTCTTGTCCATTTCCTCTAGTTCCATGCAGATGGCGTTATACCTTTCTTCCCACTCCCCCAGCTTCAAGAGACCACCATGCATAAGACCATATGGATGCGTCAAGATGAGTTTCGTTAGCAATGCGACTGCGTGTCGACGAACGCTGCTGCCCTTGTCCTCCAATGCACCAACCGTCAATTCTGCAATGGACAGCCGCTGCTTTGGGAACTTAACCGGAAGCTCACAAAGCTTGGATAAAGTAGTGATAACTTTCGCACGAACGTATGATGATAGGTCGAGGTAGCGCTCGGTCAGGAGATCAAATAGATTGTTGAGTTTCTTCTCGCGAGACTCTTGTTCCCCTTCGTCTGACATGGCTATTTCACGGATAAGGCATCCAATGATCTCAACAAGAGCCATACGCATCGGGTACGACTACGTTATCTATTAGCGGAGGAAGAATAACGCAAAAATAACATAATTACCTCACTGTCTAAGTGAGCAAGTAGCAAACTGATTTGCTTGAGGACCAATCTTGGCGAGAGTTCGGCAAGTCGTACTAAGAAACGAGAGAAGGCTCGAGGACCCTTTGTGTCTTGGCCATTGAAGTTCTTCCCCGCAATCTCTCGGAGAATTTCTTCTGCGAGTTGACTGTGATCAAACTCCTTTGCGAGCACCGTCAGAGCTTCCGCCATGGGCTCAGACAAATGCTCATAATATTGAAGCGATTGCATTATTGAGATCTGTGCACCGAACCCATGACCGTGATGCTTCACTGCAAGACAGATAACCTTGTAGACGCCAAGTTTGATATCACTCGACTTCATGTAGGTTTCGGACTCGCTGATGTGGTACGCTGGACGCGTAAGACAGCTTTTACGCTATGAGATACATAATTATGTAGAGAATTCCCGCACTCACTTGATAAACGCATCTCTATCCGGTGTAGTCGTCCAGATACGATGGCTCTTCAGCCTCAAGATCTTGCTAATCAAAGCAAGCGTGGCAGGGATCTGGTCGACCCATGACCAATGTGAGTCCTTCTTCGATCCAGTTCTCGCGTTTGCTGCCTTTCCACCCCTCCCTCTCCGTGCTCGAGGGGCAGGAGCCGCAGGTGCATCGTCGTCGGTTCGCGACTTGACCTTCTCTGCTGCGCTGACGAACCATTGAAGCAGGAAGGCGTACATCTCCAGCGGTGTTCGATGCGAGCTATACAACTCAGAATCACCGCTATCAAGATCTCTCTGTGCTGCTTCGTACTCAGCAAGAAATCCTGATGTCACAGAGTCCAGGAGTTTGTTCATGACCGAACCCGACAGAGCATCCGCGTACCTGTCCTGCTGTCAGTGTGGTCGTTTTCATAATCTTTGAGTACTCACTTTAGCAGGCTACGATACACATCGAAGACCGAAGGGTTCATGATATTTTCCGAAGATTCAGCAACCCGCTCAACAGCATCTAAGAGGTGAAGCCCGTCATCGACTTTCAGCACAGTTGTTGTATCCATTAAACATACCTTCTAAAAGTGCTGTGACCTCGCCACTATCCATGGAACGGATATCATATTCGTTATGGATATGATAGTTTCCTAAATCTTGTAGAGCCTGACACTCCTCTTGCAGTCGAAAGTCGTCCGCCATGTTGACGGTAAGATGAAGTGAAGTTTGGTGCGATATCTGTGGGCGTTCGAGTTGGACAAAGCTAAACACGGCGCGTTTGGTCACGCGTCTGTCACGCGTCTCTTACAAAGCGTTTCGATAGGGCTTTCCCATTCCCTCTGATACGGATTACACACATAGAAGAAGCTGCTGTTAATCTTTTAAAACAATAGTGTATTTGAATTTGGCTAAGCTTCTACTTAAAGCTAAGCAAACAATCTCGAACAAACGAACGAATACAAGCAGGACAGCCTCAGTGCTATCTAAGACCGTACCCGTTCAACAAAGAGTCCGCACGTCAAGTCGTGTGGAGAAAATCAGAGACTGCCTCCAGTACCATGCACGAGTGGTACAATCTGCTTCGGTAAGTGAGGGTTTGCGCTGACGGCCGGGAACGAATCGCGCGAGCCCGTCAAGGACGTAGTTATCGGTGTAGCGGTGAATGGACCGAGGCCGAAGGTGGGTGGTGCAGCCCCAACAGGGAAAGGTTGTGCCTCGGTGTTGAAGACAACTGGGAGAAAGTTTAGTAGTTTAATAAGTTGTTATGATAAGCGAGTGAGGGGAAGGGAAGGACGTGATCGTACAATTGTCAATGCTGATATGCTCCGGGTCATCGAACGTCAGGAACCTATACGACACCAGCCAAAGTTAGTTTCCGATTTCGCTTTCCGAGTAGCGACGGGAGACGTACAAGTACTTCATCACCTCTGCAAAAAAGAAGCTTTCCGTATCATCAATGAAGCCGGAATTAGCTTCGGACACATTGTTAATACCCGCAAATGCCTTGTTGACCTGCAGGAACTTGTTCATGCTCTGCGCCGCGGCAAGCGCACGCTCTTGGTACTTCTCGTCGCCCGTCACGCGCCATGCATAAAAGTTACTCTCGAGAACTTCTGGGCGAAGGATATAATCTGAACCTCCGTTAAAGATGTAAAAGCCGTGTTCTTTGTAAAATGCAAGATCTGAGGGCTCAGGGTCAGGTCCACCAGTGAAGTTTCCGTCGGAGGAAATCCAAGCGAAGGTCTCGGGTCCGATGCCAGTTCTAAGCGGAGAAAAACGGATATTAGATATAGAACGAGGAAATCAACAATGTTGCGTACAGTGTACTCTGGTATGTATTCCAGCAAGCTTCAACAAGCTCGAGAGCAATGTCGACGATCGTGTCGTTCTTCAAGAGCTTACCGCCCAGAAGCCAGTTTCCACCGTGGAAGCAAGCCAAGTGGGAGCCAATATGGCGAATCAAACGGTCGTCATCAAAATCAGCGAGATAGACGTGATCTCCAACGGTGGATTTCTATACAGGGAGAGGGTCGGTAATTAATTGAAGGAAGTATTCCACATATACGACCTACCTTGAGCAAGAACTTGATTGATGAGTCGACAGCTTCGCGCCATGTATCGAGGAAGATGGGGTCGGTGGTCTCTGGGAGGCGGGCATATTTGAGAAGGTACTCGAAGTAACTATCAGATCCACCGCCCCAGGTCTAAAGAGGTTAATTATTATAACAAGTTTGGTAGGGGAGGTGAAGTAGGCTCACAACATAACCACAGTCAAATTGGCCAGTAGAGGGGTCGATACATTGAGCAGCAAGTCCTGGGAGCGGATCCGCCAGGCTGATGATCTGTCGGACAGATTTTTCAGTGAGGTTGCGATAAGTGTCATTCCCGGTGAGTTTACTAGAATCAAGGTAAGATATTCCGGAATTCAAATATAAAGGGAATTCACTAACGAGAGAGTAAACCACTCCAGTGTGAGCTAACGATGACGTTAATTACATTAGCTGCCTTTCAATTCTTTACTAGACGCTTACAGTCCCCGCCTCAGCAATGTTTGACTGTTAGAAAGGAGAGGATGAGAATGTCGTACAGAGATAGTCGCATTGTAGGGATCTTACACTTTGAATCACGGGCTGGTTTGTCGTAAAGTTCATCTCTCCAAAGGGAATTGCATTGTCCTAGAAACAAATGCATTAGCAACAGCCAGCGATTAAGATTCTCAAAGATGAAACTAGCGGACACGAAGAAAGGAAGCAATATATACTCACACCGACCCAAGCGAAGGCCATTTTATCAGCAACTTCCTTTGCTTTATCCACAAGAATTTGATGTTGGCGCCCACTGAGTTCGAAGGCACTGAGAAGACCGCCAACGTATCGTATAGTGGTCTCAAAAAGACTTGCGAAAGGAGTCGGGTTAGTCCCATTCCAAAATACTTCGGAGGGAAGCATTATAGCATACCTAACGGTTTCGTCGACTTGCGACATATTAAAGTCGATCGTGCGACTGAAGTTCACGGCTTCGTTGAAGAAGTCCTGAAAGGAGTATTATTAGATCACAGAAGAGTGGAATGAATTGGAAGTAAAATGTAACTCACATCTAACCCCATAATGAACATAGTGCTCATTCCATCTATAATAGATGCACCCCACCCGTTACGTCCATCATTGAACGTCATAGATACTGGTTGAAGATCATCGTGGCCAAACGCAAGCTCCCTGGAGAACATCGAAGAGATTAGGCGTGTGGCATGGAAGACGACCCTCCCGTCACATCAAAATTGTCCTATGCACATACCTGTATGTCGAGTATGCCTCTGAGAACATCGACTTGATGAGGTTAGCATTAGCCTTCGAGGACGCTGGTAGCTTCAGGCCTGGTTTTTGGACCTGTGCCGTTGCGGTGGTGCCCGCAAATGCGACGGCGAAGAGGATACTTCGCTTAATGTACATCTTCCGAGATTGAGAGATAAGGAGGGGCTGAAAGTGACGGAAGCTATACGTCTTAAATAAAGAGGAAAGGGGGCGTACTAAGGAGTACGATAGAGAGGAGACCGTGGGGGATGGCCTTAGGAAAAGCAAACAAGCTGGTTGAGGTCATAATATTTATACACGTTGCAAGTTTTCCTTCGTCAAGGAGGACAGCAAGCCAGTAGTCGGCACCAAACCGACCAGCCCATGCCAGGAAAGGTCTGCCAATCCTCTCTCGCGCTAATTTGGATGTCACGTTAATGATGCCTAATTATGTTCGGAAGCGTATGCTTCTCTCGGGGCGTGCTATCCGTATACATCACACCGCGTATTTCCAGGGGGTTAATCTTCACTACAAGTCTGTTGTATTCGACGTCTCGTGATGCACTCTACCGCGTGCTGGAGGAGATATCGAGAAGCAAGAAGACGCAAGGAAGAGAGCGAAAAGACCAGTTTAGGACGTCTGAGGCAGTTGTGAGCACGAGGTCGAGGCGTTGCGAGCTTCGCGATGTTCCAGATGTTCCATGGATGATCATGACGATCCAATTCTGAGCAATAATATCACGTCTATTCTCAGCACACGGATCGTATCTTTATCCCTGCCGCGGTAGCCTGAAGAGATGATAGTGGTAGGAGACAAGGTAGGCGACCTGAGGCACGCGTGTCGGTTTGCATGTGCACCACTACCAGCCACAGTAGTAATATCAAGTCCAGTAACTACTGCAGAGACGTGGGGTAATTTAAAGCAGTAAAGTAATCCGTGAAAGTAATACCATTTAGTAATATTGAGCCCACGTAGTATTACTACGTGGCAGTACAAACAAAAGAAATTAAAACAATGCATCACCGGGAGTCGAACACTCGACCATACACTTACTCAAGATTACTATAATAAGAGACAAGCACTCAAACCACTACACTAAAGAGCCCTATAATCCCTTACCTCATTTAACAATTATATATGCGTTTAACGGGGCGAAGCCCCGCAAGGAGTTAGGGTTATTGTTAGGGTTGTTGTTAGGGTTATTTAAGGGTTAGTGGGGGGTTTGGGGGGCTATGCCCCCCATAGTTAGGGTAAGGGTTTGGGTAAGGGTTAGTGTAGATAGGAAGTTAGGGTTGTTAAGTTAGTGTTGGGGATAGTATGTATATTCCACTATAGTGTAACAGTTAACGTGCTACATGCGGTATATTACCTTTTCGGGTTTGTACTTGTAGCACGTTCGACTCTTGCTGGTGTAATTTTATTTATTTATTTTGTAGTTCTGGTATTACAGTGCCGGATTACTTAGTGCTGCAAATTACACCACGTATTTGCAGTAACTACTGTATCTGGTATTACTGGAATGGCTGGTACGCCTCGCATGTGACTTCCGTTCACCATAGATTTTCACACCCATCCTGTTTATCTCTTACCACTACCTTCTCCTTGTTCTGAATCTTCTGATGGCCATTGGAGATCGTCTCTTTCAGAAGTCATAGTTATTGCAGAGTGGTGTGATTATCACAGGATGTTCTTCATTTGGCTGCTCCGTTGTTCCCTCTCTTCCTATCTTTGACGTGTCAAGGGCCGGGGAATTTTCCCAGAAGTTGGATTATTTTGCTACAGAAGGCGCAGGGTAAATTTCGAAGAGCTATGTACGCGCTAAACATATCCTATTGGAGTAGCTTTCTCATCTGCAACCACCCTTTCGATTTTCGTCCATTTTCCGACGGAATGTACAAGATTTTCTATGGCCATCGTCCTGATATCGAGCTTCGACCGTATTCCCCTTCCTCTTTCCGACAGGAAGCTGATTGTCACCTGTATGCTGGCGAGACTGTGCGTCTATTCTAGTGCTCTGGATGAAATGGTGCTGTAGCTTCGAACCTTCCGAGGAAAGGCCAACAGACTAGCGGCTCTTCGCGTCCGCACCTAGACTTAAGTCGTGCCTAAATTCTCAGAACCCGGCACGTATCCGTCGTTAATGAAGTGCAATGGGAATTCGCAATTGCAGGTCATGGTCACTGCAATAGACTTCTCCCCGATTAAATGCTCTCAGATGGTTCTGGATCTATGTATAACGAGGTGAGACAGAATTAGAACGTCTAAAGTTACCACTGGCGCAGCAGTGATGCCATCTATGAAACCTGAACTAGTCGACATTCTATCCTTGGTCTCCACAGAAAGGCTGAACGTCATCTTGTCTTTTCTCTCATCCGACCGATAGCGCTCCTGCATCACAAAAGCTCAAGGTATGCTTTTCAATGTCCTCCTACACGTTAAAGATGTAGCTGCTCACATAGTACTTGCAGAAAGGCACGACAATTATCCACACAGCTACTGGTAGTAGGAACTTAAGCGCCCTAGTCGACATAGTACATGTACAAAGATGGCGCCAGTAAGTTCCTTCGTCCTACATTCTCTCGCAAGGTACTGAACAGCGAGTATCACAGCAGCAGCGAGAAATGACAGCGCACAGACTCATCCGTCCCAAGGGCGCCGACTGTCTTATAAAACAGGTCAAGACGATTTGTTCGCTCCAAATGCCCCAACATGGCGCACATATGAGCATCCTCTACTCTGTCGTGGACACGTATCTCGTCGATGCCGAATGGATTCCTGTCGTTCAATTTCTGAACAACAGTGATTCAAAGATCTCACTGCCAGGCACTCTCAAATCACAGTTCGTGGTGGAGCAAAATATTCGAAATATCGGACTTCAGGAGTCGATTGATGGTCTGTGCATCATAGCCGATGGTAAACCATTCAAGACATTCTGTGCCCAGGAGACGATTTCACCGGAGACCAAAAAAATCGTAACCAACGTTAAAGTAAACAATTATATCGTTATCTATCAAAAGCGTTGGAGGTTCAAGCACAAGCTTTGGTTCATCACTTCGTCAGAACTAAATGGCGAAGAGAGAATCGTTGGTAGACGGCCTAACAACGTCAGCATCCTGGCAGGAAATGAAGGCCTAGACTATCCGATAATCGAGAGGAATATTACGTCTCACGTCGATAGTTGCGCGTACACCACGATCGATATCGGCATTTCCGGTTTCATTGACGAGGCACTAGAAGTGGACATTACACCTGTGAAAGAGGAAGTTTCGAAGGGCATGATGCGGAAGCACATCACGAATATACCGAGTCATCACCAAGAAGCAATTGTCCAACTTCTTATTTAAAGAAGAGATAAATGTATATGTATGACCTTTCCCTCAAGCGTCTGGTATGCTCTAACCTGGGAACTTTCAGCCCGAGGCAAGCTATATACACTGGCATATGGAGACTCAACGTAATGATTTTCCGAGTCTATGTCAATGTATACATATGTTCATCTGATCCAAAGATTTTGTTACCATTTCCAAAAATCAGGCAACGAAGTAGCCTGACTGTCTCGGCACTTAAAATCCCTTCTTTTGTATGTTTCACATCGCGAACCAATGCCAGTTGGCAATCGGATTGAATCTATATGCAATGAGATGTTTGTAGGATGAGTCAGTTTATAACGATTAACGACCGCAGCTAATTCGTAGACAGTGGTCGACAAATTGAGAAAGGAATGGGATGTAGGCCCCTAATACGCCTTGGCTCTTGGGATATACAGAGAAGGGAAACCACTGCTACGATAGTCTCAAGAGACGATGCTAAGACTGTAGTCGACGCCTGAGCCTCCGGAGTCCGCCGCACCGTGACACCGGCGTGCCAGTGACCCAGTGACTGCAGGCCGCCGTTGAACCTGCCAGACTCACTGTGTCTGTCTACCACCACCTTCTACTTCTTCTGTTCGCCTTTGTGTATTGCCAAGCCCAGGGGGACGACTAATGTAGAGTGCACCATGGAGTCTGGACTAAATGGAACCGAAGCTTAAAATACGGGAAAGTTTGAACTCGAATGTGCTCACCAACACAAGGCGTTGCGCACAAACATGCTTTCAGAAACTCAGACTTTGTATGAAACTCATGATGACAATTGAGTTTCGATAACAGGTGTCTTCCTGAACAGCCTGGCATACTTTCTAATAGACTTTCTATACTCTCAAGACAGTGTTAGTTGGGCGGACCGAGCGTCTAAAATTGACGATGTTCATCAAACTCAACCCTCTCTCGATAGTCTTTATTTTTGGCGAATGAAGTTGATTCGAGCCCTCTTCTCTTACTCTCATCTAGTTTCTCACACGTCCATTTCGACCTGGGTGTTCAAGGTTGGCATATTTTATGATATTTTGACAATAATATGCAGTCGTCTGATCTATGCTCATGCAGAACGATACTGTTGTCATTACTCGCAGCGGCTGTATTTTATAGTGTTCCTGAGGCGCCCTGGGACATAGTAAAGACCGACGAAGATGGTAAGTGCTCCCTTCAACACTCTCTTTACCGACGCTTACCATCGGGTCATTCCCGTGAAATCAGGCAGGAGTACCAACATATGATATTCTCCGTCCCAAAGGCGGCGACTGTCTCGTAATGCAATCCAAGGAAGCATTTTCGGTCGACATCTCAAACATCCTGTACACGGTAGTGGACACCCATCTTGTCGAAATCGAGTGGGTACCTGTCGTCCAGTGGATGAACAACACACTCTCAGGCTCTTCTTTCAACTATCCAGCCACCGTCAAGACACAATTCGTAATGAGCAACAATGGGCGAGCGGCGGAGCTGATTGGCATTCCACATATGATGAAGGACCTTTGCATCAGGTTCGAGCAAGTGCATAAGGCATTCAGTGTCCAGGAAACGACTTCCCCAGAGTCTACTCGTGTCGATCTTTCCGTGCAACGAGGTGTTCCTTCCTTACTTTTCCAAAGGCGCTGGAGGTTCAAGCACGTCCTTTCGTTCATTTCATCATATGGTTTTGAGGGCAAAGAGATAATTGTCACCAAATCTGCTGGAGGGCGCATTGAAAGAGAAATGAGTTCCTACATCGACAGCTGCGAATTCATTATAGCGAACAATCCACTTCAGACATCACACATATTGAGGGAGGTGGAGATCACACCTGCGCAGACGATTGTTCCGAAGGGTACTCCCGAGATGTCCATCCAGAGGGTTCCGAAGAGCCATCAGGCTTTGATCACAGGACTCCTCATTTAGTAGAGAGGTGCGTGATTAGTTTCGAGTCATCAACGAAACTGACAAAGGTCGTTGAAGGATATTTTTCGCACATGGTGTGCTAGTAGTAGATTGTAAGCTGCTATCGTTTTGAGTCCTTAGCAAAGACTTCTTTGTTTTAATTTAAATCCATTTGCTCAGAACACGGGAAAAAGATGACTGAAAAAACTAAACTAGACAAAACTAGCCTAGATACGTATAAAGGAGCGTGTTGCGGGTCCCTTGAAAGGCCCTGATGTAGGAATAAAAATCTAAATAAATAAAAATCCATGAACGACAGTGGTAGGCCGAGCAAAGTGGGACCGAAGAAAGAAAAAGAAAAGGCGTATACTTGAAGTCCGTTGTTTTACTACTACTACTTCCAAGAAAACAATGTAGATGGTTGACGAAACGAGCGTGCGAGTGACATGATGTCGATGTATACTATACAAAGATGATGGGACCGACAAGAGATAGAGAATAAGCACGAGAGCCGCGATGAATAAAGTAAATAAACATGCACAATTGCAGTAATGAGTATTGAATAGCCATAATGGAGGTAAGGGGAGGAGGTATACGGAACATTGAATGAAAAGCATGAGAAGACTGGGCCACTCAAGTCATAACATGGGACTTGAAAATGTTCACGGACACTACTCTGACTTGAACCTTGCCCCACCGCCACCGCCACGCATGATGGCTTTCATGAAGTCGAAGAAGCGATTGCCGTACTCGACAGGAGGCACAGGACTGATCTTATGCTATACATAATGGTCAGTTGCAAAGACGATGTACAATAAACGGCTTGAAGTGCTTACTCGGTCGGCTGACAACCCCTTCCATAAATGCTCCAATCGTTTAACCACCGTGTACGGAGTGAGAATGTCGATGACACCAAGGTAATAGATGGTGTCCAGCGGCCGATTCTGTTCGTCCGTCGCCTGTAACCCACCCTCGTCCTGATAGAATATGAACTGTTGACGGTCGCCTGTATCTTCCTCGGGAAGGTTAAGAGCGTGCTGGGAGTCTAGTCGCTCTGGTGCCGAGACCCGCACGGCTTTTCGCATGGCAATAGCCTCTGGTGAACTACCCCTCAACGCTGTTGGTTTTCGCTTAATTGGTTGTGGCATGTTCGGCTATGCATTAAGGGCAAGATTAGTGATAGCTCGCTGTCTTAAAGTGTGGCACACTTACGGAGAAAACTTTGAGTGTGTTACTCCGAACATTATCTTTATTGCCACGTTGCATGTTGTGAATGCCAACCAGTAAGCTGTAGTCCATGACCTTCAGGTGCTTCAACAGCTCCGAATCACGCCTTAGCTGCTCAGTCAAAAGTGCTCGTTTTTCTGGTCCGAGTTCAAGCGACTTCCCGCGATTGATCCAATTCAAGTCTTTCAACGTTGCCCTCGGATTCTGCTTCGCCTTCTCTTCCGGATATTCACGACCAACGGTTGAGCCTTTCAGATCATACGTTTCGTGGACATCCTTGTGCGGAGGGAAAAGATTGTTCATGATTACGAAGTGAATCTTCCTTCCCCTCGGCAACTTCACACGATGCAGGCCATAGAACCGCGAGAGAAGTGTGTGAGGGTTTTCCTTGACGTGAAGGTAATAATCCTTAAGAATTGATCTCAAAAATTTGTGCTCGGTGCGGTGAATGGTTTTAATGATGAAACGGTAGTCGCGAGAGAAGTAGAAGAAGGAACCAGATTTGCCAGGGGAACCGAGTTCGGAGAGAATGTACTTTGCGGTAAGCGAGAGCAGATAGTCAGCTGGGTCGAGGCCAAAGTAGTCTTCACGAAGTTCGCGGAAAACCCAGGGCGCATAATCCTTGAACTTAAAGTCGTATCGAGCGGAGGGTGTTAACTCATTGCCGACGCTGTAACAAAGTTATACGTGTGCGAGGAGGAAGAAAGCACATAATTGTACATACATGTCAAATGAATATTTATGTCGAGCGGAAAAGTCTTCATCAGTAAGAGGCCGCTTTATTTTTGCTGAGCATCTTGAAACCTGTTGACAAACGTAAGAACTAAGATTTCCCTTAACATCGCTGTTTTACTTACGCCAATTCGAATTCCGGTCAGCATGTTATACATCAGCACGTAATTGACATGATCTTCTCCAATCAAGTTCCCTACTGTCACTTGCTTGTCGTCTTTACTTGTCTCCTTCTTCAAAGCAACAATCTCCGCTTCCCGCTCCTCCTGTTGCCGGCGCTTCGCCTGTCGCTCTCGTCGTATTTGATCCGCCTGAATCAAAATATCCGGATCGAGTTCGGCGAAACCTAAACTTGACCCACTTGCGATCTGTTCGTGCCCATGGGTAGCAGTGTACGCATCAACATCGTCATACGCTCTCCCGTGTGGACCCTGCCCAGGGGGTAGTGTGCTTTGGTGATGTGCGTGTGCATTGGCAAGGTGTCGAGTGGGTCTTGAAGACGCAGTTGATGAACCGGTTGTGTTGCGACGCGCTGGTCGATGTGATGAGTTCCGCGGTGGCTGAAGATATCCTGACCCGTCCATGCTCAAATGTGAACCTTTCGTGGATGGCGCAGACGACGGAGCAGGAAATGGAGTAAGACCGCCTGTAGAAATCGACGGCGGAGGCCCACTTTTCTCTGACGTCGCGGGAGTCGTGCTTTGTTCATCGGTATGAAGACGGTGAGATGTGGTACTGGATGTACCGGTGACGGTGCGTATCGATGCACGAGTCTCAGTCGAAGCACGTTTCCGAACGGTATCATTCACCGTCGATGATATAGATGGTCCCGAGCCTGACACCTGCATTGACGACCCAAAAGAGCGCTTCCTTGGGGGATCAAAGGGCACCCGCGTGGTCGAAGGCTGACCCACTGGTACTGGCTCAGAGCGCGAAAAACCCAACTTCGGCGACGATGAGCGAGGAATGTGAACGGTAGAATCCTCATCCCCGTCGCGCTCGACACTAGGTGGAGGCGATGGAGGCGGAGGCCCCGCAGCATGAGGGGGCTCGTCAGAAGCCATGTTATCGCTCCCTCCGCGAAGCGGCGTCGTACCTGGTTCACTCGAATGCACCTCGACCACGTCACTGCTCACCCTGACGATGCGGACGTCGAGGCCATTCTGCGATAATAGCTGAAGCGGCTTCAATCCCTTCGTCACCGTACCATCGACCTCCTTGTCCTTCGTCCCTCCACCAACTGTTTGTCCTGAAGTGGATGACGCCACTGAATGCATTGAAAGCTGTGATTGAGAGCGCGACTGTATAGATTGAGCGGTGTGAAAGGATGCTGCGGAAGCAGAAACGAGCGAAGTGCGCCTTGAATCCTGGTCGGCAGATGGAGAGGGACTAGTGTTGCGGTAAAGCGGTGCGGATAGTTGAGGTCCTGCTACGGCTCCCGCCATTGTCTAAGACAAGTTTTCTTAGGTAGAGATAATTGGATGCCCTCTACAATGACTCGTCTCCAGGATTCGTCCAGTATCGTCAATGAGTTCTCGGTGCCAAATTTGATCGTTGTCTGGATAATATAGCTTCGGTAGCCGACGTCGTGGCCCCTTGTTACTTCTTCGGAGGCTGTTATGATCTACACAGCAGGCCTAATGCACTCCGCCAATAATCTTGTCTTGAAGCTGTGAATGCTCGACAATGCTCTGATCTTGAGAGATGTTAGCTGAGCGCGACGTTGAGCGCTTGAGCGGTGGTGGAGGTAGAAGACAAGGTGGCACGCGTTTAGTCCTGGCTTGTCCGCAAAGTCAGGAAAAGTTGCCGGCCCCCCTGACGACATGTGTTTTGGTCATTCATCAACAGCATCCGACCCCTTTTCTCTTCCACCTCCTGCTCTCGTACTCTTGTACTAACTTAGGACTATGGCATCTAGTAGTGATAATTGGAAGAGGTGTGCTACAAAAGTGTCTTAGACTGCTGACCTGTTGCAAACGTTTTAAATCTAACTGGATCTCATCTCAAGAATTTTCGACAAACTATTCACTGCCAGTGAGCTCTCACCTGCTATAAATGTCACCTTTATCTTCTCACAGGTGGATTTCAGCATACGGAAACGAGTTACACAGAGAGAAAAGCAGAGTTTTATATCTGGAACAAAATCTCCACTTTAAGCTATATATATAGCCTGACTGAGATTCTGTCGTATTTGGGCAGAAGAAATCAAATCACCCGGATTCTTGCCTTGCTAGACTTTCTAAACTTCAACTCGCTTCAACTGCTGCTCCGGATATCTCGTTCCGCTTGTCTCGAAGCTGTCTATCACCGCCCTCAACTCCGCGAGCTCCTCCTCAGTGAATTTAACATCTCGAGACTCCCAGTTCTCTTCTAGGCGTGGAATGGTCTTCGTCCCCGGTATCGGGATGATATCTGGCCCTTGTGCAGCAACCCACGCGAGCGCAAGCTGCGCTGGAGTAATGTTCTTCTTGGATGCTATCGAAGTCAGTTTCTCCACGATCTACGTAGACACGCGCACAACGAAAGACGTCAGTCAATGGACACTCCCCGCAGAGGTCGAGCTTGCCTTCAAATTCTTCTCGAAGTTCTCCTTAGAGAAACGAGGGTGCTGCCGCCGCCTGTCTCCTGGCTCGAAGTCGTCATACGATTTGTACCGACCCTAGTAGCACCATGATGAGACTCAGATACTATTGTCTGTACAAATGCTTATTTACCGTTAGGAATCCTCGTCCTAATGGAGAGTAGGCGACGATAGGAATATCGAGATCTCTCGCAGCCTGGAGGACGCCGTCTAAAGGATAACTTTCAGTAAGTCTCGGCCTTGTTTGCGTATATTCGACTCACTTCGTTCAATGTCTGTAGTCCACGGGGAATATTCGACTTGCAAGGCTGAAATCTTCGCAACCTTTCAATCAATGTTCTCAGAACGTTTTCTTGGCAGTAACTTCCACACCATACGACTCACCTTCGCGGCTTTCCTGAGTGTTTCAGCGCTCGGCTCAGAAATGCCGATGTACTTGAACTTCCCCTCCTTCCGCAGTTCTTCCAGAGTTCCATAAGTTTCTTCAATGCTCCTAAAGTACGACGTACATGACTCGTGTCTCTAATCACTGGACTGGAATTGAACTCACACTGTCGGATCTACCCTGTGCTGGTAGTATAAATCAGGAGTCGTTCCAAGCCTTTTGATTGAGCTTTCGATGGACTCTCGGATATAGGTAGCGTCGCCTGAAAGCTCGTTCAGCTTCTTACTCACTTGCTGGGACCAAAGGTTTATACTTACCCCTAACGTTTCCAGTTCCCTTTCTAGTCTCTGGATCGTATACGTTGCCGAACTTTGTGGCAAGGAAGACCTTGGAGCGGTTATCTCCCTCCTTCAGGACGGCCCCTAATTCGTAGGTTAAGGATCAGTTTGGTATAGGATCTGTGTTTACTCACCAATCAACTCTTCGCTGCAAAGGGCAGAAATTACTACTGGTAGCTGCAATCGATGTACGAATCGGGTTCAAGACTTACTTATGGCCAAATCCGTAAACGTCAGCACTAAACTCTGATATTAGCTACCGAAACGTCGTGGTGACAAGTCTTCTTACGTATCCCAGAAAGTCTGTGTATATAATGATACAATATCCGTGAGTGCAGGCATAAATCGACGATGGGAAATACCTACCTGACCAACGTTAATGGCATGTCTCAAAAGTTCTTTACTCTCTTCGTCATCTGCAACTCCATAGGTGTTGCTCAATCCCATCGCGCCAAACCCTGTCGATCATAATTCAGGAAACTAAGACAAGTATGGTCCGTGACGTATATTGCTCACCTGGAGAGGGCACAGAGACCCCCGCAACTTTACGGAAATGTAGGTCGATGGACATTGTTGAACTTGCACGCTACTAATGTCTCCTAAGAGTGTTAGAGTCAAGTTACGGTGAAGTGAAGAAGACGGACGGAACGTGCCTTATCTCCTCTCCTCTCACCCTTTAAGCGCATGGTACCGATGCAATGTGCTATTTATGTTGAAATATTGCAGAGTATTGCGCGACCCAACTCCTTTCGGAGTTCGGACACACAACCTTGAAGTAGTTCGGCATCTGCCGGCAGACCACCAACCAACTTGGAGGTTAAGCTATTGTCACAGCACAGGAATATGCACTACGCGCAAAAGGTTGTGCTAAGGCTTGATGCGTATGGACTATCTTAACTGTGTCATAGATATTGAGAGGCACGTCAATAGCAAATAGATATTGGGCCTGCTTACCCTCGTCCATGCGTCAACGCTGTGTGTGAGAGAAATGGACGTCAGAGCATCCATTTCAATCTCAAGAACTCGGGCTAGCTTCTATTGTCATTCGGGTGATATTGAACGCCCCGGATTCTTCTAGCCCAAGATTGCTTCCGTCAGACAGGCTCGGAAGTCTGCAGAAATGATCAAAACTAATGATGAATGGGGAATGCATCAGGATCATGATGGACAAGAGTATCAAGAAAAACCATACATTGGCATGTCGGTGGGGAGGCTTACCAACAAGATTCGACAGAAAGAGAATTCTATAAAGTAAATTCAGCTCAGATTTCTTGAGAGCAAGATACGGACAACAAAATTGTACATGGTGTTCAAGTTCAAGTGGTGCCGAACTGGGACAGAACACCGATCAAACCCAAAATGGATAACCCAGATTTAGGAAGGCATAAATAGTAAATACATATTTACGTAGAGTGCGACTGCACTGCCGCGTGCCAGTGAGGACTGTGCGGTTCAACTCTTTCTATCTTACACCCATCATGGCCACTCTCACTCGTCTTCGACCTCTGAAGGTGACCGAAATCGAGGGAGCGTTGAACTCGCAAGTTCCAGCTCCCTTTCCTACAGAGATACTTCAAGAAGAACGAGCAAAGCAGGGTCATAGCGAGCTTGAAGGAACCGAGTCTGACCCGTTCGCAGATCAACCAAACACCGATGCATGCGAAGTAAATGTGTCTGTTGAATTGGAGGAATCGAGTGCACGAGGCTCAGAAGAGTTACTTGCGGTGCGTTGAGAGCAACAATATTCCATTTCACCTAGCTAAACTGATTCTTAGGACGAGGTGCTGCCCTCACTAGCATATGTTCAGCAATCGTGCTTAATGGCATTGAACAACGTGCTATCTGGAATCAGTGAATCGCCCACCTTCTGGCACCCTATTGTTCCTCCTCGACGACATTCGATGCCTTCGCGACCGGAGGTGGAAAACACGTCCGTCGGCGCGGAGTCATTTTCCTCTGCTCTCCAAGTGCTCGTGACAAATCTACGGCATCGAGATAATCAGGAAATGGCTGAAGCCTCTTCGAGCTCTGCTGACGATTCGGTTCTGATCAACGAACTTCGCCGAAGAGTGGGTTCACTCGCGAGCGAGCTTTCTTACTCGGATGTCCATCTGGCCCAGGCCCTCGTCTCTCTATTAGCGCATGTGAATCGTCTGTCAGTCATTGATCCAAGGCTATCTCTAGCTCGTCCGGCATCATTAAGCCCCTTCTCGACCGCTATCAACCATACTAGCGTGGATATTTACGACGAACTATCTCGTCAAGTTATGGACTTGCAGAGTCTACGAACGGACGAGGAACCTACGAGTCCAGAAACCTCCACTTCTTTGCAACGTAGAGTCGAGGCAAGATTGCTGTGGACTAAGATTGATCAGGAACTAGAAACAGTGTC
Organism: Trichaptum abietinum; assembly: GCA_910574555.1. Taxonomy (NCBI): domain Eukaryota; kingdom Fungi; phylum Basidiomycota; class Agaricomycetes; order Hymenochaetales; family Trichaptaceae; genus Trichaptum; species Trichaptum abietinum. The sequence continues at coordinate 1,447,136 of CAJTBE010000010.1, read as the reverse complement.
GGATCTCTGTCGCCAGCGGAGCGAACCTGCGCCGCGTCCATATAGTCCTGGCCCAGACTACCTACCACCAGACTATGAATATGAAGACGATATTGGATCTCTCCTTCCTCCTGAATACGAGCCAGATAACTATATTCATGTAGAGAAGGAGAAGGTCCCAGTATCCGATAACGAGAAGATGAAGATGGACTTGGAAGCTGTCACGATGGCGATTGACCGGCTTTACATCGTCGCTCCTCAGCTGCACAATCAGAGGGTGGAGCTGCGAAAAGGCAAGTTGGAAGAGCTAGAGAGGGCGAAGATGGCTGGTCCATCGACGAAATCTTCGAAGGGAAAAGAAAAGGATGTACAAGAACTCGACAAGATTCTCGACCTCATCGGGAAGGCTTCAAGTCGGAGGATGGTGGACCAGTCTGTTGTTCTTGAGGGTGACATGAAGACGCGCATTGAAAAGGCAAAACAACGCGAAAGTGCTAGAGTGAGTTGGTAATATACTCTTCAATTCCTGTCGTCTCACATTTCGTTCAGCGCGATGAATTCGTTGAACACCTTGTGAACCATTCGCATTCTCGACGTATTAACTCGCAGGATGCAACCTTCCAGACCAATAGACAAAAGAACCCAGAAGCATTACTATCGTTACCTGAGTTTATTCGAGAGCAGATACCTGAAGAATATCAGGAGGAGCTTGAGCGCGACCCGCATGCTATGCTCACACTACCTGAAGCCATCAAAGAATTGCCTCCTCCGCCCAAGCCAGTCACTGTCACGTCACCTAAGCGTACCGAAAGCCCAAAGCTGCATAAGAGGCAAAAATCATTTACGAAAAGGAGCAGAAGCATCTCAGCGCCTCCGCTTGCATGGCTCATTCCTGGGCTCGGTCGGTCGTCATCGCCCTTGCGGACGTCACAGTCAATAGAAGCGACATCATCAACAGGCCAAACAAGACGTTAGTCTAGGTTCATATCTCAATGAAATATAAGCTGAAACATATTTCTAGGCCTGACTGTGCGCTACGTAGCGGAGCATCATGAAAATCTTCGCCATGTTCTTGTTTTTCTGGGCGTGGATGAAGGATTGGTTCCTGGAGTAGACCTGAAAGCGGAGGTTGCACCTGGTATCGCAGACCCTGCGTTCGGAGACCGTTTGCTCCTCAAATGCGGATCGAATATCTCGTCTCCTCTGAGCCTTCCAGTTCCGGTGAAATCTGGACAAGCAGATATCAGGGTGCAGGGCGGCCATTACGAGGTGAAGCTTCCCGTTCCCCAACGACATGTCACCAAAGGGGGCGATGAGTCTTTCGGTTCAAATACATCTGGTGAGGACGGCCTGGGTCAACTTGATGATGGGTTAAGGACCTCTCTACTTGATGCGACGCAAATGACGAATATGGCGCCAACATCTTTCATCTGCTCGTCCTGTTCGCTCGCTTTAGTGCAGTCACAAAACGACCGATCTCCGACCAAGCTCAGCTATCATGACTTGCCTTCTGAATATTGGTCGGAATTACTTGACGCATGGATGTGTCACCATGATCAAAAACTTCACGATCAAGTCTTGCAACACAGCAGAGGCTTGTGGCCGAAGCCAAGCCAGGCCCTGGTTGGAGGCAGCTACTTCCTATTCGACGAAAGCGCGGTGGTTCGGACGAATGTCCGTGTTGTTGACTCAACGATGGTGAGTCCCTTGCATTTACACATCTCAACTTTGCAATGCACGGGCGCACAAGAAGGTCGTCATTGATAAATACACCAATGGTCAGTGTTCAACTCGAGCTGGTCTGATGCTTACTTCTTGCGGAGCCCATGTCGGTTCTTCCTGAAGCCAGTATCAGATTGCTCGAGCGGGACAATGTCAAGCATTGCTTTCGACTGATACAACGCGTCCAAGATTTAATTCTTCAGAATGTTCTTTGGTAAACAACTCTCTTGTCATAAGGACTATTGCTTGGGAGCTACACCTGAGGGCACATCATCGCACTTTCTCCTTCGCAATTATGAAAGTCAGCACTAATCAAAATTCTACATTTAGGACGAGGACTGGCAGCGGGTCCAGTGCATCTGCGGTGCAGTTGTCGGACGCTCTCAATCTCATTCATCTGATGGTGGAGTCGCGTCAGCCGCCTACCGCTTGGCAAAATATGCTCTCCGACCAGTCAGCCCCACTGCCGAGTGAGTTTAATCATTGTTGTATATTTTCTATATAAAAATTAATCTTTATCTTCAGGCCTTGTCGTGTGCCTTTCTCGGCCTTTATCCTTGAAGATATGATGGAGCTTGTGAGGGCTCACGCAACATATCGCTTTGTTGTCTTAGATGAGGAAGAGGAACGCCCTCGACTCTTAGTGAGTGACCTTTCATCCTTATGAGTATCTAAGGTTGCTTGAGCTATAATCCAAAAGATATGGTTATTCAAACCGCATATGCGCCTATCCTACGCAACTACTGCCCAATTCGCCCTTCCTCGGACTGGCTCCGTGCATGCAGCGAAGATCTTGTTCAAGATTCTCGGTCCCGAAACGGCGGCCTCTGACTTGCAGAGCATCCTGAACAAGCTTCCCGGATTTCCCCAGGCGGAGCGTCTCTTGTATCCGATGGCTATCTGTCATCGCCTTGCGGCTCTTCTCAAGGAGAGCAACACATCATATCCCATTGGGATGCGGGTGATGACCGGTCTTCTTGTCGGGTGGCTCCGAAGGACATGAATCACTAGATCTCGCTTTCTCTAACCCTCTTTAGTCCATTTGTACAATCTGCAGATTCTTGTAACAGTGACTTGCTCGTACATCACCGTGGTCGTCTTCTTCGACTTCATGTAGACTCTCTTCACAGCCCCTTAATCATTTCGTTGCTTCTTTTTGCACCGCTTAAGCGGCAATCATGCCTTACTTACATACTCCTGTAATTAAGCAAGTTACTAGTTTTATTCGTACTGTGATGCTCAATGATAACTTAGTGGTACAATGCGAAAGCTACAAGGAGGTGCAGAGAAGGGAGAAATCCATGACATTGACTTTTAGGCTATATTATTTTGGAACGTTCGGAGGAGAGCGGGGTGCGTTGAGGCTGGAGTGCAAATTGGGAGAGCTTGCCATTGCTACGGAGGTCAACGAAGCCAATCGAGGCATTAACCGTTGTGAACCTGGCGATGTCGAGCCTGATTTCGGTGAGCCCGGCAAAGAATGATTTGACCGCGTCGGGGATTGGGGCTGTGAGAACGACGAATCCGTGCCCGTCCCTGCGGATGCTTCTTTGAGGAGAAACTCAACCCATCGCTGCGAGAAAGACTAATGTATTTCAGCCTATAGCCCTCATTTTAGAGAATCTGGCTATATCTCACCTCTGTTTCATCGCTGGTGTCCAGTTCGGCCCCTTTCCCTTTCGGGGAGTTCGCGGGAGAGGACCGACCCCAAAGTGATGACGAGGATGACGATGACGCGGGAACGGTGCGCTGGAGACCGGCCTTTTCTCGCTCAGCATCATTCCACGAGAGTATCGTAGCGAGGAGGCTGAGCATCTCAAACCGTTTTGTGTCTCCACGCGGTGTTGTGATGAATTGTAGGAGAATATTTGTGACCAGCCGACGGTCAACGTTGTTGTCCGTTTGATGTCGCCGGAGACGGCGAAGGGCTTCCATGAGATGCTCGTTCATGATTATTGCTACGCCCGAAGGCCTCGTCAGCGTCGCTGGGGTCAGAAAGGGGAATCGGCTTACTTTCGTGTCGTAACTTGCCAATCAACAAGTCCTTCTCTTTGACATCCTTTTCCAGTTCCGCGGTCCGACTGGTGTTTGCTGAGTTCTCCTCCAGTTGCATCTGTGTTACAAATGTGTACTATCAATATATGGATGATATTGGAAAGCCAGACCGTTCTTACTTCCGCAGTATGTGCACGGTGTTTGTATTCAGCAAGAGACTGCGTTACTTGTGTTAGCTGAGCATCTAAATCGCGAACGGCTTGACGAATTTCGTGGTCCTTTGCTATTGCAGCGGCATAGAATTTAGTTATGGGATCAAGGACAAGGGAGAGTAACGAACCTAGCTGAAAATCCTCCAGAACGGACTGGAGGTTCGAAGTCTTCTCCCGCTCCCGCTCTAGCTCGTCGTGTTCAGAGTCTCTGGCTTCTCGCTCAATCTCCAAGTCACGTCTCAAGTTCTCTAGAGAAGTCTTCGCTTCGTCCAGAGCAACGCGGTCTTCCAACGCCTCCCGTTCCCATTCGTCTCGATCCATACGACATTGCTCAAGCTCAAGTTGCACTTCTCTTAGCTCACGTTCTCGAATAGCTGCTTCATTGGAATTCTCCTCGAAGGCTCTATTTCGCATAGTTTCTAATTCCTTTGAAGCTCGCTCGGCTTCCGCATTCGAGGTTATTATCTCCGTTTGCAGTGTTTGAATTGTCGAATTTAGATCTTCATTCTGAGCAGTTATTTGCTGGATGATCTGTTCTCTGCGATCTAATTCTTCCTAGCAAGACAGATATTTATTTATGATAGAAATTCTGAAGTTAGAACATAAACATACGGCATCTTGTTTCAGCTTGTTCCCTAAAGTTGTTCGCATGGAATTTAGCCTCGTAACCAAGTTCTGATATTGGGTTTGCAACGCATCCTTCTCCTCCTTCACTCTATCTAGCTCCTGCTGGAGTATGCTTGCTCTATCTGCGCCAGTGAAGTCGCCCGAACTTCTTGGTGAACTACTTCTTGGAGAACCACTTTTGCCATTGAAACCATTCAAGTTGACCGCTGGCTTGAGATTAGGCCGCCCATCCGAATCATCAATAGAAATTCGGAGGCTTGCTAGTGCTCGATGAGCATCCTCTGCTGCTTGCCTCGGTGACAATGAGGAGGCCGCTGGGTCCGACATGTTTGAGTGACACGTACGTTTCGAGAGCGCGCTGATCTTGCGGTTGCGGACGCGCCGAACATGGTCTCATTCCGGGCATTTGGTCTCACGGCTGCTTTAAGGCGTCGATCAATTAACCGCTCAAAATTCTTCTTTTTGGAAGACCTATCCGACGTCTTCCTCTCCTCCTCTCCTCAAGATGCTACAAAGGTAACCAAAATAGTGGACTCAAGCGCAAGATAAAGGTGGGAATTTATCAGAGAAAGTTGACTGCGCATACATACGCAACGGCAATCAAACTGAGATGGTCCGACGGCAATTTCTCTTTCCCTGCTAGATCTTATTCCTTGCTATCTCCTCTGGGAAATCATTGCGATTTGAATATGTTACGAAGATACACCATCTGTAGTAAGATACTACTGTTCTATCTATACCTGTCAATCTTCTTGATGTATCTATCGTGAACAAAAGTCGGTTCTGTAACCGTCTGCCGGGTCACTTCGCGATGTCGTCAAAGAATGGCAGATGTACGACTACATGATCTATAGTAACAAGTTGCGTTAGGAGAATCTGACGGCTAAACCTCAAACTTCGAGTTGTATGAGCTTTTCAGGGCATTGTATAGTTAGTCATAATCTATATGTATATACTATGTCACCGTACTCGTCATAGAATCCGAGAGCAAGGCTTTAACGATCTGATCATGTACACTTCAGACAATCAATCCCAAGTCTTTTGTCTCCAGGCGTAAAATTAACAACTGATATTGTGGAGTAATAAGTGGCAAGTAGTAACATGTATACGAACATAGCATAAGATGTCAAGGAGTAAATACACTAAAGTTACACGGATGGTAGCATACAAAACATGAGAATAAGTTAATGCTGTGTTCATAACATTCGTAAAGATTTAACAACATTGTCATAATCCTGTACTTCGCGCCGATTTCGACCAATCTCGAGCAACCATTGTCTCGAGGGCACGCGTTCTCTCGTAGGCAGGCCCGGGACTTCAATATCAGCGACGTCGATGTCTCCTGTCACGTCAACACTCCCCAGCTTGCCCATGACCATAAGACTTAGCTTCGAAGGCGCCGGCGCATCAACGTGCATGGATACAGCTCTGCGCGCCGGAGACACATTGTCTTTCTTGGGGCGTGAACGCAGGCGGTTCGTCTGGCGAGGTGGAACGGGAGTTTTGCTGCGATTTCGCGAGCCGAACTCGATGATGTGTGCAACCGGATTTAATTTCCCTTTCCCCCCCGTGCCCCCCATCTCCTTCTCCCTAGATGACTGAAAGTAGCTTTCCTCAGACTTGGAAATCGACTCGTGGCTCATAGTCGAGTGGCCCATGTCGCTTTCCTCGTATATAGGCTCTGCTTTCTGAACCGTTACTCCTTTGAGGTGATGATCCTGGACAGGCCCAAATACCATGTGCGGTGGAGGACTATCCCCGAGAACACGCATTAGCTTCGCCATCTTGTTCCGGTGCCTTTTGCGGATTTCTGTAGCCGGAGGTACAGGCGGAACGGAAATCTGCGAGGACAGGCTCGTTGTCGAATATGAATTCTTTACGAATTTATACGGAGAGGCATGCGCGCGCGTGGGACGAGGAGGAATAGGTGGCTTGACTACTGCGGGTCTCTCGGGAAGGGGGATGCGAGTGGCGGGTATGTCTGTAGTCGAGCTCGATCTGGAACTCGACGGCTCTTGGTTGAAAACAATCTCGCTCGCGGTGAGGTTTGAGGTGAAAGTCGAGATGGATAAGTGGTAAGGGGATACGTCTTCGGGAACATCCGAGGGCCAAGGATTCGACAGATGGGAATCTTCAAAACATGGAAAATCAAGTTTCTCAGCCACCGAGGCCTTCAAGGGAGGTGTGGGCAGTCGCCTTGGAGTGCTGTTGTGCGAAAAAGTTGTCGCGGACTCGTTTGATACGCGAGATAGTGACTCCACGGCTGGGCGGGGCAAAGGTGGAAGTGGCCGCGGACGAGATAATGTAGCACCCCGAGTGCTACTACCGTGGCTCTGACTGCGCATTAGACCGCCTGAGCGGCTGGGGCCTGGCTTGTCTTGAGGCGGAGGAGTAAAAACGTGCTGATGTTCGGGGTGATGAAATGTCAGCACGGCCATGCTCTGGCTTTTACGATGTTGTCTCCTCCGTAGATTTAGTGGCGGGACACATGCCGATGCTAGAGACGCTATAATGTTAACCAACAAGAGCGTCAGATGAAAGTATAATGACGTATTGCAGCACACGAACCAGCACACTCAGCCATGTTTGACCCCTCTAAGTACTCCGTCGAGAGGCAGGTTCCCTCACTAAGTTCTTCCGACGCATCCTCAACATGTTTTTCTGAGCGCAGTGCGTTGGAAGGAAACGTAACTCGACTCTCTGCGTCAGTCATCTGTAAGAAAGCTGAGGGGGGTGTCGTGCCAAAAACGCTGCTGATCTTCTTATTCGTCTTTAACAAGCGCCCACGCTCTTCAGAACCCATCCCTCGGCCGTTGAGCGCAGCGAATTGCGCTTCTTCACCATGAACGGCGTTTTTGCGCGTCGCATATACCATAATCGACCGCGTATGTAACACAACACGAGTCTGCTTGAAAGTTGCGCCTTCCCAGCTGTTATGGAAGAGGAAGTAATGAGCCAGGGGAATGCGGCACCAGAGCGAGAAGGATGTGAGGTAGAAGGCGGAAGACCGGCGGTAGCCTTGATTTATATGTTTGCAGTGCCGCCTCGCGCCATGCTGGATATCGAAAGTTTGAATTCGTTTGAACATGAAAGGGTCATCGATCAGTGGAAGCGTAGATCCGATCGGGTATCGCGTCGTTACCCCTACAGCGCAACCGAGGCCAATATTAGCTCTTTCCGGCCCTTCCCCCGTGCTGTACGCTGCCGTGGTGTGAGGACACGAGCTCACCTGCATTAGTTGCGTGTCATACTGGAACTTGTAGACCCACCATGTCAGTTATTGAGATCCGAAATTGGCCCACGTCCAATCGCACCAGCAGGTATTTGTGGATGTGGTGCTCATCATTACATGTTTCGGAAATGGGTCCCAGTAATCGCAGCATCCCAATATCCATCGTTGCGAGGCTAGCTTTCGCCGAGTTGCACACGGCAAAACTGTGGGTCGGCCGCATGTTCTCCGCCAAGGACGACAAAGTCGATAATCGAGGCACGAGAACAGGTTGCTCGAGGAGCCGTGAGTCACCGCATAAGCAGCGCGTCAAGTTTCATCAAAGGCAAACCTGTTTTGCACATGTCAAGATGACAACCGACATCTCATGCCTCAGGACTGCAAGCGGTGCAACCCCGGCCATCAGGGAGACTTCCCTTTTATGGCATGCCAGGTCAGGGAAGTGTTTGTTTGACATGGAGTAAACAAACAGGAGTCGGACGTTCCTGGGCTGTATACAATGGGGGATCTGGGGTCGGGGCGCATGTTTGTTGAAATTAGGAGAAATCTTCGGGAGAGGATATTATCCAGGGCTAGGCGCGCAGCAGGGATATGTTGGCGTTACGAATATATGTAAAAGATGCAGCTTTTTGGCATCAATGGAGCAACTTCCGGCCGAGTAAACATCAACAGAGCCCTGCTATCGTGATTAGTAGAGCTTCGCGTGAACATTAGGCTGACCTGCTACAAAGTAAGTCTGTTCACAGGCTCGTGTGATGAGTCCTCGTAGCGAATATTGAAAATTGACATAATCGGACCCGCCCATCAAGAATAGTCTGAGAAGGATCAAGTGTTGAGCAGCCGGTCGAAAGAGTAACATGAGAACCAAGACGCGACTTTGTTGATTAGAGTCGACTTTAGTTCCCAGTAAGCAAATAAACAAATCGTTCTGGATGAGTTTGAGATGATACGAAAGGCTCGTTTAAAAATACGCAGAGAGTTTGAGTGCGCAGCAGACGCCGTGAGCGTTGACCCGGGTTAGATGATAAGAAGGCTGATCGCACATTGAGAGGCTTGTAGCTTATCTCCTTTGTACTTTCGATAACTGGCACTACTGAAGTATTGCAGCTGGCTGGAGAGGCGGCCAAAAGTTTGGTTGGAAGAAAAACTGACCCGTGACACAAATGGCGACATAATCATACTCAGGCTGTGATGTCACCGTCACTCGAATGTCCCTAACTTTTACAGTTTCCTCTTTGGGATAGTTAGACTTTGTTTGACGATACCAAGAGCTGTTGTTCCAGTCAAGAGCTCCCGGCCGCCGCTGTCATGGCCTCCTCAACTGCATTCTACGAGGTCCAGCTGACCGTGCTTGCTGTATTCTGCGTCTGTGCGGTCATCTTTGAGCGGAGGTTTTCAAAGAAAGAGGAGGGTGCTGGAAGCAATGGCCATGCCAGATCGCCCTCAGTTGTCGCCAGTTCAGCAGAAGCTGGTGTAGCGGCAGGGAAGAATGCTTCGAAAGCTGCAGCACTGGAACGCCAGTATCTAATCGTATATGGCATTGTTATGTGTGAGTATTCAATACTTCAGGCTCGGGTACGGACGGCCGGGGCTGAGTATAATTTGACTGCTGCGCAGGCGCCGACTGGTTACAAGGACCATACGTGTACCCACTCTACCATGAACAATATGCCTTCCCCGAAAGAATAGTTGCAACTCTCTTCGTGACGGGATTCCTGTCCGCTGGTATATCAGCGCCTCTGGTAGGCGCCTGGGCAGATCAACAGTGAGTCGAATGTGTCGAAGGAAGTCAAATCTCAATCACTGAATATATTTATATCCTTCTAGTGGTCGAAAGCGCGTTTGCCAGGCATTCTGCGTGTTCTACACCCTAGCCTGCGCTTGCACACTCTTTCATTCTCTGCCTATTCTATTTCTCGGACGCGTATTGGGTGGAATTTCTACCTCCATTCTATTTTCCGCCTTCGATTCGTGGCTCATCTCATCCTCGAGTACACTCGGAGTCTCCCAGACAGAATTGTCTTCGATCTTTGGTCGCGCGACCCTTGTTAATGGATTCGTTGCATTCTCCGCCGGTGTCGCCAGCGACAAGTTCGTTGGATATTTTGGTACTTTCACGGCCCCGTTTATCGCCAGCGCAGCTCTTTTAGTTCTGGCCTGGTTCGTCATCAAGTCCCTTTGGATAGAGAACTACGGTGGCGGTGGAGGATCGTCAGCAGCATTCTCAGATCCGTTCCAACTGAAGCGCCTTGGACATGCATGGTCGATTGTTAGAAGTGGTGAGTCTTTCTGTCAAGTCGCATGATAAAGTAATGTGCTGATACACGTTGAAGATCCTGCACTGCTCACAATCGGACTTACTCAGACGTGTTTTGAGGGCTCCATGTACCTTTTCGTCTTCGCATGGGTACCCTCGTTGCAAGAAGTCGCAGAACCCGGAGAAAGCCTCCCTCTCGGCTACATATTCTCCGCCTTTATGGTGTCCATGATGCTTGGCTCGGTATTTTACTCCGTGCTTGCAAAGCATGACATTTCTTCTGGCCCTTCTCAAAATCTCAAAGATGTAAAGGACAATAGCCTCACGCTACACGCGAAGCTTAGTTCTCTTGTCTGCACGCTGAGCGCCTTCGCGCTGGCCATCAGTGTTACGTCGCGCGAGCCTCATCATCGGTTTTGGGCGTTTTGTCTATTCGAAGCATGTGTAGGCATGTATTACCCGGTGCAAGGCATGCTACGTGGTGTCTTAATTTCCAATGATCATCGGGCAACAGTACGTCATTAATACACATGCAGGCCAAGCTAAATCAAAACTAACAATATATTACTACGTCAGCTTTCGTCGCTCTTCCGTGTTCCTCTCAACATATTTGTTGTCTTCTCTCTTTTGAACGGCGTCTCATCCGCTCGTTTATACGTTTTCGCTGGATGCGCTCTCGCCCTAGCGATTTCCGCCATTCTGACAGGATTTGTCATTGTCCCCCGCACCGAGGAGACACCTACATCTCACAGACCATAACCACCCCCTATGCCTGTCCATTCCATTCTAATTACAAGAAGTACTTACTCAAGCATAACCACCTCATAAATTTTCCCGGAAAAAGTAGGATATCTTGTGTAATTTACACTATTCTAGATACCATCTCGCTCGCTTTCTTGCTTTCGTTATTTGCTGTATATAATTTTATTTCTTGCATTGAGGAGGTTCGCAATGAAAACATCAAGTTCGGTTGCAATTCCGAGTCAAGTCAGTCCGGCGCTTATATTCGGCCATATCCGAGGCCATGGAAAAAATTACGCCAGTTTAGAGAAACGTACCGCGCGCCTCTTTCTTCCTCACCTCCATCATCACTGTAGTCTCTCACTCACACCTTTACTGGGCTCGGTGCTGATCTCGATAATTCGTTCGTCATGGATGTGGATATGAAGAATAAAGACGAGGTTGACGACAAGTCGCTTGTCGGCCGTATAGAGCCAAATGGTAATGGCAGGGACCGTGACAAAGACAGCGCGAGCATTCGCGACAGGGAGCGCGAGAGGGACAGGGATAAAGACAGTAAGCGCGACAGAGATAGGAGCAGGAGTAGGGATCGTAGAGACCGTGAAAAGCGCGAGACAGGTATGTGGTAATATTTTGTTTGAACGCGTACTTCATCTTTTCGACACCTCGAGTCGTTGGCGAGCGACGCTTTGAAATCATCCTGCCTTCAGCTGTCTGTAGCAATTTGTTACAGATTGCTGTTATCATACAGACAACAGTTCATCACAAATTTATAGAATTGTAGTGATGTCATCATTAGCGTTGGTATTAACTAGTTTATTACAGGTCGTAGCCGTCGGAGCGACCACTGGGAGCCAGAAGTGAGATACTTAATTTTTCTCGAAGTGTATATGACGACTGATGCACTTTTGATGTAGCGAAGGGCGAAGCGTCGTTCGCGTTCCGGATCGCGCCATCGGCGCAGGTCTCTGTCTCCGAGGCGTACTCGACGTCGCTCTCACTCGCGGGACTCACGTTCGAGGTCTCCTCGCTCGCGGTCGCGCAGCCGTGACCGTAAATACGACCAGTTCTCGCGTTCCCTAGGCGGGCCGATCAACGCCGATCCGGACGAGGCTCTTGAGTTCTCGAAGCAGAGCAAGCGAGAGAACCGGGTCTATGTTGGCAACCTCAGCTACGACGTCAAGTACCGTGACCTGATGGAATTCATGAGGGGAGGTGGGTGGAGGAATCCCGATCCGATTAGTTGCTTTTGGTTTTCTTTGAAGAGCTTGTTGGCGTTCGGCGCTGTGGGTGGTGATTGTGTAGCAGTGGGCATTGGTTGTGGTTAGCGGGCAGGAAGGAGGAGCGACGCACCAGTTGCACGTTTTATCCGTTCTGCGTTTTCTCATCACCGCTGGTGCCCGAATCTCGCAGTGCGTTCCTTGACGAGGATGGCGAAGCCAATCGAGTTGACGGGGCTTATTGGTAGTCTTGAGATTTGGTTTGGGAAAAGATCGCGCAAGGGGCTCATATTTGGATTTTTCTTCGACCCTTCGCTAGCTCTCGATTTAGTGGCTGGATGGTTGTCATTGAGTTGTGAGGACGGTATCTAATGAGGGTTTTTCTTGGGGTTATTAGCTGGTGAAGTCCTATTTGCCGAAGTTTTGGTCACACCGACGGGAGTTTCGAAGGGATGCGGGTAGGCAGTTTCATCGGAACCATGTTAAAAACGCAAGCTAAATTTCATGTTTTCAGTATTGTCGAATTCGGTTCTCAAGAAGATGCTCAACGTGCTATCCGAGAGCTCTCTGAGGTCCCTCTTCTTGGTCGACCTGTGTTCATACGAGAGGTTCGTATTACCATATCTTTTCTCTCTTCAAGTTTTGAGCGACTGCTTTTAGGACCGCGAAACCGAGGCGCGCTTTGGCGCAACCCCAGTTCCTGGTAAGATTGGTATGGCTATGGCAGGACAAGGCTTCAATGCTCAGCCTCCCCCTCGTCCCTCTTCGCATAACTATGGAGGCGGCGGCGGCGGAGGAGCGAATCCAGGTAACCAGCTATATGTTGGCAACGTGAGTACACTCTTTCCTCCTATGTATAGCATTTTATTCTTATATTGCTCGCTTTAGCTGCCGTATCAAGCAGGTTGGCAAGACCTTAAAGATCTTTTCCGTGCTGCCGGAAATATCATTCGTGCCGATATCAATATAGGAGCCGATGGTCGTGCTAAGGGTTCTGGTACGGTCATATTTGAGACTACCAAAGATGCTCAGCAAGCAATCAGTGAGTGCACTACAATACGAAGGCAAGAGTTGTATCTGATTTAGACAAAATAGGTATGTACAACGGATTCGAATGGTACGGCCGAACTTTAGAAGTTCGCGAGGTACGTGTTCTCTATTGAAATACTAAATTCGATTTAACTTTTTTTGTGACCCTCCACTAGGATCGGTATGCTGGATTGTCAGGCCCCGGGTCTTACCGTGGCGGTTTGCGCGGTGGTCGTGGAGGATTCCGTGGCGGTCTTCGCGGTGGGGGCGGCTTCCGCGGAGGGTTCCGTGGTGGCTTAGGCGGCGGAGGCGATAGTGGAAGGTCGTTCGACAACAACCTCTATGCGGACTACTCCGGGCCAGACTCTGGTGCTGGAGCAGGATCAGGAGGAGGAAGTGGTAGTGCGGGGTACGGCGCCGGCGGTGGATTCGGAAGTAGTGGCGGGTTTGGCGGTAGCAGCGGATTCGACGCAGAGCCCAGCCAACAGGTCATGGTCCGTAATCTCCCCTATTCGACTGCGAACGAGGATCTCGTGGAGCTCTTTGAGACTACGGGTACTGTCGAACTTGCAGAGATCCTCTGCGACGGAGCTCGCCCTAAAGGTGCGGGCGTGGTGCAGTTCGCGAATGTTCAAGAGGCGGAGACTGCTATCGGTATGTGATATACTTCCACCAAGTATTTTGCATACTTATCATATTGTAGCAAAATTCCAACAATACGTATACGGAGGTCGCCCTCTCGGTGAGTATAACTTCTCACAGTGCTACTCCTTTAAATTTGCTAAGTGCTTATGTTGATAGACGTTCGCTTCAACGACCGGTGGCATACTTACACTCCGACCGCCGCGAGGGGTGGAACTGTTGCACCCATGCAAGCTGATGTTATATAAGCTTGCATCTAATTACACACCAAAATGTTATCTTTTCGCGACATATATTTGCTTGCTGACCATCTCGTATTCTTCCTCCTCCATTCAGTTTACATGCTATTCCTTTCCCTTTTTTAACTTTCAAGTACAAATTTTTGAAAGTTAGGCTAACGTTTAAGCTTCTTAACTGAATTCCTTTTAACTTTCTACCTTCTTGGTGACATATATCTGTATGATAACGCTTAGTTCGATGCCAACCAAATAAAAAGTTTTGTTGACAAGTATTTAGAAAGCCTTGAGAGTATAGAATCAGATTTACAAAGTAGTATGTATTAGCATCCTCTGATTCCATTTCGTCCTTCAAGTTCTTCATTGTCTTGGCCTAACGAGCACAAATGCCTTGTTTCACCTTCGCCGAAGTCTGGCTGCCAGCGCAAACTGAAGGCTATCATAGGTAACCAGCTCTCCATCGTCGCTGATGTGAGAAAGTGCGTATGAAGCTATGGTCGACGGAACCTATAAAAAGTAAGAACTATTTGAAGAGGTAATTAAGAGGAGAAGTGAATTGTTGCAACGCTATTCATCAAGCTAGAAAAACACCCATGACGAGATTGTTCAATCCAAAATTCCAGGTTGAATGGTCACTATTGTTCATTCTTCAGCATTTATTTCTGCTGGGTAGCGCTTGCTCGTTCTGGCGGCTCCAGCTGGCTTAGCCTGGTTGACAGTTAAATGGCGAGCACCGGCGATTACCATCTGTCCGCCGACTAGGACGTCAGCACCGCACTCGTCCAGAACGAAACAACAGGCTGGATGCGCTTGTTTGTTCGCCACAAAGTCAGAGGGTAGAGTCATGATGGTAAACATCCGCGCATAGTTGAAGGTGCATTGCCATTTGGATCTCTCGCACTGGCATTTGGGGGGAGAGTAGCAGCCTGCTCCGATGCTTCCCGGCGACTGCTTCACCAGTCAGCCTCGCGGGTGGCTGGCAGCGAGAAGGTAAACGTCGGTGATTATCGCCCCCTCCTCCGACTAGGACGTCAGCACCACACTCGTCCAGAATGAAACAAGAGGCTGGATGCGGTTGTTTGTTCGCCACAAAGTCAGAGGGTATAAAGGGATGGACGGCTGGACGTCCACACTCCATCCCCTCTTAGCTTCCCTCCTCTACCATCGTCGACTTCCAGCCACCGACTCCAGCCAGCATCCGGTATGTCGGTACTCGTCCTTCAACACCCTTCCACCCAAACCCCTGCCGACAGGTAGTCGAGCCACCGAGTCATACCACCACGCTCGACATCGGTGTGCTCGTACTTTCCTTGCAAACCTACCCACAGTATCTCCTGTGTACTTCAGCCACTGTGCACGTCATGCCTGTACGCCGTCATGGTCGCAGCAATGCTACCCTCTGCACCGCGGAAAGCGTGACGGAAGAACGGCCGTCGGTCGCATTAGACGGGGCAACACACACCCGCGATCGGCGGCCACCCCGTACTCCCAAGCCGCGTCTGCATGCCCGGTTTTCGTGGAAATGCAGAGTGCTGAACCTCCTGGGGGGAAGCGGTCTCTGCGGCGGGGAAACATGCGTGTAGAATTAGGTCTTCGGACGGCCGCTGGGACGACGAGTTCAGCGGCCACCTCGTATGCCCAGGCCGCGTTTGCATGCCCGGTTCTGCGGTAATGCACTGACTGGCTGTTCCCTCAATGGGCAGTCGGCCTCTGCGACGGGGAAACATGCGTAGAGTTGAGTAGAATTAGGATTCTAGATGGTGGTGGAGCGAGTCAAATCCTCGCTACCGGGAGTTTTTTGCGAGCAGCAAGATCCAAACGGGTCTAAACTTGGGTGTCGGTTATCCCCCCGAGGCTGGCGCATTTTTTATCCCCATCCTCCCTTCAATGGGCAAGAATCGTTTTTTTTTTTTTTCGGGAGTAGCGAAACAAACCCAACCCCGCATATACCTGTGTGACCACGAGCGATCTGAGTTGAAAGTAAGAACGTGAAACGGCTGACATTTAAACGATGTGACTTAACAAAAAACGAATCATGTCTCCAACGTGTTGAATC
This sequence comes from Trichaptum abietinum, assembly GCA_910574555.1. Classification (NCBI taxonomy): domain Eukaryota; kingdom Fungi; phylum Basidiomycota; class Agaricomycetes; order Hymenochaetales; family Trichaptaceae; genus Trichaptum; species Trichaptum abietinum. Next base: position 1,431,191 of record CAJTBE010000010.1, on the reverse strand, counting down.
AATCCCGTTTCTAATCTGGAGGTCGATTATTCCCTTCTTGCGCGGCTTGGGAATTGGAGCCGCCATTATTCCGGTAAGCCAACAGAAGTTTCGCTGAAGAGACAGTGTCGCAGGGGATATGCATAAGACATAAGACACTTCTTGTTCTGGCTTTATGGGACTACTGGTCAGAAGCTCTTGCGCCCGAAAATCCCAATGGTTTCATGTTCCCATATCTCACGACAAGCCGTGACAGATCTTTTTACCCAGACTTTCACCCCCATTTTCCCTTGAAATTTGATATAACATCCCGGCCTTGCACGCTATAAAATGGAGCGTAAGAAAAACATTCCTGATGCTGGAATGCGGTACCATAGTCTGCATCGATTCTGCTAGTAGAAGGACTCTCAGAAATGGGTCTTGTGCCAGTGGGATGAAGTTGATTCGAAATCTCCTAGTATCTGAGCTCCGTTGCTCATGAGCATCCACGCTGCAGACCAACAGCATTGTCTTAAGCATAACTTCTGACCCACCAGGACAGATTGTTTCTGAAATTTGTCGTACTTACTTTTGCCCAAACAGTCAAGGAGTAGAGGTAATATTGGCCCCGTATAGCACTAACGTTGCGCAGAACAAGTCCTAGTAAAAGGAGGGGTTAGTGTAAAACATTACACATATTTCAGTTCTTGACATAACAAGTAAGAAAGTGCTATGGCTCACTCACTTAAGAGAAGTTATTAGTAGTGCTATCTCTTACAATACCAGGCCTCATGACTCGAGGAGTCTTACAGCGATAGAAACCGGGAGTCCTTCGACTTAATTCAACCACTGGCAGCGCTGTTACTCCCGGTAACTGTTTGTTTCCGGACCTCGTATAACTTCAAGCAAATGACAATAATCTGATATCTGCCTAGAAGAGCTCATATCTGTCGGCCTTAAAATGTGGCTTGAGTTGTAGCAATGCAGACGAGAAGATACAGACATGATGGTCTTGGGAGACTTCAGTGCCATACGGTAGATGGCAACGCGTCTACCAGTAAGATCCAGACTCCGATCCTGATCGTCACGTCTAAGTTTAGCCGACGCGCTCGCATCGCTGTCCACGTAGCCTCAACCATAAATCAGTATTTATCACTCCGTCGTTGTTATGCGCTAGATCTCTACTACACATTCTATACATTGCTGTCTCTGAGAATGGGACGTCAAAAATTCCTTCTGAGACTTTGTGGTTGGCTTAGCTTTGCTGCTTATGCCTCAGCAGCACCTTCTGTAAAAGTCAGTCTTCGGACGTCTTGGCCGGAGGTACCTCTGCTTCTAGAAGCAATGTAAGTTAGTTGTACGCGGAGGAAAGGCAAGCTAATAATCTTTATCTAAGAGAGTCTATAGCTTCAGAAGATGCAGACGCATACTTCCCCGTACTCGATGCTCTAACCAATTCGGAATCCGCACCGCCGTTGAGCAAACTTTCCCCGGAAGCCATCCATGAGTTTGCTTTTCGAACGGCCGTCTCGCTGGGATATCTAGAGCAACCCGGCGCTCTTGCATCAGCGCAACTTCAAGTTGCACTTCATGCAGCAGCCCCGAAGATTCAAGCTTATTATCAATACTTCGAGGATCAGTATCCCTCATATGAAAGTGATTCGGAATGTGGGTCTTGGGTGGATTGGTATGGGGATCGAATATGCGATCTGGATACTCTGGCGCGACTAGTCAGCCATGAGTCGATCGATTCAGGCGAAAATCATGTCCCAGGAACTTCGTGAGTCTCTATGGCATCTGATAGACTGGAAAGCAACTAATGCCGTTCGTAGTACTTTCACTCGTCCGAAGCTCTTGTCGTTTGACCATATCTATCCTCCACCAGCTCGCACATTAGACGCGCCCCCTAGAACAGCAATTCTATACGCATCGCCATACTCTCCTAACTTCCGCGACTTGCACTCATATTTATACAAAATTGCGACTGGCCCGAAACCACGCGTAGAATATGTTCTTCGCCCTATTCCAGCTAGAACGGATAACAGGAAAAGTAATCTTTCTGGTTATGGTGTTGCTTTAGATCTAAAGAAAACGGACTATCTTGCTGTCGATGACCGCCGGTCTTCTTCGAGAGGTAATGTATCCAATCTTCTGCTAACTAGAATGCGACTCTGAGCATGTGGCTTCTTTAGCATCCACGGAAAAGAAAGGATCTTCCGAAGCCGCACAGTTACTTGAAGAAGATATGATTCTTTCTGCCATAAATGCATACCCCGAAAATTCTACTGCAGATATGTCTGCAGCGCTTACTGAACAGGAATTATTGGGTGCGTCTATTCAAAGCGCAACGTGATATCGACTGACTGAGTACGTTACTGATTGTAGACATCGACCTGCAAGCCTCACAGCTCATAATTAATTCAACTAATCCACTCGCCATTCTAACCCAGTTGTCCCAAAACTTCCCGAAGTATACGACTACTATCGCTCGCCGCGTGGTTCTGAACAACAGCCTCGTAGAAGAAATAGAAGATAATCAACTCAAAGCCCAGGGTGGTATAAACATGATGTGGCTGAATGGCCAGGTTGTTCAAGAAGCAGATTTGGATCCTTTGAGGTACGTACGCGTTGCTTTTCACTTGTCGCGCTCGCAACTAAGACAAATCACTGTGATATTCAGCTTGCTTAGACTTCTACGCAAGGAGCGAGGGATTGTTGGTTCTTTGACATCACTCGGTCTATCTCCTAATCAGGCTGTAGACCTGCTCACACATAAAGCAATTGCCATTACGCAACGCGATACAGCGGGTGTTTTGGACGGTATATTTGACGCTAGTGATCGACCTGAAGGCGGTGAAGTAATAAGATGGTGGAATGATATCACGAAGGATTCAAGGTAAGCTCTCTGACACTCTGCTATGTAGTACCTCTCAATGTTATGCATAGATATGAACGTTGGAATCCCTCCATAACCGGAGTACGTACATGCTATACTTCGGCCTTTCAGCATAATTGCTGACATCTGATCCGAAGCTTCTTGCGCCAGTTTATCCTGGTCAATTTCACAACGTCAAGCAAAACATATTCAACGTCGTGACGGCTGTGGACCTTTCTCAATCTAGTACTCTGAATTTTATCGCCGGTGCTGTCAACAACATCATTCGTAGAGGATTCCCATTCCGCTTTGGAATAGTCCCTATAGTAGAGACAGAAGATGGTTCGTTCCCTAAAGGTCTCTCATAATCTGTTGGGCATTTATAATGTTCTCACAGGGCTGAAGATGGCGCACTTGTTTTACTACCTCATTGATAAGTATGGTCGTGCAAAAACTATGCAGTTCATGTCACAGGTGCGTATCCCTGATGGAGTGGCGTATCCGAACCTTATTCATTGCTCCTGTAGATTGCTCAACTTCAGACTCCAATCCAACTCATGACGCCCTATGTCGACTGGAATCTAGCCAAACTCACATTCGACGACCTTCAAAACGCCCAGGTTGATTCGGAAGGAAACGGAGCTCTCGTGACTTTTGAATCCGTTATTATGGGGGAAGTTGAAGGTTTATCTGAGAGGATCGGCAAAGCTCGTGAATATGCCAAACGTCTTGATGCATCTTTGGAATCATGCATCACAGGACATGCGTTCTTTAACGGAAAGCATTTCGATATGGATGATGACTTCCTTAAGTATTTACAGGTTGAACATGGCACTCAATTGCAATACCTGCAGGAGAAGGTGCGAAGATATCTAGTCCTGGACCTTTGAGATACCATCTGACGCAGAATGGATAGATATATCTGGCCGAACTTGGCGACGATATATTGCCCAGCATTGACTCGTATTTCTATGATCTACCAGGCGCCAATCTTCGTCGCAATAGATACATATTCCCTGGTGCTCAGACTGGCAGCCTGCGTATATTCAATCTGCCCGAGATGTTCGCAAAGATAGGATACCAATTCAATTCTGCTGCTTACTTATATCCAGGTAAGCCAGTTTTTCTATGCACAATTTGTGCGAGGAGTGCTCATGAAGTCTATAGAGTCGGACAGCGCACCACTTTCTGTGTATGTTGTTGCAGATCTTGACAGTACGGAAGGTATCAAATTTATGAGGGAAGCCGTAGCGTCTCTGGTAGTTCTTTTCCGTAAGCCCGCATATACTGTTTATTGATCGATTCATTGCAGAAATACGATTCACCATCAAGATTGACTTTCATCCATAACCCTTCGACCTCTGATCCACACCATCGAAGGATCTCGCCTATTGTATCGCATCTCATAGCCCATGATCTTTTGCATAAAGTACCTCTTAAAGAGTTCGACCTGTTATTGGATCCTGAACAGGACCAATCTCTTGGTGCGCCCCTGGGTCAGACAATTCTATCCGAGAACTCGTTAGTATACCAGCTGTTGCAAGACATAGGATTGGCAATGGATGGGTTAAGTGACTCGGAAGCCTACGCGCGCTACTGTCACAGGAGCCGTCTCATTTCTCGGGAGTTAGGTGTAGCTCCTGGGGACCAAGTGTTACTTGTAAATGGAAGGGTCCGTCATTTAATACCTATACTCTTACGTTATTTATACTGATGCTTGTAATTGAATAGGTTGTAGGACCCATCAAGCCTGGCACATTCGAAGCGTCGGATTTTGAAGCACTTGGAGAATATGAGATTCGTAAACGCGTCGGTCCTGTAACCGACGCGCTGACAAACCTCACAATTACGCCAGACAAGTTCGATAAGTAAGAACGGATAATAATCATGCGTAGATAGATCACCTACTCACTCTTTCTTTATTTCAGGGCTTCATATGCTAACCTCGTAGCACTAGCCTCGTCCGTCATCTCGTCCGTCCAGATCCCGGATCCTAGCGAGCAAGGGATGTTTAACAGCGGCTCCCGAGTTCGAACGAGGAACTACAAATTGCTTTCTGGGAATTACACGTACGTATGAATATCTCCCCGGTTGCTTACTGCTTTAACACAAACTATTTGCAGGTCATTTGAAATCGGCGATCCTGATACTGCGACTTTCCACTTTGGCGTGTTACTCGACCCCTTGAGCGAAACTGCTCAAAAGTGGTCTGCATTATTACAGGTATGATTGACACCATTGTCACCGGACTGAATCGACTAATAATTTATCTAGTGGCTGAGCACTATCCCATCTGTTCACGCGGAAGTGCATCTAAACCCAGCAAGACATACCGAAGTAATTTTAGCGTTTTCTTCTTAATCGTTACCAATCTCACAGAAAAGCAGATTCCGCTCAAGCGCTTCTACCGATACAACCTTTCACCTAGGTTAAGTTTCGATGAGAATGGGTTTGTGTATTTCTTTGTAACAGATGAGCGCCATGTTGATACATCTTGAACGATTAGGGTGGAGATTGGTTCAGTGACTACGTTCGACAACTTGCCCATAGATCCGCTGTTTACTCTAGCAATGGACGTGCCTCATTCGTGGCTTGTCCGCCCACGCGAATCTCTTTACGACCTAGACAACATCCAACTCTCGGCGCTCAATGACGAAGAACGCGAACGCGGTGTCGAGGCAATATTTGATCTCGACTACATCGTCATCGAAGGCCACGCCCGCGAGATCTTCACGAATCAGCCTCCCCGCGGGCTTCAGCTGCAGTTGACCACCGTCGACGGCACGCCCGCTGACGACACGCAGGTCGTGCTAAATCTCGGCTACCTGCAGTTCAAGGCGAAGCCGGGCGTGTATGGGTTGGAGATCCGCGAAGGACGCGGACGGGATATTTATGAGATGGAGAGTGTCGGGAATGAAGGCTGGGCCAGCCCGAGTGTTGCTGAGACTGGGAATGTGATCACGTTGACGAGCCTTGAGGGCTTGACGCTCTTCCCTCGCGTAATGAGAAGGCCGGGGATGGAGAAGGCGGACGTCCTCGCCGAGTTTGTAGTCGCAGAGGAGGAGAGCAAGGGGCTGTTTGGAGACTTGGCATCCCGGTAGGCTTGTTTGTGACTGAGTTTTTGGAGTGTCCGGGCTAACATTCAGAAAGTGTCTCGTCTTTGTTCAAACCGAAGGAAGCGGGGACGAAAGAACTACAGAAGCCTCGACAGGCTGATATCAATATATTCACGGTTGCATCGGGCCACCTATACGAGGTAAGACACATTGTTTTGGAGGAGGATGGTTGGCATCTAACTCCCTTATAGCGTTTTGCATCGATTATGATGTTAAGCGTCTTGAAGCACACCGACAGCACTGTAAAGTTCTGGTTCATAGAGAACTTCCTTTCGCCTTCCTTCTTGGTCAGTCGCTAACCCAGTTCACCACATTATATATGATTCTGAACCTACCGCAGGAATTCCTCCCGCACTTCGCCGAAGCGTACAACTTTGACTACGAGCTGGTCACGTACAAGTGGCCGTCGTGGCTGCGCGCGCAGAAGGAGAAACAGCGCATCATCTGGGCGTACAAGATCCTCTTCCTCGACGTGCTCTTCCCGATGGACCTGAAGAAGGTCATCTTCGTCGACGCGGACCAGATTGTCAGGACGGACCTGAAGGAGCTTGTTGAGCTCGATCTGCATGGCGCACCGTACGGGTACACTCCGATGGGAGACGATAACACGGATATGGAGGGTTTCCGGTTCTGGAAGACGGGCTATTGGAAGGACTTCTTGAAAGGCAGACCGTATCATATCAGGTTTGTCTGCTAGGATGCCATTTATGAAGATCTTGACTAACAATCTCCTTCGCAATCTAGCGCTTTATACGTAGTAGACTTGGCTCGCTTCCGTCAGGTATGCTTCACAACATAAACTATATCGCAGGATAATAGACTAAAGAGGGTATGCTCGTTTAGATCGCCGCAGGGGTGAGTAACTCAGTCATCTTGCCTTAAGTCTTCGACCCTAACTATATTCAATCGCCACCTAGGATATCCTACGAGGCCACTATCAGACTCTCTCGCAAGATCCCAACTCATTGGCGAATCTAGATCAAGATCTGCCGAACAACTTGCAGCGGGAAGTCCCGATCGTAAGTCCAACACTCAGGCTTCATACACCCCACCTTACTCACAGGCTTACCTGTTTTCTTCTTCCTAGTTCTCATTGAACGAAGACTGGTTATGGGTGCGTCTCCTTCGCGTTTCCTCTCTATCTCCGCATCCTTGTGCTCACGAAGGACTTAAAACCCTCTTCTCTCTTTCTTTATACACGTTGTCCGTTCGACCACATAGTGCGAAACATGGTGTACGTGCACAGCTCTCATATGTATTGCGTGGACTGTGGACTGTGGGCAGCTGACCATTTGTCTGGTGTGTTACAGGTAGCAAGGACCGCCTAAACCGCGCAAAGACAATTGATCTGTGCCAGAATCCGCTCACGGTGAGTGCATACGTTCTCTGCCTTTCCTTCTTCTCTTAAGGCACTATATCCTCATCACCTCACGTTCTCCACCGAACATCCACGGCTCTTGCTCGCGACCCTTTCCAAAATTTAACCACCAAAACTCTTTTCTCTTCCCCTCCCCCCCCCTGTCTTCCCGTCCCTCATTCACTTAACCATACCCATACTTAAACTCATACGCGTACTTATAACCATTTCACTCACCACACACACTAACAAATGACACAATCCACAGAAAGAGCCCAAGCTCGCGCGCGCGCGCCAGATCCCGGAGTGGGAGGCGTACGACGGGGAGATCGCGCGGTTCGCGCGGCGCCTGGCGGATGAGGGCAAGATCAGCTCGCACGCGGTCGCGGCGGAGGTGAACGTCCTTGCTGGTGTCGGCAGTGGGTCCGATGCCGATCAAAACCCCAGTCCATCGGCTGAGTCGAGCGAAGGGGATGTGGAGTCGAAGGACGCGGGCACGCAAGGGCAGCAGCAGCCGGAGACGCCGGAGGATGTGCATAGGAAGGACGAGCTTTGATTATATTAACTGGCTCGGAAGACGGTTCGGTTGCTGTAGATGTAGACCTTTTTATACGTGTATATAAAATATGCTTGCATAGGTAGCTTGTTCGGGTTTTGAAGACTGGTTTGACGTGAGTATGTATGAAGGGCGGACGGGTATGCATCAGATGCTCCTGGCATTTGGACAACTTCAAGTGCTTACTCCCTCTGAGACGTATGTACTCCGATGAGTCGTCTTCTCGTCGTACGTTTAGGAACATACAGTATATTGTGCATATCGGATTTCAATGCTCTTGCTTTAATGTGTGCAATGTGTGACCACGCTGTATCTGCGTAGGGTATGTTTATGTCGTATGCTTACTGTAGATAGATATGTAAGTGACGTACCAGAGCCTGAGTTCCGGGGGGATAGAGACTTCTTGGTACTCAAATTCCACTAGTACATATACATACATATGTACGACTCAACGGCGAGTGGTGGTGATCGGCGAGCCTGTGAGAGCGACTTGGCTGGGCCTGGGTACTCTTCGGCTCGGACGTGGTGGTGAGGCGTGCTCTGGAGAAACTGGCCCTGGGACTAGGAGGGGAGAATGGGGGGAAGCGATAGATCCGGGTTGTTTGAAGACCTTCTTCAGATCTACTGTAGTTCTGATCATATGTGCATATGAAACTGAGTGCACGCATCAGTGGCTTCGGGGTAAGCCCCGAAACTCCAGAAATTGGCCAGTCTACGCTAGTGCATAGTAGTAACAATAGTAGCAGTGGCCAAGAGCACGCCGGGCGATTCAGCGTACATTAGTATCATGATACTTGCATAGGAAGAAGAAAAAAAAACTTCTCGATCATCATGATCGATCGCAGATCAAAGCTAAGTGTGCCAGCGCTCCATCTTCTGGCCCAGGATCGAACTGTCTTCAACTCATTGCAATGGCGTTTATTACATAGCCGAGTTTACCTCTGGCACTGGAAGCCGGGATCCCAGTACCATGGACGCCGGTCTTGAGTCATCGTGCATTTGCCCAAGTTTCAAGGTTCCTTTGTGCGGGGTCTCTTAAGTCCTTCGAAGGCCAGAAGTTGGAACCAGTGCGCGAAAGACGCGCGGGACGGGATCGCCGGAGGGGGAACCACGGGTCACCACTCGCGGGGATCGTTCTACGTGCGTGCGTGCGTGCTTTTATTAGCTTGATCGTAAAAGAGATGAAAACGAATGGCGTATGGCGCTCGCTCGAGTAGTAGTAGCTGATTCAACCCGTGGCCGCTCGTGTGCCGGTGCGTCGTTTTGCCATTGGGCGATCAAGTTCAAGTTCAAGTTCAAGTTTGGGGCGTTGCAGTTAGTTAGTCCAAGATGGTCGGCCCGAGTGCGCTTTTTTTTCTTTCTTCTTCTCGGCGACGATGATGCCTCGGATATGCCAGTGCAGATACGTAAGTGGTCATGAAACACGACACGGGCCAAACGGTGCGTAGAGTTTGGAATTTGGATCATGATCAGCGTGTGCACTACCAAAGGGGAGCGTCAGGTGCCAGTGTCCTTTTTGTTGGTGAGGGACTTGAAGAGTCAAGAGCAAGTCGAAATCAGAATGGGAAGTCGAGAGATGGGAGATAGGAGGCCAACAATGTTCGCCATGCTGATTTGTTGATTGTACTGTGATGACAGCCCAGGTCACTTGTGGCGAAGAGAGCACAGAGAGCCTGAGTCTGAGCATTATCGATGATTTCTCGGAGATAAAAACAAACTGAACCATCGGGGAGCAGACAATTAGGCATTGTCAGGCCAGCCAAAGCTGAGAGAGTTAATTTTATCAAAAGAAAACGGCAGACAAACGGCAAACGGAAGGAGAGGCCTTTTAGTCGGAAGCTTTATGGAGGTGATGAATGTCGCTTGAAGCAAGTGAGGTCGTTCGGCATGAAAAGAGCCCCGGGCCGGCACGGGAAGCTTGAGACGCACTACTATGCCGAGAGTGAGCCGCGGCACCATGGCATGGTGGCCAGAGATCTCATGCCGGATCTCGGTCGAAGGAGGAGAGTTGCCGGCGGAAGAAAAGCCGATCGTTTGCGGAACCTAGCTTGTGTAGATCTCACTGGCAGTTGGCCACAAACCGACTCGGAGTACTAAGTACTGCGATGTCTCACTCACTCATTCCAGAGTCTCTTTATTCTAGATCATTCTGCCATGATGTTTGTCCGGCACACACACTCCGCGTGTCAGTGTCCTGTCCGAATCCCGTGTGCCATCGGAGCTGCATGGTCAGCCTGTTGACTGTTTTCTGTCCTTTTCTGGGTCCATCTGGGTCCATACCCTCTGGCCTGTAAAATTGCGCAACACACTGGCACTAAATACGCGGTCGGAATGTCGGAAGGATATCGTTCCGTGCGTAGGTCACAGTTGTATGACTTTTGGGTGAAATTACCAGTGCTTTAGAGCGATGAAAGTGATAGGCAGCCTGTGCCAGTCCACCAGCCTGAGGGCCGGATGAATGTCGGTCTACCGTCTGCGTGGTCTGATTGCGCTAGAGTAGTACATATCTGAATCGAAAATGAGACTGGAGAGTATGTGCACAGAATCGGATAGGGACGATGCATTGGCCGGTCCGGGGACTTTTCACCTTTCCGTACAGCTACCACCACCGGTAGGATAGAGCATGCGACGATCTCAGTACACCGGCAATTACTTGGGTATATGTGCAGTACTGTATGCATGGAATCCCGGCGATGCGGTGACGGTCGGGATATCTGATCTGATTTGAGATGTTATGAGTAGCTTATCGGAGAAAGTAGGATGATGGTATTTGGTCTGTCGAGCAGGAGAGGAGACGTCTGCTCTGATCGGAAGAGAAGATCATATCAAGTAGCAAGTTGAAGGCCCGTGCCCGAATTCTCTGATTGGCCACTGCACACCCGGTCGAGTGTCGTGTGCACACAAACAATTCCGGATCTCTCGGCCGATGTCGTCCCCACAGTTTCAGATCAGATTCAGCCACGCCACACTCGCCGAGGTTTTCAAGTATACAGGTGTCTCTGTAGACATATTCATCTTCATCTTCATGCCCATCTACAAATGTTCTCATCATGTCCATTGATCATTTGTTTTACCCCACATCCCCGAGTCTGCTAGTGGCTAGTATATGATGCAGTGGCACGGTTGTTTGGGTGTTCATCATGGTGATGCGGGGAAGCGGCAACCCAACGTTTATGTACATATAGTAGTGGATAGTTGATATAGGCAACCGGCGCGGCGTTGACGACAGAGAATGGATAGCAAGACTTCTTCTAGTAACAGGAAAACTGTATTGATCGAATCAAAGCAACTCGAGTGGACGGGGGAGTCGGGACCAATCATGGTCATTTAGTTGTTTCTGCCGCTGATACTCTAATCGAATTTGTTGAATTGGAGGAAGTAGGCGAGATAAGCAACACTTAAAACGAGATCAAGCTGCTCATTTCGCAAATTTAAAAGAGTCCGAGTCCGGTAGGTAAGTAGTACGGCTAGTGTTTTTTTTTTTTTCATTCTTTGTGGAATGTGGAATGAAAACTATGTAGCCGTTTTGCACGCAGCTATGGACTTGAGTTGGGTGAGCATGGGTATCGCATGCCATGCGTCGTTCACGCGTATGTGATTTCGTGTCGAGTAAATAATGGAAGAGAGGAAAGCGCTACCATGTTCAAGCCGAGTCGGAGTACTCCAAGTCGCGGGCATGCGTACAATCGAGAAGAAATAAAACACACGTACGTTTAGGACAACATCTCCAACGTGCTGCATACATACATACCTGCGAAGAAAGAACGAAATTCGAGAACTCTTCCCCTTATGCGGTCGGCGGCCACTGTTTTGATTATTGTTTGTCACTGAATTGCAGACGCGACTGGCAGTGCGGCGACCCAATGTGCAAATGCCATGAAAGCGTTGAAAGGATGCGTCCCGGAAGTGTGAGACGGCTTACAATGGAACATACATACATAGTCGTGGAGGATACCAAGCCGCATAAACGAACATGATTCATATGTTCATATGCAGCAGAGAAGAGAAGAAGGGAGAACGAGATTTACAGTGAGGTGGCTTCTCTTGGGTCGCGACTATCACAATGCATTCGGCGCATGCATGCCAGTGCCGGTACATGGACAGATCTGCCAGCGAACGAGTCCCAGGCTTATGCCTAGTCGGTTCATGGGCTTTGGGTCCTCGGGTCTTGGTTCCTACGACACACTGTGGGGTGATTGGCAATACGACGAGATTTTTCATTTCAAGTTGTCGAGCTTTTCCCTTCTTCCAAGAAGTGTGATACAGTAGGACATTTGCTACGGCACGTACCAAGACACGAACGTGCATGCCAGTGGACGCACGCGATGGGGAGCGTATGTACGCTTATCGAAAAGTCGAATTGGATGTCTGGGTGCTTGGATGCTTGGATGCTTGGCGCGGGTGCTTGGGCCATGGCCTTTCTTTGGATGTGAGGTGCTAGCACGGATGGTAGCACGGATGTGGAGGTTCGCGCACCATGCGGAAATGCGAAGGAAACAAGGAACGATGTTCGGGACGGTTGAGAGAAAGGTTGATAGATAGAGATGCACAACGGTGTGCGTATGAACACTGTGGCTGCCCAATGCATAGCGTGCTAAAGAATGGACCTGGTATCATGATGCGCTGATGGGCGATGGACAGGTATGTACATATGCGCGAATCAGTGATTCCGATTGATTTCGGTGAGAGTGAGAGTGAGAGTGAGAGTGAGATTTTGATGATTTTTATTGCTCACAGGTTCAAGTTGAGTTTTTTAGGCATGCGAATTGCCTCCGAGTTCGAGGAACACTGCATATATGCGCATACCGAAAGTGTGGAATAAGCGCGATATGAGGGATTGCTGATCCCGGCTGTGGCGTAGGTTTGATTTCGATTGTTGTTTGATATTGATGGCGCAGAGAGAGCGGATTGGATTGGCTGGAGACAAGGTAGGAAGGAAGATAGACAGACAGACAGACGGCGCTGGACGTAGAACGTGGAACGTTTCACATCGAGCTACTTGGCAACGCCGACGCGACTTCCCTCGCAACACATCCGTTACAGGATCCCCACATACGGCAAACAGCATACAACCAGACTCAGGCTGGCGGTGGCGGTGGGCAGTCAACCGGCGGCGGCCTTTCCGTTAGCCTTTCGCCTTTCAAGCAGCCTGAAACCAATCAGAACCGGCCGAATTTCGAAATTGGTTAAAACGGAGGATCTGACGCGATCGCATCGACTTTTGGAAAAAAGAAGAAGAAGCGTTGATGTGATATGTGATGTGTGTTTGTTATGTTGGACTATGTTTGATATATGTTGGCTGGGCCAAGAGATGGTGAAGACGAAAGAAGAATGGGGAGATAATTCATTTCAGCCGGTCATTGTGCAACTCGGTGGAGCCAGAAGAGGGATTCTTTGTTTCGTCGTCAAGCATGGCTGTACCGTGTTTCCCGCTAAAGCACAGACGATCAAAGGCTTTGCGATAGCAGGGCTTGGGTGTGGCTAGCTTGGGCTTGGGGCGAGCACCGGGTGACTACGACACGCCGGACGTGTTGACGACTCGGGTGGGAGAACACGCTTCTTTTGCGAAAAGGCGCGCTAGGATCAAGCCGTGCGTTGCGACTTGGACAGACGTTGGACGCTTGGCGTTGGCGGTGCTGTGGGTGAGAGTCGTTCTAGCTCGCGCTGTATGGTGTGCTCGCCGCCAGAGATAATGCCGACCAAATTTCGGGATTATCTCTGATCGATGATAACGCAGGCCCGAGGACGACCGCGCGCCCGGGGCTTAGCAGAGAGCACCATCGTCAGGCGCGGGAAGATAATTTTAGAAATTATAAAATGAAAACAGAAATCGGAATATTCTCTGATTTGCAAATTTTGTGTTGTGAGATCAAACAGCGTGGAGTGCGGGTTTTGAGGATAGGAGGAGATAGAACGCTGGGCAGAGGTTGGGAGAGGCTGACCCGAGTGTTGCCGTCGAGCTGCCTGAGGACTTTACGCCAATCGCCGGCTTATGCGGATATCGGCACCCATCGGCACCCATCGGTCTTCCCTCCCTTCGTCAACACCCCTTAGCTAATCTTACCTCTTCTTCTATTTGGCCCTGTTTGCTTCGCGTGGCTGCACCGGCCTTCTGGTCCACGGGCTGGTTGGATCAGGCCCGAATAAATACAGCGCGTCTCGTCGCCGTCACCCCTTCTCTTCTCTCCACTCCCAACTCTTTCTTTCTGCCCTCCCTCCATCGCCTCCCGCTGTTTGCTCCACCTCCCGCCCTCGTCCGCGTCGACGCCTCCCGCAGCGAGCTCAAGCTCAGCTAGACACCCCCCTCCTCTCCTCCACCTCCCCACTCTCCTCTTATCGCCGCCGCCCGCCTAGTGCTGCCACCCGCCAAAACAATGTCCGAACCCGTCGCCGAGAAGGAGGCGGGCCCCGCGCAGGAGCCCGCCACCAACGGTGCCGACTCCTCGCCTGCCCCGGAGAAGAGGAAGCGCGAGTACAAGGATTTTGGTCATGAAGAGGAGAAAGCTACGCGTATGTGTTCAACCATTTTTCTCAAACATCCAATCACGTTCCGAGCTCCCGTTTCACCCGCTTATCCCAATTTGATTTTTACCATCTGATGTCGGGTGTACTGACATCATTTCCTTGCATTCAGATGCCAATGTCGACATGTCCACGGTTCGTTTGGTTCATAGAAATTTTCCCAGGGACGTTCCGCTTAATCGCATTTTTCATCTAAATTTAGATCGAGCTCAAGGCGGAGGACTTGTATGATAAGGAGAAAGTCGACCTCGAAACCATCGTCATCGATGATGTTTTCAAGCTTCTCCAGTGCACCGACAACGGTCTCACCAACGAAGAGGCCAAGCGTCGCTTCGATATTTTCGGACCGAACAAACTTGAGCAGGAGGAACAGAACGCCTTCCTTCAGGTTCGTGCTAAGTGTTTCATAAGTTTTAGACAATTTTGACTTATGCATCTTTGTAGTTCTTGAGTTTCATGTGGAACCCCCTCTCCTGGGTCATGGAGGGTGCTGCTCTCGTCGCCATTGCACTTTCGAACGGTGAGGGGATGCCTCCGGACTGGCAAGATTTCGTTGGTATTGTCCTTTTGCTGTTCATCAACTCGGCTATCGGTTTTTACGAGGAACGCGGCGCTGGCAATGCTGTCAAGGCACTCATGGACTCGCTCGCGCCCAAGGCCAAGGTGAAGCGTGAAGGCAAATGGTTAGAAATCGAATCCTCCGAGCTTGTCCCTGGTGACATGGTGTCCTTCAAGATTGGTGACGTCGTTCCGGCGGATTGCCGTCTTACAGAGGCTATCAACGTGTCCATTGATCAGGCGGCGCTTACCGGCGAGTCTCTTCCTCAGAGCAAGAAACTTGGTGATCAATGCTTTTCGTGAGTATTTTTAGCATCCTATTGCCTCGTCATAGGTGGCTAATTGTGATTGTATGCGTTCAGTGGCTCGACCTGCAAGCAGGGTGAGGCTGAGGGTGTTGTTATCTCCACTGGTGCCAACACTTTCTTCGGTCGTGCCGCATCGCTCGTTGGTCAGGACGATGACACGACTGGTCACTTGCAAAAGATTCTTGCCCAGATCGGTTCCTTCTGCCTGGTTTCTATTGGTATCTTCGTCATTGCGGAAATCGTCGTTCTCTACCCCGCCTTCCACTATACCTACCGCCGCGGCCTCAACGATATCCTTGTGCTCTTGATCGGTGGTATTCCGATTGCCATGCCCACTGTCTTGTCCGTCACGCTTGCCGTCGGTGCTCAGCAACTCGCAAAGCACAAGGCCATCGTCACCCGTATCACCGCTATTGAGGAATTGGCTGGTGTCACCATCCTTTGCTCTGACAAGACCGGTACGCTCACAACCAACAAACTCACGATTGACAAGAACACGGTCAGGACATACGGCCCCTTCTCTGCCGACGACGTCATCCGCCTTGCTGCCTATGCTTCTCGCACTGAGAACCAGGATGCTATCGATGCTTGCGTCGTTGGTTCGCTCCCTGACCCGGCACATGCCCGTGATGGAATCAAGCTCCTTGACTTCAAGCCATTCAACCCGGTAGATAAGCGCACTGAGATCACTTATCGTGAGGAGTCGACTGGCAAGCTCAAGCGTGTCACCAAGGGTATGACTGGTATCATCATCGAATTATGCACCCGAAACAAGACCGACGATATTGAGAACCGCCTTGAGGCTGATGTCGAGGAGTTTGCTTCGCGTGGTCTCCGTGCACTTGCTGTCGCTTACGAAGAACTTGACCACGACGATCATGAGGGTGAGGGTAACGGCTTCGAGCTTATCGGTCTCTTGGCTATCTTCGACCCGCCTCGTGAAGACACTAAGCAGACCATCGACGATGCCATTGCTCTTGGTGTGAAGGTCAAGATGGTCACCGGAGATCAGCTCGCCATCGCAAAGGAAACTGGTCGTCGTCTTGGCCTTGGTGACCATATGTACCCCGCTAAGGTGCTCAAGGAAGGACCTGCTCCTGGTAGTAAGTATAGGACTCTTGATGAGGTTATCTTGGACGCGGACGGCTTTGCGGGTGTGTTCCCCGAGCACAAGTACGAAATCGTCAAGCGTCTCCAGGGTCTTGGTCACTTGTGCGCTATGACTGGTGATGGTGCCAACGACGCTCCGGCTTTGTCCCGTGCTAACGTCGGTATTGCTGTCGAGGGTGCGACTGATGCAGCTCGTGGTGCGGCCGATATCGTCTTGACGGAACCCGGTCTTTCCACTATCGTTCATGCCATCCGTGGGTCCCGTGTCATCTTCCAGCGTATGCGCAACTATGCGATCTACGCTTGTGCTGTCACTATCCGTATTGTCGTATGCTTCGCCATCCTTGCTTTCGCTTACAACTTCGATTTCCCGCCTTTCATGGTCCTGATCATCGCATTGTTGAACGACGGTACCATCATGACGCTCTCAGTCGACCGTGTGCTCCCGAGTAATACGCCAGATAGTTGGGATCTTGCGGAGATTTTCAGTTACGCTGTTGCGTATGGCTTGTTCTTGACCCTCTCCACGTAAGTCTCTTATCGTTTTCCAAGGAGAATTTGTGATACTGATTTGCATGTTTGCATATGATTCAGTGTTATCCTTATTGTCATCATCATCGAGACCACATTCTTCCAAGACAAGTTCGGTGTTGAGCTTTCGACCCCTACTGGCCAGCGCGTGGATCGCAACGACCCGCAATTGCACATGATTGCGTACCTCCAAGTGGCAATCATCTCGCAGGCCCTCATCTTCGTCACGCGTTCGCACGGATTCTTCTTCATGGAACGCCCCTCGGTTGCGCTCATGGGTGCATTCGTTATTGCACAGGTAGTGTCTTCTATCATCGCGGCGTTCGCTGACTGGGGCTTCACGGACATCCACTCCATCTCTGGTGGCTGGATCGGTATCGTATGGATCTGGAACCTCATCTGGTTCATCCCTCTCGACTGGATCAAGTTTGCTATGAAGGCGACCATCATCAAATCGCTCCGTGCCCGCCATGAGCGTCAGTTACGCAAAGAGGCTGAGGAGTCCGGTGGTGTACCCCTTACCAGGACTCAGTCCCGGGCGGCGTCTATCCATGAGAGCTTGTACTCGAATCGTGTCAGCTTCATTAGGCGCGCAGCGAGGAAGGTTGGCTTCGGTGGTAGGATCCATGTTAAGCCCGATGAGCTCCGTCGATTCAGCTCCATCCAGGCTGCGCAGACTGGACAGGTGCTTGCTCGCCATCCCTCGCGCACTGCAGCTTAAGCCCTCTTCGTCATTGCTATCTTCCCAACTAGCATATAAATGTTGGATGGGAATGTTGTTGTGGTCTTGGCTTATTCGTGTTGGTGCTGTGACACTACAAAAAAGAAAGAAAGTTTTTACGGAGAATTGACTTGACTCGTGTTGTGTTCATTACGATTGACTGCTTAATATTTTGCATATAGATGAAACCTATTTTTTCTCCTTCTGCTACATTTACGTATAAAAGTCCGTTTCTTTGTTCATGTTGATGTTGATGTTCGCTTCGATATTTTTTCGACTCCTTCCTTACGTTGTTGATGAGAACTCGTCGACTCGACTCGATCGACCGAACGGCCTTCGCGGATACTAGTCTCGCTATACCTCTCTCTACCTCTACCTACTACCGGTACCCTACCACACACGTCACTTCACGACAAATTTCAAGTCTTGTTCCTACGTATAACTATACGGTCTGCCTATATAAATTCATTTTGAAATCCTTGTTTGAATGCTTTACGCTCGACTGAGCTGTGACTTAAACTTGGTGTGGAAGAGAAGGCTTAGACTTGACTCCTTGGATTTGTTCCCACCGTTCATCGAGGTGTATCGTTAACATAGTGAGTGTCTCGAATTCTTCACATTTTGATATGTTAGGTTTCTATAGTTCTTAATGATAATACAATTTAATATTGACTCAAAGTTCCGCTAGTGTATCATTATATACATGTGCGCGGTTTCCAAGCCCTTTAAGACATTTCTCCCAGTGGTATGTATTCAGGCCTCAACATCTAACACCTGTGAACATGGAGTCAAACGGAAATGGCCATCATTCACGGCCGCTGGGGATCAGGAAACACATCCACTTACCTGCAGCTTTCAATGCGCATTCTTCACTTACCGCAATTTCGAGCCTAGGCTTGAGGGCAGAAAGAAGCGAAGCGACACGAAATTGGAGTTCATGCCAGTGTATGTATTCGTTGCATTCGGATGGCTCACCCAACGCGTCAGATATGTGACAAAATCCGAGTCAACGTCGGACACGGCCCTCTCTCCTCTTCTTCTTACTTCAAACGCCTGCATGGTAGTACGTGTGCTTGGTTGTGCGTGCGTGGTGTTTGCAGCTGCTGTGGGGAGGCATCGGTATACTGTGTTGAAGATATGTATTACACAATAAGCAGTCGTGTGGTCCTTCCGCGATGGCGAGTGAGGGGAGAGCAGCAGTCTGCTCTGATGCTTACAGGCGAGGAACGTATTGGCCAGGCTCGGCGTTGCGGATGGCTGACAGCGAGAGAGCGCACGTCGGTGATTGGCCCCTCCGACGACGACTAGGACACTAGGACGTCAGCATCACACTCGTCTGGAATGAAACAACAGGCTGGATGCGCTTGTTTGTTCGCCACAAAGTCAGAGGGCATAGTCATGATGGGAAATATCTGTGCATAGTTGAAGGTACATTGCCATTTGGATCTCTCGCACTGGCATTTGGGGGGAGAGTATCAGCCTCGCGGGTGGCTGGCAGCGAGAAGGTAAACGTCGGCGATTATCACCCCCTCCTCCGAGGACTAGGACGTCAGCACCACACTCGTCCAGAATGAAAC
Source organism: Trichaptum abietinum (assembly GCA_910574555.1). Classification (NCBI taxonomy): domain Eukaryota; kingdom Fungi; phylum Basidiomycota; class Agaricomycetes; order Hymenochaetales; family Trichaptaceae; genus Trichaptum; species Trichaptum abietinum. The sequence continues at coordinate 1,412,002 of CAJTBE010000010.1, read as the reverse complement.
AAGAGGCTGGATGCGGTTGTTTGTTCGCCACAAAGTCAGAGGGTATAAAGGGATGGACGGCTGGACGTCCACACTCCATCCCCTCTTAGCTTCCCTCCTCTACCATCGTCGACTTCCAGCCACCAACTCCAGCCAGCATCCGGTATGTCGGTACTCGTCCTTCAACACCCTTCCACCCAAACCCCTGCCGACAGGTAGTCGAGCCACCGAGTCATACCACCACGCTCGACATCGGTGTGCTCGTACTTTCCTTGTAAACCTACCCACAGTATCTCCTGTGTACTTCCGCCACTGTGCACGTCATGCCTGTACGCCGTCATGGCCGCAGCAATGCTACCCTCTGCACCGCGGAAAGCGTGACGGAAGAACGGCCGTCGGTCGCATTAGACGGGGCAACACACACCCGCGATCGGCGGCCACCCCGTACTCCCAAGCCGCGTCTGCATGCCCGGTTTTCGTGGAATTGCAGAGTGCTGAACCTCCTGGGGGGAAGCGGTCTCTGCGGCGGGGAAACATGCGTGTAGAATTAGGTCTTCGGACGGCCGCTGGAACGACGAGTTCAGCGGCCACCTCGTATGCCCAGGCCGCGTTTGCATGCCCGGTTCTGCGGTAATGCACTGACTGGCTGTCCCCTCAACGGGTAGCGGGTCTCTGCGGCGGGGAAACATGCGTAGAGTAGAGTAGAATTAGGATTCTGGATGGTGGTGGAGCGAGTTAGATCTTCGCTACCGGGAGTTTTTTGCGAGCAGCAAGATCCAAACGGGTCTAAACTTGGGTGCCGGTTATCCCCCCAAGGCTGACGCATTTTTTATCCCCATCCTCCCTTCAATGGGCGAGAATCGTTTTTTTTTTCTTTTTTTTTGCGGGAGTAACGAAACAACCCAACCCCGCATATACCTGTGTGATCACGAGTGACCTGAGTTGAAAATGCAAAAGATGAAGTGGCTAGCGTATCGTTAGATGTCTCAGCGACTGCGAAATAGAAAGGGTAGCGACCCCAGCAGTAGTATGATAGTCGGGGCGCTTTTCTTTTCTTCTTGTTCGAGCGCAACGTCCGAGAACACACACAGAGTCTGCGCGTTCCTCAAGACCTATGCATTCCGCATGTATACGATGACCATCGACCACTGGCTTCAACTTGAAGGTGGGTATAATCCAATAGAGTGTCCTCGAGAGTTGAACAGACAGTAAGACGAGTAAGTCATTAATTCTCTATACCAGTCAAAGGCGTTACCCAGTAGAGAATTTGACCGAGGGAAAGCAGCATGATATGACTTTCCATTTGTAAGTCAAGATCGTTGTTGACAGAGAGCCACCGGAACGTCTGAGAGTCTGGCAGACGTGACTGTGAACGAGTCACGTGATTTTGACGCGTCCCAGGCTCCCAGACATCTTTAACTCTTTCACCCTCCTTGAACGTAGGTCTACGAGACGCCTGCGCGAGATTTCCAAAATCGACTCTCACAATAATGTCGTATTTAACTCGGACTCTTAGGCCTTCTGATATCATATTGCAAAGCAGGACATTCCCGCAATATTCATCTCGGAGGCAAACTGCCAGTGAATTGGAATCTGAAGATCGAAGACCATAGAAAGAACCCTTCTTTCTTCAGCACGACATCAGCATGTCTCGCTATGAGGATTCATCTTTCATTCTGCACCTAATCTTTGTTCCACCACCGTATACGGCATTCTGCGTGTGTACTCTATCAATCGACCGAAGCTTGGGTACCAGCTCCTCCGTGAACTATAGCTTATGCTTCGCGAAGCCGGCTGCACGCACGACGGATAGACCAAGGTTCGCCTCGATGCACTGTGACGCAAAGCCAATTGACTCCGTTATCCGCACCCCAGGTTCCAGTCTTCCTGTCACGATGCAGATCTTCGGTGCCTCGGCCGTATGTTCTGATAAGCTGCTTAGACTCTCGACAGTGACTTTTTCTGGCATGGTAGTATGCCATGCACGGAGTCCTATGCAGTCTCGCTCCACTCTAGACTCCTTCGAGCAATGCGCGACATTTGCTGTCTGTAATATCAAGATGGACTAGAAGAAATGTGCTGCTGGTTCATTTCTCTCCGGCTTGGGAGGTGCAACACCCATATGGTCGATGCAGGGCTCAGAGCAGAGTGCTTTCACCACATGTTTTTCATTTCATCAACGACCTTCTAACGCCGACGATCAGTGCTAGAATGTCTGAAATGAGGTGTCAGCACGCCTATTGAGTCCCCCCTGCAAGATAGAAGTTACCTTCCTTGCTTGTTTTGACGCCGTTGATCTTTGGATCCGGACAAGTTTTGTATTGGTGAGTGCCGGTCATTCCGAATCTGATAATGTGCACAGAACTGAAGTCTTGTCAAAATTCAGACTAGGATGGTTGAAACTGGAGAAGGCAGCATTTGCGCATTAATTGTGCATTGCTTCTGTGGCTCTTCTGCTAGTATCGTGAACGTAATATCACCTCTGGATACTCAGCTGAGTGCACTGCTTAAGCTCAAGCCGACTTATTACACCCGTTCATATCGTCCAGAGATCCCGCACTGCCGACCGAGGCTAAGGAAATTGAGATTGACTATCGGTGTCGATCTCTTTCGAAGGCTTCGAATACACCTTATCAGGCAAGGAGGCGACACTTTCCTGGCCCTTAAGCCCGTTCAGGCCGACGGCATGGAAACGCAAGCACTGATGTTTCAAGGAACTCCTTACCCGTGATTGTATGCCATGGGAAACGGCCACTGGCATGCCCATCCTCGGGAACTCCTACCATGTAGGCGGCTGCGGGAGTGGGAGCGTATGGGAACCGCTATCGGTCTAGTTGGATATGACGTACTGTGGGCTTGGCCATGGTTGCCTGAATGGGCGAACGCTGCTCATCGACGACGACGGCGAGCAGAGGCCTGTCGGGGGCATCCACGGCGTCGAACGTGGGCTGGGGCAGTGACGGGCGGGACATTAGACGCTGCCGGACAAACTAGGATATGCGTGATTGGAAGACGTGGTACAACAAGACGGAGGCCTGGAAGGGACTATGATTGTTGTGGCGGAGCTCCGTGCTCAAAAGAGGGCAATTACTCCGATGACTTCAGCTATGACATCCATTACAATTTTTTGTATTTCTTAGAGAAGAACTTGTATCTTTCTTATAAACGGCTCATAGTCGGAGTCTAATCGAACGTGCAACTTGCTTTTCCTCGGCTCTGATAACAATATCACTACAAAGAGAGAAACGTCTATATCGATTCCTGGCAGTCACTTTGACCACTAATTGCTATATCTGCTCTTACCCATCCTTTTCTGCGCAATAATTCAAGACATCAGATACTATATAACGTACCCTATACTCCCAGCTTCCTGTCACTCATACCCCGTTCTTATCCGCCGCCATGGACAGTTTCGCAGAGCCGCCGAACGCTCGCCAACGTGCCGACCTCGGACTGTCGCTCGACGACGTCAACGAACAGGTCCGCCAACTCGAGGAGGACTACAGAAAGAAGGACATCCCATTGTCCGGCCGTGTCCTCCATGTTATCCACCATCTCCCCCTCACCGCCCAGCTCGCCGCCGGCCAGAAGCAGGGCGTCCTGAGCCCGCCTCTGACACCACCGATAAGAGCCACCGACGTTGACGGTGGCGAGCAAGAGAAACCAGCTGAGGAGAAGAAGGATGCAAGTGACAAGTGGATCCTGAGCTCGCGCTGGGGTCACTCGGCGATGGTGAGCGGCATTCTGTCGCTGTCGGATCACCATGAGCAGGTTGTTGTCGGCTGGACGGGCGACATTGAGTCGGCGTCGGCGCCCAACCTTTCCGCATCCATCTCCTCCCTCACCGAGGCCTCATCTCCCATCTCCAAAGTCAAGGTTCCCGTCGCCTCGCTGTCCGAAGAGGATAGGACTGACCTCGAGGCGGCCATTGCGACGTTCCAGTCGGAGGAGCACGAGAACCACCGCACGTCGTACGTCCCCGTTTGGCTGCCGGACAAGGTCGCGCACGGTCACTATGAAGGGTACTGCAAGCAGACGCTTTGGCCGCTCTTCCATTATCTGCTCTGGCAGGATGTCGCGTCAGAGAACGCTGGCTCTGACGAGGCGCATTGGCGGGCATACGTAGATGCGTGCCAGCTGTATGCTGAGGCTGTCGCGCGGGTCTATAAGCCAGGCGACCTCATATGGGTACACGACTACCATCTCCTGCTCGTTCCCCACATCCTCCGCCAACTCATACCTGAGGCAGTCACTGGCCTCTTCGTGCACACTCCGTTCCCGAGCTCTGAGATCTTCCGCTGCCTTCCGCGTCGTCGCGAGGTCCTTGATGGCATGCTGGGCGCGAACTTGGTGTGCTTCCAGACCTATGCATATGCTCGACATTTCTCGTCGTCGTGCATCCGTGTCTGCGGGTATGAGACCGCAGCAAAGGGTATCGACAATCAGGGTCATGTTACAACAGTGTCTTATACCCCCGTTGGTGTTGATGCTGAAAGGATCGCAAAAGATGTGTGAGTGCATGTGTAGTGTTCACAACGTCATAAAACCGAAACTAATCTTAATTTTTTGGATTGACATAGGCTTCAGCCCGACATTCAGCCCAGACTGAAAGCTCTCCGCTCTCTGTATGAAGGCAAGAAGATTATTGTTGCGCGTGACAAGCTTGACGTTGTCAAGGGTATCGTTCAGAAGGTACGAAGGGACGTTCGTGATATTATTCAGTATCTTAATCTATGCCGTTTCTACAGCTCCGTGCATTCGAAAGACTCCTTCAAGACTACCCGGAGTGGGTCGGCAATGTCGTATTAATTCAGGTCACAACACCTGCATTGACGGACTCGCCTAAGCTCGAGCACCGGGTTTCTGAACTTGTGGCACATATAAATGGCGAGTTCGGTGCACTTGACTTCATCCCTGTACATCACTAGTGCGTGCCATCTTTTCATTTCTTCTGAACATCGTTGATACTTAAAGTGACCACGGCAGCCACCAGACAATCAAAAAGGATGAATACTACGCTCTTTTGTCTGTAGCAGATCTTGCCGTTATCACACCTATTCGAGACGGCATGAACACTACAAGTATGGAGTTCGTCATTGCTCAACAGCTCACAAACAAGAGTCCCATCGTGCTTTCTGAATTCATGGGCATTTCGTCGACAATGGAGGAAGCACTGCAAGTCAACCCTTGGGATCTCGGAGTACGTTTTGGTTCAGATTACAATGTTTTCCCCATTGGTTTAGATTGAAGTGGGCTGACGGACATTCTCACATTCTGATGATACAGGGCGTAGCAGCGGCGATCCACCGTGGTCTGCTCATGCCAGAGTCCGAGAAACTTGCGCTTCACGCAAAGTTATACAAATCGGTGACTACGCACACGAGTCACACGTGGGCAGCGATACTCGTCCGTATGCTC